>CAKAOJ020000163.1:0-1429084 GCA_916701645.2 Sebastolobus alascanus
AAATATACTATGTTTTTTCATAGAAATTGACAAAATTTTAAATGTTTTTTTTAAAAGAATTTACAAACTATTTATTTTTCAAAATTTATCAACTATACTATTTTTTATGAAATTTTCGACATTTATAAAAGTCATTTAAATATTGTAAAAAAATCATTAAAAATTCGAAAATTTTAAAAAAAAAGCTATATAAGTTCGAACTTTTGATGAAAAAACTATATAGTTGTCGATTCATTTTGAAAAAAATCTAAATTTGACTTTTTGAAAAATATTAAATATTTTTTCATGAAAAATGAGAAATATACTATGCTTTTTTTACAAATTTCGAATATACTAACATGTTTTCAGAAATTTTCGACATTTATCAAATTTTAAAATATTTCGAAAAAATTTCAAATAAATGAAAATATTTAAAAAAAGCATAATTTGTAATTTTTAAAAAAAGTCAATTTTTAGTTGCTTCTTTTTGAAAAAAATCTATGATATTTTACATTGAAAATTTACTATATTTTTTCAAAAATTGAAAATTAATGTTTTTTTAAAATTTCGACAATATACTATACATTTTTATAAAATTTTCAAATTTAATATAAATTTTTAAGAATATTCAAAAATTCATGTAAAAATTGAAAAATATAAAAAATAATAGTTTAAATAATTTGTAAAAAAAAGCATAATATTTCTTTTTTTGAAAAAATCATTTAAATTTGACTTTTTTAAAATATTTAAATTTTCATGAAATTGAAGATTACGTTTTCTTAAAATTTGAATAAATATATATTTTTATAAAATTTGAATTTATATAGAAAGTTTTAAAAATTTTGAAAATTTTAAAAAGTCGAAAAATTTTAAAAAAAAGTCATAGTATAGTCGATATTTTAGAAAAAAAGCTATATATTTCGATTATTTGGAAAATAAACTAGTATATTTTCGAATATTTGAAATTATATTTTATTTCATAAAAACGAAATTTATATGTTTTTCAAAAAATTTAATAAATATTAAATTTTTATTAAAATTTTGAAAACAACATTTTAAAAATATTTTAAAAATTTTGAAAAAAGCATGTCAAAATTTATTAAAAAAGCATAGTTAGCAGTTAAATTTGAATAAAAAAGCAATAAAATTGTTATTTAGAAATAAATCATTTAAATCATTTTTTTAAAAATTTATACTTTATATTACATATAAAATTAAATTTTATAAAATTTTCGAATTTCAAAATAATAAATATATCTTTATTAAAATTTTGAAAAAATCATGTAAAAATTTCGAATATTTTGAAAATTTGAAAAAATTCATTAAAAAATTGGAAAATATCTGTTTAAGTGAAAATAATAAAATAGATTTTTTGAAAAATTTTAGAACTCATTTAAAATTGACGAATATTTAAAATGTTTTATAAATTATGACAATGACTAAATAACTTTTTTAAATTTTCAATTATAAGACATATATCAATTTTCAAAATTTTCGAAAAGTATAAAATTTTTAAAAATTTCGAATTTAAAAAAGTATTAAAAATATTTGTAAAAAAGCATAAAATAGTGATTT
Organism: Sebastolobus alascanus; assembly: GCA_916701645.2. Classification (NCBI taxonomy): domain Eukaryota; kingdom Metazoa; phylum Chordata; class Actinopteri; order Perciformes; family Sebastidae; genus Sebastolobus; species Sebastolobus alascanus. The sequence goes on from CAKAOJ020000163.1 coordinate 1,555, forward strand.
TATGAAAAAAGATATTTAAATTCGACATTTTTTGAAAAAAACTAGTAATTTCGAATTTAAAAAAATATTTAAAACATGATGACAATTAAAATTTTTAAAATTTTTTCACAAATTTACAATATTCAAAATTTTAATTAAATTTTCAAAATTCTAAATAAATTTTTAGAAATTTCGAAAATTTTATGAAAAAAGGCATCAAAATTTCGAAATGCATGTGAAAAAAATTTTATAAAATGCATTTTTTAAATCATTTGTATATTTATAATTTAAAATTTCACTTTTTTAAAAATATTTAAATTCATCATTTATAAAATTTCAATTTTTATACATTATCGAAATTTGAAAATTTTTCATAAAATTGTCGAAATTTATAAAAAATCTAGAATATTTCGAAAATTTTCATGAAAAAAGTCATGTAAAATTTCGTAAAAATTCATGAAATAAAACTTTTATGAAAAGCATATTTCTGATTTTTTTGAAAAAAATGATTTAAAATTTCGAAATTTAAAAAGTATTTTCAAATGAATCCCAAATTGACAAATTTTTTAAATATTTTCGACAAATTCATAACTATAATTTTTAAAATTTTCGAAATTTCATGAAAATTTCAAATTTCGAAAAATAAATAAAATCAAAATTTTAAAAAAGCATAGTATAGGTCGAATTTTGAAAAAACTAGTTAAATTCGATTTTTGAAAAATCATTAATTGACTTTTTGAAAAGCAAATTAATGATTTTTTACAAATAACGATTTTCCCAAAAATTTCGACATCTATCTTCATTTTTCGAATTTTCAAATTTTTAAAATATTCAAAATTTCTAAAAAAGCATGTAAAATCGAAAAAATGAAAAGATAGAAGTCGATTTTGGGAAAAAAATAGTTTAAAATTTATTTTTGAAAAATCATTAATTGACTTTTTGAAAGCAAATTAATGATTTTTTACAAATAACGATTTTCCCAAAATTTCGACATCTATCTTCATTTTTCGAATTTTCAAATTTTTAAAATATTCAAAATTTCTAAAAAAGCATGTAAAAATCAAAAAATGAAAAGATAGAAGTCGATTTTGGGAAAAAAATAGTTTAAAATTTATTTTTAAAAATCATTAATTGACTTTTGAAAATTGACGAAAATTTAAACTGAGTTTTTTTTCCACCAAATGAATCGACAGACTATACTATGCCTGTTTTCATTAAAATTTTCGACAGTCTATACTATGACATTTTTTTACGAATATTTTCGAAAATTTTCATGAAAAAAGTCATGTCAAAAATATTCGTAAAAAAATGCCATAGTATAGAAAGTCGAAAATTTTAATGAAAAAAGGCATAGTATAGTCTGTCGATTCATTTGGTGGAAAAAAAACTCAGTTTAAAATTTCGACTTTTTTTGAAAAAGTCATACTATAGTATGACTTTTCATGGAAATTGACGAAAATTTAAACTAGTTTTTTTTCCACCAAATGAATCGACAGACTATACTATGCCTGTTTTCATTAAAATTTTCGACATTCTATACTATGACATTTTTTTACGAATATTTTCGGAAATTTTCATGAAAAAGTCATGTCAAAAATATTCTTAAAAAAATGCCATAGTATAGAAAGTCGAAAATTTTAATGAAAAAAGGCATAGTATAGTCTGTCGATTCATTTGGTGGAAAAAAAAACTCAGTTTAAAATTTCGACTTTTTTTGAAAAAGTCATACTATAGTATGACTTTTCATGGAAATTGACGAAAATTTAAACTGAGTTTTTTTTCCACCAAATGAATCGACAGACTATACTATGCCTGTTTTCATTAAAATTTTCGACATTCTATACTATGACATTTTTTTACGAATATTTTCGAAAATTTTCATGAAAAAAGTCATGTCAAAAATATTCGTAAAAAAATGCCATAGTATAGAAAGTCGAAAATTTTAATGAAAAAAGGCATAGTATAGTCTGTCGATTCATTTGGTGGAAAAAAAACTCAGTTTAAAATTTCGACTTTTTTTGAAAAAGTCATACTATAGTATGACTTTTCATGGAAATTGACGAAAATTTAAACTGAGTTTTTTTTCCACCAAATGAATCGACAGACTATACTATGCCTGTTTTCATTAAAATTTTCGACATTCTATACTATGACATTTTTTTACGAATATTTTCGAAAATTTTCATGAAAAAAGTCATGTCAAAAATATTCGTAAAAAAATGCCATAGTATAGAAAGTCGAAAATTTTAATGAAAAAAGGCATAGTATAGTCTGTCGATTCATTTGGTGGAAAAAAAACTCAGTTTAAAATTTCGACTTTTTTTGAAAAAGTCATACTATAGTATGACTTTTCATGAAAATTGACGAAAATTTAAACTGAGTTTTTTTTCCACCAAATGAATCGACAGACTATACTATGCCTGTTTTCATTAAAATTTTCGACATTCTATACTATGACATTTTTTACGAATATTTTCGAAAATTTTCATGAAAAAAGTCATGTCAAAAATATTCGTAAAAAAATGCCATAGTATAGAAAGTCGAAAATTTTAATGAAAAAAGGCATAGTATAGTCTGTCGATTCATTTGGTGGAAAAAAAACTCAGTTTAAAATTTCGACTTTTTTTGAAAAAGTCATACTATAGTATGACTTTTCATGAAATTGACGAAAATTTAAACTGAGTTTTTTTTCCACCAAATGAATCGACAGACTATACTATGCCTGTTTTCATTAAAATTTTCGACATTCTATACTATGACATTTTTTTACGAATATTTTCGAAAATTTTCATGAAAAAAGTCATGTCAAAAATATTCGTAAAAAAATGCCATAGTATAGAAAGTCGAAAATTTTAATGAAAAAAGGCATAGTATAGTCTGTCGATTCATTTGGTGGAAAAAAACTCAGTTTAAAATTTCGACTTTTTTTGTAAAAGTCATACTATAGTATGACTTTTCATGAAAATTGACGAAAATTTAAACTGAGTTTTTTTTCCACCAAATGAATCGACAGACTATACTATGCCTGTTTTCATTAAAATTTTCGACATTCTATACTATGACATTTTTTTACGAATATTTTCGAAAATTTTCATGAAAAAAGTCATGTCAAAAATATTCGTAAAAAAATGCCATAGTATAGAAAGTCGAAAATTTTAATGAAAAAAGGCATAGTATAGTCTGTCGATTCATTTGGTGGAAAAAAAACTCAGTTTAAAATTTCGACTTTTTTTGAAAAAGTCATACTATAGTATGACTTTTCATGAAAATTGACGAAAATTTAAACTGAGTTTTTTTTCCACCAAATGAATCGACAGACTATACTATGCCTGTTTTCATTAAAATTTTCGACATTCTATACTATGACATTTTTTTACGAATATTTTCGAAAATTTTCATGAAAAAAGTCATGTCAAAAATATTCGTAAAAAAATGCCATAGTATAGAAAGTCGAAAATTTTAATGAAAAAAGGCATAGTATAGTCTGTCGATTCATTTGGTGGAAAAAAAACTCAGTTTAAAATTTCGACTTTTTTTGAAAAAGTCATACTATAGTATGACTTTTCATGAAATTGACGAAAATTTAAACTGAGTTTTTTTTCCACCAAATGAATCGACAGACTATACTATGCCTGTTTTCATTAAAATTTTCGACATTCTATACTATGACATTTTTTTACGAATATTTTCGAAAATTTTCATGAAAAAAGTCATGTCAAAAATATTCGTAAAAAAATGCCATAGTATAGAAAGTCGAAAATTTTAATGAAAAAAGGCATAGTATAGTCTGTCGATTCATTTGGTGGAAAAAAAACTCAGTTTAAAATTTCGACTTTTTTTGAAAAAGTCATACTATAGTATGACTTTTCATGAAAATTGACGAAAATTTAAACTGAGTTTTTTTTCCACCAAATGAATCGACAGACTATACTATGCCTGTTTTCATTAAAATTTTCGACATTCTATACTATGACATTTTTTACGAATATTTTCGAAAATTTTCATGAAAAAAGTCATGTCAAAAATATTCGTAAAAAAATGCCATAGTATAGAAAGTCGAAAATTTTAATGAAAAAAGGCATAGTATAGTCTGTCGATTCATTTGGTGGAAAAAAAACTCAGTTTAAAATTTCGACTTTTTTTGAAAAAGTCATACTATAGTATGACTTTTCATGAAAATTGACGAAAATTTAAACTGAGTTTTTTTTCCACCAAATGAATCGACAGACTATACTATGCCTGTTTTCATTAAAATTTTCGACATTCTATACTATGACATTTTTTTACGAATATTTTCGAAAATTTTCATGAAAAAAGTCATGTCAAAAATATTCGTAAAAAATGCCATAGTATAGAAAGTCGAAAATTTTAATGAAAAAAGCATGTAATCGTAATTTGGGAAAAAAAATCGTAAAATTTATTTTGAAAAAAAATTCTATTATTTTGAAAAAAAAATTTAAAACGATTTTTTTAAAAAAATAAATGCCCTTTTTATTAAAATTTCAATTTAAACTGATTTTTTTTACCAAATTTCGAAATATACATGTTTATTAAAAATAAATTTTTAAACATTTTTTAGAAATTTAAAATTTTATGAAAAAAGGCATTTGGGCCATATTTGAAAAAAACTAGTTAAAATTTAAAATTTTTTGAAAAAGTATATTGGGTTCTTTTGAAAAACATTTAAAATTTGTTTTTTTAAAATAACCAATATATATTGTTTATTAAAAATTTTAAACATTTTTTTTACCAAATTTCGAAATTTTATAGTTTCATAAATTTAAATTTTAAAACATTTTTTAGAAATTTAAAATTTTGAAAAAAGCATGTTAATTTAAAAATTGTGAAAAAAACCTAGTTTAAAATTTATTTTTGAAAAAAGGTATATATAGTATCTTTTTTGGAAAAAAAACTAGTTTAAATTTTTTAAATGAAGCAACTATATATGCCTTTTTTTAAAATTAAAAATTTTTTCTATTTTTTTACAATATTTCGAAATTTAAAATTTTTTTTAAAATTTTACATTAAAGCCCTTTTTTAGAAAATTTTAAAAAAACATAATAATTGTCAATTTGGGAAAAAAAACCATTTAAAATTTGATTTTTTGAAAAAAGCAATATATAGTTTCTATTTGTGAAAAAAAACTAGTTTTTTCCAAATGAAAAATAATTTTTTATTAAAATTTTCAATTTAACTATTTTTTTTACAATAATAAAATTTATTCATTAAAAATTTTAAAAATTCCATAGTTAAAATAAAATTTTAAAAAAAAAAATAGTAAAATATTTGGGAAAAAAATAATTAAAATTTCGATTTTTGAAAAAGGCATATATAGTTGACTTTTTGAAAAAAACAAATTTAAATGATTTTTTTAAAAAACAACTATAATGCCTTTTTTAAAATTTTAATTTAACTATGATTTTTTTACCAAATTTCGAAAATTTCATGGTTTTCAAAAATTTTCGAAAAATCATAGATTTTTCGAAATTTGAAAATTTTATGAAAAATCATTGTCATATTTCGTAAAAAAATCAGTTAAGATCGAAAATTTTAATGAAAAAAGGCATAGTATAGTCTGTCGATTCATTTGGTGGAAAAAAAACTCAGTTTAAAATTTCGACTTTTTTTGAAAAAGTCATACTATAGTATGACTTTTCATGAAAATTGATGAAAATTTAAACTGAGTTTTTTTTCCACCAAATGAATCGACAGACTATACTATGCCTGTTTTCATTAAAATTTTCGACATTCTATACTATGACATTTTTTTACGAATATTTTCGAAAATTTTCATGATAAAAGTCATGTCAAAAATATTCGTAAAAAAATGCCATAGTATAGAAAGTCGAAAATTTTAATGAAAAAAGGCATAGTATAGTTTGTCGATTCATTTGGTGGAAAAAAAACTCAGTTTAAAATTTCGACTTTTTTTGAAAAAGTCATACTATAGTATGACTTTTCATGAAAATTGATGAAAATTTAAACTGAGTTTTTTTTCCACCAAATGAATCGACAGACTATACTATGCCTGTTTTCATTAAAATTTTCGACATTCTATACTATGACATTTTTTTACGAATATTTTCGAAAATTTTCATGAAAAAAGTCATGTCAAAAATATTCGTAAAAAAATGCCATAGTATAGAAAGTCGAAAATTTTAATGAAAAAAGGCATAGTATAGTCTGTCGATTCATTTGGTGGAAAAAAAACTCAGTTTAAAATTTCGACTTTTTTTGAAAAAGTCATACTATAGTATGACTTTTCATGAAATTGACGAAATTTAAACTGAGTTTTTTTTCCACCAAATGAATCGACAGACTATACTATGCCTGTTTTCATTAAAATTTTCGACATTCTATACTATGACATTTTTTACGAATATTTTCGAAAATTTTCATGAAAAAAGTCATGTCAAAAATATTCGTAAAAAAATGCCATAGTATAGAAAGTCGAAAATTTTAATGAAAAAAGGCATAGTATAGTCTGTCGATTCATTTGGTGGAAAAAAAACTCAGTTTAAAATTTCGACTTTTTTTGAAAAAGTCATACTATAGTATGACTTTTCATGAAAATTGACGAAAATTTAAACTGAGTTTTTTTTCCACCAAATGAATCGACAGACTATACTATGCCTGTTTTCATTAAAATTTTCGACATTCTATACTATGACATTTTTTTACGAATATTTTCGAAAATTTTCATGAAAAAAGTCATGTCAAAAATATTCGTAAAAAAATGCCATAGTATAGAAAGTCGAAAATTTTAATGAAAAAAGGCATAGTATAGTCTGTCGATTCATTTGGTGGAAAAAAAACTCAGTTTAAAATTTCGACTTTTTTTGAAAAAGTCATACTATAGTATGACTTTTCATGAAAATTGATGAAAATTTAAACTGAGTTTTTTTTCCACCAAATGAATCGACAGACTATACTATGCCTGTTTTCATTAAAATTTTCGACATTCTATACTATGACATTTTTTTACGAATATTTTCGAAAATTTTCATGAAAAAAGTCATGTCAAAAATATTCGTAAAAAAATGCCATAGTATAGAAAGTCGAAAATTTTAATGAAAAAAGGCATAGTATAGTCTGTCGATTCATTTGGTGGAAAAAAAACTCAGTTTAAAATTTCGACTTTTTTTGAAAAAGTCATACTATAGTATGACTTTTCATGAAAATTGACGAAAATTTAAACTGAGTTTTTTTTCCACCAAATGAATCGACAGACTATACTATGCCTGTTTTCATTAAAATTTTCGACATTCTATACTATGACATTTTTTTACGAATATTTTCGAAAATTTTCATGAAAAAAGTCATGTCAAAAATATTCGTAAAAAAATGCCATAGTATAGAAAGTCGAAAATTTTAATGAAAAAAGGCATAGTATAGTCTGTCGATTCATTTGGTGGAAAAAAAACTCAGTTTAAAATTTCGACTTTTTTTGAAAAAGTCATACTATAGTATGACTTTTCATGAAATTGACGAAAATTTAAACTGAGTTTTTTTTCCACCAAATGAATCGACAGACTATACTATGCCTGTTTTCATTAAAATTTTCGACATTCTATACTATGACATTTTTTTACGAATATTTTCGAAATTTTCATGAAAAAAGTCATGTCAAAAATATTCGTAAAAAAATGCCATAGTATAGAAAGTCGAAAATTTTAATGAAAAAAGGCATAGTATAGTCTGTCGATTCATTTGGTGGAAAAAAAACTCAGTTTAAAATTTCGACTTTTTTTGAAAAAGTCATACTATAGTATGACTTTTCATGAAATTGACGAAAATTTAAACTGAGTTTTTTTTCCACCAAATGAATCGACAGACTATACTATGCCTGTTTTCATTAAAATTTTCGACATTCTATACTATGACATTTTTTTACGAATATTTTCGAAAATTTTCATGAAAAAAGTCATGTCAAAAATATTCGTAAAAAAATGCCATAGTATAGAAAGTCGAAAATTTTAATGAAAAAAGGCATAGTATAGTCTGTCGATTCATTTGGTGGAAAAAAAACTCAGTTTAAAATTTCGACTTTTTTTGAAAAAGTCATACTATAGTATGACTTTTCATGGAAATTGACGAAAATTTAAACTGAGTTTTTTTTCCACCAAATGAATCGACAGACTATACTATGCCTGTTTTCATTAAAATTTTCGACATTCTATACTATGACATTTTTTTTCGAATATTTTCGAAAATTTTCATGAAAAAAGTCATGTCAAAAATATTCGTAAAAAAATGCCATAGTATAGAAAGTCGAAAATTTTAATGAAAAAAGGCATAGTATAGTCTGTCGATTGATTTGGTGGAAAAAAAACTCAGTTTAAAATTTCGACTTTTTTTGAAAAAGTCATACTATAGTATGACTTTTCATGAAAATTGACGAAAATTTAAACTGAGTTTTTTTTCCACCAAATGAATCGACAGACTATACTATGCCTTTTTTCATGAAAATTTTCGACATTCTATACTATGACATTTTTTTACGAATATTTTCATGAAAAAAGTCATACTATAGCATGTCGAAAATATTCGTAAAAAAATGTCACAGTATAGAATCTCGAACATTTTCATGAAAAAAGGCATAGTATAGTCTGTCGATTAATTTGGTGGAAAAAAAAACTCAGTTTAAAATTTCGTCAATTTTCATGAAAAAGACATGCTATAGTATGACTTTTCTTGAAAATTTTCGAAATTTTAAACTGAGTTTTTTTTCCACCAAATTAATCGACAGACTATACTATGCCTTTTTTCATGAACATTTTCGACATTCTATACTATGACATTTTTTTACGAATATTTTCGACATGCTATTTTTTCATGAAAATTTTTGAAAATATTCGTAAAAAAATGTCATAGTATAGAATGTCGAAAATTTTCATTAAAAAAAGGCATAGTATAGTCTGTCGATTAATTTGGTGGAAAAAAAACTCAGTTTAAAATTTCGAAAATTTTCATGAAAAGTCATACTATAGCATGACTTTTTTCATGAAAATGACGAAATTTTAAACTGATTTTTTTTTCCACCAAATTAATCGACAGACTATACTATGCCTTTTTTCATGAACATTTTCGACATTCTATACTATGACATTTTTTTACGAATATTTTCGACATGCTATAGTATGACTTTTTTCATGAAAATATTCGTAAAAAAATGTCATAGTATAGAATGTCGAAAATTTTCATGAAAAAAGGCATAGTATAGTCTGTCGATTAATTTGGTGGAAAAAAAACTCAATTTAAAATTTCGTCAATTTTCATGAAAAAGACATGCTATAGTATGACTTTTCATGAAAATTTTCGAAATTTTAAACTGAGTTTTTTTCCCACCAAATTAATCGACAGACTATACTATACCTTTTTTCATGAACATGTTCGACATTCTATACTGTGACATTTTTTTACGAATATTTTCGACATGCTATAGTATGACTTTTTTCATGAAAATATTCGTAAAAAAATGTCATAGTATAGAATGTTGAAAATTTTCATGAAAAAAGGCATAGTGTAGTCTGTCGATTAATTTGGTGGAAAAAAATCTCAGTTTAAAATTTCGAAAATTTTCATGAAAAGTCATACTATAGCATGTCTTTTTCATGAAAATTGACGAAATTTTAAATTGATTTTTTTTTCCACCTAATTAATCGACAGACTATACTATGCCTTTTTTCATGAAAATTTTCGACATTCTACACTATGACATTTTTTACGAATATTTTCAAAACTTTTCATGAAAAAAGTCATACTATAGCATGTCGAAAATATTCGTAAAAAAATGTCATAGTATAGAATGTCGAAAATGTTCATGAAAAAAGGCATAGTATAGTCTGTCGATTAATTTGGTGGAAAAAAAACTCAGTTTAAAATTTCGTCATTTTCATGAAAAAAGTCATGCTATAGTATGACTTTTCATGAAAATTTTCGAAATTTTAAACTGAGTTTTTTTTCCACCAAATTAATCGACAGACTATACTATGCCTTTTTTTAATGAAAATTTTCGACATTCTATACTATGACATTTTTTTACGAATATTTTCGACATGCTATTTTTTCATGAAAATTTTTGAAAATATTCGTAAAAAAATGTCATAGTATAGAATGTCGGAAATTTTCATGAAAAAAAGGCATAGTATAGTCTGTCGATTAATTTGGTGGAAAAAAAACTCAGTTTAAAATTTCGAAAATTTTCATGAAAAGTCATACTATAGCATGACTTTTTTCATGAAAATGACGAAATTTTAAACTGAGTTTTTTTTCCACCAAATTAATCGACAGACTATACTATGCCTTTTTTCATGAACATTTTCGACATTCTATACTATGACATTTTTTTACGAATATTTTCGACATGCTATTTTTTCATGAAAATTTTTGAAAATATTCGTAAAAAAATGTCATAGTATAGAATGTCGAAAATTTTCATTAAAAAAAGGCATAGTATAGTCTGTCGATTAATTTGGTGGAAAAAAAACTCAGTTTAAAATTTCGAAAATTTTCATGAAAAGTCATACTATAGCATGACTTTTTTCATGAAAATGACGAAATTTTAAACTGAGTTTTTTTTCCACCAAATTAATCGACAGACTATACTATGCCTTTTTTCATGAACATTTTCGACATTCTATACTATGACATTTTTTTACGAATATTTTCGACATGCTATAGTATGACTTTTTTCATGAAAAGTTTTGAAAATATTCGTAAAAAAATGTCATAGTGTAGAATGTCGAAAATTTTCATGAAAAAAGGCATAGTATAGTCTGTCGATTAATTAGGTGGAAAAAAAAATCAATTTAAAATTTCGTCAATTTTCATAAAAAAGACATGCTATAGTATGACTTTTCATGAAAATTTTCGAAATTTTAAACTGAGATTTTTTTCCACCAAATTAATCGACAGACTATACTATGCCTTTTTTCATGAAAATTTTCGACATTCTATACTATGCCATTTTTTTACGAATATTTTCATGAAAAAAGTCATACTATAGCATGACGAAAATATTCGTAAAAAGATGTCATAGTATAGAATGTCAAAAATTTTCATGAAAAAAGGCATAGTATAGTCTGTCGATTAATTTGGTGGAAAAAAAACTCAGTTTAAAATTTCGAAAATTTTCATGAAAAGTCATACTATAGCATGACTTTTTTCATGAAAATGATGAAATTTTAAACTGAGTTTTTTTTCCACCAAATTAATCGACAGACTATACTATGCCTTTTTTCATGAACATTTTCGACATTCTATACTATGACATTTTTTTACGAATATTTTCGACATGCTATAGTATGACTTTTTTCATGAAAATTTTTGAAAATATTCGTAAAAAATGTCACAGTATAGAATGTCAAATTTTCATGAAAGAAGGCATAGTATAGTCTGTCGATTAATTTGGTGGGAAAAAAAATCAGTTTAAAATTTCGTCAATTTTCATGAAAAAGACATGCTATAGTATGACTTTTCATGAAAATTTTCGAAATTTTAAACTGAGTTTTTTTTCCACCAAATTAATCGACAGACTATACTATGCCTTTTTTCATGAAAATTTTCGACATTCTATACTATGACATTTTTTTACGAATATTTTCGACATGCTATAGTATGACTTTTTTCATGAAAATTTTTGAAAATATTCGTAAAAAATGTCATAGTATAGAATGTCGAAAATTTTCATGAAAAAAGGCATAGTATAGTCTGTCGATTAATTTGGTGGAAAAAAAACTCAGTTTAAAATTTCTTCAATTTTCATGAAAAAGACATGCTATAGTATGACTTTTCATGAAAATTTTCGAAATTTTAAACTGAGTTTTTTTTCCACCAAATTATCGACAGACTATACTATGCCTTTTTTCATGAACATTTTCGACATTCTATACTATGACATTTTTTTACGAATATTTTCGACATGCTATAGTATGACTTTTTTCATGAAAATTTTTGAAAATATTCGTAAAAAATGTCATAGTATAGAATGTCGAAAAAAAGTAATTTTACAGTATGTCGAAAAAAGAGTCATAGAGTATACTATGTCGAAAATAAAGTCATAGTATTTTGAAAAAAGTCAGTATGTCGAAAGAAACATCATAGTATAGTATGTCGAAAAAAAATCATAGTATAGTATGTTCGAAAAAGTGATAGTATGCTATGTCGAAAAAAGTGATAGTATACTATGTCTAAAAAAAGTCCCAGTATACTATGTCGAAAAAAAGTCAAAGTATAGTACGTCGAAAAAAAAGTCATGGTATAGTGTGTCGAAAAAAAAGTCATAGTATAGTATGTTGAAAAAAAGTCATGGCATAGCGTGTCGAAAAAAAAAGTCATAGTATAGTATGTTACTGTGGTACTAAAACCTGTTTAACAGATAAACTGAAAAATAATTTAGGTTGATTTTAAATCTCTCGTGACCCCACCAAAGGAAAGCACTAAAAGGAAACTTAACTGTCGGCCTGACACTATTAAGAAAAGAAATACCTCCCAACAAAAGCACAAAAGTGACTGGAGGAATGTCCACAGGATTTATCTAACTCAAAAGCAGTCTTCTTTAATGTAAAGTAATACAACAAAAATGGTTCTGTCCTCCTTTCAAAATTCAAAAATATAAGCCGGGAAAGAGCAATCCATTGCAAAAAAACACCATTCCAAAAAGAAACAAAACTCACCGGATGTTGGGTTGTTTGTTTTCGCCTTGGCTTGTTTGTTGCTCGATGTTTATGGTCATCAAACCATGCTGGCTTCCCTACTGTCCTCAGCTGGTTGAAGTACCACTGTAAAAAGAAGCTAAATGTGTCTGTGTTCACCACCTTCTACCCTTACAAACAATTCCAGAAACCACTCCCCAAACATTTCAGTTTGTTTCCCGGTCCACGCCCCCTACCACTGTGGGGAACAGACATTGGAACACCTGACCAGGACTGATTGGGGAGGAGACCAATTAAAGCAGGGGTGAGAGTGCACCAAAGGTTTAAACTTTGCAAGGCTTTTACTATCAAATGCTCCATAGATAATGCATCCATTTTTCCCCTCACATTTGTGGCGGTGCCACATTATGTCGAAAAAAGTAAAAAAAGAAAAATAAAGTAATTGTATAGTATGTTGAAAAAAGGGCTAAAATGTTATAGTAGGCTATAGCATGTCAAAAAAGGTCATGGTATAGTATGTTGAAAAAAGTCATAGAAAAGCATATCGAAAAAAGTCAATAAGAGTCATTGTATAGTATGTAAAAAAAAAGAAAAGTGCCATAACCTACTATGACTTTTTAGCACTTTTTTTGTGTCAAAAAAGCCATGGAATATTAGGTCGAAAAAAGACATAAAAAAGTCGTAGTATAGTATGTTGAATAAAGTCAGAAAAAATGTCTCATAAAAGTCATAGTTGTCCAAAAAGGCATAGTATAGCATGTCAAAAAGTCATTAAAAAGTCAGTATATGTCAAAAAAGTCAAACTAGTTAAAAGTTAAAAAGTCATAGTAGGCTATAGCCTACTATGACTTTTTAGCGTCAAAAAATTCATGGTATATTAAGTTGAAAAAAGTAAAAAAAAAAAAAAGATAAGTCATAGTATAGTTTGTCGAAAATGTGATAAGAAAAAAATAACAGCATAGTATGTCTAAAAAAGTCATGGCATAGTATGTTGAATAAAGTATGAGAAAATGTCATAGTATATTTATCAAAAAAGTCATAGTTTTCAAAAAGGCATAGTATAGCATGTCGAAAAATGTCATAGTATAGTATGTCTAAAAAAAGTGCAAAAAGTCATTATAGCATGGTGAAAATAGTCATAAAAAAGTCATAGTACAGTTTGTCGAAAAAAGTTTTAAAAAAAAGTCATAGTATAGTATGTCGAAAAAAGTTATAGTATAGTATGTTGGAAAGAGTAAAAAAAAATTATACTAATATATGGCGAAATAAAGTCATAGTATAGTATGTCTAAAAAAAGTTAAAAAGTCATAGAATAGTATGTCGAAAAATAGTCTTAAAATGTCATAGTATAGTGTTTAAGAGAGTCTTTGAGGATTGTACTGTGTGGGGAAATTAAAGTTTAAAAGTTTTTTAAAGCCTTTTATTTTTTTGGTAAATTAATTTGGTAATTAAATAGATATAGATATAAATAAATATAGTGTACATGCAACCTTTTTCATAGGTCCGAGTTTTAAATGCATCCTTCTCCATTTGCATAACTCAATCAAACTGTTGGGAAAACGTTTAGTTTTAGACTACTTTGGTTCGATTCTTCATATGTAGCTCTAATTCTTGTCATATTTATTAATTTTAAGTGCAAAATGAAGGAAATTGACAAAAGAGATACCTCACCGAACAAAACATTTATTTCACTCAACGAAACGCACTCAAGGACTCTCTCCAAACACAGACATTCAAAAACACCTTGTAGCATACAGTCCCCTTTGTTTCAGCACAAAAGCACCACCTCTGTGCTGAGAAGCTTTGAGGAAAGAGATGGGTGGGGGGGGCTACGTTATGTATAAGGCCAAGACAACAGTGGCTTAGTGCAATTATCTTGAGCGTGATGATCGGCCATGCTATGCTGTTTAAAACTACAGAAACAAAGGCGTGGTGAAAACTCAACATTAAACTTTACATAAAACAACTTCAAGCACTGAGAAGCAACTACATAAACATAGTGTAATCAGGTGGTAATTGAGGTTACTTGTGGCAGTCATAAAGTATTAATAAGTAAACTAACACGCTTTGGGGTTCCTTATACAATATTCTCGGTTTCAGAATATAAATTCAATACTTTATAAATTTGTTGTGAGACAGTGCATTACCAGTTGGGTCTGATTTTCACAAAATCTTGGCTGGAGGTACTCCGTACAAAACTAGGTAAAATACTTGTTTATCAAAGGTAAACAATGTAGCTTTCAGGCAGCCGGTGTTGAAGTAACGCTGCTCAAACACGTACAGCCACCGTGAAGTGAAATGAAAATTCATCTGTCTGTACATCTGATGAATAATGGCAGCAGTAAAGGTGGAAAACAAGTCGGATCACTTGTTTGTGCGTCCTATTGGCTCTGTGTGTGTGTGGGTGTGTGTATGGGGAGTGTGCGTGACCTCTACAACCTCTCGAAGCCGACGGAGCAGAGGAGGAAGATGGCGTAGAGCAGTATGAGACAGAGTCCCAGCCTGCGGTCTAACCTCCAGCAGTTCAGATGGACACACAGGACCTGAGGAGGGATGGATGGAAAGAGAGAAAGCTTCATTTCACTGCCCTAAATATAATTAGTCTGAAAACAGAGACGAGGCCCCTCAGGCCTTGACAGGAAAAATATAAGATAAAAATCATAGGTAAAGAAAAACAGGCAGCTGATGTTGGTGCAGACTTTGTTTACTCGTGTCACAATCGAAGAAATAATTCAATGAACTTACTGAATTTTAACAACAATGATGGGATAGGATGGATATCTAACTCACAGTGAGTATGACTGAGGCCAACAGAAGAATCACTGAGTACACCAGGCCTTTGCTGTTGATTGTCACCTAAAAAAACAGAGATGACAAAGCATTAACATGTTGTTTTAAAATCACGCAATGATAAATTCCATGTTTACAAAGTTCATTCAAGGTGTTTTTCTATAGTTAAATACAGTAGTTTAATTAATTTTGGCCTCGACTACATTCACGTCGACTTAATTTCTACTTTGAAATGCTGAACAATATTCAGACTTAAGATTTCTTATTATATATATATATATATATATATATATATATATATATATATATATACTGTATATATATATTACAGAATAGTGTTGTTGCTTTTAACAAGTGCCATTATTTTACCTTGATTATTTTAGCCTCTGATTCCTGTATGTTTTGTGTGTTGTTGTGTTTTGGTATGTTTTTCTTTGTGTTGTTGTCTGTCCCCGTTTGTACATGTATATGAAACTTCTTACTTGCTGCCCATCTTGAACAGGACTCCCTGGCAGATGAGATATTGTATCTCAATGGGGCCTTTCTGGTTAAATAAATTAAATATATATATTTATATATTAAATAAATTTAAAAAACAGCTCCGTTTGGGTGATTCGGACCAACACCAACTAGTGTTATAGCTACTGGGTAATATGTCAGTAAACTGGATATGTACTGCCGTAATTTACCAAGTAAAGCTTTTGCAATAAAAATGAACATATGGGGTTTCCTCCGTAAATTCGTACATAAGTAGATAGAGAGACGGGGGATAACCAAAAAGATATCGCTATCTTTTTAGGATCATGGGTCAAGTCAGCTGTATAAGGTATCAGGTGGAGAAAACAGTTGGTGTTACCACTGATCCGTAGCTCACGATGAGAGTCCTCAGCGCCCAGGGGAAGCCCAGACCCAGCAGCACATCAAAGATATTACTGCCAATGGAGTTGGACACGGCCATGTCGCCCATCCCTGCAACATTTGACATACAGTACGCACGATGAAAATATGTAGTGTGAAGGCATTCAAATGACATCCAGTCGGGGGGTCAAATTGGCTGAAATGAAAATGCAGCTGGTATCAAGAAATGTAACAGCCACCTGTTAGGTTGTATGGTTACGAATGCTGATGGCAAAAAGTCACACAGCATACAGTCCGCCCCGGGTGACAGTCACGCAGGGAATCCCGTCCCTCCACAGAGGGAGAGAGGGGGCGCACTGCGCAGCGAGAAGTCCACGGCCCCCCGGGCAGCGACGATGTCTGGGCGAGGACTGCTGTAAAACTCACGGTTGGGCCTTTCCAGCAGACCTTGGTCGCGGCGAGGGTGAAACAACAACGAAACTGTAGCGGGCTGGATGTCAGATCACTTTGATCTCATTTGAATTAGACTACACAATGGTTGGTTATGACTGGATAAAGATCCACAGCACACTCTGCTCTGCCGATTGCAACACGTGGATACATATAGTATTCACTGCTTTTTTATTGGGCAGCAACCTCGCATTTACGCACGTGTTGTATATAGACTTGAAGCGTAAATAAAGGCTTCAGTTCAGGTTGCGGTTACGTGAGACACAGCTGAGACGGAGCCGTGCAGACAGCTGCTGACCGGACTAAAATGAGAGCGTTTCTGTAGAGTAAAAAACACTTCTGACAACCTCTAGTCTTGACACGCACATAGGGGACGGGAATGATTGAAACGTGTTTTTTACTGTGCTGCAATATAGGGGCATTCATGGGCATACAGTGATTCGCAACCTTAAAAAGAAAGTGGGACAGGGACGTAAAGTGTGGGGCGCCCATGGTGCATCCACACATACACACACACACCTTGTCGGGCAACGATGAGGCTGGCCATGCAGTCAGGGACACTGGTGCCGGCTGCCAGAAAAGTGATGCCCATGATGACTTCTGGGATTCCAAATGTGTAGCTGATTACGGTCACCTAGACAGAAACACAGAGGGAAGAGGCTGTGTATATTTATGTGTGTGTGTGTGTGTGTGTGTGTGTGTGTGTGTGTGTGTGTGTGTGTGTGTGTGTGCCGGTGCATTAGTGTGCTTCGTACCATCCAGACCATGAGGTAGGAGTAGAGGGCTATCCAGAGCGTGGAGGACAGGAAGGTGAGCAGGTACCATCGCTCCCACCGCGGCAGGCTACAGTCGGGGATGGTGAAGTGAAGCAGGACGCTTATGGGCCACGAGAGCAGCCACTTCAGACGCGAGCACCAACCATCTGAGGAAATGATGAACACATGAACACACACACACACACACACACACACACACACACACACACACACACACACACACACACAAACACACACACACACAAGTTTCCCCACAGGGATCATTAGAGATTTATCTAAACTTCTAAATTATTCATGTGGCACGGCCTGTGAATCTTGGTATCATCCCATTTTTAATTAGCTCCATTAGCAATGAATCCATCTCTAACACTGGAAGACATTAGAAGCAGGTGAAAAGAGGACAAAGAGGAAGCAGGTATGTTTGCTACAGTAGCATCATTGATTATAATCTGAGTTATGATTGATAATAACCTGCTTGTTGCTTTAGCAAAAGAGCTGTCAGTTAGAACCTGAGAGATTCTGTAGCTTTCTGTAGCTTCGGCAATGTGTGCAAAATAATGTGTTTGACTTCATTCACCACTCACTTGGCAGGACGAATGGTTTGAAAGGAGCGTCCTCCTCCTCTCCTTCCTCCTGCTCTTCCTCCTCCTCCTCTTCCTCTTTAGGCTGCGCTCCCCCGCCTGTCTCCCTGCCCGTCTCTTTACCCCTCTCCCTCTCTCCGTCGAGCGTCTGCCTGTCTCCCTCTGCCGCCGTCCCGTTCTCCCTCCCCCACGGCCCGTTAGCACCCAAACCTTCCTCCCCCGAAGCTCCCCCCTCCTCCGGGCCACCCCGGGCCCGAATCAGCCTCTGCCTCTGTGGGTGGGGAGGGAGGGAGTGAGGGTGAAGTCAAGGAAAAGAAAGAAGGGAATGAAAAGAGGAAACAAAACGACACGAGAAATTATTTCGTCTGACTGCAGCTAACAATATGAGAACTGGCAGGAGGAGAGATCAGGCAGCCAGGCATGTCCTCACATTCACCAGAAGGGATTTGGAAAGCATTGATTGGGGGCATGGTACAGAGCAGGGGCGGCAGTGCAAGTCACACTTTAATTCGGTACTGGAGATGGCAAGCACACATGCAGGAGAGCCGAGAGAGTGAGGAAGCCGATTTGCAGATTGAGTTCTTGTCTGCTTTTGTGTCTGGGATAATATTATGCATTAGGCAGCAGTCTGTGTGCGTGTGTTTGTTTGTGGCAGCGAACAGGATGTTGTTTGATATGACATTAGAATCCATCTCCCCATCTTTGTCCACCAGCAAACCTCCTGCGCAAAAACTGCACTGAGTACCATCTCGCTATTGATAAATCACAATAGCAGATTGTGGGAGTATTGAAAGAAAATAACCTCTACGCTTCTTTACAGTAAAGAAAGAAGAAGAAACAACATTCTCACTAAGGCTTGCTGTTTTTTTTTCAATAAGTCGATATAATGGCGCTCTTTGTTTTCTGCTATTACTAAATAGCATCAGTTCGTTTAGCATAATCAGATATTTTCCACTCGTTGTAAACTGTATGAATATTACTAACTCTGAAACACACATTTCTCCATGTATACATATAAATTAGGGCTGTCAATCGATTAAAATATATAATCGCGATTAATCGCATGATTGTCCATGATTAATCGCACATTTTTTATCTGTTCTAAATGTACGTTAAAGGGAGATTTGTCAAGTATTTAATACTCTAATCAACATGAGAGTGGACAAATATGCTTGCTTTATGCAAATGTATGTATATATTTACAAAGCAATGACAAATATTGTCTAGAAACCCTCACAGGTACTGCATTTAGCATAAAAAATATGCTCAAATCATAACATGGCAAACTCAAGCCCAACAGGCAACAACAGCTGTCAGTGTGCTGACTTGACTATAACTTGCCCCAAACTGCATGTGATTATCATAAAGTGGGCATGTCTGTAAAGGGGAGACTCGTGGGTACCCATAGAACCCATTTACATTCACATATCTTGAGGTCAGAGGTCAAGGGACCCCTTTGAAAATGGCCGTGACAGTTTTTCCTCGCCAAAATGTAGCGTAAGTTTGGAGCATTATTTAGCCTCCTTCTCGACAAGCTAGTTTGACATGATTGGTACCAATGGATTCCTTAGGTTTTATAGTTTCATATGATCGATTGCGTTAATGCGTTAAAGAAATTAGTAGCTTTAACACTAATTTGCATTAACGCGTTATCACGTTAACTTTGACAACCCTAATATAAATTAAATATCGTAAAGGCCTTAAAACTGCTTTTTGGTAGTTATGTTACAGCTTGTGATGCTACATTGACTTCCGTAAGTTTTAATGGTGCAACACATAGACTGTATATAAAGATGGACGACATGACAGCTCCCCAAAAGTGAAACCAATACATCTCGATCGCCCCCTGGTGGCTGGCTGCAGTATAGGTCATAAAGCCCGCCCCCTCCATGTTAGCAGATGGGACATGGGCCAAACTAAAAAGTCAAAGGAAATACATTTTTCCCAAGGATAGTTTTTGTCATTTTAGGTATTATTTATCACGCTGATTTACGCTAGCAAGCTGCGGGTTTGCTCGGCTTGTGATTGGCTTAAGCCGTTGTGTGGGAGGGACCTCGATACTGCGGCTCCAGCCCGCCGATCACTACTGCGCAGACTCTGGCTCCAAATGACGTCAAAATCTCAAAATGGCAGCTCCCGTATCCGGGATATTTTGGCTTCAGTTTTGTACAGTGGGAAGAAGAGGAGATGCGTCATCCATCTATATATACAGTCTTGTTGGTGCAACACAATAAAGGAACTAGCGAGTAGTTACAAAGAACTTTACAACACAAACTTAGGAACAGATTTACGAATAGCTGGTGCAACCCAGTTCAAGTAAACAAGGGTGAGCGCAGTGATCCTTCATTATATTTACGGTAACCAATATGACCCCGCTCGTTCGACGGTGACAAATTGCTCTTTAAAATGCTGAACATGCACATTTAAAAATACCCACCAACCTAGCCGAAAAAAAACCATGGGGAACTTGATGTTATGTGAAGAGTGCGGGCGCGTGCAGTGTACCTCGTTGATGACCATGCGACCTGCCATGCGCAGGCGGGTGAAGGGGGGGAAATGCGGGGTGATGAGAAGGCGGAGGCTTGCCTCTGAGAAGGAGAGCTGGTGGGGGTGCAGGTTCAGCAGCTCATCCACCATCACCACTCCCGAGTCCTGGCCGGCCGCCGCGCATGAATCTGGGGGGAAAGTGGGATGGAGATGGATGGAGGTTAGCAGGAAATATCAGTAGTAAGGAAAAATAAGACAAGATAGTAAACGATATTCAGCAGACAAACAAGAACACAAAGAGGACAAAGTGATAGAAAAAAATGGAGAGCAGATCTTGTCCATCAAAGTGGTCTAGTTCTATTTCAGCCTGTTGGAAAATCCTCAGGGGAACAGAAATGGATTTGACTGGCAGCTTAAACTGTGTCACTAGGTCTGTCGAACGCTGCTCAGAGACTGAGGGAAACTTTTTTTCATGTTTTGGATGCACACATGCACGCACGTACAAAAACGAGCTCCTGCACCTGGCTTCAGCGGCACCATGTCGTTGTCGCAGTCTCCGACGTTTCCGACAGCAGTCGTCCGTCGCAGGCTGCTCAGACACGGCTGACCTGCCCGACTGCAGTGTCTCTCTACCAGGCTGCACAGAGATCTGTTGAACCTACACACACACACACACACAAAGATGTTGTGTCTTTAGTGGGCATAGAGCGCGTGGTGGTGGGTCGATACCAACGGGATGGAAATGTGAAAGAGACTCACTTCATGATGATTATGTAGATTACGTACATGGACATCAGGATGATGGTCTCCCACCTGAAATATGCACACGCACACAAACACAGATTCAGAAATACCACATTCGTTACAATGACAGTCAGCTATCTTGCAAACTGATATCCAAACCACAGAGGCTGCTGAATTGTAAAAGTTGCATTACAATCTTACCACATGACTTTTTCATCATAGATCACCTGCAACAACAATGAAAATATACTTTAATTACACCTCCCAAAAAATCACTTTTACCTACCTTATCAAAGGAACATAAAAAAAGGATTGATTGGCGAACATCGGCCAATATATTGACTCGTATTAGCTCATTACATCTTTGTCACAATTCTTAAAACAAACACATGAAAAAATGTTTTTGTTATGTTTATGTAAAAAAAATGTACTGATAGGATAATGAATGAATACTGGCCTCAAAAATCCAGTGTTGTCAAACAATAATATTGTATGAAGTGAGTAGTTCCTCTCTAGTGGTGGCCATATATACTATAGTTTGTGGTCTTGTAAATGTAAGAGTCAACCCATTTGTGCCCAAAGAAAAAATAATGGACCCGCCATTTAAAGATTTACACCTTCAGTTAAAACAAATACAGTACGTTGGGGGCTGTGTAACACAGATGGGGAAGACAGAAAGTAGTGATATATCTGGACTAATGCATTATTGGTTTACGTCATTTTGTGGGAAATATAGACAGTAAGAAAAATGACTCCATCCTTATCCTTTAAAGATTTGGAGGTAAAGAAAATAAACAGATGCTTTGGTAAAAATCCAAAGACTATACTTAGTATGATAAGGAAAAATGCCACAACATTTGTTCTCATTGGGCAAATAACAGTACAACTTTGAAATTTCATCAAAATTCAACATCACATGAAAAATCACAATTTAAATAAAAAATGATTGAGTCTATTGTGAAACAGTAGTGCCCAAAGACTAGATATAGTATGATAAGAAAAACTCACTTTTCAGTCAAACGGTTGGACCGATTTTGAAAATTTCAAGGAAATTTAAAATACAATTTCAGTTACGGGCACGAATGAGTCAAAGTAAGTAAAGATGATAGTTAACTGGAGGATTTCTCACCAGGATAAGCAGCACAATGGACAGGATGTAGAAGGACGAATCACGAAACAAAGGCCACCAGCTCAGAGAGATGGGCTGGAAAGAGACACATTTTAATTAGTAAAATGAAGCAAATGGTGTAAATTGTAATTATGTGAGAAAAAAAGCTTCAAAATATTTATTTGCTTTTATATTTAATGAGTTTTATTAGTTCAGAAAAAGGTGAGATTAGTCCTCCGTTTAGCTTTAGTTGTACCTGTCCAGCGAAGATGCCACAGAGGCCGATGATGACCAGGATGTTAAAGACAGCTGATCCAACGATAGTTCCCACACCCACGTCTCCTTTTGTGATAAACACCCCTAAAACCACAGAACAGGGAAGAGCAAGCCATAAATCATCAGCAAATTGCTCCCGAAGGCTGTGCCATCGGTATGTGAGTGAGCATTTAGATTAGATCCTGATGAGCAGGTTGGCACCTTGTATGTTGATGACATGTAAAGCGCTTTCAGTGTTCATAAGACTAGAAAAGTGCCACAGATATCTTTTATCTTATGCTCCTCATGTGGAATATTCTCTGCAATATTGCCTAAAGTCACTCCAATACTTATGAAAGCCAGCCTTTTTTCTTTTGAGAATAAAATATATTATTTAAGAGGCACTATATGAGGAAATGTCCATCTGTTTCAAGGCCATTTTAATAAGCTGTATGAGATGTCTTCTATCAACAACAGCAGTATCCAGGGTAAATCCCCAATAGTGTTCTAGTTTCTCATAGTTCCAAAATATGTATGCGATGGTTTCTGTCTCTGTTTCATATCTGGGCCAAAGTTTCCGAACACTGAGCACAACGTTCTTCTTTTGTCTAAATTTCACCCTTTAAAATTTGATGTCATCGATGCCAATGTCTGGATTTAAAAAAAAAAAAAATGTATACTCAAATTGTATTTGTTCATCTAAGTCCACATTTACCGAAACCCTAATGATTTGCGAAACAATACACTTGTGAGAACATCTGGGCCACTGAAGTAATTTGCAGGTGAGCTGATGAGCGAAATCAAGCGAAAATGATGTTCACGTCTACTTTAACGCTCAAAATCAGTGCTCCTGCCTACAAACACTTGACTCCTCTCATATACGTATTCATCAGGTGAAGACGTATATGATTGCAGTTCATTGGAGCACTGATGGACCAATCATTGGGTTAACTCATTAGAGTGATTTATTGATTAGACGAGCGCCATACTGACCAATCAGAGAGGTGAAGAGCTCGGGGGCGGAGCTCCCTGCTGCCATGAAGGTTGCCCCGGCAACATCCTGACTGAGCTGAAGGTTCTGGTGGACGGAGGAAGACGAGTTTACACAGATTAAAGGATGTAGCTGGTGATATTCTATTATGTTTCTTATTATCAAACGAATCACAAATCAATAGATCTATACTGATCCTACTAATGAGCCTGTTTATCTAAAGCCTGATATAGACATAGACGTCCATCGTTTTTAAAAAACACATAAATGAGCCACACAGCAGTGGGCTGACATGTTCCTTTCATATGATGAACATGGGCACTGAAGTGTAATTTGAGTCAGTCCCACATGCTGTAAACCACTAGTGCCCTAAATGTGTATTAATCCGCAATTGAAAATAGTCCCCAACAAATGCATTATTTACTCATGTTTGAGTAAAGTTTACTTAAAACTACAGTGCACAGCTGTTTGGGGAACAATATATTTGCAATATTTGCACTGTAATTAAAGGGCGGGTCCATCTATACTATAAAAGGTTGTATACATACTGTACATGTAGCAGCGTCATCATGCAGAAACCTACTTCAGGTCACATGTGAAAAGGTTTATAGAAAAGCTTGGGAAAATTGTTGAATGTTCAGATTTGAATATGTAAGGAACACCAGTGGGAAG
Source organism: Sebastolobus alascanus (assembly GCA_916701645.2). Lineage (NCBI taxonomy): Eukaryota > Metazoa > Chordata > Actinopteri > Perciformes > Sebastidae > Sebastolobus > Sebastolobus alascanus. The sequence continues at coordinate 25,902 of CAKAOJ020000163.1, forward strand.
CTACAGAATGATATAAAAACCTAAAAAAAACAATAATAATGGACCCGCCCTTTAAAGATTTACACCTACAGTTAAAACAAATGCACTTGGGGCTGGGTAACAGAGATGGGGAAGACAGAAAGTAGTGATATATCTGGACTAATGCATTGTTGGTTTACGTCTTTTCGTGGGAAATATAGACAGTAAGAAAAATAACTCCATCCTTTAAAGATTTGGAGGTAAAGAAAATAAACAGATGCTTTGGTAAAAATCCCAGTTAACACCTGAAAAGACAACATCAATATCTAATTGTAGACAAACTATACTATACTGTATGTCCTACATGATTTTATTTATTTATTGGATATGTCTTTGGTTCATACCTCTGATACTTTTTCCAGTGATGGGACAAAATAAACATCACACACGATGGCCAGTGCATGAAACATGTAGATAGCCTGTGAAATACAGGAGACACATTATTGGTCACATAGCTTATACAGTATAAGCGTGTCTGTGTGAGTTTAAAAGGTAACTTTGGTATTTCTCAACCCAATTTTCCCATGTTTTTGTGTCTAACTGACTAATAGGGACAACAATTTCTGAAATTGGTCCAGTATTGAGGGAGAACGCTGTAGACGGCAGCTGCTCACAGGCTGGTGCTATCGGGGCAAGCTGGCACCGTCATTTACGTCCACTAAGAGACGTCCACTAGACACTTATAATAACAATCTGAGCCTGTCAGTGGCAAAAACAAGAACTTTTAGGGGACGTAACGTTACATTAAATCTGCTCACTTGCCCTCGCAGCTTGTTTCGCAGCTGCCAGTCACAGCGCTCTCCCTCAATAATGGACCAATGTCAGAAATTGTTGTCCCTATTAGTCACTTTGACACAAAAACATGGGAAAATTTGGGTTGAAAAATATTGAAGTTACCCTTTCATGCAACAAAATGAAGCTTCCTTCATTTCGAATTCTGGCTTTCAGGCAGAGCCGATACTCACACAGAGAACATGAAGGAGTACCGCTCCCTGTCTCCTCTGCTCCATAGTGAAGAGGTCTTCAGGAAAATCACTGATAGCTGGAGAAGACATGGACAGAGAGTAAACTAATGATGCATAAAATGAAAGAAATTCCTGAACTAGAGATGAAACGATGAGTGGATTAATCGATTACTTGATCACAGAAGAATCAGTTGGCAAGTATTCTCAGAATGTGTTAATCGTTTGAGTCATTTTCAAAGCAGAAATGTCAAACATCTCAAGTTGTGGCCTCGTAAATCAGAAGATGTGTTACTAATCTCTCTCTCCATGGGCTCCCTGTCACTTCTAGGGCTGAATTTAAAATTTAAAATAAAAGGTATTACACGGTCGTGCACTTCTGTATTTAAAGGAGTTGTTTGTGCCCTTTGACCTCTGAGAGGAGCCCCAGGTCTTCAGAGCGGGGAGGCTGAAAACTAAAGGTGATCATGATTTTGCTATTCTTTGTCTTATGCAATTGTAAACTGAATATCTTTGGGTTTCGGACTGTTGGTCAAACAAGACCAGCCATTTGATGACAATGCCTGCCTCGGGCTTCAGGAAATTATGATAGGCATATTTTTATTTTATTATTTATTAATGGAGAAAAATAATCAGCAGATTAATCAGTAATGAAAATAATCGTAATTTGCAGCTCTACCCTGAACCTCCAGTCACTTGTGTGTGCACATGTGAAAAGTGTGTGTGTGTGTGTGTGTGTGTGTGTGTGTGTGTGTGTGTGTGTGTGTGTGTGTGTGTGTGTGCACGTGTGAAATGTGTGTGTGTGTGTTTGACTTTGTTGGATGTGTGTCCAGTTGTATCCCCTAGCAACAAGGGCCGAGACAGCTCGAGGTTAAAGTGGTGCCACAGTCATGTGACTACACCGGTTCAGTTGCATTATAAGTGAGTTTTCCGCCAACTCTCTTTTAAAGCCAACCTTCAGAGGCATCTAATTTGGCTGAGTCAGACGACGCATCGCAACCACGCTCTTTCCAACTGGAAGGCAGTGTTTTGCTAGACTGCACCGTCAAACAAATGCCACAACTCACTGCACCATAAAAAAATAAAAAGCTTTTGTTGCGAGGCAGCTCAAAACAACAATAACCCGGGAAGCTGCCTCCCAAGTGACTTTCTGATTTATTTGTGAGTCAGGATTTAAAAAAACCTCCTCTGACGATGGAGGTAACAAACATGCGAGTGAGACAAGTGTGACTAAAGTGGACGAGATCCTCCGCACAGAGGCATCATTGTGCGGTCAGAGGCTAACGTGCATCATGTGTAGGGATGGAGACAGATACAGTATGCTGTGATATTATGACGATCTGTCACATGATTTTAGTTTGGACACAGATCAAACGGTACATTTTTATCACCAAGAAGATGGTGCTCTTGAAAATAGCATTATGGTAATAAGAAGAAAATGTCTTTGAGGGCCTTGAAGTTAATCTGTACTGTATTTCCCCACAGGCAGTTTTTCTAGCTCAATATATGCAGCTTTATTCTCTGTAGTTGGCTACAAAATCTCTTCATCTCACATCAGACCGCAAGATGCTGTCACCGTTTCTCTCTCAGTCTTTCAAAACAGCCAAATAGATCCAAGCTCACACGAGCGATAGGAGGCCACTAATCAGCAGGTCATTACGACAGGGCAGGCACTTTGAACAGCTCCATATGCACACCACGCCATCCAACCACAAATTCAGCATTCAGTTTCCTAGCAACCAGGTCCCCTCAAAGGCCTAACTGTGTTTAAACATCTAGATGTGCAGAGGTTGAAGAAATGAAGGATGGAGGTGGAGCGGAGAGGTAGGTCGATACACAGAGGAGATGGACTCGGATTAAACACTTACTGACTTACTAAGATCATCACAGTGATTATTAGCCTAGTACATTCATTACTGCATGAATATCCAAACTTAAATCTAGGCCTGTTGATGGATAAAAGGGATCTCAGACCAACTCAACACGCTCACAAGTCACTGTATGTGCATTTTTTGTAAGGATAAAACAGAAGAAATTAGACACATATAAACACACATATTGGGAAGATGTCTTACCAGTTCTTGTCTGGTTGTCATCTTTCTGGATGAGCTCTCTCTTGGACAAGGAGATGCCATGATCCACAGTGGGTGCATGAGAGCCTAAAAACAGGGATTGACATATAAATAAAATAATAAATTTAACACTGCCGATAAAATATATATTATACTGTATATCTGAGTGTTTGTGAAATACAATATACCCAACTTTAAGGTATTTATTTTTGAATGAAAAAACACTATTTAAAGGTCAAAATTAACTGTATCATTACTACAATCTAATAATAATAAATAATAATAATAATAATACATTTTATTTATATAGCGCTTTTCTAAAAACTCAGACACTTTACAAAGATTAAAGATCATAAAAAAAGGACATCATAAAAATATAAAAACACAGTATTAATCACTCATTAAAAGCAGTTCTTAAAAAAAAAAAAAATCTAACATTTAAATAATGTGATTTGCATATATAAACAGCACGAGTAACGGATGAGTTTAGTGCAGATGAAATCGTGACATATTTTTTTTAATGTAATTATCCCCTCGAGAAGCACCTGTAACATCATTGAAGTTAAAGATCCAGGCGGCTGCGAGCAGACCGACTCCACAGACGCAGAACCGGGGGAGGAGCCGCGTCTGCCTCGGTCTCCTCGGCGCCTTCATCCCGCCAGCCGCCGCCGATCGCCGGTTCTCCGCTCAGAACATGTCTCCTCCTCCTCCTCCTCCTCACACAGTCGGTCCCCGTCTCACAGACTCAAACTGGCCTCTCTTTTTCCCCGATTTATCGTCTCTCAGCTATTTTAGCTCTGGGCTCCATCCACGATACAGGAGGATGATGTTTGATAGACTCGGCCTGTCATCAGCATCTCAGCAGCACCAAACGCAGCATCCGCATCCTCCTCCAGCTCAAACTCACAGCAGACACACAATGAATCATCAGCCAGCTCCGGCATAAAAAAAACATCTCTCGATTCAGACCATCCTCTGGTTTCCTCCTGCCCTACATCTGATCCCCTACTTTATGATTTTCCCGTATGGGAGGGGGTGTTTTCCTCAAGTCCTCAACAGATAAGACCACCAGGGAGCGCCTTCAGCTGGGAGGGGCGACTGGAGAGGCATTGGGAGCATATATAGGCCTGTATGCACTTTAACTGGTGCATGTAATTCAAAATGTGAAAAATAATTGTCAACATTAATAATGTTGTAGTGAGACTGGGAGGCTAACCTGACAATAATAGTGATGGGCTAATCTGTTAAGTGTGTTTCAAAAGGTAATTAGTAACCTACAGTAATGGTCTTATTGGCAGACTGGACTTCTACTGTAAGCTATTTCTGGAGGAAAGTTCTCACAAAATAACTCATCTCTTTGTTAAAGGATAGGTTCACTTTATTCAAGTAGGGCTGCAACTAACGAATATTTTCACTGTCGATTATTTTCTCGATTAATCGTTAGTCGTTTGGTCTATGACATGTCAGAAAATGGTGAAAAAGGTTAATCAGTGTGTCCCAAAGCCCAAGATGACGTCCTCAAAAAGATATTCAGTTTACTGTCATGGAGGAGTAAAGAAACCAGAAATTATTCACTTTTTTTTTCTTAAAAAATGACTCAAACCGATTAGAGCAAAACAAAAACTTTTTCAATATACATGAGCATGCAAGTATTGTTTAAGACACAGTTGAAAATATTTAACAAATTCTCTTCTAAACCAAAGTGAAGCTTGAACAGTAAGCAATCCACTCAAAATGTTCACTAAAGGTATACAATAACTTATGCTGATACATATCAGTTGTTCTAATTCACACATCCAAGTCCTTTTAAATTAGACTTTTATGATATAATATATAATATTTAATCTAAAAACAAAAGGAAAAGCTTTCTAAATGCAGATGGTTCAGAATCAAATGGGCATTTTTCACTGCAGAAATCTTGTTTCAGGTTATTATATGTATTTTTTTCATTCATTGTTATAGAACTAATCAATTAGTTATGCAAACTCCTAATAAAGGTGCAAAATGATCCGTATTCCACTGCAATTTTCATGTAGTATTTTTGTAAAAATAAAAATATTTAAAATAAACTTCAGCCCTATGATCTGCTGAGTAGAAAACATATTCAGCCACAAAATCAGCCAGATAAATGGAGTTAACACGTTTATAAGAGGGAGTGTTTAGATCAAACGGCAGGTAAGCCCCCATAATGCACTCTGCAGTAGGGCTGTAACATCAGGCGTGCACCTCTCCACAAGGTTTTGATGGAGAAAAAGTTTCCTGTGCAACTTCTTGACGCCACAAAGGCCAAAACAGTGAGAATGACGACGAACATCAGATATAGTCTGGCTCTCTCCAAGATACCTGCACACCTTAAACAACAGAGAAACCAGGGGGACGCTAATGAATGAGGAAACGTAACGTAACGTGATTCAGAGCTGTTTTGTGATGCGAAACTGGAGTACCTTTTGGTCTGAAGGTCCACTGTGAGACTTGGAGGTTTCAGCAGCTCCTCAGTTTCCTCCTGCAGAAACAGTACCAGACATGACTGGTCTCCTAATGCCTACATTTACTGTTCAGTCACGCAGCTGCTGTCTGACAGGCAGGGTTTGAATCTGGATTTTGTAGTTGCGCACTCTAGTGGTCACTTGTAGAAGTACAGGACAATCAGACAGTGATAAATCTACATTCAGTCACTTTACAGGATTTATTGCAGTTTAGTTTTAACCAGGTGTACCTAATAAACTGACAACTGAGTGAACACAGGAGGGAGAGGACATACATGTTTAAGGTCTGTGGAGTCTGACGCGCTGGTTTTCACTTCAGCCGAAGAGGCCAGCAGCTTCATTTCCTCTGCGAAGGACAGACGGGGACAGAGCGATCCTTCCTTATCTCCCATCAGGTCATTCACAATAGCGCTGGAAACCAACAGCAGACACACAGAGCAGCATGAACGCCAACAGATGGCTCGGTGTACGTCATGATATTCATTTAAAGCAAGAGGATATTGTGTGTCAGAGTTACAATGAGTCCTCGTCCCGTCTGTCCTCCAACTGCTCTCTCAGCTCCTGATTTGTCAGCCTGAGATACTGGAGCAGAGAAACAGACAACTATCTGAGTATCTGACAGTAGCTGAGTGAATACTGTTCTTTTTACTCTTTCATAACTGAGTAACAATGGATGAGAACATCTTTACCTCTATGATGCTGGAGAACTCTTCTACAGTTTCTTCCAAGTGCTTTAACTGCAAGTTTTTCTATCACAAACACACACATGAAAACGTGATATTCAAGTAATAATAGACAAAGAACTGTCAAGATATTCATTGTTGAACTCCAAAGAGAAAGATCGATATTTATGAGAAAATCTTGACTTTTTGCTCAGCCGCTGCCTTGTACTGATGTCTCTGTTCCTACCTGATGAATAACCTCGTCCCTACTCTGAAGCCCTAACTGAGCCTCTTCCATTCCACACTGAAGAAAACACACAACATAACAAATCAGGAGCTGTTTGGCGATGTAACACGACTGATAGTAGGATGAATGGAGAGAGAAAAAACATCTCCAAGTTGAATCCATGGTTTTACCTCCAGGGTTTGAAGTGCTACGCTGAACCTGCTCAAGCTGATCTTGTCCCGGTCTCTCTCTTGCTGGAGGCTCTTGAGCTGATAAAGGCAGAATGACATTTAAATGTGCAAAGTGTTTTGACATTTCGGTACCACTTCTAACTGTAGTATATGATGACAGATTGAAGTTGCTCTGAGAAAAGTAACAGACATCGTACCTCTTCGGTTAGCTTCTTATTCTGTTCCCTCATCATGGTGGATTCCTTCTCCTGCACAAAAATACAACATGAAGGGTTACCTGGAGATGTTTAAAATGACAACTATCAGCCTATTTGACTGTTTGAGGTTGAACTGTTTGTCTACCATACTGTATATACTAACGTGACATCTAGTTACTCACCAATTCCTGAATCTTTTTTTCACTGCATCTCTTTACACCGAGGTCATCAGCCAGGAGACCGCTGCAAGGCTCTGCTTCAACCTGCTGTGCTTCACTGATGATCTTCTCCTGCCTGCAGACATACAAACACATCTACACACTCCTGACTGTTTTTCCACAGTACTTAAATTAGTTAAAGCACTGGTTCAAAAGCACTAAGAAACAAAGATAACTCTAACATAATCTGTGTCAAAGACAGCAGTGAGATAAAAGAAACAGATGATTAATGCGCCAAAAGATGACGGCGGTGTTAAGTTTGATAGTCAGACAGTTCAGGGACCCTACTGCTAATCATGAGTAGAGACAATCATGTGTGATAAGTTACGCTTTCACTTGTTTCCTGAGGATGGCGTTCTCTGAGCGCAGCATTGCCATGTCATCATCTGCAACATCCAGCCAGTGCCTCATTTTAGCAGTCAACTCCCTCTGCTGGCTTAGACTGTAATCCTGCTCCGCTATTTTCTCAAGCATCTCCTTCGGTGTCCTACACACAAACACACACAAGAGAACAAGCAATATTGAACAATATATTGCTGCTAAGTATCTCGACCAAACAATTTATTGTGTATGGGTTTATTCAGTGAACATCACTCACATGTTTTCCTCTGTGACATCCATCCTGCTGGTTTACTCCTCCCTGGTGCATGTGATCAACAAATGGTCCACCAAAATTACCATAAGGAGCGCAGCACACGCAGCTTTTTAAGATATATTTTCCATTTTTCTTCAAAACTTTATTTCTTTGAAAAAAATGACACATTATGACTGTGGCCCACTGAATAGTGTTCACAGTCTCAATGTACAGAACTCATGAGGTTAGATCCAGTTAACTTATCTAACTGGTATAACATATGTTAATTCTTTAAACACTTTGCATCAAGCAGAAATACCTGCAATGAGACGTGCAAAAATATCTTAGCCATTATCCAACCTTTCAAGGTGGATTTCACCTGACATTTTGCCTAAAAAGAATGAGAGATTCTGGGATTGCAATGACTGTATCCCGGTGTTACACCGAAATCTGTGACTGCAAAGAGCCAGGTCACCACCACTTCTGACGGCTGTCGTCAGAAAATGTAACTCCACTGTGCCTATCTTTTACAGTTTTGTGTGATATATCTTTACATTAAAAATATTAAAAAATACATTTATGTTTTTTAACAATTTAATTTTGGGTGTTTTCTGTCACATATTTGCCTCATTTATTATACAGGTACAGTGGTGTCACATTTTCTGACGACATCCGTCAGAAATGGTGTTGCTGGCTCTGCACATATTTCAGTGTAACACCTGTATTTTTTAGTAGTGGGGGTAAAAGTCACTTGGAGTCTGTAACACAGTTAACATTATCCGCACTTTCCTGCTAAACAGGCATCTTTGAAACTCAACCAATGTGGCACGAATAACGCTAGCTACACTAGCCCATAGGGGACAATTTCATCATATTAGAAAAGGCTATTTTTAAAACTAGCAAGCTAACTATCCATAACTAACATTTCCCTTATCAAACTGACGATACAGCGACGTTTTTGAAACTGAGGTAGCAAACCTTAACATTAATTAGCTAGCTAAAATGCTAACACTTCACATAAGTGTTAAAATTAGGAGTCACCTTTCATTCATGTTCTCACAGACTTTAGCTTAGCTACATGCTACCATTAGCTAGCTAGCTGTCCTTGAGTTCCAAGCCTAATGTTATAGCATAATGTTACTGTTAAAACTACTAATGTTTTATACTGTTATCTGCTTTAAAAATTGGACAACAAAAATGCCTTACCAGCAAGTAAGTCCAGACTAATGAGGCTACAGCAGCTTGGCTGCCATGCTTGCGTTGCTAAGTTACCAAGCACCTGGACCCACGGATGTATTAAGAGCCTGAACCTGGCAAATAACAAGAGAAGAAGAAGAAAAAACTGCGTCGTCATTATGACGTCAGACACGGAATGGGTACTGGTGTCCATGGCAACCATTGATGGCAACATCTTCATGTGAGGATGGGTCCAAAAATAAGTTCTGGCTGTATTAATTATGATGACATTTATAAGATTGTTTTTTAACCACTAGTTTGAGTATCTCTTGGTGATTAATTATTATAAATGTTATGTGTACTTTTTTTTTTTTATCGTTTCTCTGCATAAGAATGAAATAAGCAGGAATGTGAACGAGTAGAGTTGACTGCTTTTTCCACTCAAGCGTGCATGCTTAAAATGATTGGAACTGTAGAAAATAATTTTCAAATCCAAAGTTTAATCTTACACCACAAAGTACAAAAGATAATATTGAACATTTTTTTCAATGGTTCCGTGCTTCCCTTGGAACAATTTATTTCAGCACTTTCAAACGGCAAAAACTAAATATCATGGTGTGACCATGTGAAATGGCACAAAAAAAGAAATAGGCAGCAAACAATTAATAATACTTACAAAACAATATTTTTGGGGCTGTAATATACTGTAAATTTAGCTTTGGACAGGTAAGAGCACCAGTCAAAACAAAAGCTTGCAATTTCTCACTTCATTTTAAGGCCAGAAGAATTAAAATTACAAAAGCAAAAGAGAGGAAAAAAAGATTGTACTAAGGTAATAGAAGTCCCGTTGGCATCAAGTGCCGTGAGACAAGTTAGCTGTGTCCCAAATCCATACTACATACTAAATTAAAGCAGGTTTTGAGTATGTAGTGGGTTCTACATCCTCTAAACAGTCAGGTTTAGCATAACAGCTCCAGGAACACCTTAGAAAACAAAAAAAATAACTATACATTTTCTGTCAATATATTGTATAAAACGATAGTGCATGTTAATTTCCTGTATACTTACTGCAAAAACAGGATGATATAAAGATTAGATACTGTATATACTGTGTATAATTAGTATGTAGTAGGGAATTGGGACACATGACGACACGTCATGTTGTTACACTGTAGGTTTGATTTGTAGTAGTACCTTAGACTGAAACATGGACAACGTAATGTGAAACATGGGGAAAAGCTGTTCACATGTGCTGTCTATAGGTACATTTTAAATAGCGTATTCACTAAATGATTTTACATTAGTCTGTAAACAGCAACACTAGATTTCACACCATGTACAAATCTCTGTCGATTGTTTTCTTACACGTATGTTGTCCACTTGGTGCAACAATATCCAGTAAAAAGCTCAGCGTAATAAACTCAGCTGGAGCTCAGGCGTGGACGTGGACAAGTGGAAAGCACAAGCACATCATGATCCTAGCAGCTAACGCACAGCAGCAGATTTATAATCCTCTGGACGATTCAGGAACAGTGCAAGCCAAATTTGTACGACCTTCAGATTTAGGCAAAATAAACAGTACGAGAAAGGCGTAACTACCCAGGAGTCGTAGTCGGTAGTTAACAAGGATTTAAAATGATTATACTTTCACGATCAATAGGAAAAAAAATCAATTTTCAGTGTTGTTTACATACATTTTCAGTGCTCAGTATTCCAGAGGAACACTGCTAATTTCAAGCCTCACCGAGTGTACAGATTACCTTTAAGGCAAGGTCGATGCACCTTCCAAAGTAGACCCATAATTTCTTTGTCTCAGCAAAGGTAAAGTCTACAGAGAAGATACCGGTAGACAGTTATAACCAGTAACATCTTAAACAACCACATACACTGTTCTGGCTTCTTCCCATCCCAAGCTACTTCTTCTTGAACTGAGGTGACCTTCCCTGCTGCTCCTGCTCCCGATAACATTAACCATCACCACTAAAGCAAAGACACACGGCCTGTTAATGTTCAGACTTCCAGTTGTTACCGGTTGGGCTCCAGCGATCCTGTGACCTGAAAGTTTATCCCATCTCCAGGGACAGGCGATGGGATGAGTGGGCAGATCCAGCAGAGGTACCAGCGAACGCCCAGAGCGTGACGCAGGTTGCCCAGGAGCCCGAGGCTGTAGGGTCGGCGGGTCGAGTACCACTCCCTGGTGGTCTGTCCCCGAAGCATCAGGAAGAGATGGAAGAAGAAGAAGGCCGACACCAGCAGGAAGCCCACCACGCATGTGTCGGCGATGAAGGCGAAGGCAAAGGCACGTGCTGAGACCTGACCTGGGGAGAGAAGGGACAGAAGAACGGATTAAATCACAGCCAGTGACATAAATCCAAGCTTAGGTTCAATTTGTACGTGAAATAGTGATATTAATAGTTACATTCCTTGGTCTATCTCATCACTAACAACTGAACCAATGTGCCCACGAGCATAAATAATCCATCCTGCTGTATTAAAATGTAAAAGAGAGCAGTGGGGAAAGTAACCTTTAATGTTCATAAAATTAAAAGATATTTTTTTTTGCATATTATGTATTTATGAATGTGACTTTTCCTGTAGACCACTGTGGGTGATTAATGGGACACTTTGACCAGAGCTTTCTCTCAAATGAGTTCTGGCACATAAAAATAGAGCAGACATGAACATAATTAAGTAGCCAGAAGCAAACAACATCTATTGCACATGTGTGTATGTCCTGGAAGAGGGATTCCTCCTCTGTTGCTCTTCATGAGGTTTCTGCCATTTTTTCCCTATAAAGTGTTTTTTGGGGGGAGTTTTTCCTTATCAGAATTGAGGGTCTAAGGATAGAGGGTCTGTCATATGCTGTACAGATTTGTTGAATACTCGATTCTGACTGGTCAGTTATGGACTTTCACTTCTTGGCTATATACATTCTTTGTCGTTGTTATGGACGCAGTTCTGATCTCCGTACACAGCGAGCAGACAATTTTTTTTTGCGGAAACAAATAAATAATTTTTAAATCAATTAAATAATTTAAAAATCAATACTTTGTGTCAAATTAATGATTTCTTTAGTAAGTAGCTGTGTAATAAGCGGGATAATGTACAGCGAGCCGGTCTTTATTGCGGAATGAACCTGGTCTTGAATCGCCCTGAAGGGGTGATTTAATTTAATTTTTAATTTATAAATTAATTTGACTGGACTTGAAGCAAGGGCATATTTGCGATTAAATATTTGTGTATGTGATGGCATGTTTAATAAATAGTTTCAGAACAATTGAAATTATTTGAAATAAGTCAATCTTAGAGGTGCAAATATTACAAACAAAACTGTTTTTTGAGACAATATAGACAACTTTATAGATTACATTCTACCTATCAGTGTATGCAGTATGAGTAACGCTGGTAGAGAATAAGTCCCACAGCTACAAGGAATAGACAGGAAATAGAACAACAGCTCCTACCTGAAACTAGCATGATCCAGGGTATGAGCAGCAGCAGGACGCTGTGGATCGTCACACCCTCCTTCAATATGACGATGAAGACCTCTGCGTTCATCAGAGTGGCGTAGAGGAGCCCCGACCACATAAATAACAAGCAGCTCAGGAAGTAGCGGTAGTTAAGGAAGCCCACACACTGGCCGAAAAAGACGCAGTGGTGATCCCGTCGCAGCACACACACTTTGCAGTCGTAGCAGTGGGAGCACCGGGGAGGAGTGTGCGTCTCGCATGTATAACAGTACCTGTGTGAAAAAGAATAGTATTAGTATAATATTCTGTATTCCCTCAAACTTGGAAGAACACTATTGTCTAAAATATAATCGTATGTAGTATAAAAATATGTTAGCTGAAACTAAGGGGGGCTTTCCCAAAACTATGACAACAGACCAGAAGTACTCAAAAGTATAGACAATGATATCTAATGCTTTGCCGTATAGTTTACTGCTGTGATTCTCAAAGTGGGGTCAGAGGACCCCAGGGGTCGGTGGCACTCTGTCAGGGGGTCCGCAAAATAATTTGCTATAAATTATAAAATTGCATTGTATCATTAAAGTGCATATCTACAGATGTGTACATTTGCACCAATAAAAGAAGCATATTGTGTCCACTACTTTGGGCCAATAGAAACTCTGATATGATTGTGACACGCAGCAATAAGTTCATTATTTTAAAGTTGAAGCACTTTGTCAGACTGAAAGTCAGCTTTAGACTGGCAAGTTTAAATGCCTGAATTTATTATACCAGTCTTGCTACTGTTCATTTTTTCTGAAATCAATTATTTGAAAAGTATGAATGCCGTCATAGTATATAAGTGGCATTAACATGATTCAAATTAAAATGTGTTTCTGTTTACCACTATCAAACAGGTCTGAAGTATTTAGGTAGAAAAGTTTTAGAATGCAAATAGTTCCAATGGCATCTAACAGTACAGATTGTTGTAAGCATTACGCTTAATCGGTGTTACGATTAAAAATGTTCTCCCCTTGGGCCCAAAAAGTTTTGAGAGTTTGAGAAACCCTGCGGTACTGTATGTCCACAAACCAAGGCTGTATGCTAAATTCTAATTAAATCAATTTAATAAACCCCTTGCAGCTGCTCCCTCCTTACCTCCACCCCTGCCCCATGCCCTCTCCTCCCAGGAACACCCCCTTGATGCTGGGGCTGGTTCTCACGAAGAGCAGGGCGTTCCAGCAGATGTTCCCCAGCATGAAGTACTGAGCCAGCAGGTGGACCGCTTTCCACCAGGCGGACCACACCGTCTTCTTCTGGTCCGCCTCCAGCGGAGCCTCCAGCATCACCAGGTAGCTCACCTCCCCGGTGATCGAGAAGACCAGGACGGTGTTGAGGACCACGGGGAGGTGGCGACACACCCGGTCGACCCGGACAAAAACTTGACTGGCATAACTCATGTTTTCCTGTTTGTCCACTTCTCCGTAAATGTGACAGCTCAGAGGACGGAGCGATTTGACAGACGCACTGTGGTAGCCTTTGGTTAGCTTAGTTAGCCGAATAACCGCTCCATTAACTTTCTCTCCGAGGCTAAATGAACCGCATGGTATCAATGATACTTTATATAACTTACGGACAAGTTAATGTAATGTATGAGTTGAAATGTGACGCTATTTAGTCTCTCTCAACTCTCTCCTTACCACGATGTCTGCCACTGGACGGAATCTAGCTGTCTAGCTTCCGCTAACAGGTGCTACATGAAAATACATCCGCATGGCAACAACAAACTGGTTCCACTTTTTACACGTCCCAAAGGGGGTGTGCCCCTTTTAAAATACTAATCAAACAGTGATTCACTCTTTCCAGACAACTTACATTGAAAAAAAGGACAAAAAGTTAAGATAATAATAATGTATATATTAGATGTTAAGATGGATAGCTTTGGATAGTGAATTTAAGTCAGGGATGTTTGATTCTACATTTAAAGAGTGGATGAAAAAAAGAATGACTGCATTTTGTACCGTTACTGAAAATGGAGACCTAAAAAGTTTTCATGATTTGAAGGACAGATGTGCACTTCGGAATCAAGACTTGTTTAGATATCTCCAACTGAGAGAATATTACAACAAAAACAAAAACAAAAAGGGAGGCACCAGAAGACAAAAATCCAGTGGTAGAAGTGATGGTCAATGCGTATTATCAAAAAACATTAAATTAAATTAAAACATTATTTCTAAACTTTATCATAGTTTAATGGAATATCTGGCTAAAACTACATTTTATTGGGAAAAGGAATTGAACATCACAATTTCAGAAGAAGAATGGTATCATATGTCTGGAACACTACAGACATCCACTAATTCACAAAAATGGAGAGAATTTAATTGGTAAAAATGGATTTGTTTCTTTAAGACCAAAAGCAAAAAGTTCTAAGGCAACAAACATGCTGGAGGCAATGTGGCCATACAGATGCAAATCATGCACATATCTTCTGGAGTTGCCCAAATATAGAACCATTTTGGGACAGAGTGAATTCGGTATTGAATGAGGTTATTAGGATTATGTAATCTCCAAGAAGTGTTCTATTTTATACCTGGGCAATATAACTACAGTGAAGGAAGATAAATACTTGGTTAAAATCCTACTCACAGCTGGCAGAAAGGCCATTACAATAAACTGGCTTGTAGCGGACCCACCTACTCTTAGACAGTGGTTAGACATAGTACAGGAAATATTTGTGATGGAAAAAATGACTTATTCTCTAGGAGTGAAAGAAGACGATTTTAACAGAAAATTGGAAAAATGGATTAGGTATAGAAATAAAGACATAGGCACTGTATACATTTATTGACAATAATGTAAGTTATTGGAAAATGTTTTAATAAGAAAATAGTTCTGTATACTGCATCATTAATTGTAAACTGATTATCGTTTTATTGTCTGAACACACTTTATCAAGCTCATCAGATGTAGGTTGAGAAATATACAGTGCTGGGGCTCTCCAGGACCAGGAGTGAGCACAACATCTATAATGTAATTTCCAATATATAATTTACAAATATAAGATGGATACATGTTATTATAATAGAATGTTTCATTGTCAAAAGAAAGCTTTTTAGGATGTTGTCTATCCTACTCTAATCTGACGTTTAATAGCCTTTTAAGGCCATTTAAGGTGCATGGCTGTTTGTGTTTTATTATAAGAGAATATCCTCAGATGGCAGGACAGTGATGTTTGCTGCAAATATCAGAAATGAGGTGGAAAATAGTTCTGAATATGTTGCAATGAAGTGCCATATCAATGGTTTTTCAATCTTTTCAAGTCCTATATTTAAATGGATGTTTCAATAACTTGGTTACCTGTGTGGCATTAAAAAAAGCTCTCACTACTGATTAACCCCATTACTACACCCATGTGTGGATTGGCAGCATGTCTGTAGTCCCTCCCCCTCCCCAAAGCACAGACCTTAATCCTTGATAATCTCTGCATCCACTGAACGCCTGCAGTCATGGCTGCACCGAAGGAGAATTCACTGTCTCTTGGGCATCTGACCGGCTCAGAAAAAAACACTTTCACAAAACAAAGAGAGCACAGTCAAAAAAAGGGGTAAGTTCCTTGAATGCTGCCATGAGGTCAGAGAGTGGTAATCATGGGTCATGGACTTTTTTTTAAAGATTTAGGCTAAGCAAATGTTGCCATGTCAGATGGAAAGTATAGTAGTTCTGTCAACTCAGGGTTGTGTGTTTCGCTCGGGTTACTATGATGCTGTATCATGATGCACTGTCTCTTTATCTCAGTGTCAACAGGCCACCGCTGTTGCAAGCAGACTTTTCAACTCCTCAGAGTCATCAGCAGCTGTAAGTGCACATACAAAAGGCAGCAAGATGCTTGCACTGTGCATCATCGTGCATGTTAATGTAAATGTAAATGTTGTAAAATGTGTAATGTGTAAATGTTTTGAATCTCTGATTCTGTGTGTGTGTGTTTCCTGCAGCAGGGCGATGCATCTGCAGCAGCGCTGGCAGGAGCTGAAGGAGAGAGAGCTCACGGCCCAACAACACAACAGGCAGCTGCTGCAGCAGTTTGAGGAAGCCCAGGACACACTGAGAGAGATGATGACCCTCACTGCTGCCATGAAAACTATTCGGGTGCACAGACACAAACACAACAAACACTTCCAATCTATACTTTACCCCCGCCTCTGTGAAGCTCTGGTGCTGAACCTTATTCTTCTTCTTGACCTTTGACCCCCTAGATGGAGTATGAGCGGTACCTGGAGGAGAGCTCCCCCTACTGGCAGCAGCAGCTCAGGGAGAAAACACAAGTTGCTCAGAGGAAGGTACAAGCACAGTCATCAGTCACGTATCACAAAGTTTGTGGCAAACGCATACAGCTGGTATATATGTGTATATAAATACACAATTTGAGACTGAAAAAATGTTAAAATTCAACCCTTACTGTCGTATTGCACAACCTCCGATTAGAAAATTAGAGGATGTGCCATACGACAGCCTTTTCCACTTTGCCTATTAGTAATAATCATTGTAACTGTTTCTGCCTCAGATTTTTTCAAAAATATACCTATAATAACTTCTCATTATACATGTAAAAGGCATTTCTGTTGAACTTTTACTGCATGCCGTGCAGCTCTATCAGTGTGAAAACATCTTTCTTTAACAGAGGATGGAGGAGTATTTGAGGTCATGTCTAAAGAACACAGAGGAACGAGTGACGTCTTCTGCAGATCGACCTTTACTTTCACAAGGTTTGTCCTCCTCTTCACCGACTTTAGGTGTGGTGTTCCAGACGCATGCAAACTCCTATCTAATATGTATCATTATTCTTTGCTGCAGGCTCTACCACAATGCCACAAACAATAAATGCACCTCCAAAGCACTACAGCCCAAACAGCCACTTAGACTACAACCAAGATGGCTCCCCTCATCCCCCCTACATGCACTCTTCCTGGCAGACCCACCCTCAATCCCAGACATCTAGGTTTCCTATCAGAGCGCCCTATCAACCTC
The DNA here is from genome assembly GCA_916701645.2 of Sebastolobus alascanus. Lineage (NCBI taxonomy): Eukaryota > Metazoa > Chordata > Actinopteri > Perciformes > Sebastidae > Sebastolobus > Sebastolobus alascanus. The sequence goes on from CAKAOJ020000163.1 coordinate 43,161, forward strand.
AGGGTTCCTCTCGTGTCCCTCCATCTTTCCTCCCAAATCCTCACTCATTCCAGCTCCACCACCCCGCCACCACACCCGGTGATCGTCACCCCAGGCCCAGGCAAACTCCACCAGGCTGGGCGGCTTCCCCGCAGCCTGACTACCCCTGGTCATGGGCTGCTGTTATCCCTTCAGCCTCTAAGGCTCTGTGGGGTCAGCTCTACACGGAGGAGCCTCCTCCTGAGACGGGGTCGGCGAGCGAAGAGGCTGACACAAGCCGAGCACCGAGCTCAAAGAGAGAGAGAGGTGGTGGAGGTGGCAGGAGCAGGCATTTATCCCAGGAGCTGGACATCAAACCATGTGGGAAAAGAAAACATGACAAGTTGATCCTGAGTGGATATTTTCCTTCACCTCTGACATTAGTTGTAATTTTTGTGCATGCGTGTGCGTACTGTGCCTAGTTCGTCTGTCCGGTGGCCATGCAGAGAGCAGCGAGAGCAGCAGGGAGTCCGGCCAGGTGAGAAGAGAGAAGAGGAAGAAGAGGGAGGAGAGAGGAAGATCACATCGTTCCTCCTCAGAAAGAGAAAGCTGCAGCTCTCTGGAGTAAGTGCTATTCTCTATATATATTCTGTAAGACCAGCTGGTAACCGCACACAAAAATCAGACACGGCTGCACAACAACTAGCGCTAAACTAGAGACTTTGAGATTTTGAAACAAGTAAATCTAACCATCCTTTTAACAACTGAATGAGAGAACTATAAGTACTTCCAGTAGTTATCAAAACAATCCCTTTCCTAAACATATATATTAGTTATGAACTATGCAGCATTTCACAATGAAAAATTTAAAATGCATTTAAAATAACAAGACCTAATAGAACAATGGCCAAGAAGCAAGGAGAAGAAAACACTGTATTTGTCAAAAAAGAAGTATGTATGATTGTTAAAAATTAAAAAATGACATAATACAGACCTAAAGACAACAACAGGAAAACTCATCTCTGATGCAATATTCACAGGAAACAATCTGCTCAAAATTCATCCAAATCACTCGTTTTACACAAACTTCCTGCGTTCACTATGTGGTTAATTGTACAGTTTATCAGTTGTTCTGTACGGTTATTGAATATAATATGAAATATCCATAAAATATGTCACTTAGTCAGGGGTCGTCAGTTCATTCAATGACAGAAAGCGGGTTGCTTAAGGAAAAAGGTTGGGAACTAATACAATTCCTTATCTCTGTACAATTTCCTTTTCATCCATTCCTCATTTCAGGTCATCTGGGACTTCCAGTGCCGTTGTCATTGCTGCATTCACAGTGGCCCAAAGCTCAGAAAGTGACGCCTCATCAGAGAAAGGCAGAATCACTACCAGTAGGAGGACGAGGAGGAGAAGTGGGGGGCTTGCTGTTGTTTCACCGAGGGCTGAGAAGGTGGCGAAGGGAAGCAAAGGAGATGACTCAGGGAGTCACAGAGAGGAGAGTCAGTCTACTAGTGAGGAGTTAGGGAGTCTAATTGAGGAATCCAGGAGTGAAAAAGCGGAGAATGAAAGTCCTGACGATAAATCAGAGAGCTGTGGAGAGGAGTCTGGATCCAAGAGGGAGGAGGATTCAGGAAGTGTTAGCATAAAGATTGAAAAAGGAGGTGGAGATGAAATAGAAAAGCGGGAGAGTAGCAGCTCTGAACAAAGCAGTGATGGAGAAAATGATGAGGAAGATCTAGGAGATGGAGAAGATGATGATGGTGACGCTGAAGAAAAAGAGAGCAGTCAGACAGATGAAGAGCAAGAGGAGAGAGATGTGGAGGAGGAGGAGGAGGAGGAGGAGGAGGAGGAGGAGGAGGCGTCTGAAAGAAAGAATACAACAGAGGAAGAAGAGGAGACAGGAGCAGAGGAAGAGGTTGAGGAGCAGGAGTTAGAAGTAAAGGGTGATCGTGATGAAGAAGAGTCAGACAGCTTAATCAATGAAGATGTTGAGAACGGGAAGAAGGGTTCAGCCTCTTCTCAAGATGAAGAGGAGGACAAGGATGAGAGTGAAGGAGGTAAGGAGGACGGGGAGTCAGATGAAGAGGAGCAGAGAGGAGACGTAGCAGGAGGACCAGAGGAGGAAAGAGATTCAGATGACAGTATCATCTCACCACAGGACAAGTAAGATAATTAAAGAAGTAAATCATCTTAATCACAAACGACATCACCTGAACGTCAATCTGTTGTTTTCAGATCTAAAAAGATGCACATCATTCCCGAGGAGGCAAGAGAAGATGAGGAGGAGGAGGAGGAGGAAGAGGGGAGTAAATCAGGATCCTCAGACGATGACTCCAATGAGTTCAGTGATGAGGACGATGTCGAGCGTCTACTTGCACCTCAAGAACAGTCACAGAAAAAAGAGTGAGTCCTGTTTTTACGTCTCTGATGGCAAAAACTACACCCTGAAATATACAGTAGGGGTGTAATTATCCATCGACCTGGATCGATACACAGATTTATTACACGGCTTTGTTGGATACTCGATTCTGATTGGCCAATCACGGCGCTCTAGGGTCTGTTATTTCTTTATAGCAGACCGTTGCTATGTATAACAGACAGTTGCTATGGGCGCAGTTCTGATGTCGGACTCTGGCGGACCGTTTTTGTGTCAAATTATTGATTTCTTAAGTAAGTAGCCGTGTAATAAGCGGGATAATGTACAGCTAGCGGGTCATTGTTGTGAAATAAACCTGAGTGGGCACATGAGATCGTCTCATATCAATCGCAGGCCCTTGAATCATATCATGGCAGACTTTATATCAGCAAATATCGCATCGTCGTCCAAAGAATCGATATATCGTATCGTGATGGAACTTGTGATTTACACCCCAACTGAAATATGAGTTTCACACATTTGTTTTTTGTTTACATATTTCCAGAGAAAAGGAGCTGAGAGCTGATGAGAAACCCAAAGGTACAGTCCCGTCAGACTTTACAATTAAAAGTTGGAAATTTGAAGACGCTGATCTGTTTCATTTCATTTCCAGCAATTTGTGACAACGTGGAGATGTTTCGAGTGGAGCCGGACAAATCGACAAAGTCTGATCACCTCAGTGACTCTGATGAGTTTGACCACTTTTATAGCTAAATGTATTCGTCTGAACTGCCGAAATTCAAGAGTAAAAGGACAAAACTCTACCTCAGAATTTATTGTTACATCAGAGTATTATATTGTTATTATTATTATATTAAAAACAACTTATGAAAAAGGATGTTGATGGTTTTATTTTCTGACATTTGATTGGCGATGGATATCTAAATGTTGCATTATTACCCATCCATAACGCCACTACATTAAACTGCATTATATGCATATTAAACAATTATTTCTATTTTTGGACTACTAAAGAAAGCAGGTTTCTTTCTCCTCCAATCAGAGCCTTAGAAACAGATATAATGCTGCGGCAAACAGCACTACAACAGTAGTTGTAAGAGAAAAGTGCAAAACAAAAATACAAAGAGAGACAATAATTTATTGAAAAGAGGTTGTTATTGCTGTTTGAGTGACAGTAATGACATCACCAACCAGACATGTTTGTCATATAAAAATAAACCAATAGGCAAGATGGTTTAAACAGTACAGTGAATCATTTCTTTTTTTAAACATAATTTACATCAGCGTTCAAAGCTGCTGGTCCGGGTTAAGTCAGCTGGTGACAACGAGCATTCAGAGTCTTATTTAGATTTTCACCACCTGAGCAGCCAAACAGGGGCTCGCTCTCCGCCCGTCCTCTGATGTAGCGCTGCGCTGGATGAGCAACCTGCCGTAGGTCCCGCCCACCTGGCCTTTAGTCAGCCGTCCGGGGTTCACACACACACAGCCGACCACATCCTGAGGACAGGCGGAGAGACGAGGGTTTTAACAGACATAACGTGTAAAATAATCAAAAAATAAAATGCCCATCTTAAAGGTTTTGCATTCAGTGAAATTTTAAAATCAAAATTTTTGGGCAAATGAAAAAAATTCATTCAGGCAATCATTTTACATTTTTCCAGTATTTTTTTTGTTAAAATTAAAATTAATTAAAATTGACTCATTTACTCACTCAATTAAAAAATTCAAAGTTGCACTTATTTTCATATTGACGATACATTAAATCACTGTTGAGCCTGTAATCAATAACTGGACTAAATGTTTGTGTAGAGGATGTTAACAGAAACAGGAGGTCTGTACCTTCACAAAGTAGCGCAGCTCGGAGGGAACGACGAGGACGTCGGGGGTCAGCGGCATCTGGCCGAAGCTCTGGAACTTCTCGTAATCCATGTTGACCTCCTCCACGGGCGGGTACAGCGGGTAGTAACTGGAGGTGAAAGCACAAACGCGCAGGTCCATTAACGTTTGGCCATCTTCAAGATAGAGAGAACACGTGAACCGCTTTAGGACTCCTACCTCCTCTGGGTCAGCATGTGTTTCAGTATGCGTGAAAATCTGTCTGATCCAGTGCCGCTGCAACACAATACATTTCCAATTTCAATATAATACTGTACAGTGATGCCATTCATTGAAATATATAATCAATAATATGCAACTACTGCTTCTGGTATTTGACTTAACTCCCACAGAAAGACAGCTTAGAGGTTTGTTCATGTGAGTAATGTAACAAAACTTTAGAATCACACTAAACATTCAGTTCGGTAACACCTTTTCCTCTCAAATTATTTTCCAACTGAGCTCCACTGCTGGATGAAGGTGTGTGAAAATTAGAAATCTTCCTCACCAGCTGATCTCCTCTGCGCCCATGTGGAACAGGATGTCAGTGGAGGTCACGGCAAAGGTCACGCCGTCAATCAGCAGGGTGCAGGGGTCGGGGACCAGGCTGACACGCTGCAGAGTATGAAGAGAAACACTAATGTAACACAGATATGTGCATTAAACTGACAATTTTGAATCTTGTTGATAACAAGCCTGAAAGAGGTGTTGCTACTTGACCTACTCTAAGATTCGTGACCTCCAAAGTTTCTCACATTTATTTAGATTGTGTTTGTTTATGTACAGTCCTACAGTCAGGTGTTTGTGTGTCTGACCTGGACCTGGTCCTTGCTGAGGTTCGGCAGGGTGAAGGGAGGCCGTGGGTAAATGAAATGATGGTGGATGTCTCTCTGGGAGGGAACAAACACCAGGCGACAGCCAACGCTGGATAAAAGATTAGAACATTAGCCGTCATTATGGTAAAGTTTCTGATAAGGGAACATTATAAAAAAAAAGTAACATGAGGAAAATGCTGCTCAGGAGCTTAAATAGTGGAATTACAGTTTGGGGGCGAGATATGAGACGTACCTTTTGGTGCCATCCACAATGCTTTCGACACATCTGGAGAAAATGGCCTCAAACGTCTCGGTAACCTGAGCTTTCTATTTCACAAAGATGGAGGAGATAAAGATGGTCGCATAAATTCATGATAAACTAACTTGATTTGGAGAGCTAGAGACAATAAATGAATATGTTGAACAAAAGGAATTAACATTGCCATGTATTGATTACCAGCCACGACAGCGACGCTGCTATTGTTTTCACCTTGTGTCATCGTGCCAAAATACGGTCCCGGAGAAAACTACCACAGAGGTGGTTTTGAGTACTTAGCCAGGTGTTTACAGTATATTTCTTTCTGTGGACAGATTTTGTGACCGCCATAGCGTCACAACCGTGCAAGATGCAACTTTACAGATGTGAAGTTTAGATCGAAATGAAGGCCGAGTTTGAAAATGGGTGTAGTCCGAGCAAGGGCGCCGGAAGTAGTGGGTAGAAATTACACCACCACTGGTCCTATTTGACGTCGCAGCTGGTGGGATCCCATCGCAAGATGGTCTTTAGTTTTGGATGTTGTTTTAAAATGCAAAAAGATCTAGGAGCAGTGGGTATTCTGGGATAAAGACACAATCTGTCCACTGTTGAACGTACCTCAATTTGTTCATGTTTGGAATCCACAAACGGGCCGAGCTGGAGAAGAGAAGGGAGAATTAGAAAAGCCGTACATTAACATGCAGTCATGTGACAGCTGTGTTTCTGTAAGCTCCTAAACTGCAACAGAAGAAAAGATTGAGAGCATTTTCTGCATCTTGCATGACATGAATTTTTTGTCCAACTACATGCGGAAGAACTGCTGATTGTGAAATTAATAAATAAAAAAAAGTGACTATACCAGCAGGCAGACATCAGGACGATCCCTGACAATGACATTGATTAGGTCCAGCAAAGGGTCAAAGGTCAGGCTGTCAGAGGGAGTGTACGGTCCGCACGCCACCAGTACATTCATTGGCTCTGCAGTCGCACGAGATGACAAGAGTGTATGTAGTTTACCATGAAAGACAATAAGACAAAGAACTAAAACAAGCTTTGATACAAGCAGACTGCACAGTCACTCCTGATATTGTAGTCGAAGGCTTTAAGGATGAACATTTAATCATTAGATTTACAGAAATGTTATCAAACAACATCACTTACCTTCATCCATCTCCATTTTCATCTCAGAAGTGTAGAAAGGAAGAGGGACTCCCTAAAAAAGACGAGACTATTAACAGAAGATACACAAATACTAAGATACTCAAAGTTGAGATAGGTTGAACCACTAAATTTGGATTTTGAAGCAATATTTCAAGTAAATGTTGCTTCGTAAAGGCATCATCTTTGACTCTCTTCGTGTATCAACACTTAGAAAAAAAACTTGTTAACTTGTTGCTGACCTCGTAGAGTTTGGAAGCCATCAGTTTTTTTCCTGTTGTGTTCATTCCCTCCATCACCACCACCTGAAGAAAAGAGAACAGAGTTTCATAAACTGCAGGCAGGCGGTTATTTATTCTTACGTGGGAATTGTTGACCGGTTGTCAGAGTTCTCGGTCAGACGCTGGGTGAGTCTCCTGCCCAGGTCCTTGGCATACTCTGTTACTCTTGGTGGCCGTGTAACCTGCTGCACACACACCTCAGTGCACAGGAAAAGGAGAGACCACCGCTGTGTGTGTGTGTGTGTGTGTGCTCATCACCACTGCAATCACAATGCACTCCAGTCTACTGACTCACAACGGCAGAATACATGATTAAAAAAATGTCAGAAATACGTTTTAATACGGTTAAAAAGACTTTCAAAGCAGACCCACCTGACCAGGAAACAGGGAGTACTCTTTAAGCTCTGATAGGTCGACAGGTACTTGCTGACCGCCTTGCTCCGGTCCCCCCTCCAACAGAACCGAGTGTGCGTTCAGTTTGCCATTACTGTCACAGCAAACCTGACCCAACACTGTTATACTGTCCTGCAGGTGAAGAGATAGAAAACACACACACCCGATCAGTCAGGTAATACTTCATTATACAAACACACTTAATAAATTGTATCTAATTTAAGTCAGCTAAAATAACAAATGTGGAGCACATGGTGAAGCTGTACTTTTTCCTAGAAATAACTAGTCAAGAAAAGCATGTTTAACTTGCAGGGATATACAAAACGTGACTTACACCTGCATCTAAGTTCAAATATATTCAACAGCTGATTCAAAATGTACAAAGGTAAGCACCAAACAGCTCGCACATTTTTCCAAAACTGTGGGCTGAACGTTACCTATTTAGGTATAAAACTTTACCCATGGAAAATATCAAATTATAACTTTTAAGATATCCATGAGGTTTCCAAAACTTTTGGAAATCAGACGTTTGAGGCTTTTATGATTTTAGAGGTTTTTTCACAGCAGTAACACCTGAGTTGTACCTGAGCGGGCAGAGAGACGGGAGAGAACTCTTCGATGTTGAAGTGAGACCTGAGGCCGTCGCCGAGCTCCTCGATCTTCTCCGTCAACACTGGGGGAAATAGACGCAAAGATCTTCAACTTAAAACAATGTGTAAATCATATGAACGGTTTCTGTTCATTTGAGCAGGGTGCACACTGATCTCTCACCGTTTCGGACATCGCGCAGCCTCTGGAACATGTACTTGTAGCTGCAGCGGAGCGAGTCTTCGGGCCCTTCCAGGAGCTCCAGCTGGACGCCGGCGCCCAGAGCCTTCCTGCCTGCCCAGCGGGTGCCCTGCACGGCCCCGAATGAAACCACCACCTCCCCTTTCGCCCCTCGCTGGCTGTACTTCTGTGAGGGGGTTGCACTTCCAAAGAGAGAAGGGAATAGGAGGGTCACAGTAGAACAATTGTCCATCTTAACAAGTTGTTCAACATGTGTTTTTTAAAAAATGTGTTTTCTGTTGTTGTCATGGCCCCAAAATGATTCAATACCTTCACTTCAAAATGTTAAATAAGCCAATGACCTGCACATGAAGATGCATTTAAACAAAAAGTTCAGTTTTGGGTATTTTTGGCTTCACTATTATTATATAATTGTAACTTATATATTTGAAGAAATAATATAAAGAAAAGCGATACAAAAGTTTAACTATCACTATAAAGAAGAACAAAATACAATATCATTTCATTGTTAAAAAAAAAAAAAAAAAAAGATTAAAGGAGACCCCATACGATTTTGTTGACTAAGGTTGATTTAATCAGCAGATCTGTAAAACTGAGTTCCTCCACAAAGAATCACACAACAGCACCACTTTAAATCTTGTGTTTATCAGAGATGTGCTCATAAGTTTCTCAGAAATGGATCACTAGATCACAGAAAGTGATTTTAAGACAAGTCAAAACTAAATAGGTATGGTGTTTGTGGACAGTGGACAAACATCAAAACCGTGAAGCACTATGTGTTTGTGTGGATTCACTGACTGTTGGTCTGTGTCGTTTCCGAGTACCTGGGAGAAAAGCTGGCAGGAGACAGCAGCAGGCCCGGGCTGGCCAGCAGAGCTGCACTTCTTTTTGAATGTGGGTGTTCAGGAGTGGTCAGCGCTCGCTTCTGGGAACCCTACACATGCACGCACAGTCAGGGTCGAGCACACAAGAGAGTCAGAACCATTTCATTTAGCTTTAAAAGTCAACAGAAACACTGTCTGATGTTAAAAGTGAACGGCTTACCTTAGCAGGAGTAGAGTAAGCGTCCAGCAGATTCTCCTCCTCTTCCTCAGCTTTGATTCTGAACAAATAATGTCAAGGATTGCAACACAGTGGCTTTAACGTACACTCGCGATAGACGACAGATACATACAGAAAGAGATGGATAGTCAAGCACGAAGAGTTCACTGTGAAGGATACAAGTCCTGTAGCGAGTGGATGTCTCTGGTTCTGTTATGAGTTTCTTCTTTTCTGAAGCTTTGTTTGGATTTACTCCTCTTGTTTAACACCTGCAAAAAAAAAATGAACTCACTGTAAATACAAAATTGGTGCCCCGTCTGATGGTGAGGGCAAATTATTATTGACAAACAGAGGGCCAAGTTCAAAGCAACAATATCAGTAACACAATCCATATGTCCAAAAAGGAGACGTCATTTATGTATCCTGTTACCTCATGTTCAAATTGCTCCAGGGTGTCCGTGGTGAGTTTTAGTCCATTCTTTGTGGAGCTGTAGGCCACCCACTCCAGCACCATCTCATCTGCCTGTATCCTGTTACAAATACACTGCTCCACCACTGAGGGACAGAGGAGATGTGAGGGACAGGAAGGAGAGCAGGTAAGGAAGATGTAATAAGATGACTGCAAAATGCAAATACAGTACAGAGGAATTATAGGTGGAGGATAACTACAGCAGACATAAGTGTACAAGAGCACATTTAAATCACACATGAGGAGCACATTTAAATCACACATGAGTGAGTACAGATGCTTTAGTGCACCACTGAGACATGAAGCACATAAAATAGTTCGAATTCAATACATTTTTGTTGACTTCATCTTTTTTTGCTTCATTTATCACAGACATTTCCCACTAAATTACACCAATGTAAGAAATGTGGCAGATTTGGCCACTGCAGTCACTGTCATGGTTGATATTAAGCTTTGAAAGAAACAAATGAGCAAGACAAAACAACATAAATGTCCATGTAATAATAGGACTTTTGCACAACTAAAAAGAAACCTCATGTACACCTTTTACAAACAAACACTGTACATACGCTGTATGGTAACGTCATATAAACCTTAACGTTAAACCCTATTGACTATTTTGGGTGGTTGGTTGTTGGGGGGTAAAGTGGTCGTGTCTAGAATAGAGCCCGCAAATTGCGAAATCTGATCTGAGATCGCGAGACTCACTACTCGACGAGGTATCCTTACCTTAATCTCGCGAGAGTTTCACAGTTTGCTGGTTCCCTTCTAGCCACTACCCGGGTGATATTCTAGGCTGCTTTTGCTGACACATTTTCCTAGAAAAAGGACAACATTTAGCATAATAACTAAAGTTACTTACTCTTGTCGAGGGCGGAGTCATCTTGACAGGTTACACCGAACATCTCCAGCTCTGAATTCAGGCTTTCTCCGGTTACTAGCGCCATTGTTTTTGTGCTGTATAGTTACTAGATTATATGGAGAGGATAAAACGTCAGACGGTCCAATGTTTTGCTGATAGCTATCGTTAGCTTAGCTCTCAATTCATAGCAACGCCGACGAGCTAATTCTCTTAATAATGCGATTTCTAAACACTAGCTACAGCGATTCCCTACACGTTAGATGGTAGAATAAATCTGATTAACAATCAGACGCTCATTTCATTTTTACCGCGAAAAAGTGCTGCTGGTGTTGGCGGCCGGAACTTGCGTCACATCCCAAAACAAATAATAAGCGGAAGTGAGCTGCGCCACAAAAATAAAAGCCTCTACCGTCATCTAGTGGTCACCGCGAGTAGTTTCAGCCCTCAGGCCTGTTGGAATATTTTTTACGATTAACCAGTCTGGTTATCCTAGCTTAACTTGTTTTACACCCACAAACAATAGTGTCAACTACAGTACTGTGTGGTGCAACCTTACAGTCTCAATAAGAATTTATACACAGAAGTACATTATTATATTGTACAAATGTTTATGTGTACTATATTGTTTTTAGTGGTACATAATAACATCAACAAAGGATTATCTCAGATGTAATGTAAATCTCTTCAGGAACTTTTTTCTATTTCAAACCTGTGTTTAAAAAGAACATCTGGTGTAACACAACAACTATGATAAGAACAATGCATCTTTTTAAATTAAAGGTGAAATAGATATTTCCATCACCACCACATTTAACTACTACTACTACTACCACACATTAAATAGCAAAAACATTAATTTCAGTGCTTCCACAGTCTTCAACCGCAACAAAACATGCTCAGATTTCTGTTCTGGTGGGCTCATCACTCTCAGGATCTTTTTCAATCTGTGAAAGTAATGACGTGGTGTTAGATCGTGGATTAAAATCACGTGTCTAAAAGTACTGAAGTGCTGCTACAGTAATTGGTTGCTATATCAGTGAACAACAAACATCCCAATCACCTGAGCTGAGTAGCATCTGCCCCTGGGAGTGGATTTCCATGATGTCACCCTCCTCAGTGATTCACGGAGGGAGGCTGACAGGTCGTGAGTGTCACGCACCTGACAAACACATACATTATGGACGCACATCTGACTTCTGTCACGCTATGAACACGTATACATGTGTATCCCTGTAAGTAACAAGTGTATTTACAGCGTAGCACATAAGCTGATAACATCTTTGCCAGTGGCTTCTCTGTAAAACTATGAGAGTTGTGGAAGTGAATAATTGTTATTTTGAAATTACCTATAACTATATGAATAAAATGTTTTTTTTCCACACCTTCATGCTGTTCAGACAGGCATTTCTGAAGTCCATGTTACTGCTGCTGGTCACAATACTGATGGCTGAACTGAGAATCACCTCAGCAGCTGAACGGAGCTTCTCTTGGTCCTTAACACCCAAACATATATTATTAGGACCCAAATCAATAATTCATTTTCATTAATGTGTTGATTCTTTTTTTTCCAATTATTCATTTGATATATAAAATGTCAGAAAATAATGAAAATGAAAATAATACTAATGTATATAGTATGTCAAAAATAACCATCACAATCTCAAAGGGGACATCTTCAAATTCAAATGTTTTGTCCAACAAATATTACATTTTCAAAGATAAAAAGCAGACAAAAGCAGCAAATTCTCAGATCTGATCAGATTATCTGATTCCAGCCTCTTAAATGTGAATATTTTCTGGTTTCTTTACTCCTCTATGACAGTAAACTGAATATCTTTGAGTTGTGGACAAAACAAGACATTTGAGGACGTCATCTTGGGCTTTGGGAAACACTGATCGACACTTTTCGCCATTTTCTGACATTTTACAGACCAAACAACTAATCGATTAATCGAGAAAATAATCGACAGATTAATCAACAATGAAAATAATCTGTAGTTGCAGCCCTGTAAAATTATGAAAAAAAACCCAGCAACAACAACAGCTCGTGATTAAAGTAATGATTTTCTCTCTGTCAGCTACTAAGGATGTCAGACTTGCCTTTTTTCTGCTATTTTGATCTTTCAGTGAGTTCTTCAGCTCCGTCTGCAGGGCTCGTGTGACTGCCTGCCTGTTGTTGTTCAGAATATCCTCCAGGTGGTGCTCTATCAGCACCTCTGTGGCTGTCAGAGGATCTCAGACACAGACAAAGTAAGAATGAACGACCACCTTTAACTTAGTGTTATGTGATTATACCTGCAGCTGTCTCTCACCCATCATATCAGAGAGCTGGTAGGTGAAGGGGTCACTGTGCTGCAGGAAGAGGCAAAGCAGGAGAATCTGCTGCATTGGGGGAGGACTTGATTCTTTCTCTGGATCCTCACTGTTTTCTTGCTCCACAGTGTACACAGTGCCACCGCTGTGCACAAGATCTGCAGAGGATGTTAAAACGTGTTTTTTGCAAAGTAAAACATGAGGAGGAAATGAAAGGAAAACATGATTATTAGTGACGATATTTACACAGTTGACACTGCAAGTCCACACTGGTTGGAGGCTCAGTGGTACAGCGGTGGGTTGTTAACAATCACAACATGTACGTAACATTGTGGTAATGGAAGACACACCTCTGGGTTGGGCGTGTAATTGTTACAGCATTTGGTTTTACAGCTCTAGTTTTAAAACTTGAGTTTCCTTAAATTCAATGAGATAACAGATGATTACAGAATCTTTTCTTGGGTGTAAAGTAACAATTTTGAGGTATTTTGAGATGTTAATACCTCAAAATGTTTCCCTTTTCAGGCTTGAGTAAACCAAACCTCACAGATGTCAAGCCAAACACCAGAGCAGACTGTGTTATGGGGCCTTTTTTTAGTTTTTAATCTGTGTTGTTGAATGAATAAGCTACTTGTGATTAATGCAGACCTGTGGTTTTTTGCTCGTGGCTGTGATTCATTGTGTAATCTACAGGGAAAAGAAACACTTTTTAAGCAAGGGCAGTTTCTGAGAAATCAGTCATTTCTCGAGTGCTACTGAGATTATTTAGTGATGATTAAGCTTAGTTCCACACACCGACACTACACACGATCAGGTCAAATCAGCTCTCTCTCACATGGTTTTGAATAATAAACTTAACTGATTGCCTGAAAGAAAATCTCGAGTTAACCAAGGACTAAATTAAGACTTAAATGAAACATTCAAGAAGGCAGAATTAACTTGACTATTTCACTGCCGCCCCAGACAACTTCTCCCGTGTGCCAAGCGTTTAGGATTGCTACGCAAAAATGCGAATGGCCCTTTCTAGAGCCAGTTGTTGTGAGAGTAGAGTGCGTGGAGTGTGTGTGTACGTGGGAAGTGAGTGGTGAAGCGAGAGAGAGAGAGAGCAGTGACTAACGGCAGCGACTCCGGCCCAAGCAGGAAAAGTTAAGAGTGTTTCGTTTGTCCGTTCTGGGCTACTGTAGAAACATGGCGGACTCCGTGGAGAGGGGACCCGCTCCCTATGTAGATATAAACGGCTCATTCTAAGGTGACAAAAACACAATGATTCCTATTATCAGGTGATTATACACTAAAAAAAAACATACTTATTAATATTATTATTATTCCGTTTTTGCCAATGGATCCCCCTAAATGTCACACACTGTTCCTTTAAGGTCAGAGAAACATCACGGTCGAAGTTAAATATGACAAGTGTAAATACTGATTTCTAGTATGAGACAAACACATTATAAACCCCATCAACACCCCAAATCTCTGCTGTGAGAGTGTTTTTGCGATGTGACAACACAACTACTTCTTGCATCAGAACAAACTGTTCACAGTGAACATAAACTGCTAGTGCAGATTGGTTAGATGTGGACATAACTCTCAGGAGACAGGTTTATACAACGCAACGACAGTCATTTCCCTGCTGGAGCCTAGATTTGCAGACAGTGTGGGAGTCCTTTCTCTCTACTGTCACTTTAAGGCTTTTGGTACTGTGTGGTATTTGTGCTCTTTTTCTACTTCCATTGTTCTGTCTTGTTTCATATGATTTAAATCACGGGCCTTTTGTGATCCATCAAAGGTTTTTAAGGGCAGCTTCAGACTAGAGCTGTGTGCTCATTCTCTAAGAAACAAACACAGGTGGTTGAAATTAGTCTTCAGCTCAGGCCTCATTCAGTGTTTCAGATGTCACTTTAAAACAGGATTAACTGTCCTGGACTTTTGTTTTTACCCTAGCCAAGAAAACCTGTCCTGACAGTTCCCCTTGCAAATGAAACGTATCCTGGCAATCAGTACGTGTTGTTCCCATCAGTGGTTGTTGTCTACCTTTGTAGGAGGAGCAGTGAATGCCTTGCAGGCCCAGGTCCTGACAGTCCAGATGAGCAGGCAGGTTCTGGAAGAAGGTGGAGGCGCCTGTGACGGGAACATTACTGGGGCCGCATACCAACACCTGGACACATGAAGTCAAGGAAGACTAATCCAAATCAGACACCCGAACCAACTCAACGGAGTCGACACAAAGGAGCAGTGGTTCTGCTCTGAGTTCCCCACAGATGTCTGTTTTCATGGTTTTGGTAATTACCCAAAGCTGATGGGGTGAGGGTTGGAATGTAAATCGACCGGGGGGGGGGGGGGCTGTGTCGGACCATTTCTGTAACTTTCCGAAACCAACAATCACTCCCACTTCATGCCTTGATTGGCCAGCTGTGCGGAGGTAAGAAACTAAGCTGGTTTTTAATTTGTTATTCTGTTATATTCTAATATTCTATTATTATATCTGCAGTTTTCATGTGAACAACTAAGTGCAACACTATGCATTCCAGGAGAGAAAAGTGAGAAAATGTGCACCCCATATTTAAACAATATTGCGTCCCGCCCTCTATGATGATTGGCTTTTCACTACGCTTTGTGTGTGGCCTTTTGGAACAACTATGATCACATTTGAATTCAAACGTGGTCAGACATCGCATATTACAAAATAGTTCTGTTCAACATAACCCGACTCATAGCCTCACTCCTGAACAAGATCCCAAGATACTTGAACTCCTTCACTTGGAGCAGTGATTCACTCCCAATCTGAACGGAGCAATCCGCCGTTTTCCAGCAGAAAATGGTGACCGCAGACTAGGGCTGCACGATTATGGCCAAAATGATAATCATAATTATTTTGATCAATAGTGAGATCACAATTATTTATCGCGATTATTCACTGATTTTAGTGACAAGCGACAAGATATTTTTATTGCACTTTCACATTAAAATTAAAAAAAAAAAAACTGATATTGCAATATTTTTTTCTTCTATATATATTGCAATATGAAAAAATACAGGAATATTCACCCTACCCCTTTGTTAGCTACATTTTAAAGTTAAATGCTTCAACCTGGTGCACTTTGAGAGCAAAATTAGCAACATTAAGAGCTAGATAAACAATTTTATGCTCTTAATTTAATCATAAACACATTGGTTGTGTAGATAATATCTATACCCAAAAGTGAAGCCAAAACATCTCGATCACCGGCTGGTGGCTGGCTGTTAGTTTAGGAAGCGCTTGATTCGATGTGCAGCGGAGTTTTCTATGAGCAGAACGCGCATTTTAAACGTCAATATCGCAGGAGATCACGTTCATTTGATTGTGGGAAGCCAAAATTGTGATTGTGATTAATATTTGATGAATTGCGCAGCCCTACCGCAGACTTGGAGGTGTCGACCCTCATCCCTGCTTTCACACTACAAACTGTCCCAGTGTGCGCTGGAAGTCATGGTCTGGTGAAGACAGCTGAACCACATCATCTGAATGAAGCAGAGACGAAGCCCTGAGGCCACCACAGCAGACACGCTCCATAGCTCGGCCGCGCCTAGAGACTCCGTGTCCGTGAAAATCGCAAACAGGCCTATGATAAAAATCAGCCAAGGATATTTGTATGTGAGTGAGTTGTGTTGCCAGATTGGGGTACTGCAGCACACAGGGGCTCAGGAGTGTGACAGGCTGGACGCTGAGCTCCCCGAACAGGCCATGGTCCATGGCTTCAGGTGGGATACTGAGTGGGACCCTGCTTCCAAGGACAGGGTGTCCTCCCCGACACCAGCATCCTTTCTTCACGCACTCTGGAGGCCTTTAAACACAAGGAGAGAGAATCACCTTCTATAAACAACAGTGAACATACCTGTATATATTAGGGCTGTTAAAGTTAACACGATAATAAGGCGTAAATGCAAATTTGTTTTAACGGCACTAACTTCTTTAATGCAATCGATCTTCCGGAGGTTGTAGCGGGCTCAGTTTTAAAGCTAGAGTGGAGATATGGCCCCATATGAAACTAGAAAACCCATAATCACATGCATTTGGGGCAAGTCATAGTCAAGTCAGCACACTGACACACTGACAGCTGTTGTTGCATGCTGTTCAGTTTGCCATGTTATGATTTGAGCATATTTTTTTATGCTAAATGCAGTACCTGTGAGGGTTTCTGGACAATATTTGTCATTGTTTTGTGTTGTAAATTGATTTCTAATAATAAATATATACATACATTTGCATAAAGCAGCATATTTGTCCACTCCCATGTTAATAAGAGTATTAAATACTTGACAAATCTCCCTTTAAGGTACATTTTGAACAGATAGAAAATGTGCGATTAATTTGTGATTAATCACGATTAACTATGGACAATCATGTGATTAATCGCGATTAACTATTTTAATCAATTGACAGCCCTAGTATATAGATATTTGTTTTTGTTGCATTAATAGATGAAGATATTTTAGTTACACATCCGTACCTATTGGGTTCTATTATTTTTCTACTGAAAGTTAGACAACATTGATCCACACAACAACAACTAGACCACATTAAATAATATTAAAAATAGCATTACTGACTGTGTTCTACAGGTGACATCCAAGATCAGTGACGGTTGGTTTGCCCGGGTAACTATACTCTTGATCTTCACTCTGCAAGAATATGAACACAACGTTAGCACTTCATAAAAACATGGCTGAGGTTTAACTATAGTCAGCCTTTGTGTTTGTTATTATGCTCTCATACTACAACTCCTAAAGCCAAAAACAAAGCAGTATGACTTACTTGATTTACTTCTTACTACTGACTCTAACCCAAACCCCTTTACATGTTTAAGTAACTTTATATAACACATATATAGAAACAAGCTCCTGAAAATCACCAACATATCTTTTAAAATAATTGGCCGCCCCACTCCCAACCTGCCAGGCCTCATTGACACTTCCACCACTCGCAGAGCACTGACCATAGCACACGACCCCTGCCACCCAGTCTACCCATGCTTCACCCTCCTCCTCCTTGGCCGCAGATATAGACACCTACTCCTATTAAAGGGACTATATGTAAGAATCAGAAATTGCTTGTTAACAGCGACACCTGTGGCTGCAATGTCAACGAAAGTCGGCGTCCTGTTGCTCGCGCTTGCGCTTGTGCTCGCTCTACATAGACATGAACGAGCACTGGTCTAAACAGTGAGGCGACACACGCCAGCTAACACACAATATCACTCTATATTTCACCTGCTTGGCAGTAATGTTAGCTGACCAGACAAAGGTCTCTCCATGAATCGTGGTGATGATCCTAGTGTTGGCTTTTCCTGCTTCAGCCTGCCGACCCGGAGGAAACGGGGGGGGGAGACACCGACACCCGGTCGGGACGATAACGTAACTCTCTGCGGAGCCCCGTCACTTCACAAGACACGGGAAACCTCTGTTGGTCTGGAGGAGCTGCAGCAGTTATTTCTGCAAAAACGTCCACTGCACATTCACCAGATATTCTCAGAGCTAAACTAACTCTTCTGCAGTGTGTAGTGTGCGCGCGTGCACGTGGAGTTGGAGCGAGCCGAGCGGGTGAGAACGAGCGCGGTGTGCAAGTAGGCAGAAGCAAGCAGCAGAAGCAGGCAGCAGGAGCAGCGCGTACCCACACACGAGCGCGCATGGGACACCGACCCGGTATGATTTATGCGCGTAATAAGTTACATATAGTCCCTTTAAGGCTCTTTGGGAGGAGTTTTGTGCACTCAGCAATTACTACCTTAAACAGCCTGGGCACACTGTAACAGACTTGTGTTTGTGTGTGTTGTTCTTATTTGTTTATACCCTGTTGTGTTACTTGAGTGTTTGATTGTGTACAGACTGTGAAAGCAAATTTCCTCAATAGAGG
Organism: Sebastolobus alascanus; assembly: GCA_916701645.2. Taxonomy (NCBI): domain Eukaryota; kingdom Metazoa; phylum Chordata; class Actinopteri; order Perciformes; family Sebastidae; genus Sebastolobus; species Sebastolobus alascanus. Next base: position 61,647 of record CAKAOJ020000163.1, read on the forward strand.
ATAATAAAGAATGAATCTACTTTATGAAACAAAATAGATCAATTCTGCATAATACAGCGTGACTGAATGAATCATTGCAGAATATATCAGGCAGCTTTGAGTAAAACTGTTCTATCAGGGGGTCATCTAACAGGTCGGAAACTCGCTAGATTTACCAGAAAAGTAAGCTATATGTGCTTTGCCTGCATAGTTGGCAATCATACCTAAAGTCTCGCTGGAAGGTCTGCTGACTGAATTTGAATTTGAAGTGGATTTTGATCTGTGAAAAAGAGAGGCAGTCAAATTTTTGCTACCTATTTTTAAAAAAAAAAAAACATACTGTGGAGTGGATACGTGTCAGAGGAAAACAGATCCTACCCTTGCGTTAGCCAAACTGAACGAGTGCAGGAACGCTTCAATACGAGCACACCACTCTGGACTGAAATGTCTTGCATCTTTCATCTGTACAGTGCAAAGATATAGACAGAGATGATGTTCACTCACAGGCTCACTGTGATCATATATCATTAATCACATTGGCAACAAATATATAAATTAAAAGTGAAGCATTAATTATTGACATTTGGGTAAGTTTGCTCCAATTACTAAGATCAGCAAAGTGTTCCCATCCAGATATCTTTTCATCCGACTGACAAAGAGGTTACTTAGTGCTTAAAAAAAAGGACAATGCTCAGGCTCCAATATCAGTAATTACAGAAAAGGATCAGAGTAGTTTGTACCTGAACAGACAGCAGTAATCTGAGGGAACCGTACAGATCAGTGAAGGCACTCAGCTCCTCGGGGTCAGGATGAGGACATGGCCACGTACAGGGAAACATGCTCTCCTTCAAATCTGCGAGGACTAATGTAGTAAAAGCAGGTGATGTAATGTACAAAAGCTGAAGATATGTGTGTATATGTTAGGTGCGTGTGTGTGTTCATACCAGGTTGGAGGTCTTTCATTTGAATCCCTGTGCACCAGGGACCAGCAGCTGCAACTGCACCACAAATGTCAATACTGTTACAAAACTTACTGTACATCCTATATGTCCTAACAGCTGCTGGAAACTGTTCATTAATCATGTATTTATTGGCGTGATCTGTTTCTGTACTGGGTGGAGTGCACTTTTTTGTCAGATATCTCTGAAATTCAGCGTCTGATTTACACGTTTTATTTTACAGATTTCTACCTGAAATGTCATCTTATTTCTAAATGGACAGTTACCAGTATTAGCTTTGCTATTTCTGATTGATACTAGGGCTGTCCCGAATACTATTTCTTGGGCTTCGAAGCTTCGTTTTGCGGCGCGGCGCAGCAGGCTGACATGTTCTTCTGTATGTCTCTATCTCCCCGTTTCAGTGCCGCTGGCGCACTACTGTACACACGCACATCTACACGCAAAAAACAGCGATATCCGTCTGTAACTAATAATAATGAATGTTGAATATGAATAATGTGGGATTATTCCTTATTTCATGGGCAATTTGGGGATTTCTACATTATTATTACATACTTTTATATAAACAAAAAAACAAAAAACAAAAGTATTTGAATAGTGATTTGGAGGTCGAATGCCATGGCAATGGTCGAAGTTTCGAAGCATTCAGGTCAGCCCTAATTGAAACAGTCTAAAATGTATTACACTGCTATTGCAACTGTTTGTTTTAGGGATAGGTGTATTTTTTTTGCTACTGACAAGTTTAAAATGGGACTCACCCCATTGTACATTCAATCATTACACTGGCTTGCCAGTATGAAATGTCTACAGACAAGTACTTAACTGATGGTGCCTTGTTGTAACTATTTATGTGATTTTATTTTATATCTATTTTGTATTTATATGATATATTTGTTTAGATTCAAGTTCTGGGTGTTATTTCTTTTATCTTGTCTTTACCGGTAAGCACTTTGTAACCTTGTTTGCGAAAGGTGCTATATAAATAAAATTATTATTATTATTAAAAATGTTTTATTAAGTAGTAGTATAAATATGCTTGCAAATAAGGCAGCTCATTGTATCAATGTTTTGATGCTTTTTCTTCCCCACTAAACAGTTATATACCTATACTTTACATTAGGCTAAATTTAAATAGTGGTAATGAAATGTATAGCTTTATCCTGTCAGAATAAACATTCATTGTTGAAGCACACTTGGCTTCATTTTCGATAGATATCTCTATCTGATACCCCACTTTGAGGCCCTTTTACTCCTCTGATAACTCATCCTTGATAGAGCAGCTCAGACTGTGAGAACATGGTGAGGTGTTTAAAACTTACCGGTGCAGTTTAGACTTTGAACAGAAGCTCCTGTCTCAGTCCAAAGAAGCACCAAAAGCCCTCCCGAAGACTTTAAACCACGCTGCCGTCTTTGCTTTCCCACAAGCATGACCACCCGCAACACCTGACGTGGTATCGTTAATTAAAAACAAATAAACTTTGTGATGCTAGCGAGCTAACGTTAGCTTCACACCTCGGACGACCAGTCTCCATTTATAAATAATTATGAGCAGATTAACTGTAAATTATTAAACAATAATTTCAAACATACGAACTTTGTTTACTAGCTAGAATAGCTCTTATTTAAACCCATTAATTTTACCTGCTGTATTTCTCTGAGCATCTTTAAGCTAATTGAAGCAATTTAGCTGCCAGGCGCCTGCTGAGTGGACTTCCGCTCCTGGTGTCACATTCAAATGTTTCCCTGTTAAATAATAGACACTTTTCTACACCCTATAGTGTATAGTATAGTCACAGCTGGCCATAATGTGAAATAGATTTAGAAATACTATTTTCATTAAAAAAAACAAAAAAAAACTGCATAATAATAATAATAATAATAATAATAATAACAAATATGTATTTATTTATTTAAACACACAATACATATACAAATATATAAATATAATCTGTAATATAGATCTCTATTTATATAAATATATAATCTATATTTTTGGTTCTTCTAATAAATTATGGTAAAAACTGCCGTAAGTGTACTGAATCTGTACTCTATACTGTTTGTGTGTAATCGTCCTCTTCATGTCTTTCAACCACACAAAACTGAGAGAAATTACTGAGGACATGATCTTAACTGAAGGTCTACTCATAAGCTTTTTCTTGAGCTTTCAACCACATCTCAGTCTTCCTCAGCTGACCTTTTGTTACTGCATACCATCTGTTTGTACTACGTTTGATTCTACTACATCTTTTTAGCATGCAGAAAGTGTTTTTTCATGCCTAGATATTCAACTCTCTCTGAAATGAACCCCACAAACGCATGGAAACCTGAGTAGATAACACAGTTTATTTTATTTATATCTATTCATATAATTCAAATGCAATGATGTAGAGTATGAAAACAAAAAAGTATAAAAAGATTTTGTTAGATTTCACAATTGCTATTTAAATACATATAAAGCTTTCTTTCAACACAAGTCACTTTCTCTCTTTCGCAGACCACTCCTTGTATCCTCCAGCATAATTACATGCACTGAAACAGAAGACAGAGGGACAAATAAGAAAATGTAATGTAGACGTAACACGTGGACAGCAAAGATTGAAGAGGAATTGTTACTGTGAGGAAACAAAGTGAACAGGAGTTGTAAAAGCAAGACAGGCTGTGTATGTGTGTGTATGTGTGTGTGTGTGTGTGTGTGTGTGTGTGTGTGTGTGTGTGTGTGTGTGTATAATGTATAGTAACAATAACTTATTTACTTCACGTATCCAAGTTCGTTGGCCTTGCCAGTGGCAACTCCCCCTCGCTTGCCCATCTGGCAGTGAAACACCAGCTCTTGCGCATCCAACGATGGCTTGGTTACTCCGTACTTGGCCTTGAATTCTTCTGGTGCCATTCCAAGAGCCGCCTCGAGTGTATCAACTGAATGAATAAAGGGAGGAAGAAGGGAAGGCAGAAAAATATTTTAAGATTAAATAGATGATGGCAAACTTGTGTATCCTCGAGGTTATGCACAACAACACACCCAGGATATGAGGGGTGGAAGTAACCAAAAATATTTGATGAAAATGGAGGTGGTGAAAACACATGTGAATTGAAAAATGTAGCCGTAAAAATGGATGTGAAACGAAAAATGGAGTGATAAATTATCAAGTGACTTGATTAATTTAAAGGTGATGTGACTAAAACAGTTGTGATGAGATAAAAACAGAGCCATGTTTCATCATTCACAACACAACACAAGTAACAAAAATTGCGCGCTGTAAACGATAAATGTAAGCTGGGTGTTGTGAATGATGAATGGTCGACAGTTGATTATCAGAGCAACACTGTTTCAAATAAAATCTCAGTCAAGTTTATCAAATCAATTGATTTATCACTTTATTTTTCAATTCAGACACATTTTCATCACTTCCCTTATTAAAGATGGGGTCTGCGATTTATCCAGTATACACTTTTTGTTATATTGGTTGAAATGGTCTTTACACCCCGACAGCAATCCGTTTCTTATGAGCACTGAAAAAAGACCGGAAAAGATCCGTCATCTGTAGCTGCTGTAATCCTGTAAAAACGTCTACCAGTCAGTAAAAATGGTCCCGGTTGTAAGGAACCAATCAGATGCCTCCCTGCCTCCCTGCTCGTACTCTAGCCTCAGCGTGCACCAGCGTGAACTCAAAGCGCGTGTCCGCCGCATGTTCACTGGAGAGTGGAAGAGAAAACTCAGCTCCTAAAACACCAGACAACGAGAACGAACTCGTACCACTATTACCATATTATCGAAAAATACAACTTTGATTTAGTTGTTTATGTTCTGTTAGTTTACTTTATAAAATACTGCAGATTTAAACTATTTATTCTAACAGCTCAAAGTGAAGTCAGACAAACAGGATTATCAACAAGGGGAGACGGCGGATAGAAAACATTGCCGAACAAAATTTACGTTACTCAAACTGCTTTTTCAGTTACAGAAACAAACGAGTGGACTGATCTCCCTCCAGATATTAGAGTAATGTTAAAAAGGGTCGTGTTGTCTCAGCAGGTATCTCTCTCTCTTTCCCTCCCCTCTCTGCTGCTCTGTGGCCGGCTCTCCAGCGAGCTGCTGCCCCCCCCCCCCCCCCTCCGTCAACAAGGAAATAAAAGCCCCTCGTCTACGAGACCGGTCTCTTGAGAGAGCTCCAGCTCATAGCGGGGTCTGTGTGAGTGAATGCCCGGGTGGAGAGGTGGCGATCCCGGCAGGAGCTAGCTGGCTGTGCCGGCAGTTTGTGGAGCTTCTAAATTCCGACAACAGTTGAGAAAATGTTTGATTCGCCATCTAACATCGTAAAACTGTCAATATTCTAAATCTACACCGTTGATTTCTCGCCTCAACATTTTTCAGAAGTGAATTTAGTGATGAAATAGCTACGAAAAATGTGAAGTAGTTAAGATGCGGCGGTGCTCGTGCATGTGTGTGGGGGGCGTTGCCTTATAAGGAGTTTCGAGGGGAGGGGGGGGTTTAGACGGAGCTCCTGAGGCGATGCGACTTTCAAATTATGCTAGTTTTCCAAGATCGCAGACCCCAGCTTTAATTCGTAAGCAATTTTCATCACTTCCCTTTTCTTCAATTGATGTTTGTTACTTCCACCCTTGAGGCCACTTTCCTTAAATGATGAATGGCAATTTTGTGTTGTGAACGATGAATGTAAGATAGTAAAAATGATGAAAACATGGCTCTATTTTTATCTTATCACGACTGTTTTAGTCAAAGCTTTAAATTAATCAAATCACTTGATAATTTATCACTCCATTTTTCGTTTCACATGCATTTTCATCACCTCCATTTTTATCAATTATTTTTTGTTACTTCCACCCCTCATACCAGGAGAACTTTGGTCTGAATGTGTCTGATAAGTGGTAACATTGAGGGGAAATTTTTTTTATTTTTTAACTGAAATTATATTCAGTGTTCAATATGGGACACTGGTACATACTGTATGTATTGATATTCTTTTTTTTCCAGTTCATGTAAAGTAATTTAAAAGAAGCTCACCTGGGATGTGAATAGATCCCTCGATATGTCCTTTATCCACTTCCTCTTTAGTGCGAACATCAATCAGAAGGAGATTCTCATTGTTTCCCAGAAGCACTTTCAGATCCTCATAGGAGATATCCTTAACATCCTTGGTGCCTGGCAATGAGAGAGGAAACACATTAAAGGCTTTGTTCAGTCTGATAAGCCTTTTGTTGAATACTCCCATAAAGTTGCACCATTAATTTCTTTTAAACACAGGTGATAAAACAGACTGATACAAGATTTTATTACTAACCATCACAGACTGCTATAACCACCCTTTCCTGCTGTATGCACATGCACACTGAGGTGACATGATCCACATTAAAGAGGCTATATGTAAGAATCAGAAATTGCTTGTTCACAGCGACACCTGTGGCCGCAATGTCAACGAAAGTCAGCGTCCCGTTGCTCGCGCTCGCGCATGTGCTCGCGCTACATTGACATGAGCGAGCACCGGTCTAAACAGTGAGGCGACACACGTCAGCTAACACACAATGGAGGTGGAGGTGGAGGTGGAGACACCGACACCCGGTCGGGACGACAACGTAACTCGCTGCGGAGCCCCGTCACTTCACAAGACACGGGAAACCTCTGTTGGTCTGGAGGAGCTGCAGCAGTTATTTCTGCAAAAACGTCCACTGCACATTCACCAGATATTCTCAGAGCTAAACTAACTCTTCTGCAGTGTGTAGTGTGCGCGCGTTCACGTGGAGGTGGAGCGAGGGAGAACGAGCGCGGTGTGCAAACAGGCAGGAGCAGACAGCAGGAGCAGAGCTGCTGCGCGCTCGCGTACCCACACGCGAGCGCGCATGGGATACCGACCCGTTGAGATTTATGCGCGTGATAAGTTACAAATAGTCCCTTTAAATACTGTTTATTTGTCAGTGTTAATAAATATCATAATACTACTGTAATACTTTGATGTAACAGGTGACATCATGTTTTGATTCACTTGAGAATGAAATTATGAATCCGGTTTGTTTGGTGGTTGTTGTTGCTTGGAAAGCTGGCATGCCCTGAGGATACAGGCGACTTCCGGTTTGGTCTCAAGACAATATTCTTATTGTTTGCTGAGTCATTATGAATGCTTTCTTTTCTAATATGTATTAGTTACAGAAATCTGCGCGCTAGATTGTTATCTTAATGCAACAACTAGGAACCCAACGTTAATGCGATCTGTCTACGACAATAGCATCTATTATTAATGCCTCTTTACCGCCTATTATAGGCTTTTACTTCACGTTATTAACTAGCTAATTATCGCAAGCTTTCTCAACCAACATTAGGGATGTTTCAAGTCGTTTATACAGTTCAGAAAGGCTGCACTCAGTTACATTACATCTGTCTCAGTGAGAGAAGTGTAAAAGACTCACCTGAGCTCGCCATCCTGCTTGTATTGAAATGTAAGTTGATATCACACGTTGTGAATTCTCACCCACATTGTTTAGCGACACGTCATTGGCTTAGACGCCGAGGGAAGGCGGGACCTCTTCAGTAGTTAGCCAATAAAATCAACTTCCCACTAGCGGTGTTTCTACGAGACTTTCAAAATAAAAGTTGAGAAGTTGTAAATTTGGTTTGGAGGATTCAGATCCTGTGAAAGTAAGGATAGAATAATGTAAAAAAAAATATTCTGTTAGGTGTCCCGCATTCAATATTAATTTAAAAAAATAGCCTCTGCAGTTACCAGATCTCGACTCAAATCAACATACTGTACAGTATATGGGACATTTTGTACCGACCGTTGTTCAGTCCCTCCAGTTAAGTTTCAGAGACTCGGTGCCAAGGCACATTAAAGCTGTTCTTGTAGCTTGCACACCTTCCTAAGACACATTATGTTGTTTTTCTTCATTAATGTGTTGCCATGCTGTAGAGTAGGCTTATGCAAAAACTTTCCGATAAAAGCAAAAATTCAACCAAGACCTTTTACACCGTTTTTATTAAAATAGTTTATTACAAAAGTCAGTATCTATATCCTAAAAAAACATATTTACAGTTAAATTCAGCCATGGTAAGATAAAATAACACTACAATTAACATGCAGGGGTTAATTTGCCAGCAAATAAACCTGTAGCTCTAACCACAAAATAACAGAATCACCCATTTGTTAGTGTTATTCCATGAACACCGCTCATCTTTTCCTCAATATGTTTACATATTCCTTGAAACAGGAGAGTAAACAACTATTTAATTCTATAAATGAATTATAATGCCACCCCAGAGCTGTTTGTTCATGATTACACCGTTGCTGTGCTCCCTGTCTCCAGGGGCCTGTTCAGTGTGACTGGGATGGATTGTCTGTGCTGAACTGGTTCGGATCACAGAGTCCCCTCTGTGCTGTAAGAAGGGTTCCCCACTCCATCAGCGGAGTCTCTCTTTGCCTTTTTACGCATTTGGTGCTGCCAGAAAATCACAGCTGCTATGATGAGAAGTAGAAGGAGGGCAACTCCTCCTCCAACGACCCCAGCCAACAGTTTATGGTCAGAGGATTCAGGAATGTCATACCGCTTACAGGAGAACTCTGAGGGGCTGCTGTGTCCTGCACTGTTCACCGCCTCCACGCACACCTTAGTCCCAACCACCAAAGATCTGACCAGACCTCGTCTTGAAACTTCCCCAAACTCCAGGGCTTCGCTTCCCTCTATCACCACTCTGTACCCAGACACCACAGAAGACGGAGCACACCACTGCACCTCTATCTTCCCTCCGTCACCACCTCCACTGATTGGCTGCAGCACTTGGATGCGTGGTGCACGAGGAGGCTCATCGGTCCCGCTGACCCCGGGACAGCGGCACCCAGTCTTGATTGAAACTTGATCACAGGGCTCCTGATTCTCCGAGCAGGGGTCGTACTGGCAGAGCTGTGGATTATGTTGGAGGAAGGTAGTCTGCACTTTGTCATGCACTTCAGGAGGAGGCTTGCGTTCTTCGGGGTAGTCATCGTCATAGTCATCATCTGAGCCCAAGGCGGTCATGTATATGATCCGAGGACGAGTGACGGGAGGGGAAGTGGAGGCAGCATGAGTGAAGGAGTGGGAGTGGAAGAGAGGCGAGGCGCTCAGAAAAAAGAGAAGCACAGCCAGGTTCCTGCACAGTGACGTCATCTCTACGGACAGAAGTGACAAATGATGAGAACGGATTCTAAAAATATTGGTTATTGCAAAAACAATACAGAAAATAGATCTACATAGCACCGTTAACTGTATGTTTATCCAGTCAGTCTAAGAGAGGAAATACATCTTCAGTGGTCATTGCTTCTCTGTTGACCTTGTACATTAAGATTATACCTAGAAGCCAGTTTTGAGATGGAATTTAACTTTAAATATTAGGGCTGTTTCTTTAACGCATTAACGCAACTTGCGATTTTTAGGTTGTAGTGGGCTCAGTTTTAAAGCTAGAGTGAAGCTACTGGCATCATATAAAATCTACGGAATCCATCAGTACCAATCATGTCATACTAGCTTGCTTGCAAAGGAGGCTAAATAAGGTTCCAAACTTGCGCTAAATTTTGGTGATGAAAACCTGGCATGGCCATATTCAAAGGGGTCCCTTGACCTCTGACCTCAAGATATGTGAATGAAAATGGGTTCTATGGATACCCACGAGTCTCCCATTTACAGACATGCCCACTTTACGATAATCACACGCAGTTTGTGGCAAGTCATAGTGAAGTCAGCACAGTGACACACTGACAGCTGTTGTTGTCTGTTGGGCTTGAGTTTGCCATGTTATGATTTGAGCATATTTTATGCTAAATGCAGTACCTGTGAGGGTTTCTGGACAATATTTGTCATTGTTTTGTGTTGTTAATGGATTTCCAATAATAAATATATACATACATTTGCATAAAGCAGCACATTTGTCCACTCCCATGTTAATAAGAGTATTAAATACTTGACAAATCTCCCTTTAAGGTACATTTTGAACAGATAGAAAATGTGCGATTAATTTGTGATTAATCACGATTAACTATGGACAATCATGTGATTGTTGATAAGAGTATAAGAGTATTAAATAAGACTCTTATTAGATAAGAGTATAAGAGTATTAAATACTTGACATATCTTTGAACAGATAAAAATTGTGCGATTAATCATGGACAACCATGCGATTAATCACGATTAAATAATTGAATTGATTGACAGCCCTAGTAAACACAGAAACTGAAATCAAGAAGCTAGAGTCATTGTAGTAGTGGTCACTGCGTCAAAACACAGAAACTAAAATACAGAACTTGGTTACAATACCAGACTAAAATAATGAAGGCAACAAGGATCAACAGTAAGGATAAGATATAGGACATGTGAGATTTTAAGAAAGGTTTGTTGAGACTGGTAAGACTTAAAACAAATGTCTTTGGCTTGTTGACTAAGAGCCTATTTCACCAAAGTTTACGGCTCGGAAATGGCTCTGTGTGTAATCAAACATTTGCGGTGTTCTAGTTTCCATCCTGTAAACAGCTTTAGATAAATAAATGCTGAGTGCTGGAAGAAAGAAAGACAGCTATTGGGGTGACCCCATCATCACCTCGTCCATTTTCTCCCGGCACCAAGCCACATGAGATCTGTGGGAACCGTGACTGGATTTTCACTTTACACTCTCTGGTTAATGTTGAAATGATAATTAAACCCAGAAGATCTTGTCCCATACCTTTAAAGGCAACTGAGACCTCTAAAAATGAACATGTGTTTTGCATCTGGTCAACACACACATCAGCATTGTGATAAAAGTGACTTAAAAAGTAAAGAAAAATGGTTTACTGTACCTGTTTGATGGTGGTGGATATTTCAAGTCTCTCTCGTTCCCAGTCTGTGTGCTCTCACCGTGTACTCACTAGTGCTCTGCTCTCTATCTTTAAGTTGTTTCCCTCAGACTCTCCCCTCCTCCTCAACACCCCCTCATCTTCTCCCCTCAGTGCCTCTCCCTCCCATTTCACTCTGCATAGGCTCTGCCCTCTGTCTTTTTTCACATCTCGCCTCCTTCTCTTTCTCAACATCCAGCCAGCCGTTGTTAGTCTTTTATATTCCCTTTGTTTGGAATTTTTGTGCGAATGCGTGTCAGGAAAGAAGAGGGTGGTGGGGGGCCCGAGGAGACACCATGTGCCTATCTGTGTGCTGCTCAGCATATTAATCTGCTGGGCAGCAGCGGGGGGCAGGCTTGTGCTTGTTGCAGTATGTGTTTGTGTAATATAGGTGAAGCGCCGGCCTGTTTTTGATTACCTCTTTTAAGAGCTAAACTTCCTGCGTACTCTGCAGGTGTTTCTCATGTCTTAACTAACAGGACATAAGGTCACTTCAGTGTGTTTATGTGTGCCTGTGAGAGTGGGGGGTGAAGAATGCATCCATGTGTATTTATCATAGACCCCCTCCACCTCTATGTAGCCCCCATTGTGACAAGCTGGAGGGGGAACGATAAAGGCTCCTTTTATGGGGTAAAGCTGGCAAAGAGGGCGAGTTCTTTCTTATTGCAAGTGCCCGCATTGCACTGATGAGAGGAAAAGTACCAGGGCAGGAGCCTCCTTCTTTCTCAACTTCAAAAGTCAAATGATTTACTCGAGCTACGCCGCTAAACATCCTGATGACTTCTGCGTTTTCTTAGAATAAATGGCTTCCTTTAAATTTGAGCTGAGTTGAGTCTGTTTTTTGTTAATGTGCATACAAGGAATTTTTGGAGGAGCAAAACCAACAACAAAGTGAGCGCCTTCACAAATCAACTTGTTAGGTTCACATGATGACAAAATGTTAAATAGATGTTCACAACAAAAGGGCTGAGCGCACAGAAACAATATATCATTCGGAGATAACTAAACACAGCCACTTAAATTGTACTAGCTGGAAACAGAGTACAGATTTATGTACTGTTTTTACACAAAGTTTTATGTACTTATTTGGAAGAAAATGTTCAGATTTATGCACATTGTGTGTATGGTTGTGTACATGCATGAAAGTATATTACACATTTGTGCAGATTAAGATTGAATGTGAAAGAATCCAAAATCTTAAAAAGTACGTTGCACTCCAAATCCACATAACTTTGGAATAAAATGTTATAGTCTATGTGGCTTTTGATACTGCATGAAGCGCACGCCAACATTGTTCGCTCAGTGTTGCTCATCTTGAACTTGCAAAAATACTGAAATAAATAAATAATTTCCAATGGGTGGAGAGCTGAATTTTTTGGCAGAAGTTATTGCATTGTGGGTTGTTTCTCATTATGTCTAATTGTAACATCATGTGCTTAAAGGGAATAAGGATGAATCATGAATGAAGTGACACGCTCTCCAACAAGTTAGTAAGTAAAATGTGTTGGTCATTAGAAAAGGTTTCGGATAAGAAGCTTAATTCTGTGTTATTTACCACGTAGGATTTATTGGAACCTCTTGGTTCTTGTTGTCGTGCACGTGGAGGACCTGAAATGATCTTTTCTGCGGGCTAGATGACACACAGAGGCGTGCTCTCCCATGCCGAGTGGCTGCTTCGAGCCAGATAAATGATTAAAGAAGCAAAAGATGGACTGAATGGAAACACAAAATGAAACTCCCTGGAGAAGAGTTTAAGCAGAAATGCTTAATCAGTTTCAGATCTTGGGGAATCATAGTTCCCAGGATTTTTTAAATACTGTTCATTGTTGGACTACTTTTACTACAGTATGTGTAACTGTTGGTTGGTTGGACGCTCCTCAACAACTATTAAAGGGAGATAGGGTAACATTTTAACTAATAGATATTACCATGAAACTTCCCCAGTTGAATACTTACATTAAGACAATTTATTATTTGTAATACAATTTTTTATGTTTTTATGTCTATGACTTATGAGATTTATGTTTAAATATGCGAATGAAGCGTTATCTTATTAAATACGTGCATACATTTCCAGAACAGAAATCTGAAAAATTCTTGTTTTCATTTTGTTGACATATTAGAGTCAAAGTTTTTCACAGGGGAGATTTTGGATATCTCCTTTTACCACTCCATCAATCAGAAAAAACTGTCAACAGCCATAAAAAATAAAAAATAAAATAAAATACATTTTTGCCATGTTTTATGAATGATATAGAGTATGAACAAACCCCTCTGTAAAAACCTTAAGAATATAGATGGGAATGAAACTGAAAGGTTTGGTGTATGTAAGTGCTACTGAAGTAGAGATTTCATGAAACGTCCCCACTTGATTACTTACATTGAGACAATTATTTTTTGTATTGTGTATTAAGTTTAATTAAGTTAAATAATTAAGTTATTTAAGTAAATGAGGCATTATCTAAAGCTAACTTTGAGTGAATTCAAGAGAAATTTACAGACACAAATAGACAAAGTGTAGTAAAATAAACACCTAAATGTGTATTTTGGATGTTTTCTTTCCACGAGTTATTAGACATGTTATGGAAGCAAAATAGCCCAAAATTTCAAAATTGACCAGTGCATGAAAAACAATGTTTTTGCCTCAAATGGATTACCATTGAATTCGGTAGGCTATTTATTATAAATTATAATGCAACACACAGGTGGAAAATTAAGAAATGCATATATTCATTATCCAAGGATGTAGATGTGGATCAAAGAGGAGATTACCCTCATATCTACAGTTTTTCCGAGCTTTCAAGCTTCAGGTTGTTTTGGCTGCATGAGACAACCATCTCTTCCCCCGCCTCCCCCCCCCCCTACGTCAGGAGCTGATAAGTTTCAACAACCTGCCTGTAACTGGATGGTACAGGTTGCTGTGACATATCAGAAGTCTAAAGTGATTCATCTCAACATTCATTCCTGAATCATTCCTGAACAAGACAATCCATCTTTCTCACATTTCCCAGCACAGTAGTCGTTATACATGAAGCAGCAATAAAGCAGTTTAACTTCTACTGTAACTGTAATAAGTGTACAACATTGTTACACTCACACTACAATGTGTGATAGCTGAAAAATCTCTCCGTAGGCACGGTTCAAATACAAACCATAATTACCGTCTTGCGGTTGTATGATCCAGCTAACCAGTCAAGTTGCAGTTTACATCCATGTCTGTCCAAAATATCACCACTTCATTATTTTATCCTGTTAGACGTGTCTGAAATTGTCACAATTTTCATATGAATTCTTGAGTTACGGCCAAAAACGTGTTTTGTGAGGTCACAGTGAACTTTGACCACCAAAATCAATTCATCCTTGAGTCCAAGTGGACGTTTATGCCAAAATTGAAGAAATTCACTCAAAGCTTTCCCGAGATATCGCAAGAATGGGATGGACTTGAGATCACAGTGACCTTAGACCACCAAAATCTGATCAGATCATCCTTCAGTTCAGGTGGACGTTTGTGCCAAAATTTGATTAAAATCCCTCCAGGTGTTTCTGAGAAATCGAGTTCACGAGAACAGGGTGGACGTGAGGTCACAGTGAACTTGACCTCTGACCTTTGACCATCAAAATCTAATTAGACCATCCTTGAGTCCAGGTGGACGTTTGTGCCAAAATTTGATTAAATTCCCTCCAGGCGTTCCTGAGATATCGCATTCACAAGAACGGTCCGGACGTACGGACAACCTGACAACATACTGCCTTCGGCCACGTCTGTCACTGGCGCATAAAAAAACACACACATACACAAATATAACCAATGATGTGTGGTGCTATGGTACTGTAAGTGTGTCACTGTTTCTGTGAGCGAGCGGGTGATCAATACAGCTATTAATATTGTATGAGTGAACCACTGGAGGAGGCATAGATGTTTAGAAAACACTTTGACAAGCTCGTGTGCTATTTGTATGAGTGAGCTCACTTGTGTGTCAAATTACATCACAAAACGAAGGAGCTCTTCTTGTTCAAATAAGGGAACAAGTATGTTTACAGGGGTCAAACATCTGTATTTTTCAGATCGACTATTTTTTGTCTCTTGTACTTTGCCTCTGACTATCATATCCTTATCACTTATCAGAGAAGAAAACAAAAGGGCTGTTCAGTAACACTCATGATCATGAGGCAGGTTGATCAATCCCTGATGACGTCTAGACTCGCCTTTCAGGTGAAACCGAGCCCAGCCCAGGAAGCAGACATAACAGCGCCCAGATTGCACCACTGATTTGTCTTCGCTGTCGATGAGTAAAGCTGTTCACATTTGAACTGTTCAATAGTGGGTGACATCACTGAGGAGACAGTGTTCGCTGCCAGTCAGAGACAGGCCAGTAAGCTGGAGATTTGCTCGAACTTTGGCTCCAAGGCCCTCGGGGAATAAAGGAAGCCATTGAGCGTGAGTCATGCTACTCTAGATAAAGACGAGCCCGCCAGTGCATTTTCCCTCTCCCACCACCACAGCGTGTCTGAGCACATGCTGCTGGACATGTGCCAGACAACCTACACGTATTCCCGCCACCATCATCTGATTGTAGATATAGCGCCACAATTTCACCAGAGTCTTAAACAAATGGAATATTTCTCAACTCATTTCAGGGGAATTCCTCCCCACCGCCTTGCTCGGCAAGTTAAAACAAAAACTTTCACATTCACTCACTGAAGTCAGCCTCCATCCGTCGGAGTGTGACTTTATCAAACTCAGAAATGTGTGGGCCTCTCACAGATGCTCATTCCCTCTCCTACCCACACCTCTCTAAGGAGTTGAAGTATTCCATTTTAAACAGGAAGCCTACTATTGGCTATATTCCCGGTCACCTTTGACCTCCACGTCATTCTAAAGGAATCCCAGAGTAGTCGTGTAACCACGACTCTGTGACATTGTGTTAACTGCTATTTTTAGCTTTTAAAATAGCGCCGTGGAGCCAGAGTGGGCTATGCAGTCTAACTGATCCTCAATTGGAAGCAGACGTGTGATGATGATGAAGCAGCACCATCTGATGACGAGGTCCCACATTCCTGCCGCTGCATGTTTGTGTGATTATGAACTACGTAGAATTGGAAGAGTGGGCTGGTAATGACAGAAAAGCTCCTGCAACAGGCGGAGTTCAGCTTAAACCCACCCTGCTTAAGTGAATCTCCATGATGTTGACAGATATTAACCTTTGTTAGGGGAGGAGAACCTGCTTAATGCCCAGTTATGTATCGTATTAATGTTATACAAGACAACTCAAGGCACGATTTCGCAGTGACTGGATTAAGTGGTGATGCTATGGCAACATCACTGTTGATATGGCTCAGGTGTTTTCTGGTGACGCGCCTCAAGATTACACAATATAAAATATACAAATTGTGAGTGGAAAGTGGGCATGTTGGCAACACTGTGAGTCTGTGACTGCAGACTAGATCATAATCAATATATACAGTATATACTACAGTATGTTTCTTTTTACTTTTTATTTATTGACTTAGACTATACATGTACTCTGATACAGAATCATTTCATCGTACAATGCCAATGAATAAGCCAGAGAACATGCCATAACATAATCATCAACCCAAAAGCAATATTTTTATGTCAGGGGGAATAAATAAATAAATGAGGAGAAAATAAATAAATAAATAAAATAAAAGCAAGGAGAAACAGCCAAACAAACATACAAAATATAATAATAATAATAATAATAATAATAATAATAATAAGTAATTGAGTGGAAAATAAATTGAAATTCATTCAAGTAATATTAATCATGATCATGAAAAAAAGGAAATGCATAGTATCATAATAAAATAAATACTAACAAATGAGGTAGATGAAAGCTGATTGTCAGACAGTACTACAGCATGTTTCTTTTTTTTTTCTTTTTAATTATTGACTCACTTAGACCGTACATGTACCCTGTTCTCCAAGATACAGAATCGTTTCATCGTACAATATCAATGAATACGCCAGAGAACATGTCATAACAATCATAAATCCAAAAGCAAATAAAGCAAAAATAAATAAATAAATAAAAGGAAGAGAAACTAAAAAAATTATAAAATAAAAGCAAGGGGAAACAGGCAAACAGACAAAATAATAATAATAATAATTATAATAATAATAATAAGTAATTGAGTGAAAAATAAATTTGTTATAATAATAATATTCATGATCATGAAAAAAAGGAAATGCATATTATTATAATAAAATAAATACTAACAAATGAATAGGTAGATGAAAGCTGATTGCGAGACTGTACTACAGCATGTTTCTGGTGGTCTAACGCACATCTCACTTATTCTACTTTATATGAAAAGATAGTTTGAATCAGTTTAGTTCTCTGAGTGGTGTAATTTGGGTGACTTTATATTAAACATGCCATTATTACTTCTAGTTAAATAACAGCTGCCTGCAACCTGTGGCACCATAATCGGTTAACAGGGGCACTGACTCATCCAGAGCACCAACTTGACTACATTAAAATGCCTTTTGTGGTCCTCAATAACCACATAACAGGCCTTTTTCACAGAACCTATTTTGACTTATCATAAAAAAAGACACAGCTGTTGCTAATAACATTAATGACGGCTCCGTTCTATTCAAGTTTCCAAGTAAGTCACCACAGTGAGCCAGTACGCACAATACCAGGACCCTGAAACTGAAGCAGCTAAATGGAATTCAGCCAACATTCATTTTATTATTTACACCTGTGTTTTTCCTACTGTGACATAATGTCTTCAATGAAAAAGGCATATGCATTTTTTTTTTTAAAACTTAGCTGTGGATCTGAAATAGACCAAAACAAGCACATGTTAAAGGTTGAGTAACTTCCTACCTGAACAAACCCTGACACAGAGTTATGGCTCCACCTAGTGGTGAATACTTGTATTTGTCAGCTAGACTATTAATTAAAACAAATCTATCTCTCAGAAAACAGTGTTTTTGTTGCCTATTTGAATCTAATGGATTAGTAAATATGCTGATTTGATTTATTCTTTGTGTCAGGGGGGAAAAAAAGTCAAAAAAGATCCAAACACACAAGATCAAACTGACAGTGTGGTTAAATCTATTTCACATTCCTAACCCTAATATTGCATACATAGTTGGCATGTCAAAGAAGATTATAATGCACTCTCTGCCCAAGCTGTTTTTTTTGTTGCTCACTCGCGTGCAAACTCTGTTCAAGTGTGAAATTCTTGCACTTTAATTATCTCGGCCTGGAGACTCTCTCCCGCTCTCACTTCATAAAGATGAAGAGAAACTGTACGGTTGACCTACATGTTTTGAAACAAAACCCAATCATCATGCCAGCCTGATTTCAACCTATAAATTATTGTGTTTTTGACAGTAAGAAGCAGCCAGATGTTTTACTTTACTTTAGTAAAAGATGACAGTGATGAAAATTACTAATATACATTTACTTAATTTTGAGATATTCCACTTGATTAATTTCCATTTTTATACTTTATACTACATTTAGATTACAGAGATAGTTACTTGATAATTTTCTAAGTGCATTCAATTATTTGGATGCAACCCAACTATGCTAAACAGCTACATTTGGAAACAGTATAAAGAGATAAGAGAAAGAGTTTTTTTTACTCCACACGCAGAGGAAAAATATTAGGGCTGCAACTAACGATTATTTTCATTGTTGATTAATCTGTGGATTAATTTCTTGATTAATCGATTAGTTGTTTGGTCTATAAAATGTCAGAAAATGGTGAAAAATGTCGATCAGTGTTTCCAAAAGCCCAAGATGACGTCCTCAAATGTCTTGTTTTGTCCGCAACTCAAAGATTTACAGTTTACCGTCATAGAGGAGGAAAGAAACCAGAAAATATTCACATTTAAGAAGCTGGCATCAGAGAAATTCGACTTTTCTTTCTTAAAAAATGACTCAAACCGATAAATAGTTTTTTAGTGCCAATTAATTTAATAGTTGACAACTTATCGATTAATTGTTGCAGCTCTTGAAAATATATGTACTTTTTACTTTACTACACTTCTACAATATTTGTCATTGTTTTGTGTTGTTAATTGATTTCCAATATTAAATATATACATACATTTGCATAGAGCAATCATATTTGCCCACTCCCATGTTGATAAGAGTATTAAATACTTGAGAAATCACCCTTTAAGGTACATTTTTAACAGATAAAAAATGCGATTAACTTGCAATTAATCATGATTAACTATGGACAATCGTGCGATTAATCGCGATTAAATATTTTAATCGATTGCCAGCCCTAGATTTTACACATGGTAAGTTTATTAAACGATGAATTGATAGATTAAACCACCTAGCAACAACTACAACACTAAAATGCTGTTTACACATTAATCCATGAGTTATAACAATCCAATGATTGAATAAAATAGCCTACAACTCACATGGGCCTAAATAGTAGCCTACTTTATTTTGCTTCTAATAGCCTATTATGTACATATACATATATATATATATTTTTTTATTATTTTATTTCACTTTATTCTATTCGATTGTATCTTTTTAAGGTGTATTGGTGGTGGGACTTGTTGTTTAAGCTACTGGATGCCTAAATTTCCTTCGGGATCAATAAAGTATCTATCTATCTATCTATCTATCTATCTATCTATCTATCTATCTATCTATCTATCTATTATCATCTATACTTCAGTAAGATTTTGAATGCAGCACTTTCACTTGTAATGGGAGTATTTTTACACTGCTACTTTTACTTAAATAAAAGATCTGAATACTTCCTGTCAAATAAGTAAGTAAGTAAGTAATATTTTAACTCTTAATAAGAGTAAAAAGTAGGCTACCATATTCTCCTTTGAAAATAGGCCATAGAAGTACAAAGTAGCATAATACAGTAAGTAAAAAGTACTTTCTACTTCTGTTTTTTTTTTAAATATATTTGAGCCACAGTGGAGTGGACACCTGAGCTGGAGTTAGACCGGAAATGGGCGGTAACCATGGAGGCAGCCGTTTACTGTACCGACTGGTACAGTATGTACACTGACAGTACATAGACACAGGAAATAGTACATGGGGGCAGGAACACATTAAAAACATGCGTCAAAGCACCACATTTTTTATAGCGGTAAAGGAAAACAAACTTGTTTAGTCGTACCTAACTGTTACTCTTAACGCGTTGATAAACCGTTACAGTCACAGTAACGTTTTTAAATCTTTTCGAACCGTAGTAACCGTAGATACGGTTGCCACGGTTAAATACAGGATGTAACGTTAGTTACCAGTCTGAGTCTGAGGAACAAAGTAGCCTGGTGCCTGTTAAAACACTCGGGTCCACTCGGGTGTTTCCGTGAAACCCGAAGCTGCAAACTCGTCCCACTAACTGTACCGTAACTGTACCGAAGCTCCGCCATTGGTTTAGACGAGTCCATCCGCCGGGTTGACGGAGAGGCGGGGGCGAGCGGATGAATGACGGCCATAGCTCTCTCTCTGTTGACACTTTCAGAGAGCTCCAGAGAAGCTTCTATATATTTTTACATATACACCGTGTGCTGGTATCACATGAAGGAGGAGGAGGAGGAGCGGCTAATCGTTTCGTTAGTCACCGGGGAGGGGGGGGGGGGGGGGATGTTGCGGATTGTGGGAGGACTGCGTGACGGGACAACACGTTGTCGAGACCGAGCGGAGGGTTTTCTACACAGGTTGATGATCCTATTTGGCAGCGAAGCCCAGCAAAAGTGAACAGCCTGCTAGTCTGTTTCTAGTGGGGCTTATTACACTTAAAGCAAGAAGAAGCAGGCGGTGCCAACTAATTCCTGGGAAAAAAAAAACACACAGACCAGCATGAGAGATTCAACGGCGGCAGGTTTTTTATTCGCTGAAGTTTAGCCGCTCAGACTTGGGCTACAACAAGCAGCGTGTAGAGGAGGCTTGTCTTGTCTGTGTTATAGTGACCGTCTGTCTGTCTACCACATTTTGACACATAGCCAATCAAAATCTGTTTATTCTAAAATCGGGCGCTCTTATGTCAGTGACCTATATCTCATGCGTGTGCGCCAGGAGCCCGCAGTAAGCCTCTCCGGCGGAGAACCAGACAGCATGGGGATCATCAACGGGTTAGACAACAACCAGCAGCCGGGGTCCCGGGCGGAGGAGCAGCCGGCTGCGGTGGATCCCCACACGGAGCGGAGAGATGCTCCGGACTCCTCCGGGAGCAAGGAGGACCAGGGTAAGGACAGCGACGCGCAGCAGCAGCTGATCGAGGCCGGGTGCAAGCCGCCTCTCTCCCCGCCGGAGTCCGAGGCGGTCGTCCAGGTGGAGGTGGTGGAGGTGCAGGAGGATCGCGGCCACGGAGACGCCGCATTCGTGCCTCCCGAAGGGGGCTTCGGCTGGCTGGTGGTGTTCGCGGC
Source organism: Sebastolobus alascanus (assembly GCA_916701645.2). NCBI lineage: Eukaryota > Metazoa > Chordata > Actinopteri > Perciformes > Sebastidae > Sebastolobus > Sebastolobus alascanus. Next base: position 82,829 of record CAKAOJ020000163.1, read on the forward strand.
CACCTGGTGCAACGGGTCCATCTTCGGCATTCAGAACTCTTTCGGCATCCTGCATTTGATGCTGGTGAAGGAGCACGCAGACCCAGACGACAAGACGTCTCAGTTCAAAGTGGGTGAGTATAATCTAACCAGACAGTCTGCTGCTGAGGCGAGACAGCGCATCAGCTGGTGTGCACACTCTTGGATGCATGCATGCTTACAATCACTCATATGGAAAAAAATAATTGTACCTTCAGTGGATGATTGTCATTTGAAAAAAGAATATCAGCATGGTGGAACTATATTTTCATGTAACAGCAGCTTAATAACAGCAGTTTAAGCTGTATACTGTATGTGTCACGCACATGCATCTATAGATGTAACAGAGATGTGGGTCAGCTCAGAGTTCAAATGGGTTTACCCTGCACTCAAAGTGGCACACTTAAAACACAGTGTTATATTACATTATGTGCCCTCGCCAATACATTTAAAGTCTGCATGTGGTTAGGAAAAGTGTCTTAAAAAAAATGCTCCTCGTTTGAGTTGGTCGACTGCATGTTTTGGAGAGCACCATTCAATTCAATCATTAACAGACATTTAACTGACCAGCTGTCTGCTGTGCTATCCATTCATAAACACCATTTTAACTCCATTAACTCGCTGCTGCAAATCCATTTCCCCTTAGTCACAAATGGCCCCTTTGATAAAGTCGTCCCCCCCACCCCGAGGGCTGAAAGTTATAGAAATGTACCACAGACATTTTAACCACTTGAAAAGTGTGACCCAACAAACTTTTGCACCCCCTAAATATCCCACAGAATGTGAAATATCCAGTATTTGATCTATTATTACATTGCTTTTTTTCCCCGTTTGTTTCCCTGTACTTGGACTGTTCACACTGTGAAAAGACATGAGAGAGAGATTGAGAGATAGGGATGACATGTGATAAAAAATCCTATGCTAGATTCGAGACATAGACATCACTTCAGTGCCTAATATAGTATATAAAAAGCTGAAAGACCTCGTGATCGTTTATATTAATAGGTGTCACAATAAAGCTGCTGTCGACCGCTTATTCAGGACCAGAATAAGGCCAATATTCACCCGTCTGTCTCCCTGCGTGCTTCAATTTAAACTATTCTGGTGAGGATTATATCACAAGCTCTCACTGGGTGGTGCAGACTTGACTATGGTACAGCCATATACCGTAGCAGACCAGGAGTTACATCTTAATATAGAAATGATGACTGATTCTAAATTGAAGGAATGAGACCGTTCAGTCTCCAGATGAAGTTCGATACGAAAAGTCTCCATCAATAACTGGCATTTTCTTGCTTGTGTTTGTTACTATAGTGGAAATGTTGAGCTTAAAAGCTGAAATTTAAAGTCAGCATCAAATTGTTGTTTGAGATGCACCGATTTATTGGCAGATAATCGCCTTGTTGACTGTCATCGCCCTCTCAGCAAATAACATGAGATTCGCTAATGGCAGTGGCAGATGTTTATCTGTTGTGTTGCGTCTATTTTGCGCCGGTTAAATGTTGTGTTGGTTATTCTCGGACAACAGTAACCAGCTGCTGATTCGGAAAAGAAGCCACAGGCTGGACACGACTCTGGCATGACGGCAGGTGCCATGAGCTGTTCGCACTTCATCAGCTCCCCACTACTAGGGCTGACCCAAATGCTTCGAAGCTTCGACCGTTGCTATGGTAATCGACCTCCAAATCATGTATTCGAATGTTTCGTTTAAAAAAAAAAAAAATATATATATATATATATATATATATATATATATATATATATATATATATATATATATATATATATGTTAGGGCTGTCAAAGTTAACGCGATTATAACACGTTAACGCGTATTTGTTTTAACGCCACTAATTTCTTTAACACATTAACGCAATCAATCTTTCGGAGGTTGCAGCGGGCTCAGTTTTAAAACTAGAAAACCTAAAGAATCCATTGGTACCAACCATGTCATACGAGCTTGTCGCAAAGGAGGCTAAATAACGCTCCAAACTTGCGCTAAATTTTGGCGAGGAAAAACTTGCATGGGCATTTTCAAAGGGGTCCCTTGACCTCTGACGTCAAGATATGTGAATGTAAATGGGTTCTGTGGGTACCCACGAGTCTCCCCTTTACAGACATGCCCACTTTATGATAATCACATCACATTTTTCAGACTGTCTGAAGAAGAGCATTGGCTCGAAACGTCACTAACTGTGCCAACAAAATTGCACTTAAAAGGAGCTACAGTGTGCTGATCGTTTCCCTACATTTTTAATTATTAAAGGTTGTTTCATAAATTTGTATGATTGAATTTGTGCTCATTCAAAGACAGTGTAATGAAATGCTGAATGACTTTCAAACAGCTCAGTTATTTTTTTAGAATGAAGAGGTCTTTATTTCCCTGGCACATAAGGGGAATAAATAACGTCAGAATAAACAAAAACATCGTTATCAGCCCAGAATTTCACAATCGGTGCATCCATAATTATCGTCAATGCAGCATCTCTAGAGGTGTTATAGAGTCTCTATAGCTTTGAGGTTGTTAATCACATTAACAACTACTGACTAAATGAGTAATTACACAAGTTCTTTTTTTTAGGAGTGAACTTTCCAACGGGCGAAACTGTAAAATGGTCTGCTTTAGATTATAGTACAAAGAAATATTTTTGAGGAGGGGAGCGGCGTGTAACAGGATGAGTGGGTATTTTCTTAACTTCCTGTCAAGATCCACAATCACCAGCGAAGGTTAAGGTCAGGATGTCGGAAGGGATTACGGCTCTTAAAGCTGTTCCCTGGAACAAATTCAGTCCTTTCTCATCAGCACGAAAAACAGTTAGGGAGAGGAAGAGAAAACATACGGTGAAAATGTGCATGATCGGGCTCATTTGAGCACAGGTTAATGTCTTTTAATGGCATCTTGCACTTTGCCATTTCTAATTTATGCGAAGGAAACTTCTGAGTCTGGGGGCAGCGCGACAAGGCATCGCATTACTTTCAGGTTTTGCCTGAGAGTCTGAGAACATGTTGGGCCTGAAAACAGACACCCCCGGGCCAGATGTATTACTTACAGTATATCTACAGAGGACAGTTGCTATCAAGGTTTTTCTATCCAGCTTTTTTTTTTTTTTTTGCTTGTGGAGGATTTCATGTGCAGCCGTTGCTTGGATTTGATTCTTGGTCGTTCTCACATGTGAAAGGATTAAGCTCGTAGGCCGAGTACTGACCTTTCTCCCCCCCAGAAGAACAGAAGAAAACAGAAGGGGAACGGCTTAACAATAGTCACAGCTGTAAAGGCTCCTCTTGAGCAAGAGGGAACAGTCCGTGAAAGTTAAATCCACATGCGGAGAACGTCTTAAAACAATGTTTCACAAGCAATAAACTACGGGACCTATATAGGAGAGGAGGCAACAAGAGAAGATTACTGTTACATCTTTATACCAAGCTCGATTAAACTGGGTATTTATTAAGCCTCGAGGGGTAAACAAGAGATTTTCAAAATAGCTCAGAAGTATCAAGGTGGGGGATCAGAACAAGTTTTTTTTTTTTTTTTTTAAGTAAAAGAAGAAGGAGCGGGTTATGAGTTGCAGATGGTGGTGTTTTATAACTCAATAATTACAGCATAGCACGGTCAGAGGGTTCATTCCTGTGGGGACCACATGTACAAAGTTGTCTGGTGTGTCAAAAGGTGTTGAACCAACACAACATTCTTTTTAAAAACAGTGGTCTATAATGAGTGGGGAGGTGATGTGTGATTGAACATAAGGGAGACTGGGAAACTGCATGCAGCGCTGTGTCTACTGCAGCAGAAACTGTGAATCTGTGTGAAGGGGCGGAAGAAAGGGACTGTGAGTGAGCGAGGGATTCAATTTTTATTGATACTTGAAATGATTTCCCAAATATACGCCACTAGAGTGAAACATATCAGTTGGAAGACTGCGATGAAACATTCAAGTACATCGTGTCCTATTTGTGTCCAAATGGAGAGCTTACCTTAAGTTACTAAGTAATATCAACTTTATTTTAGATTTTTTTTTTTTGGGGAGAATTTTCAGGCCAAAGTCATAAAGGCAATACAGGCTCCATTAGTACTGCTGCAGCATCAGTAAAAGAAAGGTGTTTTTTTTTTCACTTTAAGTGGACAGACTATAAATCTTACTGACCGCAGCATTTGGCCGTTAAGAGAGTTTTCCATTAAATGTTGAAAAGACAGTGATAATGTATACATGACACAGAGGAATCCAGGCTTTTAACAACGTAAGTGGGAAAATGGAAAGATATCAGAAGGCTACAAGCACCTCCCTGCCACATTTACACATTGACGCACACTAAATTGTATATAGTTCAGAGCGACTGCAGTAGTCTTTATGATAACATACACGTAAAACTAGTCAGAGATTGCGGTGTGTGTGTGTTCACACACAGCATTTGGCCGTTATGAGAGTTTTCCATTAAATGTTGAAAAGACACTGATAATGTATACACGACACAGAGGAAACCAGGCTTTGAACAACGTAAGTGGGAAAAAGGAAAGATATCAGAAGGCTACAAGCACCTCCCTGCCACATTTACACATTGACGCACACTAAATTGTATATAGTCCAGAGCGACTGCAGTAATCTTTATGATAACATACACGTAAAACTAGTCAGAGATCGCGGTTGGTGTGGGTGTTCAAATGTAGAGTTGTGTGTTTTATCATGCCGCCGTCCTCTTTGTGTAACCTTGATCTGTCTCATGTGGCATGGCAATCATTAGTATTTAAAATCAATATCACTTTTAAACATTTTTTTGTATTGAAGTCAAGTATTGTCATTGTATAAAACAACGAAAACAGCGAAGCAGAAGCTGCGGATAAACAGCAGGTGTTTACTCTGGGATTAGTGTACTGGAACTGTATTCATGTCTGGGTAGAAAAAGCCTGTAAATCAGTACACTGAAACTATACTGAAATTTGTATAGAATTAGCAGTTCTTTAACTCATTTGTGCCCGCAACTGAAATTTTAATTTCCTTTGGCGGAAGTGCTCTCTGGACACAAATGTGAAGACATTTTCAAAATCTGTTTGGCTGAAAAGTGAGTTTTTCTTGTCATACTATATATAGTGTTTGGACACATGGGACGACTGTTTTTGCAATAGATTCCATTATATTTTAGTAAAAAAAACAGTAGTAGGCTTGTGCAAATTGGCTTTCGGATCGTATATCGAGGATTGAAGGGATGATTAGTTTTTACTACGCCAATATTAAGGCGACTTTTTAAAATCCAAACGAGTTTGCAGTCTCTTTTCCATGGATCTGACACCCCGCATCGCCGTTCTCCATATGCCTGCTCACCAAAACTTTGCTCTGCACTCCATAGAAGTAGTTATGGACATGATTGGGATTGTGATATTAAAGATAAGATAATAATGTTAAACGTAACATGATGCCGTGATATTGTGGCGATCGGTGATCTCGAGTAACCACGATATGAAAACAGAAACGATCGCCCAACTCTGAGCAGTAGTGTCATGTGCCCAACTACTAGATCTAGTATGATAAGATAATGTCTGTATCTCAGAAACTAGAAGGAGCACAATCAAGTATTTGGTATCTATGAACTCATAACAAGTTGAATATCAAAGATATGCACACATATGCAGTGTAAATAAATATTTCATATGGAAAACATTTAATAAACACAATGTTAGCGTTTTTCCTCATTTTTTAAAAAAACCTTGACTATTAATAAAAGTGTGATTTGATCTAAAAACCAAAGTCACACTGTTAAATACTTGCCCAAAGTATGTCCGTACCAAATTTCAAGACTTTTGACCAATCAGAATTTTTTTTCATTTTTCCTTCGTCATACTAAATATAGTCTTTGGGCACAAATGGGTGAAAGGACAATGTCTACCCATTCAATGCCGGGGTCTCCTTGGCCTTCATTAAATAAGATATAGTTGCAGGTTGTATTTCTTTAATGTAATCTTTCATCATTATCGGATGTGGTTAACACTCAGTGGCTGACATTTCTTAAAAGCCAAGTCTCAACTCGGTAAAGAGAAAATAACAGCCAGGAATCAAACAGGTGTCTGTGCCGTCACAAGCAAACTCCTCCAGTCATGAGCATACCGCTGTGCTCGGTGTATCGCTGTATTGCAGCTCCGCTGCCCCAGATTTCACCAGCATCTCCGGGGCAGCTGGAAATCCCAGGTTGGCAGATCAGCGAGTACTGTGGCATTTTTGGCATTCCAGAGGGCAGGGGAATGGGTTCAGGTCGGATCAGAGTCGTCTCTGAAAGCTCCACATACTCATAAACGGGTACATACAGATGATCAGAAACAGGGCTGCTTTGTTTAATGTACAGTATAAGGCACTGACTTAGGCATTTTCTAGCAGGTGCAAATAGTTGCAGAAAAAGAAGCCAAACTCTCCCTATCCGATGCAAAGGAGTGGATAGGTGATAGATAGTGTCATCCTTTTCACAACTAGAAGCAAGCGTATGTGAGAAATTAAGGTGTTAACTTTGAGAAACACGAGCTCTGAGAATCCCACCAGCGTGAGCTAGAGGCTGCCAGTTGTATGTTACTATTAGAGCAGCACAACGGATTGTGTATCGTCAAGAGTGAAGTCTGAGAGCCGAGTCGTGCTGCTACGCTTACATGTGACGTTCTGCAAAATATATCCAGTATACTGCATATCCATACAACCCTCTCTTGCATTATTAATAGTGTCAAGCGGTTTTGCACAGCAGTGAAAGTTGGTAGTTTGGAGCACGATAGGACTACGAAACATCTGAAGGAGTTGCCCGCGGTTAGTGAGCGGTACCTAGTAAACAACTTAGGGAGCATCTAGAGGTTCAATGCTGTCAAAACACATTCTGTCACGGTTGGTACGCAGGACAACAGGGATCATCGGACCCAAATGCAGACAGTTGGAGGCAGCAGGAAGCATTCAGTGATTCATTGTAAATGCCCTACAGGCAACAGCAGACAGGTAACAGGCAGCGTTTCAACTATGATGATGATGTGCCAACGGAACAAAGGATGTGGAGCGGTATATGTAGAGAGTGGCAGGTGCAGGTGAGGAGGTGGGCGGGGGACGCCAGGCAGAGCTGATACGGGAAGAAGTAACAGGTGGTGTGGACGGGTGTGGCAGGCAGGTGATGGGGAAAGGAGGGGAAGTCCGAGGGCAGCTGGTAGACGGATGGAAAACGGCAAGATTTGGGGAACTAGAGAGGAGGGATCAAAGCGTGACACATTCGTGGGTTGCGGCTGACTCGTTTGAAGACACTCCTCCACCCACATCTCTGACAGCCGGTGCCCCAAATGATTTGTCCTACACTCCGCAAACTATGCAGCCTGACCTGATGCTCTGTATGGTAATTAGCCAGTTACGTAACTGATGCTAAAGCAAGAATTATGAATACAATGCCCATGTCATCATACAGTATCAGCTTATGGAGAACTACGTTGTTGAATGTATGAAGAAGTTTGATGAGAAAGTGAATACCTTTATTTATTTCTTCTTGGCTTGCTTGATACAACGCTACTTATGCTGAGTATCTGCTAGCTACCTTCTGAATTAGCCTGTTTTGCTTTCATTAGGGCTGTACGATTTTGAAAAAATATCTTATTGACTATTATTTTGACTGCAGTTGCGATATGATTTGCAATATTAGAGGGAATGATAATTTTTTTACACTGTTATTCTCATTTTCATTGAAAAATATAGTAAAATGATTATGGTGTGATCTGTACCAAACAAAGATGTTTTCTTAGGTCTGTAGAATATGATCTGTCGGCCAGGACATCTCTGCTGCACTACAATATTTATTTAAAAATGGTATTTTGACACACATTTCACCTTTAACAAATATTGCGTATCTTGCGATTTGAAAATTACAGTAGGCCATTTGGCAATTTCGATAAAATTTCAATCAATTGTGCAGTCCTAGCTTTCAGGTGTTTTTATTGACAGAATCTCTCAAAATTAAGCTTCTGTCCTTGCTGTGTGCTCATAAAGGGTATAACCGCAGTTTCTTGACAGTTAAGTGCGCTGTCCAGTAAGACCTATTGAGGAAGTGACTACTTGAGGCTAAAAAGCTAAGGGAGGATTCCGCCGAAACATTTGCAGGCGTCTGCTCTTGTAAACATCACTCACAGAATCTTCTGGAGAACTTGATGGTCAAAATTAAGACACCACTTAGATTGCTAACCTTGCTAACCTACCCATCAATAACACACCATGGTAATTTTATAGCTACTCTTTGTTATGGTGTTTGGCTAGTGTTTAACTTAACTTAACTATAAAGATTAACTTAACCATGAAATTTTGGTAGATCCAACAAACACAGGACTTTCAACCAAGAGACCGGTGTTTTGTTTTATAAGTTACGTTAGTGACGTTTGTCACGTCTTTTAGTGACATGTTTTCCGTACTTATGTTAAGTTGTTTTCGTACAAATTTTACTTAGTTTACGTACTTATTTTAAGCCCAATCATGATGTTTTTCCTAAACCTAACTGCCTCAAACTAACATGACCGTAGCTTTGTTGCATAGCGTACAAATGAGATGCGGAATGTCCATGTGATGTCGTGCTATTTATACGACTTCCTGTGAGACCGGGTTGTCAGTTGAAATGACCATGTAAGTCATACAACAACATATTGCCCAGCTCTAGCGCCTGCTAAAGGCATTAATGTCCGTGTAAAGCAAAAATAAATATGCATTCTGGGTTTGTCACACCACAGAAAAATGTGTTACTAACCACCCAGCCAAATTTGAATGATTAAGAAAATCGGGCTGCGACCGCCTCGCATTTCATCCGAGGCGGTCGGTCGGCTTGGAAAGGCTCGGGCCGACTGAGCTAGCTGAGATAACCTTTGAGGCCATTCTGGGTTTCTCTTTTGGCTTGCAAAAACCAGGTTTGTGAAGACGGGTGGGGTTCTGTTAAGGATGACTCCAGTGCGTCATCGAGCCATGATTTCAGCCCCGCCTAAAAAATCCTGAACACAAAACTGGCGAAAAACAGTTTAACGGTCTAACTCCACAATCCAGTACTACGATGTTCACAGCCTTTGCACATGTTTTCAGTAATTATTTTCCAACATTTATAATGTGTTTAGAAAAAAAACTCTGAATTTCCTTTACACGGCCTTTAAATGTGGCCCAGAGGGAATGGGCTTGTACCTCAGCCTTTCCGTTTATGTAACAAAAATATGTATGCCGATTGTTTCTTGAGCTGTGAGTACCCAAGACAATTACAAACACAATATGTTGCATTGTTTAGTTTATGGAATATTTCCCCCCCTGTGTCCAAGGAATGCCGTCAGAAGGCATTTGGACAGTGATGTGTTTTTTATTGTTTAGGCACACTGGATCTGAAATGAAATAAGGACTATGAGTACGATTTGTTGGTTCAGTCAAATTCCCGAAAACATATTGTTTCTTACTTACTGCATTGGCATCTATATACTGTATGTCTCAGATTTCTGCATACGTTGGAGGTGGATAACATTTTGTTAACTTTTTAAAAAGTCATTAGCAAAACATCTTTCTAGGAACAATGTCTTTGTCTCTCATGATAATCCACAGAATGCTGTGTGCATGAAAACATCCTGCTTTACTTTACCACTCAAACTGAGGGACTAGTAATGTTGGTAGACAAGGTGGTTTGTTTGGCATGTAAGATGTTTATGTAGATAATGAACAAATCTAGGACCAGTTTCAGCTTTGTACTTACACATAACATCAGCCAAAGTAGACACATATTCAAGCATATGAATATATACACATAACATCAGCCATAACATTAGGATGGCATGGGCACCCTGACCGCTCCCCCACACGCAACAAACTGCGATGCACTGTGTGTTCTGACACCTTTCTATCGGAACCAGCATGAACTTTTTCAGCAATTTGAGCTACAGTATCTCTTCTATTGGATCGGACAACACGGGCCAGCCTTCGCTCCCCACGTACATCAGTGAGCCTTGTGTCTGACCCTGTCTCCGATTCACCGGTTTTCCTTCCTTGGACTGCTTTTGGTAGGTCCTGACCACTGCAGACCGGGAACATCCCACAAGGGCTGCAGTTTCGGAGATGCTCCGACCCAGTCGTCTAGCCATCACAATTTGGCCCTCGTCAAAGTCGCTCACATCCTTACGCTCGCCCATTTTTTCTGCTTCCAACACAAAGTTCAAAGTTCAAAATGTTCACTTGCTGTCTAATGTATCCCACCCACTGCCTGGTGCCGTTGTAACGAGATAATCAATGTCATTCACTTCACCTGTCAGTGGTCTTAATGTTATGGCTGATCGGTGTATATAAATATGGTACTTTAGTACAGTGGTTCCCAACCTATTTGCCTTGAAGCCCCCCTACTTGTATCTAAGAAAAGCTGAGGCAAATTACAAATCCTCGAAAAAATCCTGAATGTGAATAAAGTCATTCAGTGTATTAAATAAGTTAGTCTTTTTTTTAAATAAATCACCTTCTTTTTTATAATGAACATAACTCGTCAATTTGTGAGAAAACAGATTTTTGACCACAGTGAGAATGTTGTTTTTGAATGGCTAAACGCCAACAAATATCCATTGAAGCAGAATATTTCGTTAGATAAAAACAATTTGTGAATTTTGGAAATTACTACATCTATCTTTTTTTCAATACATTTTGACTTTACAACAATTATGATTTTAGTTATACATGTGCAAATCTGATTGTGACAACCTCAGAGATGACAAATCCTCGCCCCCCCCTGTGATCTTTGGCTGACCACCGGTTGGGAACCACTACGATAGTATATTTGGTTTGGTCTTTTTCTGTCACGATAGACATAGAGACAAATGTACATAGTTCTCAAAACAAAGAACTAGAGCGTAACTAAGTACCCTTGGGTAAATCTCTTAGTACATTAAGTGTCTCCCTCAGTATTTCCCTGCTCCTCCAATGTACAGAAGGGACCTATAGAGACTCTCTCTCGCTGTCAGATTGCATCCATCACGTAAAGAGAGGAAAGCTTGTTCAGCCTCCTCCTCCTAACCACCAACCACCACACACACATCTTTTCATTTTACTTCAGTCTCCCTTGCTGTGTCCTTTTTCTCTTGTTTGGAGACCTAATCGTCTATAATGAGAACACTCCACTCAGCCTTTTCACAGACCTTTAGCTTGTGCCAGGGCAGGGGGAAATGGGGGGGTTTGGAGGTGAGGTTGGCCAGAAAAGAGAGGAGAGAGAGCGGAGGAATGATTTTTCTGTTGCTTTGTTAGCCTCTGATTGTTGGTTGGACCTTGTATGTTGTACACAATGTGCTTTGGTTTTGTACACAGGGACATTGAGTGCACTTTCAAACAGGGACTGCAATCATGTTCTCCACAGCGGGTTCAGTCAAGAAAGCAGGCTTGAATTAAGTAATTGTGTAATTCTAACGTTACAGTACTGCTGGTACTACTGATACTTGCAAGTTTCCACGCTGCCTCCGGTTATACAATTTTCTATCTTCTGAAGTATTTTTCCCTGGAGCCGGGTAAATAATTGAGGATGTGGATGGTGAAAGGAGTTGGTTGTGGGAGATTAACCCTTGAGCCAAGTGGTGTAGGCCTCAACAATATGCTGTCTGTTCTCTTGTCTTTCTATAGTTTTTTTCCCACATATCTCTATAAACTGTCATTTTGTGATCCCGTCTCCCTGTAATAATATCTCCAACCAGGGAATGACCTAAAAGGGGGACATAAGCAAACTGACAGTCTTAGTTTAATGTGGTAATTAGGGGTGTCGCGACTGTTTTCGACGTTAACCGTGATATTTAAAATTAGAATATTGATACAATGTTAATAATATACATATGATAATATTGTGTAAATAATCCAGAGCCTCTAAAATCATTTTATATATACAGTTATGGTTACAGACTCTCCCCCCACCTCCCTACACTCATATTTTGAGTGTAATTAATTTGCCAAAACAGATACAAGATGCACAATAAACAAAGATTATTATAAATTTGACTGAAAGCATTATTATTGTTATTATTTTTCAAATGTTCTATAGATGTCGCAATAATAATATTATCATCATGAATTATTTTAGCCATGATAATCGTGTAGTGAAAATCGTGACTGCCCATTTTGTCTCCATCCTTGATACTGAACAGTCATCGCTATTTTTAGAGCTGCAACAATTAATCGATTAGTTGTCAACTATTAAATTAATCGCAAACTATTTTGATAATCGATTCATCAGTTTGAGTAATTTTTGAAGAAATAAAAGTAAAATTTCTCTGATTCCAGCTTCTTAACTGTGAATATTTTCTGGTTTCTTTACTCCTCTATGACAGTAAACCGAATATCTTTGATTTGTGGACAAAATTAGACATTTGATGACGTCATCTTGGACTTAATGAAACAATGATGGACATTTTTCACCATTTTCTGACATTTTATAGACCAAAAAGAATTTATTTTAAATGTATTGATAAAATTGAATTTTTTGTCTTTTTCTGTGTATTCAACCATGGTGGCTGTCACTGCTCACTCTAACCACCCATCTCTTCTGTTAGGGAAACAGCATAATTCCTTATTCTACCATGAGACATCCAACACGTACACGTAACTGAAGTGAAGTAACGGAAAAGCATATGACAAAAACAAACTACAGATTCAAAGAGTAGTTATCCAAGACTCATAGGACCAGACTGATCAACCGGATTGACTGTAAAACATTTTACGAGCACGTCCGAGGATGAACCGCTAAGAGAGTGTGCAAGACACAGGCGGAAACAGCAAACATTTAGCAGCACCTGTCCAGAGGGGAGAGACCACAACGGGGGGGGGGTTGAGAATGACGGATTTAAAATCCTGTGGTAATGGACCAGGAACAGAGAGAGCTGCTGTTGACAGGTTGAGCTGTCTCTTAGGTGACATCAATAAGAAGGAATATGAGAAACAGGTGAAGGCAATAATAGCAGAAGAACGCAAGGCTTTGGACATCATACAAGCCTTATACATCATCATCATCATCATCATCATCATCAGAGGTAATGTTACAGGCACCTGACGTGTACGTCGTCTATATAAAGCAACCTGTTACATTAATCATTCAGTATTTAATCCAGCATATTTGCACTCTGCACCATTGCACTGCAGTATTGTTTACAATTTACAGAAACGTGAGACTTTTTATATATATATATATATATATATATATATATATTATTTATCTTCTCCCTTTACTCTTGTTCAGCTCGTTGGCCTTGTTTTATGCTGCATTTCTATTTCCATATGTACAATGAAAGCAATTAGTCAAATTCCTGGTAGCCTATAGTGTAGGCCTGCTCATACCTGAACAATCAAGCTGATTCTGATCCAACAAGACAAACACTAACAGATGGCATAGCGTGGCACAGCAGCCACATATTCACACACACAGCATTATTAATCAAGCATATATGGATAGAGCACCTGCGTAAAAAAAATACACTTTAACATAGCCATGCACGGCGGCCACATATTCACACACACACACACACACACACACACACACACACACACACACACACACACACACACACACACACACACACACACACACACACACACACACACAGCTGGCAGCAACATCAGCATAAACTCCAGTTGTGCACCGAACAAAAACCACACGCAATAAAAAATAAATTAGCTTACTTTTGATGATCACAGCCGGAGGCGACGGGGCTTGGTGTCTGAAAAGGAGAGCAGGGACAAAGAGTTCAGTCTGATATGATGCCCTGATGCCAGTTTTTATCCGACTGACAGTTGAAAAGAGTCTTTCACCTGTAGGCCCGCAGCTTGTTGTGGGTAGGGTGACGAGGGGCCGCACACTTGTTGAGGAGAAACTGGCACAGGAGTAGGTCTTGCTTGAGAATGATGGCTGAACTTCTTCCTCCTGCTCCTCAGGCTTCTGTTCCTCAATGCACAGGTGTTTTGGTTTAACGAGTTAACCGTGTTATCTGGTGACTCTCAGCCGAACACATCCGTGTGTTCGTAGTAACTTTTATGTTAACGGGTTGATGTAGATAACAAACACAGAGGAGTATTCAAGGCTTTCTGTTCGTGGTTTCTTTCTCACAGCAGACATTTTGACTAAGTTGTCACAGGTGTAAATAATCAAATTAATGACGGCTGGATTCCATTTAGCTGCTTTGATTTCAGGTTCCTGTTGTCGTGCATGCCGACTCAACGTCGTTCTCACTGGACACACTTGAATAGAGCGGAGCCGTTGTTAGTGTTATTAGTAACACCTGTGCTTTTCCTACTGTGACATGTCAAAATGTCCTCCGCGAACTCATAGACTCATAGGACCAGACTGATCAACCGTAAAACATTTCACGAGGATGAACCGCTAAGAGAGTGTGCAAGATACAGACGGAAACAGCAAACATATAGCAGCACGTCCAGATGGGAGAGACCACAACGGGCGGTTTGGAATTACAGATTTAAAGTCCTGTGGTCTAAACATGTGGTAATGGACAAAGAACAGAAAATGATGCTGGTGACAGGTTGAGCTGCGACATCAAAAAGAAGCAATATGAGAAACCAGTGAAGGCAAGACTGATGCCAATAGTAGAAGCACGTAAGGCTGTTGACATTCACTTCTGAGATTCGGGCACCAGAGGCAACGCAAACTAAACCCGACCTGATTCTGTCAGGAGTTTTGGCCTGAGCACATTTTCTGTGTGATTAACTTTTATGGCTTTAGTCCTGCTCGTAAAATCTCCAGGCTATATGTTTTATTTCTGAGGTATGCTATGTGGCTTTGCATACACAGTCGAGGCTGCAGACCGTTCTCGCGGACCACGTCCACCACTATAGTCAGGAGAGTCATTTAATGACTACTATGGCCTTTTCCACCATCAAGCCAGACTTCACCTCCCTATATATATGCAGATGTTCTGTCATCTATACAGTACTGTAGCCCCAACTGGAGAGATTACTGGCTAAAGTCAGCATTTTTTTTGGAGTGATTTCTGGTATGCAAACCCCACAGAGAGCAGTCTAACGTTGTTTTGCATTGCGGGGCCTTTAATCTTATTTCCATATGTTAAAGCCATATGTTCGCCCCCTCAGGGCAAATATGGTGCAGGAGCTAAAGAGGAACCATGTGTAGTACGGCATAACATACAGATTTGCTCGACATTGTTGCTCGATGATCAGTCGTGGAAGCGTTAAGGGTTCAGCATATTTAAAAGCTGCTATAATCAATATTTTTATATTAACAATGGATAATGTGAAAGGGGGTCGCTTGTAGTGACGAACCAACAGAGAATTATAACCCAACTCTGCAGAGCATTTAGCGTCTTTTAGCTCGTTGTTTCGGTTTTTACGGCTGGTGACTTTACTGTTTTGATTCCCTCTCACCGCTCTCAGCTCTTCAGCCACAGCAGGCTGCTGTTTTTTGGTGAAAAAGCTCAAAAATCCTACTGTACGCTACCTGCCCGGCGCCAAATAGTCCTCATCCCAACTTGTCACATACCGCCGCGTTGTCACGCCCCTTGGCGTCAATTTATTTTTGGCATCAAAACCACTATAGTTACCCTTGGCGTCACTTTAGCCTTGTGTTTGTTGGGCCCATCCATAAACCCCTCCTGCCACCCAGTGTGTGTTTTTTTTCTCTTTAAACTACGTCACCACACTCCCGGCGCACTTTCTCTGAGCGTTTACTGTTGCCGCGGATGGATTTACATTGTAGTTAATGGAAAGCCCGGTGCGTCTCATACAGGCGCTAAAGGGTGCCTTGTGCGGTGGTATCAGACGACAGTGGCCGTGACAAAGCGTCTGTGTTTGACTGCCTGGGAATGAGAACGGGCTGAAACAGCAGACCAAGAAAAGTTAGTGACTAGCAGGTGAACAAAGTGAAGCATTTAGCAGCTAAAGAGCCAGATACAGTAAATCCCTCACATGGAGACCAAGAGAGGTGTTGGGTAGAGGGTCAATCCCATACATTAGCTCTCTAGATCAGCGGTGCAATATGGTGCAATTGTAACGCTAAGGTGCTTATGGGAAGCCAAATCCAAACTCCTTGGCTTATTAAGTGAAAGAGGGTTAATCTGATCTCATGCAACTTTGCCGCTGAGTTCAGTCTCAGTGGGTACAATATGTACGGTGTTTCAGTTGAAATGGGTCGGGAGGCCAATGTAGAGCAACCATTTGAAATTCAATATAGCGTTTCACCTACTTTACTGTTGCACCATCCACTTGTGTATATACTGCAGGTATCTACCTCGAGATGTGATGTGAAGACCAATGAAGTGTTTTGTGTGAATGTTGCGCCTCAAGGTGAAACTTTAAACATTTTGCAGGGAAAGTTACAAAATGGTGGTAGTTCATGAAGTGCATGCTAAATAGGAAAACCCCCCCGTCTTGTTCCATTTGAATAAATAAACTGTAGGAAGGCTAGGGTGCAGTCCCACCCTTAAACTATACAAAATGTGACTTTGTAGTGTACATTGTGTACCAGCAGATGTGTACATAATGTTGAGGTCAACCTCCACAACAAAGACTGTGTTTGTACAGAGATGTAGAGCTCATGTTTCCCACTGAAATCAGAGTGTGTGTGTGTGTACGTGTGTGTAAGTAGGTAAATCCACCTGTTTATCTGCCTCCCTGCTCCCGTTCCCATTGAGCCGTTGCATCAGTGTGACCTACAGCCCAGACACCACGGTAGACATTAAAGCTACCTTTGCTCCCCGGGAGACTAGACCCAGACATTTGTTTGTTTGCACTTCAGGGTACGCGGTGCCTCTGTCGGATCACTCTGGCCCGTTATGTTTTAACCCTGGATGGATATTACACCACAGGCCAGAACTGTCCACTTTGATCCACTTTTTGATCTGCTTAATCACCATGAGAAATCTCATAGTGTTGCGTCTGATGTACAGTACATGATGCAAGTACAGGGACGATAAAGAGTTACATAAATTCATATAAATAGCATCAGATGGTGAAGGTCGCAGAGAGAGAGACTGCTGCATACAAAAGGCTTTTCGTTTTTCAAAGTTTCTGCAAATATGACATTTTCATGACATCAAGGTATTCATGTCGTCTGAGTTATGAATGATGCCTACAAGGCAATGGGAGCACAAGATTCAACATGTAGCGCACGTTTACCTTTGACTGTGGCCTCTATTGAGATCACAGGTGGTACATTGTTCATACAATGACTTTCAAAAAAAAAAGGATGTATTATAACATTATAAAGGAAGCGTCAATTTGATTTTCTGTTTTCTCATCTTTCTCCTATAGACCGTTTCATAAACATAAACGTTCCAAATGTGTCCCAGTTTATTTCCTGTTGCAGCGTATGTGAATGACATAAGCTGACAGGAAGTAAACATGAACCCAAGCTGTTGCCTAGCAATTCAATTCCGTTGAAACGGTCTATAACAACTTTTATGTCTGGGGTATTAAAAAATACAGAACCAGAAGAGTCATTCACGGGGAAGTTTGCTAGTCGCGGGTGAACCGAACTAACCGGGTAAAAATTAAAAAATTGCCTACTGACAGTAGGTAATAATAAAACTGCTTCAAGGCAAATTTTCCAGCTGCATATGACAAAATGAGCCAGTGTATTGTTTCCATGCAGGAAAGGGAACAACATTTCTTCTAATTAATTTTTACAGTATGTCAGTTGTATTGCATGGTCTTGTATCCTGTATATCAATTACATATTGATTTACAGCACACACATTTCCTGTTACATGGACTTTGAGCCTTGCTTGGTCACTTGTTGTACAATGGTGTAAAAAATTGTCTTTTAGGTCAGTGGTTTTCAAAGTGGGGTCCGGGGACCCCCAGGGGTCCTTGAGGGGGTTCCAGGGGGTCCTCAGCAAAAAGGGG
This sequence comes from Sebastolobus alascanus, assembly GCA_916701645.2. Classification (NCBI taxonomy): domain Eukaryota; kingdom Metazoa; phylum Chordata; class Actinopteri; order Perciformes; family Sebastidae; genus Sebastolobus; species Sebastolobus alascanus. The sequence goes on from CAKAOJ020000163.1 coordinate 100,685, forward strand.
AATCATTTATTTTCACTATATTTCCATCCATAAGTAACACAATGACAGATTGTATGACTATTTTGGTCATGGGTTTAATACACTTTCTGTAATAAAACATCTAAAAACAAAATCTTATCAAATTGGGGTCTGTGGTCTGATTTGTGTCAGTTTGGGAAACACTGTTTTAGGTGACAACATGCAGTGTATCCACATGTTTCTGACAATGAATTCTCTCTTCTCCCCACTCCCTCTCCAGCCTGGGTCGGGGCCTTGGCCATGGGCATGATCTTCTTCTGTTCACCCGTGGTCAGCATGTTCACAGACCGCTTCGGCTGCAGGAAGACAGCTGTCAGCGGGGCTGTGGTGGCTTTTATAGGGCTGCTCAGTACATCCTTTGCAAAGTAAGCTGCTGCACATTTATTATTAAAGACATCACTTGCCCTAGCCCCAGTTTGTGTCTCTGATGTATTACCATTACGTTTTAGTCACAGAGCAAAGCGTTTGTATTTCTAAAAAATAACAGTTTGAAAAGCCCAGAACTTCAGTTAACACTTACAGGTGTCGTGAAGGAATCTTCAAAGTGTCCTCTAATAATCTGGACTGAAAAATAATCCGTTGAGCTGTCTCTCATTATAGACAAATAGAGCGGAAAATTACATTTTATTGTATTGTTATTCTTTATTTCCGGCTACCATCTTTTGTTGGATTAGGAAACAGAGTCACACCTTGGGAAACACATTTGAGGATTTTGGAAATACTTTCAGAACAGCAGTACATTTTGTTAAATGACCTTCTGGGTTTGTCAAACATTGCAGTTTTTTTTCTTATTGAGAAAAACAGTTGCTTAGTGTTCTGTGACTCGAATGAAAACTGGGACCACATTTGTTCAAGCCTTACTGCAGCTGCAGTATGAGCTGTAAAATCTGAACCTTAGGCATGCAACCTCCATACGATTTGTGTTAAGAATACTAAAATCAAACATCATCAAGTCAAGTCAATTTTATTTATATAGCCCAATATCACAAATTTGCCTCAAGGGCTTTGCAATCTGTACAGCATGCAACATCCTCTATCCTTTCAACCTCCAGATTATACATTAACGTGACAGCAAAACAAATGGTCAAATAATAACCACATCATTACTCCTCCTTTTTCCTTTCTATTGCAGCTCCCTGGGCCTTCGCTATTTCACATATGGCATACTGTTCGGCTGTGGCTCCTCCTTCGCCTTCCAGCCCTCGTTGGTCATCCTCGGCCACTACTTCCGCCAGCGCCTGGGCCTGGCCAACGGTGTGGTGACCGCCGGTGCCAGCCTCTTCTCCATGGGCCTCCCGGTGTTCCTCAACAAGGTGGTGGAACCTATGGGCCTCAGCAGGACCTTCCAGATCCTCAGCCTCTTCATGCTGGTCCAGGCCCTGCTGGCGCTTATGTTCAAACCTTTACTGCCTCCTGGAGGAGGCATGGGACCCCCAGGCATGGGTCCTGGCCTTGCCAAACCCCAAACACAGCCAGGGGCCACCGCTCAGGGAGGGAGCAGGTGGAGCAGGGTCCTGGCTGGGGTCAGGCAGTACTTCAACCTGCGTGTGTTTCACATCGTCACATACCGGGTGTGGGCGTTTGGAGTAGCCACAGCTGTACTGGGCTACTTCGTGCCATATGTCCATCTGGTAAGAACAATTTACGGTAATGCTTGGAGTCAATTTATAAGACACATTGTTTGTTTACTCTTGCCTTGAATTGGGTTATTTAAACTCAAGACTACAAATATTTTGAAAAAAGTTCAAGAAGTCTTAGTTTCGTGCACATTACCAGTGTAAAATTAGCTTTACATTTTATATTTGATAGATGGAAAAATGGAAAATTGTATGTGGATACTAAGTGTATTTAGCAGTCCTTCATTCATCTCAGTTGTGCTAAAACATAATCGAATATGGAATACATATAATATATACCATAACATTCTTGGGTATTTTTGGTATGCAACTGTGAAAATGTAGGAATCCTGACCTCTTTATCGATATTATAGGGTTATATAAGCAGCATTATGGTGTCGATTAGCTGTTCACTAGCAGCACTTAAACAACATCAAATAGCATGTAAACGTACGAGCAAATATCACTTCTGGTGTGGTTCTTACTCTTAAATACCACTGCTAACAACATGCTGTCTGCGCACGGTATGTAAGCCACAGCAACAACAGCGAAGTTTGTTTACATTGTTTCTCATTCCCCTGCTGGGGCTCAGCCTGCCAGCTGCTTTCAATCAAACACAAACACGCTCCTCCAGTGGCTGAAAGGAAAACGAGCATTTCTGATATTTCTCCAAAGACCTTTTTTTGTTCCTTTTTAATAATAAAAAACTATTGACAATATGTGTTAACAACTGCCAAAAGGGAAAACATGATTTTTGTTGGACTTTAATAATATACTGATGAAAAAAAAAAAAAAATGACTCCCAAGTCAAAGCACTGTAATTTTACTGTCTATGACAATCTGAAAAATCTGCACATGACCTATGGCCGACTTTGGTGTGAAATAGTGAGATAGTGAAGGATGAGGATGAAGTGTGGAGCTGTGAAGTTGATCTCCCTCTATCCAGATGTCGGATGTTCCAGCTCCGGCCTCCCTCTGTCAGGCCTGTTGTTTCAGGCCGGGCCCAGATGTAAACACAGCCCCGGTCTTTGTATTGGCTCGACCACCTCAGGAAACCTCTCCTGTATGGCCTCTCTGTATCCCTAAACATGCCTATCCTATGGCCATTGATGAATGTAGAGCCCTTCAAAGCAGAGCAAATATTTCACAAGTTCAGGAAAGACTTCAGAGGGCGGTTTAATGTTTTGGATCTGATTTGGGGGGTCAGGGATGAGGGGAGAGGGGAGTGGGAGCGTCTGACCTATATGCGTTGGGTCTTCCTGTCCTGCTGTTCCAAAGGTTTGTTATTGTTAGACCTTTGCTTCGGGGTTATGGAGGGACAATTCCTCCACCCCAACAAATGCACACCCATTTGCTGAGTTGATTGACTTCTTAGGCATGAAGCACATAAACAGAGAAAGTTCACCAGCAGGTTGTGTGATATCTCATTCACTATTAGTAGCCTCTGGTGAGCTCCTTGTGCAGCACAATCATATTTAACCACCAACACACACAGCCAAAGCTCACGCAGTGTGTTTTTCTTTCTAGATGAATTTTGTGAAGGAGCAGTTCAAAGGGACCCAGAAGGAATGGGTGCTCTTGGTTTGCATAGGAGCTTCATCTGGGGTGGGACGCCTCGCTTTCGGCAAGATCGGAGACCTCATTCCTGGTCTTCAAAAGATCTACATGCAGGTGAGGAAATGTCTGAAGGCATAAAATGTGAAAACTCACGCAGTTAAAAGTGGTATGTGGGCCTGGAGCATTGAGTCAAGATTGAAATGGTACTATTATTTCACTTTTAGCCTCTTAGTAACATGATTTCAATGATTTCTTTGTACCATTTTAAATCTTTTTCTAATTTCTGACTATTTGTTAGAGCTTTGTCGGCACTACAATATACATTCCTGCAGTATAATTACACTCTCGTAATAGCTTGTAACAAAGTGTTAAAAGTCTGCACCTTTAACCTGAAATAGAAGACTTGGGGTTAACTATTAACAGTTGTGTTTTGAGGCTCTTTTTCCATGCCTTTTTCCTTTGTTTTACTCACACCTCTGGCACACATATGACACTGAATCAAGGTTTGTTTAATGGTATTCTGTTACCAAAATGGTTATGCAACGTCGCAAGGTTGAACATTATCTATTTTGATTGGCAATTAGAGAGATTCAGTGTCTTTAATGCAGGTAAACATGACACACTTGCAGTACCGGAATAAAAAGAAGCTTTCGTGTTTCCATGAGAATTACCTGCCTGCATAATAGCGGGGAGGATTCAGTCCTGAAAACAATGAAAGAACAGCAGTTCGGAGCAATTGTGAGAGGTGAATACAAACAGGATTTGCTGAATGCAAACACACAGTTGATCCATAGGCTCTGTTGGCCAGAGCCACCACAATCTGCGTGTTGTTTATCAAGCGTGTTGTTCAGCAGAGGGACACTGAGTCATAGAGAGACGTGACATGCATGCTGAAGATGTGCAAGTCGGATGTTAATTTAAATTGTGCAGAGATGATGTCTTCCATTGAAAAAGAAAATGTGTTCACAGTAATTTCAATACAATTTCTCTCCTGCTGTTATAATAGAGAAACACCCTAGAGGCTTGTTTTTTCTTCTATCCAGAGTTGAGCAGAGTGTGTTTTTAATTGTTGCTTTCTTGTACAATGTGTTATGTATGTTTACATTATTAACTTATTATTTTTAGCTTTTTTATTAAACTCGAGAGCCGGATGCGAGACTTGCCCTGTGAATAGTATGAATGACAATAAAGTTAATCTTGAATTGTGAAGGGTTTTAAGGAAACACTTTTTAGTTCATTTTTAAAGGTCCCGTATTATAAAGAGTGACATTTTCATGGCTTTTATATTATAAAGCAGGTTTAAGTTCTATATAAATACTGTGAAAGTATCAAAACGCTTAATCCATACAGAGAAATACACACAGCCCGTATTCAGAAACTGAGCTTTTGAAAAAAGCCGTCAGGATTTCTGTCCATTTGTGATGTCACAAATCTACAATATTTAGACCATTTTAAAGTTTTAAACGTTAACATTCTAAACGGGGCCCAGTTTATTTCCTGTTGCAGTGTATGTGAATGACATCAGCTGACAGGAAGTAAACATGGACCCAAGCTGTTGCCTAGCAACGCAATTCTGTTGCAATTCCATTGAAATGTACTAGAACGGAGCGTTTCAGACAGAGGGTAAATGCAAGTATATTCAAGCGGACAGCATGAGGAAAATACATTTTTTTTTTAGACATTAAAGTATGTAAACATGTTCTAGTGGAAACCCAAAATACAAGTATGAACCTGAAAATGAGCACGATATGTCCCCTTTAAGGCACAGAACCCTCTTTCACTGTTCAGGGTATTAAACTCATAAGCTCTGAGTTCATTGTATTGCAACAGTATTAGCTGACTGTTTAGATTCGTACAAACAGGCAGGCATCTTTCAGCAGCTGCGAACAAACACACAAAACCGCAGACCTAAATTCCTCGCTCAGCCTATAGAACAGATGGTGTAACTGAGAGATATAATTCCTCAGCTTTATATTCCTTCAGGTTAGTTATAATCTCCACATGGCCCATCTGTGTAGCTAGCTGTTCACAGGCAAATCAGTACATCTTTATCACATTTTTTTACCAGCTTAGATATGTAGGTTGTTATAAAGTCCAAACAGTAGCTGGAGGGTGTACTCTGTCGCACAAGTAACAAAATGTTCACAGGGAAGTCAGAAGGCCCGGAGGCCTGTTCTCCATGTACGAGCACAAGGATAGAAACTGAGCCATCTCCCCTCACTTACTGCCTCAAGTGCACTGAAAACAAGCCAACACCTACTGCAGCTATGGCCTATGAAACAGGCAGCCATGTCCTTTAGAAATAATAAAATAATAAAGCTTGTTACCGTGTCTGTTTCAGGTGGTGTCCTTCATGGCTCTGGGCCTGATGTCCATGTTGATCCCTCAGTGCGCGGCGTTCGAGGCGCTGGTGGTCGTGTGCGTGTTCCTGGGGCTGTGCGACGGCTGCTTCCTCACCATGATGGCTCCCATAGCGTTCGAGCTGGTCGGGCCCATGCAGGCCTCGCAGGCCATAGGCTACCTCCTAGGCCTCATGTCTCTTCCCATGACCGCGGGTCCACCCATCGCTGGTGAGAAGCAAACACACAGCACTGATATATGATCCAGAATGAGCTCGCACCTTGGATGTTGGCAGTAACAGCACACAACTGAGCTGATTGATATTAACAGTAAAACGGTATACAGGGAGTATAAAGGGAGACAAATGCAGGGCAGGGTAGATGTACAGCAGACTGTATTTACTGTAGCGAGGTTTGGGATCGTGGCCAACTGCAGACTGTCTCTAAGGATTTATCGTAAGTGGGAAAAAAAAGCACATTATAGGGTCAGATGTCAGTACTCAACTCCCCTTATGTCTCCACTATAGAAGAGCACCGAGGGCAGACCATTAATTTGATGACTCAGGCATCCCCGAGCTCTCTTGCCAACCTCTTTCAGGTCTCACACTTAGGTGGGCTGCTTTTACTACAAAACACTCTGCCTTTCCTTTTTCCGGCCTCAGCTCAGCATACCAGTGAGGTTGTTATTAGAGGTTGTTCTTAATGGTTTCATTTGAATTTCTCAAGTTGTGGAATTCATGAAAGCAGACTCATTTAAACACAATGTCATTTCAAAAGGATGATTTCTGATTAAAATTACGCCTTTGGAGAAAGCAATGTACTGATATTTATTGATTACATATCTAAAGCTAAGCACAGGAATATCCACGGTGATGTAGTATACAAGAGCTCAAAGTCGACTAGTCGATTGACAGAAAATTAATTTGCAACTATTTTGAGCAGTTGGTCGAACAAAAACAGTTTTAAGATGTCTCCTCAGGCTGTGGGAAATTCTCTTTTCATGTATACTTTATTTGCAGGAGTGCAGGAGTTAACGTAAATCGTCATTTGCTTACATATGATGTGTTGTCCATACTTGTTTACATACTTGTCATGTTTATATATTTTATGGTGAAAAAGTAAAATTGATTGTAAAATTACGAAAAAATAAATAAATAAATAAGGATAGAAAAAAACAGAAAAACAAAACGAAACAAAAAAGGTAGGCTAATATTGGCTGTGGGAAATTCTTGTGGGCATTTTTCACTATTTTCTGACATTTTCTAGCCAAAACAATCAATTGTTGAATCGAGAAAATAATCTGCAGATTAATTGATAATGAAAACAATGCTTAATTGCAGCTCTGCAGTATACATTTTGACTTTTATAAACTATTTCTTTTGTTCTCTTAATCTCATTTTAGCCAAATGATAGCACATTTTGTCTCTGCTCACAAAGACCTGCATTCAGGCATAAAGTACAGCATAGCGACATATGGTTTCAATTTTCCTTTTGACAAACCACAGATGCAGACGTTATCTCCTGTGGTTAAAGAAAACATGTGACTGACATGATAAAGACTATTCTAATGTGTAGTATATTACATATTCTATTTAATGATTACATTCTGTCTAGTATACAAAGCCATACATTGACTCTACATCCCGACCAAGGGCAGCTGTGCCCCTCAAACATGTGTGATTATCACGGGTTTGTTCTGTACAGTCTGTACAGTACATGAGCAAGAATGCATACATTACAGGCAACAATGTGAGTGCACACGCCCCCCCCCCTGCTCTCACGTCACAAGCTCAGCGGTAGATTAAACATGTGTGCCGTGTGTTAAACTTGTTGACCTCGCTCTGTCACTGTCAGTACAGTTTGTGTGCCTTGGCGCACATGTAGATAAATATAGAATGCGGATATATGTACTGTAGGCAGGGTGAGGTTTTAGTGCTGGGTTTGAGCACATAGCATATCTTGTGTTGCCTCTTATATTAATATTGGCAGGTTAAGACCATTTCAAACAGGCTGTAGTGCATTAATGAGCCAAATCTAAGGTCACTATATTCAGTGCTGATGAAGTCAGTGTACTGACACACACTTCTACATAACTGCAGCAAAGTGAGACGATGAACCACAAGAGGTCAGCAAAAACAAGATTTTCATCTGCTGTTACGTCGCTCTTTTTTAGAGGAATAGGTCAACATTCTGGGGAAACATGCATATTTGAATTTGAAGACGAGGGTCCAAAATATGTAATTCTCTGCCTTTACATTTTCTGAACATGTCTCCACAGCATTTTAAAAGAGCCCAGAAATCACAACCATGCGCGGTTCACAGCAAAAATAGACAGTGGAAATTATGTTTTGACCCTAATATGACATTATTCCAGCAACATTACTACAGTTTCAATGTTTATATCCGTAGAATATGTCACATGAATAAGGTAAAAAAAATATTTTTAAATCAACACTTTCAAAATAAAAGCCCCCATTTTTCTGTAAAGAGAATCCCTTCATTTGTTAACACAAGGCTTTTATTCTGAAATATTAGCAGGACAGTGTTGTGGAAAATGCAGTACCTTGCACTGCTCCGTAAATTAATAGAGCATCGGCTTTTAATTGAGGATTATTATTATTATTATTATTATTATTATTATTATTAATAATAATAAATGAGTACAGGCTTCTTAAACTTTTTCTGTCTAAAATAGACATAAATGACATTCATATTGAAATGAAATGACCATTATGAAAGCAGATGAGTGTATGCTCTTAGTTTGTCAATGACAGTGATTTATGAATGAGTCTTCTTGTGTGTGTGTGTGTGTGTGTGTGTGTGTGTGTGTGTGTGTGTGTGTGTACGTGTGTGTTTGTGAGTCATGACTATGACTGATCCAGTATACTTGTGTAACAGATGGGTGTTTATGGGATGTATTGCTGTCAAGTACTTTGCTAAACTATATCTTTTTTTTTTTTTTTACTATGTCTAAAATTATTGATTGATAGAAACATACAAATTGTTTATATTACATAATTACTGTAATTATTTCCCGTAAAATGCCTGGAGAGCCGCTTTTCAAGCCCCTGGAGGGTTTTTAGGCATTTTTTTTAATATATGTAAATAAAGAAAGAAAGAAAGAAAGACACAATAACATGAACTGTGCCCCCCTGCCTCCGCTGCCCAGGTCTCCTACGCGATTACTTTGGGAACTACACGGTGGCCTTCTCCCTGGCCGGGGTGCCTCCTATGGTGGGGGGCGTGGTGCTGTTCTTTGTGCCCCTGATACACCGCAGGCTCCAGGCAGCGGCGTCGCCAGAGGAGACGTCCACAACTGCCCACATGCTGCCCACCACCCCGCCAGCGGGGGAGCCCAAGAGCTGCTCCAACGGAGACATCCTGCCCGGCTACACTGACGTAGAGACGCACATCTGAGTCGCACCGTACAAAAGGTAACACATATTTATACATACGAAGCATGAAATATAACACGCACGTATTTCTCCTTCTTACTCTTGGTTCGCTTTTTTTTTTTTTTTTTCTCTCCAGGGATTCAGCCCACCAGCACCTTTTCTCATCCTTAGATTTCCCTCCTCTCAACCACGGACTTCCTGTCGGCTGACCTTTAACCCTCTCTCACCCTCCTGGACTCTCATGGGCTGTTTGTTATTTTCACGTGGAGAGAAATCGAAAAGGGCGCTCTGGCCGCGAGCCACAGAGAGGACAAAAAAGAAGGCACATCAGCGTAGGATGATGGGAATGTAAGAGGAGGACAAGCACAACACAGTCTCAACTAGGATTGTCTAATCAGTGGGGACTCTGTAGTAACACATTAACCTCCAAGAGGAACGAAATGAAGAGATATTAACCGACTGATTTCACAGCATCTATCTTGCTGCTTTAGCTTTATGAAGCTGTATAAAAAATACTATGCTTTAGATTCCATATAAACACATTGTTACGATAAGAGGCATAGAAAATAAGAATTAGTGAAGGGATAAATCCACACTTTCTTTATGTAGTACCTCATGAATCTACTTTTTTTTTTTTTTAAACAATGCATTTTATTTACTTCGTGTAGCTGAATCTCAATCTCATCTCGAGTGATTTATTCTATTCTGCTGTGATGGCTACAATAGAAACATCTGTTGTAAATGTCACAGGAGGAGTTACAGTTACAGACATCAGACTCAATCACCTCATCTCAACCGCACACTGTAATTACACCCAGGGTCCAAAATACTTCAGCAGAATGAATCCAGCTCCTCTACCAGCCTGCCTGCACGGGACACAGATGTGTGATTGTGGGAACTGTTGATTCCCACTGATTCACATGCCATGAACCCTTGAGTGTTAGATTTTTTTTTTTCACGGTTTGAAGTTACAGTAGGTCAGTGTCTTTGCAGCTTGTGGCAGGTTAACTCACGCAGTCAGTCAGTGAGAGTCGTGCATCTGCTGCCTGATATTCATGGAACTCAACACTACAGGTCTTCTAACGCAACACGTTCTCATCCCGACTCGTCACATACTGACGCTCGGTCAGGACCCCTCCTTGGCGCCACTTTCTAGCACACCGGGTAGCCCCGACGCCCCCACCATGGTTTTGCTTTTTTTTTTTTTTAAATAGAAAATAAAACCCATTTAGTTCATGTTCGCGTATCAGCGCCGTGTTATCAATACGTAGTCGGACGACGGACTTCACACATACGGGACGAGAGAGAGTTGACAGACAAGACGATGGCGGAGGATTTGGTGTCAAAGCGAAAAGCGTCTCTTTGGCAATATTTCAGCCATCCAACGTTAATGATCAAAGTAAGCGCTCTACATATATTGAGCGTCATCTTTTATTGTTAAACGTCCGGTGTAATCGGTAACATCGGTTTTGTCACGTTGGAAAATTTCCTCACTGTGACATCCCTACACTACGGTCAGAGTAAACAAGTGGTTAACGTTGTGAATTCAAACAAAAACAGTTGCTTAGGTTTAGGCAACCACTTAGTTAGGTTTAGGGAAAAAACACCATGGATTGGCTTAAAACTACTACGTTTGCAAAGTGAAAGTGAAACTTAAGGTTGTGAACACAATGACAAACACACCCGGGACACAAACAGTGTTCTCCTGGATGAAAGCCCCGTGTTTGTTGGACCCATACACCACCCCGTCTAGCCCTATGTGTGTGTTTTCGCTCTTTAAACTACGTCACCTCTTTCTCTGAGCGTTTAATATTGACGCAAATGGGTTGTAGTTACTTGAAAGCCCGGTGCGTCTCATAACTTGTACGTCGCTGTCAGACTGACAGGGTTAGCTTGGAAATTAACGGTTTTGTCCACCTGCCACTGTGGCTGGTGGATTCCAAAACCTACCAGCCACTCAATAGATCACCATCGTTTTTTTGGGCTGGTGAGTGAAACAGCCACTTGCATATTTTTACGAGCATTTGGCTGGTGGCTGGTGCTAACTTCCAACCCTGTATCAGACGCCGAGGGGGCGCGACCAAGCATCTGTATTTGACGCCATTGGAATGAGAACGGGCTGTCTCGCGAGTCTGTACGGAGCCTTAACTCAGCGTTTGTTTTTTTTCCCAATCATCAAACTCTACAGTTATTATTGGCCTTTTAAGGTTTTAGCAGGGTGCTAGACAAATCTGCATAAACTGTGTTAGTTACAGCTTTGAAAAATAATTCACAATAGCTTTTTTTGTAGTGTGCACGCTGTAAAAAGAGTTGGAATCACGCAGTCCTAACGGGAGATGTCGGTAGCGTAGATTTTCTTCAGATTTGTATCATTTTATTCTGGACCTTTCCTCCGTGTGAATGTGTGCGCGCGGCACCTGTGCATCTGCACTTTTGACAGCAGAGGCAGTTACTACGTTACAGTCTGTTGACGAGAGGGAGGCTACTGAGATTAAAGCTGCCAAATGGCCCGAGCCCTCATGAGGCCGTCTCACAGATAACCCAATCAATTTGCTGCTTTAGTTTTAGCTCTGCGTCACGAGGGCGTCACTCACTGTGTTGGCAGTTATGAAACAAAAACGTCACGGCCTCATCGAGATATTCCCTCGGGAGGACAGTTATTATGTTTCATAAACATCTGGACCACTTACCTCTGCACTCTTAGATTACAAGTTCTCTCGAACTGTGAACTTTCATGAACAGATGTGAAGTAGAGCTGCAATAATCGAGTTACACTCTGTGGTCATATACGCATAACAGAGAGGGGGGATTGGTACACAGTAAGGAAGGAGATGCCCTTCAGGTGGTGTTCCTTTTTGTCAATCCCCCTCTTTGCCGTCACTGCCAGTACGCAGTCGGCTTCTGTGTTAACAACACGTTAGAAAAACTACACAAACCTCACTGCTGAGTGTAGTTTTTTGGGGGTTTGGGGGTCATAGGACAAACCGTTCTGAATAGGAAACATACATCTATACCTCAGTAATCAAACAATCCTCAGCAATCCAGTTGAACAACTTCTTCATGACTTCATAATTTCACTCTCTCTGTGTAGTGGTTTTGTTGAATCGGGTCTCAGAGCCACAAAGCTGCCAAACCCCCTGTTTTCAATCTCCACGGCTTCCTCCGAAACCTCATTAGTGTCCGTCTAGGAACCACAAAACTGTGGAAATGTCAAACTTCCATTCCCTTGTTATCTAACAGTTGGTGCGTAATACGTTTTAGAGATTCATCCTGCCCTCATATCCATATTGATCTTCACCTTTCCTGCTCTCTCTCACCTCTACCTCCACATCGTTTGCTTCATTTCTCTGTCTGTGTTTGAAGAAATGCAGTTAAATGTCTGATATCTTTAAGATAAAAGAGACACTAAACCATAAGCAGTGGAGACCCATATAATGGTAAAAGTATGTTTGAAAGCAAAAAAAAACATAGGCCTCTAGTTTGACTAAGGTAGTGTTACATTTTGTTGGCGGCGCAAACAGTTGTTGACGCTACTTGCAGCTGGAAACAAAAGGTAGCGGTAGTTACAAAGTACTGCTGCCTGAATCGTCCATATACTGTACCAGCCATTTAAGCTAACTAGTATTATAAATTCACAGTTTGAGTTTCAGCCTCCAAACAAATCAAATGACACAAAGCTCCTGACAACACTGTGCCCAATTAAATCTTAAAAATAAGGCGAGAAGTGCTTTATTTAACTGAATCAATACCCCCCCGCCTAATAAATAATGGTTAACTGTGAAATGTGTTTATTTATTTAAAATATTTGTGTTATGAAGGCTGCAGGAGATTCTTTCTATAAACCTGCAGAACTACATGAAAAATAATTAGGGCTGTCAATCGGTTAAAATTTTTAATCGCATTTTTTTTATCTGTGCAAAATGTACCTTAAAGGGAGATAAAGGGAGACATGTTCTTATCAACATGGGAGTGGGCAAATATGCTTGCTTTATGCAAATGTATGTATATATATTTATTATTGGAAATCAATTAACAACACAAAACAATGACAAATATTGTCCAGAAACCCTCACTGCATTTAGCATAAAAAATATACTCAATTCATAACATGGCAAACTCATGGAGACTCGTGGGTACCCATAGAACCCATTTTCATTCACATATCTTGAGGTCAGAGGTCAAGGGACCACCTTTTGAAAATGGTCATGCCAGTTTTTCCTCGCCAAAATTACGCTAGTATGACATGGTTATCATCATTAGGTTTTTCTAGTTTCATATGATACCAGTATCTTCACTCTAGCTTTAAAACTGAGCCCGCTACAACCTGAAAATCGCAAGTTGCGTTAATACATTAAAGAAATCAGTGGCGTTAAAACAAATTTGCGATAACGCGTTGTTATCGCGTTAACTTTGACAGCCCTAAAAATAACCCATAACCCCTACTAGCATCCACCCCACAATGTAAAGATGTTTTTACAGAGATAAAATAAAGAGGCAACATTTGATAAATAACTTCATATTTTAACTTGAAATTCTGTTACCGCTGCACTTAAAAAAAAAAAAGTGCTGAGTTACTTACCTGTTGCACTAGTTTACTGCTGTCAAACTAGAGGCCTGTGTCTCAATCTGGCAAGAGGCAATGAAAAGAGGGCGTCCCCTCTGGCGGCCATATTGGAGGACCTCAGCCTTTCGGTTAACGACGGCTGCAAAAGGCTGATTGTGTTTCTATGCACAAAACGTATCTGTCTCAACAACATTGACTAGAATTGTTTAGTTTTTTTTTTTTACTGTGAACTCTTTTTTTAAACATTTTTTTGTGTTGAATATGTCGTCACCTTGTTAGCTAGCAGCTTAACGTCACTGTTGTTTTTTAAAAACGTGTTTTTGAAGAAGAGACGAGGACTAGAAGCGAGACATTTGCCTTACAGTTACAGCTGTGATCCATCACAACCACACGTGGAGACTGTAGAGTGAATCTTTCAGATCTTAACGTGACTTTTTACTCATTATTTGTCTTTTTTTTTTTTCGGTATAGTCATTGTTTAATCTTTGATCTTTTCTTAATGGTCTCCACTTGATTTCACCCAGTTTCTGGTTAGAACCAGCTGGATGCTCCTTTTTATTAGTACATTCATATAGACATGTATGTATCAACATTATGTACTTTATACTTTGTAATGGTTTTTAATTAACCATAAACGGTTTTATCGTTGTTTTTTTTAAATAATTGATTTTTATTTGTTGGTGTTTTTAGTGACTACTGGAAACCGTACAGAGTTGGTTTATCTGTTCAGATTTGAAATGATGTATAAAAGTGAAGGAGCTAAACGAATGAAGTACATCTGGGTGTGTTACACGGCGTCTATCGATGGAACCAGAAAGTCTTTTTGTCTATGCAGCGTCGCCGGTACACTTTCTGAAGTCATGTCAAAGTCTAAAACGATGAATGGACTCCCAAGTTTGTCTCCTGTAGCCTGCAGTAGCTTCAGGACCAGCTAAACCTACAGTAGAGCCCCTTATAAACTACTAACACTACTACTTAATGGTTTTAAGACTTCTTTTTTATATATATATATAATTAGAAAGTTTTTGTTGGACTTTCAGACAGTCAAACTGGTGACATTTCTCTCCTGTGTTTGCTTTTCTTTTTCTTCTTTCTGGTGCTCGTCTGTGGTGTACAGCATGCAGGTCAGAGCTACAGAGAGGCACATTATTTACTCTCTTGGTTGTTACAGCCTTCCAAGATCAGTGCAAAACAGGTCACATTAACTACAGTCAACGTGTCATATTTACTTATTGTAATGTTATTCAACCGTGGCTTCATTTCATTTAGCGTTTCGCCTGAATTTACTGCTGATATCTGTCGGGTCAGCTGCCCAAAAACAGAAGCAGGCCTCTCAGTCTCACCTCAGTAGACTTTCCTCCGGCAGAAAAAAAAACACACCTGACTTGAAGTCAGTATTGTTATTCTAGTCTGCAACGTGCCATTTCTCTGCTCCTCTGACCTCAAATCTCTGCTTTTTCCCCCTCAGCCTGAAACCGTACAACAATATGTGAAAGCTGAAGGTCTATATATCATTAAAGCTGAGCCGTGATTTGCAAAAACACTTCATAAACTGCCATGGACCACCTCCAGCAAGAATCAGCATTTTTTTATTTTTTTGTGTGAAGGAAATCTTTTTTTTTAATCGCTTTTGGCCACACCTGATCTTTACAGTATGTGCTCCATATGTTCTGTGTTATTCGTGCATATTTTTCCTTATCTTCACTGTAGGCATCATGTTTTCACAGGTATAAATACTCCAACTTTTTCTGGTGATATATATATATATTCCTGTATGGTGCCATGGCAACGCTTGGCCCAGGCCTTCTCACAGCCTTACATGATGAAATGATGATATTTCAGTGCGGGGCTTTGCTAAACTTTCCTTCTCTAAACCTCTATAGGTTGTTGCAGTTAAACCTCTATTGCCTCTTCTTAAAGCTGTCCTCCCTACACGAGCTATACCTTTTTTATATATATATTTCTGCTTTGGTCATTTAACGAGGCCAGTGAGGCCACAATATCTGAAATTAAGTCATGCTGCTAGAAAAAAATTATGTATTTTTTTGGTGTTTTTTTTTTTGTTGAAGTAATTTTGAATCTGCATCAAAAGAGGCACATTTTTTTCTATTAAACCAACAATAAAGATGTAATATGAAAACAACCCATGCTGTCATCGCCAGTCACTCTTTTGTTGGCCGTGTGCTTTCAGTCCTCAACTGCTCCACTTCCACGCTGCAGGCAGTCATGTCCGGAGATTAACCCCAGACCCCTCTGAACGCATAAAGACGCAAACACGCCTGCTGTTTAGGGACACACTGAATGTGTCTTCAATCGCCATCACCACGGCAACGTGGGCCGAGTTCAGTCAGGCAGTAAGTCCTCCCCTGACTCCCCCGTTCCCCTGTTTAACCTCAGTATCTCACAGCCAGTCATGCTGAGTCTTAAAGATCACACTTGGCTGAATCATTTCCAGGCTGCGGAGCTCTTTACGTACATAACAGGGATCTGTTGTTGTCGTACATGTCACAAGGCAGAGAATACGTCACTTGTTGAGCCCGGGGGCCGTCTTTTTGTCTTTCTGATAAATGAGCATTAGTACAGTGAAGAAGAATCTTTAACTGGGGCACGAGTATACAAAAATAATCATGGTATTAAATCCAGTGGTGGAAAGTAACATTTACTCAAGTATTGTACTACAAGTTTGAGGTACTTGTACTTTGAGTATTACCATTTTGTGATACTTTAAACTACATCTCAGAGGCAAATATTGTACTTTTTACTCCACTACATTTATCTGATATATTTAGTTATAGTTACTTTGCAGATTTTGAATATCAATACAAAATATTAATCAACTAATATATTATGATATATATTATTATTATTATGGATTAAGCCCAGCAGTACATAAAGTAATTACAATGAGCTCCACCTTTACCAGCTGCAACATTAAAGTGATGAACACGTTAATGCATCAATAATTATAGTTCAGTTATATAATACACATCATTCTGAAATGGGTCATTCTGCATAATGAGTACTTTTGGTACTTTAAGTATATTTTGATGCTAATACGTTTGTACTTTTACTTAAGTAAGATTTTGAATGCAGGACTTTTACTTATAACAGAGTATTTTTACGCTGTAGTATTGCTACTTAAACTTTTTTTTTTAAATACCTTTATTGCAAACTACTCATGATTTATACATCCAGAAAATGTCAATATATATTTGCATTTTTTTTTTTTCATTTTGGAGGAGGAGAAGACACACATGTTACTTTTACTTAAGCACAAGATCTGAGTACTTCTTCCACCATTGATTAAATCAAATGCAACCTAAACTCTTTTATTAAACCATGAGGCTGTTCTTTTACTGATCTGTCATTATTCTCATTTTCAACAATTCATTTACATGATCAGGAACTGTCTCAAAACAAGCGTCTGTATATTAAAACAAGGCAGGATGCAGCAGATCACACCACCGTACGTGTCAAGCACTTCCTCTGGTGGTTTTTCAGGTTTTAGCTGATTTTTAAAAAAATATATAATCTATGGCATGATGGTGAAATTTCTGCAGTGTATCTTCATCTTATCAAATCATCTGTGTGGTTCAGCTCCGTCTCTTGATGATTAGTTATTTTTAGTAGGTTGCTTATACAAACTTCAGAGTTAAATAACCAGAGTTAAATAACCAGAGGTACTACAGTATATCAGTGTGAAAAGTCAACGATGAATGTCACGGCCCGGCTCTTAGGCCGTGACAAAAGGAGGGAAATGCACAGAGTTGTACTGGTTGAAATTGTCAGTCAGTAGGTCAGTAGATGTGTGAAACTATAGTGTTGTGAAAAATAAATATAAGTGCAACTACACCACAGAAAACATGTGGTGCAGCCAGGGGGTAGAGCCATGCAGGAAGAATGGGGATCCTAAATGCATCCTGGACGGACTGGCCAGGTGAAACCAGTTGCATTAACCAGCTCACATAAAACAGAAATATTGACTTGGAGAAACAAATCTCACAAGTGCCTTCACAATAATAATAATAATAAAAAGCCTCCATAATAATAATGAAAAAAATGCGTCTTCAATTACAATAAAATGCCTCTTTGATAATATGGAAATGTGTATAAAGGGGGTTTCAATGAAAATAAATAAACAGCGCGGGTGTTATGTTATTGTTTGGCAAGCACTAACTCTTGCAGGAATAGCACTAAACAAGTGGAAATATGTTCTTTAATATTCACTCCAGCTAGGTTTCACAATGCTGAACCTCAATCAGAAAAGCTAAACACAGCAAGGAAGTCTAAAAAGAGACTAAAGATCAGAATTTTTTGGCTGAATCTGCTAAAATTGGAGTCTGGATTAAATCAAGGGAGGATCAGAGAGCCCTGAGGGATCATTTCTCCACCTCTCTTAAACTCTAAAAGAAGGGCGTCGTCACACCCTGATTGGCCGAGAGGGGAAACGCAACATGCTGCTCTCAATTGTTAATTAGCAGCCATCAGTCCCCACTAACATGCACAACAGGTTATTGGAATAACCTCCAATCAACTCAGGGGAGCTGTGACATTCAGATAAAATGAATTGGGGAAAAGGGAAATGACAGCAGGTATTAAAGAATAAGGGACTGCTGAGAGACACTGAGGGGAGAAAAAACACAAGCAGAGATGAAGCTTTGTCTGTCTATTCCTCATATTGGGATACATTAAATGAGTTAGATGGGTACACATTGTACAAATGTAGACTGTAGCCATTATACGGTATGCTTGTGAATGTATTTGTCCCCACACAGTGCAGGAAACCACTGTTTCCATGCAATAACTAATGTAACACTGTAGGTTGCCCAGTAGGGGGCCCCCCCCCTCCCTCATTTCTTTCTGTAAAGGATCTGAAAATACACTCAATGACAAAATATTTCATTGTCATTACAGTACACAATGTACTAAATACTCTTAGTTTACTAATTTTGTGATATCATAACATCATTTAGTTTATTTTTTATTTCTGTGTTATGCCAAACATCTGGCCCATCCCACAGCACTAATTTACAAAATGTATATCTTCCAGTTATACATATACAAAAGAACAACAAATAAGAAGTAAGAAAAATACCACACAAACTACTTCTCTATTCCTTCAACTAACATTTTTGAAATAATTTCAAATGAACTGAAAATAACTGCTATACTTCTACAGTTTAACCAGATATCGCAGCACAGTCTCACGTCAGTTCGTGAAATAGTCACGAAATGTAATCTATTTGATTCGTGTACATAAACACGGATTTCCCTTTGTTTTCGTGACGCTCAGAACGACTTTCGAAAACATATTTTTTGTGCGTTTTCATACAAATGTCCAGCAACACGTGGTGCACGTCTTTTCAAAACAAAACTCCTAAGTTAGGTTTATGAAAGATCGCGGTTTAGCAATTTGTGTCTATTTACACTAATTCACAAACTGCTGTGCGAGTGGACTGGATATTAGGAGCTTTTTTCTCATCTTCCAGGCTTTCTCTAAGTAACTAGTTACTCTAAATGTTTCATATGTGAACAGCCAACTCATTCTGTGTGCATTCTCCATATTTACAAAATCTAAATTTATATACAGCCTATTATGTTTTAATATTTCGTGGGGGTCCTCGATAACTTTCATATTCCCTGTGTAAGCCTATGACAAGCATTAATGATTTCTGAGGTTGTGAAATGTTACTTTCAGGAGTTTTTCATGTTAACTATTAATGTCGTCACACTGGAAACTTGCGGGAATTAACCACAACCAGTACACACACACACACTAGTTACAAAGAATGCTGATTCGACTTATTGTTAACGAGAAATCACACAGTTTCATTTTGAAATAAAACTACGTGCTTCATATCAGTGATAAAAAGTATGTTTCACTTGTGACTCTTCTCGAGAAAATATCAGGGCGGAGGTTAAATGTCACATTGATGATTTTCAAGTGAAACCAGAACGTGTTTCTTAACAACGGGTAAATAGTCTATTGTTTTGCTATGCAGGTATTCACAGGTTTTGGACATGTTTCTACTAAGAAGTATGGTAAAATGACAGTTTGGATTTTTAATATGAGTAAAAATGCTTCATCAGATGTATGCTGTACTTCCAATGTTCACTATTATTGTGCAATTATGGAACGAAGTATGTGCACACACATATTGTCACTTTCAATTGTGTAACTTTCACTAAGTGGAAGAAGAAGAAAAAGGGAAAGATGAGGTCTACTTCTGGTTTGCATTATCTTACAGCCTGGGACCTCATGGGGTCTGAGGACCGAAGCAGGAAGTGATGTAAGAGAGAGTGATAAAACTGTGGTCATTTTTTCTGTTGTGTCACACTGTTTTCTTTCCTGCCCCCTTCGTGCCACTTCCTCACTGATCTGTCAACATAGACGCTCTGCTGCTGTAACATATGAGCAGGTTTTGACAAAGGAAAGTGAGGCAATCATTCACCGCCGGGGTCCAGAGAAATATTCAGATCACAGATTTATCATGTTTTGGAAATATAAAATCTGATGGACTGTCATTATGGGGCATTTTTTGTGCCATCTGACAGTTGACTTTTCTGAAAAGAGCTAGAATAATAAAAGATGTGTTTCTTTGAAAACTCTTGATGATGAAAGACATACATATTTCAGAAGTTTGTACACACCGTTTTCCCGACTTTGTCTTCAGTGGTAGAGGCTCAGGCTCCGGCTTCTGGTCTGTTGCAAACTGAAAGAAAAAGAAAAAAAGAAGAATTTCAGGGTTATTCGTTAAAGGATCTTTGTGGTTGATTGCGAGTACATATTTAGCATCACATAATTGAAAGATTTAGTTCTCTCCCTTCGAGGCAACCATAGCTTTTTGATACTTTCAGTCTGAAAACTAACTTACTTGAGACAGAAAACTAATTGAATTTGGCATGACGGTACAAAGGCTGCTGATTGACAGTCAGCTCTCAAGTCTTAGATGTCAGAGTTTCCTACAAACAAATGAACATGAGGAGTTGTCACACCATTGCATTAGTTAGAGCTGAAATGATAAGTCGTTTTGGATGATTGACAAAAAGTTAAATGCAGGATGGGTGAATTGAGAAACTAGGTAAAGTACACTAGATTTTTAAAAAATGATCCAGATTTATTGATTGCTGTCGGGATATAATGAGAACATCAACTAATATAACAAAACATGTTTCCAACCCCACCTTTAATCGATAACTTGTGTTCAATGGTTTCAGCTTTTTGGTTTGGACTGTTATTTGGACAAAACGAGCAGTTTGAAACACACAAACTTGGATTCTGGGAAATTCTGAAGTGCATTTTTCACTATTTCCTGAGATTTTATACAGGCTACAAAAAACTGAATGAAAAAAAACCATCAACTTATTGATCAATAATGAAGAAAATGTTGTTCTCTAGGTTGGATTAACTGTCTCAAGCACGTTTTAATGTCTCTGCATGTTGATTTTCAAGAACAAACTGAAACCAAAGGCTGCCTTTGGAAGAGCTGATGCACTTAAATCTACAAAAATATGAAGTAAATACAAAATTTGGAGAGTCAATCAGCCTCAGCCACCTGCTCTGTATGTCATTGGCCTATATTTGTTGTCGTTGGTTCTTTCACACACTGCGAACACTCAATCCCAACAATTCCAGCTGGGCAGCGGGCCATGGCCTCTGCTCACCTGTTTCATTTGGTTCAGATTGTGTGTATTAACCGTTATTCAGTTGGAGCTGCCTACAGGTGCTCTGTCTGTCTCTCTGTCCTGTTGCTGAGATTATGGAGTGTGTGTTATTGTTTTCACAGAGATAAAGTGTGAATGTGCTGCTGCCACGTCTCTGCCAATGCATGTCCTGTCCTCCAAAAACGAAACAAACCCCCCGCCTGGAAACTTCCTCCGCTGATAATGAACTGATAAAGGCTGCTCATGTTTTTATGTTTCACACAGTCAAGGCCCAAAATATACAACTTGAGACACAAGCGTGCACGCACCTCGTTTTTTTCTTACTGTTTCCCCTCCAGTCACCTCATCATCTCATCCTCGGCCACTTGTTTTCCCTCTGCTTAACACGGCTGCACATTTCAACTCGTAACAGGACAATGTTGGAGCAGAACTGCTCATTGTTTCTGCAGGGAGGGCCTGGTGGAGGTGGATAAGCCAAAATAACAGTTTGGGAACATTTTTGGACAGATTAAAGATGGATGTGACGAGGAAAGAACAGAGATAATACGCTGGGAAGAGGGACGAAAACAGAAGCAAAGAGAGAACTACATCCTCTCCTGACATGGACATGAAGAACAGGACAGGAAGTAGAGAAAGTGATACATCCTCGTTTGAAGCTGATCAAGCTGAACTTGGTTAAGAGTTTTGAAGGCACACGATTGTTTGAACTTTGCTGGAACAGAAGTGTTTGTGTCATGTTTCTGTGTTTGTGTCACAACCGAGGCGTGAAATAAATGCCAGTGAAACCCTTCAAGATTCATTGTTTATATAAACTCTAATAAAGCAGAAAAAATACATTAATACTATAATACTTTTCCAACAATATAAAACCATTCAAACTGTATACATCCATCTGAAATATTTACACACGCTTACATTCAAAAGGTCACATCTTAAAATACATTTCTTTCTACCAACACTATATATCCTTTTTTAAAATAACATCAAACATGATTCTTTGCGAAATAAAGACACAAAAAAATATTTTAAAATAATTTGTTTCTGGCCAAATAGGGTGTTATGAAAAGGTGGAAGTGTAAACAAAAGTTGTGGCCACAGAAGAAATAGCTTCTCTGATACAAACAGCTACATGTAATATATAACTTAAGAAGTGCTATGCATAACAAAATACATTTTTCAAACTCCAAAATGAATCCAGGATACATTACGCTACTAAAATGTTGCTGTGTAGCGTTGGCGAGTTCAGGGTCCCTGCTGCGTGTCGCAGCCCAGGACCTCCAGACGCAGGGCGATGTCGTTGAACCAACCCCGCGGGTGGATGCGAAGGAAGCGGCCGAACAGAGGCTGATCGAAGACGGTGAGAGCTTCATCGTCTGAGTGGCTGTTTCCTGCGAAGATCTGAGGAAGGAGGGATATAAATAAACAGGAGAAGGATAAATGTAGTAAACTAACACTGTGTCATTAAAACATGACACTATAATAGGATTCCTTTGGTGGGTTGTCAGCTCCACAGAGTGACTCATCCACCTGTGTGACAGTAAGGAAACTGTGAGATAGATTCTGCATCAATGATTAACTGAAGGAATACGAGTGAGTGAGTGAGTGAGTAAAGAACATGTTAGTCATTTTAATGAAGCTGTGGTCAGACAGGTTCCTGGTCTGTTTTTATTGGTAAAGTGGGATGTGAACCTTTTCTCTCTGGGAGCTCTCCTCCAACACGCTGCTCCAGGAGTGCCCATCATGACTGACGGTGACGGAGAACTCGGTCACCATCATTTGGGTCAACAGCGATCGCGCTCCTTGGGTCACGACCCCCGTGATGCGTCTCACTTTCCCCAAGTCCACCTGCAGCCACTCGTGGGGGTTGTTGTTCTGGGGTGGAAAGGGCAGAGGAAAGACTTTTAGATCTTAGAAAGGAAAATATTAATATCAATCTGTATTCATTCTTTTTTTCTGTTACGAGAAGAAAGAAAATAATATGAGCGGAAATACAAAAGTCATGAGTGTAATGCATTAAATAAAATGAAGAGGGTTTTTTGAAACTGAAATAATTAGATACCAGCTTCTGTATGAAGCAGACAAAGCGAAGGCAAAACAAAAACAGATGTAGGGCTGGCCAAAGGGAACGCCACACCACTTCCTCTCCCACATTACGATTAGGAAACTTATAAACTAGGAAAGTGTTTCTGGCAGTGCATCTTTTTTTCCACTGGCATGATGTGGCTGCACATAGCACAACCAAAAACAACGACAAACTGTTAATGTGGGGTTATTTTTTACATTTTAATTCCTTTAAATCACCATTCATGAAAAATGTTTGGTTTTAACTGATACGCAAAGGGTTGCTTGGCAACAGGAAACAAACAATGACTCAAACTCAGTGTGAAGAGTCCACTTAGTGAGCCAATTTAAAATCAAATCTCTCACATTTTATAACCAAGGAACAGTAAATCAAGGTCATCCAATTTATTCTCTTTCCTGGAACACATTTGCAAGAAGTTTTCCTGTTCAGACTGATGCTGAGAACAATGAAAAAATATGTGTGGTGCTTGACCTCTGTCCATGGATCACAAGTGCTACTGTTTGGCGTGTGACCTTTAATAAGAGCTCAACAGTTTGACAGAGGGATAAATCACATCTCTACAGTTCAGTGCTGCAAAGTGTGAAAATGATAAGCTGAGGAGGAGGAAGAGGAGGAGGAGGAAGAGGAGGAGGATGAGGAGGAGGAGGAGGAGGAGGAGGGCACTTCCGGTTCCCTCATCTCAAAGTCAATGGCTTTGGTTAAATGCTTGAAATAAGGTCTGCGGTTAACTCAAGCTTAAGAGGTTTTAACGTTTTGTTCTACGATATAAAATACATCAGTAAATACCCCACTCGTGAATTTTGAAACTTTTACGTGTCTGAAAAAAGGCGGTTGCTATCAAGACTACTAAACGTCATCACTCCGACTCGTCTGCCTTTACGGCCTTGTTGTTTATACTCAGGTTTATGTGACCGTGGTGTAGTCCGTTTATAGCCTAACGGTAGCTTTTTACTTCTGCATTTACACTTCAAAAATCATAAAATTGAAGTTAATTTGTGGAGATTATCTTGCTGAACAAAACGAGTAAGTATCATAAACGTGTGTTTGTCACAGAGCTTATTTTCTGCAATAATCGAAAACCCAATGGAAAAAAATCCCATTGGCTTTTCGTCGAGGGAACCAGGGCGATGCTAACTTCCTGGTTGCTCTAAAAAAAACAGGTCATCCCTGGAGCACTCTGTAAGTCTTATTATGGACATCTCTGGTTCCTATCACAATGTGAGGGAGCAAACGACTAATATCAGTGACATCAGTGCAGGGTGTGGTTACAGGTGCAACAGAGCACACTATTGACGATACACTCGAGTAACACAATATTATATAGTGTGATACTGTATCGATTCTCAAAAACACTATCGATTTATAATTAATAGTTTACATGCAGAGATACAAATGCAGATCCCACTCTTCTGATTGCATAAAAAAAGTTAACTTTTTTTTTTTACTCATATTTTATGCATGTGTTCTTTACACTATCACAGTTTTCACAGTTTATCAAATTAGATTTAAAAAATTACATTATATCCCCTTGCTACAGTATCGCAATATATTGAATCGTAATCCCTTTATCACGATTCGTATTGTATCACCACATTCTTGCCAATAAACAGCCCTACTTTTGGCCCTACCTATCATCGATGCAGACTTGAAAACTTTCAAGTGAGCGAGGCTAGCTGTCAGTCTTCATGCTTAACTAAGTTAAGATAAGCTAAGCTAAGATAAACTAAAATAATCTAAGCTAAGATAAGCATCTACTGGTTGTAGCTTCATATTTATCGGTAAGATATGAGAGCGGTGTCAATCTTCTCATCTAACTCTTGGCAAGAAAATGATTAAGCGTATATATCCGTAAATATCAAACTATTACTCTTTAACCCATGTTATAAATTACATGGCATTTTTTGCATTTTTGTTCACCTTTGGCCTCCAGGCGTTGGCGCTGCCTTCCTGGTGGAGGCGAGCGAGGCCGGGGCTCCAGCTACGCAGCAGAGATGAATAAAATGAGGAAGCAGTGAAGCTGGTGTCAGGAATCAGCCTCTTCTGGAGCCCGAGTGGGAGAGAGCAGCCTGGCATCACACACACACACACACACAACAGAGTCATTCTCTGCACTTGCATACAGAAAAATGAACAATACATTCTGCTGCTGTTGGTGCAACTCACTGTTGAGATCGCAGCCCAGCAGCTCCAGACGGAGAGCAGGCTTTTGGACAAAGTTTACAGGCTGAATCCTGACGTAGCGAGCCACAAACGGTTGAGAGAAGGGGTTGGTTTTCACACTGGAGCTGTCCATGTTGCCATAAAATACCTGAAACAGAGCCACACATACAGTTCAGCTCAGCTTCAAAGATCATTGAAACTTGCTTGAGATAGGTAACCCATTATTACAGAGAACAATTTGCTGCCTTTACTGTATTTCTTTGACAGTGAAACAGCATGATGTCATGGTTAAGCAGCTGCACTCAGAGACCACTAGTGGCTCTTGGAACATTAAGTACTGCCCAAACTCCTGCGGTCAGCTGCTGAACAGCAACCGTTTTTTAATGTATTTAAATACATTTTCTTATAATTTGTCTTCCTAGTTAAATTTTCTGACAACATCAATGCACAACCAAGAACAGCTTCCAAATTGTAAAGTACCTGCTCGCAACTGCATTACCATGCAGTGACAATTCTTCTTTGACAAAAAAAATAAAGGGGGCAAAATGTTCATTTACCAATTACCAGATTAATTTATTACCAGATTAATCTTAAGTATCTCTCAAGGCACTGCAAGTGGATTTGCATAGTGCTCTGAAATTAATTGAAAACAATGGCTGACTAGGTACATTTTCAGCCAGATGGCAAGCAAAAATATGCTCTCGTAAATTATAAAAAAAAAACAGCATCTTTCATTTTTCTCTGTGTCCTGATGTCATGTAACTAATCTAGTCTTCAGGAGGAGAAGGTTCATCTTCCTCAAAACTCCAAAAATGAGACAAGAAACAGATTGTTGGAGCTGGTTTTTGGTAATTTCACATAAATGGTCTGTTTATCTGCTCTTCCATAACTGCTTGTATTCCAGGTTCAGCCTCTGCAATTCTGAGGAACTCATTTCCTGAAGAATCAATCATTTTATTTCTGTCAAATGGTATCCCTAACTGGAACAGATATACAGTGTGTGTGTGTGTACCACAGTAGAGGACATACTTTGTTCGTCCTGGTTCTGTTTCCTCTGTAAGCGGTCCAGGTCTCCTGGTCCAGGCTGTATGAGACGTTGAAGATTGCGATGTAGTTGTCCCTCAGCTTCGACCGGACTCCCTGCGTCTGCACGCCGTGCAGCAGGGTGGGCCTCTGGAGGTCAACCTAATAACACACAGACATTACAGTACAGTACACTGTTCTCTGTTTCCGTTTTACACGTGGACATTACAAAGAGAATATTCAAATCAGATCTTGCATTAGGCTGTAGAAAGGCTGTATATCTTACCTGTATCCATGACATCCTGTTTCTGCCCATCCAGGCATTGATATAACCGGACTGCTCCAGCCTCGCCAGCCTCGGCTGCCAGTTACCTGGACACACACATGTGTAAACACGGCTACAATCCAACTCAGCGTGGGTCATTTCCAGGCATTCAGATTTAATAAAACTGCCTGGTGGCCACAACACTGGGGGGGGGGGTTCAATTTCAGCGCACTGGGTATTTGTGGTAAGCCCTTCCTCTCTCTGCAAGTATTGAGGGTCTTCTTCTTTTAAATGAAAAACACGGTCTTACCTATGTAATCTGATGCTGTGATCTGGGAATCCTCGATCCTTCCCGATTTCATTCCCAGAGGCAAGACACAATCTGCAAGTCGAGAAAAGTACAAGAAAATTCCAGCTCAATATTGCATTCCCCAAATCCCTTTCTGTGCACTTATTACATCTGGACAGTACAGAACTATATTACACATCGTCATACTACATTGTCTATTTTGACCAGTGGGCTACCAAGTGAAGCCATTGCAGAAGTGCCTTAAACTTGCATCCTTTCTAACAGCCAGCAGGGGGCGACTCCTCTGGTTGCAAAAAGAAGTCTGATTGTATAGAAGTCTATGAGAAAACGACCCTACTTCTCACTTGATTTATTACCTCAGTAAACATTGTAAACACGAGTTTATGGTCTCCATCGCTAGTTTCAAGTCTACTTCATTACAGCATGATGTTCATTTAGTAAATTATGGTCCCATTTAGAGTCAGATAGACCATAAAGCAGGGGATGCTTTAGGGCGTGGCTACCTTGTGACTGACAGGTCACTACCACAGCGTTGTCCGGTCTGGGAGTTGTCCGTGTTTACGTCTTACAACTTTAACCCTTTCACAGTGTGTTTTCAGTTCATGAAAGTTAATTATAACCTTTTTGGTTGCCTAAAAATGTCTTATTCAGCGTTCTGTTGTACTTAGCTCCACCCTCTCCTGTCACTTCTGGTCGCAAAAAAACAATATGGCGACGGCCAAAATGCCGAACTCGAGGCTTCAAAATGGTAGTCCTGCCTTCCACAAGTTTATATTTACATTACTTATTTTATATAATAACTTGCATTATTTTATGTCTTTGATTCTCATTTTGCTTTTACTTGTGTGACTTTCCTTTTCCTATATATACATTTTTTTATGAGCATTGTGGAAAGGAACTTGAGACCCAAGATTTTCATTGCCAACGTCTGCTTGCTGTAATTGTTGTGCACATGACGAATAAAGTAACTTGAAACTACATCCACTTCACATCCTACACAGTCTATGATTTCGACATTGCTGGCGATGATGACACGTGTGACTCGAGAGGGTTACCTCAGATATTCGACTTCGAGCAATATGGGAAGTCCTCATTAATTGAAAGCCCCATAAATTACACAATAACAAAATACTTAACAGTGTGAAAAATGTTTGGAAA
Organism: Sebastolobus alascanus; assembly: GCA_916701645.2. Lineage (NCBI taxonomy): Eukaryota > Metazoa > Chordata > Actinopteri > Perciformes > Sebastidae > Sebastolobus > Sebastolobus alascanus. The sequence continues at coordinate 128,838 of CAKAOJ020000163.1, forward strand.
GCCACTGACATAATTCATTCAATGTGATGAAAAGTGCACTGACAAGGGTGTTGGCATTAAACACAACTGTGAGTAATAAAATTTCCTAGTTTCTTACGGAATACAAGTCCAACTGAACTGGTGTGAGCTGGAAGGTTTGACCGAATGATGACCGTTAACAAAAAAGTCAGGGGAACAACAAAATCAAGCTTCTAGCATGGCTAAAAAAAATAAATAAACTAAAGTAAAACCATTATTACTGCTTTAATTATCTATTATATTACATAATAAATATTAATAATACATAGATCTTTTTCACAGATATGTGAGACAGCGTGTACCTACCTGGATTATAGACCAGTAGTTTAGCCCTCATACCGGCCAGCTGGTACTCTCCTATAGTGCACTCCACCAGCCACGTGCCAACCGTGGGGGGTCTCATCTCCACCGTGCCAAAAACTCCTGGGTGACATAGAGCAATGCAATACATGAAATAATAGTCAAGAATAAGGTTTTCAGAGTGCAAGTGAGCTAATTACATAAAACGGAGATAAGAAAAAGATAAAAGCTAGATCATTTTCTATGATTTCATTTTTTCAGTTGGAAAAAACACTGCCAGGATTCATAATATTAGCCCAGATAAATGCTCTTACAGCTGGTCTTTTTCACAGAACTGATGCCTAATTAATGTAACTGTAAGACCAAGGGGTACTGGTCCAGGGGTAACATTTTTTACAAGGACGCCCTCTTAACCGTAAAACAGATTAAGCACAATGCTTACTACCATTTGTACTCTTAGATGTCATTGGAACTATTTGTATTCTAAAACTTTTCAACCTAAATACTTCAAACATGTTTCATCGTGATTAACAGAAACACATTTCATTTGAATCATGTTAAGATAAGATGAGATAATCCTTTTTTATTAGTCCCACAGTGGGGAAATTTGCAATGTTATTTAACGTTAATACCACTTATATACCTTTAAACAGAGGGTGATTTCATTCAAATTGCATTTGGACTCAACATGACAGCATTTACAGCAAGAAAAGTCAGAAAACGAACAGTAGAAACACTGGCAGTCCTCATAAATCCAGACATTTACATTTAGCAGTGACTTTCAGCGAGTGCTTCACCGATATCATATCAGAGTTTCTATTGGCCCAAAGCTAACGTGGGTGGGAGTAATGGACACATTATGCTTGTTTTTTTTGGCGCAAGTGGTCCCCATCTGTAGATATACACTTTTTAATGACACAGCACAATTTTATAAATTATAGCAAAATATTTTGCGGACCCCCTGACAGAGTGCCACAGACCCCACTTTGGGAATCACTGACTTGGACTTGGAAAATCGTACTGATATTAAATGCATATGTGGTTCACATGAAATTTTTTCAAACATGCACATTTCTGTGGAGTAAGATCAGGCAAAACCGGGCTGATGAATAAATGTAGTTTTAGTCCAAAATATGTTGAATAGTACGAACTCTGTGGATTGCAATAGCAATTTACTGCACAGGGTGCTGGAAAATATTGGCTCCTTATAACTGATTCTCAACGTTGTAAGGTAAGTGAGGTGTAATGTGTGTGTGTGTGTGTGTGTGTGTGTGTGTGTGTGTGTGTGTGCTTACCAGGGAAGAGGTTGTAGACCCCCATACGGTGCTCCTCTTCAGTGTGAACAGTGAAAGGCAAACCATGGAACTGCACAGCGTGGTACTCTCCGTCACTTCCGACGTTCAGCAGGTGCCACCTGACGAGCTGGTGCTGGGCGACCAACAGGCCGGGAAGCGTCTCCGCCACATAACCATTTATTGCTGAGGAACAACGTAGGCATTAGTTTGAGACTATAGTACGCTCATTACATCATGATGCCAACGATCAATCTCGTTTTCTCCACCTGCAAACTTGTTGCTGATGTGGTACCAGGGGTCCTCAGTGTTGGCCTGACAGGGTGGAGCACAGTGGCGCTGCAGGCTCTCCTCCAGGTACCAGCTTTTAGTTTCATCAAAGGTGTGGAAGAGAAGGGCGAACTCCTGGACGTCTCGCTGCGTGTTCTGACGAGTCCGGAGGGTGCCGGACTTGCAGATCACCAGTGGACCAATCAGACCCGAATTAAGGTCCCTCTCCTGGAACACAGAACAGTATTTTCTATTCTTCACGTGTAACTATAGCTCAAGATTATTAGCATTAATTAGAAAAAGATGAAACTTGAATTAATATGAGAAACTTTTTTGCGATTGCCATTTCATTTCCGTGCAAGGAAATACATTTACAAATGAATACGGACATACAGTGCGTGCTGTATATCCATGAAAGACAAATTGGGAGCAGGCCAAAGGTGAAGACCTATCCAGACCTTGTCCACAGTGGAGTAGTAAGCCCCAGCCTTGCAGTCAAATTCAGTGTCCTTTGGTCCTTGTTTCCTGGTTACTCTCCAGTTATAGGTCCGCGCCTCGCCAGGAGCCACAGGCTCTCCTGGGATGCCGAGCGGAGCGGAGGAGGCATGGCTTTGGCCCATGCCGGCCCCCTGGCTGCGGTCATAGACGCCCTGAAGGTGAAAGGAGTAAGGCCTGGATGCCTTGTTCTTAAAGACCACCTTAAATAAGACAGAGAGGGAACAGATAGGTCACCAAGCACCAAAAAAAAAAAAGTAAGGAAATTAGAGACAGTTTCATTCAACATTCTTGTATTTTGCTCAGCGACAGCACCACTCACGGTGAGGAGATCATTGATCTCAGCTCTGATGAAAGGTCCCATGATTCCCAGGTGCTCCTGGGGCTCTCCTCTGCCCACGGGAAGTAGGAAGTCTTTATCGCTGTAGGCTCGAAACACTACCTTCTTGTACTCTGGCAGGAACTTCCTCATCCCTCGACGCATCTCTCTAAAGAGAGGAGTTGAATCAGTACTTTAGACACTGCTGAGAGTTAGATGAGAAGATATAACTCATGTCTGTGCTTTAGGTGTGGAGCTGGGAGGCAAAACCACAAATTGTCATTTTTATATTTTTGTCTGTGTATGGATTAAACGGGATACAACATGATAATAAGTGAGCTTTAGAGGTGCTGGTAGGCAGATTTTTGAACGTCGGACGGATCAGGCTAGCTGTTTCTGCCTGCTTCCAGTCTTTGTGCTAAGCTAATCACCTCCATACTTAACGCACTGACATGGGAATGGTTAATCTTTTCATCTCTCTTGGCAAGAGGGCGAGGCAGCGAATAAGCCTCAAAATGTCAAACAATCCCTTTAAAGGTATAATATGCAACAAAATAATCCCTCCTAATCATCACTTATGCCCCCCTAGAAGTGTGTGGTGGTGTCTGTATCTACAGAGACCCTGCCCTCTGCCTGGATTTTCTCTTTTCTTCTTATTTTGCTGTGTTCAGGACTCTTCTGGGCGTCAGCAAAGAGCCCCTGGGCCCCACGTGGCCCCCAGCCAATAAGCGGGTCGTGCAGCCTGTTCTCATTCCGAGGTCAAATACTGCCACTTTGTCACGCCCCTCGGCGTCTGATACCGAGGCACACGTCCCCCTTGAGCTCTGTCAGATACAAAGCGGCCGTATTTGACGGATGAGAACGGGTTGTTAGTCATCGCTGTGTGTTTTTATGTGCTTGAGTTTTTCCCCTGCTCCTCTCTTTCTCCTCTGCTGTGTGCTGATATCGGTGTGTCAGTTTGACCGAGGCGCACACGCATCGAGCAGCGAGGACGGCCTCTCCTTCGGCTGCATTCATTCAAAATCTGGCAACTCGGCACCTTCCCGCATGGTTGTGCGGAGGTGTTCGGAGTTAGTCGTGTGTTTATTTGTGCTTTAGAAAGTAACCGCCATGAAACAATCGGAGAATAACGTTTTATTTCTCTGATTCACTGCTTTGTTCTCACTCACGCCGCTCCCTCTCTTCATTCATTAGGAGGAGATCATTTTGAATGCTGCGTTTACAAACACCAACCGACAAATGTAACATATTAAACCTTTAAGGTCCTGCACGGAAACCTGGATGAAATTTATTTTTACCTGGGTTTGATGAGCTGATGTGGTTTTCGGATGCCGTAGTTCCAGTTGATCTCCTCTGCGGCAATGTAGTAGTGGCGATATCTGGTCTCTCCGGAGCGCAGGTCCATGTAATCCGTGGCATCTGACGTGCTGTTCACCTATAATAAAATTCAGCATTTGCTGAAGTTGAGTGCTTCGATTTGTGACACTGGGTATCCAACATATTGATATACAGGATACTGTGTATACTTAATGAATGTAAATAAGACATACACACAGAAAATAGTACCTCTTGGCCGTAGTCGTCATACTCGAGGGACAGATCGATCCCTGTTGTGTTGTTGTTGTTATCGATAGTGTAGTTGTGCAGCAGATCTGCTCTAAGTCGCTCAGGCTCAGACTGAATGTGGCTTTGTGGTATTAAGTTGCGATCCATCTCTTCTGAATTGCTTTGCTCTGCAGTTAAGACTTTCTCTGTCGGCTGTGGATTGCTGTTCGGTAAGATGTCGTTGCTCTCTTCAAGCTCTCCCTTCGTCTCATTATTCACACTCGACATTTCACTCCTTTCCTCAGCTGTCACCTCGGCACCAGCATCAGTCCTATTTTCCACAGCCTCTCCTCCAATCTCTAACCCAGTTCCTCCATCTTCTGAGGCTCCAGAGCCGATATCTACATCCGTCCAGTTGCCCTCCGCCTGTCTTCTCTGCCTGCCTCGACCTCCCTCTCCTCCAGGCTCAGTCCCATTCTGAGAAACCGTCCGCTCCCCATCTCTCTCTATTTCCTCCAAGACATCCTGCGGGATTCCTCCGTCTCCTTCCAGTGATGTTACTGTTTCACCATTAGTGACATTTTGACTGGAAGTGTTTACCGATTGGGTATTGTTATAAGCGAGGGGTTTCTTACACAATCGAGCCAACATTGTGCAATTTTTAGGTCTTCTGCTCCTCGGCGTCAGATCTAACTGATCGATATAGTCAGAGATATCGTCTTCAACCCCATCACGATCCACTCGGTCTCCATCGTCGCTTTGTCGAACGCTGTAACGGATGCTCATCCCCCGGCTCTTGAGGCTGCCGTCGTAAGCACTGATCTCCCACTCACCTGAGAGAAGACAATTTATATGACTCAAGAGCAACAGGTCAGCTGTTTCTTAGGAAAACGTGCAGTATCCTGATGCGTTGATGTGCGTCAATAAGTCAGGATATGCTACTTCTTCTGACTGTATAACGCGTCTTGTGTGTACAATTTTTATTTGGTTATAGTGCCATAGAAATTATTCTGATTATACTTTTTGGTTTTGTAGTTTTTTGTAGAAAAATGAGACAAATGGATGTTCGAAAGCCACCAAATTGACTTTAAAGTGACTTTAACTAGTGACAGTTATAATTGTACTTGAAATTTTATTGTGTGAACTGTTGTTTTGTTGTTTCAGTTTTTCCATGACACATTCTTTGAAGTAAAATAACCTGTTTGGATATTCCTGCCTGATTTGGGAACGCTTTAAAATTTGAAGTCAAGCCATACAAACATAGCTGCAGTAGATTACTGTACCTGCAGTATAGTTAGCCTAGCTTATGTTGGATAGCCGGCGGCCTTACAGCATCATAAATCTCAAAGTAATAAAATTTGGCTTCAGCCACCAACATTATCTACTGTAACAAGTAAGACTTCAGTCTTACCCATCAGCTCGGTTTCCATGGGAACGGTCACGCCAGTCATGGGGAAGAGGGTGAGGACGGACTGGTAGAGGCCTTGGTACTGAAAGAGGTTTCCCGTGAAGTAAACAGAGAGGAAGTCACTCTGGGTGCCCACGTTGGCCACATGCCAGAAGGCCACGTCGGTTTGAGACACCACAAACTGACGCCCGGCGAACATGACGCCGTTTATACCTGGAGGTAAAAGGGAAATCCACAGTTATTAAATTGATGATTTAATGGCTCAATGTACTCATACAAATAACAACAAAAACAAATAAGCTCAGAGCGTGTCTCTCGTTTTATCTCACATCATTCATTCTGTCCATATTTCACTGCGTTGATTAATCCACTAACAACGGTTTTGAAGATGTAAATATACAGATGTATCTCTGAGGTGAACTTACTGTAAATTACATTGGAGTTGTAGAATTCAGGGTCTGCGGTGTTCGAGGAGTTTCGGCTGGACTTCTGCATGTTTTCGTTGAAGTACCAACTTCTGTTCTCATCAAACACAGCAAATATCAGGCTCCACTCTTTATCTGGGCCCAACTGCATGCAACAGTAGATTGAGTAAAAGAGACACAGGGTATAATACATTAGTGCAGGTGAGAAACAACATGGCAGCTTGCATCTTTTTGCATTTTGAGTGGATTTTTTCAACATTCAACATTGTGTCTCTAAGTGCTATGTCAAGCATATTTATTATTGTAGAAACGTTTTTCTCACCAGACGTCCTCTGCTGTCCATGGTGTTGTACTTGCAGATAAGCAGGGTGCCCACCAGCCCGGAGGCTAAGTCCCTCTCTGGGGAGATGGTGCTCTGATACAGCTGGGTCAGACACTGGGGGTCTCCCCCCAAGGGTCCATCATCTGTTGTTAGCCACCAAATGTAGCCAAACGTCCCATTGGGAGGCACTGCCATGGAGCGCAGGTCCTTCTCTGCAGCTGTTTAATTAGATGAGATTAGATGAAACTTTGATGTTGGGAATTTGGGGAATTGCAGCAACGGAAAATAAAATGAGAATTGATGAGGAAAGACAACACACCAAGTAACAAACATGATACGCTGAAAACATTATACATTCAATTTTTGTTTAAGAGTGCAGTGCCCGTTTGGAGCGAGTGCCTGTCCGGAAGGGGCCGATTGCTTGGCCCCCAGAAGTGCTGCTTGCAGCGTTGTCGAGAACGCAGTATGGCTGCTTGCATCCGCCAAGTGTGAGGTTGATTGCATGAACCGTTCTCGAGATATGCGAAACCAAATTTACCATGGTCACTTAGACATCATATCTACACATGTCCACCAAATTTGGTTGAAATAACACAAAGTGTTCACAAGATATGACATTTTTTGTAATATAAGCCCTGCCCACAGCATTTGAGCTAATTTTGAGGGCCAGTTGTAGCAAAACTGTATTGAACATCAACAATCCAACAAAGTAACTGTTTCTGGCTTGGTCCAGAGATGTTCTGTACCAAATTTGGTGACGATTGCTCAAAATTTGTAGGAGGAGTTGCAAAAAATTTGATTTAGACCAAATTCAAAAGGGCGGAAAATCAGTCTAGACCCAAATGTGCGTAGCTTATAGTATATACAGTATATATATATATATATATATATATATATATGTTATAGCGCCACCATCTGGCCAAATTGGACCACATTTGACACAGCAATCTCTTGGGTCCTGAGCAATACCCCTGCCAAATGTGAAGTCGATAGGATGAGTGGTTCTCAAGATATGCGAAGGACACACAGAGATTCCTTCCTCCATAGTTAGATTTGCAAGCTGGCACTGCTGATAAAGATATTAACTATTGATTAGTTTAGTGTGTTGGTTTATGTCCTTGCTAAGCTTACCATTTGCAGATCTCTGCAGTGGAGAGATCTTGGTAAGGCCATTGGCGTAGATGTTGAAAGGGCGACTGGCCAGGTTTCTGAGAGTGATCTGGAGATGCAATTCAAACCAGTGGGAGATCAGTAGAAAGCCACACAAAGAGTGCGACATACTGTAAGTGTGCTTCTGTTTTTCTATGACTGATCATTTCTATTTTTGTAGCTCAAATTTGATCATGCACAAAAGGCCAATTTGCATATTTTCTGTCCTCACTCACGTGGATTTTATCGTTGATTTTTCCTTTCAGGAGTGGACCCAGCAGTGTCTTGGCCGGGTTCTTCTTCTGAGTGAAAGATCCATCTGTGTACTCCACATACACCGCCTTTTTATACTTGTATCCCAGGTGATGGGGAGCTGCAGGCAAATATCCAGACTGCAACTCACTGATGTGTCAAAGAGAAAAGAAACAATCAATTCAAATCTTTCACTTCCCGTTATTCTTCTTCCTTCCCCTCCTCCATCGTTCCTACCTATCTGTGGGTTTGAGATGAGGGGCGTAGTCCCACGTGACCTCTTCAATGGCGATGTAATGCTCCCAGGTTATAGGTGGCTGTCCCCCGCTGGCTCTCGCTTGCACTTGTGGTTTCTTAGGCTGAAAGCTGATGGTGTTGAACAAATCCTCGCCTTCGTCACTGTCGCCGTCACTGTAGTCTTCACTGCTGTCCCAGTGATCCTTGTATTTGACGTTTCGCAGGTTGGGTCCCGGCAGAGGTTCAGGGCATTTCTCCACCGTGAAATAAGCGCTCATACCATCTGGGTAAGCACAATAACAACAAGAGTTATCATTTCAATAGAGGAGGTGAAGTTAATTTAGTTAAGGAAATAGATTTAGCAGACTTATCGGGCCTCTCTTACCGTGGCGGGGAGCATGTATCTGACAGCTCATAAGGAAGCGGCCGATAGTAGCGGGTCTCATTTCTGCAGTGATGAATGTCATAGGGGTCACCTCCATGGTGACTTTACGATGGCTCAACACCTAAACAATAACAATACAAGTGTTAATTAGTGAGCTTTAGAGGGGCTGGAACCTTGGACAGAGCAAGGCTAGCTACAACATGGCGGACTCCATTAAGAGGACCCTCTCCCTATGTAGATATGAAGGGCTCATTCTAAGCTAATGAACACACAACAATCTTTAGTTTTAGGTGATTATACACTAATGAAAACATAGTTATTAATATTATATTCCATTTCTACTAATGGATCCCCCGAAATATTACACACTGGTCCTTTAATTAGCCAGAATAATATTTAATTTAGGAGTTTAAGAAATATCCACTTTACCCTTTAAATCTGTTTGCTTTGACTGTGTTTTATGTGAAAACTTGACCTACCTGCAGAGTGTGGTCCTGGAACTGAATGGAGTGGATTTCTGGAGCTGTGCCCGTCCCAATCAGATGCCACAACACATGATTACGGCCCTGACACATCGTTAAACCTACACAAACAGAGAGAGAGAGAGAGAGAAAATGAGGCCAAAATTCCTGTGCGGACCACATACACTGATACACCGAGCACAGTGTCAGCAACACTTAACATTACAACACGACTTCATGGAACAGACTCCCTGTCTGCTGCCATTCTGGTTCATTACCGGGTAACGTAGAGTTGACATATCCATTGATGGTGTGGTATTCCTTTCTGCCGCTGCTCCTCTTGAACCTCTCTCTGCTCTTCCTCTCTCCTACCTCTCCATACCAGCTCTTGGTCTCATCAAACACGGCAAACAGCAGCACAAACGCCGGGTTTCTCCTCTGACCAGCGTCTGTGAAGGCACCTGGAAAAGACACACACATCAATCAAACTTTATTTGTATAGCACCTTTCATAGAGGTCAGTGTACTTCAAAGTGCTTCACAGATGACTGACAAGCCAAAAATAAGACAGAACATGTGTGGACCATGAAAACAACAGAAAAGACAAACACAATTCAGCAATTTAACAATTTGACAATTTGAGACCAATGCACATGAGAAAATAAAATGATAACAATGCAATAAAATCGAATTCAAAGCTATAACATTATATATATCATATATAACATTAGAACTAAAAACTGTGTGAAATAAAAACTAGATTAATAAAATAACAATAGAATAAATTATACAACTTAAATAAAATAAAAAAGTGATTAATAAAATAGAGTTATACAAATTAAATTCATTAAAATAAGTGATTAATAATATTAATAAAAAATAATAAAATTATACAACTTAAATACAATAAAAAGTGATTAATAAAATAATAAAATAGAACAAAATTATACAAATTAAATTCAATAAAATAAGTGATTAATAATATTAATAAAAAAGAATACAATTATACAACTTAAATAAAATAAAATAAGTGATTAATAAAATAGAATAACATTTTACAACTTAAATACAATAAAATTAGTGATTAACAAAATAACAATAAAATAGAATAAACTTATACAACTTAAATTCAATAAAATAAGTGAATAATAAATAAATACCAATAAAATAGAATACAATTATACAACTGAAATACAATAGAATAAGTGATCAATAAAATAATGTAAAAAATGTCTATAAACCCTTCTTAATCAACACAATACATGTGATACAAGACGTTATAATATGATCACAATGCTGCTACTGTGCAATTTAGAATTACAGGAGCATCAAGCACATCTGTATCTTTATCTTATTGTCTAATATTCTTTATCCTATAAAATTTGACTTTTCTATAGAGTGAGATAAATTCCCCGTTCAGTACGAGTATGTCTCTATCTAGTGCATTGCACTTCAGGGATGGCAATGTTGATCTGTTGGTTGATCGGTCTTCCACTTCGGTCCAGACTGAAATATCCCAGCAGCTACTGGATGGATATTCATGGTACCCCTAAGATGAATTTCAATGACTTCTGTGATTCCCTCACTTTTCCTTTAGCGCCACCTCACATTTGTAGTTTTGAGTGAAATGTCTCAACAACTATTGAATGGATACTACTGCAATTTTCTATTTGTCCAATACTTTGGTTTGAGACACTAATGTGAGAGCTTTAAAGAACAATAAAGATACAAGACATGATGAAATTAGATGCTGTGTATGTTCCCTTTCCCTTTGCCCTACCACATACTTACTTGTTTTGCAGATGAGCAAGGCACCAATGAGTCCTGAGTTTACATCTCGGACCGTGTCCACCTGGGATGAGTAGGAGTAGGTGAGGCACTCTGGGTCACTGGTAGTGGGGCCGTCTTTAGGGCTGATGTCCCACACATACTCATAGTATCCTCCAGGAGAGACGGCATCATCCTCCTTCTCCTGGCCAGATGTGGAGTCATCATACCCGGCTCCTGGAAGGAAAAGAAGCAGCATGACTCCTCTGTATTCATTCAGCAGGAAAACTGGTGTCACAAGAATGCATGTCGTTTGGCCTAATCTTTATACCAGGGGTTGGCAAGGGCCAGAATTTTTCTAAGCAGACACTGTGGGGGCCAGACTTTCAAATAAAAACAAACAAACATTTATTTAGCCCTAATTAGCCTATCATTGTTTCATATTTTCACTTTTTTACAAAATTAATGTTATTTTTATTAGCCTATATTAGTGTTAACAGACTCCTAAAACACGGGAAATCCATAATGATATACTTAATTAGAAAAACCCCCTTAAACCTCCGTCAAGGAGGCAGTTCACTGAGAAGTGATGGTTAAAATCTGTAATCATGGAAACGTAATTGCAGAATATAAAGTTTATACTATACTGAAGGACAAAAAACATCCTACAAAAGTCCTCTAATGGTATAACAGGAAACACAATAAATAAAGTGACATAACGTTCGGAAAATTATGTTTTGGGAACTTTCACAATAAAACCAATACTGTCAGGAATAAAAGCAAAAGTAAGACCACAATGTACGCTGCTGTAAAAACACATCCAGGAGAAGCACTGACTCGTGATAATGTGCAATAATAACTGATATTGGACATGTGCACCTACAGGCATTAACCTTATAATATCACACGTTGGTACGATTAAATCTGCTCGATGATGACGCCTCATTCCTGGACGTGACAGGTGCAGCTTTTCAGATTATGATGAACTCCATTATAGGAATCTACCCTGAGCTGTTTACAAGAACTGACTGATTTGGATCTACAGCAGCATTAGGACACATGCCAATGCCTTCTGTGGAGGGTATTAGCCTTCGAAAGCTTCTCAGATCAGCGATATTTCCCTTTCAGTTGGGTATTGGAATTCAAACGCACCTACATGCTGTAAGAGTGACCGTTTGGCTCCAACGTGCTTGCACAAAATCTGCACACTCAAGATAATGATAACCGTCGCTCGCTGTAATTTCTCAAGAATGAGGAGGCGACTTTGAGTCTCTTAATGAAACCATTAATGATTATTACCACAGCGTTTGCTTCTGACATGATTCTGGTCAGTAGTAGTTCGACATTTACATTTTCCATGAATGGCTTTCTCTATATTCAGACTTCAACAAAAAGCATGTGATTAAGAAGATCAGATTTACTCCTTAAAGCTGTTAAAGTAGGATTGGACCAGTAAGCGTTTTGCCGTTGACTCATCTACGCTGTACTTCACATTAAAAAGTGATTTTGAGGTAAAAAATGATGAGTCAAATAATGAAGAAGAAGAAGTCTATGCTGCTGACTAATGTTCAGTTTGTACATGAGAGAAAGTAAAGAAAGTTCAAAGGATGACAGCAGCTCCGTCTCTACCTTCAGACTGTTTCCAGTAGGTGATCCCCACGGGGCTCATACTGTAGGACTGAGAGGCCAGGTTTTTGAAGTGGACCACCACCCGGTCACCAGCCCGGGCTACGATCACCGGGCCTTGAATACCTGCAACCACAGGACACAACGCTCTTGAAGAACTCACACATATGACCTCTTAATTTGAGAGAAAAGATACACGCTCTGACACAGATCTGATAACTGTTCTTTAAAAGTCAGGCAATGTGACCAAATACATTTTAAAGTTAAATCATTGTAATTGGATGGAAATTTGTAATAGGGATATCAACATAATACACAGAATGTATTAACAGTAATCAACTTTATTTAAGTAAATTAGGGAAATTATATGAGCTATAGTTAGATAAATCCTCATCTATTCGTCTCAGTTTTATTTGATTTAATTAACATGAAACTTGTCGGTTTATGTTAGAATTACTTGATTCAACAGGATGGAAATTTGAAATGAGTAAACCTGACAAAATAGACCAAATAACTTCTTTGAGTGTATATGTGTCTACAACATCAGTCTTCAAATCACAGTCTTGACTGTAAAACTACTGAATTTGACCTTTTACTTTACATTTCAGACCATTACCTTGTTTTATTTATTTCATTAATAGAGCATTAAAAATAATACAAACCTATTGAAGTATTTGAGTGATTGAGAAAACTGAGAAAAGCAAAAGAGGAGACCTACCTGTCCATGCTGGCCTTGTCTTGGGGACAGTGTACGTGGAGTCTGTGTACTCCCTGTAAACTGCCTTGACGTATTTTTGAGGAATATCTTTGGATCCCCTACTAAAAATAAATAAATAAATACATTTCAAAAAATAATTAAAAAAAATGCAAGAAAACTCAATTCAGACTATCAATAAGACCAAACCTATCAAATAATAAGAAGACAGCAACTCTTAATCAGCCTTTCCCCTCTTAATTAATTGTTAATTTGCCAGTTTCTAATAAATTACAATTAAAAACATGAGCTTGTACTGGAAGCAAACTGTAGGTCTAATAGTATTAATAATTCAGGTAACACATCATTTTTACAAGTCAGCAAATTTCATGGTAATTAGGTGATAATTAGCAAGTAACCTATTTGGAATTTCTTTGGAATCACTGCCAAATTACCCCAATATTTACCTCAAAATCTATCGAAAATTAAACATTATTTTATAATGATATGCTAAAATGGCATATGGAAAACCAAAACTAATAGAAGACACTTGTGATCAGGCACAAATCTCACCATTGTGTGACTTATTGTCTACACAAAAGTAACCTGGTAGCTAATGTAGTGATTCAGGGAGTTTTTTTTTTTAAAGAAATTTCAAATAAGTTATTTGCTAATTATTATCTTATATTAAGTGTTACCATAATTCACAGATTTTTTTTCCCCCATTCAACAAAACCAGCTTTTTCATAACTGGCTGAGGTCTAAGTGACATATCGTTGGTTTGCTTTTAAGTTAAACAAAGAAATACTCACCTTTGGTCGGACGCTGGCTCAACACCGTCCAGGTAGTAGACGTAGTCCCAGCCGATCTCTACAGCTGCTATATAATACTCTCTGACAGCAGCGGGCCGCTGCACCTCTCCGGCCGAGGAGCAGAGCAGCAGCGGCGGCAGCAGCAGCAGCAGCAGCAGCGGGAGGAGGGTCGCGGCTCTCATCGCGGTCATCTCCAGCGTGTCCAGGGTCAAACTCTGCTGCTCCTCCTGCGGGCTGACACATTTAAAGGGAGGATGGAGGGAGGGGAGGTGGAGAGAGGGGACAAGTAACAGAGGAAGCTGGAGTAGCACGAGGGGGCGTGCTGCGCGCTCTCTGCTGTTATAGGCTTTATATTGTCCCGGGGGACACATTAATAGTATTGGACACACACACCATGCTGCTGCACAATGCACTCATAATAAAATACAATACAAACATGAAACAAGCACAAATAACCTACAATGATGCCATATACGGTATAATATACATAGACACAGTTTACCAATTTTTAATGAGTGCCTCATATGTTAAAAACAACACATTTTGGGTTGCGAAAAGTTCCTTTGCCCGGTGTTTATGATGCTCCAGCATAACAACTTCTTAACATTTATAACAGCATTATTTAAAAAACAGACACCAGTCAAAGGACTGTTGTTGTTAATGGCTTAATATGACTGATTAATAATTAATAAAGTCATTAGTTACAATTTATGAACCTTTTTATAAAGCATGGCTTTTTTGAAAGCAGTAGCCTTGGGCGGTCAAACATACTGCCATCTGCTTTGGGAAAAATTATGCAATAAATTGTAAGATTTGGTCCAAACTGTGACCACGATTTAACGACACATTTCCGGAGCTTTTAGCTGATTGTGTGGTGCACTACATAACTGTAATACAATATTAATAACCCACATCTCACATTGAACAATTAATACAATTAAGTGCCCTTTACTTAAATTCAACTAACTGACACCCTAGGCAATAGTTTCTAGAGAAAATGATGATAGCCCCAAAACAAAAATTGGTCAGATGAAGTGATGGGAGGATTTCCGAGCTCTCCAAATGTGGATTTCAGAGAAACACGGTTTCATTACTAGACTTCACTGCCACCTTGTGGTACTGCAGAACTTCTGCATTTTGCATGGGATCGATGAAGAGCACAGTCTAATTAACCCTGAAAATTAAGAGGCAGTGAACAGTAATTGGTTTCAGTATTTTAATGCAAACGTGAAAAGCCTTGTTTATGGATGAGGGGGGTTTAAGGATGTGGGAACAAATCTAGTATCAAGCACGACTCCATGTTGACCATGTGTGTATAAAACTCATTTAAATAGTCAGTAAAAACAGAAGCAAAACAAAAAATAGCATCACATCACAACTTTCTTTTTTATAAATAAAGAGAGAATTTCAAGATTAAAAGGCTCATGTACAGCAAATGGGGGGGAAAGGCTCACAAAAAATGTTTCGAGTATTCAAAATAACGTGACAAAAAACTGCCACTATACCTGGCAATACGTGTGTGCAGCCAACAAAAAGCTTGATAATCAGTGCGTGTATTACAACTCTGAACACTAAGACTTTAAATTCCAACCATTCCGAACTTTGCACAAGAATAAAGGAAAAACACAATCTGCTTGATGTTATAACGATATAACTGATCATAGTTTCAGTGAGTTGACCTCTATGATCTGCTGCAGGATGTTGTCCACGTCGGGGGTCTCCAGGCTGATGCCGGCCAGGTCCAGTTGGGGCAGGAGGGCCGTGAGGAGCACCACCACGTTGTTACGGATGCCGCGCAGGTTCTCCTGTGAAGATCTGATTGGAGAACAGCTTCATTGTTAAAGCTATTATCAAACATTTCAGTCGCTCGAGTGAAACTTTATTTACGACTAAAAGCGTGAAAGACGACATGACTTTTTGGAGAAGTGAGAGTAGAAGAAACAGTAGAGCATCAGTAAAGATGGAAGCAGACATTCATACCAAGATTGTTTGGTTTAAAAAGTAGAAACATTTACGCCCCCGCACACAAATATAATCATGCCAGCTACAGGAAACGACTCCCATTTTATACTGGAGGTATATAGAGACCATATAGACCGTGGACACGGTCACCGTGACGTCACCAATTGTTTTGCTGACTGCCGTTTTGAAGCCTCGAGTTTGGCATTTTGGCCGTTGCCCTCTTGTTTTTTTGCAACCAGAAGTCACACGAGAGGGTGGAGCTAAGTACAACCGAACGCTGAATACGACATTTTTAGACGGCCAAAATGTTACAACTAACTTTCATGAACTGAAAACACACTGTGAAAGGGTTAAAGTCAACGCCGCGGTAGCGACCTGTCAATCAGAAGGTAGCCACGCCCTAAAGCATCTCCTGCTTTATGGTCTATTTGACTCTAAATGGGACCATAATTTACTAAATGAACATCATGCTGTGTTGAAGAAGACTTGAAACTAGTGATTGAGATCATAAACTCGTGTTTACAATGTTTACTGAGGTCATAAATCAAGTGAGAAGTAGGGTCATTTTCTCATAGACTTCTATACAATCAGACTTCTTTTTGCAACCAGAGGAGTCGCCCCCTGCTGGCTATTAGAAAGAACGCATATTTAGGGCACTTCCTCATTGACTTCACTTCTCAGACCCAGAGGTTGTTCACTGATAGAGACAGATGTTTATATCTGAAAGTCAGCAGTTTCTCGTGCTTGGAAAATCTAACTTAACAACATGAAGTGACTGCAAACCAGTCTGGACCGATGTTCTTTTTCAGATTTATGTTTATGTGTACTTTCCTTGTATATACAGAGACAGGAAATAAAGTTACAGCCGCTGAAATTTGATTCCTTTTTACTGCTTTCCACCAAAATACAATTCTAAACAAGTCATTATATACAGCTGGTGGTGCCGGTGCACGTCTTTCCATATATACACACCTGTTGTCTTCACAGGCCTCGCTGTCAACGACTCCCATCCTGCTCGCAGTTTCCGTCTTCTTCTTAGCCATGTTCAGCTCAGGCTGCCCTATCGGCCCACAAACAGCTCTCTGACCCAGGATCACCGACCCCTGAAGTCCTGGAGCCGGGGCAGGGCTGCTGGACGACGTAGAGCTCTGATGCAGAGGAAGGAGAGTAGAGGATTACTGTTCGATCTTCATTTAAGATGAAGGAGTCTCAAACACTGTGCTCAAATGTGATTGTTTGTAATCACGATGAACCGAAAATATTGGGTATAAACCCTGCTGACCTCAGCCACGTCCGTCTGGCAGCCGACCTCTCTGCACGCTTTTGGCTTTTCAACGATGCTGTCGGCAGTCGTCATGGTGCCTTGAGTCATCTTTGCGATTTCCAGACCCAGAAGCCTCCGTAGCCCCTGGGCCTCTTTTTCCAACGCAGCCAGCTTTTGCACGTTATCTTCCGGTTCACTCCTTTCTGGAGGCGGCGGTCTGCTCCGCGGCCCTTCTGTTCGACTCAGAGGAGACACCATAACCGTCTGGGCGGAGGGGAGCGAGTGGGTCCAGGTGAGGCTGGTGAGACTCCGCTGCGCCGAGTCACCCGGTTTCTCTACCCAACTGCTAATCTCCTGCTTGTTCCTATTCAAGGAGACTTTGCTGATTCTCAGGATTTGTTTCTCAGGATTCATCTCGTCGGCCACATTTTCTGAGTCAGGCTGTTGGTTCTTTTTCACACATTGAAATAATGATTCCGGTTTCTTTCTGTGGCTGCAGAGGGCGAGAGCGAGTCAGTTTGTTTTGTTTACTATGTGAAAATGAACTTACAGACACTTTAAACATCATTCAGACAGGTGTTACCTGAAACGTTATATAAGGGTTGACAGAGTTTAGATTGTCTGGGGAGGGACAACTCTGGTTGTGTACAAGGCAAGGTTATAATAGTTTTGAATTTTCAATGGTTTTTTATTAGGGCTGTCAAAGTTAACGCGATAACACGTTTGTTTTCTAACGCTGCTAATTTCTTTAACGCATTAACGCAACTTGAGATTTTTAGGTTGTAGCGGGCTCAGTTTTAAAGATAGAGTGAAGATACTGGTATCATATCATAGTAGAAACCTAAGGAATATCATACTACCAATACCAACTACTGTATGTCACGAAGGAGGTTAAATAACGCTCCAAACTTGTGCTAAATTTTGGCGAGGAAAAACTGGCATGGGCATTTTCAAAGGGGTCCCTTGACCTCTGACCTCAAGATATGTGAATGAAATTTTTTTTTTACCAGGAGTTATCATATAGTTTCAGTTTATTTTTTCTTAAAGATTATTTTTTTTAATTTAATTTCACTTTACTACAAATATTTTTCACTGCTTATTTTCATTTTAGTTTCAGTTTTAGTTTACAAAAATAAGCCTGGCACAAGGACATTTCAACATCAGAGATTTGAGAGTCAGCAGCCAAAAAGCAGCGCATTCATTACAGCGTTCTCATAAAACACAGAACCCAGAAGACTACTAATAACGAAACATTGACAATGTCTAAAATCTGTGGTAGCAATCTCTTAAATCTCAAAGGTTGGAGTGTCCTGTTCCAGCTCCCAAATGCATTACCATACGCTGACAACACAACTTTGTTATGGGGGTCTATAATTTTAAGGATGATTTTTCTGAACTTGCACACAGCTCACATGCAACATGCCTCACCTCAACACGTCTGTGCTCTCCTCTTCTGTTTCCACCGGCTTCATGTTTGTGTCTCTCTCTTTATCTTGCATCTTTGTCTCATTTCCCACAGGTGTGACTTGCGTCTTGTCTTTAATGACTTTGCCTTTTCCAGCGGGCTTCTGTCGTGTGACTGTACTTTGTGTCTGTGCATCATCATCATCATTATCATCATACATGTCTGTATAATGATCGGCCGTGTGATCTGTGCTCGTCTCATCTGCTGTGCTTATGTGATCGGGTGTGCGCGTGGACCGGAAGGTGGGCCGGGTCGGCTCGGATGAACTGCGTGCGAGGATTTGATGTTTAGCCGCCGGGTCCTTTAACCCAAACACCTGCAACACAAACAACCAGGCACACTTACAGCACACACAATATATCCAGAAGTTGTAGAGCAAAAAAAAAACAGCGCACTGGTACCTTCATCAATAGGAAAGCTGCCGAAAGTTTCTAACTTTTCACAAACCTCCAATGACGCTTCTCGTTTTCTGCTTTTGGGATGCTCTCTGCAGGAAAAAACAAAGAGATTCATGAGTTGAGAGGGGAAGATACTCAAATCAATAACTCCAATTTATATATTTTTTATAACTCCAATAACAGAATTTGCTCTATTTACTCTCAGACTTCCTGCTCTTTGTGCTCCCAAACCCTTGGATGATTGAGATTTGAGAGAGGCCCAATTCTAATCCACCCCCCATACCCTCTCCCTACTCATTTCCACTTTGTTTGCATATTAAGTGCCATCCCAAACCAATTAGCAGGGAGTGGAAGTGGGTTATAAAACCCCCCAACAGCGAGCCTGCAACGATTCCGACTTAACCAGCTGCCCTTACTGACGACGTGCAACGCCGTTTTGGGTCCGTCATGGAACACGCTCCATACAAATGGTTCCATGCGACTACCGGTACAAACATTTACTCGTAAACTGCTCAAACTAAGATAGACATTTAATATTGTCAGACGTTAAGAACTTAAAGTTGTATTTAGGATCAAATATACCCTTGTCTAGTCTAGAAAATCGTGGACGTGTTCATTTGATTGTAAAGTGTTGTATATTTACACATATATATATATACACAACATTATATTTATTATTTTTTACCCCTATCAGCAACTTTAACCCCATAATTTAATACTCTGGCTTACTCTGGCATTAATACTGCATTTATTTATACTGTACATTTAAGTAAATATTCTTATTTATGTATACTATTCTTGCATGTCTACATACTTAATCATAGATCCCATTTTTCAGCATTATTATTTGCACTGTGGTTGTATACTGTACTATACATAATTCACATATTTCAAATTTTTTTATTAAATGTATTGTTGTTATATTGGAATATGATGCACATCTTTATTTCATGTATTTATAGTTTCCTTGCTGGAGAGAGGGAAGTTGGTCCCTCCCACTCCATGACAGAGTGAACTCTGTTTGTAGTCACACTCACAGCTCAATGAAGCGCCCTTCTTTAACGCGTAGGATATAAATACAGCGGCACAGTCTGGGACGAACTTCCCTCTCTACAGCAAAGAAACTATAAATAAATATCAGGATCAGAATCAGAAATACTTTATTGATCCTGGGGGGAAAATTGGGTTACGTTTTGCTCCCAATCCAAGAATAGAAATAAATAACATAGAGAAATTATAAGACAATATAAATAAGAAATAAGTATGTAAAAAGATGTGAATTCATCTCCGGATTGGAATTGGGCCAGAGTGTTACAGTGGGCCACAATTATATCAGAAATAGTAAGTAGGCACACCGCAGCCATACATACTGTATATAGTTTATACAGTTCTGGTTACATACCCAGTGTTATGAACCTTTTTTATAACCTTTTATGAACCTGAAATTCCACTTGTAAGTTAGTCTGCACTAATTGTCTTGCAACCTAGCTATCTAGCTAACTTCTGCCAGATAAACAGTAGCTATCTAAGCAAGTTAGCTTAGATGGCTAATTAATAAACCATTGACTTCCAATAATTCACAAAGGTTTTTTTTTTATATTAGATGTTAAATAAAGTTTTGGGCTTCAAAAGTGACGAGCAAAAACAATCAATCAATACTTGAACTTCATTTCATTTATGGTCAGTGAGTCGCCATGTTTTGAAGAACTGACTGATTTCTCATTTCAGATCACAATCAGGCAGAGTAGAGCAAAACTAGACACACGGTCACATGAACCGGAAATACGAGCGTGAAACTGACAAGACGGAAACCACAAAATGGCATGTGAATCCACATGCGCACACACATACACACACACACACGGGCGTGCAGGAAGAGTAGCAGTGTGAAACTTCTCTCCGTGTACAAACTCTCACACAGACCATGTTTGAGAGGTCTGGACGAAATGAAATGGGGATTTACTGTTTCTTGTGGTTTTTCTGGTAGCTGGGTGTTAACAGCTCCTCGCCGTCTTCTGCTTCCTCTGGCGAAGAGCAGCTTCTGAAAGACAAAGATACCTGGCTGAGCAACTACAACTACTGCTAAAGTTCAGCTCGGGACCTTCCTGTTGCAGCCAACACAGCCACACACACACACAGACACACACACACAGACACCGGCCTCCATGTTAAGGCACATGTATGTATGTGTGATGAGTCTTACGTGACAGCTTAAACCAGAGAGGTTTTGCATCTTACAAATCAATCAGAGATATAAGATTGTGATCGCTTATCTATTTTGGAGCATTTTAAGCCGTTATAATATAGACAGTAGAGAGATGACAGGAAACGAGGGCGAGAGAGATAAGACAAACTCCCCCCCTTGGCGCCCCACCATGTGACCACTTAGGCCCCGTATACACGTATACGGATATGTTTGAAAACGGATATTTTCCCCCATGAAAAAATATCTCCGTCCACACTAGAACGCAAAAACGACGCCAAGCATTCGCCGGGCCAGTAGGTGGCGAAAAAAGCTACGTCAGCGATACCTCAAATACCAGAGAGGAAGATTCTGAGCATGCGTAGTGAGCTTATTTTCCTATGACGTATAAACAAATCAAACACCGCGGGGGACCGCCGGTACAATAACCTTTTATTTTGATGTTAATAAAATATACCCGAATTCATGAATATGTGGGATATTACTACTGACATTAATATAATATTACATCACAACGTCCGCTCTATTAGCCGTGAGATCGGATCACAAGTGGTCACTCAAGACGCATGTGGAGACGCATTCTAATGCCAGGTGTGAACAGACGTACTTAGAGCTGTCCACTTGTGATCCGATCACTCAGGACTTATGTTAATGCCAGGTCTGAACGGGGCCCATGAGAAAAATAATGTGTTTTTTGAACATCAAAAAATGTGTAAACCCAAAATACAAGCATGAACTTGAAAGATGAGCATGATACGTCCGTTTGAAGTTCAATCCAAGAAAAGCAACAACTAGAAATACACACCTGTAATGTGGATTGGGGTTTTGGCTGCAGTTCCAGCTTTCAGGATCCGCACTGTAATAACTTGCAGGGACTTTTCTCCACTTCAGGCACTCTTCACACTGTAACCACATGGGACCCCTGTAAATACAGACGTGTCAGTAAATAGAAGCATTGCAGGAGAAGTTCATTCACCAAAAACAATTAGTATAAGAATCATTTTCAAATTATCATGTCTATTCATTTGTGTACATCGGGCCTATTCAATTACTTTTTTAGGAGGGCCGGACTTGAAAAATAGTGAGGTGCCAAAGGGCCGGACATTTACATTTCCTATTCCTGCAAAGCTAGGAATTTAAATGTGAAAACAATACACCTTTTTAATCTTCGTAGATTATTGTTTTAATAAACACATTGTTGCATTTAATATCGTTTTTATGCAGTTTGACTCACCTAAATTCCCTCAGCCTAGGTTAAAACTTTTTAACAAAATGAGTATTTCTGTGCTTAACAAGACATAACTAATGAATGGGCTAATTAGCCTACTAATAAAATGATGATCTTCTAATAATCTAACAATGTTAACGCCCATAAACTTAATAAATTTAAATAAAAACACAATGATATTGCTTTTAACAATTCCCGTAAAAGCGTCAAGTGAGTGGTAACGTCGATGAATGGAAATAAACTCTGTTATTGGACAAAAATATTTTTATTTCTTTAAAATCCTCTTTTCATATTTATAAATGATCGAAGGGCCGAGGTTGTTAAAGGGCCGGATTCGGCCCACGGGCCGCCAATTGAATAGGCCTGGTGTACATTAATGAGTCTGTTCAAAAGCTACATACAAGAAACAGATATTTTCTGTTGAACCCGTTTACTTTCTGGTTCTGTACGCCATATGAATAGTGCTCGGCTGGTTATAAAGGCTCTTGAAGTTCTCTCTGACTCAGCATGTTTACTCTTCTTCGCTCCTGTCAAGAAGCAGCGTCTCAACTCTCCGGTTTCAAGCTTTGGGGAAAAGAAATACCTATTTTCATTTTCAGTTGAATTGACAAGTTCCTACATGAGAGGGTTATCAACTGACCGCCATCTTCCTGTATTATTACCATCAATAGCTATAAAAGGCTTGTAGAACGTGGACTAGTTATTTTACTCTCCAAGTGGCTTTAACAGTTTCGGGTACAGATTTAGAGCCACAGGGACCAAAATCATCTTTCAGTAGCACACCACACAAAATGTTTTTCCACACTTCTACAATAATAAATCTTATTTTAAAGCACCGTACACATATTTTGGAGCCAAGCTATGAAGACACTTGTAGGTGTGCCTGATTAAAAACAGTCAACACTCACTCCTTATCTGCATTTTCATCTCGGTTTACAGCTTCAAACTCTCGCTCTCTGGTCTTCTTCTCCTTCACCTCTTTCCAGTAGTCGCTCAGTTTTAGGCCCAAAGCACCGAGGGTGAGTCTTTGGAGAAGATAAAGGAAAAGACAGTGAATTTCTTGAACTGTTAGTCTTAATAACACAAAAGCACAAGGAAAATATTTACAGATGGGTCTGTTTCTCTAAAAGAAAACAAGGTCAAAAGGATATTAAAGACACTGTGATCATTATCAGCTTCCCTGCTGTAAAACACTCACATTTGCTGTCAGAAAATTAAAGCACTTCCAGGAAGAGCTGCGTGAGTCATTTGTGCTATGTTTCCTCTTTGTAAACACTGTATGTCGCAGTATTTCTCTGCTGTATGGCGAGCATCAACCGAAGCAGCTAGTTAACGCCATAGCAAAACGTCTGGTGTGTGTCTCGTTATGTGTGTGTTACGTACCTGTATTCTTTGGTGTATTCAAAGTCTTGCTTGTTGTGGGCAGGTTTCAGAAAGTTACACTCGATGATACCGATGACCCCGACTCCCGCCCTTTGACCTGAAGCCTGGAGGGAATTGGCAAGCAGAGGCAGATATCCATTACTACTAAATATGGATCAGAGCGCTGCGCCTGTCGTGCATGAAGACATGCAGTTAAATCCTTCTCCTCTTACCTTCAGCTGGCAGCCCACTTTCTCGTAGGCTTTAATTAGTCGGTTCCTGTGGTACATCATGATGCCATAGTGCTCTTTGTTTTTCAGGTTCAGCCCAAAGGTCACCTTCACCTTCTCTTTCTGACAGACACCAGTCAAGGTCAACAGCACTGGACATTGGCAGGTTTCACAAGAACATCAGTAAATACTTTACAAGTTATTAGAGGAGAACAGAAGCAAAAGCCAAACATTAAAATACATTTTCTACTAATTTAATATTAATATCAATGCAAATAAATGATCAAATAAATATTTCCTGCAATTATTGAAACTAAAATTTTAAATGAAAGACAAAATGGGGAAAACCGCATGGAATTGAACTGTGCATTAAGGAATTTTAAACTGCAACATCAACACTGGTGCCGATACGATACCTGAGTTTTGGTATTCAAAATGATTTTTGGGAGAAATATAAACAAACTACTCCAGGCCACAATATTTTTATTGCCTCCATTTTGATCCTACTTAGATCTCCGTCAGGTCACAAGTAGGATCGAATCGTAGTCAATAAAAATATTGTGGCCTGGAGTAGTGTGCAGGTGTTACCTTTTTCTTTACTGACAATGTACTGATAGCCTTTCACCTACATGGTGTGCGTATAATTAATCTACTTGAATTCAGAAATATAATAAATATTTTGGTAGATTTGGAAATTAAACATTTCCCGAGCAACCATGTTTTTCTGTTCTAACAATTGGTAACAAAATCAACCCTGACGGCCAAGAGAGTGGTGCATTTGAATAGTGTAGAAAAGGCTCATGTAAATGCCTAACTTGCATCAAGAACTTTCCATCTTGTATTGTGTGACATTTTTGGCTGTGACAAACCAAAACAGTTGAAAGCCTTTGAGAGGAGATGAAACAAACAACAAATCTGAAAGTAAACCAATAATACGTTCGAAACAGATATGAAAACCACATTTTCATTTTCTCCTCTCAAACATCTGTTGCCTCATTCATATCCAAAAGCAACTAACTTCCCACTTCCTGTTTGCATCTGCATATAGGCACAAATACAGATTATGACTTGGCATTATACCACCATCCGCACATATAAGCAAACACACAGATATTGTAAGGATACACTGAATTGAGGTTTGTACACGTCATGCTCGATGTGCGTCAGCCTCTTCGACACCAGCTTGGCCAGAATCTTCTTCCCCCTCAGTATAATCTGTGTCCTCGGCTTCAGATACAAGATACTGAGGTAGGCCTGAGACCGACACAGAAACAGACAGACAGAGAGTGTAAAAAGGAAAACAATTACTCTCAATTTATTCTATCTGACGACATCTGTTAACACTCTTTATTAACATTTTGATGTATTAGCCTGATATTTAAACTTTTAAAACTCTCAAAGATTGTCTTGAAAAACACGAGTAAACTACATCTACTGCAGTTATGAATCTTCTAATGACTCTAAGATTGTCATAATGGGATTTGTGAACAACAATTTGAACATGGCTTTAAAAGGAAACTGGGGCAGTGTTACTACAAAACCACAGGTACATCTCTGGTAGTGAAGAAGTACTCTCTTTTGTGCTCGAAACTGCCACACACATCTACACCCAGCCACACACGCACCTACGCCCAGCCACACACACATCTAAACCTAGCCACACACACATCTACACCCAGCCACACACACATCTACACGCAGCCACACACGCACAGTTTGCACAGGACTTATATTTGCTATGTACTGTAGGGACTTTCCAAAACTTTAACCACAACCACTACATCTGTTAACCTGGATTTTACTCTAACCCTCATATTAACCACTAACCCTAAAATCATCCAGAACGGCTTTAAGTGTCCCAACAAGCCTAAATATCGACGCTGTGCGATGAAAAACGTGTATTTTAAAATTTGTTATTTGGAATTTTGTAGATAAATTGAAGGATTATGGGGGAGGAGTTTATGGGGAAGGAACCAAATATATTTTCATCTGGCAATGTTTTTTGTTTTTTTTATTATTATTTTTGTTTTTTTATGTCTGCTTTGCAGATACTTTAAAAGGTAAAACAAGTAATAACTAGTAACAAGAAAAAGTGTAATTTTTCACATTTTCATACTTTATTTTTTATTATTTAATTTACTCATTTATTCATTTTTTTAATTTTTAATTTTATTATTTTATTCGTGAACCAATTGATCAAAGTATAAAAGATTCCCTTGGATAATAAAGATAGCTGTCTTGATGATTAATCTAATGGAAATTGATTTGATGTTTTTTTTGTCTCGCTTTTGTTGTGATGTAAAATTGTCAAAACAGGCGTGAGGTTAAGTATTTGTAATTGTCTTCTGTAAATCCTCTGGCTGCCAATAAAAAAAAAAATTTAAAAAAAGACTGCATTGCCTTAGGTGAACGACTTATTCTTCTTTGAGTGTTTCATGAGACACATCATTAAATCAGCACCACCTTCATACCGAAACAGCAGTACAATCATTTACTATAATTTCATACTATATGTAATTGCTGTACTAGTACTGCTATGCTATTCTATAATTACCACAAACACACAAGACTACCACCATAAATGTCAGCCTTGGTGCTGTTTTAGTCAGTAGAACCAGACCAAAAGATGCTTCTTGCAATAGCAGATGAAACATCCAACATACTCGCATCCTCCTCTGTGTTTGTAGTGACTCACCCTGAGACTGTAGTGCATGTCGGGGGTGTTGTCTCTCAGGGATCCAGCGTTCTTCAGACCCTTCTTCAGCTGCTCGTTCTCAATCTCGGGCAAACGGAAGTCACTCTCATCGGTCTCAAAGTCGATCTCTGGCTTGCCATCTTTGGCCCTTCAAGATAACATCAAAGGGGGCAGTTGTTAAAACTTTTTTCTAAATGTATCTAATGGGTACAAACGAGTGTCCAAACCAATATGAGAGCATCGCCGTACACTGGAGTTCAATCAGCACAATTTGGTAACACAACAAATTTCATGGTAATGAGGTGATAATTAGCAAGTAACCTATTTGAAATTTCTTTGGAATTACTGCAAAATTAGACCAATATTTATCTCAAAATTAATCGAAAATTACGTTATTATAAACATTATTTAATAATTATATGCTAAAATACAAATCTCACCATTGTGTGACTTATTGTCTACACAAATGTAACCCAGTAGCTAATGTAGTGATTCAGGGAGTTTTTTAAAGAAATTTCAAATAAGTTATTTGCTAATTATCATCTATTTATCAGAAGACATGGAAATAAAGCACATCAATTAACTTTGTATTCTTTTCCTGGAAATGTATTAAATAAATTACCAGCTATTGGGAAATAGCCAAATATAATTATTAAATAATGTTTATAATAAAGCACTTTTCGATACATTTTGAGGTAAATATTGGGGTAATTTGGCAGTAATTCCAAAGAAATTTCAAATAGGATACTTGCTAATTATCACCTAATTACCATGAAATTTGCGGACCTGTAAAATTAAGTGTTACCCACAATTTAATTCACCCGGGCCAATCTTGATGAGTGTAGTACTTAATAAATAGTGGAGACACTTTTTTGACTCCAACGTAAAGAGGAAGTGAAACAGAAGAATGCCTGTGAAACTCCTTTCTCTTAGTCTCGACAACACGAGAAAAAGGGACTTCAAATCTTGTAAATTATTTCATCTGCTCTTCACACAATGATAGGCTTTGTTTCTAAACGTGTTGTTTTGCATGGATTTGTGTAGAAGCATGCTTAATCAAATATCATATGTGTGTGTTCATGCTTCTTTGAGTCTGTGTTTGCATCCTCATTAATCTCTTTACATTAGAGCTTCCCTCAACACATCAAGCTGCAAACTCAAACCAAGAGTTTTTGTGTGAACTCAAACTAAAGGAATAGTTTCTACATTTTGGGAAAAATGCCTATTGGCTGTGTTAGATGACAGATGTTTTCCACTCTCATGTCTGTATGGTAAATATGAAGCTACAGCCAGGAGACGGTTACGGTTAGCTTAGTATAAAGACTGGAAGGTGGGGCAAACAGCTAGCCTGGCTCTACAAAGGTAGCACAACATGAATACCAGCACCTTAAAAGCTCACTAATTAACACTTATATGGTTGTTTACTTCCTAAAAAAAGTGTAAAAATGACAATTTGTTAGATAAAACATGTTACATACATACATACAATACATGTGCTTTAAAGGTGAACATCACATTTTTTTTTAAACTTAGCTATTTCCCCCTTTTTTCAGTCTTTATGCTAAACTAACCGTCTCCTGGCTGTAGTTCATATTTAAAGTGGCAACAGACAACTTTTCATTCCCCCCTCTAGCGTTTTCAAGTGGTATTATTGTTTTTTTGTATTATTGTTGGTGCTGCTGTCGCAAAGACAACAGGATCGGATATAACAGAATATAGTAGGCTAACTCAGATGGTGTCATATAGCCATTGCATTGTGCAACATTTACTTCAAAATGTCAAGTTAAAGAGCCACTTTAAGGGACAGATACAAGAATATTAGTCTTATCATCTAACTCTCAGCAAGAAAGTGAATACGTGTATTTCACAAAACTATTTTTTTTTGCGAATTTTGAATTACTAACATGCAGGTGAAAAAAAAAGTATCATTTACTTTCGACCTAAATTCAGCTGAGCATTATATATGAATCTGACCTGCGGATGTTGTAGATTAATATCTTGGTGCCTTTTTTGGAGAGGATGGAGTCAAAGTGTGCATGTATCTGCTCCTGGGAGGTGATGATGGAGTGTGAGAGGATGGCTGCCAGGCTGGCCTCCGAGTCCTCGGTCACCACCAGAGACTGTAACACTGGGTTAAGGTCAGGACATAAAGGAGCTTGCAAGGTGACAGTGTGAAGAAAAAAAACATCTTTTTTACTTCCCATGCCTCATTGTTTCATGAAGGATATTGGTTTGTTGGTTGAAGGGGACAATGGGGACAATGACAGCCTGGGCCTTGATGTTTTCCAGGTAGGTCTGCGACAGCATTCCCACGGACAGGCAGCCGCCGTTCTTGGTGAAGATGAGCGCGTCGCGGCCCAAACGCATCGAGCCAGACTTGAAACCGTTCCCGTACACGCCGATGGCCTGCTGACTGGCCCTAGCTGAACCCTTTTCTGTAAAACCAAAGCTGGACATAAGGGTGAAGGTGAGAGTGAGGAAATAAGGATGCTGATGTTTGTGTAGAAACATAACAAATGATTACTTTCATCGTAGAAATTAATCAACAGGTGTCAGAAAAAAAAAAGTGAAAAATGCCAATTTTACATTTTTCCAGAGAAAAGGTGTCTTCATATTGCCTGTTTTGTCCAACTGGCAGACCAAAACACAAACACATTTAATTTACAATGATAGAAAAAAAAGCACCAAATCCTCACATTCGAGAAGCTGTAACAAAAAATGATTAGCATTTAGCTTATTTATACACTTTAGGATTAATGGATTATCAGAATTAAATTCAAGTCATTCTAGTAATGAATCAACTAATTGTTTCAGCTCTATGCATATGTGCGTAGCTGTACGCTTATTAGTGTGAATTTGATGGACACTGTGACATGTGGGTCTTTGTCGGAGACGGAGCGTCTCTGGTGCAAAATGCGGTCTAAAAACACTGGTGAGTCACTCTCTGTGGTTTACATACAGAAGAGAGGAACATGACTACGTGCAAGAAAATATTTCTGATGCAACATGCCACACTGTCAACTTCATGTGGATATGCATGTGCGTGTCTTACCTGAGCATCTTGTGCAGCTTGTTGGGGGTCATCCCGCTGCCATTATCAGTGAAGGTTAGACACAGGTGACCGTCTTCATCATCTACATCTATCCAGATCTGTCTCGCGGATACACCAGGATCTGATGCATTGTCTACAACATGAGAGGAGAGAAATTAATTAACAACAGGGAAAGAGAGACGGTCAAAGAGGGCTGGAGGGAGGGGAGATTTGGTCCCCACCATGGTACCTCAATGATTCACATAGATTCAGTGTATTTGCAAAGTGGGCCACAAGTGGAAGGAAGACATTCTTTTAGGCATTCAAGCATAAATCTGCTTTTTTGAAAACTGTGCAGACTGATTTTTTTTTTTTTTTACCAGGTGGGGGCTTAAAGTTGCAGTGTGTAGGATCTGGCAACATCTGGCGGGCTTCTCCCGTGTGCTTAGCATGTAGGAAAATTACAGTAGCCGACGTGAAAACAGGAATGTCCCTATCTAGAGACAGTGTTTGGTTTGTCCAACTGTAAAAACATGGCGGCCGGCTCCTAATTGCTACACACTGTACTTTTAAAGTATGACAAAGTTACAGTGAACTCTCCACTGAGTGTTACAAATATACTAAGAAGTCATATAGAATATTACAGGAAGAGTCCACTGATAACACACAGGGTGTAAAGCCAATCTGATGAAGCCACATGCAAAACATGTAGTTTGCGCTTTTATTTGCCAATAAAATAGTGTCTATGCCATATAGGGCTGTCCCCAATACCATTTTTGGGGCTTCGAAGCTTCTGTGAGAAATATTCAAATGTATTCGAAGCTTCGAGGCACGCCGTGGCTGACGTGTTCTTCTGTCAGTCTGTCTCCATCTCCCCCGTTTCAGTGCCGCTGCCACACTACTGTAGACACACGCACTTCTACACACAACAAACAGCGATATCTGTCTGTGATTACTCCTTATTTCATGGGCTATTTTGGGATTTACACATTATAACTACATACTTATATACATAAAAAATCACACACAATTTGAATACTGATTAGGAGGTCGATTACTATGACAACAGTCGAAGCATTAGGGTCAAGCCCTACTGTGCCAGTACCCCTGTGTGCGCTGCAGTTTTGATTCCCTTTAATTCATTTGGTTTACTGTGGTTTACCCAGCACCAGCTGCATCCAGGAGAGAAGCATTATTGGAGAGAATAGAAGCATCGCTGTGCACAGGGTATCTTCAGTTTTTTTTTTAAACACACAGGGTGTGTTCCTATTATGTTGCCCCAAGCTGCATGTACAGGAATTAACTATTGGAACGGCTGGTTTCTACACACCACAGCTACAGCACGAAAACTACAGTGGTGATGTGTACATGGTTTATACAGTAAGTCTATTGCTATTTTCATGCGTCACACTGTATATACTGTGGATGCTAATACATATATATCATAATCTAGTTTTAGTTTACTACTCTAATGCAGGGGTTCTCAAACTTTTTGGGGCCAGGGACCCCTTACAGGGGAGAAAATCTTCCAAGGACCCCCTCATAATCATAACACCGATTAAGCTTACTACCATTAGTACTCTTAGATGTCACTGGAACTATTTTGTATTCTAAAACTTTTCAACCTAAATACTTCAGACCTGTTTCATAGAGATAAACAGAATCACATTTCAATTTGAATCATGTTAATACCACTTTTATTTCAGAGGGTTATTTTATTCAAATTGCATTTGGACTCAACTTGACATTCATGGCGTTCTGTTATTTCTTTATAGCAGACCGTTGCTAGAAGCGCAGTTCTGATGGCGGACCGTTTTTGTGTCAAATTATTGATTTCTTAAGTAAGTAGCAGTGTAATATGCGGAATAATGTACAGCTGAAAATATTTTTTTATCTACAAAAGGGGGACCCTGCAGAAAGGTTTGGTAACCACCGTCTTAATCAACACCTCTCTGACACTCTCAACTAATACTGAACATGATGCGAGCAGAGAAAGCAGTGATCTCACAGCCTAGTGAAACAGTGCATCTGCATTTAAACAGCACACTCCTCTGGTCGTGCCTAGAAGGTAACCCTCAAATTGCGAAATCTGATCTGAAGTCTGCAAAAAACTCTCAGAGACACACAACCTTAACTCTTCCAGATCAATGCCTAACCTTAAACATCTCGCGAGAGTTTCCCCCCAACTTGCGGGTTCCCCTTCTAGACTGACCCACTCCTCCCACCGTCCCTCTTCCTGTTAAAACACAGCAGCCAACAAACGACCAGCACGTCTGAGCCAATGACAGCGCACAGAGTGGAGGAATGGCAATGTTGACAGCACAGAAACACAGACGCTTTATATCACGTGGAGGTAAATCATGATTCATAACGCTATAAAATCCAGAACTTTTTGTCCCCTTTTAACACACAGAATCTGACACAACAAAACAGATACGATGAATCCAACAATTACTAAAAAAAACTTCACCACATGTTATTTTAAATTTTAAGAACGCTGTGACCCATATGAAGGAGATAACTTAACATGAATTACAAGAAGCTCACTTGTCATTACTTAATAACACATTTTATTAGGGC
Organism: Sebastolobus alascanus; assembly: GCA_916701645.2. NCBI lineage: Eukaryota > Metazoa > Chordata > Actinopteri > Perciformes > Sebastidae > Sebastolobus > Sebastolobus alascanus. The sequence continues at coordinate 161,032 of CAKAOJ020000163.1, forward strand.
CTACCATGACACTCCTCGCAGGCGTGTGACAGTAATAAAAAGTCGTTGAGGGTGTGAAAGAGGAAGTCCATTAGGTCCATTTTTAGCGCAGCAGCAAGCAACACAAACATCTGTTTAACACATATAGTCCAATTTTGCGTGCGACAGCGGAAGAGCGCATGAAACCATGAAAAGCTGCAACGAGCGCACCAGAGAGCCTGCAGGTGCAGCTCCACACTGAGACCTACCTATGAGCTCTGCCACCGCGCTGAAGGGCCAGGTGTGACTTGTGGAGTTACTGTTCAGGAAGGAAGGACTCATCTAGAGGAAGAAATAACAAACAAGTAAGTAAGTGAGTTAGTTTCACTTTCACCTTCAGGACAAAAAAAGTTATTTTGGAAGAGTTATTGCATGTATTAGGCTACACACGCTGCTGAGGGAAAAAAAAGAAAGAAAAATACGTACGGAACTCAGACGGATCCCATGCTCGCTTAACCTCGCCATTACTGCGACTGAGGGCTTTTCCTCTTGTGGTGCCTGTTGGTTTTTTGCGCGCACTCACGTAACCAGTTACGCGCACTGGGCGTAGCAGCGTCCTCCGGCTATACGCTGTCAAAGGAAGACAGATTAAAGAGGTGAGAGAGCAAGAATTCACTCCCTCACTGTGTGTTTTAAGGAGGATTAAAGGTGTTATTGATAACATCTTTATCTAGATGAATTGTCCATAGTTAATCACATTTTTGATCTGTTCGAGATGCACCTTAAAGGGAGATTTGTAAAGTATTTAATACTATCAACATGGGAGTGGGCAAATATGCTTGCTTTATGCAAATGCATGTATATATTTATTATTGAAAATCAATTAACAACACAAAACAATGACAAATATTGTCCAGAAACCCTCACAGGTACTGCATTTAGCATTAAAAATATGCTCAAATCATTGCATGGCAAACTCAAGCCCAACAGGCAACAACAGCTGTCAGTGTGTCAGTGTGCTGACTTGACTATGACTTGCCTCAAACATAAAGTACATCAACATAAAGTGGGCATGTCTGTAAAGGGGAGACTCGTGGGTACCCATAGAACCCATTTTCATTCACACATCTTGAGGTCAGAGGTCAAGGGACCCCTCTGAAAATGGCTATGACACTTTTTCCTCGCCAACATTGAACATATGTTTGGAGCAATATTAAGCTAGTTTGACATGGTTGGTACCAACGGATTCATATACTAACATTCTTCACTTCAGCTTTAAAATTGAGCCTGCTAAAACCTAAAAATCGTAAGTTGCGTTAATGAGTTAAAGAAATTAGTGGTGTTAAAACAAATTTGCGTTAACGCGTTATCATGTAAATATAAAAATGTAAATCAATTTGAATTATTATCGCGTTAATTTTGACAGCCTTAAAAAATAATACATCCACAGAGACTTTAGAAAGGTGCTGAATAAAATTATGGCTTTTCCTGAAAAAAAAAAAAAAAAAAGATTGTGAATGTGAATGAATCATTTGAAAAATGTTGGCGGGTCCAAAATTTTTGTTTTGTTCATCTCTGTGGTAGATATCTGACATTCGGTTCCCACTTCTAACAAGGCTTATTACATGGCTTTATCAAATACTCGATTCTGATTGGTCAATCCTGGCGCTCTATGGTCTGTTATTTCTTTATAGCAGACCGTTGTTATGTATAACAGACCGTTGCTATGGGTGCAGTTCTGATCTCGGACTCTGGCGGACCATTTTTGTGTCAAATTATTGATTTCTTAAGTAAGTAGCCGTGTAATAAGGGGGTTAATGTACAGCTAGCAGGTCGTTATTGTGAAAGAAACGTTCACAACAATGACTGGCTCGCTGTACATTATCCCTTACTTATGAGCCAATAGTAAAACAACATTGGTATCACCTGGTACCTCTGGGTCGTCAGTTAGTGTTGATAAAACGGATAAATGGCTGAGATTGACGGTTAAGTGCCTGTCAACGAGTTGTTGTGAAGTGAATGCAATGGAACAGGGGAGGGAGAATGTGACATCTAGTGGCTGAATGTTATCAGTAGCACCTTTAAGACATTTTTTCAACTTTTTAAATTTTTATTTGAGGACATAATTTCTTATCTAACTCATCAGTTCTCTGAGGCATTGCCTGTGATTGATATACTTCTCAAACACACTTTTACTGTTCCTAGTCCTTCAATAGGGGAGAGCGGGGTCAGTAGGGACACTTTTGTATCTTTTGTAAACATTCACTCAGTGACTTCACAGTGGGTCTTATTCAATTAGGAAACGCTTTTGTCTTGCTTTTGTCTATTTTTTGTTTATTTGTAACAAGGTAGGAACTATAAACAACACTGTCACAACCGCCCCCGGGTAACTGTCCCAACCGTCCCAGGGAGAGCAAACACACTTTGGACCCCTGTGCTAGCTACCAAAAAAACTCCAAACAGCTAACACTAGCATCAACTGATGGCCAGAAAATAAGCTTTCCAACAATGTATTATTGTGTCGTTACTAAAAACAGTAGTAGAAGAAAAATAGCAAAAGAGCCCAAAATGTACTTACACGCTGTATATTTCAAAACTATGAACAAAATGTGAGGAATAGCTAGAAGGTCTCTACTTTGAGGTTGAAAGTGAAGAGGGTGTGGCTGAGCATGAGCATGGTGAATGGCATGTAAGGAATAATGTACAGCGAGCCGGTCATTGTTGTGAAATAAACAACGCCCTGAAGGGGTTTATTTCACAACAATGACCCATTAGGTGTACATTATCCCGCTTATTACACGGCTACTTACTTCAATAATCAATCATTTTATACAAAAATGGTCTGCCAGAGTCCGACATCAGATCTGCGTCCATAGCAATGGTCTGTTATACATAGCAACGGTCTGCTATAAAGTAATAACAGACCGTAGAGCGCTGTGATTGACCAATCAGAATTGAGTATTTTCAACAAAGCCGTGTAATAAAGGCATACTGTATAATTGCTTTCTAACTTGCTATAAAGGCACTGTCCCATCGCAACTGTCCCCCTGTCCCAACCGACCCCGCTCTCCCCTATTCATCTGAAAGCCATGTCCCCTTGTTGTGATGTCAGTGTAGCTACTTTGCATGAAATTTATGTTTTACCAAGCTATTAAAACAATGCAGAAACACCAATAGTTGTGGGGGAAAAAAAAAACCCTCAAGCACCAATTAGCACCGTCTGTTGTCAAAAAACTGCAAAATATCACAAAAAGATGTGTGCATCTCTTAAATTTGAATGTGAAATTGTGTCAAATAAAAAGACACACCTGATAATTAGTTTAAAGTTTCAGAGGATAAGTCCTGCAATGCTTCACAACTATTTGCCCTGAGGCGGGAGCTGCTGATAATGCTGGTAATACCCTCTGATGTCACCCCAACAATGCATTTTTAACATTTTAAACAGGCACCTGAAGTCATCTAGGTGGAATGCAGACAATATGCAATGAGAAAAACAAGAAAAGCTTGTTTAACTGCTGCCTGTTAAGTTTTGGTGTCGTTTGATGTTCTCAATGCTCTCTAGGTTTCCTGCGGGCTATAACTGCTGCGTCGTCGCTGTTTGGAGGCCCCCCTCAGACTGGAAGCCACCTCCCACAATTGTTTCGACACGTACATTATATTGTAATATAAAATATGGCACATTATGGCTTTAAATCACATTTTATGAGCCAGTTTTTGACCGTTTTCCCTCGCCCTTCAGAAAGGCTATTGCTTTTGTATTTTAAAGGTGCTAAATGCAAAATTGAGAGTATATCTATAAGGAATGGGAATCACAGAGCATTCTGGGGCGGCGCAGCCATTTTTGGAGGGCAGCATACGTAGCTACGGTAGCTGTCATTATCTGTCATCGGTCTATTCATCTGTCACCACGTGCGAAAGACAAATCCCCATATAAAGAGAAGCTGACAGAGGCAAAAGGGCGATATATTACAAAATTGAAGTTAATGATATCGATCCTTTACGAATCAGGAGGACCTTGACAGCTTGCCACCCATTACGGTCAATGATGTGTTTTGGCGTTAGCGCCTACACCTGTCAGCAATTTAAACAAATGTCCAATTTACAAATGGGTGGGTACAGGACCTTCAGATCTACGAGCCAAATACCAACTACACAACCATCCAGACGAAGATAAGCTAGCTAATGTTATGCTAACTGAATGCTAACAAAATGTTGGCTAAAACTGCATAATTAATCTACCAGTGTCTTGCAAAATGATACCCATTACGTTAGCCCACCTTTGTGTCCAACTGTATACTATATACAGTATACTACATTTCGGCTTTTAAATCGTATTCACGGTGTAGTGTTTTGTGTTAGTTCAAACAACGGCAACAGTGCTGACAGAGCTGACAGTGTTAACTTGGGGGGGAACCGGAGGGTGGGTGCTACGCTTCCGCAATGACGCCACCTGTCCATTTTAATAACCTGTGTAGCATTAGCTGAACAGCAGCCGCTGTGACCACAAATGGCGATCACAGGATGATGGCAAATGCGAAAACAAAGTGTAAAAGTAGCACAAGCCGAGTCATAGCTAACATTAGCCACCATAAGCTACTGGTCACAGCAGACCGAGGAAGACTGTAGCTACAAAAGTGCTGCTTGTATTGAATTGAATAGGGGTGTGTTTTTATTGCTTTTGAACTCATGTTTTAGGATGTTTTCTTTCAAAAGTTACATAGTGTCACTTTAACAATGAAGTCGAGCAACTAGTTTAGCCACTGGGGTTGAGGAGGAAGCCTAAAGCTTCTTTCCCGCTAATTGCATGTAAGAGGAGATTTATGCAGACAGGCTTCACTTCATGAGCTCATCGTGTTACACAAGTTTGACAATCTATTTTACGGGATGTGTCATGTTGACCAGCCTGTCTGACCAGAAGGAGATTACATCACTGTAGGCTATACAGGTGTGTACACACTTTAAAGACAGTGCTGCTGTAACTTTCAGGTTTAACCAACAATTCATCAAAGACAAAGGCATAGACAATAAGGAACTAATCATTACTTTTTTTTTCTTTTATTATCTGAGTGCAGTCACTCAATCCCTCGTAGCATAAAAGAGGCCCCATCGTTGGTCTCCATTGTTGGAACGTCCCAGTTTTTCCCTCCATCCATTTACTATTGCAAAATAGTCCTCTTCAGAGAACTCCTGCAGGGGACAGAGGCAGATAAGATGAGCAGTCATCCAAAGAATTTAGAGAGGAATTTAGGTTCAGTTGGTTTTCATTAGGTTGAAAGGTTGTACGTGCTAACCTGAATGAATTCATCCTTGATGACCTCGGCTCTCTCCAGCTCCGTCTTTATCACCTGGACGAACTGGGCTGTCCGGTCTTCTGCCCGAACGTTGCAGAAACCAGCTTCCTGAAGGAACTACAGGAGGAGAGACAGAAGGGTGAAGTAGAGGGGGAACAGCACCACCAGCTGATGGAAGGTAGTAAATACATCAGCAACACATCCACTGAGTGCAATAATCCAATAATAGTCCAATAATATATACATACATATATTTGCATAAAGCAGCATATTTGCCCACTGCCATGTTGATAAGAGTATTAAATACTTGACAAATCTCCCTTTAAGGTACATTTTGAACAGAAAAAATGTGTGATTAATCTGCGATTAACTGTGGACATTCATGCGATTAATCGCGATTAAATATTGTGATTCTAGTCGATTGACAGCCCTAGTTATTAACCTTCACCCTCTGTGGTCTGTTCCACAGGAAGCTCTGGATCCAGGAACATATATCAGGGTCAATGTTCATATCCAAAAGTGTGGTGAATAGTTTGAATGAGTTGATGGAGTTAAAGGTGGAACTGTCTGTAAACAGGAGGCATGTGTAGGTGTTTGGTGATTCCAGGTGTTGCAGGGTGGGGTGGAGTGCTATGTTGATTGCATCCTCAACAGACCGGTTGGCCTGGCCTGGCAAATTGATATGAATCCATCAGTGGGGAAGGTGCAGGATTGCAGGTATGATAGAATGATGCGCTCAAACGCTTTCATAGCCACAGATATTAGGTCTACAGGTCTGAAGTCATTGAGGGAGGTGATCCTTGAAGGCTTTGGCACAGGAATGATGGTGTAGAGTTTGAGGTTTTTCAAACCTTAAATAGAACTTATTTAATTTATTGTTGTTATTATTTTATTATTTATTTAATAGCAGAAGATCTTATATTAAATTGAGATCTTAGCTTAACTTCTTTTATGTACACAGGCCAAACAGTTAAAGGATCATACTCGTTATATTGTGTTTTATAGCTCATTAACTATAACTTGTGATTTTTAAAAAATCTTTTAAGGCGTTTTATGCATTTATCAGATAGCCAACAGTACAGAGACGGGAAACGAGGAGAAAGAGACGTGAAAAAATAAAAATAAAAAATAAAAAAATATATATACAGTATATACAGTACTGTATATGTTGATTTTGGCAGAGGAGCAGGACATTTTACAGTTTAAAAACTTACTTGTCAGTGCCATCTGGTGGACAAACTATGGTGACACTGCAACATGGTAAATGGAATTGCATTTATATAGCGCTTTTCTAGTCTTCCGACCACTCAAAGCTCTTTACACTACATGTCAGCATTCACCCATTCACACACACATTCATAAACTGATGGCAGAGGCTGCTAAGGTGCCAACTTTGCCCATCAGGAAGTAATCTAAATACTCGAGTACTACTGTATTACATAATGAGGCTCTACTGTATATTTACCTTGCCATACTGTGAGGGTGTATGGAGGACATAGCCTCTCTGTTTGACGTAGGCCTCGAACACCGGCGTCCAGGGCTTCTCCCCGCAGCAGTAATCACTGATGAGCAACTTGCCACCTGGCTTCAACCATGACTGGACACAGAGAACATGGAGAGTGAAAAAATAAGGCAGGAAATTTTGACCGGATAAAGTCACATAAAAAGGCACTAGTTTCCCAAAGAAATATGTATGTGACATGAAATTGTTTTCATTTAGTTTTTGCATGTGTTTTGTAAGATTTGCCAGATTTCGTCTCCAAGTTACTAATTCAAAACAGAGATTTGGAAATCAATGAAATGCTAATGTTTAAAAGTATGAGAGGAAATGCTCACATGGAAGCATTTGAAGAGGGCCAGTTTGTCTTCTATGTGCAGGATTGTGTCTCTGCTGTAGATCACGTCAAAGGAACCTTCTGGGAACGACCTCTTAGTGGCATCAGCCACCTCAAACTGGACCTGAGGTAGAGCGCGCGCCATTGCCGATTAAAACAAACAACATTAATCAAACTATTTCCTGTGGTATTTAAACCAATAGGTTAAGGGGACATTTAGACGTACTGATGGCAGTTTCTCAGCGATCGCCCTCTCCATGGCGATGTCCACCATGTTGTCCGACAGGTCCAGGCCAAGCACCTTCACTCCAAAGGTCTGAAAAGTAACATAAACATCGCCATCATTATAGTGCTTTTAATCATTATAAAAACACCTCTATCATCATTATTATTATTGTACCGTCTCCCTTACTAAGCCAGATTCCTTGTCTCTTACCTTTGCCATGTAGAAATCTCCTCCACCAATACCACAGCCAACATCTAGCACCTTTTGTCCGGGCTTCAGGTTCAGCAGGTCCACAAACTCCTGTCAGCACAAAAAGGGATTCATTTAAACAAAGTCTTAAGAGATAAAGCTACATAAGTCTGTCTTTAATTGTTCAGCATCTCAATTGTTGGGGAAATAAGGAGGATTAGAACGAAGATCTGGTTGCAAAAAGAAGTCCGATTGTATAGAAGTTTATGAGAAAATGACCCTACTTCTCACTTGATTTATTACCTCAGTAAACATTTTAAACATGAGTTTATGGTCTCAATCACTAGTTTCGAGTCTTCTTCAATACAGCATGATGTTCATTTAGTAAATTATGGTCCCGTTTAGAGTCAAATAGACCATAAAGCAGGGTATGCTTTAGGGTGGGGCTACCTTGTAATTGACAGGTCGCTGCCACGGCATTAGCGGTCTGGGAGTTGTCCGTTTTCGTCTTTCAACTTTAACTTTTCACAGTGTGTTTTCAGTTCATGAAAGTTAATTATAACCTTTTTGGTCGCCTAAAAATGTCTTATTCAGTGTTCGGTTGTACTTGTGTAGTTCCACCCTCTAGTGTCACTTCTGGTTGCGAAAAAACAGTCATATCTCACATTTCTTAGTCAAGGAGACAAGTCTATAATAATGTTGAATAACATAAGTGAAAGAAAGCGCAGCTCATAACAATAAGGTAATGGAAACTTTGAAAGAGGAGCAGAGGGAGCAGGAAGGGAGAGGAGTATCCGCTGATAAAGCTGCTACGATAAAGACCGGATCTGTTGCTGTTGAAGGTCGTTTGTTTGATAGCAAGATTAAAAGTTATAAAAGAGTTTACAGCCACACTTTCAATTCTGTGAGGCTGCTATCAGGGAATTCTAATGTCAACATGCTAACATGCTCACGATGAGAAAGCTAACAGGCTGATGTTAAGCAGATGTAATGTTTATAGCATGTTCACCATCTTATTTTAGCATGTTAGCATGCTAATTAGCATTAAACACAAAGTGCAGCTGAGGCTGATGGGAATGTCATTAGTTTAGCTGGTATTTGGTCATAAACCAAAGTATTGGACAAATTGGGATTTTTGACCTGATGGTGGCGCTAGATGAAATGTTAACAGTTATTATTATTCATCCTGAGGGTGGCTCAAATTTGTGTGTAGCAAATTTTATTTCAATCTGGACCTGAGTGGAAGAGAGTAAATTTATTTCATCAAGTTCCGTCATATAAATTATTTATTTGCTGAGCTTTTCCATTAACTTGCTTTGTTCAGTGTTCTTGTTGTATCCTATTGAATCCTTCCAGCCAATGTCTTTGTCAATGTCGTTTTCCAGACTTTATTCCTACCTTGGTGGTGCTGGGCCCGCCTGTGCTGACGAAACCAGCCCCGAACATCTTCTCGTAGCGCAGAATGCCACGGTTGGTGTACTGCTTGTTGTCAAGGAACTGCTGGAAGGTGTTGAATCCGGTCTGGGTGCTCGAGGAGCGGGGAACTTTCTCCAGAAGCCAGCAGATCTGATTAGGGTTGTTTTTCATCTGGAACAGCAGGAGGAGGAGGAGGAGGATGGAGATGGATTAAGGAGTGGAGGGGAGAAACGAGAGGGTTAACCGCCCATATGCACACCTACATGACACACTGATATGTCCTTCTATTCAAGTTTTACTAGAAAACTTAAATAACTACCTCAACATAGGCTTGAACTTTCTTTTTCAACACAATGTCGAAACCAAACTGTTGGCCCCCCTCTGGCCCTTCCATTTGTTGTGATGTTACCAGGTTGCTGTATTGTGCCTCAGTGCGGTAGCAGGTGGGGTTGAAGTCCCTCTTGGAGTCACCTTGGTACAAAGATACAAGTTTAAAACAAATCCTTCTCCTATTTGTTAGGAAAAAGATATTGGCTGCTGTTGCTGAGCATTCATAGTCCACTGAGAAAGGCAGCGCATATGTTCCTATTTCAATTTCTTGAGCCAGATTAAAGGTCTTATTCTTAAGATTTTTATGTAGACAAATAACAAATACATCCACAGAGCTTTTAGAAAGGTGCCAGAAAAAAGTATTGCATTTCCTAAAAAAAATATTGAATTAATAACTCAATAAATAGTTAATTAATTAAAAAATTTTTGACGGGTCCAAAAAGAATGTTTTGTTTATCTCTGTGGAAGATATCTGACGTTTTGTTCCCACTTCTAATAAGGCTTGTGAGCCAATAGTATAACGGCGTTGATATCACATGAGTCTCACTCCATTCGACCATAAAATATGCAGGTTGTGCAACAAACTGGCAACCACATGTTGTGAAGTGAATGCAATGGAACGGGGGAGGGAGAGTGTGAAATCTAGTGGCTGAATGTTATCAGCGTTATCAATAGCACTTTTAAGTTCTTATCAATGTTTATTATTAATGAAAGGAGAGATGTGGACGTTTTATTGTTAGCTCAGTACCTGACCGGTAGTTGCAGGACTCTCTGAAGAAGAGAAAGCCACCGGGCCGCAGCCAGCACAGCACCTTCTCTGTGAAGGACTTTAGCTCCACATCGCTCAGGTACATCAGCAGCCAGTTGGAGAAGATGAAGTCAAAGCTGAGGGGAGCAATGAATGGATACATTCAAATATAATAAAGAGCTAAAATTGTTTTCTTTTGTCTAAGTAAAGCCAGTAGTCTGGTTTGGAAATATCCAGTGATGGCCAGTGGATCCAATGGCTGTAAGGTCCTTCCTTCCTGCTGCTGCCAGACTCAACAATCAAAACTGCTTCCAATAGACTGCACACAACAAAAAACTGACAATTCATCCATTCATTCACTAATTCATGTGCAGTATCATTATATACCACTGTGTAATATTAATGTTAATATTCTGTGCAATATTAACATTTCATATTTAATATGTGCAATAATGTGAACCCAACCATTCATTCAGTCTGTCTACTATTAGATTTTATATCTTGTTTTACACACTTTACTTATTTATTACATCGTTATTGTTGGAGACACTTTATAATAGCCATCATTAATAAATGGTAAATTGATAGTTAATCAAACTTAGTTAATTGTTATTTTACCGTCAAAAAACAATGGCATGATCATTAACAATGTTTGTGTAAAATGAAATAATTAGTTCATAAATTCGATTGTATCGTAGCTGATAGGAGACAATAAAAATTGCATTCTGATTACATTAGTAAACTATTAACAGTTTATTGTTGTAACAAATACTTAACATAATATATAAAATGTTAAAATTTGTGCAACAATAAACTGTTAAAATAACATAAATTATAGCATTACTAATAATTAGTAAACACACAATTATCATTTAGTTGTTTGTTAACAGTAAAATAAATATTAACTAAGTTTGATTTACTATTAATTTGTCATTTATAAATGATGGTTGATATAAAGTGTTCCGTTATTGTTTATTTACTATTATATCTTTTTTTGTTTTTACCGATGCCTCTTGTTGTTAGCACTGTCCCCTTTGCTGCTGTAATTCTGCAAATTTCCCTGCTGTGGGACTAATAAAGAATTATCTTATCTTATCTTATCTTATCTTATCTTATCTTAAGGGGGTACAAGTACAATATTATCCGTAATTCATCCTCCATCCGAATACATGACTTGCGGCCTGCTTTAATCCGACAACGCGTGAAGCCCTGCACGTGGCGTGAGAGTCTACAACCACGCTGTGAGGCTGCAGTTAGCTGGACGCTATCATCGGCAGACAAATTAATGTTTCGACCGGATGATGGCGATAAAGGAAAACTTGTCTGTGCCAAATTTCATCCAGCATTTGTCGAGGCATTTCGGTAAAAATCACAAAAATGTCAACCTCATGGTGAGGCTACAGGAAAAGTCAGGGGATCGCCAAAGTCAGTAGGCTTCATCGTCTGCGGACAATGAATGTCTGAACCAACTTGCAATCCATCCAACTATTGGATGGATTGCAAGTTGGATTTAAGTTGGATTTAAGTTGGATTTAAGTTGGATTTAAGTCTGGACTAAAGTGGTGGACTGATCGGCAGACCGGTACTGCCATCCCTGCAGCACTGCATGGCTAAACATTGAAGATATAAAAGTGTATCTAAACAGAATATATCTCACACACCTGTTTTCGGGGAAATCCAACGTTGTGACGTCAGCTTGGATGAAGGTAGCGTTGCTATGGTGACCATTGTCCTGCCTGTTTCTCTCCACAAAGCTTTCCATGAAGTCCACAGCCGTCACATGGCCGGCCTTTGTCAGCAGGTGGCTGGTGTAACGACTGTAGAGATACGTCAGTATAAGTATACACACACATCCACGACTACAGACGGTCTAATGCAGCTGTACGCTCACCCGATGCCAGCTCCCAGTTCCAGGACCCTGGATCCAGCCAGGCAGGGCAGCAGGGACAGGATCTCGGGCAGCTCGTGCTCGGTCAGCTCCCTGGCACGAGAGTCCAGCATCATCGCCTCCACCGTGGCGGCTTTGGAGTGCTCCTTCCAAAACTCCGTCATGTTGCTACGAGCTGTGAAGGACACAGGCGTCCAGATTAGATTAGCAACAAGGCAGCTGGACACAAATAAAACTACTAATACAATATTTATTGTTACAGGAGGACGATGACCAAGAAGAGGAATTGTGTATAACTTTGTTACTGCTTGGTCAAACAATAAAAGGAACAAGACTACTACTATCTCTGAGTTCAGAGATTCAGAGATGAGAGAGTTCAAGAACCCCTGCCTGTGAATCAACCATCACGTAGTTCAGAAAACAAACACAAGTGTTCAATATTTTTATCTTATCAATTACATCTGACATAAAAATGCAACAAACATGTATTTTTAGAAGAAATAGAGTCAAATAATGTTCATACATTTTACAAAAATGTATGTTAATACATAACTTTTGAGCTAAAAATCTTCCAACACAGATTAACCATTAGTCTGGTTAGAGCAAGCAATCTTAAAACAATACACTGATGTGGCACATACACGGCTACTATCCTGTGCAGATTTTCCCCAGAATTCAGCAGTTTCATATTTCACTTGCTCTCTATCACAATTTCAGATGTTTTGCATGCTTTTGTCTGTAGGGTATGCAGTATTTTCTACTTCCATGACACGACTTTGCTTTGTTAAAAGGGAGACTGAAAGCATAACATGGTAACTGTGGCAAAAAAATGCCCCAAATGCTACAAATATTTGGATAAGTCATTAATCAACTTTGCAGAAAGCCATTGGTTTGTAATGCAGATATTAAAAAGGAGCAACAGCAACAATTATAGTAACATTTAATCAAGGACAAACTTAAAAAACAAACTTCTTCCCTGATCAGCTGTTACTTTACATCCACAGACACCCCGTAAGTCATGCTTTGCTAACCTGCCGGCAGCACAGCGTGGTGGGCACTAACCTCCAATCACCCAGTGAAAAGATGATAACTGAAGTAAAGTAAACGTCTTCAAAGTCCACTACCTGGTTACGCACTAAGCACTAACTGCAGGGTAACATTCAGGCAGACCAAAGCTACAGGGAAGGATCATTTGACAGCTGAAAAACTTCAAACCACTGACACATTCCAGCAGGATTACTTCCACCAGCTGAGTGAACAATTTGCAAAAAAACAACATGTGGCAGCTCCAACAAAGTCCAAACATCAGTTGCATCATCAGGCTTAAAGACCCGTTTTAATCAAGTCTTCACGCCAGTAAAATAATCCATATTTACTCATACCTTTTTCCATGATGATCTTTGGTTGATTTGAACTTATTGTAAAATGATTCTACACTTCCAATGTAGTCTGGCAATTAACGATGAATTATAGGAGGGTGAGTAAACCCTCTCTGACAGAGTGCAGGTTTCAGCGTGTGCGGGTGCTCTTTAAATAACACGACGCGCGGAGGAGATGATCGGCGGGTGGGAAACTGGCCATTAGGATGCGCCCAACACGAGGGCAGGGCAGGGGAGGAGGTGCACATGAATAATCATATGGGGGCAAGGGTCTGTGGACTATCAGAGGCATGTTTATTCCCCCGACAGTGTGCACACATGGGCTAATACCCCCCCATAAAAGACCTGAGTGTTGTCAGTCCCAGATAAATTAGTATGTTAGAGATGTGCACTCACGATGGTTAGTTTATGTTGAATTGTTAAGTGGTGTGTGTCCCAGCGGCAGCCTCCCCTCACCGGCTCCCGGTTCACTGCGCCTCAGTTGTGCTGACTCAAGCAGGAAATGTCCCGTGGCATGCGGCTCTGATTGCGCAATATTGCCTCATGGTGCAGCTGAAAACCTCCACGCTGTTAAGGTGAAGAGCGATGATTGTTGAGCAGCCGCCTCCCAAGCCCTAACAATAAATGTTGACAGGACCTATTATGCTTTTGTGCTAGTGTGTTATATCTATTATATGATATATTTTTTTGTGTAAAAAGTCTGCAAAGTTACAAAGTCCAAAGTCCACACCAAAGGGAGATACTCTGCCCCACAGAAACACTGCTCCTGATCTGCCTGAAACGCCTTCCGTAACGTGGTGATGTCACCAAGTAACACATTTGCATAATACCTGAGGGTGACAGAGGGTGAAAAGAGGGGCTACAGCAGAGTTGGTATGAGAAAAATAAAGCGTTGTTTGAACATTAAAGCATGTAAACATGTTCTAGTCAATGGGGGACCTAATGCGGAAGTGCCTTAAACTTACATTTTTTCTAATATCCAGCAGGGGGCGACTCCTCTGGTTGCAAAAAGAAGTCTGATTGTATAGAAGTCTATGAGAAAATGACCCTACTTCTCACTTGATTTATTACCTCAGTAAACATTGTAAACATGAGTTTATGGTCTCAATCGCTAGTTTCAAGTGTCCTTCAATACAGCATGATGTTCATTTAGTAAATTATGGTCCCATTTAGAGTCAAATAGACCATAAAGCAGGGTATGCTTTAGGGCGTGGCTACCTTGTGATTGACAGGTCGCTACCACAGCGTTGTGCGGTCTAGGAGTTGTCTGTGTTTTCGTCTTACAACTTTGACCCTTTCACAGTGTGTTTTCAGTTCATGAAAGTTAATTATAACCTTTTTGGTCGCCTAGAAAATGTCTTATTCAGCGTTCGGTTGTACTTAGCTCCACCCTCTCGTGTCACTTCTGGTTGCAAAAAAACAAGATGGCGACGGCCAAAATGCCGAACTCGAGGCTTCAAAACGGCAGTCCACAAACCAATGGGTGACAGCACGGTGACTAAGTCCACTTCTTATATACAGTCTACAGTTCTAGTAGAAACCCAGAATACAAGCATGCATCTGAAAATGGGCAAAATTGGTCCTCTTTAAACTATATAACTTCTCACGTTATTGACATTTTTTTATGAGACCTATAAATTCAAGAGGCCACGCGTGGTGCAGCTGTCGGGCATGGCGATGCAAAACGACCTTCTGGTTTTATGTAATTAAAATTCTGAAAGTGCAAGAAATCTATTATATTAATCAATAGTGAAACGATTATTGTTTTTGACCCACAGAACACGGGACATGAACAGTGGTCTCCTGGATGAAAGCCTTGTGTTTGTTTGACCCATCCACCACCTCTCCCAACCCCCCCCCCCCCCCCAGTGTGTCTTTTCGCTCTTTAAACTACGTCACCACACTCCCTGACCACTTTCTCTCAGCGTTTACTATTGCCGTGG
The DNA here is from genome assembly GCA_916701645.2 of Sebastolobus alascanus. Lineage (NCBI taxonomy): Eukaryota > Metazoa > Chordata > Actinopteri > Perciformes > Sebastidae > Sebastolobus > Sebastolobus alascanus. The sequence continues at coordinate 176,235 of CAKAOJ020000163.1, forward strand.
ATGGGTTTACATTGTAGTAGCTTGAAAGCCCAGAGCGTCTCATACAGACGCTAAAGGGTGCCTGAGAATGGGCTGGGGAAGGCAGTGAGGGATCACATCCTTCCCACAAAATAGAATATTGATTGACCCCATTGGATGATTGATTTTTAATTTTTGCCATCAATGCAATTAAATTAATAGGAAGCAACACTTTGGTCTCTACAATCAAAAAATAGACTACAAAGATAAATAAATGTATTTACAAAATGAATGAAAAGCAGAAATGTTCTTTTTTTCAAGAGGGAGAAAAAAAACACACGAGAGAATAGACTTTTGGTACTAAAGCAGTAAGCTGTGAGTGTAAGTGCAAGTGCGTGATTTATTGTTTGTGTTTGACTTTTGCACAGTTCCACCCACATCCAAAGTTCATGGTAACCAGACTGAACTGGATGAGGTCAGTAGGTGGAAGGGGTTTTCTGAGACTTTTGGTCCAGATACTGGCTCAGAAGGTCCCTATACATGCTATACACAGAGTATGCGTTTAAGGTATGTTAATGTGAGTACAGATAAGGTGTCACCAAGTCATGGATGTACAACTTACAGTAACCCACATGTAACTAATATTGAATGAGTTGTTTTGTTAACTTCAGTATGTTTAGTGATGGTGTGTATTTATACTCACTGACACTGTCCATTTGACTTTGTTTGTGGTGGGTGTTTCCTCAGCTGTCTTATCCCCGTATGGAACTGAATCAGAGCCCAGTGTGTGATTCAGGCAGTGGCAATTAAAGAAACAAGAAAAATTAAATACTGTATAATGTATTGAGAAAATTAATTTGTGACCTTGGAAACAACAAAACAATCTCACCACTTGGTCCACGCAGCAGCAGTTTTGGAGCAGTTTAATCTGTCATGGACGAGAGAGTGTTTAAAGAACATTTGAACATCTACAGCTCCATGACAACAGGGCAACTCCACCACCTGAGGAAGATTGTGTGATACGGTCGAAAGCTCCAGAGCAGCTACTAAATGGAGTGTGATTGTCTTGACACCTGCTGAACAGCTGACAACCAGTTGTTGCCCAGCGGTGGTGACTGTAAACGATACCCAGGTAAGATGGCAGACGGATATCCCATTAGTTATGTCACATCTACTGTTTTATATCAACTGTCACCCCCAGATAAGTTAGTGTCGTTAACTCTTCCTGCTTCAACCTCCCGACCGTAGTCAGAAGATACAGGGGAGGCTGTGGTTTTGGTCTCCAGGGAGTCGGTACCGTACTCGCTCCGGAGTCGATACCGCACTCGCTCCGGAGTTAACCCCCGTCACTTAAGTCAACAGCAGGGAAACGAGGCACGGGAAACCTCCTGCAACTTCAATCGAACATTCACTTGATATTTACAAAGCTAAACCAACTCTCTTCTGCGCCGCTGCCCGCTTGCCTTCACTCGTACACCGCGCTCGTTCTAACTCGCTCCACCTCTCTCGTGGACGCGCACACACACGCGCACACACCGACTCTGCTATTCTCCAAATGACCTACGCCACTCTCATGACAGTGTATCAGTGATGCACACTCACGATGATTGGTTTATGGTGAATTGTGAAGTGGTATTCGTCCCAGCGGCAGTCTCCCCCTCACTGGCTCCCGGTTTACAGTTGTCCTGGCACAAAACAGGAAATAACCTGTGGCATGTGCCGATTGCGCAACAGTGACTCACGGTGCAACTGAAAAAGCTCCACGCTGTTAAGGTGGAGCGATGATGAGCAGCCGCTCCCCCAAGGCCCTAACAATTAGTGTTAAACTATAAAACTTCTCATGTTATCTACATTTTTTGATGAGACCTATAAACACAAGAGGCCACGCGTGGTGCAGCTGTCGGGCGTGACGATGCAAAACTACAAAATTCTGAATGTGCAAGAAATCTATAATATTAATGGATAATGAAACTATTGTTGTTTTTGACCCACATTTAAACAAACAAGCTGCTGGGGGCACAGGAGGAGGTTACAGGTGCAGTTAGGTCTCGACTTTAAAGCTGTAAACGTAAAAAAAGCAAGTAGGAGCGAAAGTGCAGAGCAGACTGAAACGGATTGGATACCACTCTCTCGTAAGTTAAAAGTTGTGACTAAAGGCTTTATTAATAGTTAATACATAATTTACTAATTCTTTATAGATCAGCTGCTACTAAGAACATTTGGGTTGCCAGGTTGTAAAAAAATCTCTCGCCAATAAAAGCCAATAAACCCTAAAGTCTGTAGTTAAAAATATGAAGTTATTAATAAAAGTTAGTAAACCATCAACTCTACAGTTAATAAAGTCATTAAAAATGAGTCGGTCAGGACTTTCTCATCTTCTAATAAATCATCAGGAAAAGTTAGCAAGTCAATTATAGATGTTAATAAGTCATTGATAAAGAGTTGTTGTTTTTTTTAACAACAATATATCAAGTCTTGTCAATAATGACTTAATAAACAACTAAAAACAAAAAAAAAAAAACTGCTGAAGGAGGATAACAATCAGCCAGAGAGATTTTCCCCAACCTGGCAACCCAAAAGTTGTTCTCAATAATGGCTTATAACAGATTTATTATATTATATTATCAATTAACCATTAATAATATCATTATTTACAACTCATAAATCCCTATCAGTGTGATTAATTGGATACTAAAACTGGTTGCTAAGAGATTCTTATGCGCAGCAGGAGTACTGAAAGGAGCTTCAGGGGTCACTGTTGTATTTCTGCCTGTTTGGCAGAGAGCAGATACAAACAGACCAAACAACTGTACGGAGACTGCCTGAAAAGGAGGGTCTTGGTCCGCCTCCAAGCAAACTGTGGTGTGGTTCAATTTTGGTGAGCCAACCAAAGATTTTGAGAGAGTAGATATGATGCAAGAATGTATCATTATTTTCTTTGGTGCGGACCAAATGACCCAAACTACAGGTGTTAAAGTGACCACTCAGAGTGCTATGGAGAAATACTTTTAGGAGTCATGCAATAACATTTTTGTATTCTTATCCTACACCTCTCTTACTTTTTTCTGAGGTTTGCTCATATGAGTGCTCCAAGTCAGATTCACCAACCTCTATTGACTGGATAAAGTTTTTGTAAGAAGTGTAAAAAGTATTTTTATCAGCCAGGAAAAGAAAGAACGAGCAAGACCCGTTGCTGGTGTGAGCACATCCCAGTATGAAACACACAGGCATCGTAGCTTCAGAGAGAGACGTCACTTAAGCGACTTTTGGGTCTTTCTAATTACGTATTTTCACAGTCTGATACTTCAACAGCAATCTGCGACTTTCTGGACTTGCAAAAGGACAAACATCATATGTGCGATTCATGGCGCAATTCAAACGAGATCAAAAAAATATTTGACTCTCGCCGTTGACTACCGTTCATATTTTTCTGAAATAAGGTCACATGGTGGACCGGAAGGGGCGGGACTTCACCTCTCCATATTGATTCGATCCACAAACGATTGGCTAGCTAGTCGCCCAAAGTCTCATTTGATTGGATGAATTTTTGTAAACTCATCAAACATCAAACATTTGAAACTGTTTACAGGAAGAGGAAAGAAGGGGATTTTGACCACATTTTGATGAAAAAATACTCTGTACTCATACTGTACATATACAGTATTTGGCATATAACAAGAGGTAAATGAACAATTAACACAGGGACACAGGATTAAAACTGAGAAAATGTTATTTTCATTTCATGGAAACTTTAAATTCTGTGATTTATTGTTTGTGTTTAACTTTTGCACAGTTCCGACCACATTCAAAGTTCATAGTAACCAGACTGAACTGGATGAGGTCAGCAGGTGGAAGGGTATTTCTGAGACTTTTGGTACAGATAGTGGCTCAGAAAGTCCCTATACATGCTTATATATACAGTAATCAAACTTTGTGTGTGGTGGTTGTTTCCTCAGTTGTGTTATCCCTGTATGGAACTGAATCAGAGCCCAGTGTCTGATTGAGGCAGTGGCAATTAAAGAAACAAGAATAATTAATATACAGTATAATGTGTTGAGAGAGTTAATCCGTGAACTTGGAAAGAACAAAACAATTTCACCCCATGGTGAGCGTTTAATCCGTCATGGGCGAGAAGTGTTTAAAGAACATTTGAACATCTACAGCTCCATGACAACTGGACAACTCCATCACCTGAGGAAGATTGTGTGATACGGTCGAAAGCTCCAGAGCAGCTACTAAATTGAGTGTGACTGTCTTGAACCTAATGCGTACACAGAAGCTAATCAACAATTAAAAACACCCACAGAAGAATTAAGAAAAACAATATTCAGAAAATAAGGCAGGACCCAGATCAGCACATTTATATAAAAAATAAAATGAAATAAAAATATACTGGCAGCAAGTATAAGATCTGACATATTTCTTATCCAAAGACTCAGTTTTGGGGAGCCTGACAGCCATCTGAGAAGGAGGATGCACCTTCAGAAGCTATCAGAGACCAATGTTTTGTTTGAACAAACTGAGTTGGAGGAGGACAACTTTGGAAGTGTATTTTTCAAGTCAGAATCTCTCACCGCGGTGAAGAGCCTGTAAATGATTACTCACAGTGATAATATTGACACGGTTGTTGCAAAAGATTCATTTCTTAAACTTATGTAATATTTCAACACCATGTCCTGGGAGGGAAAGTGCGATCGTTTGTTGTCTGACTTGCACTGCTGGTTTTATGGCCAGTAGGTATAAACTTCCAGTACATCCAGATCTCAAACTGGATTTCCAAGTGTGCATGAAGAGGGGCTTTTGAAAGCCAGTGTAGGTATTTTGACGAATCTCACTGGTGTATGATAAACCCTGACATTAGTACTCGGACTTTGACCAAAGCCACATTAACCAGTGTTGTCAAGACCACCTAAACCGCGACCAGGTCAAGACCAAGACCAGAGTGTATCGAGGCCGAGATAAGACCAAGACTTTGAGGGGTTGAGACCGAGTCAAGACCAAGACCGGACCAGTGAGAGTCCCACACTGCATGACACACTTACGATAAAATGTGGAACATGCAAACCAGAGGCACTCCTCAAACTGATGTGAAAGATCCACATTCCCATAAAGACACCCACAGAAAACCGAGACAAAACCGAGACTTTCCAAAAGTCTTCTTGAGAGCAATCTCGAGTTCGACAACATTGACGTTAACCCTAAATCCTGCTCAGTGCATCACTGAAATTTGAAAATTGGACAAACAGTAAAATGTACACAAATAACAATGTGATGGAGTCTCATAACCATGAAACTAAAGGAAGAAACTGCCCTTTTAACTGCAAAGTTTTGAAGATAAAAGTGTTGGGGGTGGACATTTTGTTTTCATGGCAACTTGATTAAGAAAGAGAAGCGAATCCCAAAGAGAATTTAAATTGGAATTTGGGAGGCTTTTTGTGCAGAAAAGAACCAGACCTCGCTGGGTTGAAAATAAAAATTCTGGTGAAATGAATGAGGAAATTACAGAAATGCTGTCTCAAAATATCAGAATATTTTAAAAGTGAATCAATAGAAAGTCTTTTCATGTATTCCATTTGTAAAAAATATATTCACAGAGCCCACCGTGGTTAAAATGCTTAATCTAACCTCCCCCTCAAGCCTCAGGTGACTTTTTCATACTCAAAAGTATCACTCTGAGGCGACAGTGCTTTCAGCAGTAAATCATATTTATTGCAAGACTGAGTTGAAACTCACTAGAGCAGTGGTTCACAACCTTTTTCCTTAGGGGACCCCTTTCTATCATTGGGTAAACTGAGGACCCCCAGCTAAGTGACATATTTTATGGATATTTCATATTATATTCGATACATAACAGTACACAACACCTGATAAGCTGTACAATTAACCCAAATAGTGAACGCAATAACTGCAGGAAGTTTGGGTAAAACTATTTGGATGAATTTTGAGCAGATTATTTCCTGTGAATATTGCATCAGAGATGAGTTTTCCTGTTATTTTTAGGAACTTTTAATAGAATTCTCTGTATTGTGTATTTTTTTTTTTAACACTCATACATATTTAATAGGCTTCTTTTTTTGGACAAATTCAGTGTTTTCTTGTACTATCAGCTCTGTGGCAGTTTTAACTGCATACTTTTCTAATGCAGGATGACGCTGTTTAGCAGAGAGGGAAGGCTCTGTGAATGTAGCTTGTGTTGAGGTCTTCACCGTGTCCTTATCCTGTTTATATCTTAAACAATAATAATAATAATTAATAATTAATAATAATAATTTCATTTAGTTTTCTTCAAAGAAAAGAATGAAATGCTGAGATATAGTCCAACTGTATATATTTTTTTAAAGTTGTCTCTCACCCCTTAAAATCAAGAAGGCCGCGCAATCCCCTGTGAAGCTTTGGTGACCCCTGGCGGGGGTCAGGACCCCCAGGTTGGGAACCAGTGCACTAGAGAATATCAAAGTAAAGAACACAATCACTCTTGTCCACTAGATGTCAGCAAAGGCCCTCAAAATATTCTATATTTCAACAAGACAGTGGTTGTGGGTTGAGGGGAAGTCCATGTGCTGCAGAACTTTAGCAGCAAAAGTGAACGAGTCAATGAATGAAGGAGCGAGTTCAGACACAGCTATTATCTTCTTCTGCTCTCTTTTAGAGAACTTCACAATTTCCCAACAAAAGAGAGCAGCCAAGACAGATTTTAAACATCTAAAGTTTGGCAAGCAGCAAAGCAGGACGCTCATTACATCATAATGTTCATCTTAGCAGAGAATAAAGCTTCATCACAGCTTACATAACACCCAGGAAACAGCCTCTGTATACTCAACTCGGTGTTCAGTTTAGGTCTGTATAGAGTATAGTGAATAATGGAGACACACTTAGAATCATTCATTCTTTCTTCTCACTTCTACTATTTAACACTGAAATGTTTTGTAGTCCACATCACATTCAACTCTCTCCTTTCAGGGCATATTTACCTAAAAAAAAAAGAAAAGAAAGAGATGCCACATCAAGGATGAGGTTTAAAGACATCTTGCTTTTGGAGCTCCGCATGTATGCTGGCTTTACATTTCTTGCATGAAGAGAGGTGTAATGATAATAATAGTCCACTCCGCTGAGATCATCACTTATAAATATTCATGAGGCCTTTCACGGGAGACGGTTTGTTTTGTTTTGTGTGCTACTCTCCAAAATTAGCAACTTCCCATGGGACAGATCTTTGTCCATTTTACAAACAGGTTCTCCTAACAGAGGAAGACAGGGAGAGTATTTTATTGCTTAAGTGCCGTTGCTGTAGGTTTGCGTCGATGTGATATGGGAAATAAACTGAGACGTATTATATGTGTGCTTGTTCCCAGGGAGGAAATAAAGTAATTGCACTTCACTTGAACTTGAGTGCAGATGAATCGTCACTGGAGGCAAAAAAAAACATCTTGGCGCATGAAAGATTAATTTGAAATCTCACAAACCGCATCTCAGTGAATCCAGGTTTCCTTACTCCCACGAGAGAAGGTGAAAGGTGGAACGACACATCAGCGCAGAGAGCCATGAATCCATGATTTATGTAAAATGTATTTATTTATGATTTTACTACTGGGGATGCATTTGTGAATTATAGAACACCACAGACACAACAATGCTCTTAAAAATAACATTTTACTCTGTAGTATGTGTGCTGTGTGTGTATATACCGTCACGCATCGGTTTGTGGACTGCCGTTTTGAAGCCTCGAGTTCGGCATTTTGGGCGTCACCATCTTGGTTATTTGTAACCAGAAGTGAAACGAGAGGGTGGAGCTAAGTACAACTGAATGCTGAATAAGACAATTTTAGGCAACCAAAATGGTATTGGCATTGGCTTCACTTTTCAGACCCAGAGATTGCCCACCGGTGCTGTGCTGGTCTGTCTTCATCCATCCATCCTCTCCACTTTCTATATGATCCCCACTCAGGGATATGTTCACTGCCATATTGATTGGTCTCTGTGGGAGATGCTCGGTGGCGTCCATCACTCTTTACACCCCCCCCCCCCCCCTGTTTCTCTAATCTGTCAAGGACAAATGGAGACCCAAAGACGTGGTCAATATTCTCTAGTGCTTCCACTCTCAGCAGAGAGCAATGATGGATCATTAAAGCCCATACAGCACACTTCAAGATATTGTCCAAGTTTTCTTGAAAGTAAAAAGGAAGGAGCCGATTTTAAGGTTATTTCTTTAGACTTTTCTCTAGATCATGGATACCAAGTAGATCACTGGTTCCATCCCTCCATCCACATGGGAGTTAATTTCTCATCAATATGAAATTGACAACAGCAGACAGACCATGGCAAAGACTCCTGGCTCAGGGCGACCATGTTAGAAGTGCAGTTGTGTCATTGGACTCAACTATGAACATGTCTTTTATTGTAGGATAAAGGGGTTTCCATGTTACATCTGCTGCTGTTGGCCAAAGGGGTTTACAGATAGAGTGATGCCACGATCAGTGAGTTATCCGCAACAATTACGTAGGAGGATAGCGGACAGACTGACCCTACTGGAGCTACTTAAATTTACAAAACAGTGATCATTTAAAGGAATAGTGTGCATCATTTAGGGGGATCTATTGGCAGAAATGGAATATAATATTAATAAGTATGTTTTCATTAGGGTATAATCACCTGAAAATAAGAGTCGTTGTGTTTTCGTTACCTTAGAATGATTAGTTTATATAGGGAGCGGGTCCTCTTCATGGAGCCGGTCACCATGTTTCTACAGTGGCCCAGAACGGACAAACCAATCACTGCATTAACTTTTCCTGCTTGGGCCGAAGGTGATAACGTTACTCGCTCCGGAGCTGACCCCCGTCACTCCACTCGCTGAGAAACAAGACACGGAAAAACCTCTGTTGGTCTTGAGGATCTGCAGCATTAATTTCTGCACAAACTGCAACTTCCACTGAACATTAAATTGACATTAACTGTACCTTCTGCTCCACTAGTTCACTCACACACATTCGCTACCGCTCTCTCTCTCTCTCTTGCTTCAACACTCACTTCCCACGTACACACACACTCTGACTCTGCTATTCTCCAAATGACATTACGCTACTGTTACAACAACTGGCTCTAGACAGGGCCAATCGCGTTTTCATGTCAGCCACTGTGATCGTCCTACACGCTTGGCACATGGGAGAGCTTACAATCGGCAAACTCACCGCTAGATGCCGCCTGATGTTACACACCGCACCTTTAATACACAGTGTCAAAACTTGAACTGTGACCCAAAAAGTCATGCGCACTGTCAATCACTTGTACTCAATTTATTAATGACGTTTCAGTGCCTCAGACCCTAAGCAGGTCAAATTTATACAGACAAACAGCACCAGTACTGTAAACACAGCCTGCGAAAAAAACACCAATCAAAATCAAAAAGGCACCAGCAGCACCTCCGAGCATCCACACGAAACAAGGTCAATGAGCTTGTCTAATTGAACAAAAATCGTGCTAAGCTCTTCCAAGCATATAAGCAAGAAGAATATGTTTACAAATGTGAAAACATAAACGACATACATCATATTTTACAAGGCTAAAATACCAAATATTGAAAATACAAATCACAGGTTTAGATTTCCAAATACTTAACATTACTCTCCCTCCACTGCAGCTCAGCGAGAAAAACCTGTCTGGCGAAAGATCCCTTTTGCACGGACTGTGGATTTTGTCCCCCCTCATCTCTGACATCAGAGTTATGCAGAAAGGGATCACTTCACCACTGGCATCAATAACGCTTTCAATGTACATATATGCATGTGAGTATTGCATCAAGATAGACTTAAATATTAAATGTTCCTAGCAATATTTGTCTGTGCGTTTGTGCTGGTGACATCTAAAACATGAATGCTGTGCGGTCTCATCAGAGTGCTGATGTCTGGAGGGGAATACAGTGACAGGAGGCGAGCGTTTCCCAGCTGAATAAACTGGCAGGACCCTCAGAAGGCCGGCATGCTTTGTGAACATGATTTGATGCATGGAAAAAAAAAAAATCTACCTGTTGTTGGCAAATCCTCACCTGACTAATCCTTCGCTGAGGGACTTAAACCAGAGACAGAGTCGGGCTGTGACTGGAACATTGTTGGGGAAGGTGATGAGGAACAGTGGAGGGGAACAGTGAACAGGTAATGCTTATTCATCCCTCAACGACAACAACTGTCAAGGTCCCCTTGAAAAAAAAAGTTTACCACAAAATGCCTTGAGTTTCTCAGTGAATTTGATATTTACGATGTACCTGGTTGCTCCCAGGTGTAAAACCATAGCTTGCATTGCACATGGAACAGCAGGGAGTACATGACGAAGCTGTATAAAGTAACCTCCACCTGCTTTTACTTCCCGATGCACATGGAGGAAAAAAATAGAATAACTAATAAAAACGTAAAATGTGCAGAATATTTCCCTGACATATTAACTGTATACACTGTAGAATATAGCTTAAATAGCTTAAGTAGACAAAGACAGACATATTCAGTAACGCATGGGTTTCGTGAAAACTTTAGTGTTCAAAAATGCAGAGGCTAGTTTTGATTTTAGATTTTTAAAGTATCAGGATGGTGCCAACTTTATCAGAAAACACTGCAGAATTATGGAGGACGGAATCTATAAATAAATGAATAAATAACTCAATAAATAAATACATATATCATTATGACGACACACGTTGAGTGACTTATTATTTACATAATGAGGCAGAAATGTATAAAGAAATGTAAAAAGAAATGTGTTAAGAAATGTATAAAGAAAAGAATACTGAAATAAATAAGTTTAGGGAAATAAATAAGGGGTGAAGTGCAAAGGGAAGATTGTGCAGAAATAAATAAATAAATGCATAAATATATACATACATTTAAAAATAAATATAAAATAACTAAAAATTCTTGCAAAAATACTTAAATAAAAAATAAATGAAAAAATAAATAACTAAAAAGTAAATACAAAAAGAAATACATAAATTCAAACTTTTATAAAAAATAATACAATTATTTTTTAATAATTAATATTAAGATAAATAAATAAATAAATAAATAAATAAATAAATAAATAAATAAATAAATAAAGAATCAAATTAAAACAGAAATATAAATTTATGTCACATTTGATCAATTAATCAATGGCTACATTTATTTTTAATATTATTTTTGCTACATTTAATGACATATTTATTTATCTATTTATTTATTGAGTCATTTATTTATTTATTCATTTATTATTGATTTTGGCAGGTTCTGTCCTCCATGCATAATCACGCAAAATAGGTCTCAGTACAATTTATGTATTTACACAGATGATGTACTTCCATTAAACATATAAGCTCAAGAGATATGATTTCATTGTATTAGTGTGGTTTACCAACAAAACAGTCCAAACAAAAGGTTTGACTCAAAATGATCTTAAACAAGTAATACTGCTGTACTTTTACTGAAATACAATTCTGAATGCAGGACGTATACCATTAATGTACTATTCTTTGTGTGGTATTGAATATTATTTGAATACTTAAGCATGATTAAAGCATGTATACAGTAGGTGGCAGTATGCACCTTGATGTTGCAACTATAGGCAAACGGTGTGCAGAGGAGAATAACTACTGCTCTCTTACATCTGTGGACTAATTGCAGTGGTTATTTATTGCTTCTGATAAATCAATTTCAAACCATGTATCTTGTTTGGTATAAACCTGTTTAAAGCCGTCTCTCTCTTTTTCATTTCTCTTCTCAGTGTCACCAATACCACCCGTTTCGTCTGAGGAGACCACAGCACCGATTTTTTATTTACACCTCTGAAACGAGGTTAATCTTTGCTTCGACTGGGGAGTTTCACACTGAAATTAAATTCCTGTTGTTGAAAACATACTTCAGATTATTGACTAGGAGCCAAATTCATTACAAGTAAGTCATCTTCATCTTCATTACTATGAGGGCCAGTACCTCTGAACTCACATTAAAGGTGCAAGTTGATGAATAAATATTAGAGCTGTCAATCAATTAAAATATTTAATTGCAATTAATCTATTAAATTAATAATTTTGTATCTGTTCAAAATGTACCTTAAACAGAGATTTGTCAAGTATTTAATACTCTTATCAACATGGGAGTGAACAAATATGCTGCTTTATGCAAATGTATGTATACAGTATATTTATTATTGGATATCAATTAACAACGCAAAACAATGACAAATATTGTCCAGAAACCCTCACAGGTACTGCATTTAGCATTAAAAAATATGCTCAAATCATAACATGGCAACCTGAAGCCCAACAGGCAACAACAGCTGTCAGTGTGCTGACTTGACTATGACTTGCCCCAAACTGCATGTGATTATCATAAAGTGGGCATGTCTGTAAAGGGGAGACTCGTGGGTACCCATAGAACCCATTTTCATTCACATATCTTGAGGTCAGAGGTCAAGGGATACACGATAAGCTAGTATGACATGGCACCAATGCATTTCTTAGGTTTTCTAGTTTCATATGATGCCACTATCTTCACTCTAGCGCTAAAACTGAGCCCGCTACAACCTAAAAATCACTTTTCAAAAAGTTGCCTTACTGCGTCAAAGAAATTAGTGCCATTAATAAACAGCCACTTGACAGCCCTAAATATAAAACAAATATTGACTGAGGAATAATGAAATGTTAATTATGATACTGAGGATATCTATGGTGTCACCAATGCGATTCAGCTCACTTGAATTCCTGATAGTCCAGTCAGTATAGCAGTGAAATGATTAACTGTCTACGCCAGAGGAGTCATTGTTAATCTGCTCTGTAACTACAGTTGAACACTAATTAAAAAGAGCCTGACTTGTCGTGTAAAAAGCCTCATTCCCTCACAGTTAAATACAAAAAGACACCGTGACGCATTTCTTCACCTTGTCAGTCCTTGACTTCTTTCCTTTCCCTCCTTTTCTGTTTAGCAGGTGAGAACAAAGCATATATTTTTGTACCGAGGTTGCCTGAAGGCAGCATGCGCCTGAAGGAACAATAAATGAGCAAATTAGAAAAGAGTTTATTTAAGTATGTCAAGATGAATTTAGACCAGCAGCCTCCATAGTGTCCAACACCTCCCTGATGGTCCGTTTATAGGCTGAATTTACCACCTCGTCAGTGCTCTGTAGGGCATGATGTTTAACATGAAGCCGCAGAGAAAACAAAGATGACATTTGCCTGCCGGGTTTCAACAGAACAAATGAGCACAGACTAGGGGGTCACGATGTGAGTACAGGTTACACTCCCCACTCTTATGTCACTTGTAATCTTTAACCCCGTCACGCCGTGACCCCCTTTCCTTCAGACTCTTGTCTTTTGTTGTCCTAGAAACTGAACTTGCTTTTACGTTGCACAACATTATAAATGTCAGCTGCATCCACACACTAAAATTCTGGTTTGGTAATAACCTGCTTCAGGACTTGGAAATCTCTGTTGCAGGCCAGGGCCACCAGGGCAAAAGTAATTACACAATCTGTTTAGGTGTCATCAGCACATAATTTCTGTGGTCGCTCAAACATGAAGGAGACCTTGAGGTGCTTATTTGTGAGTGTGTGTCTGTGTGTGTGTGTGTGTGTGTGTCTGTGTGTGTGTGTGTGTGTGTGTGTGTGCTGCTCATCAGGCCTGGCAAGCTGCAGTCAAGGTGTGGAAATGTAATAAGTAATAAGAGACGCTGTTCTAACTGTTATCGATTTCAGATGCCCTTGCAAACAATCAGAGTCAACAACAGTCTTTTATGAGAGAGAATGATTGTGAAGAGGATGAGAGGTGACAATTTACTGAAGCTTTTCTTATGGACTGAACAAGTCTCTACATATGGGGCAAAGTTCAACTACTACTACTACTACTACTACTACTACTACTACTACTACTACTTCTACTTCTACTACTACTACTACTACTACTACTTCTACTACTACTCATAATAATAATGACTGAACGTGATTTCAGTTGGATGTTAATACTGTATCTTTATTCAGTCATCACTTTTTGCAGTTGAAAATAACGTCAGTGTGTGTTGACTTACATTTACTGTCAATGTTTTATCATTAAAAAAGGATTCTTTGGGGAAATATCAGAAATGCACCTTTAGCTGGAGGGGCATACGTGTTTGTGTTTGATTGACAGCTGACAGGCTGAGCTCCAGCAGGGGAACAAGACATGAAGTAAACTCTGCAGCTTACAAGCCATGGGCTGACTGTGTTGTAAGATGTTGTTCTTGGTATCAAAGACACTGAAGTGACATTTTCAGGTACATTTACATGCTGAGCAGCTAATTAGCTATCTAGTCTGCAAACTGACGTTAACAGTTAATGTTTGCCTGGAGTCTCGTTCAACAAGCTAAGGTGCAGGACAAGATGTGTGTTCAGGATCAAACTGTCAAACCAGGCAGCGCGGATCAGATATGAGAGTAGACACTGAAATATGTTTCTGAAAGCATTTGAGGCGAGAAATAGGCATTACAGTAACAGAATATTGATTCATATTTGATCAGCGCTGCCTAGTTTGACCGTTTGATCGGAGTTTGCGAGTGACTGCCCAGAGACAGCTCGGCTCTAGCTCGGCTGTTATTGGTTGTTTTTGTTCAGGCGAGGTAGAAACTTGCAAATGCCATAAGGAGCATGATTTTTTTCCACAGATTATCTGTCTCATGCAATAATGTCAGGATAAAGTGACAGTTTTAGAAAAATAACTTTTTAAAAGTGACCGACTGCAGCTTTAACGTGGCTATTATTAATACTACGACTGGTTATTGTCATACCAGTTGAAGCCTTTTGAAGGATGAACCTAGTATGAAGTATGTGGTTTCATGTCAGGAATGATGAATTTCACTCATACTTGCAAATTAAAAGCACTACAGTACATACATTTTATCAAATAAAATAAGTTGCAGTACTCAAAAGTGTAGCGGCGGAGGATTCGATTGATTTGCCACCTTTGGACCAGCGGTGGACCTCAAGCAATCTCTTCCTTTATGTGAAAATCAATTTTAAGAGTGAGTGTGTGAAATCTTTCGTGATTTATTAAACTGCAATGTTTTAATCACATTTCCTCATATCAGGCTCATGAATTACTGGGCTTTATGGTGACATATAGCTGCTCAGAAACATTTGTCCCAACAAACAGTAGCTGCTGCAGACTCACTTTGTGGTGTTGATCCAGAACTTTACAATCATTACAGACAGCAAATACTGGATTGAAAAAAATTAAATGCTCGCTCTCGCTTTTGCTTCCCGACACGCACACTTACACAATTTAATAGCTGCTACCATCATTTAAATAGAAATAGACAGCAGTGTGGTAAATATTTGTATTGTAACAGTGCATAAAGGGATCATTGGACCACAATTCAATTCGGGACTGAAACATAAACCACAAACATCTCAATACCACAAACCAAAGACAGTTTCATGGCTGAGCCACTGGACTGAGACGCCTCATTAAGCTCGGAGTAAACAGGCAGTTTGGGGTCAAACTGAATTCCCATGAAACTCACTGTTAAAACAAAAGGGGAATTACAGTTCTGCTACTAAAGCAAAACCTAATTTTTTGTTGGCCAACACACTGGTTCAGCAGTTCTGAACTCTGTGGTATTTCTACGTAACCTTTTTATGATTAATTTTGGATTAAAACCCAAAGCCAGGGCATGGAGGTCTGACATTTAAAAGCTTTCCAGGGCCTGGAGGGCAGCTTCTCCTCTCTAACAGCATGAGGCAGAGCTTTTTCTCATGCTTAAAGTGACACCTGCACACTCAGGGATCAGTACCCTTGACGTGGTTTCCTACCCGCCACCCCTCCAACTCCGACATATCCCTAACATCCTTCTAGCCTTGACAGTTCAAGCACCTATATTCCCATCGGAGGCTGTTTTCTGTAAATCAGAAAAAGGATGCATGAGAGCAGGAGAGAGACAGACGGGTAGAAAAGATGGTAAACGAGGAAGAGAGAAAAGAAGGGAGACAAAATCATGTCAAAAACAAATCAGAAGGAAAGCCACCACGAGGATCAAACTCCCGTCGGCACTAAGGTCAATAAGTCGGCTTAAGCGGGATTTGAGCTGCAGCGCTGGGTGATATTAGAGCGTCTTAGAAAGTTTAGGACAACAGCTGCACAGTATTTTTGTGTGTAAACAGTAGGACCGGGAAGATACACCTATCTCCCGATTCGATACTATCACGATACTTGGGTGCCGATTCCATATGAATTGCGATTTTTAAGTTTTGTGATTTTACAAGTATTGCGATTCGATATTATGATTTTGTTCACTTTTTTAAGATTAGACCATGGGAAAAAGTTGAATCATACACTTCTAGGGACTTTTAATTTGAAAAATATCTAAATTAATACATTAAAATGTTTGATTTTCAGTATGTTTGTAGTCAGAGATGTCTTGAAGTCAAATATATCAGTCATGGTCTGGAATTATTTATTACATTTTTTCCAGCAACCCAAAAATCAAAGAATAGGCATTTCCCTCACAAATTAGTGGTATTTTCTATTTAATTGGTAAGGGACATGTAATGTTTTAAACTTCTGGTGAATATAATCCAATCAATCTTATTTCCATATATATATTTTGTATATACAATTTGTTAACACCTTATTTTGAAAACCGGACGTAGTAGTAGTACAACAATAACAGCGGTAACTTCCTTCTACCTCCGCATAGACTCAAATGAAGCGAATATATTGATTCTGGCATTAACATTTTTGTAAAAAAAAAAAAAAAAAAAAAAAAAAGCGTAACATAGGTGAATCGATTTTCCCCCCACCCCTAGTAAACAGTATGTGAGGTTGAGTAGCGTATCTGTGTGTGGCATTTCCTAAAACTGCATACACTATACGGTTTGTATATTTTGTTGAATACACAACCTACAAAGTCTCTCCAGGACATTTGACCAAAGAAGCAAGATAAAGACATAAAGTAAAATAAAGTCAGTTTAGACTGTCAGGGAAGTTCCCATGGGCTCAGCAGCTCTCCAATGAACAGCATTCCAGTAAACAGGATAAAAACGGCACTCAGTGGTCTGCAGAAAGGTTATTTCACAAGCCTTCGTGGCTGCTGCCCAGGTGATAAACTTTACTGTCCGTTCTATCTAAAGCTCAACTTGAGCTTTGTGCACAGTGTAGCAACTTTTCTGCGAGGTCTGTGTGAGTCAGTTTGGCATCTTTTAAGATAAACCGTAAATTGGACAGCTCCATAAAAAGCACTTTGCCACAAACATCACACTACATTTCATCTAAAGTCCTTAATGATAAAGCCGTTTTCTTTCCAACACCAAATGCATTCTACAAACCTACATCTAAACCTCTGCAACCCTGTTAAACACTTCTGTACGCCTATGATTAAACAGGAGAATGATGCCAGTATGATGACATTAATCTTCTTAATCGCTCTGCCTTCCTGGCACCACAGGAATGATTCAAGGATGTAGGAGTGTGGAACAGATACACAAAACACAAGAAGGTTTTTTGTGATTTTAGAGACAGCTGATTACCGATTAAAGTGAAGACGAATAGGAAAGAAAGCAGGTGTGAGATTCAAGTACAAGGTCAGAGCTCAAGTTGATGGAGTTCCTCCATTTACAGTACTTGGTCAGGTTGATATTGGATTTTGCCTGGTAATGGAAGTCCAGGTTACTAAAAAGAAATACTGAATAACAGTATGCTTTTCCCTGAGGGTATTCTCTCAAGGATGCCTTGTCTCTATCTTTATAACCCCAGTGCGACTGTCTGTGTCTCTGTGGCGGGTTTCAATATGGCAGGTTTGAGCAACCTGAAGTCAGATAATGTGGAAAATAAGTGAAGCAAACAACGTGACCTTTAAAGCCGCCGTCTGAGCACATTTTTCTATCCATGACACAAACTCAATTAGCTTAATGTGGAGGCATGTGGTTAGAGGCAGCCACAGATGATGATGAGAACATATTGCATAAAATGGAAATGTAGAATAAACAGCGCACTTCAGTTTGAGAAAATGTCCTCCGCATAGAGGCAGTTTGAACTTTGAGGTTGGGGGTTCACAAAAAAAAATGGTAGGAAGGAGGAAATGTAATATGTACAACAGAGGCTTTTTTTCTGAACACCAGCATTGTTTTTCAATTGTTCCCAATGAGGAGAGTGTGTATGCGGCTGCCTAGAGAAAAAGCGCTGCACCAAGCATCTTTTTTTCTCCGACTTTTTTGTGCGGCCACTCCGAGCGCTTCTAGTTGAAAATGTCTGAACTTTTCAGATGAAGCGCTCCTCGGCTCTCTGACAGCGCTTTTCTGCCAGAAAAAAACACTATATGGACAATGAGTGATGGAATATTGTGGAATTACCATAGAAACCAAACTCGCACAAACCTCTAAATCCGACAGTAAACCAGATACAAAGTGCTGAACAAGAGGCTTCAAAACGGCAGTGATGTCACGGCGACTACGTCCACTTCCTATATACAGTCTATAATTTAAATCCCTTCATGAAATTTTTGGCTACGGCCACTAGTGGGTTCAGTGAGCCCCTTGAACCAACGCAAACTTTTTGCATAAAACCACACTTTTTGTTACCTTGCTCATTTCCCAAACCTGTCATCTAGAAATGACACTTAAATACTGCTAAATGGATTTGCAAATGATGTTCTGGCGGAAATGTAGTTCGTGCCATCATACAACTCTTGCTGCTGCAACAACAAAACTAAACGGTCTGGTCATTTTAATCTTGCAATCTTTGCTTCACGAAGCACAACATACTGCAATAATATCGACACCATAGAGACGACAACATAGAGTCATATTCAAACCGTAAAAAGTTGCCTGGGCAGACTGAGCTATAAGGATTTTGTGCGTCACTTTTTCCTAATTTTTCTGCCTCTCCCTATCCTCAAGCCCTGGAAACATTTGGCGTCTCTCTCTCTCTTACTCAGTATTTCCTCGCTCTTCACTTATAGATTTCAGACTGCCACTGACATTTGTAACCATCACCCTCTTTTTTTGTGACACACTTTTCCATATATTATGCCATAATATGTCCTGAACTGCATTAATCATCAGTGTTCAGCTCATTGGTGATGCTGTATGCATCTTCTGGCCTGTGGGAAACTCAACGGTCCAACAACAGTGGTTAGAAACAGGCTCTTCCCAGCTGACAGTGCTGGTCAGAAACAACTAGACCTAACGCATGTACACACAACATGCCACGCACACAAAAACACATTAACACACAAGCCATTACACGCTTTCATGGTCTCATAAATTATACAAATAACATCGGTAAATGCTCAGAACAATGTGAAGTATTTGTAGCTTATTACGATGATAACCGCTTGACTGCATGACAAAGAGTCTCCATTAAAATGAAGGAAAATTATTCCTCCTGAATCAAATAAAGGAATCAGCGTTATCCCGGATCTTCTTCAGCCATGCCTTCAGACGTCTACAGAGCGTTTCAATAAATCATTATTTGAGGCTTTTGGAGTAAAGTAAACACTTCTGCTCCGGGCTAATGTTGCGTGCTATCTGTTTGCCAGAATCATTTATCAGTCGCATCATTTTTTTTATTTTGCATACAGGTGGGTCAAGAACAAAGTTTTGGGACAGAGATTGTCCCATATTGGTGAAGTTATTCACCATCCGTAACATGTGAATGTAGATGAAATTAATTGAATTGCAGTTTCATCACGAGTGTTCTCCTAAACCAGGTACGGTGGTTTGATATATCATGTTTGAAGACACTGGTACACAGGTGGTAGGGCTGCACGATATGAGGAAAATATGTGATATGCGATAACGTTATTGAATATTGCGATAAGGATATTACTTGCGATAAATAAACAGATATTAATGTGTACTCAGTTCTGCCTTTCCAACATTCATTTATTGAACAAATTGAAATAGAACACACGACCGGGGCCCGACATAATAACGTGCACCGGGGCCTGACGTAATTATGTGCATTGGGGCCCATCGTAAAAACGTACACTGGGGCCCGACGTTATAACGCGCAATGGGTCCCGTCGTAATTACGTGCACCATGGCCCGACGTAATTACGTGCATTGTGGCCCGTCGTTATAACGTACACTGGGGCCCGACGTAATAACGCGCAATGGGTCCCGTCGTAATAACGCACACTGGGGCCTGTCGTAATATCGTACACTGGGGCCCATCGTAATAACGCGCACTGGGGCCTGTCGTAATATCGTACATTGGGGCCCATCGTAATAAAGCGCACTGGGGCCTGTCGTAAAATCGTACACTGGGGCCCATCGTAATAACGCGCACTAGGGCCTGTCGTAATATCGTACACTGGGGCCCATCGTAATAGCGCGCACTGGGGCCCGTCGTAATAACGTGCACTGGGACCCGTCATAACTACCTTACGCCACTGGTTGCTGCCACCTGTGTTTTGTCTCTGTCAGGTCATAACTGAATGAATATATTTAAAAATGGATGACTTTATCATCTTTATGATCAGAAAATCTCCAAGACTGGTAAATGATGATTGAGTGCTAAATAAAATGTAGTAGTGTTACCTTTTTGGTTATTTTACTGAACCGTTGTATCAAATATGTTCTTTTACTTGTTACTTGTGAATTTTTCCCTGTGCTTCTCCATCTTTTATTCCTAATATCTGGACATGTTGCCTTTCTTGATTGGCTCTTGATTGACCTCTCTATGAACGCTATATCTATGTGCATGTCGATTGTCCTGTGAGCTCACTGATTTGAATCACATGCCTTCTTTCTATTCTATTTTGTGACTCAGATGATTGCTACCTTCTATCCCATGCTTATTGTGAAGCAATGATTCATAGAAGTAGAAAAATATCTCATTTTTTTGTTTGATGTCTACCTGAGAGGGGCCACCTCAATTGCTGTGTTTTTTTTTTTTAGTTCTTGATATTCTGCAAGTCAAAACAAAACAATCTGCAAATGGATATAGAAATATGTACTCAAAATAAGAGGGTGGTAAAAGAAACAGAGCCTTTGGTGAGGTAAGAAAATGTCATGATATGCGATTTACTGAGAGGTGATGGGAGATACATTTTTGGCTTTAGACAGAATTCAATATAAGGAGCCCTCCTCACAGTGGAGGTAAAAGTCATTCCACCTTCGACTGAGTTGCCACAGGGAACAGCTGAGCGCAGGGCTTGAGCTTGACATATAAGACTGGACCATGGCCCCGAGGCATCAGGTTGTGAATCCTTTTACAGCCTTGAATGTCTACAGTTGCATTTTGAATGTGATGCATGCAGGAGGAGGAGGAGGAGGAGGAGGGGGAGGAGGGAAGATGTGTGTTACTGCATCTAACGTATAGCTTTGAAAAAGGGCTTTATCCTCAGGCTGCTACACAGGCTAACATCTTGTTAGATTATTAGATGAACAGGTACACGCACACATGACGAGTACACACAATAACGGCACCAAACGGGCCTGACCAATCTTAGCATGGCCCTGGGAGTTAGGGCATCAAAAATGACCTCGCCCCAAGCTGTTTTCTCTGCGGCAATAACAGCACATGTTGCCCTCATGAATGCAATAATAGAGCTAATGTTCCTCAACTGCATTACATTACATCCATGTGAATTATAGTCTGCAAAGAGGACTCATTTATAGCAACGTTTTCAGTTATTTTTCTGAATTTTCCGTCTGTTACAAGCTTGAATGCTGTGCTATTAGCGTCACTTCTCTCTATTCTTTTTGAGAAATTTTAATTTGCTATGGTTTCAATAATGTCTGCTGCGAAGTTGACAAAAACTGAGGATGAAAAATAAAAAGTGACGGTCGTTTCTCCACCACAACATGTGTGCAGGAAGCTTCATTTTCTCATGCAACGTCAGCAGTAGATATTTCACCCTCTCTTCAGCTTTCATGTATGCGTGATCCTCCCATATCCCTACATGAAATTTGTGTCCTTGGGGACTCGCCTTTAACCTGACCTCTCTCTCGAAATAGCCCCTGCGTCTTGTGGGAATTGATTTATGCACACGGCTTCCAGCAATCTGCATGGAAAACTGTGTTTTGCTCAGCTGTGTGGAAAAAAACATACAGTTTGCATTATGCAGTCATTGTGTATATCGGGATATTGAAGGCTGCGTTAGCGCGGGAATGTATTATATTACTGTCACTTTTCCTTGCATAAGTGGAAGTGGCACAGAAAGTCATATTGGTGCACACATGAATGCATTTACAGATTATGAACACAGACAAGCTTAGTCACTCACTCATCATCCACTGACTCACTCACTAACAGTCAATTTGCACCACACTGAAGTAAAAGGGACTAAAATCAAAGCTGTATAGGCTCAAATTTAGGCTTCTTATCTGGCAGAATCACAAAATTCAAAACAAACAAACAACTCTCAAGTCCCATGACAGACAGACATTTTGGTTCTCTTGCAAATTGGCAGTTTGACTCTAAATATACAGAAGTACAACAAGATGGAAATCCCAATCCTGTATTTTTAAGGAGTAATTTTTTTCCCCCCATTTTATAATCACTAAATCTCTTTTTAGAGGACTGTGGTAGGTCTAAACATAATAGAATTAGGGTTGGTACGACGTAACGTGGGATGGTAGAAATGTTTCCACCGGTAAGAGATTTGGCAATACCGTTTCCGGTAGCTATTTTCGTGCGATCTCGTGATTCACTTGTGATATCGCGATGTTGTGAATCCAGCTACCTTGCAAGGTAATGAGAATTGGGCAAACATGGAGGAGGAGCTTGAAGTTGTAAATACAAGGCAGGAGGAGGCATCCCAATCCAAGATGAGGAAGAACTCTGGATACATGATTAACAGACATTTGTACCTTGTAGTTTAATTTGACAGTATTTTGTCAGCTTTTTTAAATGAAAGATAAGCAAATCCTTTTTTATTAGATTTTTATATTGCACTGACTGAAGTCAGCCTGCAATTGTTAACCTTGAAACCTGTAACACTGAAATTATTGTTCTTCGGAACCTTAAAGCTTCCATTTTGAATATTCTTTAGTTTTACTGTTTTGAGTCTTTTGTTTTAAACTCAAGCTGTTGTCACAAGTGAGGCAGTTTTTGTTTGTATGGAAGTTCCAAATAAAATGAGAAAATAATCAAATGTGATGAAGTACGGTATGGATATTTTACACCATTTCTTAATTGAATTTACAGAACAATTACTGTATCGTGATATGTAATGATACGTTACCGTAATATAAAATGACATATACTGTGATAGAAGATTTTGGCCATATCGCCGCCCACCCCTATAATAGAAGAAACTTTTACTAAATGTAAAGGGATGATATCGTTTCTGTACTGTACCTCCCGAACTCGTACTGATCTGATCTAGCTCCAATTTGCCAACTGCCACACTAGAATAGTCATCTCATCCTACAATAATCCCACAGGATTACTGATCGATATCAGCCTGAACCAAGGAAAAGACACCACAAGTGTTTTTGTTCATATAGGTAAAATGAGGAGGGCATTGTTTTATGAACCTTTGGTTGGTTAGTTCTCTTCTTTAAGGCTTTTACACACCCGGGGCGCGACAACTAAACAACACAAAAATGAGAAATACTTGCCTGCAAATATTATATATCTAGGGCTTTTATTGTGAAAGGTAAGAATGACACAAAAAAAAAACGCCGCCAGTGTGTAAAGGCCTTTAAACCCTCCCCACATCTGCCACATAAACATCTGCATCAAAACTAATACCATACCAAACCCATTTCACTTCTATTTGAGACATAACAATCCAGGTTTCCTTGTGCTGCTCTTAAGACAAAGTTTAATTGGTCAATCAAACCAGTTGTCATGCACATAGGTTGATAACTGAGGTAGAAAAACATCATATATCACATTACTGAACATACTATTGATCTTTTAAAATTCTATGTATAAATACAGTTGGTTTTAGATCACATTTTGATCACTTTGATCAGGTTTCTGATGTACTGTACTTGTTTTTTTTCCATAGTGCATCTTCAGTGTGCACAGACGTGGATGCTTGTATTTGTCCAGTTTGAAAAAAGGAAGTCTTTGTTTTGCTGCATGCTGTGTTCTCATATATTTTTTCTGCAGTGATACACTTTGTCTAGCACCTCCTCTGCCAGCTGCTGTGGACAATCAGACGAAACAGGCTACAGGATTTCCAATCAACCATCTGCAGTTTGGAGGATATAAGAGCTCCGGAGTGTTGAGCAAAAGGGGGAGAAGGTCTGACAAGACAAGCAAACAGCGCAGCAGACTGATGGGAGGCAGCTGGGATTAACGGCCCACAGTTGGTAGAACAAACTGCTAAACCTCGGGGCCACCCGAGACAAGCAAGAAAGTGAGAATCTGAGACAGCATTACCTAAACGGTGCAGAGGCAAGAGCCCATTTAAAGTGTTTCGACAACTAATGAGGTAGCGCTGCGAGACGCCAAAAGGACAGATACTAGGGATGTCACAATACCAGAAATGTAGAAGTCGAAACAAAAACAAAACAATACTCCCATGTACTTCAACTCCTTTATCACCATTTGCATACTGGATTTTGCAAAGGTATTATTAATCCCTGATGATCCGCCTCAAATTTCTCACCAAAAACGAAATTTTACAAGATTACATTTGAACACATCATGATAACATTATAATTCACCGTTTTGTTTTGCCCATTGAATAGAGCTTGAATGCATCATAATGTAATTCAATACATTAGCATTATCGGGAAAATTTTCTGTCGTCGCTGGGACGCCGTTAGTCTCGAGCCCTGATCCCTGGTAACTGGTACCTGCGGTATTGTAGAAAAACAAGTACCGTCACGTTTTCAGAATTTTGTCATCGACTTGGTACCGAAGTATCGGTTCTCGTGACTAGGGATGCACCGATACCGATACCGAAGCCCAGGTATCGGTATCGGGACTGAAAAAGTCAGATCGGTGCATCACCTACTCGTGACATCCCTAACAGATACAGAGTTTGTGTGTTCAAGGTGACATAGTAGGCTATACTATTTAGTCAAGGTCGTGCACAACATCAGATTTGAAAAACAAAAAAAAGATTGATGACTACTCACTCACTGAGTCACTTGTACTCCCTAACACACTCTGATGTTGAACATATTTAGTCACTGAACATTGTAACATTAGACCCTGAAAATATCATTCACACATCACAGCGGTTTGATCAAAGCCCTCATTAACCAAACTGCATCCGCCTCATCCCTTTTCCCTTCCCTAATAGTGATCTACACAGTTTTGGCAGACCAACAGCGATGCTAGATACATGACATTTTAATGTTGGCTGTGGTGAAATGTCAGCTTACTGTTCTCCACCCTGTGGATGTGTTTGCAAGCGAAGCGGGCAGCAGATTTAGAGCTGGTTCAAAGCTAACTGAACCACATGTGACCTGCTGGCCTTTTACCCACACCCAGTGTACATTACACTGTGATGTTATTTCATCACAGCGCTGCTTTGTGTGGAGCTTGGAGAGGTGACAGTAGCTGCTGTGAGAAATCTCTATTCAGCCCCATTTAACTCGGAGTGAATAGAGGCAGAAATGCAGCAGCAGGCGGGAAGAATCTTCAAGACCAGGTTCATTAGGATCAAAATGAGACGCTTCGCAATTTATAGGACATCAAAAGGTAGATGGGTGGTGGTGGTGGTGGTGGTGGTGGGGAGGGGGTATGTGAGGCTGTGTGAGGCCTGAGGATAACAACATCATCTCCTCTCCTCTCCTATGGGATCCTGCTATTCATGTCTTGGAAAACAGAGAGAGAGAGTGCTGCATGCAGAGCAGAACTTGGTATATTCCCAATTTAAATTAGGGCTGCACGGTTATAGTCAAAATGCTAATGACGATAATTTTGATCAATATTGAGATCACAATTATTTATCACGATTATTCATAGATTTTAGGGACAACATATTTTTATTGCAATTTCACATTTTAAATAACCAGCGCTGCTTTCACTTCAATGCTGTGCTACATTCCAACCGTAAAAAATTAAAGACGTTATCCTTTTAAATTGTTCTCGTCATCTCTAGTGGTTATTTGCATGAAAACACACAAAACAAATGATTAGGAAATAAATGATTGTATTTTTATTTAAATATTTGCTTTAATTAAAAAAAATCTTGGCATCAATAGTTCTAATTATATATTATAAGCTGCTTAGAGCTAGTGTCAGGGAGTTAAACAGGTCATATTTCTCTCTTTAATATCTTTATATTGCTGTGAAAACATCTCCTTCAATCAACTGGATTTATTCAAGTTTCTCGCCAAAAAGTATATCTTACAAGATTACATTTGAACGCATCATGGTAGCGTTATAATTCACCATCGCCCAATACGAGTGGATGCTCGTGAGAGGAGCATTTTAAACGTCAATATCGCAGGCGATCATGTTCATTTAATTGTGGGAAACCAAAATTCTGATCGCGATTAATATTCGATTAATTGTGCAGCCCTAATTCAAATTCAAAAAAGGTCAATTAAATTTTGGCAATATCTAAATCAGGCTGATCAAATTTCTCTCGCATACAAAGCTCTCATGTCCTCAATCATCAGGCAAAACATTTGAAACAAATTTAAAAAGATGAATATACAGAACAATGGGGAAATTAAACTAAAATGCAACAGAATCAATCCCTGAACAGAGATATCCGAGTAGCAGAAAAAGACAGGCATGGCTAGCAGCTAAATATGTCTTCTCCTGCCATAATATGAGGCAAAAATAAGTAGAAATGCTTATACAAGCATAATATATGTTCAATATGTATCCATATACTAGATTGAGGGACATGTAAAGTATTAGTTTATTATCTTCTGTTCTTTTTTTCCCCTATGCTTTGGCAACACTGATGTATTGATTTGTCATGCCAATAAAGGAAACTGAAATAGAGAGAGAGAGAGAGAGAGATTTTGGCGAACCACTAAATTGCCTCACAGATAAGGCACACAGGGCCTATTATAGCATAAGAAAATCTCTACATAGACTCAATCCCCCAATTAAAGTTTGGCTAAAGTTATTCAGTAACATCATTCAACACATCCTCATGTATGGAAGTGAAGTGCGGGGCCCTCTAATGAACCAGTGGCTGACATCTTAGGACAAAACACCCATTGAAAAATGTCACTTTCTGTGAGGAAATCCTCAGGGTCCACAGAAACAGCCCAAACCATGCATACAGAGCGGAGCTGGGGGAATTCCCTCCATCTCTCGACACGATTAAAAGAGCGAGCCGGTTCCAGGTTCACTTGGCACAAGCTGATCCTGAATCCTACCATCACATAGTAACAGCCTGTGCCCAGAGACAGATCCTCTGAGAATCAAAGAAACCTACCAGGTCAATAACCAAGAGCTCCATCATCTCTCCAAAACACATCTTAAAAACAATTAACAAGGAAACAACTCCAGATACATTCAATATTGGCAAAATGAAACAAAATGTATCACCAAACTAGCATTTTATCGTTTATTGAAAGCAAAATACCTTGTCAGCGTTTAAAACCCCAAACAGAGACGCATATTAAGAATGTGCGGACTCAGCGACCATAAACTAGAGATGGAAACAGGTCGTTATCATAAGGATTGGAAACCCAGAGAATCTGTAAACACTTTACATTACATTACATTACATCACATTCTGTAGAGCAGAAGTCAGCCAACAACCCCTCATATTGAAAATAAAAAAGTATACAGTCACCTAAAAAACTAGTGACCCCTAGGCATACCATCACACAGCCCTAACCTGCCAAGAACTAAAGCCAGAGAAGAGTCCTGAGGCTCTGTCTGGACAAGCAAACACGCCCTGGAGGACAGCCTCGGGTCCTCAACACCAACCCAATGAAACCAAGACAAATTATCAACAAACAAAAAGAAAACTATATCATATATTTGAAGGAAACAACTAAGACACAGTAAAAAATAAAGAAAAGTCTTGACTATGTACAGACTCAGCGAGCACAGCCTGTCTATAGATATGAGTCGGAACAGACAGAGCTGCTGCTCCCAGTGTAACAGACAACAGGTAGAGTCACAACTACATTTCCTACCAGGCCTTCAGAAATGAACACTTTCACAATATAATAAAAATGCACACTGAATTTGAAAACATAAAAGACATAAAAAAACTCCCATATTGACTCTGGGAAATGCCCAAATATGAAACGAGTGCAGCAAACTTTATCACCTCATCTTATGACCTGAAGACAACCAGTAGAACCTGAGAAACACAACTCTGTATTCACTTCTTTTTTAAATTGTTTTATTTTTCTTCTCTTTTTTTCTTCTCTACATCAGTCAACCTGGTTGGTAGGCCTATAACGTGGCCTGTAATCTGGTTTGTTAAAACCTGACTGACAGGCTATGCATTATTTGATTTGCAAATAAAGTGGTGATCACATTTTGCTATTAAAACATAGTTGCTACGAATGATTTTCATATAATAATTCTGTAAAAAGATTTTAATTATCATTAACACACACACACACACGAGGGCTGCACAATTCATCTATTATTAATCACGATCACGATTTTGGCTTCCCACAATTAAAATGATCATGATCAACTGCGAAATGTGTGCTCCGCTCATAGAAAAGCTGTATATCAAAATGCTGTGCTTCCTAAACTAACAGCCAGCCACCAGGGGACGTTCAAGATGTTTTGGCTTCAATTATGGGGGCAGAGGCAGCCTGTAAAAAAACTTTCCTGAATGTTGCAGCTGTAAATGCTCTGAATTCAGGTGAAGAAGAACATTATTTTAAGTCTTATTTTGATGCAAAAATTACATCAGCAGCAGGAATGAAGCACAACATGGAAGTGAAAGCAGCGCTCGGTTTATTTAAATGTGAAAGTGCAATCAAAATAATTTGTCCCTAAAAATCTATGAATAATCATGATGTCAATATTGATCAAAAATAATCGTGATTACCATTTTGGCCATAATCGTGCAGCCCTAACACACACACACACACACACACAGACACACACACACACACACACACACACACACACACACAAACAACATCAACACACACTTCAGTCTCAGAGAGATGGCGAACGTGTTAGCAAACCATTGCTTTCACACATCGAGGAGACACTTAGCGATCTAAACATTATGGTTAATAACTCCTGAGGAAAATATCTGGTTCTTATAGCTGCTAAATGATCCACTGTGTTCAGTAGCAGCTAGTCTCTTACTTTGTCTGTCTGCAGTTCGGTGCTGGACAGGTATAGCAAACAGTGGGTTTATCAGAGCTTTTTCTCTGAAAACAGCTGCCTGCATCTAGGTACAACGCTGATGAGAGCAGTGAGAGTAGACCAAAACAGTAAAGTTGTGAAAACAGAGTGAAAGAGGACACCTTTGACATAACACATAGTCATTTGATCCGTTGTTAAGGCACAAAATACTGCAGCTTTAAAATAAGTCCTATTTTAATTTCCCATGTGTGTTATAAGAGAGATTTACTGTTATTAAAGCTTCCAAATGCTGGATTCTCGATGTACAGTAAGTAAAGGACAAGCATTTCAAATGCAAATGCCATGTAATAAAAATCTGTTGTTAGAAATATTTTATTCTGGTAGCATCACTCTATGCCTGCAGTGCTTCATCATTATTCCTCTGCCCTCACAGCACATCCCTATTAGTGAACATCTCTAACCAAGACCAGACACGCAGACACGTGGGTCAAGGTCGGTTATTTATATCATGAGCTGTGTCCAATTAAGTCAACATGTCAACCTGAAACCGTCTGCAGCTAATGGGCTTCCATCAGCATGAAAGATGGCTTGATAAATATCAAAGGCGAGGACGGACGAGAGAGGAGACAGCTTGATATTAATGATAATTCAGGGGATCATCTTGATGGAGATGGCTGTTCTGGTGCACGGATCAGATACGCGCGGATCAAAGTGTCAACATGGTTCACTTGATAAAATTATCAAGCTGCGTTTACTTTCGATTATGATCTCTCCCCAGAGAATGAATTATGTCGAGATGTTTAGATAATCAATCATAGCGGAGTGACTTATGTTGCTGCTGTGTGTTTATGAGCTTGTACAGGCCCAACAACAGAGGGCCTGCTTCTCATTGTTATACTGCTGTAAAAAGTAAAAACTGCTTCAACAAAGCTCACTTCCCTGAACTAAACCTCCGATGTCAGTCCACATTTACTCTCTGCGCCACGGGGAATTTATTCTTCAGAAAGAGATCGTTCACAGCTGCCTGTGAAGTTCTGACATTTTCATTCCGTCGGTGTATAAGCTACTTCAACAAAGGTTATTCCATTATCTGTCACTGTCTATCTGCAATGATGTACTGAAACATATGCACAAATACTGGCCTCGCCGACCTTTATCTCCAACTATCAATTGTAAAATGCACTGTAAACCACAACCTCAGAGTCCTCGGTGTGAAAAGCGTGTTTTCTTAATCCATTAACCTGTGAAAATGGCTGCAGGGGATGATGAAGAGCTCCTCCGAGACACTCTCCCCTCTGGCCAAACCAAAACCTCTCCTCATCCAAATAGAAGCACTCAATCTTAAGGACAAGCTCGGTCAGAAGCGACGCAGCAGCACACCGGCTGCGAGCGTGCGGGTCACCTCACCCACCATATACTGTAAGTGCTTCAGATACAGTTTTACAGAACAGAGTTGACAAAATAATGTGGAACTGATACCTCCTGAGTCATTTTATCTTCTCCAGACACCTCATATAAACCATCAGAGCCCATAAAAACAATAGCAGTGAAGCGGACGACATCTCTATAATTTGTCATTCTCGCACATCACTTAACCCTTTAAAAACGGACCACCCGCTGGCGGCCGCAGGAGATCGCGTTCATCACAGCATGATCCTGTGTAAATTAATGTAAAATAAAAATTATAATAGCTAGCACATTTATTCTTTTTGCAGCAGAAAGCTAGGGCTTCTGTCTTTCATGTCATCATGTTGTACGGTCGTCATGACGTCATTACTTTATGTTACATGCAGAACGTAACAAAACTATCAAAACGTCGTTGCACTCAATCTTCTTATTATAATGAGCACATTTCAAGAACTAAACAATGTGCATAGTTCCAATAACTTATGGAGTGTTAAGCAATATTTTGTTCATGTTTCTACATGTAGAAATCTTTTGGATCAATATGTTTTCTGTGTTTATTTAGTAACATTTTATGAAAAAACATGTCAGATTTTTGAATTTTTTTATGACACAATTTCAATACTTGTATTAATTATCATAGTTTATTGGCTGACATAACCCTTGTAGCTTAGGTTGTACAGATTTTAGAAGCATTTGAAGAAATTATGTCACAATAAGCAAATATGCTAATATAAGCATGTATGAGGCAGTTTACATAACAGTGCCAGATTTCCGTAGCTTAATCAAAACAGCTGATGTGCCTGTGGAGTGGGGCGGGGTGCTTGACCGGGCGATCAGATTTGATTAACGAAAAAATGTGTGTGCTCTCTCTCACTCAAAGACAGTAGTGAAACTTTCACAACATGAGATATGAATTCCCCCTTCCCTCTCACATACTCAGCAGCTCTCTCACTGTCCAACAGCTAACAAGCTAGCTAGCCACATCTACCGGCATCAAAACAAGAGGGAGGAAGGAAGTGGTTAAGTAGTAAAGCCCGCCTCTCGCTTGATTTGATTGGCTGCTTGGGCCAAGTGTGACATTGACGAATGGGGCAACTCTACGCCTGCTGCTGAAAAGTTGAGAATATTTTAACTTTTTTGCGTGTCTAAAAAAAAACACGGAGCAAGAAAAGAGCACACAGCAGGCGCGCCATACCAGGAAAACAATGGTTTTGTGGGCGATGTGTGTCTGGCGACGCGTTTCTGGTGACGCCCGTTTCTGGCGACGTGTCTCCCTATGATCAGGGCCTTAGACAAAAGTAGGTTCCTTATTTAGCCAATGTCTGCTAATTCTAGCAGCTGCAGCTAGCTACCCTGCAATCCCACAAGCTACCTTGATGAATGATATGCTAACTGTTGACCTTGACAGTAATACTCGACTACAATTGTAGGCATAGTAAGATAGTTAGACGGACATGCGGCTAATGATTCCTTATACTTTTTCTCTTGTGTATTTGGTTTTGGAAAGACTACAAGAAGATACCACCCTGCAAACTATGGAGCTATGATTGGATAACCGCTGTTCAGGGTAGGGGGTTTAGCCAACGATCGATAGGATAGCGAATGACCCCGCTAATACCCATCCTGCCCATACCGTTCCTGGGGGTTTCTCCCAAAACTATTCATCAATGTGTCAGCGACGGCAACCATATCTCTATGAAAGTAACACCCTGTCATATCCATAGGGAAAGATGGAAAGGTAGAGATTTTCCACTGAGATCTCTCTAAAGCACCTGGACATATCGCTCTCTTTCAGCAACACCATCAAGCCTCCAGGGCTCTTTAAGACGCCACCGGGCCGGTTGATTGATTCCACCCTCGGAGATTAATCTAGATATTGACTGTGTGCGCGGTGTGAGTGCTAGTGTGTGTCTGGCTGTTTGAGTCAGAGAGAGAAAGAGAGAGAAAGAGAGAGAAAGAGAGAGAGAGAGAGAGAGAGAGACAGTGTGTCTGATAGAGACGGAGCCAGTGGGCCCGGTGATCTACAGCCTGTTTAGATCCTCATTTCCCAGAGTTCATAGCTCTCCTCCATCAACCCGCAGGCAGGGAGCCAAGCCTTTGCTCTCTCCTCCGCGGTGGTCTAATTCATCCTCACTTAGGAAAGGTAAAGGCTGCCTCTGTCTGCCTCAACAGGTCCAAAGGCAACTCATTTTTATCACTTCTCTTTGATCTGCCATCTCCGGATTTCTTATCTCCGATTTATTGTGATGATGCTCTTCTTGTTTTTATGCAGCATGTACTCGGCGGAAAAGGAAAAAAGGAGCCTCGGTCTCTGAAGAATTTCCTTAAGCAAAAAGGTTAAATAGGCGAAAGTGTAGCCAAGGGAAGAAAACAACCTTATTACAAGACACACGTGCAGCCACCCACATGCAAGCAGCCATAAATAGGCTATACACACTGAAAACACACGCAGGGTCGTGCACACTCGCACACCTACACACACTGTCAAACTCTCCCATTTTGAAAGCAGATCAGCCTCTAATTTTTTTCCAGATTTAAATAACTTCCTCCCAAGCAGATGGTAATAAAATGAGGCTTTTCTTGGATGTCACTCCACTGTGGGCAGGTAGGTGCAGCGGGAGCAGGTGTGTGTCGGTGAATCAGGGCCAGGGGCTTGATGCAGATTTGCACTTCATTATATCCAGCTGTGCATTTGTAGCTCTGACAGACAACGACACCTCGCTGACACACACAGATGGCCGTCCACAGCTGACAACAAATCCGGATGGATTTTGTGAATAGGGTAGTATTACTGTGATGGGAATACTAATGACACTTTAATGCTGGAGGGGAAAACCCTGGTTTGTTGCACAAATGCAACAATGATTGACAGCAGACTCGCATAACTTCTCTCCCACATAAGAAGTTATGTATCGACAAGAGGAAGTAATAAAATA
This sequence comes from Sebastolobus alascanus, assembly GCA_916701645.2. Classification (NCBI taxonomy): domain Eukaryota; kingdom Metazoa; phylum Chordata; class Actinopteri; order Perciformes; family Sebastidae; genus Sebastolobus; species Sebastolobus alascanus. Next base: position 209,691 of record CAKAOJ020000163.1, read on the forward strand.
TCGTGACACGTTGGCTTTGTATTGCCCTGCCAACAATTGTTTGCACAATTTATTAGGTTATCGATTGAGTTTAGAGGACATTCTATTAAACTTAATGCCGTGGACATGAGAGACTGGCTCAGTATTTGTTCATGTGCATCTACTCTTTATAGAGCTGTCATATTTACTGCTTTGAATGAGCCATCAAAAGTATATAATTTCATGTGCCTGAGAATCTGCAGCAGCCTCAACAACAATTTCCTGTTACAATGTGCTTCACAATGAATTGAAGTCAAAATCAGAAGGCATAAAGCCCCAATTAGACCACAAAGAGTCTCAAGGAGGGCTAATAAAAGAAAAAAAAATGATGTGATGATATATGAGACTATCGTTAAATTAAATAACACATTTAGGCTACAGAATATATTGCATTAAATGTCAACGTATACACAAGTGGAATAACATCCCACCATGTCCAAACCAACAGTAAATGCCAGGCACTCACATAGATAGATAGATAGATAGATAGATAGATAGATAGATAGATAGATAGAAGCCTGTTCAAACAACTGATTATCAATCAGCGATACTGATAAATTATAAATATGTTCAACCACCTTACTCAATGTAGCCTTATTGGAATTAACCAGAAAAGAGGGAAAAATGGCCTAAATAATAGAGCTATGAACACCACAGCCGTTCAACAAGCAATGTTAATTAGCCACATAAGTTAAATAACCAGATGCTTCTCATAGAATCAACAGCAGAAAGGTAAAAAAACAACAACAACATGGAAATGCACAAACAATATAAACTCCACAGCGGCTGCATCCACAAACACACATGTTAAAGCAAAGGAGTGACTGCACAGTGTTTACACACTGCATAGCCTTGTAGTTTTACAGCAATTAATCAGTGCGTTATTGGACTCACCTGTGTGAAGGACTGTCTGTGGGCCTGCTGCACCTTGAAATCTCCCTCAATCTGCTCCAGGGTTCAACTTCTCTGCTCGTTTGTTCTCAGTGCATCATATAATATAACCAGTCCACTCGGCCTCTCTGTCCCACTGCGATACTCAACGTTTTCCAACATGTTGAGCTGAACGAGGCCCTGCAGTCACATCAACGGTTGTTGTCACAAAACAGCAGAAAGGCCTCACACACCCTCACTGAAGGTAGAAGTTCCGCAGTAGTGATAGGCGGGCTGGTATCGAGGTCCCGCCCACACACCCGAACGAGCCAATCACGAGCCGAGCACGGCCGCAGCTTGCTAGCGTGAGCCACCTAGCTGCTACGTTAGCACCACGGTAGCCGTTTTGACTAGAAAAACACAAATACTAACTATAATAACTACATTTCTGATCAAATTGACACGTTTTCTATTAAACAGACTGGTGGCGGTTATGGAAAGTTAAAGTTACATCTCCTCTCTCATATAACTCCCTGGCCTCCAGCTGCTCAACTACTTCACTCAGAGCAGCTGACAATCACAGCTGTCAATCATGACGTCACACCCCCTTTTTATTGCATCAAATAACTAATTAAAACCAAACTTATCAGAAAAATGAACACTCGAACATACATCTGTGATAAGAACTATACCGAAAATCTTTGGGAAAAAATGAGTTGACGTGTACTTTGACTTTAGGCTCCTTTCTTTCTTCTCAAATAGGAGTTCATGAGCCAAACAAAAAAAAACAGAAAACATAAGAGCAAATATGTGCAAATAGTTTTTATTTATTAATTTTAACACTCAGGTCCTCTGGGGGGCTTTTTTAGCAGCCACACATGACATAAAGACTGTCTGGGTACTAAAAAGAGTCATCAGAGGACCTAAGCACTCATATGTGTATATGAAGCATTTACTGAACATGTTCATGTAGTAAAGAGATTTTTTTTTTTTTTTATATATTCTGCTAAAACAGCACTCTGAGTTGTAGCCACTGTCTTGTCGGGGAGACCAGAGGGGAGTACATTACTATAATATATAGTGATGAAAGCGTACATTAGTCTTTCACTGTTCTCTGGAGAGAGAAATTAGCTGACCTTGCTGTATTTCAAAGGTGAGATAAAGCAGCTTGGCCACATCTCTAATGCTCTGCAAATTTAGGCCTAGGCTGCACATGCTTATATTTTGTGATTAGAAGCATTAGAAGATTTAAACTTCGCTGCTGGACAGAGTAATGACCCACTTAGTAAGGAGCTAATAATAATAATAATAATAATAATAACAAATAATCAATATGTGAATGCATGAACTTTATCAGGCGAACCTAAAGCCACAGGTAGAGCTGAAATGCTCCCCACCATGTAGACTTTTCATTCGGTGTAATTAGAGAGTTGTTGTACGCCACATTAGAGGCTTCGGTGACAAATGACTTAACGAGCTACACGGGGAGTCCTAATTATTCTGCAATTAGAAATGTAATTATGGGTTGTTCCAACGGCTTGCTTGCTCATTGACTAGCAGTGTGGGGGAGCAGAGACGGAGTGAGCATCGCATTTAAATGCCAGTTAATCTGTCACACATGGAAAGGTGCATATAGGTCTCCGATCGTAGCCCCACTTAAACTTGTGGAGTGGACTGGACAGAGTTAATGCACCGAGGTTTGTAATCCATCACTGCGAACCCACGCTGGGTAGAAATACTGCTTTAAATGTACCTAAAACAAGTTGCAAACAGTGTCCAGACTACTGCTGTTCTACCAGACAGAGTTGATGTAGAGGCAGGCAGCTAATGGGCTGTAATGGATTTCCTTCAGCCTTTCAGTATTAAGTTAGTAGAGTCTGCATTACGTGATGAGCTAAATCTTGTGTAGTCAAGCTGTGTTCAATGAGGTCTGGTGAAAATAAAGAACAAGAGGATATGTGTACTCCACCAATGTTGAAACGAAACCTTCGCCCTTGACTGTACACATGTCACATTCTCATTAGCGGCTGAGCCCCCCTGAAGGAATCACCCCTGTGTCCTGCAGCAACAGTCTAATAATTCAATGCAAGCTAAATGTTTGGGCTTGATTTAAATAAACACTAAAACTTCCCACTGAAAGTGTTAGATGTTTGCCCACAGAGCAAAATCTTAAGTCATGTATCAGTATTGTTGCCGTTTTTTTTTACCCGAACAGGAAACTTGTGTTGAGCAGTTGTTGAGATCAAATGGAGTTTCCTTGAAAGAGTAAATATGAATTCATCATTAATTACGTTGATCTCTATGTTTACCTGTAGACAATTTTCACATTTCCAGCTGACCTTCTGTGCACACTGACTAAAACAATCAAGGTTATGCTTTTAATTTATTGGAATTGATGAGTTGGAAGTGTATTAACTGAATTTGCCTCTATTTTACCCACAATTAGATACAAATTACATAGTTCTTTCCAAGAAACTACTTGGAAATGATTAGGAATAAACACCCACAAAATAAAGCATTATTCCACTGTCCAAGACACTGAATGATACAGTATACAGCCAAACAGTGGGTGCAGCTGTAATAGTTTTTTTTTCTTGATTTTGTAACCTTTACAAATCCTTCACATGCTGTATGTGCCATCTATTTTGAAGATTTGATACTTATCCTCAGTAGTGATGTTACTGCTGAAGGCAACATCAAAGTTTCCAGACTGTTTTGGCGGGGGGGGAAAAGACATGTAGTTCGGCTATAATGCTCTTGTGTAGATCATTGTTAGCAGACTTTGGGTAAAATTCATTAAAAACTTGAAACTCAGTAAACTACTCCCGGGTCCTGGACTATTTTTGGACAAACAATTTGTTTTAGCACATTTTATAGCTTTAGGTTGCACAGATTTGGTCCAAACCGTCCAAGGTCATGGGTATGATGTATGTGTGTGATGCCATATTGATCCCCGAGGGAGATCATTTATCTTTTCAGCAGGGGTAGCAGTGTAGGGTCAGGTGCACAACAGTAACCTTGTAGCTCACACGGTTTCAGTGCCCTGCTCTAGGATATTGCAGGGCAGACAAGAGGGCCACGTGGCCAAATAATCCACATGATACCACCATATTATTTGTATCTTTCTATATTCATTTTTTTAATTATATGGTGAGCAATATATTCTTTCAATGGTTTTAGCGACTGAGATTCCCCTGGTTTCCTCATGATAATGTGAAAACAAGCTACAAAAGTAGTGAGCATATTGTTCATTGTTTCAGGGTCAGTGTGTGTGTGTGCCATGCTCGCAGGCAGTGTTGGGACCCATGCACTACAGTGCTATGTTGTAGTACGGAGGAGCTCGTGCCAGTGATGACAGATGAGGGCTAAGAGGGCATAGTCCAACTAACCCACCCTGAGCTCTGGATGACCTGCCGGCCTGGCAGCCGTACAGCACTCTGCCTTTAACCATTCCACGGCTCAGCCCTTTCTGGAAGCTGTGGTCTGCATTTTAAATTGATGTCCAAACTACACACCAGAGTTAAAAAGCACTGGTCACGCATGACATGCCTCTCAAAAGGAGATTTATTAAAAATCGTTATATTTTCACGAGCTAGGCTGCAAGTTCAGAGACAATAAAACATCAATATCTTAAAGGAAGAGCTTTTGGCAGTGGAACAAATGCCTTTGAACGTAAGTGAGCAGTATATACATATATATATATATATATGTATATACTGTATATATAGAATAGTTGTATTTTTTATATGCTGACAAACAAGTAAAATAGTAAATAAATGGAAAAACTAACATACATCACTGAAGGAAAGCTGGCAGTTTTTGAAAATATCTGGTGGGAGCTTCACGGAGTTTTTGAAACAAAATGTTGGAAATGAACAATAAAGCCAAAGACCGGAACGGGGTAACCGGAATAAGATGATAAAGTGTGATAGCCCATGTGACCTTTAAGATTTCTGTACATTAGAATTACTGTAATATCTGTATATTAATTTCTGTCTTAATTACTATTTTTTTTTTTATTTACTTGCATAATCATTTGATGGTATATTGTATTTGCTGCCAAGACTGACAATTTTATTAATATATAATGTTTGTTATAATTGTTAATATAAAAATATTGTTAAAATAAAAAAATAAAATAAATAAATAAATAAATAAATAAACAAACAAATAAATAAATAAATAAATAAATAAATAAAAAAAAAATAAAAAATAAAAAATAAAACAGCTGAGATAAAGAATTGTGACTCCAACACATTTGGGATCAGACTTTTAATTGGACTTAAATTCACATAAATAACATTGGTTCATATATATTTTGTATATTGTACAACTTAAATAATATATATTTCCCCCATATGATTTATATTCCTCTCTGGCTAAAATTATCTCTCATATCTACGGAAACAGGAAAGCCTTGCATGAATGCAACGCTGCTCTTTTTTTTGTGCTGTTTATCAAGGTCCAAATGCCAAAGGGAGAGGAGCGTGTTTCGCATGAGTTGTAAAAAATAATTTCCCAAGTTACACAAACAGAAAAGCAAAAAAGGAGAATCTATTGCATTGTCTCTAGGGTATTACACTGCACTACAAGGAGTGGGTAGCTATTGAAAATCATTCACCGTATATATTTTACTGTATTGACTTGTGACACAAAGAAAGAAAGAGCACTGCAAACTATCTGATATGCATGGTAATGAATATTTCTAAGAGTTCTTGTCATGATTTCCTTTTTTTTTTTTGCAAAAAAAGAGAGAATATGCTTGACTCGAGATAAGAAAGCCCATCATGAAGATAAGGAAAGAGTTATGAACCTGCAGCAAGGTCACGTAATCATGCAGTGACCCAGCCATGCACGCTTGCACAGATGAGTTGAGCTTGTCAGTCTGGATCACAAATCAACACATGGCCGTTTCGAGTCTGAGACCGACATTATTCAGCGAGATGGGTGGATATCTGGAAGTCAGGTAACATTCACTAACCTCCCTGACAGAAAAAAAAAGATAACCCTCTCCTCCTGCGTTGACCAGTGGATCATCTCTGTTGCCTATAGCGCTCATACAATCAATACCTCCATCAAACAATCACGACGGACGCATCGTCACACAGTAGCCCTGAATGAACACTGCAGGTTGAACAGGTCAGATCTTTCCATAGCAGAGAGTTTTACATCACTGGATCTTTGCTTGAACTCATCAATATGTAACCATGGTTACTAGCAAATGAAATCAGTGTGTGTTTTCATGGTCGAGCAAATCATATAGCCTGTCAATACAAATGTTACATGACATTCAACATTAAGTATATACCTGGTGATGTGTAAAAAGAGTGAAAATGGCCATGAGGTGTCAAATGTAAAAACATCTACTTTTTTTTTTTTTAACACGACCTCAAATGTCACTTTGTCGCAACCCCTCCATACTTTACCTCCTGCTACACAATCTCTTAAATCTGCATAAGCTATGATACATATTTGATTGTCTGACTCGGAGCCGCTACCTGAATATCAAACCCACACTAGGCCTTCAAATCCAAATAAGAAGCAAACAATGGATCCAGCAACAGCTGCTATCTGAATAGTGACGGGTGACAAGAAGAGGTCACGTCTGTCGTAAGCGAAATGTGCAGGTGAGTCAGTATCTGATGAAAAACAAGAGTTGGTGAACTTGAAAGAGCTACTTAAGTTACCCAGTGAACCGGTGTGGCTTTCATGCATTTATCACGACAAGGCCAACCTAAACGAAACATGAACATGTGTGTCGGTTTGTGTGTGTATATGTGCATGTGTGTGTGTGTGTTAACAAATCACAGAGGAAAACACAATCATGCCATGACATTGCGACAGACAGCAAGTTAAAGTGTTAACCCCCTCCTTCCCTGAATAGTCGAAGACAGAGTGAAGTTCTTTTTAAAAACAGCTATTAGTTTATCATCATTTCATCGTGATAAAAATCGCATAAACATCATCGTAATCATATCCCTTTTCTAGACAAGATAAAGTTACTATATGCTATCGAAAAGAGCCACGGGGAGGGAAAGTCACTGGTCGTGTTCAAAGCACAGTGAAAAACCTTTTGACTTTACAGCAGGGGCTTCTGGTTTATTACACCAGATTAGGTGTCAGCAAAACAACACAAAAAATCTTATTAACTGTGTGTTATTGCAATACTCTATTATGGTTGATATCCGGTAACCATCGTTAATTACTGAGCATAACTGATTTTGTAAATATGAATATGAAAATAAGTTGAACACAACCAGCAGTAGTGCTAGTTGTCACTTTCCCTCCCCATTACATCCCTGCCACTCAGCTCCATCTACTTTAATACTCATAGAGGGGAAATAGTGTAAATTAAAAAGTGCATCATGAATATGTTTGAGATTGATAATAAAAGTAAACCATCTTTTTTTTGTCATAAATAACACTTTTTTCCTCTAATATTCAATAAACCTCTTATTATACAAGTTGAGTAGTCACATGATGCAAATGTACCCCCTGTGATCTTGTTCATTATCTGGGAGCAACGTTAACACTTCCTGAAACTTGGAAGCTATACAACCCGCCAATGCAAACAGGACTGCTGCGTCAAATCTAGGAGGAAGATCAAGGAAAAGACTTTAGCAACGACCATTTACAGCTACTGAGGCTACAACACATGAAAAGTGATGCGATGCAACGCAAAAAGGTCCACAGCTGGCATGTATTTGCGTAAGCAAGATGGTAGCATATAGCTCACACAATAAAGTGGACTCAAAGAAGGCACATCAACATTTAAAGGACATACGCTTGTACTTTTTCTTGTTGAGTTATGCTGCATTCCATTTGAACTGGGAAGTCAAAATTTTCGAGTTCCAGAAATTTCAACTGGAACACCAACTGATATTTCTGACTCGGAAAGTCGGACGAACCTCACCAACCCCGACATCAAAATCAGAGATGGCTCATCATTAAATCAGTCGCACACACCGTACTGTCCAACTTCTATCTGTGGACATGCAATTTTTCCGACTTGTTGTACTGGAACGCGGTCAACTTGGGTGCGACGTCATTCCCAGCTCCGACGTCCAATTTCCGAGGTAAATGGAGCGCAGCATTAGATTAGAAGATTGATACCACTCTCATGTCTGTACGCTAAATATGAAGCTAGAGCCAGCAGGCGGTTAGCTTAGTTTAGAACAAAGGCGGGAAACACAGGGAAACGGCTAGCCCGGCTCTGTCCAAAGGTAAAGAAATCCACCCTCACGAAAGCTCACGAATATACACATTAGACCTATATCTCATTTGTATAATGAGAAATGTAAAATCAACACTGTGGGTTTACAGGAAGTTATGTGCTGGACCTAGTAGACTGGAGACCGCCTAGTCGTGATGCGTGGGTCGACCCAGAACCCAGAGACCCAGTTCGGGTGAGCCTACTAGAAAATATCGCGGGTTTGGGCAGACGGGTGACAAATTGACAAAGCAGCGTTCCGAGTAAGTTATTAATAACTTACAGAAACACCGCACGCAGAAGGTGCCAGTCCACCTGGCACCTTCTCTTCCTCTCTCTGTCTCTCTCTCAAACACACACAGCGTGTGCCGTGGTGGCGCCACGTAATTTTAACACAGGATCCGTGACACCGCCATGTAATGCACTGCCAAGAGGTCGTGGTCATTTCACGTATTTCTGTGAGATCACACACACACACACACACACTGCGAGCGGCTGCGCTCGAGTCTGCTCGTCTTTGTCCTTGTATCAGATCTCAGTCCTGACATTTATTGTGCAACTATGATGCATAAAGTTGGCGGTTAGCGGGTGGGGTTGGGTTCAGGTGGCCGATTGACGCATATTTTTGCGGGTCGGGCGGTGCGGATTGGCTCTCGTAACAAGTCAGGTGGGTGCGGTTTATAAAAAAACCTCACCCGCGCATCACTACCGTCAAGTCTTTATGCTACGCTAAGCGAACCCGACTGCTGGCTCTAGCTTCATATTGAGCGTACAAAACATGAGTGGTATCGATCTCATCTAATTCCCGCCAAGAAAACAGTGTATAAGTGTATTTTCCATAAAGTCAAACTATTCCTTTAGCTGCTAATTCATTTAAAGATTAATTTAGCGTTTGTCAAAAAGCTCACTTGACATATCATGTAGCCTTAATGAGACGGAAATATGGACATTTAAAATAAATTTAAAATGTCTGTAGTCAGAGGATTCTTCACAGGATTTTTTTTTTTGCTGCCTCTGCATTGTGTTTTTTTTAATCTACCGCAGGTGAGATGTAATCTCACTGTTCACATGTTGTAACTTCAGACTCTAAATGGCTGACGAGAGCACTCCCTCCTTGGTCTTCTGCCTAGGGTCAGATCAGGAGGAAGATAAATCAAACAGGAAGACCTTAAATGGTCATAAAACCAGATGTCCAGCCCTTCCCTCAGTGACTCCAGGGCATCAGATGAATTTCAGGTTCTACTGACGTTTTGCAGTAAAGAGACCTTGCTCCCATTCACTGATGGATTTGCAAAGCATTGGATGGCTACAAACTAACGGGACTGACATTTCAGACTGGTGTGTACATCTCCAACACTTTCTAAATCCATAAGAAAGTAACCGGTCCTCTCAATGCCCCCTTTCAGTCACCGGGTCTGAGTGGACTCTGCTCGGCCATTGGCGGGCCTTTCTCAGTGACAGGATTTCATCCCGGTCAAGTACGGCGACTCTTGTCGGCACAGGCCCATCTGCTGCTGCTGCTGCTCTAGAAGATCCGAGCCCACGCCGTCGACAAAGTCGGGGACGGGAAGCCCTGAGAGTATCATGACCGACTTGTTCCAGATCATGAAAGTGGGCACAACGGGCAGGAGGAAGGAGACTTCGAAGGTGTGGATGTGCTGGGAGTTCATGGCGTCGTGGAAAGACAGCGTATTGTTGTCGTAGTCCAGCAGGACGCCCAGCCGCCTCAGCTGCAGGCTCGCCTCCACCAGCATCTCCTTGCCATCGTGGCGCACCATAAAGTTGTTGTTGCAGCGCGAGAACACCCATGAGGACGAGTTCTTGCCGCTCCATTCGTTTTTCGGGGCTGATTTGTAAGCCACGCCGATGGCATACCTGCAGGGAGGGAACATTTTGGAATGCATTAGTGATCTGAAACTAGTGTCCTCCTTAATGACTTTACTTGCACAGTCAAGCTACCTCATGCTGAGGACACACAAGATATGCGCGGGCCCCTTTGGGTCTTTCCTGCATGAAGAAGGTCTACTTCGGAGCCAATTAGTGAAAAGAATATAAATAGGATAAGAGTATACGCCGTGTGTGAGTGTGTCTGTGGTGCGTGAGTTTGCATAACAGCCTAGATTTAAACTCCCCAAAGTAAGATATTTTGGTTTATCGAGCCTCCTTGCAGGCTTATATAATGCGCTCTTGTTCATGTGTGTTTTCTTACCATGTGGACGCTCCCAGCAGCACCTCCCAGTAGTGGCACCCGCTGTCAATGAAGACATTCCCTGCCGCACCGTAGGAGCCCGTGCCGCTGAAGCGCTCCGGGGTGTGGCTCTTCTTCAGCGAGCTCTCGTCCTTCTCCATGGTCAGACAGTCGTTGGACAGACGCAGCTTCTTGTGGGCCGTCTTTGGGTCTAACTTGAAGGGCTGACCTGCGAAGACACAGAATTTTGTGCTATAAAAGGAGCAGCGTGTAACATCTGGCGCCATCTAGCGGTGACGTTGCAGATTGCGTGTAATGGTATTGACTACCGGTCCAAGTAGGAAAAGTTAACAGAGTGGTTTGTCCATTCTGGGCTACTGTAGAAACATGGTGGCCGGCTCCATGAAGAGGATATGTAGATATAAACGTCTCATTCTTAGGTAACGAAAACACAACGATTCTTATTTCCACGACATTATAAAACTGAAGAAAACATATACTTATTAATATTATATTCCATTTCTGCAAAAAGATCCCCCCTACATACTGTTCCTTTAAAGGGTCTATTACAGTGTGTTGGCGGCTAATGTTGCTAATGATAATGATCATGATCACATAATCATCGTTATCCCTAACATCATTAACATCATCATCTTTTTTTGGGCAAAATAGCACCTCTTATCTAAAATCAGAGTTCACAAAGTGTCTTCTGTTACATGATGCAACATACATGGAGACAAAAAATAACTAAGAACAATATATCGAATTGAAGTTAGCTACATAAAAGCAAGGCTAATAAAATGGCTTGCATTCCCTAATGTAATCACTGTAGATTTAGATTTAGATTTAGCTTTAAGTTACCTTGTGTTGATTATCTTGTTGAACAGAAATATTTGTTAGCTACAGACCTTCTTTCTTTATTTATCACAAAAAATCTGAACTGTAACATTTTGGAACAATTCCCAAATTCAGTTTATTGCTAAATATTTTTTTTGGTTCTCTCGATATTGTCAAGTGGAAAACAGGCAGATGATACTGCAAGATCAGAATGTGAATGAGCTGAGGGTGAGAATAAAAAATTAGAGCAAGATATTAACTCGGAGCGGCAGCAAAAGACGAAAATAAATAGAAAGTCGGGTGAGAAGCGCTCGCAGAGAACTCACAGAGAGAGAGACTGAATGTTTGAAATACAAGGGCGAGAGCCTAAACTTCAAAGCCTTGCGCAGCCTTTGGTGAAAACATTTCATAACAGTGGAGGAAGCCACCCGGCATTCTCCTCCGTACCATCACACAGACTTGGAAATTAGCTGAAGGGAAATGGCCTTCACTTCCACTGCAGTAGGTAGCGGTCGAGGCTATTCACTGGAAACGCTGCTATCCGGTTGCAACAATTCAATTTGCGATGACACCAGTAATTTGGGTGTAATGGGTGGAAAATTGAGAGGGTAAAAGTAGGTGAGTGGCAGAGAGAGAGAGAGAGTGAGAGAGAGGAGGAGTTAGGGAGTGAGGAGGAAGAGAGAAGTTGAGGGGATAATATGAGGCTGAAGGTTCAGCAGAGGATCCCCTCTCTACCTCTCTCTCTCTCTGTGTGTGTGTGTGTGTGTGTGTGTGTAGGCTTCATGGAGGTCAGCCACGTCCCTCCCAGACCTGACATTTAACTCTGACACCTCTCATCTCATCTCTCAGCCTCCCTGAGCCTCCCACAGCTTAATGAGCGACACAATGAGGACCCCGACTCCTCCTCCCCTCCCTCTATCTGTCCTTCCCTTCATCTCCCCCCCCCCCCCCCATTCTCATCCTCTCTCCTCTCTCACACACACTCCACTCCAATAATCCGCGTGGCGAGTGTGTGTTACCGCGTGTGGATATGAGACGATGAGGCCAATGTGCTGCTGGCAGCCAATTACATTAATGCGCTCTCTTCTTTGAACTGCTTATCGCTGCCAGCGCAGCCATTTCCAAACACTGGGGCTCTGTCATGCCTTTCCAGGGGATGACTCCTGAGAGCCGGGCCGGGCTCGAGGTTGGGGAAGGGGAGACACACGTGATGGTAGAGGACAAGCAGAGACACACACACACAGAGCATCAACTCCGGCCTACACACAAGCATGGTGAGTGGCCAAGTGGAAATGTTTTGAACCAACGCCAGCAGGATTCTTGCAAATGGAAAAAGTCATGCATAATAAGCTTGGGTTTAAATTCTTCGTATGTGAGAATAAATGTGTATATACATAAGGCTGGTAGGATTCTCCAAATGAAACTGAATTTGGAGGTTTGCACAGGCAGAATGGCAGGTGCACCACCAACAGAACTCTTGCATTTGGTTTTAATTGCCGTGGCGTTGGCAGGCTGGCAGAGCAAACTGTTTCCAATTTTCACACAACCTCAAAAGCACCGTCGTCTGCAACTGCTCAACACTGTCATGTGATGCTGTGAACCCTTTATTTGCATTAAGTATAATTTTTACTTCCTGTTGTGAGGAACGTGCCAACCATGTCAACACCCAAAATGAGTCACAAAATCATCAGTTGCAGAAAAGTACATTTACTTAAAGCTGCAGTAGGTAGAATTGGAGCAAATATGATTTTTATAAAAATGTTATTTTTATAAAACGGTTACTAGTGCATGAGAAAATGATGTGCCTCCGGTGCTTCTAATGACATCTGCAAGATTTCACAGACTGGAAGAAAACAACCAATCAGAGCCGAGCTGGATCCTGCCGTCTCTGAGCAGCTGTTAATCACGAACTCCGATCAAACGGTCAGACTAGGCAGCGCTGATCAAATATGAATCAATATTCTGTTACTGTAATGCCTATTTCTCGCCTCAAATGTTTTCAGAAACATCTTCAAGTGTACTGTTTAGCTGTAAAATGAGAAAGTTTGTGACCCGGCAGCCATGTTGAGATCAGTTGAGGAAATACCAAGCGCCGCCCACCAGCCGGAGAAAACAGTGAAAAAGAAAGATGTCATTCTGCATACTACAGTACTATTTTCTGCTAAGACTTCCGTACTTTTACTTAAGTCTGAATGCAGGTCTTAAGTATATTTTAGATTAGGGCTAGGCGATGTGGAGAAAATCAAATATCAGGATATTTTTTTAAACAAATACCTCAATATCGATATTGCGACAATATTGTAGGGTTGACTACTGGTGCTTTCACAAAATATTTACACAATGAGATTTAATAATGATCAGTAATGCGGATATAATGACTAAGTGGGTAAAGGCAAATAATAGAACAGTCTGATAAGTTCAGAAAATGACATCACTTTACTGTAATGCAGCCTTTAAAACCAGGAAAAGACGACACTTATTACGATATTCAAAATCTAAGACGATATCTAGTCTCATATCACAATATCGATATAATATAGATATAATGCCCAGCACATTGTGCTTTACATTGAGCACCTCTTCCGCCACTGAAGATAATTCGTGTTGCAGAGTTGCCATGAAATGAATGGACCTGAAGTCACGGTGAGTATAGTGGTATTTTTATAGCAGCCCTCGGAGAACACGCCAAATTTGATTTCTTCTGGAGTGCTACACTGACGGCCTTAAGGCTGAAGATCCAGCGTGTGGTAGAATATATCAGCAAGAAGACCAATTCAAAATAAAAAAGTATATGTATATGTCTAAGGAAGTTCAGAATCGTTTTACATCAGTTGCCTGCAGAGACAACACACATTAAATTGAAAAACAGAGATGTTTGTTTTCTAAAGAATATCATCTCACACACACACACACACACACACACACACACACTCCCGTGCTGTCAGATTGTATATTACAGAAAATAAAGACAGGAAAAGATAATGGCACAGTACAGTATATCCCACAGACCGGATATCTTTGTCTGTGATTAGTCTGCTCTGGAATCCAGTAGCAATTAGAGATGTCTGCGGAGGTGATAAGTGCACTCTGTTTGACTGCCTTGAAGCTGTGCATTATTACGAACTGGGAAGTCTTTAATGGAAACTTGTAAAACACATAAAAGAAAGGGGAAAAAAAGAGGAGAGGAATAAAAGGGGCTACTGTTGCGGGAGCATTTATAAAAAGCAATTTCATTCCAACTTCATTTCGCCGGGGCCTTGTTGGAATACTTGCAGTGGGATAGCATCTGGGTAATCGACTTTATTTCAATTCAGTCAATTTCACTCATTTCTTCTTTTTTTTTTTTTGGTTCCCTGGCTCACATTTTTGCTGAGGGATGGATTGAGCTGCCTTTGTAAAGAAAAAAAAAAAGATCAATTTTACTGCATAACTAAACAATTACTGCAGTAGAAACAGCAGCATCGGGAGCTCTCCAGAGCTCAACCTTATATCTCTTCACATTTCGGTTGAACTTGTCATTAAAATGCATGGCTGCATGCCAACTTGGCTTCTGGCTGACTGATCCATACGTAATGTGGTATGTAATCCAACAGTGCTGACGAGTAAAACACAGATTTACACTGGCGAGATTAAAAATGCATCAATCATGTAACATGGCTACAGCACGCGTTATGAGATGCATCCTGGTAATGTCTTATCACATGTTGTTTTCTCACCTCTTACTGGGCAATTTTGTGGCTCTTTCCACAAAAAACTGAAAATGTCTTTGTGTACTAAAGAGCAAAGACAAACAGTAGTCACTGATCTTCTCCAGCTTCACCCTTTAATGAACTCAGCAGAGTCTTCAGAGACCAGTGCTAGAAAAAAAAAATCATTCTCAGTGAGGCTTCTGGGTCTGCTCAGAGTTTCACTGTGATTAAGGAGCCGTTTTTGGAAGGAAAGCTTCTGTGATGGTTCGTTAGAGTAAAAGCATGTGAAAGAATTTTTAATTCCCAACCGGAGTCACTGTCAGTACTATTGGTTGTGTGTGTAAAAGGTAATCATTCATTAACACTCGTAAAAGCTTAAAAGCTCCTGTATCAATGCACATACACTTACTGTATTGCAGAAGAAAAAAGGAGCTTGAAAGCATTATTGATTAATATCAAGGTTTGCTTGGTGATGGTGCGGTGCTCAGAGCTCAAATTCAGTCTGTCTTGGAGAAAAAAAATGAATTCATAAGCGAACAAGAACAAAACAAAACAACAACAACCTCCCAGCCAAGTGGCATTTTAACACGCTCCCAATCTCCCCCTCCACCTGCTGGCATTTTCACCTGCTCAGTGAATGAAGGACGGCGCTTTGAGCCGACGAACACATCACAAAACTCTTTGTTGTCAAGCCCCAAAAGCCATCTGACAAAACATAGTGATTTATTGCTGCTTAAAGCTAAATCTCAGCCCTAATTAGCCTGTTTGTTCCCTGCTGTCCATAGTGAAAAGGTGACTTCATTAATGCATCAATGAACACCTAAAAGCTGAAATATGTGATGTTTTCAAATTAATAGAGGAGCGTGGAAAAGTTACAGATAAAAGACTTAACAGACAGATTAAAGGATACTGTCAGCAAATCCGACAATGTGTTAGCCAGCCTCTACTTCCTCACCTGTCTGTTGCACTCAGCCCCAAGTTCATTGGTTCCTAAAGAAGATGTAAATCTATAAAATATATATGGGAGGGGAGGTAGATGGGTCCAACGAACAACTTTTATCCAGGAGAGTGGTGTTTTGTTCTGTAAATTACGTTACGTTTTTTAGTGACGTGTTTCCCGTACTCATGTTATGTTGTTTCCATACATATTATACTTAGTTTATGTACTTATTTTAAGCCCAACCATGATGTTTTTTTCTAAACCTAACTAAGTGGTTTTGTTGCCCAAACCTAACTGCAGACATGACCTTAGTTTTGTTGCGTGTCGTACAAATGCCTAAAATGCGTCCTCATGACACGCAGAATGTCCTTGTAATGTCTTGGTATTTATAAGCCTTCCTGTGAGACCGGGTTGGTTTTAAGGAGTGCTAGGGAGACAATGTCCATTTTCTGCAGTTAATCTACTTTAGACCCTCTTATCCTCAACAAGGAAGTATTTCAGAACCAGTTTGTCTTTGCTTCTCCTCTCCTGTTCTTTTTTGTAAATATTTTGTCAGCATTTTTTTTTTGCCTTCGTTTGACAGTTCACAGTAGAGATAGAAAGGAACAACGGGGAGTGACATGCAACAAAGCTCTCCCGCCGGAATCAAACCAGGGACATTGTAATCACACAGTGTGCACCGCATAACGCTTTTCCATGGGGACACCTCTCTCCTCTCCTTTTCTATCCTCCCCTTCACCTCTTCCTCTTCTTCGACTCCCAACACTCCTATCCTCTCCTCTTCCCTCGTCTCCTCTCCAACACCTACTGTTTACATTAGGGGCAGTGTGGTAGCTTGAGGCCTGTCATCAGAGATGCATGCTGGGTAAATATTATTACAGGTCCTTTAACAGGACGTAAAGAGGTATGCGTACCCCTGGGGCACCTTGACAAGTGATATTTTTCAGCCTGGATTTCAGCTGCTTACTCAACGCATGGACTGTGATCTGAGAAATACACATACTGTACATGCACACATACAGTACACACATACATATACACACACACACACACTCTGGGGTGTTTGCCGACTCCCTGCTTCGTTCACACAATATGGACGCCCAGAATAGTTTACCAACAGGATGACGAACATTATAAAGTCAACAGTGCAGTGTTTGACTGTCAGCACTGTAAAGCGTTCAGATTAGCTTTTGTTTAGACACAAACAATATGCTCACTCAAAATAGAGCCTAGTCTTTAATTGTAAACAATAGAGCAGCTAAATAAAGACATTTTTAAGCCTGAATTTATGTTGTTGATACTTCACACCATCCTGCAGCTTTGTAAGACGAAATGACAAAAGTGGATGCTGATGTTTGGAGGCTTTACACTGGGGGGCAGGTGCCAGGAGGCTGGGATCTCAAGACTGTTTATAAAAGTGGATGCAGTCACAATGATGTCACCCAATGGTTTGTGGACTTTGTTTTGAAGCCCAGAGTTCGTCATTTTGGCGGTCGCCATCTTGGTTTTTTGGCCGTCACCATTTTGGTTTGTGACCATCACCATCTTGGTTTTTGCAACCAGAAGTGACACGAGAGGGTGGAGCTAAGGACAACCGAACACTGAATAACACATTTTTAGGGATCCAAAATGTAACAATTAACTTTCAAGAACTGAAAACACACTGTGAAAGGGTTAAATTTGTAAGACAAAAACGCAGACAACTCCCAGACTGGACAACGCCGCCATACCGCGACCTGTCAATCACAAGGTAGCCACGCACTAAAGCATACCCTGCTTTATGGCCTATTTGACTCTAAATGGGACCATAATTTACTAAATGAACATCATGCTGTATTGAAGAAGACTTAAAACTAGCGATCGAGACCATAAACTCATGTTTACAATGTTTACTGAGGTAATAAATCCAGTGAGAAGTAGGGTCATTTTCTTATAGACTTCTATACAATCAGACTTCTTTTTGCAACCAGAGGAGTCGCCTAATAGAAAGAATACAAGTTTAAGGCACTTCCATATTGGCTTCACTTCTCAGACTCATTGTTGAAGTACACAATCACACCTCTGGCGAGCAGGATTTAACCAGAGTTAGCTCCTTTTCAAATGCAACATTCACATTTACAAAATCAGGTAGATTAATTAGGGTTTTACCTTCCTGTAAAATGACATTTAAAAAGCCTTGAGGAAAGCAAATATCAGTGTGCATAAGAATGAAGTAAAAAGAATATTCCACATCAACAGCCTTCACAGAAACTTCTTGATCTTGGCCTGGTTACATGTGCTGAATTTCTAGCTGAGGAAATCACATCTTGTAGTTGACTTCCAACTGCGTTCGCAATCAAATCAGACACTATGAACAGTGCAGACTGCTTTCTCTGACTGGACCTGATAGTCACTGGCCTGCAGTGTGGAATACCAACAACACAGATACAGACACATCCTGCATGATAATAATACTGTAAGACCACCGTAACAACCTAGAAGCTGCTGATACTACCGAACCCTTTCCTCCGTCCTCAATTAACAAACTGCTTTCCTCTCCTGCTGCAACTTTGTTTCTTGTTGGTATGAATTCATTACCGAGACAAACAATTAAAAAAAGCACAAACAGGGCACCGTCTAATAAAAGCCGTCTTGATTAACGCAGGTTCACTCTAATAAGTTGTGACCAAACTCGGATGCGACCTTAATTCAATTTCATGCTTATGAATGCCTAAAAATGCGGCGCTTTAAACACAAATATGATGATTATTATGTTGTAAACCAGAAGATGTGGCTTTGACTTTTTAATGTTGAAATTAATGGATACACGCTTGGATTTGAATTAATTAGATAGGCTTCATTATTTTTTGTTTTTCATACAAAAAAACATCCATATGTATTGTAAATAATAAAAAGGGGTGAAAATCTGAGCCTTATGAATAGAAAACAAGTGCTTTTATTCTGCATTTTAACAATATTAATGTTTGACTATTGACTTAAGCAATGATTTTAAAATGTTGTAACTCAACTTAGTTTTGAGAACCGCCACATTCAGGGCAGTTTTCTGGCCGTACCCAACACAGATAGGAGCTGCAGTAAGACGTTCTCAGTCAGCTCAAAAATTTTATTTCGGCGTAATCGAGAGAGACCTGCAGTGAAATTGTATCCGTCAGGAAATTGGAAGGGTCTGTGTTTGCTTACGGCCTCAGACGCCATAGGTACCGAAAATAAATTATGCACTGGATGTCAAACTTTCTGAGTTTACGTTTAATGAATAATTAAGTCTCAAATTACCTCCACTAAAGTTGAAAATAGATAACAGAGTAGAAGACTATATGTGCATGTTGCTAGTACTGATTTTAATATTTTTTATTATTCAGTGATTGTATTTTCCATCTTATGATATGCATTCTATTTCATCTTATTTCTATATTTTTTATCTTATTTTATCAAGTGTGATTTATTTTATTATTATTTATTTATTTATATATTATCTTATTTTACATTAACAGGATTCTATCCCTGTTTTTAAGTCCATTCTGTCTATTTTCCTTATTTGTAAAGCACTTTGTGCTGCATTTCTTGTATGAAAGGTGCTATATAAATAAATTGTATTATAATTATTATTACTAAGGTTTAGAAACTGTAACTGGGACAGCACACTGTAATTTTGCCATGTGCATCGCTCAGGCATGAACTGTATTACCGGGTAAAAAGCAGTGTATTGAGGGCACTCGTGTCTGCAGACACTCATCCCTGCAAAGAGCTATTTGGTGTCTTTTATTCGTTCGACACTCTCCTTCTCTCACTCTCAATCTGTCACTTTTCATCCACTTTCATGCCCTCTCGGTCTCCTTGTAGGTTCCTCCCTTCACTTCAGAGGACAGTCGAGTAGAAACCTGGTCACAGTTCGCTCTGAGGTAAATGCACAAGTGTGGTCGTAGCAATAGAAGGTCACACACTCTCTTCTTAACTGCCTTCCTATTCATCATACTTAATTCATGCGTGTTTCAAGAAGTTGTGGGTTACCTCACATGTTAGCTGTGAGAATCTAACAGCACAGTGATACTTCTACAGTACTATATACTATAATATTAGTGCCACGGTTCGCTGTGAGCCACTCGGGTTTCGATGAGTGGTTTCATTGGAGTGACCTAAAAAGCCTTTGAAAGCTTTAAGACTTCACGACAGGGCTTTAAATGTTGTCTCCATCAAGCCGACTGAATTGCACGAGACAGGAATGCAGCGGAGGTGTGAAGCCATTCAAATTTAGCATCGCGCTCCTAAAACATTGCCGGACTCATGGTGGAGAGTTACAAACAAAAATGGATCAAAATCGATGCAGCAGAACCAGAAACACTATCTTTTATTTTAATTTGTGCAGCTGTACCAGTGAAATTCCATGATTCTCTACCAATTCGATACCACAGTAAAAAACAAAAATAAAACAATAAATCCCATGTACTTCAACATACACTCCTTTATTACCGTTTGCATACTGTTTTTTGTAAGGAAGTTAAACTGCTGGACTGGATTTAACTGATTTAACTGATTCAACTGGATTTATTCAAGTTTCTCACCAAAAACTACATTTTACGAGATTACATTTGAACACATCATGATAATAATTCACCTTCGCGCAATACTCAATTGAATAGAGCTTGAACGCACCATAATGTAAATCAATGGCACCTGCCATATTGAAATCAGCAGTTAGTTAACATTAGCTTTTAGCAGGTGGTAAGCAGCACAGTCCTGCACGGAGCTAACAGCTAACGTTAACTAGCTCTCCTCCTGCCGAGTTTGTGAGTTTACTGCATCCCAAACATATTTTTGTATTGTCCACGGGATGCCGTTATT
Organism: Sebastolobus alascanus; assembly: GCA_916701645.2. Taxonomy (NCBI): domain Eukaryota; kingdom Metazoa; phylum Chordata; class Actinopteri; order Perciformes; family Sebastidae; genus Sebastolobus; species Sebastolobus alascanus. The sequence continues at coordinate 230,282 of CAKAOJ020000163.1, forward strand.
CTTGAGCTCTGTTGTAAAAGGAGAGTGTGTGGTTACGTGGGAAGTGAGTGTTGAAGCAAGAGAGAGAGAGCGGCGGCGACGGGAGCGAGTAACGTTATTGACTCCGGCCCAAGCAGGAAACATTAACAGTGTTTGGTTTGTCCGTTCTGGGCTACTGTAGAAACATGGCGGTGCAACTTGGCGGACTCTGTGAAGAGGACCCGCTCCCTATGTAGATATAAACGGCTCATTCTAAGGTAATAAAAACACAATGACTCTTATTTTCAGGTTATTATACACAAAAGAAAACATACTTATTTATATTATATTCCATTTCTGCCAATAGATCCCCTAAATGTTACACACTGTTCCTTTAAATAGACTGTATGTTGTTTGGACACCATCTGATACGCCTAACATTTTTAAACCAATGTTTAAGGTCTCTAGGGCTAATTTGTCTGTCTCTGCTGCTGTAACATTCAATCAACTCCACATAAATTGCTGCATTTGACCTTTCTCATACAACTGCACAAATAGCTGCAAGCTAAAGTTATTCCAGGTGTCTGTCTTCATAGCGATGCCGAGCAGGGTCCTTGAAGGCAGACAGATGCTGTAGCAGCAAAACATTGACGTCTGTCTTTGTCCTCCCTTTCAGCCTCTCTATCAGACAAACACAAATATGTGTACAAACTCCGTCTGCGTGGGATTACAGCGAGCATGTCTGGCCTGTCCTCGACCATGAGACCACAAAAGTTGTGGCATCTTGAGACGAAAAGATTTACCTCCGGGATGAATTGACAGATGGCATAAAGACTGAAGAAAGGGCACCAGAAGAAGAGGAGCTCGTTTGCCATCATAGCCAGGAGTAACAGAGGACAGCATGCCAAGAGAGAGAGAGGGGTTAGAGAGGGACATAAAGGAGGAACATGGAGAGTTTGAGGCCAATAAGTTGCATAAGAGAACAGACTTTAACAATGCCTCCTCAAGTCCAAGAGAAAAAACAGGCCTGCGTCAAATTCCTTCAGTTCTTTCCAACATGACAGACTGTATTGCAGTTGTTAACAATCAGTTGGTTAAGAGAGACGAGGACACGCGCGCTTTGATGCAAAATTTCAGGTGCTTTTCTTTCGCATTGTATGCTCTGATTATGTCATCTAAGGTTAAACTAGAGCAATTTATTATCTGGAAACATCTGTGATTATAGAGAAAACAGAATAACTATACACTATAATTTACATCATACAGTCGAATAGAGCACTCCTGTGTTTGCCTTCGTGGTGCCATATTGACACAGTTTCCGCATTCACGTTTTTGTTTTACACACATAACAGCCCAGCATTTATGGGTGTACTTAGGAGTTATGCTCTCTTGAACAGACGTGGCTCTGATGCACGACTTTCCAGCATCCGCGCGACTTGTCACTGCCTTCTTTGCTTTGCAAGCCTCTTCCTGAAATATATGATGAGCTTAGGCTAAAAGCCTCCGGAGCCTCTCATCTTAAAATATGTGACAGCTAAACCCTCCAATCTAGCCACAGACAGAAAGAGAGACTTCAAGTGCGAGGAAAAGAACTCCTCAGCAAAAAAAAAAAAGAAGCTTGCTACTGGAGCTCGTACATCAGCTAGAGAGTCTAGAGGGGAACCTAATAAGCCTGTCAAAGTGAGATACTTGTGATCAGTTTTGTTGTGACCCATTTTTAATCCAAAAAACACCGCTCGGCTTCGAGTGAGGCTCTTTAATCTGAATTCCTCTGAGAAGAAGAGGGAGGAGAGAGAGTGGGAGATAAGAGAAACAATGAGGGACAAAGACACATGATGCAGGTGACATGATGAAAACCACAAAACCTCAATCACGGATACAAATATTGAATGTTTTTTTGTTATTTTGATGGCTTGTCTAAACCATTACAGAAGAGAGAAATGCCGGTTGCCAATCACGGGCTCAAAATCTCAACCAAACTTGGCTGTGGGTGGACAAGCTTTCCCCCCCCGATAGCAGCGGCTGCCAGAGAGGAAGATGACAGACGGAGGGAGGGTAAGAGGAGAGAGAGGGGGGGAAATATCTGTTAGCATTGTACTACGCTAACACTGGACATTATATATTGTACTATACTGACTGACTAACACGGATGGTGATAGTCAGAGGACAGGGATTTGTTTTGAGCTTCACATTGGTGAAACTAGAAATCACATTTATATAATTCATTTTTAAGAAATACATGCATACATTGCTGCCTAGGTTAACAGGCGGTGTTTTTTTTTGAGTGAAGTACAGTAAAGTTTTACATTTTTGTACTGTGGCCATGTCATAGGGAGGAGGCCAGGGTGGATAGTGGGCTTACAGTTGTCACTAACGGTGACGTCCGCAGCTAGGTTTAGGCAAGAAAACCACTTAGTTAGGTTTAGGAAAAGCATCATGGTTGGCCTTAAAATAAGTAAGTAAACTAAGTAAATTTCATAAAGTGTACATAACAATTTTTTATGTATTCATTGTATGTATTATTCACTTTAATCTTTTTTATGTAAATTGGCAACATGTTCTATTAAAAACTAAACGTCAATAAAAAGTAAATGAGAGAGACAGAGAGAGACATAACAGATGTGAGATTAATGATGAAAATAACACCTATACGCGCTCATCCCATTGATCTGTGTCGAGAGAGCACATTATAAATCGAACTGCTACTTAGTGTTACTTATATTGTGCCCAGCGAGAGCCGTGAGCATCAGTGACAGCGGCTCCAGATACCCTGCGCTTCACCTCTAAACGCTCCCCGGCTACATGTCGCGCCCACATCACTCGGAGGCAGTAATCCACTCTAATGCCATAAGAAAAGAAGTCAAGTACTGACATGCTCCATGTCCCGCAGCCCGGGTGTGTCTGGAAGATTTAGACTCGGGGGGCCAGAGATTCAGATGAGAGGGCCTGCTGCTGATATTTGATGGTTCACTTGAGTGTGCCAGATGGCGGTATATGGAATACAGGGGCAGGACAGGTGAAGTGGTGGAGACGGGTTAGAGCTCTCTTTAGTGGCCCCTTATCACTCTTAACTATAACATGTTTAATTGGTAATATGAACATAAAAAGGGGACAAAATGAAAAGTATGCCCATGTGTCCTATTAGCTTGGAACCACCAGTAATGGCACTTTTAAGAGCAGCACACACTATATGCTACATCTTGCTGTTAAATCAAAGCATAAAAATCTAATTTCTGGGAGAACAACTTGATTGCACACACATTAGAACAGGAAATATACAAGTTGTGATTGCAGTAACATCTCTTCAAGAGAGTGAGTTTTACCAAACTGATCCTTTAACAGCTTCATATCAACATCCAGCAGTGATGGAGCAACATTACCATTCATTTAGAGTCATGTTTCTGACCACCTGATGAATGTAAGTCTAACATTCACATCTTTTAGCTCCGTTTTTGGTCTCTACCAACCGCTGAAAGAATTATCTGCTCTGTAGCAGCTAAATGCTCCACTATTGTTCACCAGCTAGTCTCTAAGTGTGTTTTTCTGCTGTTTGGTACTAAGCAGGTAGTGTACAGTAGGTTTTTAGAGTTTTTTTTGCTGAAAGCAGCTGCCTGCTGAAGACAAAAATGACGCTATAACAGCAGTGAGAGTGAACCAGAAAAAGTAAAGTTGCGGCCGGACAGCTAAACAATGAGCTGAAACTCACTATCAGGGTTCAACGTTAATATTTTTTTCACTTGCCCGACTTGGCAAGTGAAAAAAAGCTCATAAACTCTGTCTTTATCCGCCGCCATTTTCTCGCGAGTGTTGATCGGTACTGCGCATGTGCAACTCTCAACAGAGATGAGAAGGAAGGGAGATGTCTCACTCCTTAACTACTTCCATCATCAGTTACGGAAAAACTATGCTTTTAATTCTTTTTTACCATTTGCCGGATCTGGTAAGTAAGTTGCTAGATTTCCTAGCCCGACGTGGCATTTTACTTGCCCCAGGCAAGCGGGTAATCCTTATTGTTGAGCCCTGACTGTAAAGCTCCGTAAAGTCGGGGGAGCTGCAGATTCTGGTGATAATTCTCTGTAGGTTCGTCGCTATGAAACACAACAAACCCTTTCATATTGTCACATTGTTTTCACGTTGCCATTTGATACATTATTATAAAAATTTTGATCATAGCTGCTTTAAGCAACACAGAGCAGTTTTCCAGCCAAAAAACAGGCAGCTGAGACGACACCTTAGTTTTTTTTTCTCTCATCTCTCACACTGAAAAAGTTAAAGTCCAGCAAAGAATCTCTTATTGTATTTCGTTTTGTCTGTGCTTGGTCATTAGTCTTGAAGCTGGAGCTGACAGGTTTAGATTACGTGTCACCTCTGGACCTACCGCGGCTGCTCACAGGCCCATTTAGAGGGCAAGTGAGAGAGAGAGGGTGTATGTTTGTGTCAGTGACTGAGAGATCATCCCCTGACTACTGCAGTTTCCCACACACCTATTTAACCCAGAAGAGTGCATCCAGATTACAGTTAATCCCAAATGCCACAGCCAGACTCCTGACAGCAGCTAAGAGGAGTTGGCATATCAACTCCATTTTTAGCTTCACTGCACTACTGCTACAGTTTAAGACCGATTTTAAAATTTTATTGAGCACCCTTGAGGCAAAATCTTAAATTAGCTGAAATCGCTGGGGTTTTAACCCTTTATTTGCTACAGTAGTACCTGAATATTTACTGTAGGTAGTGATCTGACTTCGTAGAGACGGAAATACTGTCCCTCTCAACTGTTTTTTTGTTGTCTGTTTATTTACTCAGACTTTGTTCATATTTCCTTCATTTAGTTTCTTTCTCTATATTTATTTACTGTGTACTTTTACGGCAAAGGAAAAGCATATAAAAGAGAGTTCAAGTCCAGGACAATATTCTGTAGCAGAGAAAAAGAATAACAAAACAAAAAGAGACAGAAACATGTAGAGAAAGTGTCAATTAAACACAATCTTTTCAAAGTGAAAAATACTGCATTCACCCAGTAGAGAAACAACTACTGTATATGTGCTGCGGGAACAAGGAGAGTGCGACTATCGAAGAAGAGAAGATGTCAAAAAGACAACTTTCTATAGAAACTCACTGCTTAAATATGAACTGAGTAACTTAGCTGAGGCAGACAGAGAGACAGAGAGGCACAGTCAACCAAAAAGCAAAGAATATATATATATATAATGCTACCGATTAACATTCTCCACTTGTTCTTGAGCAACATAGCACAAAAACTGAGTCTGAAAGTGAAGCTCTTTCACAACTCGATACAAGTTGACGGGTGTGTAAGAGAGGAAAATAAAGAAAGAAGAAGCTCTACGTTTACTGAACTCTGCTATTTGCACATCATGAATACGACCAAAATCTTGGCACTGACTTTCTCACATCGTGTGATTTAAATCAAAACACAGATGAAGGTGCCCCTACCAAACTTTGCGGCTGATATATTAACAGAAGGAAGACTTGGGACCCTGTCTGTAAATGGAACATAAATGCAAAAAAGCCACAATTTTCTATAAAAAAAAAACATAAAGTCTAAAGTGAAGAAAGTAAAATGGAATTGAGGCCTTATGCATAACAAAGCTCAATGTACACATAAGCTAACGCTGCAAAATAATAATATGTTAAAAACGTTTCGGATGATGATATTTATGGATGAAAATACACGTTGAGCTTCTATGAACTGTGTGAATTCATAATAGAAGAATTCTGGCAAGCTTAAACCTGCAGTAGGCAGAATGTTTTTTGGCATCATTGGGCAAAAATTCCATAATAACCTTTCAGCATATTGTAATTCAAGTGTTCTGAGAGATAACTACCTCCTCATGGCTCTGTTGTCAGGCATTAAAAAATCTAGCCCGTGACGGGAGACTTTGACCAATCACAGGTCATTTCAGAGAGAGAGCGTTCCTATTGAGCATTCCTATTGGCCGAGTCACAAACTTTCTCATTTTACAGCTAAACAGTACACTACAAGATGTTTGTGAAAACATTTGAGGCGAGAAAAAGGCATTACCCTAACAGAATATTGCTTCATATTTGAAAACACATCCCCCTTGTTAACCTACCACCCCCCCCTCCCCCCCCCCCCCCCCCCCCCTCCATCCGCTGTTTAGTCTGCCTGACTCATTGAATCTTTATCTGACTAAGGTTGGTGAAAGCTAGTATCTAAGGCACCCGACCATGGCTCTGAAATACCAATAGCCTAACTGTGCTGTGTATTGATGAATCCGTGGCGCTGTCCGTGGTGCTGAAGTAGCCGACACATTTGTAAATGCCCCCTTTTCTCTCAGTCCCGCCCTTCTGCCTTCTTGGATCTGTATGGCAATATTCTCTAAATTTTTGCCCAATGATGCAAACAACTTTCTGCCTACTGCAGGTTTAAGAAAGACGCAAAAGTGGAGTCACAGAAAGGGTATTTATATCCAGATTCTCATTGTGGATGATGCAACTTTCAAACTGGCCGCTTCCTGATTCAACACATTACACAGAGTGGACAATGACACCCCACTTTCACAACTAAAAAGAAGTGTTTCACTGTGATACATTTCTAAAAGTAACACTTATTTACTTATAGGCTGAAATCATTCAGTGAAGCGCTCATGGAACATGAAATGAAATGTTTGTCGAGTGTTCGTGACAAAAATCTGCGTCGCACTACAGACACTGTTTCATTTTCCCTCCTTTCATTTTTCATATTACACACCTTGTTGCCTTCTGGACAGAAAATGGAATTCCATCTGGATGGAAACCAAAAGCAATGCATACATGTTTTTCTACTAATCAAAATGTAATCTGCTACTTGTCCTTCACTCGTATATAAATCAAAGATAACCCCCCTGGGGAAAGCCTTGATAAGTGAAAGCCTGCAAGTGATGTTGCAAACATGATATCAATTTTGTGTTAAATATCAAAAACAAAAATTAACAAGGCTTGTAAATATTCATAGAAAAGCAGGCACAGGTGTCACTTACTGTTGGTTTTGAGGCGGGCTGGCTCACTGTTGCGGCTTCCTGCCTGGTTGATGGCCTTGACAAAGAAGATGTAACGGGTGCCACTCTGCAAGCCGTGCACCGTGTAGTGGTTCTGCTTGATGTTCGGTACGATCATCCAGCTGTCTGCCGAGTTGTACAAACCTGGCAGATCCACAGAAACACACACACACACAGACACACACACATAGCATGAGTAACCAGGTTCTGTTGATGTTTTAGCACAGTGAGTCCTGCTGGGAATCTTTTCACTGATGTTAAAAAAAAAAACAATTCTCCCCAAAAGTCTGACCACAGCAGTATGTTATGTTTTCTGCAAACATCACACAGCAAGAAGCTCAGAGACCATACAGTCCGTGGTGTTATGCAACATTTATGTGTACGTACTGATCCACCCCATTACCTTTCCATCAGGTTTATCATGGCGTGCTCTCCTGAGGCGATATTGTGTGTTCACTAAACTGAATCTATAACCCATTAAGAACAAGGTATTTCCACAACATGACAGCATGTCTGTAGTAAGCGCCTGAGGGTAAAAGAGTGTGAGACCTTTAATGTTCAAATGTATGGAAACGTGAGCAATAGCAACATGACCCCAGCTGGTGGTTGCTTTGATTTAGAGCGGCTTGCAGTCGAGGGTTAGTAATGGCTGGGTTGGCTCTGCAGTCACCAGCTTCTAAACACAGTCTTTTCAGTCTCTCAGCTGCAGCCGACTGTGAAGGATAAAGAGGAAATCTAAACTCAGGGCTGAGGAGAAGCTCGTCTACAATGGACTGCTCTTTTTGGCCTCTTGTCTTGTACTAACGGGGAAGAATTTGCACCACTGGTTCCCAACCTGGAGGTCCTGAAACCCAGCTAGTGGTTGCCAAATCTTCATGGGGGAAGGGGGGGTTGCGATGCCTTCTTGATTTTAAGGGGTTTAAAGACAACTTTCTTTTTTTGTAAATATACAGTTGGCCTATATCTCAGCATTTCATTCATTTCTGTGAAGAAAACTAAATGAAATTATTTTTTTAAGTTTTGAGTATTATTAAAGGGGCTATATGTAAGAATCAGAAATTGCTTGTTCACAGCGACACCTGTGGCCGCAATGTCAACGAAAGTCAGCGTCCTGTTGCTCGCGCTCGCGCTACATTGACATGAACGAGCACCGGTCTAAACAGTGAGGCGACACACGTCAGCTAACACACAATATCACTCTATATTTCACCTGCTTGGCAATAATGTTAGCTGACCAGACTAAGGTCTCTCCACGGATCAATGCTAATTCTAGTGCTGGCTTTTCCTTTCTCAGCCTGCCAACCGCGGAGGGAACGGGGGGGGGGGGGAGACACCGACACCCGGTCGGGACGATAACGTAACTCGCTGCGGAGCCCCGTCACTTCACAAGACACGGAAAACCTCTGTTGATCTGGAGGAGCTGCAGCATTTATTTCTGCAAAAACGTCCACTGCACATTCACTAGATATTCTCAGAGCTAAACTAACTCTTCTGCAGTGTGCGCGCGTGCACGTGGAGTTGGAGCGAGCCGAGCGGGTGAGAACGAGCGCGGTGTGCAAGCAGGCAGCAGGCAGCAGGAGCAGCGCGTACCCACACGCGAGCGCGCATGGGATTCCGACCCGTTATGATTTATGCGCGTGATAAGTTACAAATAGTCCCTTTAACTTAAAACGCAGTTAAAATGACCAAAGAGCCAATAGAACAATGACCAAGCGACAGGGAGAAGAAAACACTGAATTTGTCTAAAAAGAAGCCTATTAAGTATGTATGATTGTTAAACTGAATGATGAGTGAAAACTCATCTCTGATGCAATATTCAAAGAAATCAAATAATCTGCTCAATATTTATCCAAATTGCTCGTTTTACACAAACTTCCTGCAGTTATTGCGTTCACTGTTGAGGTTAATTGTATTAGTTGTTCCGTATTGTTGAGCATTGAATATGAAATGAAATATCCATAAAATGAGTCACTTCGTCAGGGGTCTTCAGTTTACTCCATGATAGAAAAGGGGTACCCTAAGTGCCGATTGTAACCTTTCCCACTGAAGACAAAAGCCAGATGTTTTGTGGGTGTTTTGTCCAGTGGCAAAGGGGCTTAACATTACTGCTACTTCCCCCTTAACTGACTCGATACATATGATTTTACGAAGTGACGTTTGTACAATTTTAAAGCTGAAATACACAACCTTCAGGAGTGCTTTTAAGATGGCACAGCTGTTGCGGAAGGCGGCTGTTTATTTGAATCAGATGTCGCAAAACTTGGAAAATTGGACAGTTGCTACTGCACTTGTGCTTCTAGCAGATGTGTGAAAAAACAAACATGGGCTGAAATTTGCCACCGTCAGCGCACTGGCTGTGTTTTGCACAGACTTTCCTGGCATTGTCATAGAGGACAGGTGAAGAGTACAGGGCAGAACGGTTATTAATTACACTGCTGGTTAAACATTGAGCTTCAATAACAGTAGGAGAAATACCGCCATGATGTGCCAAAAGAAGACCAGACATAAATTATGTTTTATGAGCAAACATTGACCGTCAGCTTTAACATTTCTTTCAAATATTTGAACACATTCAAATAAATTCTTGCCAGTTTATAGCTCTACAGCTGAAGTAAATGTTTGTAGAGTTGAAGGTAGAATAACAATCCTTTTCATTGTCTCATCTCCCCCCCCCCCTGAAGATTTGCAGGGAAATAAAAAATCCCGAGAGGGAGAGAGAGAGAGCTCTCAGGGCCATGCCTGCCTCGTCCCTTCTGGTGAGGATGCCTGGTGAATTATTGAACGAGATGGCAACAGCATGCATAAGTAAAAGCCGAGAGTCTGCTTGTAAATATAAATACTTCACAGGACGCAAATAAGGCCTTTAAAAGTGAGGCGGCTTTAAGAATGAATGAGGGGAGGGGGGCTGTTAAAGTTAGAGTGAAGAGTCTTTACATATCTGCCGACTTCCACGAGCTTTTCTCAGACAAAGAAGACGCCGTAGGGGGGCTTTCATCTTCCTTTGAGATGAGAGAGTTTAAGAGAGGTGTCTTCACACCTTGCATTTACACATTTTATTTCATCCTGCTCTTACAAAATATGCATCAACTGTCAACAATAAAATCCTCACAAAAAGCAAGTATGTTTTTCTCTACTGGGACAGCTGTCCCTCGTTGTGAAAACTGTGCCTCCCACCTGTCATTTTAGCCGCTTCCTGTAGAAATTAGGGACGCTACAATGTTATGTGGGCTTCCAAAAAGAGATACAGGAGAGAGAGAGAGAGAGAGAGAGAGAGAGAGAGAGAGAGAGAGAGAGAGAGAGAGAGAGAGAGAGAGAGAGACGAGGGAGAAGGACTTCACGCTGCTTTCCATTTTTTAAAGCTTTTGATCTCCGTAGCACCTCTCCCTTTTTGCAAAATCAAATTAGGTCAGTACACAGCAATACCGCTATTGCTACTTTTACCACTGAAAAGGGGCTTTCTGACACTAGCCGAGCGCTGCAGAGAATTTAACTTCAAAGTGTGGTGGAGCAGAGACTGGATGTGCCATTGTAAAAAGAGAAAGGAAACAGGGGGGGAAAAAGATCGGCTTGTGTCTCGCATCCAGACATCCAGTGTGAGTGTGTGTTTGTGTGGACAGACGTGGAGGGAACAGAAACACAAAGCATCCTGGGACTGGAGGATGGTTTGTCTTTGATGATGCAATATAGAGTTAATGGTGACTGTGTGTATGTGTGTGTGTAAGTGCTACTCTATTCATTTCTTCTGGAGGAACAGACTGTGTGTGTGTGTGTGAGCAGCTGTGCATCAATAAAAGCAATAATATGCATCACCAGCATCTATCTCTCGGCGCCTCCACATCACTTTAATAAGCGTGTACTGTTGTCTCGCTAGTTTCCTGCGAAGACCGAACCCTCATCAACGTTTCATCAAACTCTGCTACAAAGATCGATCCTGCTGTTATTCTGAAAGACGCCCCGTCGAGATACAGACATTTTTACCAAACTCTGGGCCCTCCCTACGCCCACTGCGATGCTGCTTCTCACCTGCGATAATCATATTAATACTTCGCCACAGGCCGGGGCTTATGAATACACATGAAAGACAGATGAACCCAGCAGGTAGAGGTGTTGCTGGTGTTGTTAAAATGCAGGCCTCCCCAAAAAAATGTATAATAGAAACTGGGAAACAGTGGTTGAAGTCATGCGGAGGTGAGAGTAGGACCTCTATTAGTCAAGACAGATGCGGTAAAAATCAGCTGAGCAATGCAGGAAAACTGATGCGTATGGAACTAGTGAGGCTATTTGGCTTCTAAACCTTGTTGGTTTATTGGCTAATAGTTATCAATATGAACATGGACCATGACGAGAGGCATTAACAAGAAACAAAGTGGCTGTAGAGCCCAGTGTTGGCAACTCTTTTCCAATGAAAAGTTCCAAGGAAAAGTGTATATGCTGAAAAGTATCCCTTGGATCAATTCCAACATTGGATTAAATCTTTATGAGCAAAAAGTGACGTATCATTTATGACCATCATTATATTTTAGTGTTTGTTATTGATGAAACGATTAGGATGTAGCACTTAATAGTGTTTAGATCAGCGTCACTGTCTGACATAAAAGAACGACATCAAGGGAATCAACACTGAAGGCTCAAAAGGAAATCCTGTATTCTAGATCAATTAATCAGCAATTACACTGTTTTAATTTCTCCCTTGTTCTCTCCATCCCTGACATCTCAGGCAACATCATCAAATAAAAGTCGACTGACTATAATAGTAAAAAGAAAAAATAATATTTTCAGTGGAGTGGATGTATAAGTGGATAGTATGAGGGGTTGTCGGCTGGCAGATAAACTACTGGGTCAACAATGGCAGACACCGCGACTTGCAGAGGGCCACACACAGCAGCTACACTACTACAGCAGACATCTTTACTTGCAGTCATATTTGGCTTTTTGACACCGTTTACTTTTCTCCATGGTATTTGGTTTCACTTGCTGATTCTATTTTCTGCTGCTGTGCTTGGATGATCCTGCAGAGGCAGGGTTCACAAGACCCCCTCCAAGGCTGAGGATGAGGCCAGGAGGGGGAAAAAAAAAGGATGGCGCTCAAGTGGGAGCATTTAGCCACACAAAGTTTTAGAAAAAAAACGCTACGGTAAAAACTAGCGTTTTTAAAAAACTCAAGTGGCGTGGCAGGCTAAATGGGTTTCTCTCTTTCTCAGTTTCTCCTGTGAATCTCTGAGGACTCGCAGGCAGCACGCCGCTGAATATCTGAGTCACTCAGTCTATCACAGCTGAAATGTATCCTGATGTTTCAAATGGCTGGGGCACTTGAGTTGCATGGGTAGATGGAGAAAATCTCAGGCTGACACAGAGGGGAGGAGAGGAGATGGTGAAAGGACCAGAGAGGGGAGGGAAAGTGGAGAGGCACAGGTGTGTGTGCACATGCATGGTTATGTACATTAATCACATCCTCCTCATATCAGCGAGTGGTAATTCTCACCTCCCATATGTAACCATTATCCACTCTGATTCTCACCTGTTCCTCTCCTCCTCCTCCACAGCGGCCTTTCTGTCCCTTCATTTATATAATGACAGACAATCAGCTGTAATGCTGATTATGGGGATCAGATATTTGGTAAATCCTGTGCAGGAATATTATAAACTTTGAATTTCAAGAGAGTTAGGGCCCCATCTTACATCCGGAGCAAAGAGGCGCACAGCGCAGCGCAACTGTCGTTGCGAGTTTCAGACCGACGCGGTTTTCATTTTCATGCCCAGCGCCCACGTTGTGTTAGAAGCAAATGTACTTGCACCCATTTGTGCACCCATGGGTGTGTTGGTCTTAAAATGAGGTGTGGTCAGGCGCTTTGTTGGTGCAATGCTAGCTTGAGTCAGCAGAAAGCGATTGCGCCATTGACCAACAAAAACCTGGTCTAAAGTCTGGCGCAGTATTTTTCTGCTATTTAAAGGTTATTATTCAGATAGTAGGCGGCAGGTGACAATTAAAAATATAATGAAATATAATGAATTAAGGCTCTCTGGCATTGCTCAACCAGCAGCACGCTCTCAGCGGTCCTTTGGTCACCGTGACCAGAGATCACGGTGCACACACGCCTCTGTGGCGTCTCCTCACATCGGTTAAATAGGTAATCGGTTGCTCGTATGAAGTCAAATGGAGTAGTCGATGGGACAGAGGATTGGAAGATGGTGGAGGCAGAGGGCCCACATACATCTGCTCGCGTTCTTTAACTTCAGAAAACCGCTTGCTTGCTCGAATCCGCCTTTTAAATAGCAATGCACCAATGTGCAGGCATACCTGGCTTTTAAAAGGAAAGGGAGATGACACTCTGATTGGTTTAATTCCTGTTACGCCCAAAACACACCTATGATTAATCAAGAGACTAAATACAACCCCTTTGCCTCTTGCGCTTTACTTCGTGCCCCGATTATGCGCCGCTTAACTAGCAAAAGTGGAGATGGACATGCCCTAAATGCACTTGCCCCATGCACTTGAGACCATGCGCTATAGATCGTTAAATAGGGCCCTAAGACCCACGACAACTGAGGTCATTTACATGCACAGTACCATAACACCATAGCCTCAACTGTAGGCCAAATGTAATCACATTTTGCAGGATCGTTCAGCTATAATATGCATGCGTGTCATCTAAATTTGGCTACAATTGCATGCAAATGTGGTAATATTGGATAACATTTAAGAAGTGATGGAAAAACAGCCAGTCAAAAATCTATTTATATCTATTCTATGTATAGTTAATAATAGACGGCCACATGGTGGTGATATTGGATCCGAAATCTGCGCCGAAAGCTAATCACTTGCTTCTAAAAGTGACAATGCCTGCAGCTCTATATGGTGCAGCTTTACTAATTACATATGTAACAAGATAAGCAATGAAAGACCGTTACCATGGCAGTGTTAGAGATGGATTAATGAGGCAAATTAGACAATGTAAGAACACATTTGAGACTTTAACTCTACGGGCAGATCCAAAATACTTGCAAAATAGCCCGAATATGAATCCTGATATCTTATTTACAAGCCTGAGACAAAGAGAAGCTTTGGTATAGGGAGAAGTGGAAGAGGTCAAAAAAGGGCAGCGGAGTGATTTTTACATTCCCATCTCTTTTCTTTTCTGCAGACTTTTCACGCAGCTTGAACAAAAAGCAGATACTAAATAGTGAATCTACTCGAAGCATCCCCTCGTGGTATGTACCGTACGTCCTATTTTTATAACAAAAAGTCTTGATAACTCAGCTGGATCTCTCCACAGATATAAGGAGCACCACAAAGACTAAAGTTGGACAGAAAATCTGGGTTATGCAACACAGTTTGTTATAAAATATTGAACACATGAAAATAAGACGCTGAAACTATTGTGGTGCTCCAGTTTAATTCGCTTTGTAACTGCAGAAAGGTCAGCGCGAATTTTGTGTCTCTTTTGGGCTTGTGCATGAGTGTGTGTGAGTGTGTTGTGTGTGTGTGTGTTTGTGTATGTAGGTGCAGATATGTATCTTTGAATGATAGTGGCTGAGGGACTCTTATCATGGTGAATGCTACTAATAAAACTGCCCTCTCCCATATTTGTGCTCATGTGTTAAGACAGTATTTGTGTGCATTTATGAGTCAAAAGAACCCACTTTCAACTGGCTTAAAGTGAGACTATGGAACTTTTGCTGAACAGCGGCCATGAAAGCTAAAAATGTAGCATAATGGGGCGTTCATATGCCGTGTTTTTTGCGCCCTCAAATCCACCGATGTCAATGTAGACGTGCGGAAGGTGTGCTCAAAAGCGAGAACGACAGCATCGCGGTGCGCAAGCGTTCCCGAGCGCCTATTTTTCAGGACGCGACGTCTGCGCCCCGAGTTAAAAATAGTTCAACTTTTGAAAAGCTGCAGCGTGCACCGCATGTCGTGGCGACGAACAACAAATCACAGCCGGCAAGATTTCTTCTCTTTCTTCCCTAAACATTGGTCGACAGTAAATATATGGAGGAGAGGTTAATTATTTTAGTGCAGGGCTACCCAGAGCTTTACATTTTCCCTACGGACTATTCAACTTGCTTCAGCTTCTATGTTCAACATCAGGTTGAAAGGTGAGCCAAACTGAAGATGACAAATCGAGCATTAAAGCCACTGTGAGGGATTTTAGTCAGTGACGTTTACTTCTAAATTACCGCAACTTCATCATCATCGTCATCGCAGCGTACAGGTTTTGATTGATTAGTAACAGCAGGCGCGTCAGGAGCGCGACCTCCGAAGCACCTTGGATAAAA
Organism: Sebastolobus alascanus; assembly: GCA_916701645.2. Lineage (NCBI taxonomy): Eukaryota > Metazoa > Chordata > Actinopteri > Perciformes > Sebastidae > Sebastolobus > Sebastolobus alascanus. Next base: position 245,533 of record CAKAOJ020000163.1, read on the forward strand.
AGACCAAAGCGGCATGGCTGGTGTTTTCCACCCATTTTTAGCCGCAACTTGTGAACGGCCCCTAACTGTACCACAAATACGGGAGCGTCTTAAGGTCAGAAAACTAAGTAATGTCAGCTATACAGAAACATCTTACTAACATGAGCTAATATTAGTCACCATAAGCTAGTGGTCACACCAGCACCAAGCGAAGCAGTAGCAGCAAAACCTCGGACTGTGTTTTATCGTTTACGAATTCAACTTTTCCTTTTGTAAGAGGAAGATTGTTTTGCTTCTTCTTTCAAAAGTTTCACTTGAAAAGCTCTTTAAATTTGACAGCGTTTGATAAAAACACTCTTGATGATTGAAACGCTATTGATGCCAGAGAGATCCATTGATCTCCAACCTTTGAAGTTAACATGCAGGTGTTTTGCTCTGATGATACAGCAGGAGCCTCTGTATTAGCAGCCTTCGAGTTAGTGCGGCTAGGATCATGTATTACCGGTAATACTCAGTTGGTTCTATTGGCGACTGGATGGGAGTGTTTCTTTGAAAGCTTAAAGAAATTACTTCCTAATAAACCCCGTCAAAAACAAATCAAATATTTCCCAATTCTCTATAAAAATTAAACAGTTAATGTATTTATACAAAGGTCAACAAAGTTTTGATCCCAAACCTTGATTAAAACTATCCTAGAAAAATCCCCTGGCTATTGCTGAAACGCAATTGAACATAAACTTCCTGCCAGGCTCAGATAATGAGTGCATGTGATCTACAGTAAAGATCTCCTTTTCTTTAACATCATACTCGTGTGTGTGTGTGTGTGTGTGTGTGTGTGTGTGTGTGTGTGTGTGTGTGTGTGTGTGTGTGTATGTGTGCGCAGACTCACTGATGAAATTAGTCTGGCCGGTGTAGATGGTGTACTGCAGCTCATAGGAAGTGACACTGAACTCGTCCTCTGACGTCCAGTGAACAGTGATGGTGTCGTGGGAGGCGGTGCACAGCTCGTCTCTTATGGATGGCGGGTTTGGAGCTACGCGTTGAGGAAACAACAACATAATTTATAGTAAAAACAACAAAAATGAACTTGTTTGATTTAATATAGAAACAATTCTTAGAGAAATGATGTGTCACCTCAAGATTAACATAAAATAAAGTGCATCTTTATATGCAGCGGAGCAGAAACAACAGATATAGTAATACAACAATCTAAATAGTTATAAATAGAAATAAAAAAATAATGCATGTCCATCGTAGACCAGACAGATGCAGTTCTTACCTGTTAGGTAATCTAGTCCTTCGAGAATCTTCTTCTCTCTGGAAAAGTCCAGGGCAAAGTTGTCAAATGCCTCATTCAGGTTGACGTCAGGGATGAGTACCTGGGATGAGGCCGTCGCCATGGCAACCCTTTAGAGCGGGAGAAAGCGGGGGAAAGGAAATGTCAGGGGGGAACGACAGAGAGGTGAAGGAGCAGAGGAAGGCCGAGACGGCGGGACGAGGCGACACGAAGAAAAGAGGGATGGAGGAGCGGGGGAAAGATGAAAGGTGATGAAGAGGTGGACAAAATGTGAGGAGAGAGGTGAAGGAAGCGAGGTGACAAGAGAGGGGAGAGGTGGCAGATAGTAGTAGTTTGTGAGGAAAAATGTGAGAGAGAGGGGGATGGAGGGGATGAAAAAATGGAGGAATTATAATAAAATAATTAAAAAAAAAATTAAAGAAAAATACAATATAGAAATATATACAGCATCAATCTGCAACCTGCCCCATCATAAACTATCACTCTGTTAACCCAGAGATCCATCAAAACACAGACGAACACAGACACATATTGACACTGTGCAGCTTTGTGGAAACTTGTTCCTACTTCTGCTTTGAGCATCAGTGAGCCGTCTGTGGCCGGAGCCAGCCCGAACCACAGAGCTGGCAGGGTTACAGACGGAGCAAAGACCAACGCTACGTCTATGAGACTTTTGTTCCTCAGTGAAGAGAAACCAGTCGGTCAATAAAGCATACCGGCTAGGTGCTGGAAAGAAAAGCAGAGGCCGGGCCAAATAAAAAGATGCTACGCTAGCTGCGGATTTTACACAGACCTCTGTCTGTGTGAGAGAAAGCTGCCAGCCTGTGGTGGGAGAAGGGGGGTTGAAGGTATTACAGAAGTTCGCAGGTGGAAAGAGAAACCGCAGAGCTGGCCACTTAAAAGATTGATGATTTTTCACCCGAGGCCTGGCATTGATCGCTGGAGCTAAAGAGGTTTGATATAATGCTGATTTCACCAGCAGCCTTACCTTCCAAGATTGGATTTCACAGAAGGAAAAAGGCATAGTAGGGCAGGGGTTTTAGGAGTTTTGTTTCTTACCACTGAAAGTCTAAGTGCATTCTTATGTGTCTTGTAGCCTGTTGATATGCATAATAGAAAAAAAACAACTGAAAACTACAATATTACCTCTAAACAACCACTGATGTAACTTTAATATGCCACTTTTCCCCCCCTCACTTTGTGTGTGTGTGTGTGTGTGTGTGTCTATGCACTACATCGCCCACCTTTCTGCTACATTTCGGGCGGTCTGGAGGAAGCGGGCGTGGTCGTTCTCCTTCAGGCTCTGTTCGGCTTGTGTGATGAGGGCACTGGAGCGCTCCAGACACTGGCGACAGTTTGCAATCTGCTGAGCCAGCTTGCGCAGTTTCATCACCTGGAACAAACACAAATACAGACCTCGTTGCTACGTATGCTGCGACACACCGATTTAATCGAGCCTCAAAAGAATACATCGCCGTTTTGGTAACTGGTCTCTCGATATGAGGCATTCATCATCGTGACAGTCGCTAATCCACAAATAATGTTCTTGTGCTTCCAGAAAATATAACAAAGCTTCGCTCCCAAATTGCTCCAAAATACTGATAGAAAGAAGTTGCCATGTTGTAGACTATCGGTACAACTGAAGTTTTATTACAACACTAAAGCAAACACCAACCCTCTGCGGGAATCTTGGATAGATATTGAATGTGTTGGACACTATCTTGCCAGAGGAATTTTTGAATTATGTGTAATTAATTTAACTTGTAGAGGCCGTGAGCACAGGGCATTATCACAGTATATGTGTGGAACTGATGAAAGGAGGAAACATAATCTGCATTAGGATGTCTTTCCACACTCAGTCCAGCCAAAAATGGAGCCCGTGCTCCACAATAACATCTCACAAATCTGCCTTTTCTATCACCTCGTGACTGATGGCTGTCATACACTCGATATTAACAACGTATCCTCATTCAACAGTTCGTATGATATGTTACGAAGATTTTTTCCCTCATTTTTTGTGTGTTTTCCAACAAACGTCCGGCAACACGTGTTATTTCTGGTTGTTACATGCATACAGTCTTTTCAAAATAAATTTCCATCTTCACAGGAAACTTGGTTAGGTTTAGGCAACAAAAACTACTTAGTTAGGTTTAGGAAAAGATCATGGTTTGGGTTAAAATAACTTGCATAGCAGAGTGCACTTGTTGCATAATAGAAGGGCAGAGGTGAATAGCATAATGCATTGCTATCTCAATAACAGTCAGAGCAAGAGGTGCAGCATGCTACTACGTATGTCATAAATGTGTCTGTTGGTCTATTAAGGGGCAAAATACTAAGAAAAAGATTTGCAAAATGGACTAGAAACGACTGTAGATGCACCGAAAACCAAGCAAGAAATGGTTGATTTTTGCCCCAAATCATGTTCATCGCAAACAACCATGCTGTGTGAATCAAGAGGGAGGTCAATCAGTCAGGTCAGGGTTCAGACTCTTTATACACAAACGTACACACAGGGTTTTGTAATGTACTGTAGTATAATTTCCAACTGAGCATAAGGAAGCCATTCTGAGCTCATTTGAACTAAAGTAATCCATTTATCTTCATTACGGCTCATATCCTGGCGCCTCAAATGAATTTAGTTTGATGAAACGCTCTACGGAAAATAACACAGGCTGCTTGCGAGTCTCGAGACCGTCAACGAAAGGTGAGCTTGTACGATTGAATACCAGCTTTAGTATGGAGAGCCTCTCAGCAATGATGATTAAATGAAACCTTGGTGAACTTTTAAATGGCAAACTGTAAAGTCGCTTCATTGTCTGGGAAAAAAAGCATACTTTCAGTAACAGCTAACAACTTGAATCTCTGAACACTAAAATAAAACCAAAAAGAGCAGAAACATTTAAAAATGATGAGTGCCCTTAAAGGATTAGTCTTTTATATTTTCAGCAACACATTTTTGGCTCCCAGGGCTTGAATTATGCATATGAGAATTCAGTAAAAAAAAACCGCACTGGGTGGCAATCCGTTAAAAGCTTGTCATCAAAAGCTTTCAAAGAATCAAAGCGGTATCTAACGTGCACTCGCTTTCTACTGCTGGGGGAAGCTGGTGCTGCCCAGAAGCCTCTGTAAGCCGGCGACTTAATGGATTTTTCAATTGACGTCTTAGCTGCTCTTCCACCAAGTCCACCATAATCTGTTGTCACTGAAAACGACATTTGAGTAGGTTGTTGACTGCACAGAGCGGAGAGGCGAGACGGGTTTAATGGACGGGTTATTATTTGGCAACATGTGCTGCAAACAATCTTAGAGATGATTACTCCCTCCTTCGCAGAATAATGGACAATATGGCAGGGTCTTTGTGAGTGTGTGTGTGTGTGTGTGTGAGCGTCTCACCTCGTGTAAAGACGCTCTCATCTAAAGCTGAAATAAAACAGTCTAATCATAGCTTACAGTTTTTTGCGATTGCTTACACACTTAAAGTGAATGCTTAACCAAGCCTTACACAAAGGCACCAAAAGTACAAACACATATTCTGTTTGCACTTTGTTTGTAATTCTGCAAAACACGTCTTACAAAACACTACACACTCTTTCTTACATTAGACACACACATTCAAGAATGAAATCTCTTGCAATCATTGGGAAAACACTTCTATTCAAAATGCAACACAAACCTGGCAACACACACACACACACACACACACACACACACACACACACACACACACACACACACACACACACACACACACACACACACACACACACACACACACACACACACATGAAAACACACTAGTTGAACACCATTCAGTTTGAGCCTTAGCACTATACAGATAGACCTCAGGCAAAGAGTATCGAAGCAAAGAGGCAAAACTCTGGTGCTTTTTTGACAATGGCTGCTAGATGGCGCTGCGGTAGCGCTGCTGCCATTTTGGACTGAAAACACCAATGAGTCCATAGCCATGGATGGTAAATCAACTTCCCAGTACGAACTCTTAAATAGCCCTCATTTAAATCATTATGTCCTAAAAGTTGTAAAAATTCACTAATCGAGAGCTATTTTCCTCGGCATAATGAACCTGCATCAGACCCACCGGACTGCACCGCACACACAAAAAAAACAAAAAAAAACAGACGTATTTCCCAAAATGTCAAACTATTCCTCAAAGGTCCAGTGTGTAGGATCTAGCGGTATCTAGCGGTGAGGTGAGGAGATTGCAACCAACTGAAGCCTCTCCCGTGTGCCAAGCGTGTTGGAGAGCTGCGGTGGCCGACGCAAAAACGCGAATAGCCCTCTCTAGAGCCATCTGGAGCAGAGCCAGTGTGTAGAGTGTGTGTGTGTGTACGTGGGAAGTGAGTGGTGAAGCAAGAGAGAGAGAGTGGTGGCGACGGGAGCGAGTAACGTTATCGACTCCGGCCCGAGCAGGAAATGTTAACAGAGTTTGGTTCGTCCGTTACTGTAGAAACACGGCGGTGCAACATGGCGGACTCCGTGGAGAGGGGACCCGCTCTATGTAGATATAAACGGCTCATTCTAAGCTAACGAAAACACAACGATTCTTCTTATCAGGTGATTATACACTAAAGAAAACATACTTATTAACATTATATTCCATTTCCAGGATGCTGAATGTGAACAGCGGTCAAAGTCACACCCAACCCTCTACGGCGATCTAGAGGCTTTTGGTGCCACAATGTCACGCTACTCTCTGCCATTCCTTTTGAGACACAACAGTCATAAAAAAAAATTTCTTCGAAATTCGTTTGGCAAAGCCACAAGGAGCTCATTGTCAGGTAAATACAAACAGATGGTTTTACTTATTTAAACAAATGCTGTTGTTTTCTACTCTTCCGGCCATAACCTTGTAAACTGAAGGTAAAATGACTGTAATAATAACAGCTGCTTCTAGAAATCAAGTCAAACCCCAAACAGATTTGAGTTGTTAATCCTCAAGCTCTCTAAAGGAGTTCAAATAGTTTTCAGAATGAGAAGCAGAGAAGGGTGGAGGACAAGCAGAGTCACATGATAAAGACGCTCTTGAACACACCAGAACATGGGAATAGTGTGTGTTTTGTTTGAGATTAGGCATGACGGCTGAGTCTCCTTAGAGAGAGTGGATGGGGAGCACCTTGCACACAGCGCTGCTCACCATCATCACGCCTGCGTAATCCTGTTATTCTGCTGCAGAGTCACCTCTGAACGCTTCCCTTTCCGACGGTGTTCTTAACAGAAAAACAATGTTTTTTTTGTTTGCCGAAATGCCTGGAACAACCTACGTTTACGTGACCTCTAGCGGTCTCCTCTCTTTTCTCCACACCTACGATTATTTGAATTACTCAAGGTGCATTTCATTCATCTTTCTTGACCCTTAAGCAGCCTCAAATATGAACACATCGCCCGGGCTGACATCAATCAAGCGCTCCTCCGGTGTTTTATGTGTACTTCCCTCTTTCCTCCGTCTCCTGCAATTCACTCCGCTACCCTCTACTAGACAGCCTTTTACCGACCCAGACTCTCAGGAGAACAAGCCCTGCTCTTTGTCTGCAATCACTGCGGACACACTCTGACACACTTTCTCCCTCTCATCCACACACACACACACACACACACACACACACACACACACACACATACACGCACACACACACCTAGTTCAGTCCTTGTGTTCGGTGTTTGGAAATCTTTCATCTCTCGACAAAGCTCTTTTGCTGCCTCAGAGGATCTTCCACAAGCACTTAAAACCTCACCTCTGGGAGGGTGAGATTTAGAGTTTGCCTCCGTCCTGAAACCCTTGACGCTCATAGGGCAACAAACCACACATATACACATGGGCACGTGTCCACACACACACACACACACACGCACACACACGCACACACTTAGATGTCTGTACAGTAAGTCCTGCAGCAAGTTCACAATGCTGCCATCTCAGATTCTTTCCACACACATTCGGGCTGGCTGCCTCCATGTGGAAGAGGCCTTTCGCTGCTGCTCTCTTTTTCCTCGCTTATTTTTCCCATCTCTCCTAAAGCCTCCATGTGATGTGTATTTGGGTAAACAAGCAAGCAACTGCAGAGGCAGCCTTTAAAAAAAAAAACAGCACTGAGAGACCTGGATGAATATATTCTGTCCACGGCGCTGCTGCTCTCATATTTATTCTCCTGTACAAAAGTTACAAAACCGCTGTTTCTCTGCCAGTGGACGGAGAGTTTCTTAAATATGTATTTGGCAATTCGGCTGCTTCAAATGGCAGTGAGATGTGACTGTCTGAATTGACGTACTATGAATAAAACAATATTAATTCAATATACCCCTCATCCTACTGTTATATATCTAAAACAGCAATTAGGGGTGTTGCGATATACTAGTATTGACGATTACCGTGATATTTAAAAAATGAAAAATTCACATCATGTTAATAACACACATATAATAAGATCATGTAAATAATACAGCGCCTCTTAAATAATTTTATTAGGTTATTTTATAGCTGTCAATTTATAGCTGTCAATCGATTAAAATATTTAATTGCATCCCCGTCATCCACCCTAAAATCACCTACTGGCGCACAATAAACAAAGATATATAATAAGAAAGATATAATCTTTCTCATTTTACAGCTAAACAGTACACTAAATTATGTTTCTGAAAACATTTGAGGTGAGAAACGGACATCACAGTAAAAGAATATTGATTCATATTTGATCAGCGCTGCCTAGTTTGACCGTTTGATCGGAGTTTGCAAGTTTCGCGAGCGGTGATCGACAGCTGCCCAGACACTGCTTGGCTCCAGCTCGGCTTTGGTTGGTTGTTTTCGTTCAGGCGCGGTGAAATCTTGCAAATGCCATATTTTCTCAAGGTTACCATCTGCAGCTTTAATGGCCCAAATCAGTCAATGTAGCTTTAACTCACTGAAACCACCCATCTTCATAATTCCGGCCCAAATTTATATACCCGTGTAGTAAAACCTCTCTCGAACCAAAAACTGAAAAAGCGTAATGGGCATCATGGGAATATATTTTACCTTGGATTCTTTGATCTTCACGGCGATGACCTGTTTTCTCTGGCGGATGATCTCCACTAGCTCATCACACTCCTCCACCAGCTTGGTTTCATGCATGGCTGTGTTCACCTGGAGACAGAGGCAGGGACACATGTGGACATGAGGCTTGCTTACACACACACACAAAATCACGTGGTTAAATTTTAAAACAATATATGCCAGTTATTCTTCCTCTCTGTTTGTAGGGAGCTTTTGTAAGACTTCAGGGTATCATCCATGACGATTCTTATCATCATTACATGCAGAGCATGTCATTTGTTTTTCCATTTCATTCTGCACACAAGGAAAAGCTACCTCTAACAAGATGATGTGCTCCTGGATTAGAACTACGTTGAGATCACCTGAGATAAATGATTCACAACTCTTTAATTGTCACTGGAAAGACAAGAAATCCTGTTACATTACAGAGCATATACACTGATCCAGGGATCCCTGAAATGCACACAGTAGATACACTGGTTGTTTCACAGTCACCCATTTAGTGGGCATTGAAGGTGATCATTTGTCATTCTCTAAAACGTTCTGTTCCTTGCTGGAGGGAAACTCTATCACAGCCCTTAAAAATGGACACATCGCTGCTGGATTTAAACCACCTCTTCTAGTACATAACCCTATCTCTTTATACAGGAACACCCATAATATGCCGCATGAAATTCATAGTTACACCTTTTTTTTTCTTCTAAATCGTGTTTATTTCACTCATTATGAACAAGAAATATGTTGAGGATTTTTGGAATATTCAACTCTTCATTAAAAGTGCTCCCGCAAAGAGAGCTGTGTAGACACTCATTAATTCACTGACAGATTTTTGCTTACACCACCACGCTGATTTAATAGATTCTGTGATTATTTTAGGGACCAAAGTTGCCAAGGCAACTCATCATCAGTTCACCATCTCAGACTAACACTAAATGAACAGCCAGCAAAACTTCAAACTTGTGTGGGTGGGTGGGTGTTACTCAGACGCTGAGGGTGTTTGCTGATTTGGAGCGCGGAACTGCTACCAACAGTTTTGCCAGTTGTAAATACAATTATACACCAAAACACATTTGACCCAAAACAATTCAGAAACTGATGGCTGATGACCAATCTAAGGGGCTGCAAACACAAACTTGTGAGTTAGATACCACATTGCTCCTCTGAATGACGCGTGTTATGATTGGCCGCCGCACAGAGAGAAACCTTATCACTGCTTTCTTTGCTCCAAGAGAACTTTATCGGGTTTTCTACATACAATATGTTGTTGTACACATGGTATAAAGATGTACCATCTAAGATGAAGTTACCACAAAGTTGCTACTCACACATTGCGAGTGCCACTCTGCCACAGTGGTGACAGGAGTCATCATTATTTTGTCTGCGGGAGCCAATTCAGAACATCAGAGAAATCACAGATTTACTTCAGAATATACTCTACAACCCAGCACGATGACTGTGGGGAGCTTTCACTCAAACTGGCAGCTTCAGAAGTATCCAGGAAAGCTACGCTGGAGAGGAGGAATTCCGCAAACGCATCAGATAGAGGCTCGCCATCAAGGATTGGCCTTAAGGCCACCAAAATTCACAAACAACTGCTGCTGCTTAAAAACTGCTTCACTAGATTCTATAGTGTTTGTTGTTACAGAAGTACTGGTGAGTGTTTTCTGCAGTGCACTGAATGTAGCAGGAGGACTGCTGAGCTGGTAAACCTAATACAGTAATACACCAGAGAATACATTGTGAGGAGAGACCCTTTCACTGCTCTGACTGGGTTTGGTAATCTTTAAGACACATTCAAATCAAACATCACACCAGCATTGTGACAATAAAGACACACCTATTTGAGATCAAATCACATTCTAAGGCCCACCTGCACGCCAGACGAATGAAGATATAAATGTTTAACTATTGTCAATATGGATGTTATACATGGTTAGATCAGTTAGATTCTCCACAATTCAATCGTTCAGTTCATTATACAGAAACCATGAACACTAAAGCAAAGTTCATTCAGATTTACAGGTGTTGTGTCGAGTACTGTTTCCCGTCGATATGGGTTTCCCCCTACTTAAACCTGAATCAACCCTTATCCTTGACCCTAACTACCGAGGGGGGCGCTATCATTTAAACAAGAGGGAAACACTATTCGACGGGGGAACAGACTTCAACATAACACCGGCATGGTAAACAAGAGAGACGGAAAAAAAGTGGTGACTCCCTGACGGTACCTTTGAAGCAGTTAAAAAGTCAGAATATGTGTCCATGTCTTGATTGTTTATATTCCTTTAGTCCGTAAGGGTCCAGCGATCAAAAGGATCCAAAGGGTTTTCCATAAAATTAATCCAAGTTGTGAATATTGTGATGTGAAGGCCATTGCTACATCATCTTCATTCGCCTAATGAAAACCGCACTTTAACTAATATAAACAACATTTTCTCTTCTTGTTGTTGTTGGGTATGCTTGTTTTCCTTACATTGCTGGCTACAAAACCACCTTTTTTCTGTTTAGTATTCACCCCAGGACAGCCCCTGAAGAGCAGCAAGCGCTCCCAGTTTGGAAGGCAAATGGGCTCTGTCGAGTAGCTTTGCTGCCATGGTAGAAACTAGAAGATGACACCTTTCTAATGAGGCCTCATACATTAATTTTGGCCTTACAGTTCTTCTGTTATAAGCTTTTCCACTTGGGTGGGCCTTGCCAGGTTAAATGGCTCACAACTACACTGAAAGGTTCTGTGAAATTGAAGCAGAAGATCTAAGAAAGTCTTTTCATTTAGGATTTGGAGGCACTTCTTCATAACTAACTAATTGTGAGACTTAAGAAAGAGTGAACAGGTCACAATGATATTAAAAAACTTTTCTGAAAACTTACGAATAAAAGAGTTGATTTCAGTTTTAATGCCACTCTTCTATAGTTATAGTTTCTCAATGGTTGTCTCAAATGAATTTTGCTGTTATCATTATATATTGTTTTTACCACCTGTTGATTTTGTCTTATACTTTTTACCAATTAAATAAGGTAATTTAATTGAATTTAGTGCATTCTCATACTGAGTACAGTATGAAACTATACGTCCAGAGAGAGATTCATCTCCTTTCCTAGTCCCTAAATTTGACAAGGTTGTGACTTTCTGTCATCAAACTACTTACCCCAACAACCAAGTTCCACTCAACACTCCACAAAGCGCCGATCCACTTAAGCCTCATTATTCACACTCACGCAAACAACACACAATTAATTCTGCAATGAGCAATCTTATGACTGCAGGTTAGTCCTTAAGCAGGATAAATGCAGCCGTCCAGGATCACTATGAATTACAACTGAGCTACTTGGCAGCTTAGAGTTACGGCAACAATCTTCATGTCCGTCCTCCTCCTCTTTCACCTCACTCAGAACCTCCTCCTCCTCCTCCTCCTCCTCTGCCAGCTCCTGACTTTATTATCCACTCCCTGCTACACAAACACTGTCACAAACTGCGCATCTCCCTATTCATCAGGCTCCTCTGCAGGTGCACTGAAATCACAGAGCCAACTCCACGTTAAAGTATATCTGTGTGTGGGTCTATTATTGGAGTAGGTGGAGAACAACCACAGCAAGATTGAGACTTTCCAGCTGCTCCTGCTATCAGGAAGGTTGTGAAAATCAGTGCAAACACCGTCTGAGGTGAACTGAAGGAAAAAAAGCTGCAACCAGTGTGCTAATTTAAAGAGGACCTATTATGCTTATTTTCAGGTGCATACTTGTGTTTTGGGTTTCTACTAGAACATGTTTTCATGCTTCAATGTTCAAAAAACGCTTTACTTTTCTCATACCGGCTGTGCTGCAGCACCTCTTTTCACCCTCTGTCTGAAACGCTCCGTTTGAGCTCTTTCCCCGCCCCCCTACCGAAAATCTCAGTCTGCTCTGATTGGTCAGCTGGCCCACTCTGTTGAGACTGGTCAACCAAAACAAACTTTTCGGACTCTGCTCCAGCTCCGCTCTTACTATCTTTGTTTGAAGGCGTGCCAAACTAGCCACTAGGCCGGTATTATGCAAATGTGTTACTTGGTGACATCACCACGTCACAGAAAAAAAGGCGGGACTTCAAGCAACGTGTTTCAGGCACTTCAGGAGCAGTGATTCTGTGGGGGGAGAGTAACTCCCTCTGGCGTGGACATGCACAAAATCTATATGAGACCCTAAAGGAAAAGGGAAAAGCACAAAAGCATAATAGGTCCTCTTTTAAATGCCATAGAGTATAATAAAGGGATCTTATTGATTGATAATATTTATGATTATGATATTTCACAAACTAATTATTATTCACATTTCAAATTGGTATTCTTGTACACAAGTTTAGCACACCAGATCTGTCACATCTTATTTATTCATCCTGTTAATAGACATCTATTCTCACTCGGCTGCACATTCATCTTTACGGTAATGCAGCTGACATTTGAGTGCACCTCATACAGCGCCATCCACTCATTATCTCATAAAAAAATAAGATAAAATAAAACAAATATCACAGCCACGTCTTCAGCATCAGCAGCCATAATTACACTCTTATTAGGAAAGGAGATGCAGACATAATTAGCAACTGAACAGTATTAAATAAGCCAATCTAGATCATTATGACGATAACAATGAAGCCCACAGAGTGCGATCTGAGCAGTCACATTAAATGAAATGTCCATTACAAACCTTCACCACATCTTCCACCTCTAGTTCTCTTACAGGAGGGTTACATTGAGCGCATATCCTCCCATACATCATTAGGTTGAGTTCAGCTCCCACATTATGTCAAGATTAAATTTATCGCCCATATTTTTATACCGTGGAAAAACTGCATTACTTACAAGCTAAAATGAATTCAAATGAGCTATGCAGCTTTCTGGCTTCAAATGACTGACAGTCACCATTCTATTATCCAGATCCCTTACCGCCCCCCATCAATTAAAATGTAGGCTTATTGTCTCCGCTGAATATTAATGTTGTTTCTGTGTTATATCATTAAAAAAAGCATGTCATTGAATGCCAAATAAAGAAAGATATTCTACAAGTTTTGAGTAGGGATAGTCTGGGAAACTATTCTAGATGGTGAAGTGAATGCCACACAATGTTAAATTTGTCCCACAGTGATCTAAGGGCTGATAAGGCAGTTCAATAAAGCTAAACCTAAAAAGGACAGACTCAATGGATTACGTGGCTGAGATGAGGATCCATGGGAAGAAGGAAATCAGAGAACGCTCTGTAGATATTGCAGGAGTATTCTTAATACAAATATGCAGTATACCTTCATCCTATGACTATTATTATTATAATCTTCCAGGTCTGCCATAACCCCAAAACAGCACAACTACAGTTAGAAGAATTAATAGTACAACAAATAAATCAAATATAATTTGGAATTTTAAAGGATTTTGTTATTTATGAATTAAAATACCACACGCTTCCTGATTACAGTTAAAAGATGTTAACATTGGCATTTAGGCTCTGAACCGACATGTGATGGGCTAAGACCATTTTTTTTTTTACATTTTACAAATAAGATATGCAATTAATCAAGGCAATAAGTGATATATTCATTGATGTGTGCAATCACTAGTTGCAACCCTGTACATACTGTAACTGGTAACTCACTTTTGTTTCTCATGCAGATTTGAAACTACCACTTCTTCCTCCAGACATTGTAATCTCTCACTATTTTGTGATTTGGAGAAAATCTGTTGACTCCAGATAGACGAACGTCTGAGTTGTGTGTGTGAGTCTTAATGATGTTGCAATTGTCATTCAGTCTTGATAAAGCTATGTGTATTTGTCACAAGAGCTGCAACACCATAATAAAGTCCCAAACCCTGGCAAACAATGCGAAATTGCCCACCGCCGCCCACCCCGGCATAACAAATCCCAGTTTATTTTCTTAAAATGTGAATCTTTACAAACTCATGTTGTGTTATCAAGCATTGTTCAAACTCACACAAATGTATTTTGTGGAGATCCCAAAGTGTTCATGCATACCAACTATGGAAGGTGTATAAAATGATTCACAAAATGTCTAAACCCAATATAATACATTTGTGGTAAACCAAGAATAAAAGCCTTGGATTTGAATATTTTATTTTATGCTTTCATTAGAAATGAACGGATGACACACAACAAAGATCCCAGCTGGACGTGAAACAGGGATGTGAATGGTTAATGGTTGGCGCCTTAACCCCTCGGCCACCAGTGCTCCCCCAACATAGATCATTTTTAATAACTGGCACAGTCCAATCTATGGTCACGCTGGGGCTGGGAGGCAATTCAAGCTTAGCTGCTACTCACTTTCAGCAGAATTGACATCATCATATTGTGTTTTACAAAATACTGTTATATTGTTATTACTGTAAATTAATGATTCTTAGCAAACTGCAATTAAAAACTACAGTAAAAAGAAATTTGAATGCACGGAACATTATTTATTCTGATGTGATTTTGCATACATTTGCCATATTGTGGTATATTTCAATATTGCAAACAAATTGCCGTGCCCTAGAGCGCACCCACCGACTTCAGCATGTGGACATCCGGGATTCCAATTGTAGACAACAAGCACAGACAATTGGACAATGTACTGTATGGCTCCCAAAACAACCTACTCTAGCCAAATTGGCTCCCATTCAAGCTTAGAGAGGACTGGTCCAGGTTCGGAGCAGCTGTTAACCTCTCGCTGACACCAAGGCCTTCACATCTTGGATCAATTCTGTGCTCATTCCACTCCAATCAGCCTCTCCTGCCTCCGATCCCACTTTACTTTTTCCCACTTCTTTCTATTACAACCCTGGTCCCCATTCTGTCTACCCCCCCCCCCCACCCCCCTATCCTTTCCCCTCTGTCTCTCAGACATGATCTTCTCAAAGAGATGCAAGGATTCAGCCTGACAGCTTTATCTCTGATGCTGTCCACAGATTCAGGGATAGTTCTCAGAGATTTATGACACCTGGCTCTCAAACAGGGAAGAATGGCTTTATGGAGTATCGAGCAAAAGAAACTGCGAGATATAAATCATGGATGTTATGTCAGAAAGAGGTGATACATGTAATTGGAAATGCTTCACTGGTAATGGATTTTAAGTATGGCTTTTTAAGCCCACAAAGTGTTCATGTAAACTTTTATGCTAACCAGATTTACTTACATAACAATCGCTGATTAATCATCATGGATATTATGATAGATGATGATATACAGTATACTGTATGTGTTTGTAGATAAAGCTAGACAGTCTTGTTGAAGGGGTAAATTGATTCTATTTCAGTCTTTTTAGCCACACTAGCTGATGGTCCACAGATGGTTGTACAGAACTGAATATCTCAACAACTACGAGAAGCCTAGATGCCATGAAATTTTGTACACACGTCCCTGGTGCCCATAGGATGAATCCTAATAACTTTGGTGATCCCCTGACTTCAGTGCCACCGTCATGTCACATTTCTCACTTATCCCGTAAGAGATTTCAACATCCATTAGTAAATTGGCACAAGATTTTATACAGACAATGTAATCTAAAGACTTTGATGATCCTCTGACTTTTCATCTAACGGTTCAAATTTCAATCTGTCCAATACTTTGGTTTAGCTGCAAAACTAATTCCCATCAGCCTCAGTCGTACTTCATGTTTAGCGCTAATTGTCAGATGTTAGCATGGCAAAATGCTGAACTAAGACGGTGAACATGGTAAACATTATGTGCCTAACTACTAAACTTGAGCATGCTGACGGCAGCATGTGGCTTAAGCATTTCATATCTAGAAAGGAATCCGCAATTTGCAAAACTCTCATGAGATGGTTTAGGTTAGGCATAGACCTTGAATGGTTAGGATAGGTCGTCGGGCAGCGAGTCTCGCAAAAGTTTTTTTGCAAGTTTTTTGCAAGTTTTTGCAAGTTTTCGTAATTTGGGGGTTACCTTCTACACACGACTCTTGAAACATCGCTGCCCTTTCACTGAAATGAATGGACTCGACAGATGGAAGGAGGATAATTGACATAAAAACTTTACACAAAAAACTGACAAATATATAGATTTACAAATGAAAACACGGTGCGGCCGTGTGTTAAAAGCCCAAACATACAGTAACAACTCTATGAAGGCGAGCATTTGATTTCCTTTTATGCCATTATCCCACTGCATTGATGTCCTCATCTTCGGCTGAAAGCGGAACCGCAAATGGCTTTAGAAATACAGCAAAGACAAACAACACCGGCGGACACTTCGATCTCGCTGAGGCTCCGGTAGAAAGGTAAAGAGAGGCGAGATGAGACCTGATACAAAGGATTAGGCAGCATTACAGCGGTCTCCGCGCGGCTCATTCATATTCTGCACACAGTGGGATCAGCTTCAGCGTACATAAACCTAGACGGGTCTGGCTAATGACTTACAGCTCAATGTTTAATTAGTAGACATACATGTCTGAGCATTAAAACCCACTGGGCTTCCGTTTGATGCGATTCTTTCCTTTTTCCATCAGTCCTAATACGCGCACACTTACAACCTTATCAGGGAGCTAATTCGGTTTCCTCCCGGCTGGCAGCACAATACCCCAGGTTGGAAAAAAATGGCTGCTTCTCTGACTGCTTCCTCAAACAATGCTTACTCCACATTAGCTGCGTCTGGATGAGGAGTTCCCTACCGTGTATATATCACAGTACAGTATAACCTCATTAAAAAGCCGCCAAAAAACACGCCTCGTCGCAACACAATCTGTGGGATTAGGAGGGTTAGCTGAACCACAAACGTCGAGACTAAGAGGGAGATAAAGTGGGACAGAGCAAGATGGAAAGACAGACAATCGGATCAGCTGTCAAGCTGCCAGGCGAATTCAGAAGAGAGGGAACGCAAAATCAAGAACTTCACAACACCGACAAAGTTCCAAGTCTCTGCACGAGCCTTTAAGGCTGTGAAAGAGGAGGCTCCCTGGGAATTAAATGAGATGTCCATTTGAACAAGAGGGGGGAAACTTATGCTGCTACTAAATGGTGGCTGGCATTGGACACAATATAAAACTTTGCTAATCGCGATTCATATTCGATTAATTGTGAAGCCCTACATTTGAGGACGTCATCTTGGGCTCTTGATTAATCAAGAAAATAATCAACAGATGAATCGACAATGAAAACGATCTTCAGTTGCGGCCCTTTATGGAACACATTTGCACGACTATGAATATCATCTCAGCTTTTACTTTGGATCTAAATTTTAGTTTCAGTTGCCACTGTATCAACATCTATTCAATATCAAAGTGTTTTTGGGGGGAAATGTTCTGTGCCAAACAGCACTGAGCGTCTGTTCTCTGCTGCCTATTAATACCCAGCCAGCTATCTGGCATTGAATGGATAACAGTGAGTGTTAGCTCAACAACAATCATTGCAAATGCTGAAGAATCACGCTCAATGTTTTCAAGAACGCGGAGCATTATTCCGAATGTCATTAAGCGCAGCGACAGATTTAACAATCCTACACCAGATAATAAGGAGAGAGGCCTCCCAAGAAAGAAACACATCATCAATTCATCTTTCCTCAGACTGAAGAGAAGCTATCTTCCCCAAAGAGAACCCCAGGAGAACAGGGCTGCATCGCTGCTGTGTGCGCTGACACACTGAAAGCTGACTCACACTGCGTTTGATCATATCTTCGGCACCAATACAATATGATGCAAACAAGGAGGAGAGGAAACCAGGTCACGCTCAAAGCCCTTCAGAGAGTTCTTGCTTTGTGCACACACTCCTCTCACTCCACCAAACCTCTCTTTTTTTTTTAAATTCCCCTGTCTGTTCTGTATTGCATTATTGCTGAGCGTTTTCTTCCGCGCAGTGCCTTGTATCTGTTTCGGTCAAAGAGATCATTGGTTGTCACGCCAACGCCCGCGTCCTCTTTTCCTCTTCTTGCCCTCTCAACCCTGCACTTTCTCTTCCCCTTTCATTTCCCCTCCTTCTTCCTCTACTTTCCCAACATTTCCATCTTCTTTTCCTCGGGTGTCCTCCTTTCCCCTCTCCTTTACACAGTAATGTGAACTCACTTGAAAACTTCCCCTCATTCCTCACGTCAATAATTGAACTAGCCTCTTGACATTGACATCACACAGGAGAATAGCTCCGAATAGGTGAAACAGGGCGGGGAAACCAAAACAGTTTCTTTTCATAATTTGCTTAAGAGCCTATTGAGCATGTTCCCCCCCAACCCCATGCTATCGCTCCTCATTTCTTTTTGATGAATAAGTGATGAGATTCTGCTGTTGTTGTTGGCGGTGGCACAACATTTGCATGCAGACAGAGGCAATATTAAGACTTTTTTTTTTTCCCCCTCTCTGTGCGTTGTTGACGAACAGTTTGTCTGCACTTAATGAATCACGCAGCCATCATTTAATTTTGATTGGGCGCGTGAGTTGTCGTTCGCGGACCTCAGAGTGACTCCGAGAAAATGGAGTCAGGTTAATAAGAAATGAACCGCACGCAGAGTGATGGCGGCACCAAAGTGCATTTGTCCTCTGTGGCCATTAACGTCAACTCTCACAGAGGAATGATGGCGTTTATTAAGAGCGAGTGCGTTGAGACAGAAAGTGTGTGTGTGATTGTACATGCGCATGTTAGCGGTGCAGCGCAGACAACACTCGGTGGCTAAGCATTAGTACTCTCTGGCTGGATTCACACTGTACCTCCATTAAATCACAGAACAAGCCCAAATGGAAGAGGTCAGCGGTGACAAGACTGGCCGTGCTATAATATTCTGCAGACAGGTATTGGTTCATGCTAGGACGTGAGAGCACAAACACCCCTCCAAGGTTGTCACTAAATCAAAGCGGGTGAGCTGAGAAGATATATGCCATTTGACAGATAATCTTATTTGCTTTGAAGTGAGAGCATACATACATTTCCTGTTTGAGTGGCTCCAGCGGGACTTAAACTGTTGAGTGTTGTAACAGTAATTCATCCTAAAACACAGTGAGATGTGCATGCAGAACCAAACCTCACTGTATAACAAGACACAGTTGAGACAATGACCTTGAGGAGGCACACGGTAAAAGCATCAAATTAAAGGAATACTTCACCCACAAAATGACTATTTGTATATCAGTTATTCATCCCGTGTTACCTTGAATTTGTGAAGAAAACTTTGTTTTTCTCGCATGCCTCAACAGTGAACGGAGAACCAAAAAACGAGAAAAAGGCTTTGATGAATTGAAGTAAGCGGGGCCGCGTTTAAGAGCAAAACTACATCAAAACATCTGTTTACAAACTCTCACACACCTCGTGCAGTATAATCCAAGTCACATTTATCCAGTCATATGCCCACTGCTTCCCAAACACATGCATCCTCACTAAAACCTTACTAAAACAAAGTTTTCTTCACAAATTCAAGGTAACACGGGGTGAGCAATTGATATGCAAATGGTCATTTTGTGGGTGAAGTATTCCTTTAAGCTGTTTGAAAGAAGGGAATATTGAACAAGAGCTGGTGTGGTATTAGCTTTGCCAACAGCGAAGTGGTCATTCCAATGTTTGAAGTTGTCTGAATTGCATAACTGCCCCTTTAAACAGCTCAAGGGTGGATGGTTGCTGAGAGCTACTCCAGCCCATCCTTTGTTCTTGAGTCAGATTGTCTGGAGAGCTACCATCGGCAAAGTACAAGAGGTCACTGAGAGCCTGACTGGTATCTGGTGTTTTCATTTTCACTGCAGTGCATTGCGTCAGTCATTGGATCAAATGTCAGTTAACAATATCATTCTGCACAAATAAGTTTCAGTGATTGTAAAGAGATAATATATTCCAAGATAAAAGAGATTTTAAAGATACATTATATAAGTTTTTATTAATATATCTGCTCTGTTTCTTTGGTATTGTTTCCTCCCGTCTTTGGCTTCCAAGTAATAATTCTTCAATATAAATTGTCTGTTCTGCAATGCTGACCTTTAATGAACCCAGGATAGGGAACTGAAATTCACTTTTAGTCTTGAGACGAATCAATATTTGATCAGTAGCTAGCGAAGGAAACTGAAAGAATGGAGCGCTGATTTTGTTTCTGGCACAACCATGATCCGGTAGGAAAGGAAAGCAAAAAATAAAGAGAGAAAGAAATTAAAGTCCAATTTCTACCGCTGTGCTTCTTCAATCAGAAATGTTCCAGAGTCAGAGACAAAGTGTAAGGGGCGTGGCATCAGGGCAGTCACCAATAGCAAAGGCAGTAAACTGTATACAATCAATAACAGTGACATGCTTGGGGGTGTTTAAGGTTTCTCCGTACAATCCTCTCTTATGTCTTGCGTGGGTCAGCAACCATAAAACTGAAACTTGGGCTTCTTTTGTGATGGTTTTTGAAGCTTGAAACATTGAAAGCGCTGGATGACAGACTGCATTATGGATGGAAAGTCTGACGACACAGACTTCAAAGACAGGGTGGCTCTTGTGATTTCAAGGGACCCACTTTCATTTGATCAACTAGGGTTCTAGTCTTGAGCAAATATCCATCCAGCTGTTTCCGACCTCCAACTACCCTAAAACTATAAGGATCAATTGAGAATCTCATTATGGTTTTTTATTACTGTTACACTGACAGTTGGCTACTTGAACCTTTCCTCCTGTAACTAAAGACATGTTGCATACCTCAACCTGTTGGCAGATCTGGATGAGCTTTGCCATTTGGTTCTCCAGTTCGCTGTTCCTCTTCACCAGGTTGGTCAGGTTGTTCTCCAGGGTTTGCTGTTGGGAGACGAGGACGAACATTAGCGCATATAGAGTGTGCAGAACGTGCATTCACAGAACAAGTCAGGCTATGGATGCCAAAATTTTATTGTGTATTTAAAATGTAAACATTCAGTTTAAGACACTGGCCAAAATCTGTCGGATTAATTATTATAATTTCTTAACATGCAATTGTGTTTTTTCAATAAACAAATAAATAATCAATCGTTCTCTATTGCATGCCATAGTATGTGATGTTTTTGGTGATATCAGTGCCCTGTCATCAACCTCATGCCCCCTAAGTACCAATTCATATGTTCATATTCATACATTTTTACAGTTATACTGAAAAGAAGATGGATTGTAAGTGTTAAAGTCCTACAATGTAAGGTTGTTATCTTGGTGCTATTCTAATACTGCATTGAAAATCAAATGACATTAAAAAGGAACTGACAGACACAGATTATTATTACAGATTATCAATTTATATCTAACCTTTTGGGTCAGCTACAACACAAAGATGATTTGGAGGAGTGTGATACTAAATAATTCGTCACTATTAAGTAGGGCTGCACCGAATGTCATTTTTTTTACTGCGCATTCAAAGCTTTGATTGAGGTTTTCGAATGAAGCTTTGAATGTCTGTCGTCATATTTTATGATGTCATCACCCTAAAAAATGTGCTAATATGTGATGCTAAATGTAATTAATGGTGCCATTAGATTCCTGCTAGACCGCCCCTTTAATATGTGCGGTAAGCAAATAGTGTTTTGACCGCAGAGAAAGTGTATTTTTTTTGAAAGGCTAAACGCGAACAAATATGGATTGAAGCAGAATATTTCATTAGATAAAAACATATTGTGAATTTTGGAAATGATTACATCAATCTTTTTTCAATAAATTTTGACCTTTGGACAATTATAGAGAATGAGCGCTGCGTCACTCGCTGGGTGTGTGTAAGAGAGAGTGAGAGAGAGAAGGTGGACGATAGCAGGCAATGTTTCTGTAAGTTATTAATAATAAGAATAATTTGCATGTCAACTTTATGAATGAAGCTTCGAAGCTTTGAACTATTCGCTACAGCCCTACTATTAAGATATGTTTTCTGAGACATCAACGGGAAAATAATACAACACTGTGCTACTTATGCCTTCTGTTCTGATCTGATTATGTCCTGCGGGTAACTTTATGACATATGAAATCCATGCAAAAAAGTTTTCTTTACAAATGTTTAACTGTTGTTGCTTGGCAACTGGACATTTCAAGTAGTTCAGTAAATGGGCCCAAATGCTGTTCAAGGCCTTTGAGACAGAATAGGCTGATGTATTAAAAAAAAAAATATTTAAATCATTTAGCTGAGCAAATATCAGGTTTACACTGAAAAGTCAATACCTTGAAATCAGCATTTGAAGCAAAATATAATATTCATTACTGCTGCTAAGAAAAGAAATTCAATCCCATAATGCAATTCATTGCTTTTTAATATCTACAAATGCTCATATAGCAGCTTTATTAGCATATTGTCTGTAATATGATGATTTAAATGCCTGACCTTGTCATACTTTACTTTAAAGCCAGAAAAACAACCAAATGATCCCTGAAAAATTAAAACCATTCAACCTCCACTGGCAATTTTAATGATCAAACACTCAATTACTATCCCTTAACTGTGGCTGTTTGTCAAATGCAAAACAAAAGACACACACATAAATAAATCCACTCAAACACATATACAGTACAAAAGATGAAAATGGAAACAAGCAAATAGCGAGCCAGAAATAGAACTGCCGTTCAAAAGGAAGCAAATCAACGATGGCGGCGGCGACGGTGGGCATCAAAACAACAACAACAACAACAACCACAGCTGCAAAGAGAACAGTAGAACAAAGCAGCAGACAAGCGGCGGGTGTTTGAAGGAGCTCTACTCATGCAAGTGAAAGGGAGGTGGGCTGGGCAAACACCTGGCCACGCCGCTGACTGTCTGACTGGGTCTGTCTGTCCTCCCTGCTTTCCAATATCTCCTCTGCCTGTCGCTCAGCCTGATTTACTCTGGCTGCTTGTTGTCTGTTTGACTTTGCGCTCACTTAATTATTTATCTGCCTGCTTATCTCCCTCCCTGCACCCCTTCCTTATCCATCCAGGTGTCTACCTGTGGGCCTGTCTGCCTCTATGCAGGGATAGGAGAGGAGGGGGTAGGGGGATTGGAAAAAGGCAGCCAGGGAACTCACCGCAGCGCTTGTCTTTGAAGCCTCCATTACCGCATCTGACACTCTGCCCGGACTCACCTGATAAGCCTACAAACACACACACACATACACCTGCATAAGTGCACACATAAACACACACACAGACAACAAGCCTGAGCGCGAGACGTCTGCCACCTAAACGCAACTGAAGAGGAGAACTCCTCTCCTCCCTGATAAAGCCGCCACAAACACTCTTCTTATGGTCTTCTAGTGTGGCTCGCGGTGTCTGTTAGTATTTCCCTAAAACTGGAGCTGGAGTTAGATCACTGGAGCTTGCATTCGGCTGTTGTGTCGCAGCCCCTGTGTGAGCGTGTTTGTGT
This sequence comes from Sebastolobus alascanus, assembly GCA_916701645.2. NCBI lineage: Eukaryota > Metazoa > Chordata > Actinopteri > Perciformes > Sebastidae > Sebastolobus > Sebastolobus alascanus. The sequence goes on from CAKAOJ020000163.1 coordinate 269,109, forward strand.
ATGAGGGAGTTTGAAGTGGAACATCAGTGAGAGGGGACAGATGGGTCATTAATTAGCAAGCTGGAGACTAAGATGATTAATACATCAGAACACAGCTGCCTCCCATGAGACTGCGGTGAAACAAACTCCTCTGTCCTCTACATACAAGCATGCATGTGTGTGTTTCTGCCTGTTTTTTATGTGTGAGACTCAGTAGGTGCATCTGCATTTAAACATTTATGACACTCAACGTGCGTATGTCTCTGTATGCAGATGACACCTGCTTGTACTTGTACATGTGGGTGAATAAAGGCACTAAATTTTGTTTGCGTGTATCCGCTCGGCAAGTGACCACAAAAAGTATGTTGTGTGTGTTGACTTGTGTCGGCACTCCTGTGGCTTCAGCCCAGCAGGCAGGATGAGTGGCAGAGAGAGAGAGAGAGAGAGCGAGAGAGAGAGAGAGAGAGAGAGAGAGAGGGAGAGAGAGGGGGAGGCAGAGCAACCGTCAACAACAAACTCATTAAAAAACACAACAGACATCAAAGACGGCTAGAACCACGCCGAGATAGAGAGAGGGAGCGGAGAAAAACATGGATAAAGGGAGGAATGGTGGCAGGAAAGGGTGTGATGTGTGGGGAGAAGATGCCAGCAAGTGTTGAATGGATGGCGATATGCTGGAGGTGGCTACATTAAACGTCAACCGAAACAAGAATAACATTTTTATAATATGATATGATGGCTTATTCTGTCAAAAATCATTATTAGAGCAGCTATGGCAACTAATGGAAACAGCTATGTTTGGAACTTGAAAAGACATCAATATCAAGTTTCAGCTATTCATAAATCGCTCCCTTCGACTGTTATCAGGCCATTAAATAGGAGTTATCAGTCGCCATAAGCACCATAGGTGTGGGTCATTAGGGGCCTGCTACACCTACCACGTTGTAAAAGTGAAAGTGAAAATTAAAAGCAACACCTTCTAACATGTTGTAAAACTGAATGAAACATCACGTTTTGAACACAAACAAAGAGGCTTCTTTAGGTTTAGGCATCAATAAAAAAAACATAGTTAAGTTTAGGGAAAAACACAGTGTTTTGGGTTAAAATAACTACAAACACAAAGACATCTGTGTGGAAGATATCTGACGTTTGGTTACCACTTCTAACAAGCCTTGTGAGCCAATAGTAAAAAGACGTTGGCATCATGGTATCTCTGGGTCGTCAGTTAGTGTGGAAAAAAAACGAATAAATTGCTGAGATTGACGGTAAGTGCCTGGCAACAACTTGTTGTGAGGTAAATGCAAAAGAACGGGGGAGGGAGAATGCAACATCTAGTGGTTATCAATGTTATCAATAGCACCTTTAAATCTCCACTTACTAATCACGCTGTAACCACGCTAAGTTTAAACTTCCAAACTTGGGTGTTACTTCAACTTTCCTTTTAGTGCTATATTTTCAAAATATAGCGATTGTTCAACCTATATGTTTACTGGCATGGAAAGCATGAATTCAAGGAGATAAATACTATGAGGCACATGATTAGAGAAAGAGATAAAAGAGATGGAGGGAGACGGAGGAGTGAGATGAGGGAAAGCAGGCATGAATGGAAGGAGGAGGAAGAAAAAGGCGAGCAGAAACGAGTGACGAATTGCATTTCAGTTGCTCGAGGCACACGGTGGGGCTTGCTGGGGTAGGCAGGGCTCTTAGCATAAGGTAATATCATTCATTCACTGATTCAGCTTTGGACGTGGCATGTCATGAGAGTGAACAGAGAGATGGAGGGGGTTGATGGGATGGAAATAGGCATGAGTCCCGTGCTGAGAGGGGCAGCTTGGCAGAGTATAGCTCCAGTCTGGCCTGCCCTCTAATTCAGTCTTCTGTCTCTTCGGCGGCTCTCTTCTCCCTCGTTATCTGTCTTCCTGTCACTCTACCTTTCTCTCTTTTCTATAGTACGTCTCCTCTCCCTCTAACCTGGCTTTCTGTCTCCTCCCTCACTCTGCTTCTCGCTACTTCAGTCCTTATTCTGTCCGTCTCGGCACAGTTACAACTGCAGCTGCTGACAGCCCATCATCTCGGGTTAGATCACCACCCCCTCATATGACTTCATTGTGTTGAGGGGCTCCTGGGCTCATTCCTTTACAGATGATCCCATTTATCTTTGAAACTAAAAAAGGACAGATCCCTATTTATATTACAGTAGCTACGGAGGAGAGAGGGATTGTGGGAGAAAAAAAAAAGATACCTCTTTCTTATAGGAGACTTGCGTATGATGAAGGGTTTACTGTGAACACACATGCAGTTTGAGACTGCTGTCACAGTTTAATCTCTAGTCATTACTGTTCGCAGTCTGTGAATCAATTCACATTACTGCTAAACCATGAAATTACAGGAATTACATCACAAAGTACCAACAAAAAGAAATGTATGTTTATAAGGTGACAACCCAAATATGCATGTTTCTGAGAAATCCAACAAGCCAGTGACTGATTTCTGCAAAAGTATCTGTGTTGTGCTTCAGTAGTAACTGTGACAAATTAGCTAGTTGGCAATTTGTGAAATCACATTACGGTAATCCAATTACAGTGTAATGTGTTACTCCCCAACCTGAGGCGTGGGCTGAGCTCATTGTTACTCTGCCACAGGAAAATTACAGGACTTTTATCGGAGGTCAAATTGAGGTTCAAGAATGTAATCACAAAAAAGACGCAGTAGGAGAAGTGGACACCACATATCCGACAGGAGAAGACTGTCTCCTATATAGGAAGAAGTGCTCGGCTATAGGGAAATAATGTACACAGGGGTTTTATACTGTATAGCATCGCTTGCCTAATAAGATGACATCGTCCAGTGGCTGAATCTCCGGGTCGTTACGACGACATAACACCAAAAAATTCAACCGCCGCCACAACAAAAATGGAGCAGAATACCCTGAGGGTAAGTATCCGACTTCAAAGTCTTTTTCTTTTAATTAATGCGGGACCCTCCCCCCCCCATGCACGACGAGACAGTAAGAGAAACAGAAATGAAAGCGAGAGAGATTAAACTCGAGAAAGAGCAACAGAATAGAACGAGCTCACTTTACAGCTGTTGTTAACAAGAGGCTTTTCAGAGTCGGGATGTGTCAGTAACACAAGCCTTCTGGGAAACGCGGTTTTTGTCTGAGGATAATATTCCATAGGGCAGAGCTCTTGAGACCAGCCAATTGCAGCGGGATATAACAAACGGGGAGTCACGCTTGTCTCATAACCCGCTGGCTGAAGCCCAATTAATGAGACCAATGGGGATGCTTAAGACGAGCGAAAATGTTAACACGTTTTTGGTTGTACCTCACTACCAAACGCAGTCCATTTGTGCATTTCTTTACCTGTCAAGGCAGTAGAGTTCCCCTACTACCAATTCAGCATAGAAATAAAACAAAACCGTCTAGTTTAATAGTGACTGTAAGGTATTTGCTTTCATAGTGTTAACTCTGAATAAGATCCTACACATGTTCGAACTCTGAATGAACTCCAGCGACCTTCAAGCTGTAAGCGACCGCGTGAACGTTCAAGGGATCTGGAAACAGCGGGGGGTTGCGGCGCTAAATGGGAGCAGACGGCTAGGAGATGCTTACTTTCATTTATAAGCCTAGTGGGGGGAATATAAATAAAGTTGCTCAAGAGAAAGCAGGAGCAGGAAGCAGGGAAGGGTACGGAAGGACGAGTCTATACTTCCATCGTCGACTTCTCTCAGCTTTGACGAATCCCAATTGCTTTTTCCCCCCCCTTATGGCTTATTATGAGGGAAAAAAGCCATCTTAAATGGACACAAATCCAATAGTAATTCAACTTTTTAGCCACATGCGGGGATTAGGATCAAGAAATCTCTCCATAGGTTTGAAAGGGAATAATGAATCGTCATGACTGCTGAACAGCAGCGAGGAGGCCAGACACAAGCTGGCATTTTGTTTGTAAGACTCTCGGATATACCATGGGCCCGTGTGTGCTTTTAGCTTCCCAATTATTTGTTTGGGTCAGGGACAGACTGACCCAGGACTACAAAAAACAAGAAGAAAGAGCGGAGTGAAGACGAATGAAAAAGAAAAGGCAAATACAGAAATAGATGCAACACGAGGCAAAGCCATATCCCTGATCGTTTCCCAATGGCCTTTATTAGACTATTTCATATCATAGTACAGGCTGAGGATACGGTGATATTTGAATGTAAAGTGATGGGAATTTAATGCTGCGGATTAGGGGGGGGGTCTGGACTGAGATGAAGTGGGGTTAGTGGAAAACACTGATATGGTTGAATGGGCTTAAAGGATCTTTCTGTTTCATTTCAATCGGCCTACACTGGCTTCTGGTTGGAACAGTGCAATTCACTCTCATGGATTAATACTGAGAAAGGAAAATACCACATGTACATGTGGCTTGACTGATGTTCAATACGATCAATATTAAGAGAGAGAGTGATACACTGACTGTGTTGTGTGCTATTTGAGTATATCTTACAAATGGAGAAACAGCAGGCCAATGAATAAAACTGCGGCTGAGAAATTGAGTTCCTTAAAACAAATAAAATAATTAATAATTCTCTAAGAAAGATCAGTGTTGCAGATGTCACCTTTGTTAACATTAATAAACAGCACTAATATCATTAGTTTGGTACTAAATCACACTGGATTGGTAATTTGCTGCTCTGAAAAAAACACATAATTAGCCGTCAGTCACTCGATAACAGCAGCAGCTTTGTACGTACGTGCAAACAGTACAGTAGCAACTGAAAAAAATTAGCCAAATCTCCAAGTTGCTCCTCTGAAGTTCCTCCATGAATGATGTTTTTATGTCAAGGTCATTACTTTCTGACACACTGGGTGGATGTAACGCATGGCAACCACAGCACACATGCAGTGCACAAAAGCCTTCAAACCTGCATTTAAATGGTCTCAAGAATATTACAGGTTTGGGAAGGCCAATAAAAAAATGACTGAGGGAATATATTTGACTCAGACATTTTACTCAAATATTTAGCAGATGGATAGCACAGAGGCCATATATTCACATCTGGCTGTGAAATCACGTATTTCATGATCTTGTGAGGAATTGCACCACTGTTTTCAACGTATCCTCATACAACTGTTCATATGATATCTTACGAAAAGTTATTCCTTATTTTTCGTGTGTTTTCTTACGAATGTCCAGCATCACGTGATGCACCTGTCAATTTCTTCTCCAGTCTTTTCAAAATAAACTTCTGTCTTCACAGGAAACAACTTTAGTTTTAGGCAACAAAACAACTTAGTTAAGTTTAGGCAACAAGATTACTTAGTTTGGGGTTAAAATAACAACAAAAGTGGCGTGACTTATGTACGGATGTAGTTAAGTTTAGGAAAAGATCATGGTTTGAGTTAAAATAACTCAGGAAGTGCCGTTACTTCAGTTACGTGACAAATAAATCAATGTTGACTTCTGGTTTCTCACGGGGTACGAACACCGGGTCTCCTGGGCGAAAGTCTGATGTTTTTTGACGATTGAGCTTACAGTACATTGTATGAAATGTGCTATACAAATAAATTTGACTTGACTTATACTTCCTGTTTCACGATTACATACAAATGGATTCTGTGGGATATATACAAATTACAGTACTTTTCATAGGACTAGCTACAAACGGTGTATGAAAACAGCCTGCTTCTTTACCACTGGTTCTTTAGATGATAGAACAAAAACTAATTAATCTGATATTGAATTTTAAATTAACATCTATTAACTCATGCTGTAACTAAAATGTCACTCATACGTATTTGGAATACTTTCAGCATTCCACCATGTGGTGTGGTATTTTAGATAGATGTGTATTTATGGATCGTGATTGAAAATGGAAAGCTTGTCAGACATGTAATGACTTTTGATAAATATGGAATTTACAGAGAAGACTAAATTGAAATCGTACTGATGCAATAACTGATACCGTATCTTTCTTATCTGTCTGAAGCTGCTGCATCTTTTACTTGAGCTCAGCGTCTGTGTTAAGTCCTCATCTGTTCCATCCCACAGTGAAACACAGTGTATATTATAAGCAGGCATGAGTGGATCTTTAAAATAGTTTCATCATCCTGTTGTACAGTATCCTGTGCAGCTCGTAACAAATCCTTGTTATCCACGTCCAGCGTTTTCCATAGTTGATGATATCATTAGGTTGGTGCTACTAGCTGTCGGCTAGATGAGGATTATTCCTGTCCTCAAGACTCGAGCTGTAACCAACCACTGTGACTCCTGACTAAAGACATTATCATCATGGTGGCTCGGTTTGGCTGCTTTTTGGAGATAGAGGAGAATATAGCAGAGCTGTGATAGGGTAGCAACGGGCTTCTGAATAAAACAGCAATATTTAGAGTAGTGTCGTGTAAAAAGTTATGTGCAATACTAGCCATAGCTATCCTAAATCAGCTATGGCTAGGTCGTCTATTGACATCTATGGGTTTCTGTTAATCTGTGGCTGACATCTGATGTGCACAGCAGCCTGTAGCCCCGAAAAGGGGCCGAGATTACAAGATACAAGTAAAATGAACAACAGCTCAGGGTGCGCCTTGCATGTCCGGGTCTGATTTGTTGCTTGGTGTGATTTACCCACAGATAACTGTCCAAACAATGCTGAATTAAATCAAGATATTTGCAGTAGAGGTACAATGTAGCAGACCTGAGCCAAGCAGATAATAGCCGTATCTGTGTCTACATTCAAAGGCCACACCTCGGTGCTCCTGATAACATCTGGACTGTGACAGATGTGAACAAAACACAAGAAGAAGAAGAAACTGATCTACTATTCTAACTCTATAGGGTAAAACGGCAAATGTTGGGAGAATTCCTTTCAAAAAGGGCTACACCAGTATGATTCACATCTCAAAATGTGGGCTTTTGATTGGCTGTAGAGTAGCCTGATCAGCAGAGAGGCTGCCATCCAATCAGATAATCCAGGTTAATTGTCTTGAGTCAGTGGGTGCGTTCCAAATCGCATACTTTTTCGTTTGACTTTTAGTACATACTGCAGCTGACCTTACAAAGTATGTACTGTTGCATGCAGTATGCATGCAATTGGGACATACTACTTCGTCATGACATTGCACCTTGAACTTTGACCCTATTGCTCATTTATCTGCTGCACAGAGGATTGTAGGGGTGGGAAAAAAATCGATTTCAATCGAAGGAAGTTACCGCTTTTATTGTTGTAGTCAGAGTAACGTGATGTCATATCCGTTCCGTATCCGTCAACCAAAACAAACCGCCGACTGCAATGAAGAAGTACAAAACAGCGGAGGGTCCACGTGTTTACGACTTGAACCCTCACATATTCAAAAAGTTAAAAAAAAAGTTAAAAATTGCAATAAATCACAATCGCAATATTTGTAGAATCGCAATACTTAAAAATCGCAATACATATCGAATCGGCACCCAAGTATCGTGATAGTATCGAATCGCGAGATAGGTGCATCGTTCCAGCCCTAGAAAACACGGTCCTATAGCTGACCTTAACCTCTGACCTCTCTGTGAAACAGGAAGCGCATATTTCCTATGGAGGTTTTTTCTTGTTCTCTTTCCTTCCGGCTGTTTTTCTTTCTTTAAAAAAACAAACAAAAATCGACAGTCTTGGCACCATTTGCACCGTTTGGCTCCCGCAGCATCATCTACAAAAAAGCTGGCTTGTTATTTCTGCAACGTCAGGCAAACTGGTTCTACGGTACACAACAGGACATTGTTATAGGGTATGGAAACAAGCCTTTGGGGCAAACTTTTGCAAAATTTAAATATTTTCTATTAATATGCACAGTCACTAAATAAATAAAGAAGCCATGCACTGTAGATATTTCGGTATTTGGAGAATAGATGCTCTGTGTGCCAGTGAGGACACGGCCCAGCTCGTTAGGTAGGATTTCCATGGCTTGTTACTAACCGCCTGTCCTCTACGCTCACCTCCCACAGCTCTGGCTCTAAGTGGCAGCCTGCAGCTTGATGGGCTTCACTGTCCTCTTCTCCTCCTGATTGGTTGCCATTGCAAATTGATTTTATATTCACAAATTAATTTAGCCAAAGTGCCCGCTTAGCTCCCGCGTGAAAAACCAGACGAGGTACAGAAAGCGACAGCGAGACGGAGAGAGAAAGAAAGAGAGAGAGAGAGAGAGAGAGAGAGTCACACAGACAGAGCCACGTTTCATTGTCTGTAATACAATTATCTAGCTGCAGACTCGTTGGTATATTCATACGACACGGTTATTCATTTTGCCTTATTTTCCATAATGCAATAACAGAGAGAGCAGTGTTTTTTTGGGTGTGAGTCATTGTGACTGATGGGAACCCAGAGGCCGCTGCTGTGCTCTGTGTCTCTAAAACCCTCTGACTCATTGCTACAATGAAAAACGATCAACAAAATACCAACATCTTTTTAGCAAAGAACTGCCTCGAATTTCCACCAATTTGGTCATCGGAAGAGTGGACATGAAAAGAATGACTTCATACTTTCATTTCGTTCAGTCCAAGGTTCCTGTAGACAATTTCTATTAAGTGTTTTGAACTGTGCGCACACGGTACTAACTAGAATCAAATGAAGTGTGATGAACAAATATTACCAACCAGCAAGATGTTGTGTGGAATTAAGTGGAGAAGAAGAATTAATTTAATTTGACTTTGCCAAGATTAACTGTGTGATTAGTCAAAATGTGAAAAAAAAAAAAAAAAAGATTGTTTCAGTGGAAGTGCAGAGCTGCAGAGCCAGCACCCACAGGAGGTCACAGAGACGTGCCGTGCACACCCTCACAAATATAACAGCGTAATGAGAAACACACAGAAACAAAAAGATGTTTGCCAAGAGACAAAACGGGCGACCTGATTGGTCAGCCGGGGCGCCGAGAGTGCAGAAAATCCCAAGATGAGGTAGGAAGGCTTTGTATGTTTTGTATTAGTAAATAATACGGATGCGTGCACAAGCATAAAACTACCTCATGTTGGTTTTCGCCCACTGGAGCCGGAGATTTCAGAGGCAATTTCATATCAGCTTTGCAATTCAACACCGGCTGCATGGATCTCACACAGACATCTTTTACTTTAATAACTACAATGAGGACGTGCTTCTGATTAAGTGCTATAATCCTACCTTGATTTCAAACGCAGCCGAGTTATGCAAAAAAGTAACCACGGAAGTGAGATAAGCACACGGCCGTCAGTGGCGCCTGGTTAGCGGATCCAAAAAGAATGCTTTGCTGAAACCAAGGTGTTGTTCTCACTAAACCTCCCCTTAAGCCTTTAAGCACCGAGACATCCACCCAAAGAGAGGGAGGGAGAAAAAGTTAGTGGAGACGTCAAATGAGTCACTTTTATGTGGAGGAAACAAATGTTGACTAGGGACTTGTTTTTCTAGTTACAAAGCTGATACAAATCTGCGGTAAATGTTAAAAACTGTCACCTGATAGAGGCATAGTGTCAATTTTTACACTCTATGCTGTGTTCACACTACGGGCGACACCGCGACATTCTACAAATCATTTTTTAATGGAGGCCGGTGACATGAAGCTACGAAATGACGCCTGACACTTGTCACTGTAATGTGTGATGCGTTACAAATAAAGTTGAGCTGGTCTCAACTTTTTTTCAGCGCTCGGCGATGAAGCGTCAACCAATCATATATATTTTTCTTTCCATCTGAAAAAAACGCCGTTAGCCAGTCCCCGGTGCTATTAACGACATAACTACGTCAACGAGCGCTTGAGCAACACTTCAAAGGTGACTCGCCGACAGTGTAGCAGGCCACGCTGGCCGTTTTGTAGCTTTTGTCGCTCGTAGTGTGAACGTAGCATCAAGCCGCAATTACACCGAGACGCGTCGCTATACAGGCACCGCCGCATCATAAACGCTTCGGCAAAGCACGTCGGGTGGTGCGCCTTCAGAGCGGGGCTGCGTGCGCGACTGAGTGATCAAATGTGATTAACTGGAGGAAAAAAAAAAAAAGGATTCAAGCAGTACGTCAATGTCTTGCCGTTGCTGAGCTATTGAATTATACATTCTCAGAATTAAATACCCCTAATATCAACCTTTTGTCTGCATTTGCAGTTGTCCCAAAATGTTCTTATACCGGCATCAGAACAGGAAGGAAGTGGTAAAGTAGTAAAGTCCGCCTCCTGCTTGGTTTGATTGGCTGCATGGGCCAAGTGTGACATTGACGAGTGGCAAGACTCCGCGCCTGGCGCTGAAAAGTTGAGAATATTTTGACTTTTATGCACGTCTACAACCGCTAGAAAAACGCACGGAGAGCGCACGGCAGGCGTCTCAGTGTGATCAGCCCCTTAGCCTCAAATGAATTCTAATGGGTTTTACTGTTAAACATAAGTTCACCGTCACCCCCTCTTAGCTGACATTTGGAATATATTAATAATAGGCAGTATTGTGGCATGTGTTTTAAAGCGCTTTGAGTGGTCGTCAGACGAGAAAAGCGCTACATAAATGCTTGCTGTCTCTCATTAGATTTTATCGCAAAAGAAAACATTACCGAAAGCCGTTGGGAAAGACTGATAGAGAACAGTCGGTGCTGTATTCCCTGAAGATTCAGAGCCGTTTGCTTGTGAAAACGCAATGAATAACTGACATGACAGTTGTGAAGTTTTCATCACGGCCCCACAGCTTTGAGAGTCCTTGACGGTGTTTTACTATATCACTCGTGGCAAAGTGACACACCAGATAATCTCACCGGAGATTATGGACCGCGCCGCATTAGCGCTTGTGGAAAATTCATGTGCACTTCACAAACACTGGATGTGCGGGGCTTTCTGGTTGAGATGGTACACGGCACCTCAAACCCATTTTCCCCTTTTGAGACAAGGCTGCCTTCAACAGGAAAACGATTCAGGCAGATGAAGTGATTTTCTAGGAATGATATCATCACCATCATCATCATCATCATCATCATCATCATCATCATCATCATCATCATCATCATCATCATTATCTTCTTCTATTTCATCACTGCAATCTCTCTTTGTGTGCATCTGGATGCATCAGCATGTACACTGTTACTGTCAGTCAGTCACTCTGTTTCCCTTCTCCTCCTCTATATTGCAATTTAATTGTGAGTGAACTTTACTTGATTAAGATTCATATCACTTGGCTATATCCTATAATCCTCCGAAATGTTTGATGGTGATAATGAACTAAGCCTGTCTAAAATCACATAAAGATCATTTTGCATGATCGCAGACACAAAGAGTGACAATTAGATATTGAGCTCAGAAACACAGAATTTCCACAGTACAGCTAATTCAGTTTCTGCTGACTGATTGCAGTTTAAAGCAATTTAGGGAAATATGCTTATTCACTTTCTCGCAGAGAGTTAGATGAGAGGATCGATACCACCAACACATCCGTACAATAAATATGTAGCTGGAGCCAGGGGCCCGTTAGCTTAGCTCAGCATAAAGACTGGAAGCAGGGAGACACAGCTAGCCTGGCTCCGTCCAAAAGTAACACAATTTTGACAAACAGCATCTCTTAAACTCATTAATTAACACATCACATCTTGTTTGTTTATTACGTACAAAAACGGTAGTGTAAAAACGGCAATTCGACATTTTATGGGGGTTCAGTGCCTGACTATTCCTTGGTCGTCATTTTTACCTTTCAGTTTGTGTATGGATAAACAAACAAAATTAAATTAGTGAGCTTTAGAGGTGCTGGTAAGCAGATTTTGTTACTTTTGGACGGAGCCAGGCTAGCTGTTTACTCCTGCTTCCAGTCATTATGCTAAGCTATGCTAACAGGCTGCTGGCTCCAGATACACATTTACCATACCAACGTATCCTCATACAACTGTTCGTATGATATCTTACCAAAAGTTATTCCTAATTTTTTGTGCGTTTTCCTACGAATGTCCAGCAACACGTGACGCACGTGTCAATTTCCGCTCCTGTCTTTTCAAAATAAACCTCCGTCTTCACAGGAAACAATTTGGTTAGGTTTAAGCAACAAAACTACTTAGTTAGGTTTAGGATAAAAACGACTTGTTTAGGTTTAGTCAACAAAACTACGTAGTCAAGTTTAGGAAAAGATTGTGGTTTGGGTTCAAATATCTCGGGAAGTGGCGTAACTTAAGAACAGAAGTTACGTTACAAATTAATCAACGTTGACTTCTGGTTTCACACGGGGTACGATCAGATCACCGGTCTCCTGGGCGAATGTCCGGTGTTTCTGGACCTACCCGTCCACCCCGACCCCCTCCCTACGCGGCGTTTGTCACTCTTTATACTTCCTGGTTCACAATTACGTGAGTTATATACAAATTGATCTTGTGGGATATACACAAGTTATAGTGCATTGCTTTACGTAAGTATAGCTACGAACGGTGTATGAGACCAGCCGGACCATAAAGACATGAGAGAGGTATTGATCTTCTCATCTAACTCTCAATGACAAAGCAAAGAAGCATATTTCCCTAAAATGTCAAGCTTTAAACAGCTTCTCTGCACAAGTTCATCTATTTACTATTTACTTGTTAAATGTGTTGACAGCTGAAACCTCACCTGTGGGTTTGCTGGAGGCGGCTGGCTAGAAGCGAGGGCTTGTCATTTAAACATCGAGCGATGATGAGTGAGACACACTGAACGTCGAACATCACGGCATCCCCATAGCTCCTCTTTCCCGCCCCCACTATTTGCTCTCGCTTCCCTGCTACTTCTGATCTCTCATCCTCGCTGTTCTACAAAGTCAGCTGTCGCCCTCTCCTAATTTCTTCCTCAACCCTGACCTTCATCATCATGTCCTCCACTTCTTCATTCTGCCTTTTTAACAGTAAACACTAAATAACTGTGACAATAAGAGTCCTGTCTCTAAGACTCAGCGCTATCTCTACTTCTCGGGTTTGAATTTTACATGTTTTATTGGTGCCTAAAGATACGGAGCAGACACAACAGATTGCAAATAGCAGCCCAACTGGAAATTACACGTTTTTATCTGATCTTTAATAATTGAACTTCTACAAATGAATCTTTCTCTTTGGACTCTGCGCTGCCGTGCATGTCATCTTTTTAAACGTTCAGCCACATAACAGGAACAATAATCTGGTGTGAGTGACACTTTCCAGGCTAAAAGCTTTACACTTGTCAGCTTCTAGTAAAACCTCCAGAGGAGTTCATCTGAGCTCACGGTCTCCAGAAACGGGGATTGGTTCTGCGAGAGTGCGATAAGGTTATGAGCAACGCAGTCAGTCGATTTCTTTTGAGGTGACGGGGTTCGGATGCAGCGAACGCCTCGTTTCTGAAAGCATACGAGACTAATTCAACCAGCAGGAGGGTAAACACGCTCATATATGCACATATACTAGAGGAGCACATGTCATGATGTGTGTCAAAATTTAACCTGAGGTGCTGCCGCCCGCTCAAGGTATCATTACTGACGCGTGATTTGTGGGGGAGAGGAGGCTCTGACGTAAAGCAACTGTGATTCCACTGCAGTCTCAAATTTAGCTTCCAAAAAAAAAAAAAAAAGAGTCCTCTCTAAGACTTTTGCTTATCTCGACAGATCTCAGCGCCGTCTTAACTCAATCTGCCACAAATATACTTCTCCACTTCCCTCGGATTAAAAACCTTGCTTTTGCAAAAACCTGATTTTGCCATGTGACTTGTTGAATGGGCTATAAACGTGTACTTGCGGTACATAAAGGGCAAGTGAGAAAAAAAACAGCACAATTGGAGTTATAAAGGGAAACGGCAGCTTTATGTTTGCTTCAGTTTCAGCCGTACTGAATGTGATCGTAGATAATACCAACCAGAGGCCCGTTTGACAGAAACGGTGAGATTTCCACCCTGAAGCGTTTTATCTTGCCCACCACAGCGTGACCCCCTACTGAGCCCTGCAGGCATTCAGATGTAGAACAGAAAAAGATCTCTCATCTTCCCGGGCTGCAGCAGACAAATGTATATACACACAATGCACAATAACAAGAAGTCCGAGCCTGCACACACACCCTTCCTCCCTTCACACACAAACACACACACACACACACACACACACACACACACACACACACACACACACACACACACACACACACACAGTGGTAGTGGTCAGCGACAAGACAGAGCGACTCTATTAGTATCAAAGCGGATCTGTCCGCCCTAACAGATGGGTTTGCTTCCTCCAAGGTGGGCGAAGTGATTTACTCTACCTCTGCTATACTTTAGCCTTATCTAATTGGACCGAGCGTGCTCGGGAAGCAGGCCGGTAAATCATGTCGCTATCATGTATTTATAGGAGGAGGTCATGTAACTCTAGTGCTGATGGCAGCTCCATAACATCTATATATGACACCTGTTACCACGCCAGCTGCTGGCAGGACGCCTAAAACGAGATGGACGCCGCAGCGAGAGGAGTATGAGAAAAGGAGGAAGCGAGCAGATGTGAGAAGACAATGATAACAGGAAGAAAAAAATCAGATTATCATTGCACACATAAATATGACATCCGCAGACATATCGCTTTGACTCCGACTGTGACATGTTACAACACCACGCCGAGAATCCCAGCTCCAGCTCACTTACGGATATGAACAATCACGTCATCGTCATGACAGCCCGAGTGCAGAATCACACGACCCATAGCTGTGGCTCAGCTTCACTGCTATTCCATTCCTGATTTGGCCAGACACCAGAGTTACAGCGCAGGGAAGCACTCCGGAAAGGGTCCGCGATGGAAACAGGGAAGACACATTCCCTGCGTTCCTGAGATTCTGCGTGGTTGGCTCTCTGGCGTCGATATCTGGAGCAGACATTCCTCTCGGTACGACTCCCCGGGGAGCGGAACTTTCTCGCTAACTGAAGCGAGCTAAACAGAAACTTCCAGGGATGTTCTTGCAGAGCATGGACATAAGGATGAACTTCATTATTTAATGTTTTTTTATATAAAAAACTAACATCTACACCTTTCATCCTAGTGAACATCTGTGGAGGTTTGGCTTCATAAATAAACTATAATGCACTGCAATCGGAATTTTGACAAATTCATAGCTTATCAAAATTTAACAGCCACCTGCAGAATTGAAGAAATAAAACCACACAGATGTTTTCTCCCTGGTATCTTCTCGCTGAGGTTGGGTTATAGGACAATGAAAGACTAGGTAATAAAAAAAAGTAAGCACTGTTAGCTGAAGTATTCCAAAGGGAAATCTCTAAACATGCCCAGTGCTATCAAATACTGAAACCCGACATTACAAGGACGCATTTTAGGCTTTTCGTGTGTCCTTTGTACGCCACGCAACAAAACTACGGTAACGTCTGCAGTTAGGTTAAGGCAAAAAAAACACTCACTTAGGTTTATGCAACAAAGCCACTTAGTTAGGTTTAGGAAAAAAAGTCACGGTTGAGCTTAATGTAAGAAGTACGGAAAACACGTGTCAAAGGTCGCTAAAAAACACGTCACAAACACACGTTACAAAACAAACGTCACGAATGTAACTTACAAAACAAAACAAAACACCGGCCTCCTGCTTGAAAGTCCTGTGTTTGTTGGACAAATCCACGTCCCCTCCCGCCCGCCATAAGCGTTTTTTCTCCATTTGTATTCTACGTCACTAACTCTGAAAGTTGCATATTTACACGGTCAGTACAAGTACAGACTACATGGCGTACAAATGACACGGCAAAAGCAAGAAAGTCTTTTTTATTGTTATTGCACGCTCAATGCCTTGCGAATTATCGCATCATTAATACGCCTTTTCCTGCAAACGAGCTGAATACAGAGAGGGTTTGTGTATGTTTCTGTTCATGAGTGTGTGTATTTACTATAGGTGGATGAACTTTTATTTCATTTTTTTTAACACTTATATAAGCTGACAGTCAATGAAGTAAATATTTGCAATTTTCACTAACAGGAAAAGACCATTTTCGGCTGTGATCTGTATCTTGTGTGTGTATGCTTTATGCCACAGATATTATATGAATATACATATGGTGTTTCCATGTTTCTACCGTATGCATGATCTCAGATGTAAACGTGGCTGTGTGTCTCTTTATGGAGCTTTACTGGACAGGGTCCAGAGAGGATAGGTGATGTGTCCCTTTTCGAAGCCATAAAAGAAGTCCTGCATGCCATTAAGCATGCATCAGCGACCCCGGACGATGGAGCACAGCGCCGTTAACCTGTGTTCTCAATCTCTTTGTCACATGAAATGAAGAAGAAGCTCCCAGGTAACTCAAGTTTTCCAAAGTCAATTCACGGTCATATTGTCTCCTTTCGGCTCCTCTGACAGAATCCATGTCCAAAATCTTGTAAATAACTTGTACATGATGATGAGACGCAGGTTCACTTGAGACCAAGAGTTCATACTGTGGAGAAACACAGCCCTGAACTGCTAAATACGGGGAAGCAGAGACAATTTTTTTTTTTTAAGTTTTAATCTAAACACACAACCATTTTGTATTTTGCCAAAACAATGGTTGCATTTTTTTAGACAGATTAACTTTTATTTTCTGGTTCAGCTCCGATATGGACGTTTTTGGAGCATAATAATGATGGTAGATGAGTAATTAGAATCACAAAGACATTCAGGAAATAAACTTTCCAACTTTTCTCCTGTTTCTTAAATGAATACTTAATGATACAAGCAATACAAATGGAACTGCTTAAAATACACATCAATTCAGAATATATTAAAAACTTTAACTTACACTGCCGCATGCATCGGCATCAACAAAAGAAAAAATCTCCAGTAACACTTTCTAGCACTTCCTAGCACTTCCTAGCTTACGTGTGTCACTGTGTTAGATAACGGAGCTCACGGTTGTGTGTGTGTGTGTGTTTTGAAAGGGAATGTGCACGTTTCAGGAAGCAAGAGATTCATGGGAAAGGAATGAAGAACATTTCTGTCCAAGGCAGCTGTGTGTCTGAGACGGAGCGAGATGCTGGAGAACAGTGTGGGAGACTCAAATACTCCTCAGCCAGCCAAAACAATACACACATGCTTAGAAATCCATTTGTAAGGACTTCGCTACAGAGAAAAAGTAAAGATGGGAATAACTTTATGTAAGAGGGTTATGTTACAACCCGATATTATGCCAAAACGTGTAATAGACCCACATGTCCACTAGAGGATAGCGTGTCAGTCACGTTTTGCCTCACCGAGGCGTGAATATTGCACGCATGTATTAAGGTGCAGTACCAGCAGGGGGCAACAAAACCACTTAGCCTTTTTTACGAAAAACATCATAGTTGGCCTTAAATTAAGTACGTAACCTAAGATAACCTAAACTATGTGCGGAAACATTGTAACATAACTATGGAAAACACATCGCAAACGTCACAAACGTGACTTACAAAACAAAACACGGTCTCCTGGTTGAAAGTCGTGTGTTTGTTTGACCCATCCACCTCCCTTCCGGCCCGCCATAAGCGGTCTTTCTCACTTTTTATTCTACGTCACTAGCTCTGGGCGTAGCATATTTACGTGGATGCATTCACATTGCAGTCAGTACATGACATACAAATGACACAACAGAAGCAAGAACGGCGTTCTTATCGCACGCTTTTGCCCCGCGCGTTATCGTGTCATTCAAACGCCTTTTTGTGCGACCGGGCTGTACAAAACATAGATGGGACAAGGCAACTTAAGAGACGTGTATCCTCAACGTTTCAATGAAAACATCCAAAAGATTCTTGCTTGAACTAAACAATCACTTGGGTTTCCCCACGTGTCTTTCCATACAGTCCTACAGCCACAAAACAATAATTTTCATCAAATCTGAACATCCAATGCTAAACTTTTTAAACAGTAGGGGAACTTTGTCTGCTTCTGTGATACAACTGGAAGTCAATCAAACTATGAAATAATGACTGCCCGTGGGGAGACCAATGTGGGGAACAGTTGGGAATTTTTCAAAGGAATTCATCAGTTTACCTGCCAATATTTCTCTTTGATCAACTCTTCTCCCATATTTCACTCTTCTCTGGTGATTTTCAACTCAGCTAACTGATTCCTGACTGACTGGCCTCCACAGAGAAGTAATTCTTCGCCGTTACTGTAATGGGATTGATTAAGCTGTCTCGATGCTGCTTCAATGACATGAAAGCCAAAAAACATAACTCAATTTATGAGATGGTGTTGAACCAAGTGTGGCTGTAAGCAGATTGGTTCCTCACTAACTTAAGTAGCTGTGCGTATTTGGCCTACATCCAGTTTTGGTCATTTGCCGCTCTCTTAACACCCAGTGTCACTGAGTTCTTCAGCTCTCTGCTCAAAGGGAAATGATGCGTCTTACATTTCAAGCAGTCGCAACAGTGAAGCTGCTAAAAAGGAAACCAGCTGTCTTTGAGCCAAAACTGAAGTGGACGGAGCCACTGCCTTCCAAAAAATGAAAAGCACTCCATAATGAGAATGATTATCGAGAGCGACTGTCATCAAGTAGTCAAAAAATCTTTCCAAGATCAGAGGGAATGATGCAAATGAGATTTTGCTACCAGTTGTCATCTATATGGTTGAGTCAGTAGCCTACTGTAGCTACCTACACTGAATTCAAAACACCAAGAAAACCAAAAAGAGTTTATAATCTGATCTGACACCACAATATAGAGTTCCCATCAATAGATGAACAAGGCAAAAGACCTACTGGGTGCCTTTAAGTCGAGTCAGCTAGCTTCTTATGCTACCATTTTCTGCCGTGAACAAATCTTTAAACCTGTTTTAAAGCTTCAGTCTGCAACACGTTTTAGGCATCATTGGGCAAAAATTCCATAATAACCTTTCAGCATATTGTAATTCAAGTGTTCTGAGAGAAAACTAGACTCCTGCACCTCCTCATGGTTCTGTTTTCAGGCTTTAAAAAAATCTAGCCTGTGACGGGAGACTTTGACCAATCACAGGTCATTTCGGAGAGAGAGAGAGAGCATTCCTATTGGCTGTGCTCCAGCTTGTGGGCTTTGCTTGGTATTTCCTCAGAAGATCTCAACATGCAGCGCTGATCAAATATGAATCAATATTGTATACTGTTACTGTAATGCCCATTTCTCACCTCAAATGTTTTCAGAAACATCTGGTAGTGTACCGTTCAGCTAATAATGCCGGTTCTATTGTGATTAAAATGTAAATAGTTCTATTTGTCTGTGTAATAGGGACTTTGTTTTATTTTTTGTTGTTTTTCACCTGACGCTTGATTGTAAACTTTTGCACATTGTTGTTTGTTGTACAAAATGAATGAATTGTTAAATCATTCAAATTCGGTTTTACTTTTTCTTTTGAATTCTTAGTCTTAGAACTTTTGAGAATATCATGTGATATCACTGCAGCATACATATTCAAATAGCCCACGTTGTGCTGAGAAAAAAAAATATCAATTACCTGCTTGTGCCTTACAGTGCTGAATGTATACACGTTTATATATTAAGAGAGTCAAGGACCCGGTAATTGGAACAAAACGGTTCAGACCCCAGAGGACTAACAGTCAAGGAGTGCATACAGTTTAGAACAAAACACAAAATAACATGACAAGAATAAATGATACCTTTATTAAACTGACTCAGTGGTTATAGGCTGAATATCCAGTAAAAAAAAATGCTTGATAATAACTCTTCAATGATTAGATAATTTAGATGATTCAATGCTGAAAACAAGTACCAACCTATGATTACTGGTCCCTGGGTGCAGCATAGAGAATACTAACCATCGGGCTATTTTAAGTTTGGGGATGAACCAGAGGTCCCCGTTGTCTTCGGGCCAGTGAAGACGTGCTGTGCATCTCGCACTGGTGTCGTAAGTTCAAACTCAGTGGCGACACACTGTTCCTGCCTGGCAGCCTCACAACAGGACGCACAACTCATCACGCACACAAGAAGGAAGTGTGTGCAGAGACACCAAAAACATGCCACAAAGGAGAAAACAGACCTTCAGCCTTTGTGCGTATATATCACACATACATACTTTTGTTTTTGTGTGCGTGAGGAAATTCAGAAGGTGGATGCTGACTTGACGTTCCAGACGGTGTAAATATTCCTGTTATGCTTCATTGTCTTGTCCACTGTCTCCGAGCCACAAACCAAAACAGCTTCTGATAGACTCAGGCACCTGTGGTTTATCATTTTGCTTGAATAAATCTCTGGTATGATTAAAATTAGTGGATTTTTATCAAGCCTTTACATATTTTAAAAATCCCCCAGAGACACTGAAATGTAATTTCTAATGTTCATAGACTGCATGTGTCATCAGTTTCCTGAAACAGAGCGCCTCCCTGCCCCCTCATATAAATGTGATCTGTGCCAGGGATTGTTGCAGATTAATACTAGCGAGTGCTTACTCATCAGATATTACAGCCAAATAAAGTGCTAGTATACAGTATGAAGGGTTGGAATCAAAATGCTTAGAAGCCAGTGGAAAATAACATCAGCATAGCGAGATGAGTTTCCACTGTTGATTAATGTGTAAATCCTCTTACGTTGTGGTGCGTAGCTGCCAGCCATCTGACTAAAATACATAAATAGTGATGAGTTTGTGATCTGCTGTTGTACAGTATGTACATGAATACGGCTAAAAAAAGGTACATCACACATTCTAAGAAGAGAAACACATAAACCCATTCTGCCACATGTGAATGCATCAGAAATATACATATACAGTATATGTTTGTATGGCAGATGCCACGTGAATCCAAAAGGCTGCTTAGTTAAAATGATTTCCCTTGAGTGTCAAAAGAGTCAGAGGCTCAGCTAAGCTTTGCTATGTTGTCAGCTTCTTACAGCTTTACGCTAAAATACACACAGCGCAAGCCTTCAAGTGCCTGAATTCCGGTTTTAAGCCTTGTAAAAAGGCAAAAAAAATAAAAAAGAGGTGGCAAAAAAAGACAATAAGGAAAATCTAGCAGGGTTCGACAAGCACGGATTTAGAGGGCAAATACTGGGACACTGACGCTGATGGTCCGAAATATTTTGTGCTGATATTCAGTGTATTTGAAGTTCTAATGTTAAAGAAAGTTTACCAAGAAATGTTATCCTTGGGAGCGTGAAAAACCCCTAAAACAAGATTAAGTCAATGGGTTGATGAAATGGTTAAAGAAATACTTTAAACCTGCAGTTGGCAGAATATTTTTGGCATCATTGGGCAAAAATTCCATACTAACCTCTCGGCATATTGTAATTCAAGTGTTCTGAGAGAAAACTAGACTTCTGCACCTCCTCATGGCTCTGTTTCCAGGCTTTAAAAAATCTAGCCTGTGAGAGGAGACTTTGGCCAATCACAGGTCATTTCAGAGAGAGCGTTCCTATTGGCTGTAAAATTAACGTTTGCCCCGGCTGGTGGGCGGTGCTTGGTATTTCCTCAACTAATCTCAACATGGCTGCCGGGTCACAAACTTTCTCATTTTACAGCTAAACAGTACACTAGAAGATGTTTCTGAAAACATTTGAGGAGAGAAATAGGCATTACAGTAACAGAATATTGATTCATATTATCAGCGCTGCCTAGTTTGACCGCTTGATCGGAGTTTGCGAGTGATTGACAGCTGCTCAGAGATGGCAGGCTCCAGCTCGGCTCTGATTGGTTGTTTTTCTCCGGTCTGTGAAATCTTGCAGATGCCATTAGGAGCACCGGAGGACACAGAGGCACATGATTTTTTTCAGATTATCTGTCTCATGCACTACTGTCAGGATATAGTGACCGTTTAATAAAAATAACTTTTTTTAATCATATTTGCTCCAATTCTAAGCACTGCAGCTTTAAAGCTTGCACACATATTTCATAGTAGGAAAGACTGTGGGATAAATTGGACTTTTAAATTAACAAGTTATTTAGAATAAATGTTATTGAGTGAGTAAATTATTAAGTCGAGAAAACTGAAATTTTTTACTGATTCATGAACCTCAATTTTAAAGATGATGAACAACACTGATATACGCAGATATATACGCTTTAGGAGTGCCCTTAGAGTGTACTATAATCTATTTAAGTAGATCACATGGACCATCCTGTAGAAGTTATCCCACTACAGCTGCAGGAACTGAGAATAACAAGGATCCAGCTACACAAAGTGAACCCTGCTCTCACTTTATGGAAGGAAAGTGAGGGGCGCCATCACTGGGTAATGGATAAATGGGGATGGATAAATTTGTACATCCCTCTCAAACATACACACTAAACTCAGATGAGTAATGTCGGTTATATCCCTCTTCCTGCGCTGCATTGTATCACCAAAGCTCTTAAAAGCTTTCCACTTTCTTTCTGCATAAATTGTGCATATGCATGATGCAGGGCCCGGGAGTGTTTTGATAAGCTTTTTTTTTTTTTTTCATGACCCACTAAATTTTATGACGGCCTGGCGTGACATATTTTCACAACACATGCATGATGCATTGACAGTAGTGAAGTACGGGGAACTCGCTCGTGCACGCATTCATACCTGATAGGCATGCTAATGCACGTAGGCACAGGAGTGGCGCACACAGACACTAAAAGCTTTCTACTACATCCTTGGTGGTTCGGTCAGCATGACTGAGTGAGCTCCATCTCACACACTGTTCTCCAGATAGAGCCATGATTTCCCCCTTGGCATCTCACACTCAAGCTCCCAATCACTCCTCACATGTCAGAGCTAATAGCATCTGCTTCGACACACACATGCACGCCCACACACACCTGTAGACGCCGCACACAGGTACACATATTTGAAGGCAATCATATACCCTCCTACACACAAACACACTGGAGGGCTGTGAGTCTCCCTCTCGCCAGCAATATGCGGCTGCAGCAGCAGCGTATGTGGGTTTGTGGGCGACTGCGGGCGGAGACGAGTGGTGTTACCTAAAACCAGGCAGATTGGCCAGAGGCCAAATGAGACAGAGGGGAGGAGAGAGAGAGAAACAGAGTGACAGAAAGCAGGTGGGAAGGATGATGTTTATGTGGCTGCATGCAAAACAGAGTAAGTGAGAGAAATATGGTGACAGAGGGGGAGGACAGCGGCAGCAGAGAGAGTCTGTGCATGAGGGAAAAAGGGTGAGAAAGAGTTGGTGTGCATGAAAAATTCAGCTCGGTTGAGTACTTGACATTGAAGCCTTTTAAAATCAGTGTTTGGCGTACAATCAGATTAGGTGAGCTGAACTCTATTTTGCACATTTACTTAAATCTGTGTGTGTGAACTAGGGCTGGGACGATAAACCTACTGTATCTCCCGATTTGATACTATCACGATACTTGGGTGCCGACTCGATATGTATTGCGAATTTTAGGTATTGCGATTCGATATTATGATGCAATTTTTGTTAACTTTCTCAACACTAGACCGGGAAAAAGTTGAATCATACACTTGTAGGGACTTTAAGTTTGAAAAATATCTAAATTAATACATTAAAGTGTTTGATTTTCAGCATGTATGTAGTCATGTTATTGTCAGTCATTATTTATCAAATTTTTTTCCAGCAATCCAAAAATCAAAGAATAAAGACATTTCCCTCACAAATTAGTGTTATTTTCTTTTTAATTTATAAGGGACATGTAATGTTTTGTACTTCTGGTGAATACAATCCAAACAATCTTATTTCCATATATGTATTTTCTATAAACAGTTAGATTTGTTAACACCTTATTTCGTAAACCGGATGTAGTCACACGTGTATACTTCCATTAACTTCGCCAAGTCCGTCGCTAGCTCTCCCCGTCAGCTCCATTCTCTTTATACATCCATGATCAGCTCCATTTGACTGTATTTACCATTAATGTCAGTATATGGGTGCTCTACAGTTGTAGCGCTGGCCGATTCGTCAGCGGAGATGAGAGTGACGGCTGGTTTGACCGCACGTTACCGCAATACGATAACGTTTCCTGTCCATGACAGAGTTAGCATGCAGCTTTAGCCATGACGTCTAGCTCTGCTTTTCCTGACAATACTTTACTGTATGTGTAGTGTTTACCACGTTTGGATTTAACATGTGAGAGTGCAGGTCGTATCCACGCAGACCCTCCGCTGTTTTGTACTTCCTCGTTGCGGCCAGCTGCGGTTTGTTTTGGTTGACGGATACGGAACGGATATGACGTCACGTTACTCAGACTACAACAATAAAAGCAGTAACTTCCTTCTACCTCCGCATAGACTCAAATGAATTAAATATATCGATTCTTGCATAAAAAAAAAACAATTTCAAAATCGTGAAAAAAAATCGATACATAGGTGAATTGATTTTTTTTCCCACCCCTAGTGTGAACATTCAGAAAGTACAAGTAAGTTTGTGGGTGTGCGTGTGATGCAAATGCACATGAATTTGTTTATCAGTGTGTTGAAGCTCGCCTCTGGATTTAGCAAATCAAATGGGTGTAAATACAGCGGGAGTGGAGTCAGCATGCGGGGGCATCGCACAGCAAAAGAGTCAGTTAGACAGTGCCTTAAGGAGCTTAGATGGGGGAAAAAGTAGAAGATGAGGGGTGAGGGGGGGTGAAGGAAGAAAACGGTGGGGATAAAGGGAAAGAAGCACGGCTGGAGGGACTGGAGGAAATGAGGAGCAGGGGGGAGTTAGAGAGCAAAAGGGTGGAAAGAAGAGAGGGGGGGTGTCAGTATGCTATGACTTTCCAGAACAGGAATTAATCCAATAATCGCTTGAAAATGTTTTGCATATTTCTTCATTCTTCCCATGCACATAACAGACTATCATCTGGTACAAGTATGCCTCAGACCTGTTAAGACCTTGGAGACACACTCCCATGCGACGACAAATCCCACCGCTGTAGGGTGAGTGCACATGTGTGACGCCACCGAGAGCCTTTAAGTTTATCTGCCGCTTATTTCAAGTGTTGCTCAGAGTGTCACAAATGTCAGCAGAACCCCCGCTATAGGCTTTGCCACCATGTCAGCTCAACACCTGATGCCAAAGCGCACACACACTTCAAACCCTCAAGAGCCCGCGAGTCAGTAAATTAACTGCCAGTAAAGGAGAAGAGAAGAGAAAGGCTTCTTATCCTTGTGATGTGATACATTTATCATCGTTTCTACCTTCCCTTCAGTCTTTGTCCAGTTTCTATCTCATCTTGCCGTCTCCCTCCTTCCTCGTCTCTCGGCTTCCCTATTAACACTTTCTATTCAGGTGTCTTTCTTTAATCAAATAATAACTGTGTGCTCTTTAGGTGCTGTGGAGCAAGTGAGTGAAACACAGACACACAAGAGCTGCAAGGTGACTATACAGACAATGTCTCATGATAGAGCGGAAGGAAAGAAATCACTGCCACACAAAGTCCACAAAATTAAAAATTAAAATTAAAGTAAAATTGCACAGATGGTATGAAAGATCGATATGTGTCAGACTCATGTCTGTATGGTAAAAATAAAGCTGGAGCCTGTTAGCTTAGCTTAGCATAAAGACTGGAAACAGGCGGAAACAGCTAGCCAAAATAGGGATGTCACGGTGAGGAAATTTTCCCACTGGTTAATACATTTGTGACAACGCCGGTGTTACTGCTTACAGGTCGTGTCTAGAAGGTAACCCGCAAATTGCGAAATCTGATCTGAAATCTGCAATAACTTGCAGAAACTCTTGCGAGACCCGCCGCCCGATGACCTATCCTAACCATAACTATTCGAGATCAATGCCTAACCTTAACCCTCTCGCGAGAGTTTCCCCAACTTGCGGGTTACCCCAAAGAATAGATGACTGAAAAGATGACGATGATCTTAATGTTGGGTGTCTGTGTGACTGGCCTCTCTGGTCGAGCTTTCACTGCACTCTCTTATAGGTTTCCACCTGGTGCTGCTGAACCGTGCACACCAGCTGTGATCACTCCGTCCTCCGCACGGCGATTGCCTCATTATCGTCATGATTCTCTTTGCATTGGGTTTAAAATCAAAATATTGCCAATAGACACTTTCGCTTTCAGTTTGTAGCGTCCGTCGTCCGACTATGTATTGATAACACAGAGCTGATATGTGAAAATGAATTAAATGGGTTTTATTTCTATTAAAAAAAAAAGCAAAACGAAAGTGGGGATGGTGTGCAAGGCTTGACATCGGTGTTGCCTATGCCAGAACACAGTGTAACACCGGCTACCGCGGCAAGCCTAGTCCAAAGCAAACAAAATCTGCCTACCAGCACCTCTAAAGCTCTCTAATTAACACTTTATATCTCCTTTGTTTATCTGTATAAAAACTGTAGCGTAAAAACAATAATTTGCCGTCTTACGATGGGTTATGTGCGGGAGTCGGGTCTTTGCCGGGAGCAGAAACTTTCTGGTGTCACTGCTGGTTGCCTGGCAACTGCTTCCAGCCAAGAAAAAGTCTAAATGCTAAGTTAGGCTAACCGGGTACTGGCTCCAGCTACATATTTCGTACAGACGTGAGAGCGATCTTAAGTTTAAGCTACCCAAAAAGCCCTTTAACACACAGATGCCAGCATAGATGGAAACACAAAAGGACTTCTTCTAAAAGGGAAAAAAAAAACAATCTCAGTTACAATCTTCAAGGATTGGAAATTGGACTTCTTCTCCTTGCAAGCTGCAAGTACACTACTCTCAAAGCAAGCTTGTTCACCTAAAAAAAAAAAGAACATGTTCGGTACTTCTGATTTGCATCTTTGCATTAATAAATGCAAACAAACCTGGATGTATTCTCAACTCTTAACATTTCACCTACAACGTTGCAATTTCACCTTGGGTGTCTCACTTTTTCACCTTCCAGCGTTACATCACACACACGTACGACTAAAATCCTGTGCTGAGAGCACACACACCACAACACTTTAGCTTCTTAATTTTGCCTCCCCAGCCTCTGATGGGGGATGTTAGGCATGCCACAAAATGACACCCTAATGAGCCACAAACACTTCCAAAGCAGCAGGTGATGAGACATTCACCGCTACAACAGAATGCATCGTAGCTGGAAGTGGTTTCAGTGAGTCTGATTGTGTGAAAACAAATAAAAATCTAAAAGTGTAGTGCCTTTAAGCTGCAGTCTTTTAAGAATATCAAAAAACACTATTACCCAGGTCTGCCAATTATAAGACACAAATGTATTGAGCAAAGAGCTCTGCTTAGCACCTGCCTGGGGAGTTGACTCATTTCAGTTTCAGCTGTGGTACATTCTGTCCTTTACAGCGCTGGCACTTGTTAGCATTTTCTCTCCTGACATACCCAGCCTCCTTGCCCGAGGGAAGCTTACCTTTCCCTTAATGTGTGAGGAATCATTTAGTGACAGAGTAGCTCCCGGCGCACACAGCAGATAGAGGAAATCATGTGAAGGGTAGTCCGGAGGTCAAAGATCAAATGGAGTGAGGCCGGGGTCAAATAGAGGCAACCGGGTGCAATTACTTAGCAGAATTGACGAGCGGCCAATTAGAAGAGCTGATAGGGGCGCCGCAGAACCCCGGTGAATAACAACCTTTAGTTACATATGACTGAGAACACAACCAAGAGAGTGTTTCATTGAGTCTTAAAAAGAGGAAAAGGAGAATGCAGTGGAAGACACACACACCCCTTTATGACCTACATCTTCCTCGATTAGCTATGCACAAGTAGGACTTCCTCTCCTCCGCCTCGCCACGAGTGAGAAGAAGATTATAAGTTAGCTGCCACTGCCACTGGTGAGCTGAGCCGGAGCTCGGACCGGGGCCGGTCTCCTCCCAGATTTGGGGTAGATTGGGGATTTCAAAGTCAAGCAAGTTCAAAGCCTTGGCTGGGGAACGTTCAAAAGAACCACAGCCAGCCATGAGAGTGGAGAGGAAAGGAGGGGGAGAGCCAGCTAGCTACTTACATACTTACAGTAAACTCTCCCACAGTCTGGAAAAAAAGCGGTGGCAGAAAGGAGGAGGTGTAAAAAAAAAAAGGGTAAATGCTAGTGAAAATAAACCCCGCGCTCCAGTGGGTTAAGTCGATGTGAGGTGCTGAGCAGGTGGAATTTTGCTGACATGTTGGTGCAAAACTGAAAGCGAGAGCCAACGTTTTGGTAGCGGAAATCATCAATAATACAGAACGTGGGATTGCATTTGCACTGAATCACACAATGAGATGGATTTTTGTTGTACACGGAGTGTTAACAATGTCTCTGGAAACGCTGCTAACATATTCTCACACCCACACTTTTGTAACGCAGAGTGACAAAAGAGCCCAAATGTGAGACCATTAAAATGTACTTTCTTTGTGGAAAAAAAACATCAACTTACAAAACGCACACCTTTCTACAAATAAGGCCCCAAAACTGCCAGTGTAGCGCTTTCTCAAATATCTGTCTTGTCTCTGTGTGCTAGATGGCTTTGGAGATTTACAGTATGAGGTACAAAGGATCATGTCTTCAGCTATCAGATTGACTTTTTAAAAAGTAAATAATCTATATAATGATTCACTATCATCTAAAAACACTACATGCAGTACTTAGTATAGTACTGCTTGTAGTGTTTTTTTTTTAAACAATGCAGTGTCAGTGAAAACGCAGCAGATTATATACATTATATTTTCAGATAGTAACAGTAAAGTTATCTCAACCAGCTCTCTACAGCTAAAATTTAGGTCTGGGCAATATCTGAATTTCAGTATCTACATTTACATGCATAGATTATGATTAGGGCTATAAAAGTTAACGCATTAATAAAGCGTAAACGGAAATTCGTTTTAATGCCACTAATTTTCTTTAACGCATTAACACAATCGATCTTTCGGAGGTTGATGGAGGTTAAATAACTGGAGGTTGGAGGTTTAATAACTCGCGTTACATGTTGGCGAGGAAAAACTGTCATGGCCATTTTCAAAGGGGTCCCTTGACCTCTGACCTCAAATTATTTGAATGAAAATGGGTTCTATGGGTACCCACGAGTCTCCCCTTTACAGACATGCCCACTTTATGATAATCACATGCAGTTTGGGGCAAGTCATAGTCAAGTCAGCACACTGACACACTAACAGCTGTTGTTGCCTGTTAGGCTTGAATTTGCCATGTTATGATTTGAGCATATTTTTTATGCTACATGCAGTACCTGTGAGGGTTTCTGGACAATATTTGTCATTGTTTTGTGTTGTTAATAAATATATACATACATTTGCATAAAGCAAGCATATTTGCGCACTCCCATGTTGTTAAGAGTATTAAATACTTGACAAATCTCCCTTTAAGGTACATTTTGAACAGACAAAAAATGTGCGATTAACTGCAATTAACTATGGACAATCATGCGATTAATCGCGATTAGATATTTTAATCGATTGACAGCCCTATTTATGATTTTACTGCTTTTACTGTCTATGCAGACACATAGTTATACACCATTATAGAAAACAAAGAAAATCAAGAAGCATTTGCTATTATCACTGATATATTATCACCCAGTAGGGACCATTATTCTGTTAATTGGTTTATTGTAGCAATGAGGATGCTCATTCACAGGGTAACCGTCTTTAGGCCTTAACCAGAGTACAATAGTAACTGTACTATGCCAGTATACAACGAGTAAGGGGTAACAACACGGACATACAGTATTCCCGAATATTACTCACAGAATATGCTCGTGTAAAAGCAGTGACAATGCACGCTTCTGTGATAATGTTTCATTCTGGAAAAAAGGGGTGCATAAATACACCAAGGACAGACACACTTGTGGTAAAAGTTTTTAGGTCAGCTGATGCGGCCGGCTGTTTTAGGTCTTTAGTGGTGGAATTAGCTGCAGCTCGTGCCTCTCTCTCTGTTGTTTTTCACCCTGATTCAGCAGTCCTGGACTTTACGCAGAGCCTCTGAAAGCTCCGTGGCCACGGGGAATGCCAGCTCATCGACTATTATAATGACGGCCTCCCTATTGCTCTCCGTCTCTCTCTCTGTCTCTCTCTCTCTGCCCTTCTCACCAGCGCACCATCCCAATTGTCTCTCTCACTCTCTCTGTTTGCCATCTGTCTTTCTGTCCTTCTTGCTGAACAAAGGGCTGGTGCGAGTGTGTGTGATGCAATTGTGGCAGTGCTGAAAGTTCACAGTCAACAGAAAATGCACAGAACGAACATCCCCAAGGTTGGGAATGGACGGATTAAAGATTTTGCTGTTTGGCAAACTGCAAACAAAGCTATCATAATGCATGTTGCAGACTATAAAATGAGAAGCTCTTTGCGAGAATGGGAATAAGCGGCCGAAGCTCAGCGTTAAATCATCGGTCTCTTTCAAAAACAACTTGTTCCAGATGGTGACTTACCTTTGCTTCCGTAAAAACAGAAGTCAAACAACATAAAAACAGGAGCAGTACACAGAAATTGTTGCTGATAAGACATTATCGCACGCTTTGTAAACTGAAAAAGGACGCGGGGGGGGGACTAACCTTGAGCTTATCAAAGCGTTCGGTGAGCGAGGACACCTGGTGCTCCCGGTGGCGCCCCACCAGCTTGCAGAGGGCACAAATGAGCTGGTCGTCCACCAGGCAGTACATGTTGACCTTCTCGTTCTCGTGCTCCAGGCAGGTCAGGCCGCGGATGTGCGTGTCCGGCACCGGCTCCACCAGGCGGTGGCTGGTGAACGGCTTCTTGTTCGGGTGCGTCGCGCGGAGGCAGCGGTCGCAGTACGACACCTCGCACGTGACGCACGTCTTGACGGCCTCGCGCGGCGGATCCTGCTCGCAGAACTGGCAGCTGATGCGCGGATCCATCTTGGCGACGACGGCCGGGCTGTGGTTGGCGTTGGTGTGGTTCGCGTGATTGGTGTGATTGGCGTGGTTGGCGTGCGGGTGGGAGTGGCTGGAAGTGGCCGGGCTGCCGCGGGCACTGCTTCCGCTTCCGCTTCCACCGCCGCCTCCGCCGCCGCCGCCAATCGTTCCAGCTATTGTACCGCTAATTGTGGCGGTGTAGGGCCGCTGCGGCTGCAGGCGCCGGCTCTCAGTGGGGGAATTGGGGCCGCTAAGGGAGGCCTTTTGAAAGCGGTCAATGATGTTCTGCAGCGTCACATTGCGCTTAAGGCCCTCCAGGCCGCGGTGATTCAGCGTGATGACGTAACGACAGGTGGGGCACTGAAAGGCCGATATGGACTCGAGGGGCTTGCTGGTGGAGCAGTGGGACACCAGGATGCGGTGGGCGCAGTTAAAGCACAGGCTGTGGGCACAGGGCAAGAGCAGGGGGTCTTCAAACAACTCCAGGCAGATCGGGCAGGTCAGCTCAGACTCCAGTGTTTCCATCTTCAGTTGAACCAATCTAGAGGTGACATCAAAACCCACGAAAGCTGGCCAGTTACCTGAAGAATGAAGAAGAAACAGATATGTATGAGTATTTTACAGTTATACCAGGGTTTCCGCCAGAAAAGTTGTTAGCACCGGCGGCGTTGTTAACAACTCTAGCTTGCATTACACTGGCGGAATACCTGTACACATTACATAGGCCTCTAATTACAATATGAACTTTACTGCACTTTTGTTCCCTGGTTATTTCTTATTGTATAGAACAGCAGAAACTCATCAATTTGCCCATTTCTGATATGAACTGAATCAGTCAGGAGACACTGGCTTCAGGTAAGAGGGACTGGCCCGTTCAGATTCAGCAGAAACATGACAAACACACACATTTTCTTGCACTTTTATATATATATATCAGCCGCTCAGCTCGCACAACTGCGAACTGGGCTTCCAAGATTCCTCCTGCAGAGCTGTATCAGAAGAAGAGGAACGACCGCACGAACAGGGAGGAAAAAAAAGATAAAGGTTAGCTGAATGGTAGGGAAGAAGTACAAATCAAAGGAGTGAAGAGAAAGGGAGAGACAGATGCTCAGCAGCAGAGGAGGACAGATGAATGAAGAGAAGCTTGTAAAACAGAAGATCTCTGCATTTCTCTTTCAACTGACAGACTCCTAACCTTACGTTTTTCCTCATACATTTTAATTCCGTCTTGTCTTTCTCCAGCTCACCACTGACTTTGTCTATTTTTTCTGGGCTCTATGGTAAGATCAGCTTGACTTATCAAGCAATAAACACTTTACTCCAAGGACATTTCGACTTTTAAAGCATGATCCCAACAACAATTTCAAGTGGGGCAGTGAAAACAGGGCCCAAGCTAAACAAGAAGATTGATTTCAGATCCTCCGCTTCTTTTTCCAAGCCCTCCAAATCTCAGCACCTTGTAGCCTGCATATCAAGCTGTCTCCCCCCCGGTTGGCCTTAAAACCACTGACATGAGAAATCACCAATAACCCACCACCCACCCACCCCCACACTCGCTGATTCAGTGGCATAGCAGCTGTTGGGTCCTCACCAGGACTTTGGGACAAAGAGCGGCCTGCAAGGTCAAAAACCTGAAAACAGGCCTACATGTAAGGTTAAAAGCCTAAACAAAGGAACAAAGCTTAACCGCCATCTTGAATCTAAATCCTGGTCGCTCATTGGATGAGGCTCACAGGAAATTAGGGGAGATCCGGTGACACGCCTGCAGCGTCACTGAGGAGATATAAGCACAGCGCACCTACGAAGCGCTCTCTTTCCACTGCAACTCAGTTTGCTACAGGAGGTGACTTCACGTTGCAACTTTCCCTTTAAGCCTTGGCGCAGTTCCCGACCTCGCTGGACGAGTTAAGCTACTGTTCTCTTTGTTCACGGAACATTTTCGGACCCGAGATCACACCACCAGTGATCTCCCAACCTGCAGAAGGAAGAACCGGACCCCCGTTCTTCAAGAAGGAAAGACGCCCACTCCTTTCCTCCAAGTCGACTCTGGCTGTTTTCCCTCCGCTGCCGCACGGAGAATCAGCCCCGCCTTTCACCGCTGACGAGCGTGATAACGGCCCGTTGCCCCGAGCTGAACTCGCCGGACCATCAACGGACAAACACATCTTAAACGCTTCGAAAAGCGTACCAAGTAAGAGGCTTGTGTCTGGGCAGAGACTAGTAATAGTGTGTGTTACATTTAAGTTTTATTACTTTATTGTTTTGAGTTTACGGACCGCTGAGTCCGCCCGTGTGCTGCTTTGTTGTTGTTTTATTGCTGGCTGTGCGCTCCAAGCTGTGGGCTTTTCATTGTGTTTACTACGGCCACCACGGGAGAGACCTGTAACTGTATTTTACCGGTTAAAAGACCAGTACACGGCCGACGGACGTGAGTTCGCCTGCCGAGTTTCTGAGTGGTAAATATACAGCGACTACGTCTTTCTCCCTGCCGCTAGAATTCCTCTGTTGCTTGTTCACTGCTGTTACTTGTGTGCCCCACGCCGTGGGCTTTCTTTATGTTAGTTTCTACCATCACCGGAAAGACCGGTAATTAGGATCTCCTCTTTCTGCGCTCTGAGTGCGCCTTTCTTTTCTCCCTCTTTCGCTAACCCACGCACACACACACACACACATATACCCGTTTACGGACAACGTGGGGACCACAGTCTCCATTGCATGTTATTTTAACTTACGCGGCCTCGTCCGCCATTAGAGCCATCCCTCACGTGACGTAACCACGTACGTGGCTACGTCCACCTCGTGCTCCTCCCCTTTTTCTACACACACACACACACACACACACACACACACACACACACCCACACACACACACACACACACACACACACACACACGTGCCTTATGCTTGTTTGATTGTAGTGTAGGAATTAGAGCTGTTTGTGTAGGATAGTTGTTTGTTTATTATAGGTATTATTGGTTATTAATTATCTTTGCTTATACATTATTAGTTACTGAGTAATGGTGTTGATGTTTGGGTAATTATAAATTGATATTGCTAATTTTAAATAAACTTGTTTTTACATTTAAAGAACAGTTGTCTGTGATTGTTTATGCATATGTATTGTAATAATAGTTGGTTGTGAGAGTCAGTGCTCGGATTCATCCTTTACTGTTCACCTCGTAAATATAAAGTAGTGAGTAAATACTGGTATTTTGAGTGAACAGCCCCTTTGAGACTGTATCAACGTTTGGTTATTGTTCCCTGATTCCAGGGTGGTGCCCCGTTATTGATAGTTGTTATTAATATTAATAATTTCTTTAATTTTATTAATCTTAGTAATTAATATTTGTTAATAACCAAATATATTCTTACCAAATCCCAACATTTGGTGCCCCGTGTGAGGCTTTCTTATATCAATATTATTACAATATTTATGCACATTAATCCAGAATTGTCAAATTTTAATTTTTAATTTTTCAGAAATTTTTTATTTTTGAGAATTGATTTGCACAGGATTTGCCAAGCATATAGCCAGTTGTGGACTGTGGATTGTTTCAGTGTGTAGTAGTGGTTAGTTTGTCCTGGTTGTTGTAAATAGCAATTTTGTTTGCTATTTAGTTTTTGAGATCCCTAACACACTAACATAGCGGTTACTTATTAGAGGTGCTAGAGTTAACTCACTAACACTCTAATACGTGAAGAGTAACACCTTAGCCCTTTTTGCTTTTAACAATCCAGCACATTTTGTAAGCCACAGGTCGAAGCTTCTCACCTGTGCATTGATAGCAGTATAGCAATCAGTTTTCTTTTAATTGTAAATTGTACGATTTCAGGGTTTGCCTTTTACTAGTTGAGTAAAATGAGCAGTGAAGATTCCCGTGAGAAAGGAGCCGATGCTCCCCAGGGGCCCAGCGACCCAGCCCTGCAGGATGCGGTCGCTGGCCTCCTCAAGCTCTCCATAACAGAGAAAGAGTCTCTGAATAATTACAGTGCTAGCGCAATAGACAGGAAGCTAGCAGAGTTGGTTGACTTTATCAACCATCCAACCGGGAAGCCACAGCGTACTGTCCCGGAGGTGCTCGGTCAAATAGCCCTCTTGTATGACCGTAAAGCGCAGCTACAAGCTGCCGAGCATCAAGCGCAGCTCGCCGAGCTGGAGGACAGCCGCCAAGCTGCAGCGCAGGAAAACCTTGACCTGCGAAGGGAGGTCCGGGGCTACGAGTTTGAGGTCTCCCGGTCACGGGATGAGCGTGCTCAACTGCTTAAGGAGACTGACGCTGTGTATGCGCAGCTTCAGGCCTCTAGACAGGAAGCAGGGTCCAGACCCAATAGGGCTCAGGACGGTCAGGTAAGTACCGCTGCCGACCTGTTTGCCAGAGAATCACTTGACTCTGACCCTGAGAAAGTTTCTGCTTCTGACTCATCCGGTCAAACCATAACGCATTCTGACCGTGTCTCCTCCAACTTCCTTACTCTTGACAGTACCCGTGCACCAGCAGCGACCCGCCTAGGGGACACAGGTTCACTGCCTTCCAGGAGTATGCCTCAATCCACCCAGAGCCGTGCTACCTTGCGGTTCGACCGGTCTCCATCTCCATCCCGGAAAGGGGTAAGTTTATCACGAGACTTAGGGGGTTTTAAGCCCTCGCGATTTAACCCTGACCGAACTCCTTCCCCTGCACGAAGGGGGAGCAGTCGTCCTCATCGCTTTGGCGACCCAAGCGAATACGGGTTTTCAGATGACTCGGACAGCCCTTACCCGCCCCGAGATCAAGGTCTGCGTACCCGTCAGCTTGAGTCCCTGGCAAAGGACATTGAGCGCTTTGATCCCAGTAGTCGAGAGTCAAACATTGACGACTACCTTAGGGAGATCGAGCGCTGTCTTCTTGACTTACCTCACGCCTCGTCACGTGAGAAGCTTAAGCTGGTCTGGAAAACCACAGCCAGAAGCGTCCATGTTTTCATGGAAACCCTGGCACCAGACATCAGAGACCGCTATCCATCACTCTGTAAAGCATTGCGGGAGGAGTACTCACCATATACCGACCAAGCTTCTGCCACTCTCGGCGCTTTTGCTGTAATGCACAAAAAGCAAGAGTCTCCGAGAGATTATTATAGACGCTTGAGAGCCGCGTACTTTCAGGGACACAACGCCCCAGGCTTGGAGGAGGAA
The DNA here is from genome assembly GCA_916701645.2 of Sebastolobus alascanus. NCBI lineage: Eukaryota > Metazoa > Chordata > Actinopteri > Perciformes > Sebastidae > Sebastolobus > Sebastolobus alascanus. Next base: position 304,834 of record CAKAOJ020000163.1, read on the forward strand.
CACACCTTTAAGTCCTTGTTCCTGCACAACCTCCACGAAAGTGTGCGTTACGACGTCACAATGTACAGCAGGTCGAACCACCTCACCATGCAGGAGATAAGGAAGTATGCACAGATGGCATGGGAGACACAGACACGCCCTGCTAGGAGGAGTGACGACCACGCCAGAGTCCTGGGGATTCAGACCTCTGAGAACACCAACCTGGTACTCGAAGGCAACGAAATGCCTCGTGCTAGAGCGGATGCCAGGGTAATTCCCCAGGGGCGCCGGCCACCTCGCCCGCAGGGTAATCAACAGAACCGAGGGGGTGGTGGCCAAGGCCACTTTCAGAATCAGCCCAGGCCAAGGCAACAAGGTAATTTCCCACCGAGAAGGGTTCATTTTGACAGAGACCCCAAGCAGGGAGGTAAGTATGGAGGTAAGTATGGCGGTAAGGGCCCAGACCCCCCCAGAGGGGAGGGTTTTCAGGATATGGAAAACCTAATACGAAGGTGCTTGACGGAAGCGGTAAAACAGCTTGGAACGGTCAGCCAAACACCAGCGCTGCCGGCCCCTCCGAAGAAGCCCGATAACACCCCCCCAGCAGTATGACTAGACCGAGTCCCAGTCCCTTCTACAGCCAAAGTTTACTTCGTGAGCTGGGGAAGGGATTTAAAGGAGCCCACTTCGCTCCCTGGGACAACCACACCAGACATGCCGCAACCTCTATTCTTGACCTTCTTGGGTGACCTTGTCCGCAAGGATAATGCTAGACGCATATACACCTCAGTGGTCATAGGGGGCTGTATCAGCACCCTTGCCCTGCTTGATTCCGGTTCTGAGATAAGCTTGATGTGTTCCAACACTTTTGCAGAAGTTGCTAGAGCAATGCTCTTCCTTGGTAAGCCGTTGCAAATTGAGACCTGCAACATAAGCATTACCAGTTATACACAAGACAAGTCACCCATCACAAAACGCGCTTGGGTGGACATCACTTTTAAGGAGATGACTCTCGTGCATCCCATTTACATCTGCACCCTCGACACAGAACCCTTGCTCATCGGTCAGGACCTCTTGGATCGACTGGCCCCTCTCATTGACTGCCACCGTGGACACATTTGGGCTCAGGTTGACGTCCCAAACCCACTTGGTCCGGTAGTCAGCTGGCCAAACCCAGACGGACAGGTCGCCGTCATTCAGGAGTCCAGAGGACCCCTACCGATGCTCATGCCACTTCCAGAACCTAATCTTTGTTCTGATCCTCCCATGTCACCTACGAGCCAACAACCGCCGCGGGTTGACAGTCTAAACCCGTTTGATGACCACAGCTCTTTTCTTTGCTCGCTGAAGAACACCAATTCAGCACTATACAGCCCCCGTGTGGTTGGAGGTGTATATCTCAATGGCATTGTGACCTCAGACGTGCTCCTAGCACTCTGGTCCGAGAGGTCCGCTGTCAGTCAGGACCTGTACCACGACCTGTGTCAACAAGACCCCTCCCCAGCCTTTGTAAGGCGAAGCCACCGCCTTCTTTCTGCGGAATCACCACAGACTCTTCTTAAGGCGGTTGGAATATGTGCCCTCTCCATACAGGTTGGGAAGAGACAGGTCATGCACTTTGTGAGCGTGGTTCCTCAACTCCAACCCCCGTTCTTCATGGGGGCGGACCTTCTTGTCAGGTTTGGCGCCCAGCTGGACACAGTCAACCAGGTTCTGTGGTCCCAGGCTAACGGCGAAAAGCAGTCCCTGACCACTGAACCAGAACAGATGTTGTCAGGGCAGACCATTCCCCAGGCATGTCAGGTTGCTAGCGAGGTGGTTATGACCATCCCAGCGCGGACAGCAGGTGTCCCCATCCGCCTTGCAATCCTTAAGGGACAGAAGATGCTGGGCTCACAAGCGTTCTTCCAGCCTCTGCCCCTCTTCCACGAACTTAACTTGACAGTCTGTGGCATACCTCTGCTTGAGCTGAACAATCGCTCAACATACCTACTGGTTCAGAACCTGACGCACGTCCCGATTGAGGTGACGACGCGACAACCACTGGGGATGCTGGTCGACAGCTCATTTCATGACTTTGAACTGACGGTGCCAGTCATAGGAGAGCTGCCCCCATCCTTAGTCCGAGACGACAACTTGGAAAACGTCCTTTTCACCTTTCCGACCAGTATGATCACTGTTGCTCGCCACGAAATGCTACAGAACGAAGCAATCTGCGGCACCTCTCTGGGCACTGAAGGTGACATGGTCGTGTATGCTCTCACGACCTCAGGTTGCGATGGAGTTGGTTCCCCACCAGAGGAACCATACCCCGGGTTTGAGTCTGAAATTGAGCAGCAGCTCGCGAAAGCAGATGCTCTGACAACGGAAGACCAGAGGGACGCACTCCGGAATTTATTCCGTGACTTCCAGGCAGTCTTCTCAAGGGACTCTCATGACTGTGGAGTCACTGATATACACACAGTTCGCATTCCCACTGATCCCACAGCTCCACCAACCTTCGTACGTCAGTACAGAATCCCGTTGGATGCCTACGAGTCGATCCAAGAGATCCTCGACAAGTTGCTGCAGAAGCAAATAATCAGGGAATGCAACTCTACATACAACTCGCCAATCTGGCCGGTGTTAAAACCGACCGGCAAATGGCGCTTGACAATAGACTACCGCCCGTTGAATAAGCAGGTTCCACTTTCCCGCTGGCCTATGATCTACTTGGACCAAGAGTTGGCCAAGATGAAAGAGGCCTGTTTCTTCTCAACTGTGGATGTGGCAAACGGTTTCTGGACCATGAGAGTTGACCCAGCTGACCAGTACAAGCTGGCTTTCTCTTTCGGCAACCGTCAGTACACCTGGAACCGCTGTCCGTTTGGGTACTCGAACTCTCCATCTGAGTTCAACATTTTCCTCCACAAAGCAATGAGCGATGCCGCTGCACGCGGAAACCTCATCTATGTGGATGACATCCTCATGAGGAGTCAAAACTTTGAGGCACACCTGATTGAAATCCGCCACGTGCTCAAACAACTCGCCACCGCTGGAGCAAAGTTGGCAATCGCTAAGGGCCAGTGGTGTCGCACCAAAGTTGCGTATGTGGGCCTGACGGTGGGAGCCCAAGGTATCGAACCCCAAGCGGGGAGAATTCGAGCCATCCAAGACATCAAGGCTCCCACAGGTGTGTCAGAACTCAGGAGCTTCCTGGGTGTCTGTAACTACTCCCGACAGTTTATGGAGGACTACGCGGAGATAGCCAGACCCCTCACAGAGCTCCTTCGTAAAGACACGTCCTTTGAGTGGGGAGAACCCCAAAGACAGTCTTTCCGCCAAATGAAAGAAAAACTCTGTTCTGCACCATGTCTGGCTTACCCAGACAAAGACAAAGAATTTCACCTTGAGGCAAGCTTCTCCTCCCACTGTCTCAGTGCCGCCCTGGCACAGAAGTACGACATGGACAAGCGGGTTGTTGCCTATGCAAGCCGGCCTTTGAGCAGTGTTGAGATTAAATTCTCAGACTGTGAGAAAGCCCTTCTTGCCACTGTCTGGGCTGTGGAACACTTCCGTAGCTACATTGGGGGCCAGAAGGTGATCATTGAGACATGTCATCAACCCGTCACCTTCCTGAACAGCCAGCGGCTGAGGGAAGGGCGAGTTTCCAATAGCCGTATAGCCTCCTGGATGATGGCATTACAAGGCTATGACATTGAGGTTAAGTATGCCCAGAACCATAAGATGGCCTTAGGCCAAGGCTTGGCCGAGTGTCAGCACTGTGAGTGTGAAGAGCAACTAAACTCCCACTCTCTACTTGTCACCACTCCATCGCTTCCTTCCAATCATCATTATTATGATGAAAATGTGTGCAAAGGTCTCCCAATGGTATATGTAGATGGTTGTTCGTTTCACCACGAAAGCCAAATCCGGGCTGGAGTAGGGATCTTGTGGGTTAACCACTATGTTGACGAACCAAACCACTACCAGCTGGGTCCAAAGACGAGTCAGTACGCGGAGATCGCTGCCATACTCATCACGCTTCAACAAGCCGCCAAGCTGGCTAAAGTGCAGCTGGTGATTTGCTCCGACTCCAACTACGCTCGCCACAGTTTTGTTTCTCACTTCCCCATGTGGAAAGAAAATGGTATGAAAAACGCCAGGAACAAAGAAGTCAAACATACTGAACTCTTCCTGGTTTGTGACCTACTTGTGACGGATAAAGGAATGACAGTGTACTGGAAGAAAGTCAAGGGTCATTCTCAAGTCTCCGGTCTCGACAAAGATGGTAACGATGAAGCCGACCGCCTAGCTAAGTTAGGTGCAGAACAGGGCACGCCCTGGGAGTTCCAGAAGGATTGGCTTCCAATTTCCAAAACTTGCGCGGTAAATGCTATTACCCGTCGGCAGGCAAGAGAGAAACAAGACAACCCTGAAACCTGCACACAGACTTTACATCTGGGTCGAAAACCCGATGATACAGACTTGGTTACCATGCAGGAACAGGATCCGGCTATACAAGCCATCCGTCAACTGATGTTGAACCCTCCGTCGCAGGGGACTCCGCAACCACAGTCAGTTGAGTCAGAAGAGCTAAAAGCTCTCCATACCAATCAGGTGCACTTGAAGCTTGAAAAGAGCTTGTTGGTCTACGCACCCAATGGCCACGGACCAATGCGTTGGGTCGTCCCAACCGACCACAGGGGGGTGATGCTAGCTCACGCCCACGACTCACCTGTCGGGGGCCATCGCGGCTACAGAGCCACCCTAAAAACCCTTCAGCAGGTTGCTTATTGGCCATCAATGACACGCGACACAAAGTCTTATGTCCAGGGGTGTCTGGTTTGTTGTCAGTTCCAGCCATCCAAGCCACTGGGCCGAGCCCCACTCCAGGGAAGGGGGATCACATTCCCTTGGTCACACCTCCAAGTCGACTGGATCGGACCGGTTCCTAAGTCATCACGTGGTAACAAATACCTTCTTACCGTCACATGTGCTTTTACGAAGTGGGTTGAATGCCTTCCAGCGCCCAACGACACAGCTCTGACAACCGCAGTTCTGCTGTTGAACCATGTGTTCAGCCGCTGGGGGCTACCCCTCTCCGTTGATTCGGATCGAGGCACCCACTTCACGTCCAGGGTCATGACCACCCTGTACGACATCTTGGGAGTGGATGTAAGATTCCACATCCCGCATCATCCCCAGTCATCCGGCCAAGTAGAACGTGCCAATCGCACTATTGTCAACATGCTCAAAAAGTATGTCAGTAGCAGCGGCAAAGATTGGGATGTGACTGGGAGAGAGATGACCCTTCCGCTACACCTCCTGTACCGCCCCGAGGACGTCAGTGTTGCTACAGCCTATACGGCAAACCAATACGTGACGGACTTGCGTGACCACCTCCGGGCCACGTTCGCATGGGCTCAGGAAAACTTGGAGGCTAGCGTTAAGGGATCCAAGGCCTACTACGACAGGAAAGCGTCTTATCGCGAGTACCAAGTAGGCGACAAGGTCTTCTATTTCAGGTTTGCTAAACCGGTAGGAATCTCCAAGAAGTTTCTACCAAGCTGGTCCGGCCCATTCGAAATTGTGGGAAAGCTCTCACCAGTAGCTTACCGGATCAGGGTCACAAAACCCAGACAGTCACCAGTGTACAAATGGGTCCACGCAAATCAGATTAAACCCTACAAGCCGTTTTCACTTCCAGGAGAAAGGGCAGCCTCCACACCCGAAAGGGGGGAGCAGCCCCCACTCCCAGAAGAAGTAGATGCACCACAGTAACACCATAGAAATAGTTGCATGCCCAACTCACCCCGTCGGCATGAACTAACTTCTAAATCCTACCCCCCCCCTTTTTCCCATAGTAATTACCTTCCGTTTGTGTTCTAGGATGAAGATTCCTTGGGTCCTTGGCATTCTTCTCAGTTTACGACTCACCCTGTCAATTGAAGTGGTTGAACCTGGCCCACCGACCGGTACGGTCTTACAGGAGACTCCCGGCCTCCTAATCACCCGGTGTGGCCTCTACACCCAGAGAATCTATGTACGCCTTGATCCTTGGAATGTGTATCGCCATCACATCCGCTTACCCCCACGCATGACCGAAGGGCGACTAAGCGGAACCCAAATTCAAGATACAGTTGAACGTGCTAAGCAGACAACTGTCCACATCCTTGAGCAGTTACAGAAGTTTCTGATCACTGAGGAGGACCTCAGTGGCAAGAAACGACCAAAGCGATTCCTTGGTGCACTGCTCGCTGCGGCGTCAGCCATTGGGTCCCTATTCTCCATTGGACTTTCAACAGCCAACTCGATCAGTCTTAGGGCGCTTCAAAATCATATGGGTGAACTTGACAAAGAAATGCCAGAAATCCAACAAAGACTTCTCCTCCAACAAGAACAGATACAGGACATGGGTAAAACTTTGCAGGGTACCATAGTTGCTGTGAACTTACATTCAACTCTCCTTAATAACACCTTGCATGCTCTAGAGACTTTGTCAGAGGTAGTCAAAGATGACATAACGTATGTGCGAGTAGTTAGAGATTTAATGCAGGACCTCATTAGAGAAGTAAGCTCCTCGGTCAACAGCCTGAGTGGTGGACAGATCCCAGCTTACCTGGTATCTCTGGACCTGGTTGAGCAAATACTTACCTCTGCTACTACCACTGTTGTGCAGCCTTCTCAGGTACACCTGGCATATAGTCTTGGCAGTGCAATTCCAATTTCAGTAGATCCTAAGAAATTAGAGATAGGATTCATCCTTAATCTACCCATCATCGAAAGGCAGAATATATATCGACTGAAGTCAGTATTAAATGTTGGTTTTTGGAAAGGCAACACACATGTACACCTTAAGACACCACCAACCATTGCCTACCATGATGATGACACTTCACTCTACCTCATTCCCAACCTGAACATGTGCACTAAAACAAAGGACATACACTGGGTGTGTCCAAGCAACCCCTTTGTGAGAGACGTGACAAACTACCTCTGCGGCCTGAGAGATGACTCTCCTGAACAAAAGTGCCAGGGTAGTATGTCCATTAGGGATGAGACAACAGAAACAAGGGTAGAACGGGCTGGCAATCGATGGCTCGTTAGTACACCGGCCACCGAAGCCTTAATGGGTCACGACCGACATGATACATCCACTAAACTAACGCTACCTAACCAGACAATGTTTCTGACTGTTCCCCAAGGTGCTACAATACACATTGATGACATTGTCCTCCATCACCTCAACCCCGACAGGCATGACGCGGAGATTGAGATCATGGACGCATTTAGAGGGCACAACCTCACGATAGGCGACACCCTTCAACGACAGCTTCTGGCGGAAGGGACTAAATTGGTTAAGTTCAGTCTAAAACCAACTGGACTTACCACCATATTTTCTAGCCATGTAAGCGGGTTACCATCCTATCAAGATCATCCTGTAAGTTTGATTGCCCTTGCGCTTTTGCTTAGTGGTTGGATCATCACGGCCATTGTTGCATACCTGATGTATAAGTACATCCAGAAACTACAGGCCAAACTAGATTCCCTTTTGTTTGTCACACCACGTTTTACACACCAGCACGCAACCATACCTCTGGCTGACTCCAACCGTTTCCAGGAGTAAGCTGACTAACCTTTCACTATCTTTTCTGTCTCTTTCCTTTCTTTTCTCCCTCTCTGAGCAGCAAAGATTGTAGTAGGGTTAGCACACGGTTTATCCAAGGTTGAATGGTTGTGTAAATGTGTAATAAGATAACGATATAGTTAAGTCATCTGCCCAGATGCTGCCTCAAATGTCTGCCCAGACACTGCCTCAAATGTCTGCCCAGACACTAGAGCCTCTGTAAAACTTAACTCTGAACTGTATGGACTGTTATAACTTTTTCCAACTCAGGATTATGGACTTTGTAACCCTCAGGTTACCCTCACCCACACGGACTGTTCGGCCCTCTACTTGCTCTAAAGACTGTGACCAGCATCCCACTCTTCAGATCAAAGGGGGAATGTTGGGTCCTCACCAGGACTTTGGGACAAAGAGCGGCCTGCAAGGTCAAAAACCTGAAAACAGGCCTACATGTAAGGTTAAAAGCCTAAACAAAGGAACAAAGCTTAACCGCCATCTTGAATCTAAATCCTGGTCGCTCATTGGATGAGGCTCACAGGAAATTAGGGGAGATCCGGTGACACGCCTGCAGCGTCACTGAGGAGATATAAGCACAGCGCACCTACGAAGCGCTCTCTTTCCACTGCAACTCAGTTTGCTACAGGAGGTGACTTCACGTTGCAACTTTCCCTTTAAGCCTTGGCGCAGTTCCCGACCTCGCTGGACGAGTTAAGCTACTGTTCTCTTTGTTCACGGAACATTTTCGGACCCGAGATCACACCACCAGTGATCTCCCAACCTGCAGAAGGAAGAACCGGACCCCCGTTCTTCAAGAAGGAAAGACGCCCACTCCTTTCCTCCAAGTCGACTCTGGCTGTTTTCCCTCCGCTGCCGCACGGAGAATCAGCCCCGCCTTTCACCGCTGACGAGCGTGATAACGGCCCGTTGCCCCGAGCTGAACTCGCCGGACCATCAACGGACAAACACATCTTAAACGCTTCGAAAAGCGTACCAAGTAAGAGGCTTGTGTCTGGGCAGAGACTAGTAATAGTGTGTGTTACATTTAAGTTTTATTACTTTATTGTTTTGGGTTTACGGACCGCTGAGTCCGCCCGTGTGCTGCTTTGTTGTTGTTTTATTGCTGGCTGTGCGCTCCAAGCTGTGGGCTTTTCATTGTGTTTACTACGGCCACCACGGGAGAGACCTGTAACTGTATTTTACCGGTTAAAAGACCAGTACACGGCCGACGGACGTGAGTTCGCCTGCCGAGTTTCTGAGTGGTAAATATACAGCGACTACGTCTTTCTCCCTGCCGCTAGAATTCCTCTGTTGCTTGTTCACTGCTGTTACTTGTGTGCCCCACGCCGTGGGCTTTCTTTATGTTAGTTTCTACCATCACCGGAAAGACCGGTAATTAGGATCTCCTCTTTCTGCGCTCTGAGTGCGCCTTTCTTTTCTCCCTCTTTCGCTAACCCACGCACACACACACACACACATATACCCGTTTACGGACAACGTGGGGACCACAGTCTCCATTGCATGTTATTTTAACTTACGCGGCCTCGTCCGCCATTAGAGCCATCCCTCACGTGACGTAACCACGTACGTGGCTACGTCCACCTCGTGCTCCTCCCCTTTTTCTACACACACACACACACACACACACACACACACACACACACCCACACACACACACACACACACACACACACACACACACACACGTGCCTTATGCTTGTTTGATTGTAGTGTAGGAATTAGAGCTGTTTGTGTAGGATAGTTGTTTGTTTATTATAGGTATTATTGGTTATTAATTATCTTTGCTTATACATTATTAGTTACTGAGTAATGGTGTTGATGTTTGGGTAATTATAAATTGATATTGCTAATTTTAAATAAACTTGTTTTTACATTTAAAGAACAGTTGTCTGTGATTGTTTATGCATATGTATTGTAATAATAGTTGGTTGTGAGAGTCAGTGCTCGGATTCATCCTTTACTGTTCACCTCGTAAATATAAAGTAGTGAGTAAATACTGGTATTTTGAGTGAACAGCCCCTTTGAGACTGTATCAACGTTTGGTTATTGTTCCCTGATTCCAGGGTGGTGCCCCGTTATTGATAGTTGTTATTAATATTAATAATTTCTTTAATTTTATTAATCTTAGTAATTAATATTTGTTAATAACCAAATATATTCTTACCAAATCCCAACACAGCACAGCTTGCAGTGGCTCTCTATCCTCTTTAAAGAAACAAAGCAGGCACCGTGAAACTACAGTATTAAACGGGACGACCTCAGATAGCTGACGGTGACAATTTCATTAGCTGAGGTTGTTCCTGAAAGACTCCCTCTGCACCAGTCACGCGGGGTTCACTGATGACTGGGTTTTACTGGTTATGACTAATCGAAAAGTACTGTGAGTGACCTCTGAAGCTGAGGTCAGCGTGTGTACATAAAGATGACTACGTTCGAACACTAAGAACAACTTTTAACTCACAGGTGAAAACATGTAATCAAGAAAAGGGCCGCAGATACAAAGGACACTAACATGACTGTTGATAGTCTAAAGACACTTCCTCCGAGGTTTAAAAGTACAATTTGAAAGTGAGGAAGTACTGAGCATGAAATGAGTGAGCTTGAGTGTCCACAGTGGGTGCTTAGCAGCAGGTTTATCCAGTAACCGAGCGCTCAGCCTCCTGGGTTTCCAGGCGTAACATCTATTACTCAAAATAAAGCAACTTTAAACAGTCCGGCATTTCATTTTTGTTCAACATCCCAGTATTTTTGCCTGGCTGGCTCTTTTTCAGTACAGACACTGCGATCCTACGCTGCCAACTATTTCTCTATTAAGTTTAGTCAATAAAATGTTGAAAGAATTGCAAAAAATTTGCATTTACGATTTCTCAGAGCTACAGCGGCAACGATTAATCAATTAGTTTTCAACTATTGAATTAATCACCAATTATTTTCATAATCGATTAATCCGTTTGAGTCATTTTTAAAAATAAAAAGTCAAAATTCTCTGCTTCCAGCTTCCACAACGTCAAGTCACATTTTCACTGTACAAATTTAGTAATTTTAAGCCCAACCATGTTTTTTTTTTCCTAAACGTTACTAAGTGGTTTTGTTGCCTAATCCTAAAGTGTTTTTGTTGAATTCTCAACATTAAGCACGTGTTTACTGCGACCGAAAAGTGATGCTGAGGGGTCTGACAAAGCGTCAGTATGTGATGAGTTTGGATAGATAGATAGATAGATAGATAGATAGTAACTTTATTGATCCCGAGGGAAATTCAAGTTTCCAGCATCACAGTTCCATAGTGCAAACATATTAGTAAAAACGTCACAGGTAAGTAGTACACATGTTAGTAAAAAACGTCACGGGTGAGTAGTACACATATTAGTAAAACGACACAGGTAGTAACAAGACACATGTAAGTAATACAGAGTATAAAACAAAATATGCAATGTGCAGAAGAACTGTTAAAAATGAATATAGTGCAGGGTAAAAACAACTGAGATACAGGACTATTTAAAGAAAAAGTGAATGTAGTGCAGAAAGGAATTTAGTGCTGGATAATAAAATATAGGAGAAACAGATATTAAGAAATGTCAGATATGGAATGTAATGCAGGATAATAACTGAGGTAGAGAAGTTTTTGTAGTGTGCAGAATTAAAGTTAAAGTGGCTCAGTCTATTAAAGTGCAATGTGTGCATTAACTGTGTGCATTAACTGTCCTGCAGACCGTCCTCCTTTCCCCTCCTCCCCACAGAGGTGTTGTACAGTTCAGGATGAGAACAACCATGAATTTACCAATAGCTGCAGCCCTACTAACAACATGCATTTTGCAGCTAATACGTATTGGAGCTATGATCAGTTAAAGCTGTCTCCAGACGGATAATAAAATTCAAACTTGTTGTCAAAACACCATGCTGAAAGTGTGGCATTGTCCTCCTATTGAATCTATGTATATTAAAGTATATTGAGTTAGCTCTGCCATCCACAGCCCGTTAGTAATAACTATATCGTGCTGTGACACCATCCTAACTCGGCGGTTTGAATTCAGTTGCATTGAGAACTGCACGACTTCCCATAATCTCTGGGAGCAGCAAAGTGCAAGCTGAAGACGGGGCCGTATGAAGACAGAAACAGAGCTCAAAGGTTCAAACTCATTTGCCCTAACAAAAGTCTCCTCCCTTCTGCTGCACCACAAACCGTGCCTCCTCGACACTGAGCTGTGTTCAAAGCAAACATGATTTGAGCAGCAGCTAAGTGCTTGGAAAAGCACTCAACTGAAGGAAGTAGTTATATGCATGCAGCGGCTTCTTTACAAAGTTCATTATCTGGAAAGGAAACAAATAACTTCTCACAGACAATCATGCAGATATTATGCTGATGAAAGGCAATGGGCATTGTGTGTGTGTGTGTGTGTGAGGCTGTATACGAGTATACATTTTGGGTGTTTGTCTCTAGGAGAAAGCTGTGCGTACGTGTGCACATAATGTCCTCCTCCAAATATTCACCTTGGCTGCTATTTATCAGATGCTTTATGTGGTTGTTATCGCACAGAGCTGGCTGTGTAAGGGATAAAGAGAGAGAGAGAGAGAGAGAGAGAGAGAGAGAGAGAGAGAGAGAGAGAGAGAGAGAGAGAGCGAGCAAGGTTCTGCTTCATCACGCCAACAATAGGTCTAATTTATCTCCACTTTATCACAAAGTTGATAACCAGGGGCAGACGCATGGAAATATCCAGAGAAACAGGATGTGGGGGAGGTGATGAGGGCAACCTTCAAGACCTTTTGATGACAAGCAAGGCCACCGGCACCTCAGCTTGACGATTCAAGCTACAAATATGACATAATTCTCCACATGAACCTCTAGTCTTTACTCTTTACTGTATGTAACCATTAGTCTATAACTTTCATTTTATTTAATCTGCAGCCATTTTTCAGTGGATACATTTGAGTAGGGCTGTCTCGGTGAAGGAATTCCCCTGCGGTGATAATGATTGGCTCAACAACGCGACATGCGGTATTGTTGCAACTTTTTTTTTTTTTTTGCAAATTACTCTATTTATCTTGACTTTAGTGCTATATAAATACGCTTTATTGCTAGGCTCTGATTGCTTTTTAAATAACAAAGATGACAGTTTTAAAACAAATTAAATACTTGTTTATTGTTCAACGCAGATCACAGAATGGCAATGAGGCGCAGCGTTTTTTTTTCAGCTGGTTGCATCTGGTTGCTATGATACGGAATGTCAAAATGTCGGCACAAGGTAGAGTACTTGCTCTGGATGAAGGGAAGGCTGGAGAACGTAGGGAGAGAGGACGGACCCGCCTGTCTATGTGTATTAATCTCTCTTGCATTGTTCAAGATTCAAGATTCAAGATTCAAGATGTTTATTGTCACGCCGGTTATACAGGTACAATCATGTGAAATACTTTTTGCTGGGAAGCTCCATTAAGAAAGAATGGATATCGATGGAATTGTTGTTGTTGTTGTCCTGTACTTGTAACCTACATGTAGGATGTGACGGTTGGTCGTTGTGGAGTTTTACCCAAACATTATTCAGCTCTCAATGATTAGAAAAACACACCATACGTGCAGCACTCAGCGTAGAATAAACGCTCAGCACCTCGTCACGCTATTGCCGTTTGTAGCAAAGTGTAAAAATGCAGCGCTCCCATTGCAAAGAATATTAAAAAAGAAAAAGAAGTGAACATGGCGCTTGCTTGCCATCTTCTGCGTTTGGGTTGTCAATATTGCGGTTATTGCGACAGCCCTATATTTGAGTATTGTGTACGTTTTGTACTTTCAACAACAATCTGTAAAATTAAACAAGTAAATGATGTTGAAACATTCAAAGTCAGCGAGGTCAATATTTTCCACAAAGAATGCAGCTCTCTGTCGCTGAGAGCAGCTTTAGTTCGAGCAGCAGGTCAGCTCCATATGACTGCTGGTTCGCTGGGAAAATATGTCAACAACAGGAAACAAGGCAATCATTCATTAAGCCTCTCAGGACAACACGTTGATTCAAGATCATCGGGTCGTTGTGCGACCACGTGAGCTTTACTCCGGAATCAGGTAAATAAACAAAGAGCGATGTCTCGTCACACCGTAAACGATCACCTAAAAGAAAAATTTAAGTCGATCAATACTTTTTGTTCTTGTACTTCACAAAGTGATTTTCTACAAATCCTGCCTCTCTGTTCGTCGGTATTTGACAAATAAAACAAAGGGAGTCGCACAAATCCCCCGGTTCCCGTCTTACTCGCAGAAATCAACCATATGTCATCACAGCAAATATGCCGTGGGATCTGTCGAGACGGCGGAATCGCAACAAAAAAACAATCGACTATGTATACAGAGACGGAATCTGAAAACCCTCGATGGTTAAGCCCATCGTATCGGTAGAGATGAGTGCGTGACCCTTATCCTGCATCTGTATAAATGTTGACTGAATCAGCAGTCTCGCCGTATTCCTCTAGGACGGAGCTCAACAGTGCTGCTTATGCTGATGTTAATGTGACTGTGTTTAACAGAGCATGGTGTTATAATTAACACCCAGCTTTAACACACCATCACCAGGCCCATTAAGCTTTAGCTGTGTCACTCTGGGGAGACACTGCCGCCTCAGCCACTTGGGGGACTGAAAACGCTGGCTTCACGGTGACAGCGTTTCTTCTGCAGACAGACACACGTGCACGCGCACACACACACAGCAAGAGCTGCGCATTTACAAGCACAAACTCTTTCTGTCTCGTTGTCTCTCTTCATCTGCCATTCTTGTTAAGGTGAAGTGGCCCATCTGGAAGGAGAACAGCTTGAGCTGGTGCTTGAGGAAAAAACACACGGGCATTACACACACACACACACACACACACACACACACACACACACACACACACACACACACACACGAACCCAAGCAGACACACACACGCAGACATAAAGCTGCGAGGCACTCACTCTGATTTATTGTTGTGCTGATTAATGTAGCTAGATTTTTAGGTCTCGTTCAGAGCTTTTTTTTTTTGCAGAAAGATGAAAAAACAACAACTCAACAACACTAGTCTGTCTGAAGAGGCAGAGCTAGATAAATAATTTTCTTTAGTGCACACACTCACAATTCTAATCTGCTTAAGCTTTATACGTTCGCTTCTGACAGCCTTCTAACAGGTGCACATCCATAAGCAGAAAGCAATTTCAGCCAATGGCTTTGATGACTTAGACGGTATTAACGTTCAAATCTGACACCTGAAAAAGTAGAACACTGATGTTGTGGTTTGTGTCACACAATAGGCTCCTTATGTGTTTGCTTTGCCAATGGGGACTTATATGAGCTTTATGTGGTATAGGACAGTATACACTGCAACAGATGCCTGGCCATGTCTTAAACACGATAGCAATCAAGCAGCTACCTTGCTACTGTGGAGTAGAGCTGCAACGATTACTCGATTAGTTGTCAACTATTAGATTAATCGCCAACTATTTTTATATATACGCTCAATTTGTCTGAGTAATTTTTTAAAGAAAAAAAAGTCAAAATTCTCTGATTCCAGCTTCTGGAATGTGAATATTTTCTGGTTTCTTTACTCCTCTAGGACAGTAAAGTGAATATCTTTGAGTTGTGGACAAAACAAGACATTTGAGGACGTCATCTTGGGCTTTGGGAAACACTGTTTGACATTTTTCAACATTTTCTGACCTTTTATAGACCAAACAACTTATCGAGAAAATAATCAACGGATTGATCGACGATAAAAATAATCGTTAGTTGCAGCCCTAGTGCTGACAGATTGCTGTCCAATAAATATTTTATAAATTGTAAATTTTTATAGCTATTGGGAAAAGTGCTGTCTGTAAATAAAAAAATATATATATACTATTAATAAATACAATTTATAGATTTTCCAATGCAAGGACCCAGTGTGCACCCAGTGACGTGTTTATGTGTGCGGAGGTGTTTTTATGCTTCAATTAGATCCAATGAGTGTGGCAGCAGTAATGAATTCCTCTACCAGTTTATGAGACAGGACCTTGGGGAATCCTCGAAATAGAAAACACTGATGTCACGGTTTCTATCATGCTGTAATGTCGCAAACATCGAAACAATAAAATTGGCTGTTTATTTAAATGCACAGTCAGTCACACAGTCCCCTGGGTGTATCCTCGCATTTGTATGAATTCACTTTGTTGACGCATGCGTCAGTCTAGAGAAGAAGGCATTTGTGGAACAAAGATGATTATCCTTGTATAAACAATCCACTTCTAAAAACCAAATCGCTCCCCCCTGACTTGTAGTCGCACAGCTGCAGAGCCAAAACGGGAGCTCAATGGACACTTGATGACGTTGGGATGAGGGGGAAAGAGTCAAAACAGATCACCACACCCAGACCTATGAACCAAAGACACAAGTGCACTCCCACTGCAGCGGTTATATTTAATGTTTAAGGGAGCATTGTCAAGAGCACAAAAGCTCCAATTCTTGCATTCCTGTTTAGTAATGTTGGTGACCCTATTTGCACTTAAAGGAACAGTGTGTAACATTTCGGGGGATCTATTAGCAGAAATGGAATATAATATTCATAACTATGTTTTCATCAGTGTATAATCACCTGAAACTAAGAATCGTTGTGTTTTCTTTAGCTTAGAATGAGCCCTTCATATCTACATAGGGAGCGGGTCCTCTTCACAGAGTCCGCCATGTTTCTACAGTAGCCCAGAACGCACAAACCAAACACTGGCTCTAGAGAGAGCCTTTCGCGTTTTTACATTACCTGAAGGCCACCGTAGTTCTCCAAGATGCTTGCGAAGGTGCGGTAACGTGAGCCGCAGAGTGAAAAACCGTGGTACTGCCAGCTGCCATCTGACTTCCGTTGCTCCTAAAGTAGTGTTATTATGGTAAGGATGGCCTCTGAGCGGGGCGAACGGCGTTACCACGGTTTTGCACTCGGCGGCTCACGTTACCGCAGTCTTGGAAAGGGAGGAGTGAGCGGAGGGGTACTCATTCGGTTGCAATCTGCAACCACACCACTAGATGCCGCCAAATCCTAAACATTGTATCTTTAAATAATTTTTTTCATCTGAAATCCGTATTTTGTGTACATTTTCACCTGTCAAAATCTTGGATTACATTTAGTGAATATCCCATTTTCAATAATCTTTTCAAACCTTAAGAAGTTGAAAATACATATCCTATAATGTGCTGATAGTGACTGGATACAAGCTATAAATCCTACTAGCTTCACTGAAAACATCCATCCATCCATCCATTATCAGTAACCGTTTATCCTATTCAGGGTCGCGGGGGGGGGCTGGAGCCGATCCCAGCTGACATTGGGCACAGACGGGGTACACCCTGGACAGATCACCAGACTATCACAGGGCTGCCACGTAGTGACATACAACCTTTCCCGATGACCCACGCTGACACGGGAAGAACATGGAAACTCCACACAGAAAGGCCCAAGCCGGCATTTACTGAAAACATTTAACTTCAAAGATATACGAACGGCGTGCTGAGGTGCAACCAGAGCCAGATGTTAGACATCTATCAAAGAGACTTGCTCCCTGGGTGGAAAGCAGAATAAAAGATGACTTCCAGGGAAAGGCTACGCGTCAGTGCAAGGTGGATTATACGGGTATTAACAAGGCGCATGCATGCACCCACATCCATATGTGGATCCTTAACCTGAACAAACACATTGGCACACACACACACACACACACAAAGAGTTGTACTTTGAGCCCTTTGGTCAATCCAGTAACCTTCATCAACTGACTTAATCTCAACACTGTGAGAATCTACAGTGAGTTTTCATTGTCACAGTGTCATTATCTGCCTCCCATCCCCACCAGACCCCCCCACCCAATCCCTCCATCTGCACTCCCAGCACTCTCTCTTCCCTACCTGGAATCTCTCCATCTCACCGGAGGCTGTCAATCATCGGCTTATCATCGTAAAGGAAGAGCAACAGAAAATCACATAGTTGAGGTTTAAAGGCTCCAGAGAGCAAGACGACAGTAAACAACATCAGCGGGGGGTCGGCCGTTTTCCTTTTGCAAGGGGGCTTTGGAAAAAACACACCCTGAGACATTGTCATGTTTTTACCCGAGGGACGTTAAAGCTGGAGAAAAAGAAATTCTCATTATGGGAAAATGCTACCACTCATCGTGACTGAAATGTGTTTTTTTGTAGCAAAGTGCTTTTTGGTAGCGGCTGAAAAATAATTGATAAACCGTGTAAAGTGGTCGCGCACATCCAAAACCGTTGTACGCAGGTGCTGCACCAACAGAAGACAGCAATGAAAATAAAACTCAAAAGGTCCGCACACTGTACAGTAGCTCCCTTAAGTGCAATTCATTATTCATTCATTGAAAAATAACTGTCTGTAACGACACATTTACAGTACAGACGTGAGAGTGGTTTCGATCTTCTCGTCTAACTCTCGTCAAGAAAGCGAAGAAGCGCATTTCCCAAAAAATGTCAAAATATTCCTTTAAAAGAATAGTTGGGAGAGAGCTGAAATCAAGCACTGCTAGCTCAACATCATTGCTGTTTCAACCGACATGAGGGCGGTAACATAAAATCTTTGGGTTAAACGTTTTGACCCCAGTGTGCACTGGTACAATAGCTGTTAGGGGGTCTGCTAGAGGCCAGCTGCGTTCATGGTAGCCATCAGGTTGATTCTCCACAGCGGTTCGGGGCCGAACAAAGACAGATGCTATTCAACTGACAGGCCCAGTCTGTAGTCTGTGACCTCTGTCTGCTGTGGACGTGTTGTTGTTATGCAGCGAGCATTCCGCACATATCTCCAAACAGGCAAAAGGTCAAAGATGCTAATAACAAATTAAAGGCTGTATCCGCCAGCTTGCTCATGTGAAACGGTAACACGCTACCGGGGTCGGGAAGGTCACTTGTATACAATGTATTCTAATCACTATCATTACACGGCTTTGTAAAATACTCGATTGGTCAATCAAATACTCGATTGGTCAATCACGGTGTTTTACTGTCTGTTATTTCTTTATAGCAGACCTTTGCTATGTATTACAGACCGTTGCTATGGACGCCGTTCTGATGTCGGGCTCTGGAGGACCATATTTGTGTCAAATTATTGATTTCTTAAGTAAGTAGCCGTGTGGTAAGCGGGATAATGTACAAGCTAGCGGGTCATTGTTGTGAAATAAACCCCTTCAGGGCGATGCAACACCCCGACACAAAGTCTGTCTCTCTCTCTCTCTCCTCAATGTCGTTGTGCGTGATAGAGTCTGCATCACAAGGAACAATGGACTAATATATATGATAATAAACAGGTAAAAAATAAAGCAAATCATCTTTCCCACCACAAATAGCCTACTTGTGTAAGAAAGGTGAAAACACTATAGTTCACACACAGTTCAAACTTTAGCAATAGATGGTTGTTAGTTTTAGGAGGTGCTGCAGCACAACTACTTCTTGCGTCCATGCTATTTGCATAATAATCTCAATGAATAACTTGAAAATGACAATTGAATGTAAATGAAAATTTCCCCGCTTGTGAGCATACTTGGGGTGGCCCTGGGGTATAAACGTCAGTAGCAAATATCTGATCAAATTCAAGGTTTATTTATGAATGTAACTTTAGACTGTAATGGTCCTCAAACCTAAATTCTATAAATTGATTAGTTTGATGTTAGAAGATAAATCAATATTGTTTATAGATAGATTATATTAGCATTGGAAAGACACTATTGCCTATTATGGTCTTGAATAGGAATCGATTTGCTCTGGATTCGCTCTTGACTTGGTCTCGACTGTCTTTGGACTTTGTCTTGACTCGGACTCAACTGGGCCCGGTCTTGGACTTGACTCGGAGTCGCTGCTGCGGTGCTGCGTGCCAGCTTCGTGTGAGACTTCTGTTGTAATGTGTGTGCATGGTAGTATATCTTTCTTTATGTTAAAATCTATTTTCAAATTGTAATCCTGCTAATAATTCCCCCATTTTTACTAAATGAGTCGGTAAACTGTAACGGCACACAGTTACCCGTTACCACACAGTTCACACGTAACGCCGTTCCATGTTTTCCGTTACTCCCCGAGCCTGCGTATTACTAATTAAAAAGCTGCCTGGAGGAAAACAGAAAAATTAAGCTTGAAGTTTTTATGGAGCAGGCAAACGTGGCGCGACAAGATGGTGGCTTGATTTCCCCTCTCTGCATCACACTCTCCGTCTTTCTGAAACAAGGAGCTTTCATTCATTACTTCATGAGGTAACAAACCGCCGTACCTGGAGCCAACACACGTCTCTCCGCAGAGAATGGCTGGCCTGTTTTGTAAATCACAGACCCTCACACATTTTGGCGAGGCGCAGGTACTAATCAAGGGTGCACACATTAACATGACTTATAAAAACACCCTCTAACGCAGCACTGCTGTATGAATACTTTCATTAGTGACCGTGTTAGCGAACACAACTCTGAAGCATTTACCCTGATCACTCAGCTGAGAATTTAAACCAGAAAGAAACAGGACATTATTATAAGAGTGGATTCAGTGGAATTCAGTCACATTAGTGGATTGAAATGCTGCTCATTTTTTAGAGGGGAATTCATTTCAGTAATTGGGGTTAAAAATACCCACAAGCATAAGACACACATGTCAGGACCGGGGACCGCTGACTTTTGCCAGACACCAAAAGAGACTACAGTTAATTCACTGCTCTGGTTTTGGAAAGAGGAAATGGGGGGCAGCCCCAAAAATGAGACAACCTCCAGTTGACCAGAACTCACCAAACTGTACATGTGATTATATAAGTGGGATCAAGCAGCACATTAAACTTGTTGTGTTACATTTCCGTGCGGTCTTTGACAGAAGCCATGTGTCCGCTTCGTGGGATGAAAAGGAATGCTTTAGCATATGATAAACAGGCCAGCTTTCCTTTGGCCACCTCCTTCATTCTCGCTGTCTCGCCCTTCATCTTTTCCTCTCTTGTTCCTCTACTCTCACTCTTCTTCCCGCCTCCACTTGCCCAATCTTTCCCCTCTCTCTCTCTCTCTCTCACTCTGTCTTTTCCGGTCTTTCTCTCCCTCTCTCTGCAGCAGCCCTCAGAGCGGGCTGGTTTCATCAAACATGTGATTCCTATTCATAGAATGTAAACAGTAATGCAGCCAAGCCGGTGTTTCCATTTCACATTCAGTGCAGTTGAGCAGGCCGGCTTAAGCTTAACCCTCTCGCTGCTACACTGGAGTCTGCTCCTATTACAAAACCAATTTCAACAGGAATCTAGAACGATCGCTTGCATTTTAACACATCTCGAGGTACTATTGCTCCTTACAACTTATATCATGGTTTGTTTCATTAATTAGGAATGGTGTGTTTAAGGACAAATCTACAAACCCTGCACTGCAAATTGATTCCACAATTTATTTATTTAATATTATTCCTTTCTGATTATTTAGTCTCAAGCTGCCCAGAAGAGTTCTTATAAGGGAAACATTTCACATTTTTAAAATATTTTCAAAACTTGAGACCATCTTGCGATGGGATCACACCATCAACGCCAAAGTGGACATCCTACCCTTCTACTTCCGACCCCTTTGTTCGAACCACACCCGTCATCATTTTGATGTCAACCACACACCTGTAAAGTTTCATGACTGCATCTTACCCGGTTGTGATGCTATCGCGGTGACAACATCTGTCCACAGACAGAAATACAAACACCTGGCTCACACACAGACTCACAGCGTAACTGTTGCTGCTGGTAAAAAGCCACTTTTTCAGTTGCCTGGCAAGCCTCTGACAGTCTTCAAGGTCAGTCTGCTCTCTTCCACCACATCAGTGGAGGATGAAAAAAGGCAGCAGGCAGAGCTGTGACTCACTGTACCAGTTAGCTTTCCCATTCCCTGGTTACCACTGTTAGCTCCTGATGGGGAAAACATGGGCTGCGACTCCGGGGACAAGTTATCTCAGTTCACCTCACCGTGCCTCGGTGGATCTCACGGAAAAATTATTACGTAATACACGACGGCGCATGAAAATTCTGCATGAATGATATTGGCACAGTAGGGAACTGGTCTACGTCATCCAAAGTAAGTTTTGGCACCGACATGATTTATTGCTAGAAAATATAAACATCTAGCGATGATACTGTATGCTGATATTTTAGTTTTTCCCGTCTAAACCATAAATACAGTACATGACTTTGTATATAAATTAGGGCTGTCAGTAGATTAAAATATTTAATCGCGATTAATCTCATGATTGTCCATAGTTAATCGTGATTAATCGCAAATTAATCGCACATTTCTTATCTGTTCAAAATGTACCTTAAAGGGAGATTTGTCAAGTATTTAATACTCTTATCAACATGGGAGTGGACAAATATGCTGCTTTATGCAATTGTATGTATATATGTATTATTGGAAATCAATTGACAACACAACACAATGACAAATATTTTCCAGAAACCCTCACAGGTACTGCATTTACCATAACAAAATATGCTCAAATCATAACATGGCAAACTCAAGCCCAACAGGCAACAACAGCTGTCAGTGCGTCAGTGTGCTGACTTGACTATGACTTGCCCAAAACTGCATGTGATTATCATAAAGTGGGCATGTCTGTGAAGGGGAGACTCGTGGGTAAGTATAAGTGTCTTACACTTTATGTCAAATTAAAAATGATTTCTTGCATTTTAACATGATTTTAAAATCTGTTTATATCACCCAACTATGAAGCAGAGGAAAGCATGGCTGTATACGCCTTCCTATTCTATATAAAGTGATCTGTGCTTGTGCATTCGGAGCAACGTGTTGTTGGTGTCAGTATATGCACAGTTCTATGTGCTCCTGGGTGTATCTTGTTTCTTACACATGACCCGTGTTGTTTTCTTTATGTTCACATGCAGGCGTGTCTCACAGTATTGCAGACCCATCTGCACAGGGTGCGACGTTGCATCCACCCACACCCATTCTCACAGCTACTGTATTTGTTTCCTATACTCTTTTCTCTGCCTGTCAGCACAGTGCTGATGAGGGCTCTTTTGTGTGAAGGACATTTGCTGATGCAAGACACTGAAAATGAAATAAACAATCAATTCTTGTCAAGCGCGAGGCCAAGCCAGACTCGCTAATTGGTTTAATTCATTTATAGGCTACATGAAAGCAGAATGAAATGAGATTTTCACAGGGTTGTGACAGCGAGTGGAACACACCTCCTCTCTCTTTCACCCTCCACTTAATGCGTCTGCCTGTTACAGCTTGGCAGCCAGTGGGTAATAAAGTTAATACTGTCAGACGGCGTCTCATCAGCTCTCCCAGGCTCTTTGGCAGCGGTGGTGGGGGAAGCCTTATCGGGCCTCAACACAACACTGAGTAGAGCAACCCGTGCCCCTGCCTCGCTTCACAGCCCTTCCATTATTCATGTGCATTTGCCCAGGTGAGAACAAACCCGGGATCAGAAGTTGGCAGAACAGCTTATTAGATATTTAGACGCGGCTGAGCGTGCTTGGAGGGAGGAGAGGATGAAGAGCGAAGGGAGTTACCGCTAACTGTCAACAACGGTAATCGGTAAGCAGGCTGCAAGCCCGGTGGCGAGTGGTTTTGAACTGCTGACCCAGGAAATCAGCCTTGTGGTCAAGAGTATCATGTAATTCCTCTCTTCAAATATTTTGCTTGCAGGACTTGGATACGCTACTAGTTTAAAACTGACAAGTAGAGATGGATCCAGATGTGTTTGCTCTTATAAACAAATATTTTTCCAAACTCCACATGTTCTGTCTCTTTTGCTTTGCTGCCTGAAGTTAAAAAAAAACTTTAAGATACACTTTCTTCTTCGGCCTCAATTTGGATGCCGAGGCACAAAGTTTGCTCTCGCACACACGAAGAGTATCGACTAACATTTTCAAAGCCAGCTCACCTTGAATATTGTCCACATTGATTCTGTTTCCTATGACTAAGCTCCACAGCAATAACTAAGATGTTGGGAGCAAAACGATCCCCCCTACACGTATCGATGAAACTAACAACAACATCAAATAAGATGATGGAGCGAAAAAAAAAGCACACGCTGCAGAACTTGAGAAATCTATTGTCTCACCTCGCAGGAAACAAACTTGCTTGTGTTTACCGTTAACTCCAATTCAGCTTCAATTTTTCTATATTTTGTGTGTGTGTGTGTGTGTGTGTGTGTGTGTGTGTGTGTGTGTGTGTGTACAATAGTATGGTGCCAAGTTAATAGCTTACCTTTTACTGGTATTTTCTATATATATGCAAATTCACTCCACATCGTGTAGAAAAGCAATCTACGCAGCACATAAACGGCGCTTTCAGTTTGCGAAAAGAGGCCCTTTTCACTGGGAAATTGCATCCTGTACACCTATATTAGACTGGGAGACTGTCAAAGAAAACAATAGCACTCCGTATGAAGATTGATATATTCCTGAGAAGTTTTCCCATTGTGAAATAACAAGCTGACGTCTTTAAAACGCGTCGTGTTTGTGCTCTGAAGGAGCTAACTGATCCGTAAGGCTCCAGCCACTTAGCTTGCCAAACTGTATTAGGAAATGATGTTGTCCAAGCTGGCGTTATTGATTCTAGAGGAGGTCAATACTGAGGTCTCAAGAGCATCAACAATCCCGACAGCTCGTATGACAACTGTCCTTATTAAGAAACATCTCGGAGCAAAAATAGCCCCGCTGCGCTACTACAATGGATTTGTCTACTTGAAAACGACAAGTTTGGACATTTTTCCTCCTCGCCACAGTTAGTTTCAGGAAGAGAAAAACTCTCGCGGCTACAGATTCTGCTAGTGTTTGTGCTGATAAGATTGAGATAAAGGACGACAAAGACAGAATGCCTTGGTGGCGAATGTGTGTGTGTCCTGTGCGCCACCTCATGTGCATGCTGTTTCCTAAATCTGCCGACACCGGCAGCCGGGGCTCAATCTTCCAAACTGTCAGCACAGCTTGCCAGCCGAGGGAAAAAAACATTTATACGCCTGATACAAAAGATAGTACACATGAAAGACTTGTTGGGAGTCGTCTCGGCTGAATCATCCGTAACCTCATTACACACAGTGGGAGCAGCTAACCTCGTTTTGGGCACGACTCTGTCTCCCTCCCTCCCTTTCGCAATAGAAAAAAAAGTGTGAAATGACAAAATGAAATCGACGTTTCAATATTTTAAACCCTAGATGGATTTTCCATCCCGGCTCCGGTGGCCTCGGTGCAAAAAAAGGCCTCACCGCCACACCTCGACACTGCACGTTGCGGGAACCACGTGCGCCCGGATGCGCCTCGGCTGCTTCTATCCAGACGCAAAGTGGGATTTCTCATAGGTTGAGCTGAACTGCACCGAGCTGTCAGCAGTGAGAATTGACCAAAAGCCATTTAACAAGCTCTGAGTTCGGCACTGACCTTGGATCAAAGTCCGTCTATACTACTCGGCCCATTTGCCACTTCGACTGTAGATGTGGATGGCGACATTAATAAAGCAGGACGTGTTTGCGATGTGTTACTAGGCTTTTCAGTTATTCATTATGACCGGGTGTCAGGGAAAGAGATAAAAAAAAAAAGAGTACAGAAGTAAACGCAGGGAGGTCAAAAATAGATCACACGCCCAGAGAGAGAAAAACAAAAGGAGCAATAAAGTAAAAGCGAGCGGAGAGGTGGGAGACCTTGCCATCGGTGTGACCTCCAGGGAGGGGGTTCCTGTCCTCTATCTCACGCTCTCACTCTACAAAGTCAAAGCTTTCTATTTATACAGCACTGTAATGTCTGGCATTTCCTTCGAGGGTGTGGGGGGGGAAGAGTACGAGCCATTGTTTTTCTCGGCTGCCGTTCGATCGGCTCAGCGGGCTCCGTGCATCGAAATGTCAGAGCCTTGAAGCTCTATTTGTTCGATTAGTTTTATTTATCGCTGATAAACATTCATTTGTTCCTCCTCGAGACGGGACATTGATGTGAGCTCAGACAGACGTTTGATGGATTGTTTTTCTCTCTCTCTCTCTCTACCCTTTGTGAAATATTGATATGAGACATGTTGGAGGTTGCCGGTGTGTGTACTGTTCGTTCTGGGAGAGGCAGCCGCACCACAACACAACTGTCCAGAGGCAGATCTGAGCTCGCAGCTGCACCAACAATGATGTTGCAATGATACGCAACGCATTATCGTTGGAAACAGTCATTCGCAGTGGCGAGCAGTCACTCTAAGGAGCAGACAACTTCACTGACAAAGAGGCAGGCGGGATAATATTAGAGAAATATGGAAATGTATGCAGCCAAAATGTGAAAGCCTTTTGGGAAAGAAAAAAAAAAGGCTACATTACTTGGGCTCTTACATTTTGAATAATGTGTTTGTGAAATGACAAAACAAAAACAGACTCCCCCCCCCCTCCGTATAACCCTGCGACTGAAGCCGACACAAATCAATAGGTTGTTAGTTAAACAATAGCTGCCCAACGTTGCCGACATTTTAAAAATAGCCGTTCCCCAGGGCACTGCGAAACCAAAGAGAATAATTGTGAAGGTTAACAATGCCTGCTGCTATATCAATATTGAGCTGAACCGATGGCCTGGAGACTTAATAAAAGAGCCCAGTCCAAAGGTTTTTTTTTTTTTGTGAAGAACTCCTACTCATAGTAATGATGGGTCTGAATAAAAATGGTCAACTTCAGTGGAGCAATTTTTATATTTTAAGGAGCTTATAGTGTTACAACATAACCTCCAGCAGCAGGCACCGACAGATGATCTATGTTTAGCAGCAGAGAGTCTTAGGAGAATATCAGAGATTCCTAGAGATCGCTGGAACTGTAATCAACCAGCGAGAGAGAGAGAGGAAAAGAGCTGCTTTTAGAGAGGTGTTGCTTAAAAATGCCTGCTGGGCGGATGAGTGTGTATGATGAAAGTATGCATGTGCGAGCATGAGTAAGTCGAGGAAAGAGATATCTTTTTTTCCCTCTCTATACCCCCATGACTTTTTGTCTTTGCTCTCTGCTCCGTGTAGCTATTAACGCTCCCCAGAATCCTCCAAACACCCTCGAAGCTCAAAAATCTTTTTTCACGCCTCCTCCTGTTTACACCTACCCTCTCGAACCGTCTCTAAATAGTTATTTATCTCGTTTTCCACTACTTTTTTTTTCCAGCACAACTGCATCCCGTGCTGGCATTAGTAGAGAGTTGCTCAT
The DNA here is from genome assembly GCA_916701645.2 of Sebastolobus alascanus. Lineage (NCBI taxonomy): Eukaryota > Metazoa > Chordata > Actinopteri > Perciformes > Sebastidae > Sebastolobus > Sebastolobus alascanus. Next base: position 331,579 of record CAKAOJ020000163.1, read on the forward strand.
TATAGCTCTGTTAAATGGCCCAGAAATAAAGAGAGTGAGAACTACTAACAGGTTTCCACTATAGTTAGAGGTCTTAAGGAAAACAATCTTCTAATGCAGTGATGTGTGAAGCAAGTTGGACATTTTATTATTGTGTACTTTTTTATGTCATACATTTTGTAGAATCATCCATGACATCCTCAGATAAAAAAAAAAGAAAACACTCTGCTCACATGTCATGATGAAGAACCAGGCTGTTTTCATACACCGTTCATAGCTATACCTACAGTATGAAAAGTAATGCACTGTAATTTGTACATATTCCACAAAATCAATTCGTATGTAATCCACGTAATTGTGAATCAGGAAGTATAAATAGCGACAAACGCAGCGTAGGGAGGAGGTTGCGGTGGATGGGTGGGTCAAAAAACACCGGACTTGCGCCAAGGAGACTTTATTTGTCACTAAACTTTCGTACTTAAGTTATGCCACTAAACCTACTTAGTAGTTTTGTTGCCTAAACCTAACTAAGTAGTTTTGTTGCCGATCCCTAACTAAGTAGTTTGTCGCCTAAACCTAAATAGTTTTGTTGCTTAAACCTAAATAAATAGTTTTGTTGCCTAAACCTAACTAAGTAGTTTTGTTGCCTAAACCTAACTAAGTAGTTTTGTTGCTCAAACCTAACCAAGTTATTTCCGGTGAAGAAAGAAGTTTATTTTGAAAAGACTGGAGAGGAAATTGACACTTGCATCACGTGTTGCTGGACATTCATAGTAAAACGCATACAAAATTGGGAATAACTTTTCGTAAGATATCATACGAACCGTTGTATGAGGACACATTGAGAAGCAACACGTACAGTACTTCCCCCTGGGTCACACCACCATCCCCTGGGCAGAGCTCCCCACCCTCCACCCTCCACCACCTCCACAGCTCCTGCATCCCAGGGAGAGGAGGAGGAGGTGTGGTACACTCTACCCAACAGCGAGACTTCTGGGGTGGGCAGCATGACGGCAGAGCTGGGCCTGATCCCAAGCTCCCGATGCCAGCAGGTGAGATCATGGGAAACACGTGTGTCGCTGTAGGAGTATACACAGGCAGCTGGCTGTTAACTAGCGTGGTGGGAGGTTGGACGCCTCCTCAGCTCAGCTGCTGCTCTTAGGCCGGGGTGGAAACCCCCCCCCGTCTCTCTTCTCCTGTCTGGGTGGATTCTTAGGATTTTAGACCCCAGTGTTTTGGGATTTTTTTGTATTTTGCACATGTCGGAGCAACAGGATAAGCTAAGGCCGCGATCACACCTACATTTTCTTCAGTTCAAACCACAACCCAAATTAGGGCTGGTTTATTATGAAAAAAATCATAATCTCGATTATTTTGGTAAATATTGAGATCATGATTATTTAACACGATTTTATCATTGACTTGGGAAACATGCATTTAAAAAGGAAATATTGAAGTTAAATGCATCAGTCTGGTGCACTTTTAGAGCCAAATTAAGCGGCAAGATCTATGAAGAACTTTGTGCTCTAGTAAAAAATGTAATCAAAAACACATTGGTTGTATAGATATGAATGGTGATGGCATGGCAAGAAAGGTCACACCCACGAAACATGGTAAATGACACAGGGTGTCCGTGTTTCAAAACGGGTTGGGTGGGTTGCCAACATAGCCACACTGAGGACAGTCCACCCTGGTTGACAGTCACGCCGGGAGCAGAGTCCTCCTTCCCTCCCCGCAGGGAGAGAGGGCACAGCGAGCACTAAGTGGCGAGGTTCAGGCGAGGAGTGCTGTAAAGCTCCACCTTCGCCCCAGGCCTTTCCAATCCGACCTAGAGCCGGGGAGGAAATACGCCCGCCAAGGGCCAGCCAGCGCCTGGGAGAGTTCCCACGAGGGGATCCTCCCACACTGAGCGGCCGTCCCTGACTCGCCGAGCGGGTTGAAAGCGCATCACTGTAAAGGAAAGGGGTGCGCTGGATTTATAAAACGAGACAAAACAAGTGTCATTGTGAAACAGAATGCGGCACAATAATCATTTTATGTCGATTCTCTTGTTTTCATAATCGTTGGAATCCAAAATCGTAATTGAAATTTGATTAATTGCACAACCCTAACCCAAATATTACTTTGACTACATATTTGTATTCAGATGTTTAGGTTCAAGCTGCCCAGTTACAAGAGGACACTACAGTTGCTTGATGTTTACACATAGTTTACAAGGTTATTGTCAGTCAGGAAGTCAAAATAAATCTCTACATTTAGATGAAATTGTACTACAGTTCATCAAGTCCTTCTTCATGTTTACAAATTGTAATATTCTAAAGGGAAACAGGAAATGTCTCTTCCCCCCATCTGTTAAACCTTCATCTCTGCTTTCCCACGCTCTCAAAACTCATCTCATCACACATTTCCTACGTCACCAAACAACAGTCTCTAACCAAACAACCGAATCAAGCTGTTATGCGTTAATGGAGTCTAATTCATTGTAAATATCAATAATCATTTCTCCTTATTGAACTAAGCATCTGCACTCCTTTCCAACGTGTATCTTCCTGCTGAACTGACTGAGATTCACATTTTGAGGCTTCTGAGTACATTTCGCTCAATGTCATCTGAGTTCAAATTGCGTTTTTTTCACCTCCCAAATGAAACTGAAACAGTGGAGGAAACGCCTCAGGATCCTCAAAATGTTCTCGGCGTGCATACGGCTTTAAAATAAGAGATTGTTCTTGTGGCCGAGGTGCAATCTAGAGAGCTCCCTGGCAAATTAACTTTCAAACAGCACCACTCTCAAGGAACAATGGCAGACAATTAGATTTTCGCCTCATGGGATTCCAACGCACACTGACGCTGTGTAATGTTATCCAAACTCTCTGGACATTCAGCCCTTTACCCCGGGGGAACACAGCCAATAAACCTTTTACCTAATGAAGTAAACAATTCACCTGCTACTGTGACAGATCTTTGGAGTAAAAGGTCATTTATTTACTACACTGGAACTGTATATATAATCTGTTATCCATGTGCACAACTCTTGTAATATTAATACGACATTAATGTCAACTGAAAAGGTTTGTGTTCGATGACAAAGACGAGGAAAGAAAGTATCAGCAGAAGGAGTGAAATGCAAAGACAGGAGTGAAATAAGCCATATTTGTCCCTCTTCATTCTTTAAGTGTATGTCGGGCTTCATGTGTTTCAGATTACTGGTTTACAAATGTCTCTTTGCTGGGTCAGTGGGTTGTTGGATCTGAAATCTAAAGCCTGGGCCTCTGCCTGCAGCGTATTGGCTTTCACTGGTTTACCTTCACAGACTGGACCATGACATGTTCTCTGCCACTGCCAGTTTGACATCTGAGCTACCCCGGCCTCCACGCATGTAAAGTTATAACCTAATGAGCAATGGTTCACATCATGTGATCCAGTTCTGGCACTCCATGTTACAGAGGACATCATGCAGAATTTGGCCTAAAGTGTGTTTTGCAATAGTTAGCAACCTGAGGTCTATAGTTATCCTCTAAGTGGTCAAGAGTGGTCAACGTCCCAAGTTTGCTTCCTAAATAGGCCCACAATCCAATTCCATCTTCTAGGTTTTTTCCATACACACGTGCTGGCTTGGCTCAGCTTGGTTTGGCTCTGCACGTCAGCCCAGCACGGCAGGGATTTGCATCTCCATTACAACAGGGCTACCCGCTTGAGGGCGTGTGTGAACCACGGCCCAAAGGAGCAGCTGTAAAACATTCTTTTCCTAAATTCATTTCCTAAATTTTCACAATAAAAGCCTCCTGTTATTGTTGCTGCCAATTTTTTCTGTTCCTCTCTGCAGCATTGTTAGAGTTGTATTTATTAAGAATAGCCGCTAACAAAGCTTTGCGAATTGGGAGATAAACGTTCAATTTCCAATAAATTCTTCTTATTTTGATATTTAAAAGCTTTTGTTACGAAGCAGCAAAATCAGGAAATGTTGGCTTTTCATCAGCAATAACTTAACACGACTCCTGTACAGCTGAAAGCGAAACAGTAAAATAAAGCAGATATCTGAAAAGTACAAACTGGGATGCAGGCAAGAAGCTAAACTTCAAACCACAGAGATTCAGTTAGAAGCTACAAAAGTACTGAGAGCTGAACACACAGAGACTTTAAAAAGCATCTTTCTGAGTCTCGCTCGCAACCTTCTTGCAACACACGCTTGTTTGAGGGGGAGAAGGAGGGTCGTCACGGGCTAGCCGCGGCCGGCGAGTCGTTGCCGCAACCCGCTTGGAGGGAGGCAGGTTGGGCGCACTTTGGCCCGACTCTGGAGATGGTGCATCTCGGGTACGGCTCGGCGCACTAAAACTGGTAATGGATCAACGCGGCATGGTATGAGCGGCCAAAAATGCTAATGGAAAAACCCTAATAGATGCCTTTGAGAAGACAGTCAAAGTCTTGCAAGCTCAGTTTTTGCTGCAAGATATTATTCCACCAAGGATCGGTTGAAAGAAACAGTTGGAGGTCGGACCAATCAGCAAACTATGGGATGTGGGATTAGATGATGATAGGAATGATCGCCGCATTTAGTTTGCAGCTCTGATTGGTTAAATACAGACCAAATTGAACTCAAAGTCATTTAGATGTACGATGCCTGCAGCCAAAGCAAATGTCTGCCGATACTTGCCAGACCACAGTAAGCAAAGTCAACCTTTTAGGCTGGTGAAAAGTTTAGTGTACGAGGACAATTATAAAAGTTTGACAAATACAAAAACATACAACTTTTCTTTGGTTTCAGAGCAGAGAGCATAAGCTTTTCTCCCTAATGTATTCTCTATTCCTTATTATATGTGTGCTCTGTTCTGCTCAGACAGCGTTGCATGCCAGTTGACCAGCTGGGTGCTCAGTCCCGGTCTGAACTTTTCAGTTCAAACAGCAGTGAAGTAGATGTTTATAACGCCCCAACCAGCATCACCATAAAATCCCATTAATACTGTTTTTGGCCAGAAGGAGAAGGTTAAGCGACGTGGTGCCATGCAACGACTCCTCTTCGCTGATCTACATGCGGTGCGAAATGTATCTGCTCGGCGCAATGAAGGGATCAAAGGAGTCTGGAAACAAAAACAGGAGGAAATCTGTCACACCATACATCCATCCACGCCATGTCTGCATCGACTCCCACGTCCATTCCCCCCTTGATCCATTCTCTGTATCGCATAGAAACCATTTCCTCTGCTAATGAATACTCCCCGGTAAAGACTTGGCAATCTTGTTGGTTGCATTCAGTTTTTGTACAGTCCGTAGCTAATTATGACAGCTTTCACATATACATTTCATGCATACTGTCACCTCCATCACACTAATCAGAACTGTGAGTCATTTTTTTCCACTGAAAACAAGATTAATGTTGTCTTTGTTCGACTAATACGAATAATGTGAAGGCAGTCACTTATCTCCGCTGCTGTCTGTCACTCAGGCTAAACTGGGTTGCCAGTTATTGCCAAGTATGTGTGACACACATCGGTCTATTGCAGGAAGTAAGTTGCGTATGGGAGAAGTTTGCCTTCAGGGCTTCCTGCCAGAAATCTCCTTAGGTTTAGTACTCGGTTAGGTTTAGGAAAAGATCGTGGTTTGGGTTAAAATAAACCCTCTCTGGAAGAAAGACCCGAAGGCAAAATTCTCCCATGTGCAAGCAGGTTTAATCTTAGAGTAGAATATAATATGAAGTGATTCTCTTTTATAACAGTGGCTGGTTAGGGTCCATGAATGTAACGGCTGTTCCACCTGTTTTGACACTTCCCATTTAACATAGCTGGAGAGCCACGCTTCCCACTTTTGCTGTGCCAACTCTTGTGGTTAACATGAAGCTCGTTACAGATCCCTGTTGCTCCGTTGCACTTAGAGAAGTATATTTGAAAAGGAGCTTTCTGTCAGCACACACTCATTGGCAGCTGCTTTATACAACCCACAACAGCGTGAAGATCATTCGATACTGTGATTACGCTTACTTCAATGCTCCCGACACATCACTTTTGTACCCAGCATAAAAGCACAGTCCTATTGGGTATTATTGCTGCTATCATAAAACAGACGAATAAAAATAAAAGCATTTTTCTTTCTACCACAATAACACAAACACTGAAACCTCTTTAAACCAAAGCCAGATGACGGGTCACATGATGTTATAGAATATCACTGGCAGCACCACTAACTTCAGACTGTTTCAAAGTTTCATCGAGGTAAATTTAAGACTTACAAGACCTTTTAATGCCACTCGGAATTAGATGCACGACTTATGTCACCTCTGAAATGAAGATGAGAAAAGTTCTGCCTAGCTGGGCTTATTTCTAAGCTGCTGAACACTAGACTTTATTTAAAAGTCTTCAAGGACTTCTGAGGACCTTGTGTAAAGGTGAAGAGCACAATCTAATTTATGATCTAATAACGTACCTGCAGACACCTTGATAAATCAGCTGCATGTCACAAGTCACGTAATGTAAAAATACTACATATTTTTTTTAGATGTTTTAATCGGCATTGTGGGAAGTATGCACTAAATAAGAATAAGTACGTCTGCTGCTTTTTGCTGTGTTATACATGCTAGGGGTGGGAAATAAAATGAAAATGAAAATTTCACTAATTTGTGAGGGAAATGTCTTTATTCCTTGATTTTTGGGTTGCTGGAATTTTTTTTTTTTTTAGAAATAATGCCTGACAATGAGTGATATATTTGACTTCAGGACATCTCTGACTACATACGTGCTGAAAATGTGAAACATTTTCACTGTATTAATTTAGATGTTTTCCAAAGTAAAAGTCCCTAGAAGTGTATGATTCAACTTTTTCTCATGGTCTAGTGGTAAAAAAAAGTTAACGAAAATCACAATAAATCGTAATATCGAATTGCAATACTTGTAGAATCGCGAGTATCTTGATAGTATCGAATTGGGAGATGTATCGTCCCAGCCCTAATAATTATTACCGGTATTATTTCCCAGTTCCTTTATACAATTCTACATTTAAAGGGAAAGGTTCTGGTAGCAACTTGTGCCTTTTACAATCCAAGCCATGACTGTTACAAGACATCCAGCATTAAAGCTATGTGTTAATGAACAATGTTACATGTATCTCCCTTGATCCATTAAAGTCAGGCTGACACCATGTATCAGCGGACAACAATGTCTCTTTTAAAAGCTACCATTTCCCCTTAATCTCCTTGCTGTCTTCGGTGATTCAACGGAACTTTTAACGCACAAAACACCAAACAAAACAGGTTGACAGCAGGTAACAGTGAGCTTTGCGATGCGCCTTACAGAGCACTGACTGGGAACAGCACCAATCGCTCCTCAGAGGGAGAGAAGAAGAGACACTCAGGGAGTTGGGTAGAAGGAGACAGATGATTGATGCATGGATAAACCAAGAGAGAGAAAGATGAGAGACACTTGGAATGAGAGGGAAGGAGGATGAGAGAGAGAGACCACAGGAAAACAACCCTAAAGATAGACAGGATGTATGGCTTTTGAAGGTATAAGTGGCAGCCTAGAGCGTTAACTCTTGTTTGTTTGAGATGGAAGCATACATGAGTGTAATCGGCCTGATGAGCCATGTTGTGTAATGGTACGAGACGGGGGGCGGCTCTGAGGCTTTATGGCAAAAAAATGGGTAAACTACAGTGCACTTATAGGGCTGATTGGGTTTGTGCTTTTAGTCCACCTTGTCGCTCAAACAGCTGGCACAGAGACAGAAAGAGAGAGTATCAATCTGGAAAACAAGATTTAAGATTCAGCAAAGACACGCTGATTTAAGTAAAGGTTAGAGCCAAATAAAAAGCAGCTCGCTGCTCAAGATGTACTCTCCCGTTCATCTCCAAACAACAGCGGTGACCTTCGCCGTTAACGCCAACACTTGAGCACACAGAGGCGCTCAAAGCGGCCCGACAACAAGCACGTTCCCCCCCTCATACTGTCAGCTGAGCTCAGCAGGATCATCAGAACACAGTTCAGCACCGCAGGAGCTGAATTATGTGCAGCGACACTTCAACACTCTCCTGACAACTCCTGTGCATTTCATCGCAATCTGACAGACAGGGTATTAATTCTGGGGCGCCGGCTTACTTCCCAGACGCTATAACCGGTGGCAGAGTTGTTTTTGATTTTTTTTTTTTTAAATCAGTGTTCATTGCTGCAGATCAGCTGGAATCAGAAAGGAGGGACTTCATAAAAAATTACATTTATGCCGAACTATCATTATTCAATGAGTCTGACGTGTAACCTAAAATGTGAAAAGTGGAAAATAAATCAATTCCCATTAGAAGGATATTGCACAACGATCACATTTAAACTCTTCAGAGGAGCATCAAAGGAATAAAATAAATAATCACTTTTGAGTATCAAAGACGAGCCTTAAATTCTACAAAAAAATGTTGCGAGAACAGTTCAGGTTACTGCTTTTTTTTCTGTTGGAAGAATGAGCATGAAGATGCCTATATATCATTCCTAACACAAACCAGATAAAATGTAAATAACCACAAGTGTCTGTTTCATGGCACAGAAAGCCTGCAGCTCCCATGCTGTGTCTAACCTCCCCCCCCCCCCCCCCCCCCCCAACATATGCAGAGGGAGGGACAGAAGTGTTTCACATGCTTTTGCATGACAGCAACACATGAATCTCACTGCTGAATCATTCTAATAACAAGAGGCTGCGATCCTCTGCGCAGCAGGGGGACCCAAACTAGGGTCCGGGGGCCGCTTTATGGTCTCACAGTTACAGCTATTATAGGGGGGGCTTCCGAGCAAAATGTAGGAAATTATTTTCATTTTCACTAAAATGACTGGAAATGATCCCAGATGAGAAAAAAACATGTTAATCTTGTGTTTCACGTCACAGAACTGGTAGGTTACTAAAACCAACAACACAAATCTGCCCATATATGGCAAAACATCAGATTGGGTGAAAACACACAAGAAACCCCTGCCCATAACGCACCAAAGTGTTTAAGTTTGAGCACTGTTTCGTTTTGAATCTGGTCCATTCAAGAGAAAGCCGACAGAGCACACACATCAAGACAAATCCCAGAGGATGGTGGAAAAAATAACCACCGGTTCCCGTTTCTATTCCCGGGCGCCTCTCTCCTCTCCTCTCTCGCCCCGGCAACGCTGCCACGAACCTGAAGCCCGCACAGAGAACCAGAGAGAGCCAGACACCTCTGTGCGCCGAGGGGAGGAGGGGTTACAGACACCTACCAGCTTTACATGCCGATCTCTCTTTTCTTCTGTCATCTTGAAAGTAGCCCGAAACGAAGTTAGAAGAAAACACCGGAAAGGTGAACCGAACCGGGATTACAGTAGAGGACTCCTGGCTCCCCAAAAGTGTGATCCACACGGCGCGGCGCAGCGCAGCGCAACGCCAAATACAGCAGCCCGGTGCGCTCAGTCAGCTCCGCTGGCGACAGCAAACAGGCAGGCAGAATATTCAACTTTGGAAAAATGAGAGAGGGAAAGAGAGAGAGTGAGGGAGAGAGAGAGAGAGAGAGAGAGAGGGAGAGAGAGAGAGAGAGAGGGAGAGAGAGAGGGAGAGAGAGGGAGAGAGAGAGAGAGGGAGAGAGAGAGAGAGAGAGGCCAGACAATCACAGGAAAGCGGCTCCTCCTACCCATACAATACAAAAAGGCAAAAGCCAGCAGATAGAGAAGCTTCAGTGCTGAACAGAGCTGCTGCTGTCACTGGAGCCTAATAACTCATTTATTGTGTAGCAGCAGCAGATTACACGTCACACTGATTCATACAGTTTATTGGATAATCAGATTTTAATCTGAGGGTAAAATGGGGTGATATCCGAACAAATATCGACTTTATTGAATGAAGTAGGGCTGTGTCTTAGTCGACTAACACGCATATGACTAATCGATTAGTAGATTTAATCGACAGATCTGTAAAACTGAGTTTTTCCAAAAGAATCACACAAAAAGCGCCACTTTAAATCCTGTGTTTACCAGACATGTGCTCATAAGTGTCTTAGAAATAAGTCATTCAGCATGAAAAAAGCATAAAAAAATGACTAATCGACTAAAGAAGTAAGACCAAAACTACGATTAGTCAACTAATCGATTAAGAGAGGACAGCCAGTCCCGCACTGGCTGTCCTCTCTGAAAAGTGAAGCCAGTGTGGAAGTGCCTTAAACCTGCATTCTTTCTAACAGCCAGCAGGGGGCGACTCCTCTGGTGGCAAAAAGAAGTCTGATTGTATAGAAGTCTATGAGGAAATTACCCTACTTCTCACTTGATGTATTACCTCAGTAAACATTGTAAACATGAGTTTATGGTCTCAATCGCTAGTTTCAAGTCTTCTTCAATACAGCATGATGTTCATTTAGTAAATTATGGTCCCATTTAGAGTCAAATAGACCATAAAGCAGGGTATGCTTTAGGGCGTGGCTACCTTGTGATTGACAGGTCGCTACCACGGCGTTGTCTGGTCTGGGAGTTGTCCGTGTTTTCGTCTTACAACTTTAACCCTTTCACAGTGTGTCTTCAGCTCATGAAAGTTAATTATAACCTTTTTGGTCGCCTAAAAAAGTCTTATACAGTGTTCGGTTGTATTTAGCTCCACCCTCTCGTGTCCTTCTGGTCGCAAAAAGCCAAGATGGCGACGGCCAAAATGCCGAACTTGAGGCTTCAAAACGGCACTCCACAAACCAACTGCTGACGTCACGGTGACTACGTCCACTTTCTTACATACAGTCTATGGTGGCAGCCCTAGAATAAAGTTACCTCGTAGCAATCAGCCAAGTAATAAGGGTCAGACAGTGAGGTCACAAACGGGTTTAATTCACCGTTAACAGAAGCAGTTAAGAGTAGATGACAGCAGCTTTCCAGACTGCATGACGAATGAATTAATGACCACAATCACTCTTCATTTTCTTATCCTGGAAAATGATGCAACCGTGGGTAATAAAGCAGGACTCAGATATTAAAAGTCCTGCGTTGTTCATTACTATCAATAAGTAAAACAGGGAGGTAATACCACATTCAAATGCTAAAAAAAAAAAAAAAAAAAAAAGCCCAAAGGCGGCAATTAGAATATTCAAAGATTTCAACTTGGGCAAAAGTGGTTTATAATAATGGCGATATCACACTTTAATTTCTTGGATTAATTACATGTTTCTGCGTGTGAGTATGTGTGTGCCAAGTAATGCCTGTGTGTTTTAGTGTGTGTGTAATACTCCTACATAACACAGTCTGTCTGTTACTTAATGGTTGTTTATATGTCCCACATTTTTATTGTACACGCACACCGGAGACATGCAGTACTATACTACAAAAAATATATCAGAGAGTCACTCCAACTTTATTCTGAGCAGGCGGGTGTGCTGTCTGTGTGTGCAGGTGTGTGTTCTGCTGCTTTGGTGTGTGTGTGTGTGCGTGTGTGTGCTTGAAAACAGTGCAGAGGTTAAGAGGTTTTGCAGAGCTTTCCAGCTGACTGCTCTAGTGTTGCTGCTGCTGCTCTCTGCCAGCCTGTCCTGCACCTGTCAGACCTAACACACTGCTTGTGATCCCATTTCTTCCACCGTGCATTGTTCTCTGCATTAGGGCCACATGCACAGTGGGTTAACTGTGGGTGCCTTATAATAACAGACAGATGCAAAAAAAATTTAAAAAAATAGTCAGAGTAAGGTAATACTGATCACATACTGCTTTAGGCTCCTACAGAGTTTAGACAGGTGTATTTGACATTTCAACAAACTCTACGTTCAAAAGTCGAGTTATTTCTGACTTTTGCTTCCAAAAATGCCTCACCACTGGTTATGTCAAATACCAACCGTTTTCCCTCTGTTATCAAAGGCAGAAACCTTTACTGAAGTCTGAAGTCTCAGGCTGTAGTTTCTCAAAATTAGAAACGGGTTGAGTTCGTGCCAATTTCCCACCGTTTTTAGTTTTTTTAAAGGACCAGTGTGTAGGATTTGGTGGCATCTAGCTGTAATGAGTACCTTTACCATAGCAATCCTACTTCAGGAGCAACGGAAGTCAGACGGCGGCTGGCGGTACCACGGTTTTGAGCTCTGCGGCTCACGTTACAGCAGTTTCACAATGGTGTCGGAGAACAACGGTGGCCTTCAGGTAATGTAAAAACACGAAAGGCTCTCTCTAGAGCCATTGTTTGGTTTGGTGGAGCAACATGGCCGACTCCGTGAAGAGCACCCGCCTCCCTATGTAGATATAAACGGCTCATTCTAAGCTAAAGAAAACACAACGATTCTTAGTTTCAGGTGATTATACACTAATGAAATCATAGTTATGAATATTATATTCCATTTCTGCTAATAGATGCCCCAAAACTTTACTCACTGTTCTTTTACATGCAGACCTTATAGGCGGTGATATTGTCAGTTTTTGGGCTGTGCTGAGCATTCAGTAGGAGAAGGTGCATGTCGGAGATTGTGTCACAAATGTCTGTTACCGCACTGAAAAGACTTTAGTTGACTTTAGCTTGTAACATAATTTTCAATATATACATTTTTATTTACTTTTTTTACAGTGGAAATTTGTGTTTTTAATCGGGCTCGGGCCCAAAACTGCTGCAGTGGTTCAGGCTTTGACGGCCAAATGCGGGTCCATGTAGGGTCGGGCCTGATCAAAGCTGTAATCTAATAGTTTACCAGTGATTCAAATGGGTCTATAGTGTAGAGAGAATCCGTTCTAACACATGTAGGTGGGCCTCTGTGGGTAAACAGTGCCAGACAAGGTGTGGTCCGACAAGCAGGTGTGCTCTCCGACTGTCAACAAGAGCCACCGCAGACCGTCTGAGAGCCTGTCTGTCTCTTTGAGCTTATTATATTTACCTGTCTGTCTATAATCAATAGATCCACAAACACAGACGCCGTGCCTTTTCTTGTCTTGATAACTGTTTGTAGACCCTCGTCTTCCTGTCTGCGGCAAAGTCGGCCTCCCAGTGTGCCAATCGTTACGCTGATCTGTCTGTCTGCTGTGCTTGTTTCTCCACCAACTATACTTGAAAATCTTGTCACTGTGAAGCCAAGGTGGTGTTTCCAGAAAAACAGGTACAATGGCATTTTGTTCCTCATCTACACTCTCTACACTGAACTCCCACACATTTTCTGGATGCGATTACAATTTCTTACCTTTTCTTGAGCACAAGGTTTGAGCAAGCTACAAGTAAATATTGATTTTGAATTCCCACTGGGGGGTATTTTGGATTTTAACAGGTCTTTTATGCTTTGATCCTGACAGAATGGTTGGCTGATTGACTGCACAGATTTAAGCCTGGATCCAGCCCCGGGCATCCATCAGTGCTGTCTTCACTCACTGACCACGTGGACATCTGATATTTGCGACTGGCAGTCGTGAAGGCAGCTTTGGTGTCCAGCACTCTGAATGAACTCAGCAATTTGTGGTGCTGGACGGTGCTGACGTATGTTTACTTGCAGTTTGTGCAGAGCAACCGCTTGCTGTTGGGCTGCAATTGGTCAGAAGGATTGCTACTGATCATTTTGATGGGAGACAAACAAACACCAACTTTTAACCAGGAGACCGGTGTTCGTGTCAGTGTTGTTAACTTATTTTGAAGTAAAGTTATTGGCATTTGTTACGTTGTTTCCGTGCGTATTTAACATAGTTCACGTACTTATTTTAAGTCCAACCATGATGTTTTTCCTAAAGCTAACTAAGTGGTTTTATTGCCTAAACCTAACTAAGTGGTTTTACTGCTTAAACCTAACCAAGTGGTTTTATTGCCTAAACCTAACTAAGTGGTTTTATTGCTTAAACCTAACCAAGTGGTTTTGCTGCCTAAATCTAACTGCAGACGTTACTGTAGTTTTGTTGCATGGCATACAAATGACACGCAAAAGCTTAAAATGCGTCCTCATGACACGCGGAATGTCCTTGTAATGTCGCACTATTTATACGCCATCCCATGAGATCGGGTTGGTATTACTGTATGGTAAAATTGTATCGAAGCAGCATTTATTTAACTGTATTTAAATAAAAAAGGTTGCCTTAGAAAACAAAAGACATGATGAAACGTGTGATGAATACTTGTGAAAGACAGAATGAGAACAGGCTGGAGGACCGAGGCTGCTGTCGACAGCAGACACACTGGCCACTGGAGACTTGGCCTCACTATTGTGCTACCATGGCCGAGGCATGGGGCGTATTACATATCAAATTACCATCAGCACCAGTGCTTAACAATGTTTGTGTGTGTGTGTGTGTGTGTGTGTGTGTGTGTGTGTGTGTGTGTGTGTGTGCACTTAGAAGTGCAAGACAAATCACCAACACCAGCACACACAGTGTGTGTCCAGAGGAAATGCATCAGCTCCTCTCTTCCTCTCCCAGCCCACTGATCATCAGGGACTTATTGTACAGCACCAGGCTGTCTGCGTAATGCAGCAGCATGAAGCGATCGGGGAAAACACTCACAGCAGAGACATAAAAAAAAAAACCTTTGTTCCCAAGTTTTTGGCCGAGTGCAGAAACCGCAAGAGAGTGATCTGGTATTCTCTATCTGCATGCGTTTCTTACTATTGTGGTGCGATTTCACTCCAATTTTACTGAATTGTAATAATCATTCCTCTGTGGACATTTTGAGCCGTCTCACTTTCTTTTGGCAACAAACGTCTCCCGTAATCTAACAGCGCTCAAAAACAACTTGTATCTATTTCTCCATTATTTTAGTGTCAGTAGTAACACTTTTCGTGTAGTTAAAGGTGACATCCTCAAGGCAATCCTTTTCTTCATTTCAAGTTGATGCCCTCATAAACAGATCAATAAAATACTCACAGGGCATAAACAAACAAGATGTTGGGTGTGGCATCGCTCCATCAGCTTTCCATTAGTCTCGCTACCTCAAATCTGATATTTTTCGCCAATAGAGTCAGACTGCTTACACTTCCACCTACAGTACAAAGACCACAATTCTTATATGACACAGCAACAAGCTGTGCTGTTCGTTTTTTTGTATTTTATAAAACTTCAAGTGGAGAATTGAAGGCACTGTGGGTTGTTAAATGTTGGCATTTTTACGTTTATAGAACTCTGAAGCCCTTAAAGTTACAGTTAAATATTGTGTGCCATTCTAACTGGTCACGTAGCCTGATGTAAACTATCTACCCAAGGTTCAGCTCTGCTACTATAGTACTGACATACTACTTCCATAAATGTCCATTCCTCCAGGACGTAGTAGGAGCATAGACTGTAAGTGGACGTAGTCACCGTGACCTCAACCATTGGCTTGGCACCAGAAGTGACACAAAAGGGTGGAGCTAAATACAACTGAACTAATAAGACATTTTTAGTTGACCAAAATGTTACAATTAACTTTCATGAGCTGAAAACACACTGTGAAAGGGTTAAATTTGTAAGACGAAAACAGACAACTCCCAGACCGAGAACGCCGTGGTAGCGACCTGACAATCGCAAGGTAGCCACGCCCTAAAGCATACCCTGCTCTATGGTCTATTTGACTTTGAATGGGACCATAATTTACTAAATGAACATCATGCTGTATTGAAGAAGACTTGAAACTAGTGATTGAGACCATAAACTCATGTTTACAATGTTTACTGAGGTAATAAATCAAGTGAGAAGTAGGGTCATTTCCTCATAGACTTCTATACAATCAGACTTCTTTTTGCAACCAGAGGAGTCGCCCCCCTGCTGGCTATTAGAAAGAATGCAAGTTTAAGGCACTTCAGCATTGGCTTCACTTCTCAGACTCGGAGTTGCCCAACTGAGTAGGAGTAGTTTGACATATATATTGAAGGGTTTTTTAACTGTAGTGGTGCAAATATTTAGACAGTGAACAGGTCCAATCTGTGTCACAATGGTGAGAGGATCAGATACAAAGCTGGTATGAGAAAACTAGATTGGAGCTGGCGGTGGAAACCAAACTCAAGACATTGTGACCCCGTCTGATGAAATAACGCCGTGTCCTTTGACACAGTGTGTGTTTTTGTGTGTGTATGTGTGCTCAGCGGAGGGAATGCCCAGACTTTCTTATCATAGTCACATTGCCTTCTTCGCCCTCTGGCTCCGCACCAAGACAGGCTGGAGCCGAACACAGGCTGTCCACAGAGACACAGAGCCAGATCTAAAGAGCGACTACTACTACTGGGTTTGTTTGTATCGACAAAAACACAAAATGATGAACACAAAACGTCTACTTTCCACCTGTTCGCACAATCCTTATAGGCTCATTTGGACGGACATGCCAGCAGGTTAGCGCATGTTCGTCATCAACAGCATGAAATCCATTTATGAAATGAGAGACAATACTGTATGTTACACAAGCAATGAGAATAATTTCATTTAAAAAGGACTAAATATATTCAGACTAACCTTTAACTGCGAGCCTGGACTTTATAGCACACGTTGACATATAAACAGAGATTTTAAGAGCTCCTATAAACCCTTAATGCTATTTGTCACAGTGCTTATCTAGACAGTAATGCTTCTACACCATCATTTATATGAGATAATATTGAGACATTAAAGAACTCAGATGCATTTAGAGGCGTTTGGGCCACCTCATTAGGATTAGCAGACTAAAACATGCACAACCAATTTGTCAAAAGTAGTTGGATGTCTGATGGAGGCTAGGGCTTGAAACATAAAGTCAATCTGTACATTTTGTACCGCACAGAACACGCATTTTATGGTAAACTGTCGAAATACGCTGCGTCAGTGCACAACCGAGAAACTTGAGTCATTGCAATTATCTTGTCTTTCCGGAGATAAACTTAACAACGTATAATTAGGACCACAGCGCATATATAAAAAAACATCACCAATGCCATAAAAGACAAGATTTAAAAAAAAAAATGAAAATGGAAAAAAAAACAAAAAACAGAAGGGCAACCGTATTAGTGAAAAGAATCATAAATCCAAAAGCCAACACACAGCAGCACATAACAGAAACACGACCCCGACACAAAGCATTCTCTTTGTAAGCCAAACCAATGTTTCATGACAACACTTTAATACTCGTGTAACTCCATCTGATATATATTAGCATGGCTGTCTGAAACCTTTAAAAAGAAGCTGGAGTCAAATATTCAGTTTTAAAAACTTGTTTCCATAATGTCACGTTGGTGTTTCCTGCTTGAGTAGCCGCCCGGCTCTGGGAACACGCAGCTTGTTGTCAGCTGTCACAAACTTTAGGATCAACGAGAGCTGCTTTTTTTTTTTCTCTCTCTCTCTCTCTAATGATTGTTTCGGTTTACTGTGCTACTGGTGGCCTGGTAGCACCAGACTGTATCCCAGTTAGCAGAGTGGTTTATTTTCCAGAGGCCAGAGGATGACTTGTTAGTGTGTTGCAGTTACTTTCAAATACGGCCCAACTGGGACACATAGGCATTAGCTCTTAACAGTTAGTGGGTCCCCACACTGCTGATACATTACTGGTGTCTGTCACAAAGCCATTAATACTGTGTGTTTTACCTTATAACGACCTGATGAACTGCAGGGGTGGATTTCAAATGGCTCACAGAAACATTTGTGTGAAGCAAACGATGTACAGAAAACAACCAGAACCAGACTTCACAGACGAGGTAGAGGGCGAGACGTGGGAGTACAGCGCTACATTATTTGACAGCGGTTTACAAATTTCACCATATCGTTACTTCATATTCATTCTTTTATCGGAAAAAAATCCCCAAATCCAAACCAGGCTGCCAGATTGATTTGGCGAATGAGCACACATATGTTATTCATAAGAATAACAAATACAAATGCTTGATATTAAACTAGATAATTTACTACTTTTCTCTTTGAGACATTCTTCACAGGACAGCCTTTATTATCTAAATTGCAGATATATTCATATTTGTATTTTAAGCAATTGAGTTCTACTAAGAAGGAAAAATCTGTAACACTTTATAATAACCATCATTTATGAATGGTAAATTGATTGTTAATTAAACTTAGTTAATAGTTATTTTACTGTTTACAAACAATTAAATGGTAATTAATAATGTTTACTAATTATTAGTCATGATATAGTTTGTTGTTTTATCATTAGTTTGTGTAATATGAAATTATTAATTTATAAATTATATATTGTATCATAGATGATAAGAGACGATAAAAATTACCTTCTGATTACATTAGTAAAGTATTTATCATCAGTTTATTGTTGCACACATTATAAAAGCATTTGTTCATGATTACCAAATGATTTGTAAAGAAATTGTTTGTAAAATATCTATAAACATTACATAGATAGATGGACCAGAAACCACTTATTAACCATTGACAAACAATCTATCTAAATATTTTTTACAGACAATTTATTTATACTTTATTTTTATTAATCATTTAACAATGTGTTGTAATCATCAGTTGCGACTTTATATAGCCATCCACATAATGTTTATAGATGTTTTACGAACCAATTATTAACTACTAACAAAGTGTTACAAATATCATTCTATGTAATGTTTATATATTTTACAAACACTTTTTTTATTTAAGGTTTACAAATAATATCACAATCATTAACAAATGCTTATATGTATAGTATATAAAATGTTATAATGTGTACAACAATAAACTGTTAAAATAACATAAATTATGGCATTACTAGTAATTGGTAAATATTTGGGCTGTATATTGCCAAGAATCTGGCGATACGATACGTATCATGATACAGGGGTTACGATTCAATATATTGCTATATATTGTGATACTGTAAGTAAGGCAATATATTGCGATTTTTTTATCTAGAAAACGGTCATAGTATAAAGAATACACCACCATATGCATAAAATCTTTTTTATACAGTCAGAACAGTGGGTTCTGCATTCGCATTTATCAGAGTTCATTTAAAATCCAACATCATAGCGCTACTTTCAGAGGGCACATACATAATATCGCGATATTCGATTTTTTAGATATTTTCTTACACCCCTAGTAAATATTATTAATTATCATTTTGTTGTAGTAAAATAACTATAAACTTATTTTAATTAACTATCAATTAATCATTTATAAATGATGGTTATTATAAGGTGTTACCGGGAAATCATATTTCTTTGTTATTCAACTGATCATAATTTTAGCTTAAAATTATTACTGATGTAAACAAGTATGCATGTCCAGTCAATTTGAAAGTGATAGCCGGTGTCAATGTTTTGATATGTGGCGCTACACTTTTGATTACATTTGGATCAGGCCTTTAGAAGACATTCCAAATTAGAGCGCTGCTTAGCATTGGTCAATTATGCAAATATGGTCAATTATGTAAAATGAGTATCTCACATCCCCCTGGGCACCGCGGAAGTCGTTTAGGATTACGGACATTTGGAATTGGCTCGCTCACCTTATCTCTGTCCCAGTGGATCAATAGGGCCCTCCTGCTAAGCACTTATCATTTCATTCCCTCTTCTGCAAAGACCTTATGCTTCCTCTCAAGGGTTGGCTGCTAAAACCTTGGACTCTGCACGTTGCATTAGTTGTAGCCTCAATAACTTTTTTTCTCCCCCGTTTGGATAGCTCTACTGTATAAAAATTGAGCGGTTCTCAGGTGACATGAAGGGAGGCTGCTATGAGGACAGTTTCAATGACAAATGGCTTGAGGAGAAGTGCTCAACATGAGTCACTGTATATACACACATGCACACTTCTAATGGCACTGGCTCCACCATAAATAAGTCCCCCAGTGAATTTTCATTACATAACCCACAACGCAACCGCAGCATGTCTAGATTATGTATGAGACCGTCAACTGAACTGAAATAATCCTCAGATCTGATGCTGCAGTGTTGGAATTAAACCCTCACTGGTGTAGAGTGGATATCATTACTGGTTATTGGTGAACAAAGTGTGTGTGTGTACACTGCTACTGCAGCAAAATGCAAGCAACAGAAGATAGAGAGCCTGTGAGGGAGACTGGAGACATAAAAAGCAAAAACACGGAGGAGGATGATAGAGAAAATATGGGTCAGACGGAAGAAAGCTCAACGTAAATCAGAATGTGTAAACATGTACAGGCCTAATCTCATTATCCCTCGTCCTCCTGGGTCTCTGATCGGATGCTTGATTAAAGCAGATGAAAGAAAAGAGGTGGAGGACGTAGACGGAGGTAAAAGGGAGGAAGGTGATTGCATCCTATAGAGAAGAAATAAATAGAGATTAAGGGAGAGTATGGAGTGGGCAACATGTTAAGTGTATGCTGCACTCATTAACATAAACAGAGGGATGGCAAAAAAAAAGTATCTGCGGCATATTAAATCAAATAGAGTCATAAAATATAAAATGATCTGAATTACATTAAACTATTCAAAGTACATGTGGACTCTATGGATGCAA
Source organism: Sebastolobus alascanus (assembly GCA_916701645.2). Classification (NCBI taxonomy): domain Eukaryota; kingdom Metazoa; phylum Chordata; class Actinopteri; order Perciformes; family Sebastidae; genus Sebastolobus; species Sebastolobus alascanus. The sequence continues at coordinate 351,843 of CAKAOJ020000163.1, forward strand.
TGATACTGTAATCCTAATTTCTTTAACAAATTGCCTATAAACATCAAAATATTCCTGTAAACGTCAAAATGATTTCTGTAAAACAGCACCAAGACTGATAGGAACAACTGTTAGAAATCAATTTAGAACATTTTGTAGAGTTTCTTATTTGCTACCAAACCAATGGCAAAAATACGATGGTTGCAAACCCAATCAGAGTGGAACCTGCCAACTCGTTCTCACTCCCGACTGACGCTTGGTCACTGCCCCTCGGCGTCTGATACCGACATACAGAGGCACCCTTTAAGAGTCTGGAGGTGACGCACCGGATTATCAACTAACTCTGAGTCATTATTAGATGCTCAAAACAACGGACGTAGTATTTAAGAGTAAGTAGTATGCTAAGGGTGGATGGGAATTAACACAGGATTTTCAACCAGGAGTCCGCTGTTCGTGTCCCGTGTGAAACTAAAACTCAGCGTGACTTATTTTGTAACGTCAGTCGTTAGTCACGTGACTAGTTAGTCCCGTGATTCGTTAGGCACTCGCTAGCAGAGGTGGGACCAAGTCACTGTTTCACAAGTCTCAAGTCTTTGCACTCAAGTCCCAAGTCAAGTCTTTCACCAAATGTAATGCCATATGCATCTCCGTCTAATTTTCGACCCACATGATTTGCATAGTTTTTTGTACGCGAATGAAATCATCTTGGGTATAATTTTTTCCAACAGGCGCTCCGTAACGTAACTTTAGTTCTTCATGGTTCTCTCCTGCAACTTGATTGGATGCTGTCGGACTGGTTCAAACAAAGTGGATCTGGGGTATTGAGTGTTGACTTACTGGGAATGAATATCATTAACATTAGTTGATTCAGGAAATGAATCGACTCGTGGCACACTTTTTAAATAACATACTTCTTAATATTTGTGCTTGGGGGGAAGGTATCAAGTCGGAGGCTCAAATCCAAGAGAAGTCACGAGTCATTGGTGTTAAAGTCCAAGTCGAGTTGCAAGTCTTTCGAGTCTGACTCCAGTCCAAGTCATGTGACTCCAGTCCACACCTCTGCTCGCTAGTCACGTGAGTCGTTAGTCAGTCAAGTTAACGCCAACCACAACCTTTTCGGAACCCTAACTAGTGGCTTTGTTGCCTAAACCTAACTTCCTGTGAAAACGGAAATCTATTTTGAAAACACTACAGTATGCATGCAACAAGTGACACGCCGTCCCTGACACGTCCAAAACTGAGTCTGGGGTATTTAGAGCGTCACAGTTTGAAGCTTAGGGCCACTGACCAACAGTATTTGATGAGTTGGGAGTGAGAATGTGTTGGTTTCATCGATCTGATCTCACTCCTGCCTTCCCTGTCCTCCTTTCAACTACATCCAGTAAATGATGATCTATATAACCCATTCATAGTTTAAGATCAAAATGAGGCTAATCATTTCTGTAAGAAGAGAACTGTCAATAAGAAAGTATCAAGTGTAGTAGTAGTAGCAGTAGTAGTAGTAATAGCAAAGGGATGATTTATGCATAATTCAGACCTAAGGGATGAGCAACTGAAAAAAACCCACAATCTCTCCTTAATTTATTATTCATACTCAGCACTGATTGCATGTCCTACTCACTTTCTTTAAATTGCTTAATTCTTGGTTCAGCAGCAAAATGACCTCATGATTATTTCAAAGGGCAACTCTTTACAACTTTGAGGCATTTTCTCTTGACGTGCACATCAGGCGCATCATATGAGAACACTAATTTCCACTTGACCTGAACTTCTCCCCTTTGGCTGTACTGTACCTACCAAGGCTGGGGTGTGGTCCCACCTATTCACTTGAGCTGAATAAGCAGCTTTGAAAGGAGGGCGGTGCTGCAGTGACTGGAGGCTGGATGATAGTATGTGTGTTAACAAAGACTGTCAAAATCAATAATTCTGCAAATTAGCTGTGCCTGGGCAAGCATGGAGCCAACAAAGAAGTATTAAAGCTTAGGTAAGTCATTTTCTGTTCTACCCCCGACAGCCCAAACACTAATCTTAAACTAGTTTGTTCATATGCTGTCTGGTGGCTCTGTTGTGGAATACTTAGGCTGACACTGATGCACCAGATAAATACTCTTACTGCTCTGTAAACATGTTTACCCATTTGCAACAGGATTGTTGCTCGCCGCGACGATTCATTCCCCTCCATTTACTGCAGTTTCATCTCATTGTACTGGGGGCTCCCGCACAGATACGAGCTCGACAAATGCATTTTGGATATTAAAGAAAGATTCTCAATCTGCCGAGATAGATTACAACAGAGGATATTAGCATCAGCAAAGGACGTGTTTTGTATTGTGCTACCTAGACTCACAGAGATGGTGGTTAAAGTGACAAAAAGGCTGCAAAAACAGGTGTGCGCTACCAATAGTTGACCCTTCATTTCACGCTGAAGCCATAAAGTAGTGAGCAGACTAAAGGCCTTTGCACGCCAAGTCTGTATTTTTCCAAGTGTACCAAGTTTCATGCCTTTATGAAAAAGTGAACATAATTTTTACACTGGACTATAACCTATTGCTATTGAATAGGGGCCTCATCATTTGTAACATGTTTATATTGCCAATGGGGTAAGAGTGGGAAAATATAAAATAATGGATAAACCTGGTAGAGAATTAATTTCTTAGGAAACTTTTTGGAGTTGTTGTATTATTTTGTGTTTCTGCTGCTTAGAAAGCCATTTACTACTGCCCGAATAACATAATCCAATGCAAAGTTCTGAACATTCTATCAGATACAAACTGTCAGTGTGTAAGGTTTCTGTGCGTAACGTTTTTTTTTATCAGATGACGGATTAAAAAATCTCATATATAAATACGGACTTGGTGTGCAAAGACCTTAAGCTGTACGTATGATGAAATGAATGTCCTTTGTTTCAAGTTATTTCCCCACTAGAAACTGTTTTAAATGAATCTCATTGGGCTTTGGCCGACCTTTAAAAAGTGCATTTACAACCCAGACGTTGTCCCGGAGTGGAAAATTCCCCTTGATACACACATTTTTTAAATGAGTAGAAAATGGACAAAAAAAAAAATTAAATAAAGTGCTCCCAGTTATTGAGCGCGGGCCAATAATGCGGTGGCATTTCACACTTGAGATATTTTCTCATAGAGTTAGAGCAGACACCATGAAATAGCCTATAAAGGTGTTGTCAAAACACGCACTCCCGACCCGCTCTAAAACCTGCGCGCGGTGCTGTTAAAGTGCTGTTACGGTAACTGTAGCCACGTCAAATGACAGCTCCACTTGAGGTGTTGCCAAAAATGTCTCTTGGCTTGCCCTTTCTTATCTTTTCCTCCTCTTTTGTCTTCATCTCCTTTTCCTCTCTGCTCTATGAAATGCTGACCTCCTCCTGTTTCCTCAACTTTCCCCTCCATATCTACTCATTACCATATACAGCACCTCAACCCTTTTATACTTTCCTGCTGATTCCTTGATTCAGTGGTTCATTATTGTCTCCACACCTCCTCCTCCTCCATGCCTCCTCCAACTCATCCCTCGCTCCTCTTTCCCCTTTCATTCCCCTCTCACCTTCCTCCTCCTCATCACTCGGAGGAACGGCGGAGCTCTTCATCAAGCAGACGTCAGGCATCTGTCAGAGTCCAGGCCAGTCTCGGCGTGATTGATTTTTGGCCCACCTGCGTCTTTTTCGTAATGACCAACTGTCAGTTGTTTTACTGCCCGCACTACCTCCCCTCAGTATCCCCTGTCACCGCAGCATCCAGAGGCTAAATCTCTCCGCTCAGACCTACAGTGCATTATCTTGCTTGTCTTCAGACAAGATTTATGTAGGTATACCGTAGAGCCCGCTTGTCCTCCCTCCAATCGCCGAGGAGAACGCTATCACGGACGGTTATTTCAAAGAAGAGAATCGATTGCATTCTGACGGCAAACACAATATCTCTTTTACGCTTAAAGTTTTCAATTATTCCCAGGCAATGGCTTCTCCGACGCGAGCTAATAAATGTCTGTTGTGTTTTGATTTGGTCTAGTAGCGGCTTGTAAAACAGGTTTGGGAGCTGAGGCAGCAGACGATTTTGACTGAAATGAAATGGTAACCCCGGAGAACTGCCGAGCTAGACGTGTTTCCTGTGCGGCGAGCCAATATTATCTCAAGTGTGGAATCAACACATCCTATTGATTAGTTTACACAGAAGGAATTTATGCCAAAACAAGATGCTATAACAAGTGAATTTGTTTTTCATCAAGATCAAACTTCTCTTTCACGGAGAGAAAAATGTTTCTTGTTCTGCTCTTTGATCCACATGTTTCAATGTGAGAAAGAGCGGCTTGCTTACAATATCAGGGCCGGGATGATTCACTTATCTCCCGATTCGATGCTATCACGATACTTGGGTGCCGATTCGATATGTATTGCGATTTTTAAGTATTGTATTTCTACAAGTATTGCGATTCGATATTACGATTTATTGCGAGTTTTGTTAACTTTTTTAACACTACACCATGGGGAAAAGATGAATCATACACTTCTAGGGACTTTTACTTTAGAAAATATCAAAATTGATACAGTAAAATTTTTTGATTTTCAGCATTAATGTAGTCAGAGATCTCCTGAGGTCAAATATATCAGTCATATTATATATATATATATATCAGACATTATTTATTACAATTTTTCTAGCAACCCAAAAATCAAAGAATAAAGACATTTCCCTCACAAGTTAGTGGTATTTTCTTTTTACTTTATAAGGGACGTGTCATGTTTTATACTTCTGGTGAATATAATCCAATCAACCGTATTTTCATTTATGTATTTTGTATATACTGTTACCTTTTTTTAACATCTTATTTTGAAAACCAGACGTAGTCACAAGTGTATACTTCCGCTAACTTCGCCAAGTCCGTCGATAGCTCTCCCCGTCAGCTTCGTTCTCTTTATACATCCATGGTCAGCTCCAGCGGGGCCAAACGTCAGTATATGGATGCGCTACAAACTACAACAATAAAGCGGTAACTTCCTTCTACGTCTGAATAGACTCAAATGAGGCAAATATATCGATTCTGGCATTCAAAAATCAATTTCAAAATCGTAAAAAAAAAAAATCGCGATACATAGGTGAACTGTTTTTTTTCCCCCACCCCTACTAAATATGTGAGGACATCATTCTGACTTGATTGGGCGCTCAAGCCATTTAAATTCCACCTTGAGGGACAAAGTTCAATGGATTTTGTCGAAGGCACAAGATGTTCTCCGACTGAACCCAGACCTCAGTATGACTCCGAGACATCAGATGATGAAAACATGTCAGGAACACTTTCAAAAAAACTCCTTCATGTCCCGTGGCGACCTCCAGACTGAGTGCATGAGAGGAGCTTCAAACAGGAAGCGGTGTGGAGGCCGGGGCACATCACTTCCCCTAGCTGCACTCACCTGGATGCTGAGCTTCTTTGATCCTCTACAGAGGCCAGGTGCAACTTCCGGATCGGGACTAAGGCAAATTCTCTCTTTCTCTACTTTCTCTGTTTGTCTCTAGTCATCTTTCCTTCATTCGTTTGCCCTTCCTCCCTTCCTTCTCCTTCCCTTGCCCTCTTTCTCTCCATCTGCCTGGCAGGGACGACCGAAGTGCCCACGGAGAGCAGGGATGCGGCAGAAGGCATCTTTGAAAGCGAGCTCTGGCTGCGAAGCTTTCATCTCGTGCTGTACCTGGCCAAGGCAGGCTGCGGGGTATAGCTCGGCTGTCAGGAGGAGGGAGGAGGGATGAGACAAGCGGAGAGGAAGGGAAATGAAATGAAATGAGCGGGAAACAGAAAAGGGCCTTGCCTCTCTAGTATTAATAATCTATTTATGCTTTTGCCAGGCTCAAAAAAAAAAAAAGAGCGAGTAAATGAAGATGAGTGAGAAACAGATATCAGAGGGAAAAGGATGGAGAGCAGAGGAGGGGGGAAGCAGAAGTGGAGCAGAAAAGATGAGAGAATTTAGAGACCCTTGTGGCTCATAGAGGAGAGCCAATTTACAAAAGGTCCTTCTAATGCAGCTACTTGGGACTCCCTCCCTGCTTTCACCCAAAATATGTCCAGGACGGAATCAGTCAATCGTCGAAAGTGCTGCTTAAAAGTGGCATCCCTTCTGTTATCGACCAGTAAGCGTAGAGGAACAACACGGGGAAAAGACATGCTACAAACATCCTAGGCTAGGTTATTAAAAGGCACGGTTTGAAAGGGCTGTAAACACGATGCCAAAGCATGGGAGTGCACTGAAAGGACTGCTGTTCATTCAAAGCCTACACTCCGTGCAACATCAAAACTTTGGCAGCGTCAACGTGTGCATTATCCCAGCACGCCACTGCTTGGCCTATTGCATCTGCTGCAGAGTGCGCCTCCTTGACAGGCACAGACTGGGCACTCAGAGAGTGTGCGATGTGCCTCGACAGGAGGCGGGCAGAAAGTTAATGTGTGTGTGTGTGTGTGTGTGTGTGTGTGTGTGTGTGTGTGTGTGTGTGTATTTTTCAGCGCCTATGTATGTGTGTGTAAAATCCTTCAGAAACCAGGCGGCATGCTTCTTTCGGTGAGGCACATAATAACTCAAAAGCCTCCCATTGACAGCGGCTGTCTATAGCCGTGAAGGACTGTGAGTTTGACTAATGGATTCTCTCATAGCTGTTTACCTGTGTAGGTTCTGCATGAGGAAATCAGGGAGGGATGATGCAAGGCGCTGAAGGCAGGTCTGTCCTTAGTCCTAAATGCCACGTCTGGAAACACAGACGAGGATCATTACCGAGTCAGACCGTGTTGTTAAGGCTGACAAAATGTTGTTTACCTCAGACATGACCAGCACTCTCAATTGTCTGTATCGCACAAGAGAAAATGGAAATTCATCTTTTTTAAGTCTGCTGGTATTTAAAGTGTAATCTGTTCTTGAGAGGCCATCATTGAAATCAAACCATGCTTGCCATTAAAGCTGAAGCAGGCGAGATCCAAGCAAAAATGATTTAAAAAAGTTAGTTTTATAAAAAAGGTCGCTGAAACGACTGATCTGAGGTCCGCGTCTATGAGAGCCGGCTGTCAATCACTCGCGAACTCCGACCAAACGGTCAAACTAGGCAGCGCTGATCAAATATGAATCAATATTCTGTTCCTGTAATGCCTATTTCTCGCCTCAAATGTTTTCAGAATCATCTTGTAGTGCACGGTTTAACTGTAAAATGAGAAGGTTTGTGACGCCGCCGCCATTGTGAAATCTGGCGAAGGAAAGCCAAGTTCCGGTCGCATGACTGGAGCACAGCCAATAGCAACGCTCTCTCTCTCTGAAATGACCTGTGATTGGTCAAAGTCTCCCGTCACGGGCTAGATTTTCTAAAGCCTGTAAACAGAGCTATGAGGAGGTGCAGAAGTCTAGTTTTCTCTCAGAACACTTGAATTACAATATGCTGAAAGGTTACTATGGAATTTTTGCCCAATGATGCCAAAAATATACTGCCTACTGCCACTTTAAGCCAAAACCTGGCTTCAACGACTTTTAAATGACCCTCAATCTAGTCTTTTTTACACTCTTTTTCTCCGTCTGTCCCTCCTCCCGTTTGAATCAAAGACAACCTTGATCAAGTTCATATTACATGTAAATGCTTCACATCAAAGACAAACAGTGTAACCATGGGAACCAAGCCCCCTAGTTCATAAGAAAAATAGATTGTTCTTTTGTTTGTAGTCCTCCAATAAGCCTTAGAAGCCCAACGGGTGACAACCACTAACTGGAAAGAATATTACTGAGAATCGATGTTGCATGAATTAACTTATATCTATTACGGGATCCTCTCCGATGGGATAAGACAAACCACCCGTGCCACCTGGAATGCTATAGAGCTGCATCTGCAAGCTGCATCATCCTAATGAAGTTATTAAAGATGTTTTAAATTTTTTTTGCAAAAATAATAATTATAGTTATATATATATATATATATATATATATATATATATATATATAAAAAAACTACAATAAGACAGTCAACATCACTAATGAAAAGTGTAGCTACCAGGGCTATGCTAAAAGTGCAATCTATTTCAAGCTATATTCATCACAGAAGCGTAAATAACTTCAACAATTGTTTACGTGAGAGAACTCCTCAACCTGTGTATAATAAAGTCAAAAGGCTTTTTCCACAACACAGATAGCCTCGAGAGCGTGGTACTCATCCTCTGCTGGAGGAGGTTATGCGCCGTAAGCTCTTGTCAGGAGGATATGCACCGGGAAAAGCCAGTCGAGCGGTCTTAAAAGACAAGAGGCTGAGGAAGGGGAGCAGACGAGGCCCCGGACTACAGCTATACAGTCCAACAAGTGCATTATGTTTCCACTCAGCAGGGGGGGCGCCGAGACGGCTGCCAGGCACCATGCGAGGCAAGGTGGCAGCTTAACAAAGCAAACCGTTTTAGACATGAATGAACGTATCCGCTGCTAATCCAGTCATTTAAGACCGTGTGGCTCTCAGCAGGTTTTGATGCATTACATGTGCTTTGAACATTGTGGTTTTGAGTCCTAATCATGACCTTGGTCATATCCTCCCTCCCTCTGCCTCAACTCACCCCACTGTTTTCTCATCACTCATACACTTCATTTATACTTCAAATATGATGCATAAAAAGGAGCTGAAAAGAGCATCTAGTGTTGTTATGGAAACAAAAAGTGTGCCCTCTCATAGATGGTCAAAATTAAGTTGAGGCAGCGCTTCTTCGACACATAAATGTAGAAGAGCAAGCTTGGGCATGAATTAATAAATAGCTATTGGTCCACAGGCTCCTACCACTTGGCTGGAATGGTGGAGAGGTGCTGACAGAGATGCGAGTTGGGGTTGGAGAGGGAGAATCATGGGGAAGGATCCTGCAGAGTGGAGTTAAAAATAGAGCTCGAAGTGGAGGAGGAGGAGGAGGAGGAGGAGGAGGAGGAGGAGGAGGGGGGGAGGGGACGTACCTGTGGGCTCGGAGGCAGCCTAGTTAGCAACGAGCAGCACCACTGTGGACGACGCTGGGCTGGAGAGAGAGACAGAGAGAGAGAGAGAGAGAGAGAGGGTAGAGACGAATGAGAGGAGGAAAAAGGATGAGGACAAAGTGAGGTGAAAACCAGACGACAGATAATGAGCGGAAAGGGAGAGAAGGGGAAGAGGTTGGGAGGAGGATAATGAGAAAACAAGTCAGATTAGCATGAAACCCCGTGTTTGAGTCTAAAACTGACAATTATTTCACAGTAGGCTGCGGAGGGCAGCAATGACTAGCAATAGTCCGCGACTGATGCGCATGCTGAACTTACAAATGTCTCCCAAACACACACACACACACACACACACACACACACTGGGTGTCATATTGTAGGTGCTAGATGTGGGGATTCCATGAATAATCCTTCCAGCTAAACCTATATAGAGACAATACAGTCATATGTAGTAACATAGTATTATATCATGTCACGTTGCCTACTATCTAAGTGTCTTTCATATAAGGTATAGCCCTCCAGTTACAGCCAATCACTTCCTTATCTATACATTATTTTCACTTGTAGTCTTTTAGTATTAATACATATTTTTAACACCATGTTTTACTGAGGCTTTATCGTGTTCACTTCAGAGTCTACTTTGACCGTTAATCCAGGCTCTGGCCACATTTACTCAGCAGTAAACCCTGCATATGTATCTTTAGACATGGTAACCATAGATTACACTTCTGGATTCAACACAACTACCAGTTAAAAAAAGAAAGAAATCAACAGTTCATCTAAACAAACAATTTAGCTATCAGCTACACAAATCAGACACATGTCAAAGATACACTGTGTAAGATTTGATGGCATCTAGTTTTCCGAAAATATCCCCTCCGCTCCCTCCTCCCTTTCCAAGACTGCGGTACCGTGAGCCGGCTTGTGCAAAACCGTGTTTTGCTCTCTGCGGCTCATGTTACTGCAGTTTCAAAAGTGTGTCGAAGAACTACAGTACGGTGACCTTCAGGTAACGTAAAAATGCAAAAGTCTCTCTCTAGACCCGGTGTTTGGTTTGTCCGTTCTGGGCTACTGTAGAAACATGGAGGAGCAACGTGGCGGACTCCGTGACGAGGACCCGCTCCCTGTGTAGATATTAAGGGCTCATTATAAGAAAACACAATGATTCTTGGTTTCAGGTGATTATACACTATTGAAAACATTGTTGTGAATATTATATTTCTGTTAATAGAGCCCCAGAAATGTTACACACTGTTCCTTTAAGACAAGAGTTACAAAAGAACCCCTCAAAACACCTTCCATTTCCAAATATTCAATGGAGAAATCATACACACATGGACATACACATTCAAAATGACAAGCTACAAATATATTTACAGCCCTGAAATGATCTGATCACCACTTCTGGCATGTTACACTTCATACAACGCCTCAGATTTTATATTAGAAATAACAGGACTTCAAGTGAGATGTGGCCTCAGAGAGGCCAAACGGAGGCGGTCAACAGAAGAAGACCCACCGTGGACAATCGGTGCATTGTTTACTCGAGGGTCAGCCAGGTGCGATGTTACTTTTTTTTTGTCAGCGAGAAATAATCGGAGAAAACAGAACACATGGCCCATCATTTGGGTCCTAATAAGCTATTGTTCCCCAACCGGTTCAGGAGGGATTCCGGTGGGTCATCCACGACCGGCGGAGAGGAGGACTTGGCAAGAGAGCCGAGCAGCTGTGTTGAAAATAGCTCCGGATTCTAAAGCTTCATACCTGGATACTGAGGATTTTGTAGTATTCAGTAAACACTAAGAACACGTTGCTATGCTTGAGCTTTTTGATGCTCCTGCATATCAAATATTTGGTCGCTACCTGTGGAGTGTTATACATGAAAGCGCACAAAGGAAACATGATAACATTTGTGTGATCACTTAATTCACATTTTTCCAATTAGGTTTATTTGCTGCACTCTGAATAATAAATTGTGTTTCTAAATCACTCTGCAAGCATTCATTAATTTTCAATACAGCTCATTATTTAGCATAATTCGCATGAGGTGTGCTAACAAAACCGTGGTTAATTATGAACGACGCAGCCGCGCACTGCCAATCTCTCCTCCTGTCGTCCACCATCACTGTCTCTTCGTCACTGATGCGCATCAATGTGCCACATTTCGCCATAATGATTGCCTAATAAGAGACAATGAGAGGAGAACAGGCCTGTCAATGGATGACAAAGTGGTGCAACAAGTTTTCATCCCCTCTGAATGCCAAGTAAGTCAGTAGTCTCTTTATCACAAACAAAGGAGATCGAACAGAAAGAGAAGCAAAACCTTTTAATTCCGACAAATACTTTTTTAAATATACAGTTTGTAGCGAACGTTGTTAAAGGGGAGTCTATATTCATTGTTAAAATATTCAAACTGTACACAGTTAATGTCTTTTCCTCATAATGTTTTTTTAATTTTGTTTCCAGAGTCCTACACTTCAGCTGAACATCATTCTGATAAATAGCTATCGTTGGCACTGCACTCATTTCCACTGGCTCTGGATGTTAGTTAATGTCTAATATCTAAATGTAAATGTGAGATTAGTGTCTATACCAGCACACAACCATCTGCTACTGCTACATAATGACAGTTGAGAATGGTTTATCTGAGTGGTCATATCAATTAGCAGTTATAAACAGAAAATGCGATCACCCAGTAATGCACAACAAATCTTACAGCCTTGCACACACGATGACACGGACTAGAAGAATAACGTCTACCCTGCAAACACTTTCAGTATTGTCTTCAAAATCTATGACTGATGTACTTTTAATGATTAAATCACAAATTTGACTTCACTGTTCTCTAATAAGAAACTCATAAAACGGTCTGATGTTGAGTGATATTGAGAGTTCAAGTTTAAAAAATCACAACACTTGACACTCACGTAAAACAGATTCTGGCAATGCAACCTTGAATTTCCAGGCACATTGTTTTGTTTAGTGATGTATTCTTCTTGTTCCCTAGCCTGGACGATCGAAGACAATGTGATGTTTTGCTACTGTATATCAGACTTTGTCAGTGGAATAGTTTTCGACAAAAACTCAACAGTGAAACTCAAGTTTTCAGGGCCTTTGAAGAGCAGCCAATTTGCACCTATTCTGATGTGAGGAAGCCCCATCATCACCTCTCACAACAGACCAATCATAAAATACATCTTAGTAGCAGGAACGCCGGTGATAACTGACAAGCCTGAATGTTATATTTAGACCTATCAACACGTTCACAAAATCATAATTGATGAAAGTGACAAGTTGACAGTCATTCTCTCAAAACGGATGTAAGTAGGTTGACAAGAAATGAGTTCAACTAACATATAAGCATGTTTTCACCAACATTTACCAATTTTATCAAAGATCGCCATCACTGTCAGACCTGGACTCAGGTTTAAATGGGTTGATTCTGTGACAGGATAAAAAATATTTATGAGAAACCCTCTCTACAATTTATATGGTAATTTACAATACATCATTGCAAAGTAACTCCTGGAATGCATTACTGATTGATGCCTTCCATCCATCCATCCATTTTTCACCGTTTATCTGGGGCAGGGTCGCCATGGCAGCGGGCTAAGCAAGGTAGTCCAGACGTCCCTCTCCCCAACAACGCCTTCCAGCTCCTCAAGCCAGATGAGATTATATAACTCCTAGCATGTTCTGGGTCTCAAGACCACCTAAACCGAGACCAAGTCATGACCAAGACCTGAGTGTATCAAGATCGAGACAAGACCAAGACTATGAGCAGTTGAGACCAAGTCAAGACCAAGACCAATGCAGGGCGAGACCGAGTCAAGACCAAGACCAGACCAGTGCGAGTCCCACACTGCATGACAAACGATAAAAGGTGGAACATGCAAATCAGAGGCAGTCCTCAAATTGATCTGAAAGATCCATATTCCCATAAAACCACCCACAGTAAACAAGATTCCTCTTCATTCACCTGTTTTACTTTTGCAGTTTGGGTAATAAACATGCCGTTTTCTGCATGCAGTATAATTATAAAAGTATTTTTACCTATTCTAAAATGGTGTATTTCTGGTGTGTTCTTCAAATAATCGCAATATATCGCCTTGCTTACAGTATCACAATATATCGCAATATATTGCATCGTTAACCCTGTATCATATTGTATCGTCAGATTCTTGCCATTGCACAGCCCTAAGTTATGTAAGGACCAAATGGCTGGTAGCAATGCCCCAGAGCCCCATACTCCTGCAGCACCCCCCACAAAACGCCCCCAAAGCACATGCAGACGGGATGGATTGGACACACGTGGATTGGTGACACAATGTAAAAGGTGGATGTATCCTTTAATCCTTGCTATGTTTTACAAAAGGAAACTCTGAGTGGAACATTTGAATCCTCTGAATGGAAACAGGTGTGGCGGTGAAAAACAGGGGTCAGCACATTCATACATTAATAGGGCTGCTGATGCCAAAGTGGTCCCTCTGACTTAATAGGAAAATACTGCGTAGCACTTGGAAACAGGTTTGTCATCAACCTGTGAACAGCACAACAACAAGGCTTTCTCACTCGATCACCTCCACTTGCTTTTCTCCCCCTCTTTCACATTAGTTTTAAGCCGCTACAAAAATGATGTTTCCAGCCCACAATGTTCTCTTCCTGTGGGAGGCAGAAAAGGAAGCTAATCAAGAGGACATCCAGAGAAAAATATCCAACATGTGAATATAAATAACTCAGATATTCGGTCCCTCCCTCGCAGGTCCTAAATAAGAAGACAGACAGTGATTTCACTTTGATGAGAGCACCTTGTTAGAATCCAGACATCACAGTTCGGCTTGTTGATATATTTGTTTCTGTCACTTTCCCTGCTGAGAAAAACCTCACAGACAAGAGTGGATGAATGGGATAATTGGGAGCGTAGCATGAGACAAAAAGTGCAGGCATTCGTGTGGTTAAAAAGCTCAGATGTAATAATTGAGCCGATAAAAATAACACGCCTTTCTCTTCATCTCGTTTTGCTGTCATTTGCCCAAAAGGTTATACTTGACAATCTCCGACTTCACTCACAGTCTGCCAGAGGCGCTGCTTCAAAAGTAAAACTCTAAATTGGTGTCAGAAAATTGATGCTTTTTCCACTTCAGCCAGTGATTATTGTGAAAAAATAAAGCTAACCTTGTGCGAGCAACATGTGTTGAGCAGCAACAAGCCTTTGATGTGGATAAAAGGCCTCTCTGACCACAATCTGGTCTGGCAAACAGATAAGACATTACCTTAAAATTTCAAGAGCCTGTTTGTGAATGAGGTCTCTCTGATACTGTGTGCATGTAAACATTTTTATCAAGTCAAGTCAGGTTTATTTAAAGATTCCATCGTGAAAGTAAAGGACTAAGCACAGAGGCTAGTCAACAAACACTTTACAGCCCTGATTTTGTGATATATATATTTATTTGAAAAGTCAGCTGAGCATTCTTGTTCTCCTCCAGTCCTCAAAACCATAGTTTTCTGCTTGTGGCCACTTGGATCCGCCCAGTACAACCACACTCCACTACTGGTAGCTACTCAGCAGCAGCACAAATTGCACAAATGCACCTTGACATTAGCTGACCTTCACTTTTCCAAACCACATTCTTCTAGCTGCTCTAGGGGCTGATCACTTTCTGGTCACAACCCCACTTAATACTTGACAAATACCATTAAATCTTCCACCAACATCCAATCTGTCTTGATCAAATTAAACGGCTTGCTTTTCTAGGCCGTCCCAAATCAACTATTAATATGCCAAAAGAGAGTATCACGCACAGATAAATGTCAGCGGTGCAATGCACACAGGCTAATGAGTTTTGAACACCGCTGACACAGTTTGGCTCAAATGAAACACAAAGGACAAGAGCGATGACTAGTTCACTATATTCAATTATCCGGCCTGAACCGAGGCTGTCGCTGCGCTCGGTCAACTCAACCTCGGGTGGGGCATCTTGCCTTTTTTCAGAGAGGATAAATTAACTGTCAAGGCTTTGATGGAAGAGATCAAAAGCTACAAACAAGTATCAATTTTCTTAAATTCACCACCAACTTAACATATGGTTGATATCAGATAATACTGCCGTTGTTACACAAATCACAAGAAACCAATTTGCTGCATCTTTGTTTTGGATGACACAAGGTCAAAAGCTAGAAATAGCTTTGGTGGTAACTTTTTGGGAACTGTTTGAGTCTCGGGGTGAGCGTTTTATGAGAAAGGGCGTTGGTTGCCTCTTCCAGAATTAGCTCACACATACACACACACACGTCTATGCTCATTATCAGCTACACCACGACACACAGGAGCCACTTTGTATCGCCAGGGAAACTCACACATCCTCACCACCGTTTCCTGGAATGACCTCAGTCACAGCAGAATACAAACATTGTACGTCAACCAACAGCGATTTTACCCAGCGTTAGAAAAGTGAGTAACAGTTCTTTTTTTTTTAAACCCCGCTTAACTGTTTTCATGTTTAATAAGGCCTGTAACACAGTGTGCATTGTTTACAAAAGAAAGTTTTGTTCATGTGCTGTATCCCCTTAATGTTTTATAACAAATTACAAACTATATGTTATACAGTATATACAGATAGCAGGTGGAATATTTTTCTGCTGGCATGAGTATATTATGACTGACATTAGGTGGGTCTCAATTTAATCACAGAAATCAAAAGGTGCTAAATTCAGAGCATCTATCTGTTGCTTCCGCACGGCTCTCAACATGGCGCCAGCTGAGCCGGCAGCTCAGCTAAGTGAAAACAACAATTTTGGAGAGAAAATGCTTAAATGCAAGTATAAGACATCCCCTCCTGTCTTGACACCAACACTGCTCTCTCTCATACACATTAACATGAGCAGTGGTGACTGAATTCTATTAACTTGATGCAATATTGCAAAATCGGATTGTTGTGTCGTTCACACTGATGAATTACCTTTACAGACTGAATTACAAGCCTCCAGAGGCCAATTTTCTTTGGAACCAAAAAGAAGATTGTGAGAGAAGTTAATCATATGTGTCAGCTGATGTGGTCAGCATCTCGTCCTGTGCATTTTTGAAAATATGTCAGCGTAGGTGCGAGTGAGCTGCGGTCGCAAGCGGCACTTCAGATTAACATTTTGCGAATTACGAGTTTAGCATTGTGAAATTAATGAGAGGGACTCGGTGATTTAATGAACTTGGACTGTGGCGTGCACTTGTGGCTCACGACCAAGCTTCTCTGTAATGGGGCGCCAGCTCCGTCCGGGTCTCAATCCCTATGTAGACTGTTCAATAAGGCCGAACCTCTCACCTTAATGACTGTCGACATTTTTTTCCTCAGTCGGATGCACTTTTAATTATCAGCTCCGAGGCTCTCCGTAGCATCTGTACTCAGAGGCTCGGGCTCGCCTTTCAACTAAGAACCTCCAACTTTACAGAGTTGGCTCAAAGTCAGGCTCAAAATCTGTTAGCATTGCTGAATTCAGCCACACAGCAGCAGCAACACTGCAGTAACCCTTTCATGGCGGTGTCGTCTTTAGCCTGGCTCCTACACTAATAACATGCACAGCTGCTGAGCCGGTCTTATGAGCAGCAGAGTGCCCTGACAAAGCCAACAACTATGACATATGACAAGTAAGGACAGCTTTCATCTAAATTTGTGGAGAATTATTCCCATTTTAGGCTTCGGTACACACATTATTAATACGGATGAGAAAATCCTCTGCCATATTTGTTATTCTGTCTTGGAGCAGTATGACCTTGAGGAGTCAGTTGGGAGAGCAGCTTTAGTGCTAAATTGGCTCTAAAAATCATAAATAATTTCAGCATCACCCTGTCAGACACACTGTATCTGCACCACCGATTCTCTTACTGCAGAGGCACATGTCCTACTATACCTTTTCCAACAATGAGATAATAAAACATGTGACAGATCTTATCAGAATCTGATGCGTCAGTCATGTGCAAGTTGAAACAAACAGCAGCCTAATCAGGCAGCATCGACGGGGCTGTTTTTAACCAGCCGCAGAATGCGCATTATTCTGCCTATTTCTGTGGTTCACCCAAACAGACAGCAACAATGGCTTTCTACCAAGCAGCTGTTCCTCTCTCCCTGCTGGAACTCTCACAGGGGCGTCATTATTGCAGAGCAGAATTTTCTTCCATCAGCTTTTGAATTAAGCGTCAGTGCTTCTCTAATGAGTCTAATTTCACCAGTCATACTACTTACGCTAATGCACAAAAAATAAAATTCATATTCTTTAAGAAAATCGTATAAAGATGCATTATGATATTTCTTTTTGCATAACTGTTCAATGTGTTAATGTTCTGTAAATGCTGCTGTAAGTGTGTTATTTCACATTGTTTGTGGTGGGTTCAACCCGGAGACTGTATATAAGAAGTGATGAAGTGACCGCGACGTCACCCATTGGTTTGTGAACTCGCGTTTTGAAGCCTCAAATTTGGCATTTTGGCCGTCGCCATCTTGGTTTTTGCAACCAGAAGTGACACGAGAGTGTGGAGCTAAGTACAACCGAACTCTGAATAAGACATTTTTAGGCGACCAAAAAGGTTATAATTAACTTTACTATAACCACTATGTTTTTAGCCATACTCATGACTCCAAGCCCAGCATTTCATTCTGTTTCCAAAGCCAGTGCAATCGCCTTGGGCGGTTGTGGTGAGAACACAACCTCCCAGAGCGATTGCACTCCCCAAAAATGGCATTTTATGTCTCCGTTGCATGTTGGAAAAACAAATCTCCGAAAACGAATGTTCACTCTCTCTTACCAAACTAAACTTTAATAATTGGGTCAGTGTCATTCTGGAAATACAGAGACACTGAACAGCATGGTAAAACTGGCAGCGCAACAAGTTCAGATAATCTTGCTGGATCAGCCAATGTTTTATTTAGCAGGTAGCCCAGCTGGATCGGCATCTTTGAGCCACTGGCTGTTCTTCCTTTACCGCTGTGTCGGATAATCATTAAGACGGAGCTCAGCTAGTCAGATACCACTCAGAGCTGAGCAACGGCCTTGTTAGTACCTTTCAAACTGAATCTTTGTCAAAAGAAAGGCCACCGGCTCGTCTCCCAACTGCTGGATTATCTTTTGAAAGAAACAATGTACGCCTTCTAATGAAGTTCGACAGAAATGTTCATGCACCTTACAATCAGGTTTCACAGAACTCTAGTTACCACTAAGTCACCGTATCGACCAAAACATAACGTTCAGGATTAACGCCTTTACTTTACAATGCAATATTAACTTCATGTAAATGTAGTGTGGAATGATTCATTGTTTGTTTCCTCAGTAAGGAAGCAAAACAACTCTGGTGAACAGTATCTCATCACAGATGAAAGCATAGCCTGAATGCAACATGCTAACACTGGCTCGGCCCTATTACATTATTAATAAGCTTCTTATTTGTAAAGAACATCTAAGACTAATAGCCTTCCCCTTTTTTTTGATGTGCAAACTAGACTTTGTGCAGCAAAATAAATCACCAGTTTCTCATCTTTGGAAAAACTCCAATGTGTGAGTGCGCTATTGAGAAAATAGCACAGGACTAGACTTTAAAAAAAGGAAAGAAGGGAGAGAACACATGGATTAGTGATCCATCATCACACTGAGTCATATTTGGGCCAAAATGACTTCTGGGATGGACAGATGTCTAACATTAGCGAGAGAGAGATGAAGAGTAGGAATAAGAGGACGGGAATGTGCTCAAAAGGAACAGCGAGAGAAAAATTGGAACTTGACAGACAGTAAAAGAAACCCATTTAAACAGCACATACGAGCCGACATCAAACACACCACCAGGAGGAGAAGGTTGCTGAGTGGGAGTCATCTCGTTCCTTCTGCAGTGCTTCCTGCTCCTGTTTTTGCTCTGTTCTCGCTCTACTGTCTTCCTCTGCGCTATCTAAATATTTTATATGTAGCCTGATGTTGTGTTAGGGATGTGTTCCACTCTTTGATCAGAGAGACTGTCATTGATTTGTTGCCGGAGCAGAGTAAGGCATTGACTCTTTCATCACATAGGAAGAGGCGATGAAGATGGGCTCACTGAACAAAGGCAAATCAATAAATAATGCATCATCGGCTTGTCTTCAGCGTTTTTTTATCAATCATTAAAAGACCCAATACAGTGCAGTCCCACCATTACACTACATACTGTTGCCAACAGTTAAACGGATGTCTCTCTGATTTGTGTGTACATGCTAGTACTACGTATCCGCAAACAACGATTAGTTATTCCTCATTTTTCGTGCAAATGTCCACCCTAACACGTGACGCACGTGTCAACCAGTCTTTTCCAAATAAACTTCCGTCTTCACATGGAACAACTTGGTTAGGTTTAGGCCACAAAACTACTTAGTTAGGTTTAGGAAAAGATCAACTTGGTTAGGTTTAGGAAAAGATCGACTTGGTTAGGTTTAGGCAACAAAACTACTTCGTTAGGTTTAGAAAAAGATCGTGGTTTGGGTTAAAATAACTCTGGAAGTGGCATAAGTACGGAAGTTAGGTGACAAACAAGTCAACGTTGACTTCAGGTTTCACACGGGGTACGAACAGCGGTCTCCTGGGTGAAAGTCCAGTGTTTTCTGACCCATCCACCCTGACCTACCTTGTCGCTCTACATGCTTCCTCGTTCACGATTACGTGGATTACATAAGAACTGATTTCGTGGGATATATACCAATTACAGTGCATTACGTTTCGTAGGTATAGCTACGAACGGTGAGCACAGCCTGGCTAGTGTAATTGGTGCTCCAGTCTCACACCAACTTGAAAGTTGTGTTGCTGTAAATAACTTCTCGTATGTTTCTTGTAAGATGTGTAGTTGTATATTCACTGTAAAGCAATACTAAATACATTTTGCTTTTACAGTTAAGTTCAACATCCTATATTGTGCATATTGAAAGTGCTCTTTGGAAATGATAAAAATCAAATAGAAAATGCAGCAGTAATTACAGAAGGACCGTTTTCTGAGTCAGGGAAGATGAGCTGTATACTACTAAATCATATCAGCTCTTGTTGCATTACTGAGCCAAATTCCACTGTCGCTCTGGCTTTGATGTTCAAACTACGGCCCTGCACAGCCAGGAAAAAAAAAAAGTGTTCTAAAAACGGGGCCTAAAATCTTGGAGTGAGAGGAAATGTTGCCATAATCCTATGGGTAATCGTTTACATTTGATCACCACAGCATGAATATGAATGCTGTTCTGCGTGTCCTTGAAAAATCCCCCCAATTTGCAGTCACTCGCTGGGGTAGTGAGGGGACTGATGTGAACATTTTCTGCACTTCTTCCGGAACATGACAGCCATTCAAGCGACTTACTCCAACCTCCAGCAAAACGACTGGTGTGAAACACAGTCACAAGTGACACACTTTTAAGTTTACTCGGCGTGGTGTTGCGAAAACAGCACAAGGGAGACAAGAAAAAGAAAAGAAAAGAGAGAGATGAAAAAGAGAGGGCGCTACGGTGCCGAACAATGCCAAGTAGATTACAGATGGCTTGCTTTGTGGAGGGGTGCTCGAGCATGTTTTCAGGCTCATTTCGGTGTAATTTTCTCCCTTTATCCATGGGCACGCAGCCTGTGAAGGGTCACAATGAAGCATGGAGCCTTGTGGTGGATGGAAAGAGGGAGGCCAAGAGAGTGCCGACATGTAGGCAGAAAGAGAACGTGACGGGCTTCTGGAAAGGCTCCTGTTAATCCCTGCATGGCACAAGGAAAGAGAGACAGCCTGTTCGCCGAGGCACCCATGCATGCAGATAATGACGCACGTCAGAGTGCTTTGGATAATTTCCTCTAAATTGTGAACGCAACCTGAACTTCTGCACTAGATTGAAAAGCATTGTTCTTTTAAATTAGCTGTAATGAGACATGGTTTTAGGATTTATTACATTAATTCAGAACAAGCTTAAATTTCAATTCTGCCATGGCACTGATAAAGAGGATTCTTTTCGTATCAAAATTTAATATTTAAAAAAAGGAGAAAAAAAGAGGGGGGGGGGGATTCAGTAAATGGACCGAGAAATGGGAAAGTGGCAGTGTAATGTTGCCTTCAAAATGGGCATAAATTGTGGTCACAAGCTATTTTTAACTAGTGTCCCATTTCTTTAAATGCGTTAGCTGCAATTGGCCCAGTAGAGTTGGGATCCCAGCAGGGTAGTATTAAGTTAGATAGAAGTTTAAAGATAAATCCTCCCTTTAAACAGATTTCATATTTCCACTGCAATTTCAGGTTCAGTCTAGATTTTAGAACATGAACACGTCTCTCAAGAGGACACAAGTAGAGTTTAAGTTCTCTTTTTGTAAAGTCCCCGAGAAGCAAAGCCCAGAGTTGTTCTATTAACTATAGATGGAGACAGATTTTTTTAGGGCAGCGTGGTGTAGCCGAGGCTGATTCCCCAAAGATATAAGCTGGATTTATGCCACTATGTCGAAGTGTATAAAGGTCCGACCAAAGATGCCTCCAGCATAGGAACTGATGTATAGTTCAGAGTAGGATTTCACCCGCTGATTTTTATATTAAGCATAGCATATTCATGTGAACAAAGGTGATAGATTTTGCAATGAGTCAGTCAAGGTTGGAATCTTGCTTCTTTTGCCAATAATCATAAATGAGTGTGAAACATAGAGACGGGCATGCCCCTAAAACCTTACAAACTGAATCATTGCAGAATCTGTGTTCACATGAAACTGTAGGAAATGTCTAACACACTCTGGGAACAGACGTGACAGAACATATTTTACATCCAACTACAAAGCCAGGAATCTCTGTCTGTGTGTCCGTCACATATCTCGAGAGCCGTTCTTCCGATCTTCTTCGCACTTGGCGGGTGTAATGATCAGGACGCGAGGGAGTGCACAGCATCGGATTTGGAGCAATTTGGCCAGAGGGTGGCGCTATAACAATGAACTTTATGTTTTGGCCTGTAACTTTTTAACCATAAGTCTCTTCCTGAATTTTGTGGGTCCAGACAATCTATCCATATAAGCCGCGCCCATTTGCGTCCAGAATGCTTTTTCCGGCATTTTGAATTGTGTCCAAATTTGATTTTTTTGCCAGTCCTCCTACACATTTTGAGCAATCGCCACCAAATTTGGTACAGAACATCAATGGACCAAGCCGGAAATAACTACTTTTTCCGATTTTTTAATGTTTCATACAGTTTTGCTACAGCTGGTCCTCACAGTTTGATCAAATGCTGTCTGTGGGAAGGGCGTATATTACAAAAAATGTCATGTCTTCTGAATGCTTTGTGCTATTGCGAGCACATTTGGTGTCCGTGACAAATTTGGTGCCATTTGGCCAATAGGTGGTGCTGTAGCAGCATCATCTAACTATAAAGGAAGTATTCTCTGTCTTTCTGTCTGTCTATGTATGTATGACTGCCCTTCGCATGTTTCGTGAACAGTTCATCCAATCAACTTCACACTTGACGGTTGTATTGCTGGGGACCCAAGGGAGTGCTGTGTCGTAGTTGATGCAATTTGGACACGTTCAATATTAATAAACTTTGAATAAACAAGCGACTAACGTTACAACCAAACCCTTCTTCACTTCCCTGGAGTCAAGGCGCAATGAGCGGCAATCGGCCACATCCCGCCGGGGCACTTCCCGCACATGCAAGTCCCGTTCGATCACGTCCCGAATGGGCACGTCCCGTTCAGGCACTGTACTAGTTTGTTAAAATGCATACTCCTGTTGCTCCCGTATTGAGAGGTTAGTGTTCTTAGGACTGCTTCAACACTTGAAGACTTAGTGGTTTCAACAAAGGCATCAAAGTGGCCTGGGAGTATGCGAGAGTATCTAGTGAGTGGGAAGAGATAGACTACAGTTTCAGCTGAAGTGTCGGGACCGAGGTGCAAAATAAATCTCCCCTTTGGGACATGCGGCATTGAGAGACTGATGCTGCAATGACTTCACACACACACACACACATATGCTATCTGTTCATAATGTGGGATTTAACACCATGATATGACTGACACCAGAAACATGAGACTCACAAGTCACAACTGTACCTGGTTCCCATGAGTCGAACCAAGGACAAAGAGCCCCAAGCTGAATCTGTCACAATGCAGCCCATTACCCACCCAGTCACATTTTTTGATGTATAAGCTTCTGAAGAGCCGAGCATGAAACGGGCTCTTTGTGCAGAACAAAGTTTTACAGAGAACAGTGGCATAATATCTGGTGGGTGTTCCCCTTGAGTCAGTGGATGCCACATATGCACATGACAGACACACACAAACACACACACACACACACACACACAGTGACACGGACAAAAAGCCGCTGACACACAAGGCCCATTCAAATGGATGCATGCATGAGTTTCTCTACACTTGAAGTTTAACGTCCTCTCACTCACGCACACATCTCTCCCCGCCGCTCTCTTGTGACAGAATATGCCCTTTGTTCATGTTCTTTTGAGGGAGCGTCGGGGAGCCGGGCTGCTCGGGCTCTGGGAACGGACATGAATAAATGGACTGTCCTTCATTGCAGCATGAGGAGAGCAGCCAAACACCCCAAGCTGGAGATCTTACATCCATTATCAAAGGGCCTTTTGAAAAAGGCTTCAGCTACAAGTACGGCACGTTTGAAGTGGTACTTACTCACACGCATGTCCAAGCCCACATGTATTTGCACAGGCATGTGGTGAATGCATTCATGGGAAATGCACTACTACTACGGTACTATACACACACACAGAGACATTCCTCTATGTATCAGATCCAACAATATAAGTCTCTTCTGTCCATCCAAATCACAGCAAACCAAATGGACAGTACCAAAGACCTGCGCCATGGAGAGATATTGAAAAGTGGGTCTTTCAGAACAGTAAATTAATATTTGATTCAAACGCTGGCGCTTTTCAGAAAAGAGCTGTCTTGTATGCCTCGAAATGAATTCATCACTAGAACCATCTGCCCACTTTCAGTTAAATGCTTAAAAGTGAAAGACTGAATTGTGTATAGGCTGCAAAATGGAGAAAAGAATATAAGAACATGTTCTCATTCATTTCCCAAGAAGGGGCTGTTTTTTTTTTTCTCAGCGGTTGCTCCGAGTGGGCTGTTAATCTTAATGTGCCAATGTGGCCGACTAACATGTTGGAGATGTTACTCCCCATTAGCACTGATGTGTCTCTGCTTCATAGATCCTGACCAGGCATCCACATCACGCAATGGGGACAGTTAAGCTCCTCTGCAGGTGCAATGGTTTTGGCCCACTTCAAGATATTGCAATTTTAGGAAGGTTTTCTGTGAAACAGTGCCTCTGGGGTGCCATAAACTGTAATCGCATATACAAACTGCAATCGTCATATACCGCAGCTTGGCCAGTGCCCCACGGCATCGGATACTTATGCACAGAGGCACCCTTTAGCCAACCCGGTCTCACTCCCAAATCATCAAATACCTTGGGCATCAGATACCGAAGGTACCGAGGTACCCTTTAGCGACTGTATGCGACACAGTAGGCTTTCAACTAACTCCAATGTAAACCCACCCACAGCATTATTTGACAGTCAGAGCAACTGACCAAATATAATGAACGTGAAAGTCCGCTTAGGGCGGGTGCCTAAGTGCTGTGATGGATGGGTCAAACAAACACAGGACTTTCAACTAGGAGACCGCTGTTTGTGGCTAGACCGTCCCCCTTGGTTCCCCATGTTTGAACAAACCGCAGCAAAAGTGCCCTCTTGGATGCCCCTATGGTAGATGAAACTTGATAAGTGACCACCAGGGTGGCCTTAGAAATTGAGAAACCATGATGCAGTGCCATACAGGCCGCCCTACATGCTAGAACACTTTCTGCACGCTAGTGCCCAACCACGTGCAGCTGGCGCCCTTTTTATTTTTTAAAAAGGGCGTTAGTCAGTCAAGTTAAAGCCAACCAAGATCATGTGAAAAGCGGAAGTTTATTTTGAAAGGACACTACGCATGTAACGTCGTCCCTGACATGTCGAAAAGTAACGCTAGAGGGGTACTTAGAGCGTCATAGTCTGATGTCGATGGGCACTGACCAAGAGTCGGTATTTGACGAGTTTGGAGTGGGAATGTGTTGTTAATCAAGGGTACTACACTGAGTCCTGCAGGCACTAACTAGGCTACACTTTGCAACTTGAATACATCTTTTTAGTTAAAATTTAGGGGCAAAATTAGAAGCTGACAACAGTACATCAACAAAATACGAATATAAACTTTGCAAACACATCAACTGAATAATCCCCTAATTGGGTTAAAACTATTTGTCAATAAAAGATTCATAGCTCCTCCTTATAACTATGAATATAGAAACTACTAGCTATGGTTACTTGATGGAGTTTAATTCAAATACTTGGTCCAGTTACTATTTGTGTCCACAGCAATATCTCAAAGACAGAATGACTGGATCACGGGGTCTAATCTCGGTTCTCTAGTGTCTGGATTTGGGAGAGATTTGTTCATGATCACAGCTATTGATCCGACTGTCCTAGACCATCAGAGGCATAACGTGAATACTAAAAGCTGTGTCAGGTAAAACAGCATTTTGTGATTGATGCAGTATCTATGAAATTTGAAAGTTTAAAGAACTTGGACATCAATAAACATGCACTCTCTTTGTACCTACACGTATTCGCCTTGCTTTTTGGGAAGTCTTACATTAGGTGCTATTTCAGTTAGAAGGAGAGAAGTAGCCATGTTTTCTTCAAGGCCTTTCCCCCCAAAAACTCTCATCTCTAAAATATCGCTGGGCTGGCAACTTTACTCCGAGACACCTAGAAGAGTGCAGCTGCCTCGAGCACACTTCTAATAGCCATCTGTGTGCGACTTTATAAATCACTTAACCAACAAGCCTCTCGGTTGCGTTCCTTCTTATGATCATCATTGACCGACATAAACTCTGTTACTGATTTTTCGTCTTTCTGTGGAGGATAAGCTGCCTTTCTGTTGTTGCCTCAGTTCTAGTGGCCTTGTTGTGGGCTTAACGAGCATCATCGGCCTACACACACACGCAGACACACACACACACTGCCAGACAACTCTCTTGACTATGAAGTGCTCTAATTAGTCTGGATAAACAGTGGAGTTGATAACAGTGTGCTTGTTTAAAGCTAATAGAGCTTCCTCAGTGATTGATCTGTTTGCTCTGTTTGTGAAAAGGTCACAGGTCGGCAAAACCCGACAGTACTGGCGCGTGCAGGATGGATGACCAGTTTGTTGTACAGACAAATGCTATGTAGACTATAGAACTGCATGTTGTTGTCAGTTCTCAACAATAGCACTCTGCATCCTACTCAGATAAAACCATAGACTGTACTCCCACTGTACAAAAGTGAAGCCAAATTATCCCCGATACGGGAGCTGCCATCTTGAGATTTTGATGTCATTTGGAGCCATAGTCTGGGCAGTAGTGATCGGACCGTGGAGCCGCGGTATTGAGGTCACCCAACCGAACCAATCGCGAGCCGAGCACGGCCGCAGCTCGTCAGCGAGAGAGACTCACAGCTGTCAATCATGACATCTCACCCGCTTTTTATAGCATCAAATAACTAATTAAAACCAAACTTATCAAAAAAATTAACACTTGAACATAAATCAGTGTGATAAGAACTAACTAATAACAGAAACCATCTTTGGGAAAAATGTATTTTGTACTTTGACTTTTTAGTTTGGCCCTTGTCCCATCCGCTAGCAGGGAGGGGGCGGGCTTTATGACTTATACTGCAGCCAGCCAGCGGGGAGGGCGATCAAGATGTTTTGGCTTCACTTTTGGGGAGCTGTCATGTCGTTCATCTTACAGTCTATGGGCAAAACCCGGTATATAATACTAGTTGGCACACAGCTGCATTGTGGAACACAACTGTGGCATATCTACAGCAGGCATGAACTACATACATGGAAATTCATTCAAAAGACAAATATCTAAAATGTCAACCTCCTGGTGGCGCTAGAGTAATGGCCGGGGGATCACTGAAGTCAGTAAGCCTCCTCCTTTCCCAGCTGTTAAATTCAGCAACATTTTGTATTTCGAAAGGGATCCACTGCCTAGAGTGAACAGATGTGGCCCAGCCGTTTCCTGTTGGTTTGGCAGCGTGTAGTGAGGCTTGAGATGCTCAATTAAGAGATCAAACACAACATTTTCTACTGCGGAAAAGGGTTGGTCTTCCATAAATAAATTTCCCGATTTTCTCTGTTATCAGTTTTGTTTTATTGCTGTCTGGAGGAAATTTCTCACACTTCTTTAATGGCTCCAACACTGTTGCTTCTGTATAAACGTCACACTTGTCGCTCGAATAAGTTTATCATATTCCTCTACGTGATATTTAAGCAGGTGGTGTCGAAGCTTCTAACACTCCCAAAAAGCTACAGTATATATTGCTTTATAACTTATTTAACGGAAAACACAGCCACACAGCTGACATGATGTCGGCTGGCAGCTGTTGTGGTTACATTAACAACAGGTCGCAAGTTATAAGATTACACACATTTCAATGTATATTTGTCAATGGCTCATATCAAATTGTACATATTTTGTGATCCCTGATCCCATATTTTTGGCTAGACTGATGCAGACACTGAGTATCAGACTGGTACATTCCTAGTTATCGATATCTTAATGATTTCTTGGGGTGCAAAGCAAAAAAGATCCTGTCAAAATAAAATTAATGAGGTTGTCGCAGGCTATACTACCCATACTACATCGACTCCACTAAGCCACGGGTCTTCCTGTGTGAACGCAGTCTCTGCACACATTACAAGCGGATATGCAATAGAATATCAATTGGATCTTCAACAAAAGGATGCCATGCTTTTCCTCTGGACGTGGCCTTGATCAGTCTGTTCTCATACACCGTTCGTAGCTATAAATAGTAATGCACTGTAATTCGTATATATCCCACAAAATCAATTTGTATGTAATCCACGTAATTGTGAACCAGGAAGTGTTCAGAGCGACAAACACCGCGAGGAGGTTGGGATGGATGGGCGGGTAAAAAAAAACCCAGGAGACCGCTGTTTTTACCCAAGTCAACATTGATTTATTTGTCACGTAACTTCCGTACTTAAGTTACAACACTTTTTAGTGTTATTTTAACCCAAACCAAAATCTTTTCCTAAATCTAACTATTAATAATTAGTTTCCTGTGAAGTTTATAAGGAAAAGACTGCAGCGGAAATTGACACGTGTGTCATGTGTTGCTGAACATTTGCAGGAAAAGGCACGAAAAATGAGGAATAACTTTTTGTAAGACATCGTATGAACCTTTGTATGAGGATACGTTGCCTTGATCGATGTTTCCTTTAAAGGGTGCCTGCTTCAGTGTTTGCTGCCTGAAGAAAAACTCTAATTGCTCTACAAGACTATAAAAGCTACATTGTCTGAAATTTGACAGAAACACACTGCAGGTGGCTTTTAGACGGTGCAATTTTCATGCAATCAAATCAAAATTTAAGCTTGCTGAGCAAATGCTGCTGAAAATGCGTCTGAAAAATATTTGTAAAAGTATCTGAAAAATACTCCATGAGGCTACCAAAGATGCACTTTTTTTTTTTTTTTTAATCATATTCCAGCACAGTTGTTCATCAGATAGATTTTTCAGTGCATTTTGTAAAAAAAAAAAAAAAAAGAAAATGGCCAAAACGTTAACCAGGCACCGACACATTGAAGCTCCGAATGCTTACAGCTGCATCACGGCAGGGCCTGCTAGATTGCATTGATTATTACTGAGGGGAACCATATGGGAGAGGAGGGAAAAAAAGAGAAAATAGAGGAGGGCAATGGATGAGGATAGCACTGGGGATGAAAGTGAGATTTATATGTAAAAGAAGAAGAAACCACAGGAGAGGCTGAGAGCAGATACATGGAGAGTAAATAAGATGAGATGTGGAGGGGAGAGGAGAGAGCATCCTCTCTGTGTGGACGGGAGGCTAATCCCCAAACATGGAGCAGATTAAGTGCATGACACGAAATGCATGTTTATGAGACACTGAGGAACGATACACTCACACATACACTCACACCAGATTTGATGATATGAGCACCTATAGCACACACATACACAACCTCACCTTTGGTAATGTCATACCCATGCAGGTAAAACATCTATTTGTAAAATGTCCAAAGCTCATGAGTACAATTACAATTAAAGTGTTGCATAATGACTTTTTTACAGAACTAAACCAGCAACACTGTGATGCGGTTATGTTCAGTAGAGAGCAAATCAAATACAGAAATAAAAACAGAGAAATACACCTGACCACAAACACAAACAGATGGCTACAGATTCTAATTGCCCTTTATAAAACATAAATGCTGTCTCATTGTCCTCCTTACATGACACAACAAAATTAGGTTTGTCATTTTGTGTGTATGAGTGAGAGAGAGAGAGAGAGAGAGAGAGAGCGAGAGAGAGAGCGGGGGTGAGAGAGGCACTATGATTTCCCAGGGATTATATATCCATAGTGCCATCTAGTGTCTCACATAAAAAAACACACACAAACACACAGACAGTACACTGTTTCTAAAGTAAAGCCTTTCCATGCAACACATTACAGAAGCTGACATTAAATAAAGAGATTTATATAGTAGCTATTCCCTTTTTAAAAGTCTTCATTTCCCTGTTCCTACAACTCTAAGGCTTTATGAGAGTTGGCCACAGCAACAGTTGTAAACATTGTATGCTAAAGTCCCACTTAAGTGTGAATTCACAGAATTAGAAAGAAAATAAAACAGAAAGAGAAAAAAAGAATAACACTGCATAGGATGAATAGCTATTATGGAGAGCAGCTGTAATGGTTTTAAAGAGCGAGAGCCATCTGCAGTTCTCATAAGAAATTAACTACATATTAAAACAAATAATTCATATTAGTAAAATGATTCATAAAAATAAGTTATGGATACATTGAATCATTATGTCAGTAATTACGTCTTGTTATTTGATCTGTGTGTGGTAATGATAATTAAACTGATCGTTTATTCAGATTAGTTATGGCCGTTGTTTAAATATTTTAGAGCCGTCTTCCTTAAATAGAACAGTAGAAAAATGTGTAATGACATCACACGTTAGCTAATAAATTTGTACTTAAAGGGATAGTTCGGGTGTTTTGAAGTGGGGTTATATGAGGTACTTATCCAAAGTCAGTGTATTACCTACAGTAGATGACCAGTTTGGAGAAGCAGACGGACCGCACGACTAAAGCAATGTACTGTACACTTGCTTAGTGTCCCCAGAGTCAGAACTAAACATGCAGAAGCAGCGTTCAATTTTTATGCACCAAATATTTGGAACAAGCTCCCAGAAAACTGCAGGACCGCTCCAACTCTTAGTTCTTTTAAATCAAAGCTTAAAACTTTCTTGTTTGCTGCTGCCTTTTTATTAAACCAAATAATTATCTTATACTGCACTATAACTTTTACTCTTGTGTGTTATACTCTATTTGAGCTTCTATCCTAGCTTTTATTTTGAGCTTGTTTTTATTTTCTAATCTTTGACGTTTTTATGTTTTTATGACTGTTTTAATTATGTCGCAATGTTCTTTTGCACTTTGTCGCAATGTTCTTGAATGTTTGTGTAAAGCACTTTGAACTGCCCTGTTGCTGAAATGTGCTAATAAATACAAATAAAGCTGCCTTTCCTTGCCTTACTGCTGGGGACGAGGCCGGCAGCAAAACGTATTTTAGCCAACTAAAAGAAAGGTTAAGTGTACGCTATATTTAGAATATTTTCGCCGGTTCACACGCTATACGCTATGTGTGACTTTGGAGAATCAGAATTAACCAAAGTCACACAATGACACAAACAAACTAACCGATCGAGGCAGCGGTAGACCAGCAACTCCCATGTTCTGTGAGGTAAAATTACTGCTTTTTTCAATGGAGTCTGGTTGCTTTGGCGAGAGCATAAATAACGGCTTCAGTTCCCAGTCGGAAACATACACTGTATAGCTGTCTCAAGGCAAGGTAAACCGGCAAAATTATTCTAAATACAGCGTACACTTAAACTGATTGAATTTATTTTTTTTTAGCTCTTTCTTTTAGGTGTCTAAAATATGTTTTGCTGCCGGCCCCGTCCACATCAGTACATTGCTTTGGTTTCGTGTCTGTACTTCTGTCTGCTTCTCCAAACTGGGGGCGTGCCGACCGTCATCTACTGTAGGTAATACACTGACTATTAATAAGTACATCATACAACCCCACTTCAAAACACCCAAACTATCCCTTTAAGTACAAATGTATCAACTAATGTGTGACGTCATTACACATTTTTCTACTTTTCTATTTAAGGAAGACGGATCAAAACACCCAAACTATCCCTTTAAGCTCATAACAGGTGTTAAGAGGAGCAGACGTAAAAACTTTCATAAACTAGACGTATGTTTGATGATGGAATCAACCGGCAATAGAAAGCAGTAAAATGTATTAATTTGTGAGTTTACTTCATTACTTTGTTGGGTGTAAAAAAAAAAAAACAACAACAAAACTCACTGTTGAAGCACCAACAGAAAAAAGTAAAGGTGAATAAAACATCCTGAGACTGAGGGAAGATTTCTTGCTATACTAGACTAGAGAACATGAAAAATTCATTTCCAATTACATTTGGACATGCTACTGTCAGATATTCCTAATCGTTCAAATATTTTTGTCACCGTGACAGGAATGTTCCTGTCAGCCTGCATTTTCGGAGCCATGCGTCAAAATAGAGCACTTCCCTCTGATGCTGCGCTCGCACACAAACAGGTTTTTACAGTGCGCATTAAAACAGAAGAGAAATGACATAAACATGTCACCTGTAGCAGTAAAAAGAAAATACGTAGTCCTGGTAGGGCAGGAAACCGATAACATGGGCCACGTTCTGCTCTGTTGCAGAACAGCAGTGATATAGGAGCTGCTGTTGCTACTGAAATCCAATATACTCCGGCTGACAGGAGCCGTGTCCTGCAAAATCCATTATGAAACAGGCCCTCTATACTTAGGAGGAGTACAAAGGCCACAGCTTTGCATGTCTGTGAGTGTGTATACAGTGTAATTGCTGCTGAGGATATCGAGTTTATGGGGGCACCCACTGTGTACCAAACTGTCCCTTGCTCCCCCCTCTCAGTGTCGCCCCTCCATCTGTTTCATCATGTCTCCGCTGTCCTCCAGGCTGCATCGCTCTCCAGCGTCTACTCCGCTCTACTTCATCAGTCCCTCCAGGATTCAAATGACTTTAATGGCTGGACTGGTTTCAGATAAATGAAATGCTTCTTGCACTTACTGTCTGCGGCCTGCACTAGATTATAGTTGATCTTTTCTGGTAAAAACCTCTCACTTCTTTATAGACTTGATTTTCATTACTAGTATTTGGCCTATACTTAAAGATAAGGAAATATGTCATGGAGTGGTAATTGACAGGTGGCTATTAAAGCTTCAGTATGCAACAATTTTTTGGCATCATGGGCAAAAAATTCCATAATAACCTTTCAGCATATTGTAATTCAAGTGTTCTCAGAGAAAACTAGACTTCTGCTCCTCCTCATGGCGTTGTTTTCAGGCTTTAAAACATCTAGCCTGTGACGGGAGACTTTGACCAATCACAGGTCATTTCAGAGAGAGAGAGCGTTCCTATTGGCTGTGCTCCAGTCATGTGAGCGGTGCTTGGTATTCCCTCAAGAGATCTCAACATGGCTGCCGGGTCACAAACTTTCTCATTTTACAGCTAAACCGTACACTACAATATGATTCTGAAAACATTTTAGGAGAGAAATAGGCATTACAGTAACAGAATATTGATTCATATTTGATCAGCGCTGCCTAGTTTGACCGTTTGATCGGAGTTCGCGAGTGATTGACAGCACACCCCAGGTCAGCTTTGACTGGTTGTTTTCCTCCGGTCTGTGAGATCTAGCAGATGCCATTAGGAGCACCGGAGGACACAGAGACACGTGATCTTTTTCAGGATATAGCGACCGTTTTATAAAAAATAACTTTTTTTAATCATATTTGCTCCAATCTCGCCTAATTCAGCTTTAATGGTTAGCAATGTCATGTAGACATTACCAATACTGATATCAGCTATAGCCTCATAATTAGATTTTTTTGTCACTACTTTTCCCCCGTAATAACATCTTTCTTTTTTTTTTAGATACTAAGCCCTTCTTTACACTGGTGTCTCTTCCATCATGAGCTGGAACCCAAAATGGGACACGGAGATGTTTTTGGCAGATCTTATAAAGAAACACTCCAACTTGATTCTCTAGCTGGATTTTTGTTTTTGCCGTAAGCTCCGAGCCATTTTATGTTCTTCCTTTTCTACCCCCATGTGCAGTTTCCTAGAGCATCTTGAAAGAGATGTCATTAATTATTAGCATCTCCCTTGTCAGGAGAGTTGTGTGTGAGAGACAGAGAATAGGGGCCTCATTACAGAAAAATAACCTAACTGCTTGTCCTATCTTAAAGTTTCAAAGATAGGAAAAATCCCATCTTCCTATTACAGAAGAAATCCCTGAAGTCATGTGTCCTATCTCCTACCTCAGGCCTCCTATCTTATCTTAACTATAACTGGAAATTAGATTCTTCAATCGGCACTCGTCCTGTCATGCCTGTATCCACGTTTAGAATGTGTCCGTAGGCTACTCGAGATTAGGGATGCACCGATCCGACTTTTTCAGTCCCAATAGCGATACCCAAGTCCAGGTATCGCTATCGGGACTGAAAAAGTCGGATCGGTGCATCCCTAGTCAGGATACATGTTTCCGTAATACCAAATATCCTAAATGTCATCCTAAACTGAGATAAGAAAGGAAGTTTCTGTAATGAGGCCCCTGGTGTACATCTCTTGTGGGTTGGCAGTGATGGGTAAACACAAAAGCGCTACCCTAATTCAAGAATAAAAGGAACTCGTCACACCAGGGGGATATTTCAAACTGTCGCTGCGTGAAACTGAGACAAAAACAGGCTTCAAAAAGAGGCTGGTGAGGAAATGTGTGAAAACATTATCTGAATATTACATCAACATCTCATACGCCGAGGGAGGCTGCGAACAACTGCGATCTGTTTTGATCCATTCAGGTTGATTCACCTCGGTAAGCATCGGAACTTCAGACTCCGTTAAGTCTTTTGTAACAATTTCACCATTTTATTCCCAAGAAAGACATGCTGTAATGTTGTTTTTTTTCGGCTGTGTTTTTTTTTACACATTCTGTAAATCACCCTGATGAATGCCCCGTGAAACGCGTTGGAGAAATAAAGAAAAGTCTTGCAGTTTAACAGTGTTGCAGAGTTGTTGTTTTTTTCATATTCGGCCTTTTGTTACTTGAGCGTATAGTTGGCTGGTGAGATAGCGACAACACACACCTCCTACAAGGTCACACACACACACACACACACACACACACACACACACACACACACACACAATGAGGTACAAGATTAATTGAGCAATTCTAGTTTGAGTAATATGTGACTTTGGAATGGGCTCCTCATCCTCTACCTCTAATTCTCTCCAGCTATTTATTCCCCCAGCAGTGTTATCCCCCTATTGTTACCTCAGGTCAGCTATAAGGCCGTTGGATAGTTGCCTAGCAGAGGGAATCAACACTCCATGCACACTTCCAGCTCCTGTTCTCTTTGATTTGAGCAGTTTTACTTCATTATTTTTCATAATTAATTCATTTAGGCAAATTTCAGGGCCAGACACGGTCACTGTTACAAAATCCTCCTCAGTCACTGATTAGTTTAACATTAACATTAACATCAAAATCCAAAAATGTCTCCTCTACCCAGTGAAATCTTGATTCACCATAGATGGCCAATCCTCTCAATAATAAATTTGACATTTTGGGATATACGCTTGTTCACTTTCTGAGCACGAAAAGTTAGATGGAAAAATGTATACAACTCTCAAATCTGTACGCTAAATATGAAGCTATAGTCAGGAGACTGCTAGCTTAGCTTAGCATAAAAAATGGAAACAGGGGGACACAGTGTAAACATAATTAAATCCACCAAACAGCACCACTAAAGCTCGCAAGAAATTACTGCTCCGGGCCAAGAAACAGTAAAACCCTCAAACCGGGACCCTTTAGTGTGCCGCACATTCATGCACACGCACATGCATGCGCTTATGCATGCACCACAGGCGTTTTCATCAAGATGAGGGGCAATTATTTCAGCGCTTAGCACCCCTACTGAGTGCATCTTTCAACACCATGGACAGCGTCTCTGCTGATGAAAAACCATGTTTTGTCTCCCAAAATCAACCAAAACGATTATAAAACTGAATAATAATACTTGTAAACACAAAACACAAGTAAACACAGGGTATTTGTCAGTGTGCAGACTACCGGCTTAATGGCCGACTGTGACACAGGCTCTGCCAGCTATTGTATATTGCTATATGGCCATCTTAATATGATCTTTTATTTCAGTATTTCCACCGTGCGCGACCGAAAATGTGCTCTTTCAGTGTGTGCAGAAGGCAACATTTTTAGTGCCGGGTACTTTACGAAGGAAGGAGTAAACGTCCTGGAGCTCTTTAGAAAAGACACTTTGTCTTCGGTGTGACGGACAACTGTTAGCGTACTGACAGGTTCTGCCAGAAAGCGTCATAGCAACAGCCTTGACAACGACATTGATTGACTGACACACATACAGGAAAATCAGTGTTGAATCATCATCTTTATTATTATTATTATTTTAATTGTGGTGAAAACCGGGACATTTGAGTATTTTACACATATTTGTCAGGACTTGAAACCGGGACAATCCCGGACAAACCGGGACGTCTGGACACCGTAAGTTAGGAACATAACCTCCCATAAAACTGCCACTTGTTGTTTTTGCAGGTACGTTATTGTCCAGATTGAACAAACAAGATATAACGTATTAATTGAGCTTTAGAGGTGCTGATAGGAAAACTTTGTTACCATTTGACAGAGCCAGGCCTTGCGGTTTCCCCCCCCCCATTTCCGGTCTTTGTGCTTAGCTAAGCTAACCAGCTGCCGACAATAGCTTCGTATTTACCACAGAGACAAGAGTGATATCAATCTTCTCATCTAACTCTCGGCAAGAAAGAGATATATGACCAGTGGCGAAAGACTGGGAACATGTCCTTGAAGACAAAGCCTCATCATTGTGTGAGAAATGTACCACCAGTACTCAGTGAGGGGACAGAGAGACCACGCTGCCTCTGGGCTGCGGTTTAATGCAAAGCAGTAAAGATCTAATTACAAGGCAGATACTGTATGCCAGGCTCCATTTGAAGGGAGCAGACAAGATCCCCTGGGAAAGACAAGAGAAAACTCAGGCTCAATATGCTGTCATTCTAAATACACTCCCCGTCCAGCAGAATCGATGGCTTGATACAGCGATAGGAGAACCACTCGGAATAACAAAATTATAATTAATAAAATTCAAAATTCAGATTGAATCTCACAAATGAAACCACAAAATGGCAAGAATTGTGTTACAAGAAAGCAAACTAATACAAACTACAGTAGTACAGCAAGTACATTTTAGTATTTGTTCAACACGTTTCTGAGAAAAAAAGCTACACTTCGTACGGGGAAGTGTGCACTACAGTTGCCAATTCTACAAAGGTCCAATGCACAGTATAACAGGATCTGTGGTTCCTGTGCTGAAATACTTAGTCGATTCAGTCATTAGTTGATTGATCAATTTATCATTAAAGTAATTTATCAAGCAAAAATGCCAAACACACGCTGGTTCCAGCTACTCATATGTTAGGATTTGCTGCTTTTATATCATTGAAAATTGGATATTTTGGGCAATTGAATGACAATTTATCATTTATGACATTTTATTGACTAAGCAATTAATGGATTTCAAAGATTCAAGGATTCAATTAATCAACAGATTAATCGGTAATGAAAATAATCAGCAGCTCTATCCCTAAAGGTAATTTTTAATGGAAATTACAAAGAATTGCTCCAGGCATACAGTATGTTAATACTAGTTTATAAGAGCAAAGTCAGTATAAAATCACTATGAGGAGTAAGTGAACGACAAATCCAATGTTCTGTCACTGTTATGGGGTATAGTTTTATTACCATTTTAATTGATCTAATCTGGAATATATGGATACCGCCAACATTACAGCCAAACAATACCAAGATCAACAACAAGTACCAGAATAATGCAGCAATCTGGTAAGCACAAATGTGTCGGATGCTGATTCATAATGTGTCATCCGAAATTGTCCACAGAGTAACAGCGTCTTGGATCCAGTCAGAAAAATTCAGTTCAAATCTCTTTGAGCAAAAAAAAAAAAGGAGCTTTTTTTAATCTCATTGCCTGCAGGAGATGAGATGAACGGTTACGAGAATGCGTAAAATCTATATGGATATCAAAGACGATCGCAAGGAAAAAAATAGCCTTTAACCAATCCACTCGGGTCTCTCAACTCCGATGTGAATGTGTAAAGGGTGAGATTTATGTAGTCACACGGGCCGCGGCGCTGCGATAAAGTGTTAACATAAAGGCTCCGCTTCATTATCTCGACCCATTCAAACACAATCATCACCATAGTTTTATACTTTGGCGCATATAAAAGACAAACAGCCAACCACATTTAGAGTGGTGTATGAAATCTTTCTGATAATCAGACACACAAACACACTGCTGGAATGAAAGTGTTTTTTTTTTTTTTTATCTTAGAACACAACTTCAACCCAGCTGCAGAGGGGTGGTGGTGGTGGTGGTGAGGTGGTGGGGTGTGGGCTGCATGCATTTTCCCAGGATGCTTAGCCTGCGCGGGTTATGCTGGTTTGCTTTTGTTGGGGTTTTCTGAGAATAAGTTTCCTCTCTCATCGGTCAAGGAATTCAACCATGGGATGTGAAAATGATGCA
Source organism: Sebastolobus alascanus (assembly GCA_916701645.2). Taxonomy (NCBI): domain Eukaryota; kingdom Metazoa; phylum Chordata; class Actinopteri; order Perciformes; family Sebastidae; genus Sebastolobus; species Sebastolobus alascanus. The sequence continues at coordinate 389,639 of CAKAOJ020000163.1, forward strand.
ACTTTATGAGTTTTTTATTTTGTGGGTGAGGAAAAAAAACAGAGGTGGTGGTGGAGGTGTCGAGCCTCTGAGAGCAGGAGGGCTGATTCAAGATCACTGTCAAAGCCTGCTTGTATGATCACAGCTGACCTGACCAGTCTTAAGGGGATGGGCAGTGAGTTCACCAGATCCTCTCTTTATAAAGTTCTGTCATCTTTGATTTATACCATTCAATCTGAAAGTTTTAAACACGGATCAAAGTTTTATATCAAATGTTGTACAAGAAACTTTTCTTCCATCTACTTTTCACCTGCCTTATACTGTAACTTATTTTTGATCAAGAGGTCGACTCTTTAATTCCAGGGTCAGGGGGATCCTTAAAATAAAAAGCGATAATCTCACTAGTACAGCCCTCGAGTCCTATTGAGTTTTATGGAGTTACTGTATCTGAAACGATCATATGATCCTACAGCTCAGCATTAAAGCTCTCAGCGCTCTCAGGTTTAGCCTGGCTATCAGTGTGAAAAGATGTCGCATCGGGTTTAGGGAGGGAGACTCTCTTGCCCTCCGTCTTTTAAGTAAAAGTTCTATTTTCGTCAGCGAGTCACGCCGTGCCAGATCGCTACCCGTACAAAGTCTATGTGTGGTAATATTCCACTGAAAAGCAATAATGAGGCACAAAATGACTCGTCTTTTGGTCATGCAAATCATTCTTGCTTTACAATTCATGTGATATATACAGTATATATTTCCCTGCGTGCTCACAGCAAGAGAGGAGAGGGAGAGACGCTGCCAGAGGAGCCGCTGACTGAGTTTACTCGGAGCAGCAAGTCGCTAAAAGGGTCTGAAAAGTCCGGGGCTATTCATAAAACATTCCGTAGCGCTGTAGCCTCGGATGCCCGGGCCATTCTGTCTGAAGGCCCTGTCTTTTTTTGGGCCCGTAATTTCTCCGTGCATCTCTTGCGTTTTGTTTTATCCATTTTGTAATAATCTTTTTTTTTTTGCACGTGCTGTTGAATGAAGGCACTGAGCCCAAAGGGGGAGGAGGGGTTAAAAGATGTGATTGGGCCAGCCCCAAAAAAAAAAATATTTTGGTCGTCGCCATCTTGTTTTTTTGCAACCAGAAGCAATGGTGGAATGTAACTCGGTACATTTACTCAAGTACTGTAAGTACAATTTTGAGGTACTTGTACTTTAACTTGAGTATTTCCATTTTATGCTACTTAATAATTCTACTGCACTATATTTTGGAAACCAATATTGTACTTTCTACTCCACTACATTTATTATTTATTTGACAACATTGGTTACTTTACAGATTTAGATTATGAATATATCAACTAATAATTATGATGTACTATTATAGGTTAAGCTACCCAGCAGTATATTTAAGTAGTTGAAATTGGTTCCACCTTTACCAGCTGCAACATTAGTGATGAACACATTAATGCATCAATAATTATAATCCAGTGATAATAGATATGATTCTGAAATGGGACATTCTGCATGTTATGTTATGAGTACTTTTACTTTTGTTACTTTAAGTATATTTTGATGCTAAAACTTTTGTACTTTCACTTAAGTAAAATGTTGAATGCAGGACTTGTAACAGAGTATTTTTACCGAAGTGAGTACTTCTTCCACCACTGACCAGAAGTGACACGAGAGGGTGGAGTTAAGTACAACCAAACGCTGAATAAGACATTTTTATGCAACCCAAAGATCGAAAACCAAGACCGAACAACGCCATGGTAGCAACCTGTCAATCACAAGGTAGCCACGCCCTAAAGCATACCCTGCTTTATGGTCTATTTGACTCTAAATGGGACCATAATTTACTAAATGAACATCAGGCTGTATTGAAGAAGACTTGAAACTAGCGATTGAGACCATAAACTCATGTTTACAATGTTTACTGAGGTAATAATCAATTGAGAAGTAGGGTCATTTTCTCATAGACTTCTATACAACCAGAGGAGTCGCCCCCTGCTGGCTATTAGAAAGAATGCAGGTTTAAGGCACTTCAGCATTGGCTTCACTTCTCAGACCCCGGAGTTTGTGTACTCCAAACATTTAACACTTTTGGAGCAACGATTTACGATGCTGATGACAGCAACTTCACTAAACGAGCATCTTCACATCTCAAAACGAGGAGGGAAATTACAAAGCGGTGAACACGGAATGTGAAATCCCTTCAAATACATTTATGCAACTATAATCATGCAAGTATAATCATCTGATTACGTGGGATGCGGACTATACAGAGGACTCAGATAGCAGATAGCAATTATGTGGCACATAACAGCCCGGTTTATCACATTATTTGCAGCTCGATATTCTATGAAAACCACGGGACATTATTCATTAATGTAAATTTACAAGACATGTTGATTGGAGCCGCCTCCGGGGGTTCAGACGAGTGTCAGTTAAACGGGGACGATGGGTCGGTCAGCTGTTCTGGCAGCTGAAATGGCCGAGGTTAAGCAATTAGCGCGGGGTCGCCGAAAAAAACAGACGCGACCTTCTAATTTAGCACCGTATGCCTGCGACAAATTGTTTCTTCTCTATAAACCCAATAATTAACATTCCTGTCAACACAGCGGAGGACGCGTAACAGATAATCTGGATGGAAACTGGCAGCAGTGCGTGGAGAACGGATCGGGCCTGCTGGGGAGATGATTAGAAACTACAAAGGAAAGATTTAGATCATGTTTGTAGGCGGGGTGTGTGTGTGTGTGTGTGTGTGTGTGTGTGTCGAATTAATCTGAATAAGAAAGAGAGGTACACAATAAGTGGGGGCGAGGCGGAGGGGAGGAGGAGGAGAGAGAGGGGAGCAGGAAGATGGAATTGAGTGAGCTCGCGCATGTATGTGGAAATCCTTACATTGCAGTTTGGCAGCAGAGGTCAGAAAGACGGTGAGAGGTTATCACTGTGAATTAAGTAGAGAAGAGCTCACTGTTGCAACGTCTCGTCCCCTGCTGCGATTAGAAGTAGAACAAGGGGTGACAGAGGACAAGCAGAGGTCGCTGTCATCTTCCATTTAGCTCCCACTGAAACTACTACAGCATCTACAACCTCCTACAGAAAGCCACTAATACGGTACGTGATCATCAGGTGCTAAGATAGCATTGCAGAGGACTACTCTGATCAAGCATTTTAACCCATTTGTGCCCAAAAACTGTTTAGTATGATAATGAAATTTGGTACGGACATACTTTGGGCAAGTATCTAACAGTTCAACTTAGAATCTTTTACATCAAATAAAAAAAACAGAATTTTATAAATAGTCAAAGTCAAGATTTTTGAAAAATTAGGAAAAACTTTAACATTGTATTTATTAAATGTTTTCCATATAAACTTGTTTTTTTTACACTGCATATGTGTGCATATCTTTGACTACTTGTTATAAGTCCATAGATACCAAATACTTGAGTGAGCTCCTTGTAGTTTCTGAGATACAGACATTTTCTTATCATACTATATCTAGTATTTGGGCACATGGGACTACTGTTTTTTTCCTAAAATATAATGAGTTTATTGAAAAAACAGTTGTCCCATCATGTGCCCAAAGATTAGATATAGTAAGATAAGAAAAACTCACGGTTTGACCAATTTTGAAGGCAAGCCCAGAGAACACGTCCACCAAAGGAAATTATACATTTTAGTTGCAGGCACAAAAGGGTTAAATAAATAGCTTTAAATTCACCATTCCTCCATGGATAGAGGAGACAACAAAAAAAAACTGTCCGAGCCTTTCACATACCTTCAAATACATCACGTCATACATAGGTTATGATTCACAAACAATTCAACTTAAGAAGAAGACAGGTTTAAGTAAAGGCAGGGTGGAAAAATTGGATTAAGCTTAATCCAGACAAGCTATATTGACGGTTTGTTCCAAATCTGTGTGCTGTCAGAAGAGAAATAAATTCTAAAGCTATGAATTTGCCTACAAACCCTGCCGTTTCACAGGAGAGGATAAACTGCGTTATTGTAGAATCGAATAAAGCAATCATCAGGTTCAGAGGCAGTTGGGAATGAAACCTTTTCATTGCTTAATATACAGCTGAAGGCCACGGGGCATTTATGGTTTTCCTGTTTTCCTCTCGTAAACACAATTGAGATTATTTCAAGCAGGTCCCCGCTGAGCATCACGGCACCAGTCAACATCTCATGCTGTCCCCTGTGTTGGATCACTCATTCATACAGAGCTTCACCCTCCCTGCTCTACATGCAGGACATGCAGTCGCCTTGGTCATGCAATCTGCCTCTAATAACATCACCACGGGGGAGTTGGGCGATAACATCATGGGGCTTGACTTATAGTCAATAGAAACCAAGATAATAAGCAAGGCACTGTTAGGAAACTACACATACTGGCACACATATTGCATGCTAATGCTAAAAATATATGTATGGAAAGATTTTTGCATTTAGATACCGATGTGACAAATATGTGGTACGTGATGATACTTTCACAGTATACAGTATGAAAAGATGCAATACCAGGTAAATTTATTTAAAAAATAAGTTAAATGTTTCATGTAAAATATTCCACTCGTGCAATACTGCCTTAACTCAACTGGACAATAATTTGTGCAATAATTCAACTGTGCAATACCCTGGCATTAATACTACATTTATACTTTACATTTCAAGAAATATTCTTATTTAATTCATATTTATACTATAACTGCATTTATATTCAACACACTTAATAGATTCCCCTTCTCTGCATTTTGTATTTACTTATTTGCACTATGGTTATATGTTATATATTGTATGTTTTTAATGTACATATTTCTTATATTCTCATTTTTTAATCTTATTTTTATTATTTACTTATATTGCTCTACATATATTCTGTTATATATTGTAGCATTATGTACATAATTTACATGTTACATACTCCTTTATTTCTATTTTCTTACATTTCTTTATGTTTATATAAGAGCAACTGTAACGTCCCAATCAATAAAGTATTTCTGATTCTGAGTCTATAGATATGAAATATATTATCAAATGCAGGTCAATACATAGATCTGCAAATATGGAAAGATATTTTTATTGCATAGGGGTAGGAGAACCCAAAAAGACGTATTTTAATGATTAATTGATTAGTCGATTGACTGAAAATGATTCCGTAACTATTTTGATAATCGATTAATTGTTTAATTTAAGACATTTGATGACATCACCTCGGAAACCTCTAGGAAATCATCACGAAAGAAATCGACACATTAATCGATAGTGAAGATAATAATGAGTTGCAGCCCTACAGCGGTGGTATGTTCCAGTCCTGTGTTTCTGTATCCTTTGGTGTTGGAGACGGAGATTGTAGCTTTTGAAATGAAATATAAAAAAATCGTTTATTGCTCAAAGTGCACCTTAATATATTGTTTCTATAGAGGCAGTAACACACTGGCTACTACGGTTAGAATCAGTGACCCATAAACATTGGTTAGCCGACCGTTTGTCAATGTTTTTGCTGTCTGTCAAGAGGGGGCAGGATGTCGGACTCTGTGTGTGTGTGTGTGTGTGTGTGTGTGTGTGTGTGTGTGTGTGTGTGTGTGTTCGAGGGTAAATGCATGCACATGTGCATGAAGGGCACAGAGAAGGCAGCGGTCTCCCGAAGGAGGAATTTATTTAAAAAGAGCCTCCCATGACCTGGCTTGATCTCGTCCCTTCATTCTACGGTGGGGGTTGTGTGCACGCATACGTGTGTGTGTGTCTGTGTGTGTGTGTGTGTGTGTGTGTGTGTGCGCTCAGTGTTGGGGATTTGCAGATCTGTCTGACGGCTGTCCCCCCGAGGATAGGACTGCACTCCCACCGATGGCTCTCATAGCGCTAATCTGACTGACAGCTCGGTCCAGCTTTCAGCCAAGAAACAGCCCACCAGCAAGGTCCAGATACCTGACAGCACCAAGACTCTTATCTGCCATCAGATGATCCGCCACACTGTTCCAGAGCAAATGCTGAACCGCCTGTCTCCCTCTCTCCGCTTCTTTATGTCTGTCTGCTTGTTGTTTGTCAGCACAACACTGTAAGACCGGCACTTCTCCAGACTCAGCTGCATGTGACAGTTTGACAGACCGTCACAGCGACAAACGGAAAAGGCGGAGGGATGACACCGTCACGATACCCTTCTGCAGGCATTCTGAGAGAACACCTTTAAACCTTTGCCCTTGATGCTCGTATATAATCTTTCCACACATTTAAATGCATGCAGTTTTTTGTATTACGTCAAAGAGAATAGAAAAAGATTCATGATTTCAGAAAAAGACATATGCTTATATAAATAATATAAAAGTCAATATCGATGAATTAAAAATAATTTTACTTTAAGTAGGCAACCTCGAAGGTTTTCATTTTAATAAATGTCTGTTAAGTCACTATCGATCGCCGAATGAGGCAACACAATGGTGATTGTTTACGGCCCACTGATGAAAGTATTGCGATATTTATATATTTGCACTATTACAAACTGGATGTCTGTGGTGACATTCACAGAGAAAAATGCTGTATTAAAGCTACTACGAGGAACTCTCATTTTGTGTTGACTTTGGCGGCCCATGTGGACAAAATCGGTGGTGTTTCCGAGCACCAGATTCCCTTTAAGCTGGGAACACACCAAACCCACATCAAAGAACTAGCGGCAACGAAGGCCACCCGTTGAGTCGCCTCATGTCGCCTTTATCTTGCACTCGAACACACCGCAAAGACTACAGCCGACGGCCAACTACCACGTACGTTCTGCACCTGCGTGAGATGAAATAAGCGATAGTCTGTATTCATCTTTGAAAAAGAGAAACCGGAAGACCGAGGACTGCGGCTATACAAGCCGTTGTTATGATACGTACATGAAATAAAGCGGCGTTTGCCGACCATTTTCACACCGCTCTCGCTCACCACTTAGCTTCATTCCAGACGGCCATGTCGTTGTGAAAATATCTGTGTGTTGGAATGATCAGATGAGATGAAGATGAAAAATGAGAAGATCCTTCTGTGTTTTTCCGGTGTTTTCTTGCTTTCCTCACTTCCGTTTCTCTTCTCGTGCACTGAAGCTGAACCGCCAATCAGAGTGATTTCTCTCACCGACAGGCGGCGCCGCCGATTCAACATGCTGCATTGGCATAAAAAGCCGACGGTGCAGGACACACTGAAAAACTTGGCCAACGGACCCTAACTAACCTTCACTGACGGCACACCGTCGGCTTGGTGTGTCAGGACCTTTAAAGAACCTCTCATTTTACTGCAGCAGGTTCTGGACAGTCTGCCACGTACAGTACTGGTTCTGGTTCTCCTCTGTCTCTCTTCCCTCCAGCGGGCCCAGCAACACGGCCTGGGCCTCCTCCAGCAGCGTGGTGTCGGTATTGGCTCCCAGCGGGGACCGGTGGAGCAGCGAGGCGAAGCTAAGCCGCTGCTGCCGGGCACGGAGCTCTAAACCTCCCGCCGGAGCTCCGACTGCAGGTCGAAGGAGTCAGCGAAGCCGGATCTGGGTCTGTCCGCTGTGGGCCGGTCGCTGCCGGAGGTCACGCTGGAGTCTGAGGTGAACGAGTTTCTGGTGAACTTGCATGATTTTGTCGGAATCGGACCCAGTGGCACTGATGACTAGCATTAAGAATGAATAAGTATATAGAAATAGCCAATCTTCTCGCTGATGGTCTCGTTTGTTAATGTACAGTAGGTGAGGCATCAGTATTAAATTGAGACTGTTTCAACCAGTTAAAAGTTCATTGTAGTAACTTCATGTTACTGCAAATGCAAACGGAACATTTCCTACTGCTGCAGCTTCACACTGAAAGCATTTAACTGGTGAAACACGAGTCGACTTTAATTGTGAAGTAGTCACAGGAAATGCCATGCGCTTGTGAGCTCGACACCGACTGCTATTGTTCATCAAAAATGTGTCTAAAAAACAAGACAGACAACATTCATTTTCGGCACATTTTTGACAGCGGATCGGTTTGAAATATCGCAGGGAGCAATGGAACAAAAAGAAGCAGCCACAGTGAGCTGTTAGATGAAGAGCTGCAGGCGACAAGCTGCACAGCGAAGCATCCGACTACTTTCACTGTCACTGACTTCTTTATTAAAACAACAATATAGTTTGTTTTGCTGCCCCCCCCCCCCCCAGTATTCTGGGACCTGTAGTATTAAACCACATTTGCAGTTAACACCAGTAAATGTGGTGTCGTCAATTCAACCAAGACTGAAATCTTTACCACTTTAAAGCTTTTGATCTGACTGATCGCTGACTCACCGTCGCACTCCTGTTATTGTTTACACCACTAATAAGGCAAAGCTGCAAGAAACTTCTGCCACGTCAGTAAAAACACCCCCACGAGCCATCTGCCTCGTTTCTTCCCCGTGAGCCTATTGAGCCAAGATGCCCACTCATCCATCCATCAGCGGGGCTGTTCCACAAGACATCCAACGCAGCTTGAACTAGATGACCCTCATAATTGAATATTAAACCCCCGACGAGTGGCCAGGCAGACCGCTGCGATGCCGAACCGGAGGCTGCGACGTGTTCCTAGCAGAGATACGCGCGGCGCTGTTCAGTCGCATCCTGCCTATACCCCGAGGTTATTCTGTCACACTGTCGTAATTTCAATCTTTGGGATAAGGAACGGTATCGACAGACTCACGCCCACGCTCGCACCGGGGTCCACAGATGCAAGCAGGCATGAATGTACTTTGGCAAACACTTGCATAAACACACAACACAGAGCTTTAAATAAATGGTGGCATTGCAAGAAGGCTGCCTTTTGTTCAGTTAAGTCAAGAAATCAGTTTTGCTTTTGGCGTTTTTTTTTTAAAATTTTGATCCCTGTTCAATGCAGCGTGCTGAATAACAAGGAGGAAGGAGTTTGTAGACAGAAACAGATCTGACTAAAGATTAAGGAGCAACCCGTGACTCTGCAAACAAATTTAATTGTATTTCTCGTAGGCATGAAAGAAAAACTGGGGAGAGGAGACGTGAGGAGTTGAGTCACAAAGAAGTTTTTTTTTTTTTCCGTTCTACATAATCTGATGTATGAAATGGATGTACAGGCGGAACGTGATGTGGGGAGGTACGCTTGAAAGGTTCAAAGGATGCTTTGAGTGCTGTTACAAATTTGCATTCTTCAAAAGTAAGAAGATTTTCAGCAACAAAGATGCAACCACAGCAAACTGGGATTTCACACCTGTACACATTGACATGGTGACAACAAAGATTTTGGTGAGAAGAAGAACGATGACCCGTTTCCTTAAAGGGGACATATAATGAAAAACTCACCTTTTCAGTGTTACTTATGTCGGAGCGCAACCCATGCTGGGCTCGGCCCAAAAGGGTTGAGCCGGGCACTAGAGGCGCCGCATAATACGCGGAAACAGCAGGCTCAAAATGCTGCCATTTAGGGGGAGAGAGCCTGCAACGTCACTTTGAGGTACGTATACACTCGCACACACAGAAATGAGGAGAGGAAATGCTGAGCGCGAACAAAGGTGTGTGCGCACCGTCCACACGAGGCGTAAAAACAGCACTTGAAGACTCATAATGACACGATTTTGTTTGAAAAAACATGTGTGGGTGAAGCCTCTGAGTAAATGTGTGACAGAGTAAATGTGCAGCCTACATTAATGACATGAGTCTGTGCTGCCTACTAACTAAGAAATTAAAGAGCTCCTCCGGTCACAGCGGTCCCACGTGTGCAGCAGGTTGAGTTTGAGCATGATATGTCCCCTTTAATTAATTGAAAAGTCAACTTTTTGGAGTTGCCATCAACTATACATTGTGCATGCACTGCTGTTGCACCTAACTTAAGTCAATCATAAAAATGTGTAAACAAAACCAATCAGACCACAACATCCACGTTTTCACAGGAAGCTGGAGCTTTTATCCTTCCAGCAACTTCAGCAAAGCTGAAACAACATGCCGAGCCCCCCTGCTGTTTCAAGAGGCTCCCTGTGAAAGCACGGCCAAGAGGCCGACTCTTAGAGAAACGCCTCGTTCAGACTCAAACTGGCATCGGCTGTTGACAGACAGCCCCAGAATAAAACCATCCCTGAGACGGCTGTCCTTTCTGGCTAACTGATCTGTGAGGATAAAGCGATTAAAAACGTACAGAGAACATCCCTAAGAGAACAAAGAACGTGGCCAATATCTTTTAAAGATTAACTGTAGTGACAGGCAGTTATAACAAGACTGGGATTAAGATACCTCCTGTTTTCATCAATGTTAGAATCTCTCTTCCTCATCAGTGTTTAATAGAGTAAATCTAAAAGGAGGGAAAGGGATACTGTAATATTATGACCAAGCTTAGAGAGCTCTAATTATGCATGGCTGTTAAGTTTCACTACATGTGGGTCAGTTACATGTTTAACATGTTAATATTGCATGGTGGCTTCGCTATGGCATGGTAGTGGTGGGATTTACAATGTTTTGATGGATATAAATTAGGGCTGTCAAAGTTAACGCGATAATAACCCGTTGACACAAATTCATTTTATCGGCACTAATTTCTTCAACACATTAACGCAACTTGCGATTTTATAGGTTGTAGTGGGATCAGTTGTAAAGCTAGAGTGAAGATCATATCAGATATATCAGATATCATATGAAACTAGAAAAACCAAAGGAATCCATTGGTACCAACCATGTCATACTAAAATGTAAGGAAGGAGGTTAAATAACGCTACAAACTTAGGCTAAATTTTGGCGAGGAAAAACCATATGTATAGTCATTTTCAAAGAGGTCCCTTGACCTTTGACCTCAAGCATATTTGCCCACTCCGATGTTAATAAGAGTATTGAATGCTTGACAAATCTCCCTTTAAGTTACATTTTGATCAGATAAAAAATGTAAGATTAGTTTTCGATTAATCGCAATTAATTGTGGACAATCATTCAATTAATTGCGATATTTTAATCATTTGACAGCCCTATTATAAATATGTGAAAAAATAGCAAAACATAAATGCATTTAAAACACAGACCACTCTTGAAATTGCTTCAAAGTCCTCAGTTCCTTCTTAAAGTCATTTGGTTGGCTTTTTATTTTTGGGGTCAATTTCTGGTTTGCAGAGGCAGCGATTCCACAATCTGCTAGCAGAGACGTAAATACGCTTCGAGCTGCAGAGAGTCCACCAGGTAACACCGCTGAGCGGTAGGTGTTTCCATCTATTCTTGGATATCATTGCAGCTGTGGCATCAACACAGAATGCCAACCCTCATCCCAGCACGTAGCTTAGCGAAAGCCACTGCTCTTGTCATTATAATGTCTTAATGATTATCATCTTACGGTGCAACTGGGGAGTGAGAGAGACAGAGAGACAGAGAGAGGGGGGGGGGCAGGAAAGGCATGGATCGACTGCGAGAGCAGGCGGCACCCTGTAGATGCATGATGAATGAGGGTGTCAGCTGTATTCACCCAACTAGCAGCTCTGGCTCTGAGACGGTTTGGCCCCGTGCGCCGAGACCTGTCTCATTAACCACAGTGATCATGCATTAACAAGACAGTGAGTGAGGGGAAATAAATCATTTTCTATAAGATATGAACCGCCAGCTTTTGAAAGTATATTAGCCGTCTCAATGAATTAAACACGGTCTCACCGCTGGTCAACATGGCTCTGACATCACACACCATACATGCTTGATTTGGTCTGTATTAGGATCTTTAGTAATTACTATTATTTCTTTTATTCTATTTTAAAGGTCATATTGATAACATTTTTATGTAGACGCATATTTTTTTTTAAATAATACATCCACAGAGCCTTTAGAACAGTGCTGAATAAAAGTATGGCTTTTCCTGAAAAAAATATTTATGATTGTGAATTAATCATTTTAAAGATTTTGGCAGGTCCAAAATAAATGTTTTGTTTATCTCTGTGGATGAAATCTGACGTTTGGTTCCCACTTCCCACAAAGCTTGTGAGCCAATTGTAAAACGAAGTTGGTATCACGTGGTATCTCTGGGTAGTCAGCGTGGAAAAAACGGACAAATGGCTGAGATTGACGGTAAGTGCCTGGCAACGACTTGTTGTGAAGTAAATGTTATGAATAGCACCTTTAACAAATAATTGGTTATTTAATCGTACCAATATGCACATTTAGAGAAATTTAAAGGTACAGGCTGGGGCCAAAACTGGTCCTCCGCTTTCTCCCTCCCCGTTGTTTTGGTATCCTGCATTATTGATGTGGTGCTGACATTTTACACTCTTGCTTTTCTGAAGCCACAGTGCCTCCACTGTCACCTGCAGCCCTGTCTCCACAATATAACCATACTGACATACTGTCAGAGGCACAAACTGAGGCACAACACGCCTACGGGGACTGCGTGTAGGGATCCTATTGTGTTTCGTTAGTGAGTTCATGGTGATGTCCTTCACTCTGTTGTGTCTCAACTGTATACTGTAGCATAGATATTCTATATTTCATACATAGAATAAAAATCTTTCTAGTCCTTACAAATAAGAAAAAACGTCTAGCACCTACAGTGTGTGTGTGACTGTTGCTCTGGGTGGCATCAGGGGCGTGGTCAGCTCAGGTGAATCTCTGTGATCCCATAGTACTACAACAACACTATGACAGAACTGATGGTTGCAGGAAAATACTACCAAAATCATCCAGTGCAGCTCAACATGCCATAAAAAGATGTCACTCAGCAAAAGCAACCTCATCCAGAGACCAAAGAGAAGCTGTCAGTTGTAGTTTAAGCACTCTCTGTGGGCCCCTTTTGAATTAAAAGTGCATCAATATTAAGTCCATGATGTAATGCTGACGCACCTCATACGACATTTGCGAGCGCACCTTTGCTCCCCGTGTTTACAAGATCACTATACTCATTCCCTTCATCATGCATGTTTCTGTGCAAGTGGAAAAACACGCTCGTAAACAGCTGATGTGGTTGATGATCATGTCGGAATCAGGTGTCCATTGAACAGCCTCAAACTAACAGTGTTTTTTTTTTTTATTTAGCCAGCGTGCACGTTACTCCCTCAAACCCCAGAGGAAAGAAGCTCAGCCTACCTACCTCTCGGTTCTCCGTGACAGCTCCGTGCGTCGACTTGTAGCAGCGGCTCCTCGCTGTTAAGATCACAGTTGGTTAAAGCGCAGAAGTTTTGACGAGTCGGTGACTGAGGGATCACACACACACACACACACACACACACACACACACACGCACAGTGTCAGTGCCTCTCGGATCTGTGTATCACACACACGCACCACTGTGGAGTGTTTACACGACAACGCCCCTAAACAAAAAACTGATCTGCTTGATTCGCCGCCGGACGGACGGATCGTTAACGCGTGCTAAAGATGTTGCTGTCCAAACTGGGCTGTGTGTGCAACGGCGCGCTTCCTCTCTCTTCTTCTTCCGACGTGGTCCCCAAACTAAACGCTCCCCCGAGGACACGTGACCAAGCCGAGGGGGACGGGAATAGCTCGAATTCCCCCCCCACGGCAGCAGCAGCTGGGATCGGTTACACCGCTGCTCCAGTGCCCTGCAACAAACCCGAGCTGTGCGCACCCACACTCCTCCTCCCTCCCTCCATCCCTCCCTCTCATCCCCGGTGGCCTCACGGTGTCGCTGTCATTTTGAAGGCTAGATCTCCCCATGTGGAAATGCACCTGTCTCATCATCCCTATTGCTAAAATAAGTTGGTTGTGATACAACTACATTGGCCATAACATTTGAGACAAAGGTAGTTTTGAAGTAGGCTAGGAAACACTTTGATTTCTCTCTTTCTCTCTGGTGTTTTAAATCTAAAAAAAAATCACAGTAACCTACTGTAGATAAAAACAATATAAAAACAAAAATAAATAGTAAAACAATCACACTTTTAGTGCTTAACTCTTGATAAATAATAAGGATGTCTTTCCCCCAACTTTGATTGTTGTCCAGAAGGTTAAACTGGGCTTATTAGACATATCGCGGGGCTGACTAACTCTACATGGCAGACCAGCACATGCACAGACAAACTTGCCTATATAACCTATAGCAACATATGGCTCCAAACAACCCATAATGCATCACTCTCTTAACATAACAGGCTCACTCTGTAAAACAAGAAGAATTTCAAGACCATTTCAATAATTGCCCTAAATGTACATGTAACTGTGACTATGCATTCTGTTTGCATTTCTGTTATTCTCTTCCTGTAATGTTATTCTATTTTCAGCGTATCTGTACATACTAGGCTACATCTGTAAACTCTTTGAAGTATATCTGTAAACAGGGTGTTGCTGTATGCATGCTAAGCCATAGGTGGCCATAATCAGAGGGTTTAATATCTCATATGATGAGTTTATTTTTTAAACACTGTCAGCATGCAAAAGTAGCTTGGTGCAGAATCTTGATGCTCTGGAAAGATGAACAGTATGTTTACACCCTTGAGAAGGGTTGCAAAGTTTCTCCGTAAACATGGTGTGTTTCCAGAAGAGCTAATGTGAACAAAATCCCTGTGGTCCTCCGCATCAAACAAATGCTGATTGGAGGGATACCAGTAGCGCTACAACTGGGCGAACGCCAAACAAAAAAAACCCTCTGTGCACGACGCCGATGTGCCAGTTTGGATGTGCTGAAGCCGGATGTTCCAGGCTTTAGTCATGACCTCGTTTTACGTTTTTAGGATATTCTGATGCATGTGCATGTAATAGTAATGTCTCAAAAACATGATCTTAATGTTAATCAACTGTATACATCTATGGAAAACAAAAATCTGTTCCGCATTTGCGGTGAGTCGTATCTGTGAGTCTAAACACAACAAATTGCTGTGAAATTGTTGAATATATATATATATATAGCCCAAACCTCTTTTTATGTCAATGTCAATTTGGGATTTTGTCAGATGCAAGCTGATGCAAATGAAGTAGAGCAACAACTCGAGACCTTTGAGGCTGAACCCACCTCCTCAGCTATACTTGTGGCCTTTCTGAAGGTGGGCGGATGGAAACAACATTGCTTGAGCGCTCATTAGCCTGCTGTGCATATGCAGGCAGGGGAATGTCACAACATTACTGCCGTCTGTCTGCTCTGCAAGCGCAATGGAAACAACTTGCTTCTGCGATGGAAACCTTGGACCTGTGGTGTTAATAGGATAATATTTGTCCGGTCCAACGAATGAAATAGATGCTGGAGTCCTCCAGACGAGTAATATTTAGCATTTCCTTCCATAACAACGTGGCTGTTTGGGATAAAGTGATGACTTTTCCAGGCAGCATTGATCAAGCAGATCAATACCACAGCGCCACGTGAAGTTAAAAAGAAGGGGGCTGGAAAATGTGCGCACATCTTAAATTTTTCTCTGTCACAGATCCCGCGGAAACGAGGTTACGGTCCTGGAGATGAAGATGAGAGGAGCTGTCTCTTCCAAGCCCGTAGGTAAGCTAACTAACGTGGGTGTGCGGCTGAGGAGCAAGGATTTGTCTGCCGAATTACTGCCTTCAAACGGCAGCTCTCAAATGCAAATGGGACAGATGTCAAATAGCAGCGGAGCCCTACAGTCGCACGACTCGGCGTCTTAATTAGTTCCTCTGTGACAAGGTGCTCATTCAGTGGCGACAAGAAGGACAACTTAATGCTGGAGGGGAAACTGACAGGTGGTCTTTGTCTGCCTCTCTCTCTCCCACACATGCTGCCAGTTACCGTTTCAGTAACACAGATCATTATTGATTGGATTTTGTTGTACGGTGAATGTGCCATATTCACGTCGCATTGTTTCCCAACATGCCCTTTTCAATTTGGCCCATTCAAAGATGAATCTCCATTTGGCTTGTAAAAGCACACCCCACGGGAGAAAGATAGCAAATCCCCAGCGGAGGGATGCACGCTGGGGAAACAGCATTGAAAAAAAGGGAAACCCACTAATCTTCCTCTCAGCATGCCTGGAGAGTATATATGAATATTTGCATATTATAGTCTTTGAAATGGGACCATTGGAGAGGGTGTAGGGGCGCCGCGGTGGCTCCTTCCCCACCTTGCATTTATGTTTATGCAGGAAAGTTGATAAACTGGTCCGCTGCCAGGGTTCAGCGTGGCCGCGGGACTGAATATCAAAGGTGGCAGGTGGATCTTTGCGCCGGCGTGTGAAGACTGCAAAACCGGTCGTTCCCCTCGAGGACATGTCATCGCTGGCTGTGCAGGTTTCATCTCTGTCAAGGTCACGTCAGGAGGACACCGTGACGGATACAGAAACCGCACGTGACCCGATGATGGCTTTTTCCTCACTGTCTTACATTTCTAAGCAAACCATTCATTTATGCATACAGAGCAAGATGCTGCTCTCAAGAATAAATATTTTAAATTTAAAAAAAAAAGTCACACTGACCCACCATCACCCTACTCTGTTTCCCTGTGAACTAGCATCCCATCATCTTTCAAAAACACATTTTCTACAGTTGAAAGAAGTGCATCCATCATTTCGAACAGCTCAAAATGAGATGTCCTTGTCCTTCTGTATCTGGTGGTGTGAATGTAGAGGTAGCATTTGATGTCGCCCTTTTTTATAATGAATGTTCTCTGGCCCAAAGAAAAAAAAAAATTACGTACAGATGAGGCTTTAAAGGTACCCTGCGGAGCCTTTGACTGCTACGGAGCACTGTATTTATGAGTGGGTCCCCATCATGTGCTAGATCATGAGAGTTTCCTGCCGCCATTATCAGCTATTTCGCTCGACAGTTGGTGGTGGTGTAATGCGCAAAGGAGAGTACTGTGGCAACGAATCTGCTGAGACAGAGAAAAAGATAGAGAGCAAGTAAACATGGACAATGCAGGATTTAATATATTCAAAGAATCAGCTTTGCTTTGTTTTTTATGAGGGAGGAAATGCATTCAAACGGGTTTATTATAGATCACGGGAACACACAATGCTTTTTGGTGAGAAACACTGAACGTAAACATGACTTTTGTTTGCCCTGTGAAACCTCCACAGGGCACATGGAGTTGCACGTTTAGTGCACAGACTGTATGCAAGAAGTGGACGTAGTCAACGTGACGTCACCCATTGGTTTGTGGACTGCCGTTTTGAAGCCTCGAGTTCGACATTTTCGCCATCTACATCTTGGTTTTTTGCAACCAGAAGTGACAGGAGAGGGTGGAGCTACAACCGAACCCTGAATAGGACATTTTCCACCGGTTTAGTGCCTTGCCCTAGGAAACTTATAAGGTCTCACTCACTTTCAGTTTATTTGTTTTGAGACATCTTGACCTCATTCCAGAGGAATTTTATAAGATGAATTGCAAAATGCCGATGAAGAGAAGTTCTCAGCAAGCAGAAATACTGACTTGTTTGTGAATCCGGATCTCGGTATCTTCATAGTTTTACACCTAACAGTGGAAAGAAAAACAGAAAGTCCTCCAAGTAAAACATGAACCCTCACCAACACTGAACCCTTGGAGGTCGATAAAGAGTATTTAGCAGCGTGTCCAGATAAGTGGCAAATTGCGTTATCTCTTACAAAGCTTCCTCAATCTACAGGGAGATTAGCCCAAAACATATTGTTAATCATTACAGGGCTTATGAATAGTTAATTGGAGAGGGACAACTGAGGCTGGGGAAAAGTAATAATTAATGAGGCTGGGTGCAGATGTATCCCAGTATGGGATACTTAATTAAATTTTGAGATTTTTTTGGGGAGTGAATGACCCATTTTTGAAGTTGTTTGGAGTATGGGTAAGTTTAAAGTAAATTCAAAGAAATCAAAGTTACACAAAATTCATAATACAAATAATAAAGATGTCCGTTCCATGATGTTATACAGTATATGCATTATATTGTAAGCTTTATGACTAAAATCTATCAAAAAGACTGTGTCATTTGATCTTCAACACTGACAAAATGTTTTTTTTGTGTGTAAAACTAAATTTGTCTCAGTTGATCTTTTTTAAACTTGTTTTTTAACTTTTTTTAATTCTTCTAATCTTGAAAACATGTTTTTATTTAAAACGCGGATAGTTGTTAGCTTACAGTTTCAAAAAAAGTCGCAGCAATGAAACAAAGAGACAGAAAAATCTTCTAATCAGTGCTCGGCTGTATGCCTGCAGGCCAAAGCAACAACATCATGCAGAGTGGAGGCTTCCAAGGACTGCATTATACTGTATATTATATATTATGTAAATATCTCAGTGGCTCAATCTCTTCTCCCCAACTGTGCATGTTAGCATTTGAAGTTTTGAAAACATCCTTTTGTTAAGCAGCTGTGAGGATTTCGCTGTGTTTGTTGTCTGTCTGGGGTTTCTGAGGATCAGTGTTGATGGAAGTAGCTGCCGGCTGCTGTCTTTCACTCTCACTGTCCAGTCGGTTCCCTGTCACTGAGCCAGCCGCAAATATAATACCGCAAGCACGACGGCTCATAAATGCCTGAGCAGGTAGACGTCTGTTTGCACTGCAGGGACTGTTTTTATCAGTGAAACCCTGCAGGTTAGCTAAAGAAACAGAAAAAGTTGAACAGGAGTCATCCATAACTTGCTTATGAAATCTGTGTGTAATCCATTAAATACACCGTTCATACCTTGACACAGTGTTCTTTTCACAACATCACTTTTTTTGTTCACTATACAACAACAACAAAAAAAGGTTCAGGTTCAGACAAGTGCCGTGCTCATACAATAAACTTGGTAACCGTGCTTAGAAAAAGTGCTATAAAGGCCCATGGCCATTGAAAATAAAAAAAAGACTTGTGATTGAAGTCCCTAAGAGTATTTTATGGTTAAAGATGGTCTAAGAGACGCAGAGCTGCAGTTTGTATCTGCACTTGGCATCTGTACCGTTTTAATAAAAAAAACAAAAAACAACGTAAAGGGGAAAACGGCCCAAATTAAGAATTCCAGTATGTTATTTTCATGGTTTAGTAAAGTTCAATCAATATGTGTGAACATGAGCGACTCTCTCTCAAAGCCAGAAACCAGAGAAGTAAGTCTCAAACTTGTGATGTCACTGGGTATAAAGTCTGGAGCTGCTCCAAAGACAATGAATGGGAGGCTGATTTTATGGACCCACAAAATGTTTGTTTCCTTTTTTATACCCAAATGAGCTTTATTCTATCATAGTGTTCTCAGTTGTGAAACAGAAAATGTACCCATATACTCAGATCATTCCCCTGAGTGCTCTCAGTGTCATCTAGAACATCTCTCTCCATTCGTTGTCTATGGAGCAGCTCCACACATTATACCCTATGACATCACAAGTTTGAGTTTTAGCACTCTACTTTTTGGATTTAAGAGAGAAATGTTCATGTTTACTAATATTTTTTGGACTGTCTTGACCAGAGGAATAACATGTAGGAATTTTGAAAAAGGGCGTAGTTCCCCTTTAAATCGTCTCCCTGTGTCAGCAAGGTACAGACGTTGCGTTTAAAATCATTTCTGTAGTTGTTGCAGATTTGGGTGTCACTGCCTTATCGCCTGCGTTACCGGAGGGGATTCTCCATCACAAAGTCAGAAGAACAGCAAAGTTAGAAAAGTGGATTGTTTGGTAACAGATTGAAATCGGATTAGCCCGGGGGTTCGTCAACTGGGAGAAGGTTATCTTGCATTCTGTAGACGTCTACTACCATTCCACTGCATACTGATACATAGCCGATAAGACACAGACAGGAATTTGGATGTGTCTGACAATTTAGAGAGATATGAAGCGGGGTAGATAAAGGTGGTGCTCTAAAACGGAGAACACCATGGCATAGTTAGCATAGCTCAGGGGGAAAAAAAACATCTGTTAACTCAATACTGAAGAACGAAGACGGATAAAAAAAAAAGAGAAAAAGAATAAGTGATGAAGTGCATGTGAGCGTGGGTGTGGATGGAACAAGCTGGTGAAAGAGATCAACCCACGATGAGCTTGTGCTTCTGGGAAGATTTATTTCTCTGAACTTGAAAGCAAAAATAGAAAACTGTGAAATAATGAACTTAATTGATGTTCTTTTTATTTAATAGCTATGGATGGAAAGAGGTTTGAAATATTTGTCCTTGATTAACAGATTTGAAAGCTTTTCACAGATTGAGTGCTTTAAAAAAAAAAGAACTAAAAAAAAGCGTTTTAGCCGCAGCAGTGGATTTCTCAATGTAACCTTGTGAAGATGATGGATGTATTTCAGGACATATAAGGGTACATGTGTACTGTGTTGATTTATTGCCATTGCATTTTCTTATTCTCATATTGCAATTCAAAGAAAATGGTGTTTGCACATTTTGTTGAGAATTGATGCAAGTATTAGATTATGATTGTTTACTCTCTGCAAGAGTACTTCCAAATCTACTTCATGTTATGTCCTACCCTTACCAAATAGAAGTTTATTCAAGTGTGCTATTAGTATACTTATTTTAAACTTAAAATAAGAGAGTATGTCAGTTTACTTTTATGAACTTATCAGATATATACTTAAGTATACTTAGCTTAAACTAACAAGTATACAGAAATTCTAAGTATACTTGGCTCATACTGACAAGAATACAGAAAAGTCTAAGTATACTTGGCTTATACTGCTGTCCAGCTGCCGTCTATGAGAGCCAGCTGTAAATCACTCGCAAACTCCGACCAAACGGTCAAACTAGGCAGCGCTGATCAAATATGAACCAATATTCTGTTACTGTAATGCCTATTTCTGGCCTCAAATGTTTTCAGAATCATCTTGTAGTGTACTGTTTAGCTGTAAAATGAGAAATTTTGTGACCCAGCAGCCATGTTGCGATCTCTTGAGGAAATAGGAAGCACCGCCCACCAGCCGGAGCACAGCCAATAGGAACACTAAATAGGAACGCTCTCTCTCTGAAATGACCCGTGATTGGTCAAAGTCTCCCGTCACGGGCTAGATTTTCTAAAGCCTGAAAACAGAGGCATGAGGAGGTGCAGAGGTCTAGTTATCTCTCAGAACACTTGAATTACAATATGCTGAAAGGGTATTATGGAATTTTTGCCCAATGATGTCAAAAATATACTGCCACTTTAAGTATACTTCATAAAATAAACTTGAAGTATACTACTTTTCATATAAGGGTATCCTATACGCCACTATAAACACTCGCATGTTTTACCTGCAGCAGTAACGTTGTAAGTTATGGTTTTATTTCAGGATTGCAGGGAACCAAATCTCTCTGTATCGAGCTCCAAAGTAAGCAGTGAGTGTTTTGTTTACATCAGCTGGATGTAGCGGTAGGTGTAGGCTAACGTGGTCCCATTTAATTCTCAAGCCGATTAAATGTCCCAGTCCACCGGTGCCTGACTGCTGCCTCGTACTGGCAGGATAAAACTTTCCCCAGCTGCAGAGGCCTGAGGGGTGGCCTCGTGTCACAGCCGAGTTGAACAGAATATCCGAGCATCTGCTCCTGCCTGCCCGGGCAGCATCGCCAGATTAGGAAACCTTGAGGGGTCCGTGATTATCTCGAGGCCCTGTCTACGCCAAGAGTCCTGGTTGGCAGCGGCCCACAAGGCAGTGTCGCCATCCTGAAATTGAATTGGGAAGGATTTAATGGGTTTAAAGGCTTTGGCTCTCAGTGTGATGGAATCAGATAGGGGTGGACACGCCAGGAAGTTGTGACAGGCGGAAGGCTCGGCGGTGGAGCACAAAGTGGGAGAGACAGAGAAAAAAATTGAACACAGCTAAGAACAACTGATGGGAAGAAGGTGATATTCCTGATTAAATAGAAATCATGTTAGGTTTGTGTCTCTGCGGCTTCAATCCTGTAAACAACAATTATGTTCACAAACCATATAAACTGATAATAAGACATCTGCCTTGTTGACAGGGCATGCTGTTACACAGCAGAGAGAAGAGCCTGAATCTATTCATGCTGTTTCCATTATTAACTGACGATGAGACTCCAAACACACTCTGTTGAATTTTGACATGAAGGCCAACTAACATTAAAACAGATATTTTGTACAATAAAACTGCAGAATGTTTTCTCCTGTGGGGAATTTATTCAAGGTGAATAATTTCAACCAATGAAGAATTTTTTTTATTTTGCCACATTTCTGACTCAGCGAAAAATAATAGTTAACCTTTACACGAAAACCTGCGTCCTTGGGGGAGAAAGCAAAATCACTGATTGCAAATTTGTGAGATGATGATGGTGCTTGTGTAAAAAGAAATTACTTTAAAGGTCCATTATTAATATATTTTTTTAGGTTTTTACATCATTCTGAAGCTACCCAGTGTTCCTTATTTATTCAAATACAAACATTCATATTTTGGTCAAAGTATGTATGCTTAAGCATCAAAATGTTATTTTCCCAAGCCCTTCTAAAAAACTTTTCCCAAGTGACCTGACGTAGCATTCTGCATGATGAAGCTGCTACATGTACAGTATGAATACATCCTTATGGTCATGTGTATTATCTACAGTAACTTAGATGGCGGTCAGCATGCTCCTAGTTTGAAGAAGCAGAGAGGAGTACCGGCACAGCAGCTAAGCAATGTACTGCTGTGAACGCCACATTAGTTCAGATCCGAAAGTCGCACAATAACACAAATAAACTAACTGATCGATGCAGCGGTAGACCAGCAAGTCCCGTGTTCTGCGAGGTAAAGTTAACTGTTTTTGTGAATGGAGTCTTGTGGCTTTGAACACAGCGATATAACTGCTTAAGTTTCCAATCAGAAATGGGTGTCTGATGGCGAGGTAAAGCGTGAAAATATTCGAAATATAGCGTACACTTAAACTGATTCTTTAAAAATATTTTTTTTTCTTATCCCACAGTTACGGAAAGCAGTTTCCGACGGGGAACTGAAGCCGTTATATCGCTGTCTTCAAGGCCACCAGATTACATTAATAAAAGCAGTAATTCTACCTCAAAGAATGCGGGTGTATACATAAAACCCCTCTTCAAAAAATCCAAGCTAACCCTTCCACTTATTTCCAAACTCATATTATTCATAACCTTATTGATTAGCTTACTTTGGTAACCTACGTCACTGTGTTTTGCTAACGGCTGAGTGGGCGTTTCCATTTAAAAAAAAAAAAAAAAACAGAAAAGAATGCAGATGTACCCACCCTTTAAGGGAAAGTGTGACCGGAATATTATCTTCAAATTAAGGGGAAAAGGAATTGCAGCCTCAGAAGTGTAATGCATCAGTTCTGATGGAAAGATGAGCAGTAAAAAGAAAAGAAAAGTCATATCAAGTCACTTCAAATTGTGTCTGCATTTCAGGTGGCCTCTTCCTACAACCTGATCTGAAAAGAAAAACATGTGTGGCAGCATGTGCTGCTTGATACAGGACCAACTTTGACATCTGCTGTGTGTGTCTCTTTGATTTTGCTCAAACAAACCCAGTCTCCTCTCCGAAAACACGATATATATGTCTGAGCTAAAAAAGCTAAAAATACAATATAGCTTTTGATTTAGTGCAAAAATCTCAGGTCTCTGGCACGCATGGCAGCTCTGCAGGCGTTGTACATTAGAGTGGTCAATGTGTGTCATCTGTGCTTTTGTGCATCGTGCTATCAAGCCGATAGAGTGCGGGGAGCGGGAATGGAAGCCAAAAAATCGTACTCAATTGTGCTGCACACTTGTTTCCAGCGAGCTTATAGGATATCAATACATCCAGATAGTGCTGTTAGAGATAAGGGGCTTGTGAAAAGAAGCTATGTTGACTGAAACAGTCCGTGCTGCAGCAGCATGTCGAAGCTCAGTGCTGGAAAAGAGCCCTGTTTTCTGGTGGTTTAGTAGTGAGACGCCAGAGAGGCAGGTACAAAGTGACAGGACATTAACTTGAACTCCCTCACGTCTCGCCTCCTCTGCTCTGGACTTGTCCCCCGACACCATTCCCACTCTGCGGACCCGTGGGCTCTTAATGAGGAGAGGAGACCGGCTCTCACTGCCCAAACCTGAGGGTCACGACCGCTCGTTGTCATGGTTCCCAAACAATCTCCCAAAGTGTCAGTCCTCCGGGAGGAGGCTGGCTGCTTTCAGCTGGCCGGGGACACGACTAGAAGACATGGCTCAGAGAGAGAGAGGGAAGGGAGCGGAAAAAGAGTGTACATCTTTAAGAGTAATAAGTATAAACTTCCTGTAACACATGAGCAAATAGCAGACTCCACAATCCTGAAAGCAGATATAAAGAAACTGTTTAAATGGCAGCGTTTCATGGAAGAATGCCTTTATATATTTTGAGAGATCTTCGGGCTTAAAAGAGCATTTCTGGAAAAAGATGTTCAGCTTTTGTAGGTTTCTCATCGACGTAAATGAAGT
The DNA here is from genome assembly GCA_916701645.2 of Sebastolobus alascanus. NCBI lineage: Eukaryota > Metazoa > Chordata > Actinopteri > Perciformes > Sebastidae > Sebastolobus > Sebastolobus alascanus. Next base: position 413,795 of record CAKAOJ020000163.1, read on the forward strand.
GTGACTTCAATGAGCATTTCATCCCGAGTGCCAGCGAGTGACTGGCAGAGACGACGAAACAAGAAATTCGTAGCGAGCTTCGGTTCCAATGTGATGGGAAACGAGAGGGCTGCACACGTATGTTGTTTGCCACCACACCACCAGCAGCCCGACGGCGCACAGAAGAAGATCCCGCTGTGTTGTTGGACAGACATCAAAGGCGAAGGCCTCAAATAGTTTCTCTGTCACACTGGGTGACCCAGCAGCACTTCGCTTCCTCCATATGCACACAAACAAGCCCATATCCATAAAACCCCACTCTAGCACACATGAACACCACGCACTCTGATCATTCACCACCTAAACTGTCTAATGTTGTCCCGCTTTCTAAGAAGTGGCATTTCATTTGCTTCAGCGGTCAGCTAACCCAGCACCCAGAAACAGTTGGGAATCTGTCACAGTTGTCTTGACTTCTGATCTCTAAAAGTCACCCTATCCCACCGGCACCGGCGACCCCATACGGCCCCTCCATCTGTGGCATCTGGGGAAATGCACACCAGCCTGTTCTGCTGCTAAAATTAGCGCGATAGAAGTCGAGCCACACAGGGAGAGAGGTGAGAGGTGAGGATGTTTTCACTCTTTTAGAGTCTTGGCCTTTTGCGCTCTGCCTTTCAAAGGGTCTTTGGTTCCTCTGAGGACATGTAACATTTGAACTCACAGCATACGGAAATCACAAAATAATCTATCGCAAGTGGACAGTACAGGTGTGAACACACTCAAGACACATTGAGGACGCACTGAGATCAGATCACTTTCAGACCACATTCAGAGGTGGTCTGGGCGACATATGGCCACATTCTTTTCAGCAGTGTGTACGCGAATGTGTCCTGGGCCACATTAAGGACCGCCTACTCAACAGTCATCCTGCCGGGATCCGCGGGGTCACTGCACTCCTCATGTGGATAGACATGCAGACGTGAGCGCTGGTCTGCCTCGCAGCATGGAAACGGCTTCTGTGCTCTACTGTATCCTGTCGGTACATCTCTATTATATTAAAATATATCTTATCTGTAGGCTACATAATCTACAGACTATCAGACTAGACACAGGAAGTGCATTATTATCATACTGTCGGAGATGTGTCGGTGTTTTTGTTTTTTGCTTTGCAAGGAGCTGACGCCCGCCCGCCACCTCGGTCCCTGGGGACCGCCGGTACAATCACCTTATATTTTGATGTTAATAAAATGTACCCAAATTCAAGAATATGTAGGATATTACTACTGGCATTCATGTAATATTACATCACATCTGCTGTATTAGCCATGTGTTTACTACGTGTATATTTTCATATAGAGCGGGGAAGTGAGATTGGATCACACAAGTGGCCACTCGAGACGCATGTGGAGACGCATTCTAATGCCAGGTGTGAACAGACGTACTTAGAACTGTCCACTTGCGATCCGATCACTCAGGATGCATGTTAATAGCAGGTCTAAACAGTACTTGAGGGATAAAAAACAAGACGAGAATGACAGGGTTGGTTTCAAACTGTCTGACCGATAGTCATCATAGGGATAAAAATGTCTTGTGTCAACTCGCAAGAAAATGAAAGAATCCCTGAAAAACATACTTCATAATGCATTCGGTGCATTTAAATTCAAACCTCATCCAAGGGAAGGGTGTGATTCGTCTCTGACACCTATCGGGATGCACATCTTACTCCGATATGACGCACGACTGCGACTGAAAACGACGCTCTTGAATCTTTAAGTCATCTCACACTTAGACATTTTGATCACAAGTTCTGATGAATAAAAGGCATAAATCAAAGTGTGTTTGTTGCCCTTGAGACACCAAAACCAATAGCCACTACACAAACTAGATTACCCCAGAGAGCACGTTAAGACTGGTCTTTCCTTTCACAATATTTCTTCTGCAAATTCACTTACTGAATTACAAATTGAAGTAAATTATCCGGGGCAGGATTTGATTAGAGAAGCCACAAGGGAGACTGAAAAGAGACGGATACACACAGACTCATGTTCACTTGGTGTTTCATTACATGAGCCTTCATTGAATTATTATAACTCTATCATATATATATATATAGCACAGACAGAGATGGACGACGCGTCTCCACTTCCTCCCACTGTACAGAAGTGAGGCCAAAATATCCCAGATATGGAAGCTGCCATCTTGAGATTTTGACATCATGTGGAGCCAGAGTCTGCGCAGTAGTGATCGGGCGGTTGAGCCGTGGTATCGAGGTCACCCGCCCGAACAAGTCGCGAGCCGAGCACGTCCGCAGCTTGTCAGCGAGAGAGACTCACAGCTGTCAATCATGACATCTCACCTACTTTTTATTAGCATCAAATAACTAATTAAAACCAAACTTAGCAGAAAAATTAACACTTGAACATACACCAGCGTGATAAGAACTACCTAAAATGACAGAAACCATCTTTGGGAAAAATGTATTTGATGTGTAGTTTGACTTTTTAGTTTGGCCAATGTCCCATCCGCTAACATGGAGGAGGCGGGCTTTATGACCTATACTGCAGCCAGCCACCAGGGGTCGATCGACATGTTTTGGCTTCACTTTTGCGGAGCTGTCATGTCGTCCATCTTTATATACAGCCTATGATATATACATATACAGTATAGACATTATATCTTTAATAACTCCTTTATCCTTTTTTTGGATGTTTGATTAAACAAGATATTTTTACTCCAGGTGAACTGCCTGATGAGATCTCACTCATACACACAAATTCATATAGGCAACACACGCACGCACGCACGCACGCACGCACGCACGCACGCACGCACGCACACACACACACACACACACACGGTACAAAAGCTAATTACAATTGGTTTTGTTATCCCGATACTGTTTAAAATGCAGGGAAATTACACAGAACATTGTCTCTATTAAAAACAGCCGCAGGCAGGCTGCTTCTGTCTCGATGACCTGTGAATTCATTATAGAGACAACAAAGCACATGAGAAAAATTTAAAAATATGTATAAATATCAGTGTGACTGTGTAAGTGGATGGACTTCAGTCCACCTTCTGTTGCTTGGTCTAATGGTGTTTGTCCAAAAAACTATAGTGACCTCTGTGAGTGACGGGGCTAGGTAGTATTTCTATTTTTTTTAATCCTGTCACGCAAGATACAACTCTGCTGCAGAGTGCACAAGGTTTTGTTTGTCATGCGGGCTGGTGGGATTTACTCGGGAGGCAAAAAAATCTTTGTTGTAAGAATGGAAACAGCCTTGCTTTAATTGCTCAAGTATTACTATGTCAGAGAATGTGGCTGACAAGTCTGCTAACCCTGGATTAGTACTTCCACTGCGAGGAGGCTTAGTCACCGGCACCATGACTTAATTACTCTTAAATGTAGATACGTCACCATCTTAATGACCTAAAAAGTAAAAGTGAACTCGGTTTCGACTGTGCTGCGGACACAGAATTGCTGGCATGATTGCCCTCAACCTGCCACTGATGAGGACACACATCCTCTCTGACTGGCCAAACTAATGCTGAGTGCTACAATTGGCCTCAGGAGCAAACAGAAAGCATTCATCAGCAGTGCCAATCAGTCACTAAAGCATCAAGGCACGGCAGCTCTCAGGGGCCGGTTCACCCTGGACGGATTGTTTTTAAAATCTATTTTTACCCACATCTCCCTCATCACTCACGTATAGGAAACAAACGAAATTGGAAAGTTGTAAGTAAACATTGTTCTAATGCTCTAGTGAGGGCTAGGCTGTAATCAACCAAGATGAGGTGGACCTGCGGGATCGCTGGCGATCCTGGCCAACATTACCGTCTTTAAGAGGCCGTAGCGGGTCAGTCTTAATATTAATATTATATGAAACTAGAACACCTAAAAAACCTAATCCATTGGTACCAACCATGGTATGCTAACTTGATTTTCAAAGGTATACCTTGACCTCTGACCTCAACATATCTGAATGAAAATGGGTTCTATGGGTACCCACGAGCCTCCCCTTTACAGACATGCCCACTTTATGATAATCACATGCAGTTTTGGGCAAAAAAACTTTTTTGTATGCAGTATGAATGTTCTAAAAATTCTAAAAATGGTCCGTTTGAATATTTCTGCATACTGGGGTCCCTAAACAGTGTTGGAATTACATAAATTGGGTATCACTGTAAAGCTGAGACTCTTGTGGATCCAATGAGCCCAGCTGTATTCATGTGTGATGATGTTAGTCCCCAGAGCAGCCATTTCATTGTAGTGAGACCATTTTTTGAAACTTGATCTCACTGTATAAAATGACCTTTTGTGACCTCTATGATAATCACAGCCTCATGAAACTTTAAAGCCACAAACTAGAGACCTAGGGCATTCAGAAGATGAATGGCTTTCCTAGGTAGATCGACAATAAGGGGGTTGCCGAGCAGTTTTCAGAACAGAAGTGCTCGCCGGCCAATCACCGAAAAATGCAGTTCTTCTTCTTCTCCAAATGTCAAAAGTTTTTGATACCGAATAACAGCATGACTTTTTCTAGGGTGTTCCTCAAGGTCTTGATGTCTTAATGTGGTATTTTGGAGGGATTATTTATCATTTTTATCAATTCTCGAGTGGTAAAAAGTGGTTAAATTTAGCACCAAATCTGTGTAACAAATGGTATCAACCCAAAAAATGCTGCAACTTATGAGACATAAGTGAGCATGGGAATGGCCATCATACACTTCTATTATAATGTTGTTAGTCCTTCTACACTTTCACAATTTATTTTAATTAATTAATTCATATTTATTTCTGATTCATGACTCGAACAACATGACACACAGTGCTGAGCTGCATCTCAAATTAATCTTCAGGTTCGAAAAAGACAACAACTGGTCTATTGTGGGTCTCTTAGGGTTAAAAGTCAAACAAGGCCAATCAATGCTAAATGCTGATCCACATGGAGGACAGTGAGCAATAGAAGCCTCCTCTTAAACACAGGCCACTATGGCTGGTCAATCAGGGAGAGTGCTCCAGTTTAAATGCAGTCATATATAATCGGGTGGGAGTGGATTTAAATTCCCAACTCATCATAGATATCGTCTTCTGTGAGTTTTTTTGTGAACATACAAAACAGCACGTCTAATTTATGCTCTTGTCACATGATCCAATTCATGTGGGAAGAAACATAATACAAGTATATACATAATTTATTTCCACAACTGTGTGTGGATGCATCATGGTTAAGCAGCAGACGCTAACATAGATTCAGATCTGAAATACCTGACATGATTTGGAACTGAACTGTCTGAACTGTGCGAGATATTAGGCAAATTTGAAATGTGGCAGATCGTTTATTGCATGCTTTTAGCTGCGGCTGTTTCATTTATTTTGCTTCCATTAAAGATAATCAATACTCTATTGATTGCTAATACCATTTTCGTGCTATGTTCCTGCACACCATCGTACTTTCAGCAGAGGCACAGCTGGGCGATTATGTGCACACGTCGATATGACTGTGGTTAAACCGTTTTCACATTAATCAACACCTCCGATTTTATTTTCAGAAACGCCTGAAGCCCTACGATCCTGCATGTTAATAAAACTTTCATAATTGGAATTACAGGCAGTTTTAAGGGATGTTATTTATGGGGATAACAGCTGTGCTTAAGTCTAACTTTAAGAAGCTCCACTGGCACTGAGTTATAAATCCAGTATCAGAAATACGATTTGTTTAATTTCTTTCTTCCCACATATGTTGCAACGTTCAGAATATTTCCAAGCCCTTTTATGGTTTCCAAACAAAAATATCCATCCAGAGCTGAGACTGTAAGTGTTACAAAAACATCCTCTTTTTGTGTCAAGCACATAACCAATTACCATTACGTAGGCTGCAACCCAAATTCCTATTTAGCTGTAATGTTTCCCAGAAGATAGCGAAACCGCAATGAAAAAATGCCTTTACTGAAAGATTGTTAGAAGCAATATCTAAATGCTGCTGCTGGAAATACATCGGCACAAATCTGTTTGAACTTCAAATAAGCTGGAGACAAACATAGAGGAGAGATCGAGCATAGAAATCAAAGAAGCAGCACTTCAAACACTGGCTGCAGGGACAAGTGACTCACAAGTGGAAGCACTTAAATATCTATGGTTTTTTTTTGTTTGTTTTTTTGCCAGAATTGCGATCAGGTTCTGTATTTGTTTGGCTTCTCACATATCATGTTTAAGCATTGAGGCTGGGGTCTGAATATCTAAAATACATTCCACATATACATTATGGATTTATGGAGATCACGGTTTATTCCAGTTGGCAACTATGGGGTCTGAAAAGTGAAGTGAAGTAAAGTGCCTTAAACTTGCATTCTTTCTAATAGCCAGCAGGGGGCGACTCCTCTGGTTGCAAAAAGAAGTCTGTTGTATAGAAGTCTATGAGAAAATGACCCTACTTCTCACTTGATTTATTACCTCAGTAAACATTGTAAACATGAGTTTATGGTCTCAATCGCTAGTTTCAAGTCTTCTTCAATAAAGCATGATGTTCATTTGGTAAAGTATGGTCCCATTTAGACTGAAATAGACCATAAAGCAGGGTATGCTTTAGGGCGTTGCTACCCTCTGATTGACAGGTTGCTACCACAGCGTTGTCCGGTCTGGGAGTTGTCCGTGTTTTCGTCTTAGAGCTTTAAACCTTTCACGGTGTGTTTTCAGTTCATGAAAGTTAATTGTAACATTTTGTTCCACTAAAAAAGTCTTATTCAGCGTTCGGTTGTACTTAGCTCCACCCTCTCACGTCACTACTGGTTGCAAAGAACCAAGAAGGACAACCAAAATGACGAACTCGAGGCTTCAAAACGGGTGATGTCCCGGTTTTAGCATACTTTATTGATCCTGGGGTCTGAATATAAAATACATTCCACATCTACATTATGGATTTATGGAGATCATGGTTCATTCACAGCAATCAATCAGTTTCAATAACTCCCGCACGTATTTAACCTGAACTCAAATGTTCCTCCAGCATCTGTGACTGAGAGGAGCAGAGAGGCTTTTCCTAAATCTAAATTTGACAAAGCGCCATCGAAAGATGTGTGCAGTTATATGTATGACGTTAATCCCTTTAGGTCTTATTAGGGGGCAGCAGCAGATAAAGCTTAATAATGTCTTCTCAGGAAATCCCTCTGAGTGACAGAATAGTGTTCTAAATGTTTGGAGGTCTCAACGCTGAGAGCAAATGGGAGATATGTGATGAGTAAAGCCTCGGTTCTGATGGAAAGCAAGCTAAAACAAAGCCGAGAGAAACAGTGGTAGGTACTGACACTGAGTCAATACAGGTTTTCTTAGCCAGGAAGACAGACTGAGACAGAGCGGAAGGAAAAAAGGGAAAGGGTGGAATTAAAGTTGAATAACGAGAGATGGTATACGGGAGAGCCCTGGAGTGCGTGAGACCCAGCCTTGACAGTCGGAGGGAAGAGAGTTCAGACCTCGGTTTCCTGACAACGGTAATTACTTCCCTGGTTTAACTCGTGGCCTGAATCTCCTTCACAGCCAGCTAATGCTCACCACTCGGGCCCGCCGCTGTATGTTCCTGTGATGAGAGATTGCCTGTAAAGAGTTTGTGCTTTACTTTTCCACAATCCGAGCCTAACCAGCGGGGCACACTTCTCAAAGATGACTGGACAGCAAATTTAATCCTCAGAAGGGGCGAGAGAAGATTAGGATTATGCGCCATATCTCACCAGCCAATTGGAGGATTTGAGCCTGTCTGGCCCCGATGTCTTGGCCAATCACAGCCTAAGGCAGAGGATCAAATGCAGCAGCAAAGTAATGATGCACTGTGATAGCCATGGTGTATAGGAGTGGCTCTATACTGATCTGCAGAACACCAGAATGTGCCTGAAGAATAAACTAATTTTGTATTTATGTTACTTGGTCATCTCATTGTAAAAAAATTGTTTTATTGAAACACCCAGCAACGATTTTGATGTGAGTGTTTATATCACAGACTGTTCAACTGTAAACATTGTCAAAGCTGTTAATATGAATTTGAATCAAATATTTATACCATATTGAGGACATTTTGTGCTTGTTTGGATTCACTTCCTCGGCATGACAGCGTCTGTCAAATCAATGCCGGGCATGAACGCATAATGGCTTTCATCTGTTAGGCTTGTTCTGCCGTTAATGAAATTTAAATAAATTAAACAAATGACATATTTCTGAGTGCTATAAAAACCACAACACATTTTCCTTTTCTTTTCTCATTTTGCAGTGCATCTTTATCGTCTACAATCCCGGTGCCTACAGTGCTCTCATTTGCATTGCCGTGCACCACGACAACGATAAGTTGTAAACAAAAATGCTAAGGCTGGTTGAGCATGATGATGGCCACAAATTGTTTTCTGCCATGACAATGGGACGTATAGTAGAAAAACGGGATACTTTCAAACTTGTAGAAACCGCAGCACCCCAAACAACCCCTACACACCAACACACACAAACACAACAGCATGTGTTTTAAACAACACATCACCCTAATGCTGTGTTCACACATGCAGATACAGATGACTCTGGCCTCTCATGAAGCTGGAGTTCTCTGTGTGTGTGCCTTTGTTGAGCTAAGCACAAGTGAAATTCAAGTATCTTCTGTTTGCTTACACTGCTCTCTAGTGGCAGGACATTGGTGTTACTCAAACAAAGCAAAAATCCACTGAACATGGATCATTGTCACGTTATTATATCCTCCTGAATGCCATTATAGACCCAGCAACAGAGGTTGAACTCTGCATATTTTCTTACAGTGTGCAATGTGCATGTACTGATATACCGTATAAGCACTGCCAGATATTGCATCATATTCTGTCTACTGCATGTTCTGTCCATTTGTACTGAATGATGTCCCTGTTTGTTGTTCGATTCCAGGTTGAAGTTTAACAAACAAATCTTTATAAAATAAAGCTTCATGCAGCTCCACAGGATGTACAAACTCAGATCAATTCTCTGTACTTCTGACCTGGAGAAATTCATCCATGCCTTCATATCCTCCCTCCTATATTTTTGCAACTTTGGCATCACCCAGTCTTGTTTATACCGTCTCCAACTAATTCAAAAGGTAGCAGCAAGAGTTCTGACAAGGTCAAAAAAGAGGGATCACATTACTCCCATTCTTGCCTCGCTGCATGGCTGCCTGTTTGCTACAGAATTGATTTAAAAATCCTGATGTTTGTTTATATTAAATGGTTTCGCCCCCTCTTACATTACAGAACTCCTGCCCCCATAATCACACTGTCAGAGAACTGAGATAGTCTGAACAAAGACTTCTATCTGTGCCAAGATCCAGGACTAAGTGTTATGGGGACAGGGCCTACTCTATCACTGCTCACCATCTGATTCTCCCCCACTACTGAGATCTTCAAGAGTCATCTTAAAACACACTTCTACTCATTAGCTTTTAAAGGTGAAACATCTATTGCCTCTACACGGCTCTCAACATGGCGACAGCTGAGAAGGCGGCTCGCAACTAACGGTGCTAACAGCGCTAACAGTGCTAACAGGGCAAACAATGTTTACCAGAGGGGGATGCGACGGACATATGTATTTATGTTTATGCACCAGGATCAATAAAACAAACCTTTGCACATCTACTGCATTCTAAAATGTAATGTAATGTCTGAGCAACAAAACCAACTTGTATGGACAGTGCTATCATTAATGTTGTTTCAATGGCTTGCCAAAAAGGGGCAGTATAAGATGTGAGCTGGTAGAAACTTTGGCTGGAAGATTTGTGTACAATACAATCTTAATTACTCTATAGCTGAATTGATAAAGGAGATCACATCAGTTTATTTGTAATGACTGTGATAAGATAACACTTATACAAACAAATCAAAGTTCATGTCATTCATAGTTTGAGGATACTCTGTTCTGTACACCTGGACACAGGTGGACTTCGTCCTCACCTATTGACTGGGTCACCTTTCTGATTTCCATCAGAGTAAACTTTTAGAAATGTATTTATGCTGCAGTTGCAGAAAGTTCTTTCTTTAAACTGCACATGTTTTGGAATACTGTCTGCATATCTGTATTGTGCACAGATAACTGAAAGATCTTAAATCCGGCTAAAGAAGATATTTTCTTCGAATATTTGACCTTCTTATTTTTATTTTGCAGCGCAGAGGAAATTGAATCACCCAGTCCAGGATGTCGTCTGGGGCTTTTTTAAGGTGAACTCTGTGGGAGCATTTAAGTCCGATGACCCAGTTAGCACTGACATCAAGACATTCCCACCTGTTCCCACTCACATAACTCCATCAATTTTCCTGTCAGTGACAGATAGATGTGATTGGTTCACACAGCCATGTTGAGGGACGGTATACCCAACAACAATGTGTGAGAATTACAATCCCCGTACTGCACATAGCGGTGTTATCATTCATGTTTTATCTCTTCCCACCTGGATTACTGTCTGTAACTCCTTATTTTATTCTTTAAGCGAGTCTGCAATTGCTCAACTTCATTGGTTCAGAACGCAGAAGCCAGGTTTTTGACAAACATTAAACAAAGAGAGCATATTACCCCCATTCTGGCCCACTTACATTGGCTTCCTGTACGCTTCAGAATTCAGTTTAAGATCCTACTGATCACTTTCAAAGCTTTCCATGACATGGCACCCTCTCTGAATTTATAACCCAATACTCAATACACCAAGAGTACTCAGATCTTCTGACCAATTGCTCTTAAATATCCAACAGTCCAGGCTCAAAACAAAGGTGGACCGTGCTTTTACCGTTTTAGAAACCCACTTATACTTACTGTATATAAGCTGGAGTTTTTATGAGTTTGTTGCTTGCATTTCCTTTTGGTTTTATTTGTCTCTTAATGCCGTTTTGTTTGTCATATTTATTTTATTGTTGAGTATCTGTTTCCATTTTATAAATTGTATGTGTTTTCATACTGTTCACTATTATGCGTTTTTATTATTGTTATTTTTCAGCAGTTTTTGAAAAGTGCTATATAAATAAAGTTGACTTACATCTGCTGCTGCCTACTGTTGCTAACCTGCTGTTGATACAACCTTTGGCCTGTCATATTATGTAAACGGGCTGGACTCTCTGAGTATGTCATAATGGGCCATAGAAATTGCAGCTCTTTTTTTTGCCTGAAGTTGGCAGACAATACCGCTGTTTTCTTTGCAAATATCAATATAATCAGACTGACCTTCACGTCGTCCCAGGGGCTTCCATTTGCATCACCTAAACTAGGACGCTATACTTACGAGCCCTAAAACCTCCTTTCCCCCAGATTGGTTAGAAATGAGAATGTATTCTTGTCATCTAAAAGACAGCTGTTCTAATGCCTGGAAAGTGTTGCATAAAACAAAAGTCTGTACTAACGCCCGTATTACTATTGCTTAAAGTGTTCTTACAGTCTTCACACATGTAGAAACACAAGCAGAAAAGCAAAGACCATAGAGAAATCCATCATATTCAGCTAAAGTTATGGGGATGGACATCAGATTTGCGTTGACTCACACACCCTGATGACAGACTTTATAACTGGCAGACTATAAAAACTCATTCCGATAAACAAGCCATCCATAATTCCACTTCTCATAAGTTTCTGGGCACTGGGAAATGTGAGTTCACCTGTGCTAACTCGTTGCCAACCCACACACTCTGGCAGAGCTTAATGAGCTTCCTGTAAGCACTTTAAGCGGAGGAAACAACATCCTAAAGTTTGGCAGGGTAGTGTAAAAGGAAAAATACTTAAACTTACAGTAAATACACAAATAATTTTAAGTGAACTCCAAAATCCATCCATCCATCCATCCATTATCTGTAACCACTTATCCTATTCAGGGTCGCCGGGGGGGCTGGAGCCGATCCTAGCTGACATTGGGCAAAGGTGGGGTACACCCTGGACAGATCTAACCCCCAAAATGCGTATATGTGTTTTATAAAACAAATAGCCTAACCAAATATCCATAATTGGGATTAAATGCACTTTTAGCCTTATTTTAATGTTGAATTGGTTAAAAAAAAAACACGATATTAATGCCAAGAATAAATATATAGGTATATTTTTAAATATATGGATACATTTTGACTGAAACAAAAGATTTTTAATTTTTAATTTATTCATAAATAGGATTAATTTTGGTGTTTAGAAATTTAGCCCAAGGAGGCTGATAACAACCTCTCCCTAGTACTGTAGGTACTAACCCTGCCTTTATGTTTAAGTGTCCATGTTATTGAAAAAAAAAATGCAATTATAGTGTTAAGAAATGAATATGACACTACGCTGCAGCCATTCATTATTATTATTGTTTTGTTCAGAGTTATCATTCAGTTGTTTGATTAAATAAGTATTATTACATCATCAGCAACCCATTGCCCTTATCACTTGTTTGCCTGTAAACTGCACCTGAGGGCAAAATGTACTCATGTGTCTCGTGGCCTGACTGAACTTATCAGTGTTATTTGGACAGATTTTAGGAATGTGCCACTGATAGCAGTGTGCTTCCACTATCCTAGTTTCACTGACCTAGTTTAGGCAGCTGTGGGAGTCCGTCTGTTAAAGGCAATTCTCCTCATATTAATAATTTATATATAAGCTGTCCACATCATTTAGCTCTGTGCGGTCCGTATTTCTGGAGACAAAAGAAAAAAAAATGAAACGAGAACCAAGATCAATATGTATTACAGCTGCCAGTATGTTTGAATCTGAATCCACGGAATCTGCTCAAATCCATTTTTTGTACATTTCAAAATGAAAACGCATAAACACACAGGGTGGAACTTATGCTCTATATGGTGTGAAACTTTGAAGCATTTTGCACCTCTGGCCACACCAAGGCAGCTTTGGCCATCATTCCTATGTGTCATAATAAAACTCCCAGCAACCCAGCAGTCAGTCGTGGATTTTCAGGGAGAAAATCTAATATTGATGTACTTATTTTGAAGAAAAAATGCAGGCAAACAATTCAATTATTTTCTGCATTGTCTTTTGTGGACACATATTCAGTTATTCATATTCAACTTTGAAGTATACCACAGTTTTGCACTCACACAGTTTTTCTTGCAGGAGCTGAGCACTGATCGTTGGTTTCAATATCAAATAAATAGTGTAGATAATAATTTGTTTAATTTGGGAATATACTGTATTTACAACCTGTGTGATAAGCTGGCTCACTCTTGTGTTGCTTACTCCACTGGACTCTGTCCTATGATGCTGACGTGTCCTCAGATCTCAGCGTCTACTGTGACTGTCTTGCCAACGGCAGTTGGTTTCAGTTGAGTGTTCCGTTGCTAGTAGCAACCACTACTGGCGAAGTTCCAGCAGTTGCAGTGGAAATGTATGTCGTATGTACTGTAGGCCTAATGCATGTAATGAAATTCATACAAAAATACATTTGAAGAGGGATATATTACCCAGATATACATATAAATATATCCAAGACACCTGTGGTGATGATGTCATACACCTGCTGAATTAGGGTAGGCCTACATGGTACCTTTTTTGGTCAAGTTCAGACACTGGTCAAGAATCTTTTATTTTCTCCCCAAATGAAATGCCCTTGTTGGACCATTTTAGTTAGGCTACCTTCTAAATTATTTTAGTGATTGTTGATTTGAGATTTTGTAGAATTTAGTTTTATGCCAACCAAGCTAGCCGTTAGCTGTCTGAAGCTGATGTGTTGCTAATACAACATTCTAAGTAACTGTTTGGCCAACTTTTGTGTATTTTACTCTCTTTACCTTTACTCTTGTGGACTGACTCTACATGCATGTTTGCTAGATTCACTACTGTGTTGTATTTCATAATCCATAAGAATGATGGCCAAAATTACAAAAATAAGACCCAGGTTAAATAAAAATTATTGAATTCTTAAAGGAACAGTCTGTGGCATTTTGGGGGATCTATTAGCAGCAATGGAATATAATATTCATCACTATGTTTTCATTAGTGTATAATCACCTGAAACTAAGAATCGTTGTGTTTTCGTTATCTTAGAATGAGCCCTTCATATCATAGGGAGCGGGTCCTCTTTACGGAGTCCGCCATGCTGCTCCGCCATGTTTCTACAGTCCACCGTAGTTCTCCGACACGCTTGTGAAACTGCACTAACGTGAGCCGCAGAGTGCAAAACAGATGGCTCTGAGCGAGGCGAACGCTGTTACCTCGGTTTTGCACTCGCAGTGGAGGGGTACTCAGTTGGTTGCAATCTGCAACCACACCACTAGATGCCACCAAATCATACAAACTGTCCCTTTAATCAAAATATGAATGAATGCAATCCGTAATCATGTTCAGCTTTTTAAATGGTTAATGCAGTACTTTCGTTGTTCCTCTTACTTTTGACTGCAGAGACCATTTTCTTCCTCATCTCCACGAGAAAAAAAGTTTTGGTATATAATAACCCCACATTAGCTCACTTTATCCCCTTTATATAAATCAGCATAACCTGAATTCAGTGATATATTAGACCAATGCCAGTTAAGATAATAAGTGCTTTGGTAAAAAAGTTTTTAGATTGTGATTTTTCAGGTGGAAAAATAGTTATTTTTGATGTCCTTTTTTAGTAGAAAGTGTTTGCCTTATAATGCTCACAGAATGAGGTTCCACCTGCCTTCTACATCAATGACTGTACCAACAGATTCCCAGTAGAGGGCAGCCTCTACCCAACACCAGTCCCATCCTTCCACCAACCAAACTGCAGCAGCCCCGCTGCCCGAGGACATCATTACACACTCAATAAAGCAATAGTCAGTCATTTTCTCTGCTTAATTGATCCCACCGCTACCCAACAATGCGTGGGGTGACATGTTTTTATTGCAGCAGTAACAGCAGCATGCCTCAGAGTAAGACGTGCTATTTGTAATTATCTTGTTGTTCTGTTCTTGCATGACCGGCCATCTGTAGACAGCATGCAGTACACTTGTTGGTCAGCGGCCGAGGTCAGCAGTGCTCAGCAGTGCGTTCCTCCCGGAGCCGTCTGTAGGGCTGTAATGACATTGTCCTGGTATTTACCAGGGCTTGTGAAACACTCGTCTGGAGGACAAGAACACAGCACGCTCTTACCCAATCCAAAAGCAATTTGGGAACAGATATGGAAATGTACAAAATCATAAACAAACAGGGGAGGCCTGATAAGATTATGTTTATGTTTACTATGCAAGTTGAGAGCACACTGTCTCTTTCTCTCGCACGCACACGTACAAATGCACATGCACAATGACACAAATGACACAATTGTGCATTATATATTGCATATTTATTATGACAATAACTTTATTTACTTTACTTACTTAGCTATAAACACACAAATGTATCATCCGGTCTTAATGGGTTAAACAAGGGCTGTCAATCGATTAAAATATTTAACCGCAATTAATCGCATGATTGTCCGTAATTAATCACGATTAATCGCAAATTAATTGCACATTTTTTTATCTGTTCAAAATGAACCTTAAAGGGAATGGAGAATATGCTTGCTTTATTTAAATGTATGTATATATCATTATTGGAAATCAATTAACAACACAAAACAATGACAAATACTGTCCAGAAACCCCCACAGGTATTGCACTTAGCATAAAAAATATGCTCAAATCATAACATGGCAAACTGAAGCCCAACAGGCAACAACAGCTGTCAGTGTGTCAGTGTGCTGACTTGACTATGACTTGGCCCCAACTTCATGTGATTATCATAAAGTGGGCATGTCTGTAAAGGGGAGACTCGTGATTACCCATAGAACCCATTTTCATTCACATATCTTGAGGTCAGAGGTCAAAGGACCCCTTTGAAAATGGCCATGACAGGTTTTCCTCGCCAAAATTTAGCGTAAGTTCGAAGCATCATTTATTTATTTCTAGCTTTAAAACTGAGCCCGCTACAACCTAAAAATTGAAAGTTGCGTTAATGCGTTCAAGAAATTAGTGGCGTTGAAACGAATTTGCGTTAACGCGTTATTATCGCGCTAACGCGTTATTATCGCGCTAACTTTGACAGCCCTAATCTAAACCTGTAGAAGGTTTCAGGGGGCTGGAGATCATCCTAGGTCACACTGGGAGAGAGGCGTGTACACCCAGGGCAGGTCACCAGTCTCTCACAGGGCTAACACAGACAACCATTCGCATTCATATCAACTCCTACGATTTCCACTTTAACTAAGCAGAGCACCTGAAGGAAACCCGAGCACAGATGGGGAACATGCAAGGCCCCATTTGCAGAAACAAAGCTCGATGCAAGGTGGAAGTGCCAACCGATGCACCACCAAAAATCTTTCATGACTATTTACTGTGACTCTTCAGACCTGTTCGCAGTCGATTCCTGAGCAAACGGAATCTTGAACTATATTCAATAGCATAATTAAAAAGCCTTTGCTGAATCTGATGATTCTGATGCTACTATTGAATATATAAAAAACTCATTCAATAGAGGCAGGCAAAATGGATAAAAGCCCACAAGCTCACCATAAAATAATTTGCCTTCATTTCAAAAGCATGTATAAAAAAAAGCCATGCTGGCAACTCCCATCACACATTTTCACAAATTAGCGAGACAGACATGTTATCGTTGTCTTTGTGTGTGTTCCTGCATCCTCCCTCGCTCAGCCACTCCTTGTGCTGTCAGCACGGCAGGGTGGAGCTACAGAGGAACTGCACGTTTCAAGCATGCTCTGAAGCTTCACTCCCTCTCTGTCTGTTTCCCTTCCCCTCGATGCGTGCACGGCTGAGCTGAGAAAGAAAAGAGGAGGGCCCAGCGCGTGTAACCGGCAATGCTTTTTACCAATCAAAGGGGTTTCCCCACCCTCTCTCTGTCTCCCTCCCTTTTCGCTCCCTCCCTCTGTCTCTAGGCACACCAACCCAAAGAAAAAATAAAAAAGTGCAGGGAAAAAAAAAGTGATAAGCAGCTTCTGGGTTTTGCTTTCAAGCGCACTCCTGCTGAATCGGCGTGTGTGTGTGTGTGTGAGTGTCTGTCTGGGGCGTTCACTCGTTCTCCTGCCACAGTAGCAACACATTGCAGCAGCGTCGGCCCCGAACAAAAGGCTAAACGCAGCAGAGCCACAGGAGGAGAAACTCAGGGATAGAGTGGCCCAGCGTGACTGCACTTCTCAGGGAGGAACTCAACCTGCCATTTAGAGACAGGACGGTAGGCTGCCCGTCTGTCTCTCTGAGCTGAGGGAAAACACCCTGTTTGTCTTTCATTCATACACCCTCAGCCTCCGTCATCCTGCACCTGCCCTTCTTCACCTGGGCGTCTTTCCCCTTTTTGCATCCACCTGTCACCTCCGAGATGTCAGACGATGAATGCCGGTCGCCCATCGGCCTGGACTGCTGCAGCTGCTGCTTGGACCTGGCCAACGGCTGCGATGACTCCATGGCTCAGGGCCTCGGCCTGCCGGGGAGCCCCACCAGCCCCAGCGTCAACCACTTCCGCCAGCTCCGCAGCCAGCTGATGTACCAGAACCTGAACACGGACAAGCTGAACAACATCATGAGGCAGGACTCCCTGGAGTCCGTGGTGAGGGACCCCTGCTTCCTGCTCAACGAGGGCATCTGCAACAGCAACATTGACCAGACCATGCTGTCGATACTGCTCTTCTTCCACAGGTATGTCTGCTTGTTTGCTTATCTGACAGGTACACGCTTATCTGATAAAGGCTTATGTCATTCGGACACGAAATTTGAACTTCTTTACCTCTCTTCGGGACAATTCGGTGCAAAGTCCACCTTTTCACTTCTGCATCCCACATGTATCAAATCACAATATGAGTGCTGCTTAAGAATCGTGCTTTGTTTAAATGAACCAGATGGCCAGCGGTGGCTAATCAGTTTTCTCGGATCAGCACTTCTTCCGAAAAGGCTGACACAAGTGTTTACAGTCATGGATTAAGTATAGGCTCGGACGAGGGCGTTCATTTTGATTGTGTTCCAAAATGAGTTTCACATAAGCACATTATTTACTTCACAGGAAAGTAGAGCAACATATTGAGATTTAAATGTAGATGTGGTCGTCTATGCTGAAAGCACAAAACATACAAAAATGTCCAAATATTAATGCAGCTCACGGTGTCCATTTACATCTACACAATCCACGTCTTTCATGCAGCATATATGATATGTTACGCAACATGACGCTGGCAATGAAATGTGCATGAGCTGTACAGTATTAACATTATAATGTTTTCCCTTAGTGAGGCTATTCAGTTCAAGGACAATCGTTACGTAACTCTGAGAAAGACATGTTGTTCCTCAATTCATCACGCTAAAAAAAAAAAAAAGCTTTACTTCAAAACAACAAAACCCCAGAAATCCAGAGAACAGAGGTAAACAAAATCCAATCTACGCCGCGCAAAAACACGAGGCTATTCGAAAGCAACAGTTTGTTGTTGTCATATTGATTCAATTAAAATGATCTTTTATTGCTCGAGGTCAATTAAAACTGGCTTGGCACCTTATCCGTCGCTGCCAAACAGTGTTTATAAAACAGTGTTTGGCAGCTCACCTCGCGCTGTTTTGTGAGGAGGAGAATGTCCTGCTGCAGAGTTGCTGCCAGTTGGAGAGTTTGTTTGTTTGGCAGCTTCTGTTCAATGACTTCAGCCTCAAATTAACGGTTAGCATCTTTCCAGTCGGCTACAGTTTCGTCACTGAACTCCTGAACCCGAGCCAGAAGTTACTGTACAGTGTTTACTTGGAGGAGCTGTTGTTACGTATGGTCTGTCTGGTTATCGGAGCAGTAAAATGAGGAGATCTATGGGGAAAAACACTACACAAACCCGTTATCATCGGAAGAGCCACCTTTGACTGTCATATACTCTGAAGTTGCTGCATTTGTGTCAGTAAAACAGAGATATGTGCTAAAGGATCATGACATATATGTCAGACATGCGTATGTCGTATGATAACATCAATCTGATAAATTGGCAATAAAAGAGAGGTTTTTTTTTTGTGTGTTGTCGGTGTACGGAAAGAACCTTGATATCAGAATTGACCTTTGCCCCCACATGGGCTGTTTTCTTGAAGTCGCTGTGTGTTCAAACCTACAGACTGACTTTTATACCCTACCGACTCTTGATGACGCTGTTGTTTTTTTCCTCAAACCCGGTTATGAAATACATAGACAGCTAAGTTGTTATTCCATTTACGGCTGGGCGATTGTTCGATATGATAATTTATCGTGTTTCATTGGAATCGTTATGAAATCATATATCGAGATATCGTGATACACAATGACGACACCTAATTGATAATAACAAGCACATACTAACTCAAATTTCTCTAACTCAGATCAAACTCAGTTAAATCTTTTGTCTTCTGATCGGATTACTCTGTATTTGCATGCATGCATGTAAACATAATCAGTGTATAACCGGAAATACATATATTTGTTCTCTATAATTTCACTTGAAAAAAGTTTTTAATTAAATGAGAAAATACTTCAGACTTTTCAATTGTCAAGTATTTAATTCATACATGAGTATACAGAAATAAGCGTTACCATGTGGTTATTTCATATAGACTATGTATTTATAGAACTAGCAGACAACATGCTATATCGTGATATATATCGTTATCGAGATATAAAATGAAATGACATAAAAAACTGACTTAAGTGAAAAAAGTCCCTTGAATTACATTAATTCTAATTGAAGTTTTTGTTTAAGAAGGAAACTTTTCAACATAAATTGCCCTCTGGTATGCAAATCGGTCCTTCAAAAAAAATAATTTTTCCATGTTTAGCACCTGTGATGATGTTTACCCTGATAAGATGTGCCTGGAATGAACATGGCAATGGCATTTGTTATCATTGATTCAGTTATTTGCAGATGTTATCATATCAGCAATGTTCTGTGGAAGCATTATCAGTACTTTATCAAATTTCTGCGGGAGCCAAGCTGCCACAGAATATCCAAATAAGTTAAATTTTAACCTGGCTTAACTTTGCTATATGCTACAGCCTGTTCTTATCTCCTGCGGTGATGATTGATACTGCATGAGTATAGACAGTACAATGGAAGGAAAACCATTTAGGCCTTAACTAGGTTTTGTAACTTTTGGCGGTAAAATACTTATCAGTGCTAAACTCTCAGGCAGTTGGAAAAAAAGTAATGGTTTTTAATATCTGACACACTATAGTATACAGCAACTCTGTCTGAATAAAACATCCCATATAGGCTACATGGAAAAGTTCCACATCGCACTCACTTTATTTTTCTATCTGTAACAGAACAGCTGTTTAAAATCTCATTAATTTGACACATTTTTTTAGGTGATATTGTTCTTGCTGTGGAGCTGCATTATTCAATGAAAGAACAGTCTGTTCTTGTTTTATTTATGATAGCGAGGGTGTGTCGTTATGATACTTAGGATGAAGAACAAGGGGGTGAAGAAACTTTGGATTTGGACTGCAGCTCCAGGTCCAGCTGGTACTCCCTTTTGGCAACGAGAGCCATAAAGAAATCAGTGAACAAATAGTGCTTTTCAAACATTTATGTCGGGACATTATACTTTGAATATGTCCTTAGACTTGAAGTTGTACTTGGATATGCTCGGGTGAGTTATTATTCACTGCATAACAGTGTTTACAGTATCATACATTGAATAATGCCGGCTTTGTTAGAAGTGTTACACAAGTTTCTGCTCTGCTATTCAGCCTTAGTCATAATGACACAACTATACTTTCATGCATTTCTTCACTATAACCAAAGAGTTTCACTTCCACGGTTGTACAGTTTATTCGAATATTCAATGAAACATCATGTAATATGTGAAAAATGTATCTATAGGACCTGCATCTCATAGGAGGAGAGAAAAGTGCCAGTATTCTTTTTACATTTTTGGCCCAGAGGCACTGTATTCACTCACGCCACACATCTGTCTGCGCCAGCTCAACTGTTTGCCTGACAAACAAAGTCTTTAGCGAGAACACTTTGTTCCTGAACCTGCCCTTCTAAAGAGGGAATCCCAGACACGGATCATGTGGCTGTCGGTGGATATAGGCTTTCTCGCAGCATTAAACCATTGATTTCAAATGTGTACCATTTACGGTTCTTCGGGCAGAAACACAAACGCACTCATTCATTCACACACGGACTCTCAGTCTAATCCTGTCAGTTGAAACAAGAAAGCTGCCTTATTGCTATAAGCTGAGGTTTGCAGAAGTTCATGCATTTTTTTCCAAGTGCTTGTTTCGAGAGGCCCGGCTTCTGATGAAAGCGCGGCTGAGGTTTATACTGTGACCTCACCCTGGGTGGTCAGTCTGCCGAGCGGCCTTCAGTCTCCTTCGCCACTTGTTAACAGACCGAAATGTTCAGCACAGTCTGAGGAAGCAGGCCAGGACATATTTTGGACTAGTTGAACATCAGTTAGTGGCCTGCAAACTTGTTATGTAAATGATTCCAGGGTCACAGAAATGTGCTGAGAGGAAAAGGTCCTGTCTGGTGCTTTAGGGGCAGAGCATGGGGGGGGGACACACACAGGATCTTTGATTTCCACAGGATAAAACCAGAGGAAAAGTGTTGATTCACTTTGAAGCTTAGAGAGCTACACTTGGCTGGAATGAGAGAGCCACTCTTGCACACCTTCACCCCGGGCAGTCAGTCAGTACTTAGCAGCCACTAAACACCATCGCATGCCAAGGTGAAGGGGTGAAGAGCCTGCAGCGATGACACAAACATTTATCACAGGACTTCGGGTCTGTGACCAGTAGGTAAGTCAGTAAGCAGTCAGAATACAAAAGGGAAAAGAACAAAAGCTGTCACAAAGTGTCAAAGGCCTCATAAAAGAGGCTTTCTAAGCCACCAACGTGACCACATGACAGGGCTGAGGAGTTCAGCAGATCTCTGCCAGGTGTGTCTGCAACGACCACCGCTGTAATGTTCGACTGAATGAATACAAACCACAATTATCTAACCCCCAGTCTAGACCGCAAATGTGTCAAACGCGTTTTTCACTCGCGCAACAGATACGCTCTCATTTGCAGCTGTAAATAAAATATAAATAAATATATTTATCTGCATTTTGCAACCCGTGGAGAAGAGTGTCCTGCTCTCTTGTTCTGTCAAGGAAATATTCGTACACCAATTCTCCTGATTAAACAGAAAAATACAAATGTACACCTTCTGAATTTAAGTGTCTCTCTTTCACCGAACTATAGCTTAATTGCCTTGTTAACTCATTGTAAAAAAACACACTTCATTCAAACTCTACAGAAACAAAATAAAACTCACCAAAACTGTATTGGATAGTCGTTCCAGTCCAACGCTTCCACTGAACAGAAGCTGTCACTCCGTTAGCTCTGTTAGCCGTGCTAGCCCCGTTAGCTGTTAGCTCTGTTGGCCTAATATAGCATAAAACAGTCAATAAATATATTGTCAATAAAATATGTTTTTTAAAATGTGAGAATCACTGTAACCACGAGAGGTCCTTGAGCATATAGTCATAAATGAACACAAAAAAATATTAGGCTGACGGTTCCAGTAGTATGCAAGATTAGCTGTGGACAGACAGACTCTCTCTCACACACACACAACCGAATACATAATCTCCTGGCAGAGATAATAACAAGTGTAGGCAAGACGTTGCATGGCATGTGTAAGGATGAAATGACTTTCAGGATTGGAGGTGACGTTCACTTCATTTTCACAGACTCCAAGTTTGGTGATAAATTGTAAAAAAAAAAAAAAAAAAGTCAGTAAAAGGATTCTGACAGAGAAGTTACAACCTCTGACTAGGTTTGATTTATTGCTCTGACATAAGTATTTACTCTTCAAAAACTTTGTTGCCTTACCAGCCTATAGGCCTCATTATAGTGGTAAAAGTTCCTCACTTTGGCCTGAGATGATCGCTGGCCTTTGGCTTCGGTCTAGTTGACTACTGAATATGACCTAGCCCTCCGACAACATAGAGTAGACGGGATCAAGCTGTGTCAGAGACCCCACAGCGCTTTAAAGCTCCACTCTGTGATCAAAATATGAAACACCAAATAGCTTTGCTAAGTCCAAGACCTACATTTAGTGATCCACCTTGGAGGTTACGGAAAGTGTATTTGCCATATGTAAGCCATCTAGGAGTCCATACAAATGCATATTTATCAATTCTAATAATTCCCAAAAGAAAAAAAACAGGTCTGTGAAACTATTGGAGAAGCTCAAATCATTCCATCTCAGTCTGCATCACTGCATGATGAGTTGGTTTCATATTTTAGTTTTAGTACATGGAAGTGGATCAAATAGGATAACAAGGTAATACCTACTTCATCTTGGATATGACTGTAGAGTGACCTGTTGCATTAATTTACATGCAGGCCACACCTTCAAAATTATCTCCTATCAGTCAAACGCAGAGCTGAATGTGGGCAGTTTCCTTTGAGGGCAAATCATTTGCATAGAAGACTCGTTAGAAAAGTGATACACGCTTTGGAGAAGTCGCAGGGATCATTGTGCACCCAGTTTCATCCCCGCCTCTGTATGTTTGCACAAATGCTTTACAGACTTTCAGACTGCTCTACTTTTGAAGAGTGTGTGTAAACAATGCGCTTTCAGGCTCGTTCTGCAGATAACATTGCGGTGGCCGTATTGAAACACATAAATCAGTCAGGAATGGAAAGATGTAAGGATAAGGTAAACAAAACACGGCTTCCTGTGTATCCTCTGCTGCTGTGAAATTGGCAGACAAATGCTTTATAATGAAAAAACATCTCCAGAGCATAGGGCCCACTCATAACAAACGTACGGCACAATTACGGCACCGTTGCCTATGAATTATCATATGTAAGATACTACAAGCTGTAACAGCCGTGTAGGGATCAGAGTGAAACTGCACCAAATCCAAATTCTACATCGCTTCTATACTGCTACTAAGCAAATCCCTGAGAGACAGCAGCGTGATCTAAAGCTCTGCATACATAAAACAATACATTATGAGGGAAGTTTTAAGCTATTCTTCTCATTGCTGATGTTTGTTTTGCCCACATAAAAAGGCTTCTACATGCCAAACGCATCCTTGCTGACGACAGAATCTGTATCCAATTACATGGTTTTT
This sequence comes from Sebastolobus alascanus, assembly GCA_916701645.2. Classification (NCBI taxonomy): domain Eukaryota; kingdom Metazoa; phylum Chordata; class Actinopteri; order Perciformes; family Sebastidae; genus Sebastolobus; species Sebastolobus alascanus. Next base: position 437,807 of record CAKAOJ020000163.1, read on the forward strand.
GATCTTTGCAACGAAACTCAACAGTGCAATAGTGTAAAAAGGAAAAACTACAGAAGTTTGACGAGAGTTACGTAACTTCACGGGTTGCAGGTGGCAGGGGACACGGATGTAAACAGAAAACGGGGATTAGCGGCGAGAAGGCAAAGGGGAGGATGTCTGGGTGGAAGAACAGATTCATGGCCGGGCAAGTCTTAGGAGCCGATCCCTAAAAACAAAAGGCCGCGAAGGCCAGGCGAGGCGAGAGCAATGTCAGGGGGAAAGAGAGGGAGAGCTTCAGGGACAGAGAGAGAGTCAGAGGAAGACAAATAGCCAGACAGGAGGCCGGTGCAAAGACAAAACATAGACAGCTAAAAATAGTGTGCTGTTGACAGAACTCTAATATATAGGTAGACTGCAGACGTCTGTGGTAAAAGTCACAGCCTATAGCTGAAGGAAGTCATTCTTTAGTGGCAGCAGGAAGTAAGAAGCCATAACAAGTGTTTGTTTTTACAGATATTTTTATGGGTTTCCTCAATAACACACGCTTTGACCACCGCTATGTTGAAAAGAGACATTCGGGGAGCAAGAGATTGATTCACATTATTAGGTTTTCAAACACATGGTTGGTATATTTGGTGTGTTTGCCCAGCGAATTAGCCCTGTGCTTGATTTTATCACTGAGGGAGCAATTTAAAGAGGGATGTACAATAATGGCTTTTTAATGGACCTCTTGAGTTACTGCCTTGTTGTGTTGAGACTGTGTGAATAGGCTGCCCTTGGTGCCGTGCCAGCAGATGCCTGGAACCACTGTCGAACGGTTTGTGTGCAAGTGTATGTGTCTGTTTGTCTATACTGGACACTGTCTTCACTCTATAGAGCGGGTTCAAGTTGTTGGTGAATGCACACAGTTTATTATGCATACATTTACCTCCCAAACACACACTTCAGCAGACAGATGAGTGTGTCTCAATACGGAAATGCACCGCCACACCCTGTACTATAGGTTGATGCAACGTCCTGTGTACTGCTGTGGTTCCATGTTCAGCTGCCCCTAGCAACACCATAAACATAACATGCTAATCAGATTGCCGTTACAGTGTCTCTTTCCGTGCTTTATTTTCTGTGCACTTTGCTTGGATCACTGCAACAGTTTCTCTTGTTTGTATGACTGAAAAAATAAAATGAAAAAAGTTATGTTACTTTGTTTAGATGAATAAATACAAATGATGAATATTAAATAATAACATAATATAATATAAATATTATAAAAACAATAAAGTGTTATTGATGGATAATTTAATAAATAAATATATATGCACTTTTTAGATACTGTATGCCCTTAAAATCTGCCTTTTTAAAAAGATTTCTTCAATACTCAATATTCAACAAATCCCATGAAAAAACAAAAGAAAGTGAACTGATCCTATAACAATTATTATATGTGTCACTAACACCTGACATAGCTAATCCTCTGCGCCATATAGGGCTCCATTGTCCAAAAACTCGGGCTGTCAATCAATTAAAATATTTTTCAAACATTTTTTATCTGTTCAAAATGTACCTTAAAGGGAGATATGTCAAGTATTTAATACTCTTATCAACATGGGAGTGGATAAATATGCTGATAATGCAAATGTATGTATATATTTATTCTTGGAAATCAATTAACAACACAAAACAATGACAAATATTGTCCAGAAACCCTCACAGGTACTGCATTTAGCATAAAAAAAATATGCTCAAATCATAACATGGCAAATTCGAGCCCAACAGGCAACAACAGCTGTCAGTGTGTCAGTGTGCTGACTTGACTATGACTTGCCCCAAACTACATGTGATTATCATAAAGTGGGCATGTCTGTAAAGGGGAGACTCGTGGGTACCCATAGAACCCATTTACATTCACATTTCCTTCGCGACAAGCTACTATGACATGGTTGGTACCAATGGATTCCTTAGGTTTTGTAATTTCATATGATGCCAGAATCTTCACTCTAACTTTAAAACCGAGCCCGCTACAACCTAAAAATCGCAAGTTGCGTTAATGCGTTAAAGAAATTAGTGGCATTAAAACAAACGCGTTATTATCACGTTAACTTTGACAGCCCTATGTTAAATACAACAACCATTGCACTGGGGGACATGTTCCTTCACTACAATGAACATGGGCACTGTGGTTTATTTTGAAATGATCACATACACCATCCTGATGCTGTAAAGACTTGCCAGCCTGACGCAAAATAGAAGAAATTACAAAAATACCAAATATACACCATTGTTTGAGAGACTTTTGACTTAAAACTGCAGTGCCCATCTGTTTTAAGAAATTATTTAGCCTCTCTTAAAAATTAAACTGTGTATTAAAGAACTGTTTTTATAATTGTATGTTTTCAGTAGGAACAAATGGGCATGAGGCTGACAGCAGAGACAGGTTGGGGTAGTCTGAACAGATTGACAGATGGACTAATGGGTTGTTGGTTTTGGTCTTTTCATGGGAATTGTGAACAATAACGAATATAGCCATCCTTATTCTTTAAGTCATTAGTTAGAAAGACTCCGCGACGACCTTGATGGCAAATATCTTTTCTTTATAAATAAGCCGTGTAATCTTTTAATCAAACACTCCTGTCCTCAATGACAGCTGCAAGGGTCAGGAATGACTAATTCATCTGTCTGTCTGGAAGACATAAGACACACTCCTTAGCAACGCAAACACACACACACACACACACAAATATGAACGCGCTTACAGTATACAGTACGCAAAGGTGACCCACGGCATTATGCTGTTGTTGACACATCACCGCAGCAGAATCTAAGATAAGCTCTTTTGTCCTGAGCGACAGCGAGTGGAGATACTGTGTGTACCAGAGGTGGATTAGAAATCTGTAAGTAACACATCGAGTCTGCCACCTGAGTCAAATCCTCAACATGTGCTGGAAAACTCTTTAAGGAGGATTTGTCTCAACCTGATTATGGAAAAATGAGTCAAAAAGTCACTTTGACCAAAGCCTTTAAGCGCATGAAAACGAGACGTAACTTGTTTCATAAAGGTGCTTTGAACAGCCAAAATCTACTTATTTTACAGTTATCTGCTTTCATAAAATACAGTAAATATACACTAAGGGGCTGTTCACACGCAGCGTCTAAAAACAAGTGGAAAACGCCAGCCGTGACGCTTTCATCCTTTTATCCAAGGTGCTTCGGAGGTTGCGCTACTGTCGTTACCAAGCAACCAAAACCTCCGCGCTACGATGGCGATGATGCAGTTGCGGTAATTTAGCAGTAAAAGCCTCACTGACTCAACTAAACAAAGTCAAAACAAAAAATAAATGGATTTCCAGCACCGTAAATCCCTTACAGTAGATTTACTATTCGATTTCTGTGTCAATTTTGCTGACCTTTCAACCGGATGTTGTGACGCTCTTGGACGGAAAGGGTGAAGCAAGTTAAATAGTCCACGGGACAGATGGTAAAGCTCTGGGTAGTCCTGAACTAAAATGATTAATTTCTCTTCCATATTTACCACAGACTGAAATTAACGGAAGAAAGAAAAGATATCTGCCGGCTGTGATTGATTATGCTGCAGCGTTCCAAAAGTTGAACTATTTTATCTCGGAGTGCAGCCATCGCACCCTGAAAAATAGGCGCTTGGGAACGCGTGCGCTTCGCACAACAACAATGGATTTGAGCGTGCAAAAGACGCGGCATGTGTATGGCCCCATAATAGATCTTTAAAACCGAATTAATTTGGCAGTTGAGCACTAAGTAAATGAAAGTGAAAATAAAAGGCTCATTTTCTGATTGCTTAATGCCTATTTTATGATTGGTATCATGCTGCAGTTCTAAATCATAAATATCCAACGTCCAAGTGTAAAGGAAATACCGGCTTCTTTGTTTTGTGGTCATGGAGGAGCAAACTCTGCCCAGAATAATGTTGTGGCTTCTGTTGAAAACTCTCTGTACTCTCTGAACCAAAGCCCACGAGGCTCAGTTTTGCCACATACACATGACTTTAAGAAAATGGTGAAGAATTCCTGAAACAAGTCCATGAAAAATAAGTATGAAGGCTAAATAAGAGCACAGCTGAGTGCAGGCACCTTTGGAAAGCGCAAATATTTCAACAAACGACGAAGAAGAAGGAAGAAGCATTATTAAAAAACTGATTCCACAACTACTTCAAAAGAGGCAGAGGCAGCACCACCCATCCATTAAAACCCTTTCATGCTTCATGTTTGTGCAACTCTCTTTGTCCTTCCCTCTTTTATTTGCCACATCTCTTCCCTCTCTCCTTATCCTTGTTTTTCCAACCTCTCTCTTTCTTTCTCCATCTCTCAGATGTTAGTTGGCAGCCGTTGGACTTATATAAGTCCGAGGGAAGGGGGGTGGGGTGGGGTGGGGGCGTTGGAGTGACCATGGCTTGTGCTAGCGGCCTTATCTGTTTGGACCACGGCTATGGCGCCTGTTTAGATAATAAGGCGGCCTGTCAACACTTGCCATTACACACACTCCCACACACATACAGCCCTGTACTTGAGAGTGAGTAATAGTGTCAAACAGTCAATATGTTATAATTACTCCAGGCATTAGACAGTAACGCAGCCTGCATAACACTTGATATTAGGGGTTAGTGCACTGCGGTTTGCTCTTTCGTCAGCTCGCACACACAACAACCTGCACCTTTTAGTGAGGCAACGGAAAATGTATGTATTGTCTCCAGTATGGTGTAGATGCAGAGAAGCTGAGATGATGGAGCTGTTAGACTCCGTACCACCCAGGCTGAGCGGCACAAGCTGCTGGTTGGAGGGCGGTAAAATGTTCATTCCGTGCTATTTTCATTGGGAAGGTTCGGGATTCCCACTTTTCCTAACTGTGCATGAGAAGTGAGAATGCGGTAACCCACACCGCCAAGTTAAAGTTTGGCTGAGGTGAGGAACAGTAGATCTGGAGCGGAAACAAATATTTTTCATGAGTGTCCTTCTCCAGATCCGTGGGGAAGAAGTCATTCAGCCGCCAAATTTCACTCTTTTTTTTTTCCCTTAGAAGGACTGGCACATACCCAGACTTCATTCCAGATTCATTCCGATGCTTATATATCTTCCTCTCTGGACGCCTGTTTCATAATCCCAAGTGCTGTTGTCCCACACTGAGTCAGTTTTTATTCTTACCACAATAGACTGCTACACAATGCAGCCAGACAGGGCTTTTGTGGAGCGGGGCCCTGAGCCAGACCTATCATTAGCCTATCTCATTCTCCCTGGGCACCGTTCACACGCAGGTTGGGTACATGATGTACCTGGCTACACACAGAGATAGTGACACACGTGCACAGGGAAGAGAAAAAGACTAAAATGTAGGAAAATTAGGATGCACATCATCTTTTCTCAGAGCACACACAAATGTGTACAGCCTTATAAAATATCCATGTATACACACGCCGCAGGGCACGGAGCTGGTATTAGAATACTTTAGCAACGGTGTTGCCACAGCCCATTACTGTGAAGTGCTCTAGGAAAGAAAACAATGACTTCTGCAGGTCATGAAGACACGCTTTCCAGAAAACAGGAAAGGTTACAGCACTACTTTTTCAAGTTACTGGACGTCTGCAGTTTGGCAACACGTTGCGTCTTTTCTTTTTCCGACTGTACTTCTGTGTCCTGTAAACAGTTTGGAGCTCTCGGGGTGGATGTGTGTAATTAAAGAGAGCGTTAGGGTTATTTAAGTTTCCCAAACGTGACTCTGGTGTCATGCAATGGGCAAAGTGGTAATGCGTTTGGTATTAAAGAACACACAGGAGCATAATGTCAAACACAGTTAAGCAGCATTATGTCGTTTTGGCTCGTTTAACAATTATGTAATGTGGGTGTTTAAAATCAAATTGGATTTATACTGGAGTCTCTGACATCTGCTTCCCATTACACAATTGTAGCCTTAATTTAATCTACAGTACCTGAGTGGCGTTTTAACGTTTCGTTCAATTAAAGCTTTCTGAAGTGCTTACCTCATTTTGAAAGACCCCTCAACACCCCTGTGTGGAAACTCCTGTGCTGCACTGTCACCCATAATTGCATCATTAAATCGCACATCGAGAGAACAAATACACAAGCGAGAGACTTCACACAGCTGTCTGAGTGGAGAACATCTTAGGCAACCTGCTCACGCCTTGATGCAATGAGTTTCTTTCATCAGATATATCCAAGTATGCAATAAACGTCCTTGCTAAATCAAGAAAACTTTTTTTTTGTTTTGCTGTGGGCAGAGCTTGGCAGAAGTTGAATGTAATATAACTGCCTCTCTGAATTACAGTTTACAGTATACATACTCTAAAAAAAAAAGGCCAAATGAAATGGCAAATCCCTGGGAACCATAATCAAACTCTGACTTTAGTGTGATGAATATGGTTTCCTGTTTGTTACTGGTGAGTCCAAATTTCCAAACTCTCATTGGCTTCAAGTGTTCCTGCACAACTGGAGAGTGGCTCTGTGGAAAAAAAAGGAAAGGAAAAAAAAATGGAAAGAGAGGAAAACAAGTCTCGGTCAAAACCGGCTTATGGCTGGACCGTGAATAGTCAGTGTGTGAATGTGTGGCTAAATTATTACAGAAATAGTCAGTGGTCATGTCTATAATGTTAAATGTAGCGGTACATGTCCACCAGGTCCCGCGAGGACACTAGGGCAAAAAACGTATATTGCCAAGAATTGAAAGTCAGTTGTTTGTTTCATTGCAACATCAGCGCCAAGCAGCAAAGTCAAGTCAAGCTAATTTATTAATTTTTGTATAGCCCCAAAAAAAAGCTATGCTTCTGCCATTTGGACTGAAAGCGACTACTGGACGCCAGAAAAACATCCGTCTAAAAAGTTCTGTACAAAAGTAAAACAAAATTATAGTCTAGTCTCTAGTCTAGTCGTCGAAATGGCCTGTGTTGAACAATAAAATATTATAAATATAAATAAATAGCATTTCAGCCCAAAATGGCGGCAGTGGCTGTAGTCAAAAAACACCGGAGATTCGTTTCTGTGCTTCTATACTCTTTGACAAGGGGACGCGCTGCTCCACTCAACTGGCCGTTCAAGTGGTGATGTACCCGATCGTGGAATGCACGTGATTGGTCCCAGGACAGGAAACAGGAAACAACATGGCGACCTGCTCGTAAACTTTCTGTTATTCCGTTTTAACAATCCACCAAAATCTACTTCTGAAAAAAGGCTATGCCACTGCTGAATCTCGTCTCGCGTCATGCTGGACGGGATCATTTGCATAAAGGACTGTTCCTGACTTTTCATTTTGAAAGAGCAACGGCCAACGAGGAAACTCCAACACTCGGCACACTCATCGTGTAACTTCATTACTCAGTCACTCAGTGACAGACTTTTGCCTTCTGCGGTCCAGCCAAAAAGACACAAAGAAACCTCCAAATGTGATGCAGCAGAAACCTCCAAATGTACCAAGTTTCTTCTGGGATGCAGTTATCACAGTGAGTCACAGACCATGACAAAATGAAGCTGTTTATATCTGCAGTTTATTACATACAACTCTTTAAAATCAAGTCCTCCCTATGACTTCGACAGAAGAAAGGACTACGGAGCAGTTTGGTCCCAGTGGCAGACTGAAAAGGTGGAGCTGTTCTGCCAAGCTCTTTCTTCTCTCTGTGGATGCCTTTCTGGCAGGCAAGAGCCGGCGAGAGAGAAAGGAGAAAAATAAACGCATGTGCCAAGTTTCAGTGATTTTTTTTCTGGCCTTTCCCCAGCAGAGAGAAAGAGAGAAAGAGAGAATGAGAGAGAGGGACTAGCAGACTCAAACGAGCGAAAATAACAAGATGCATCCTGTCCAAGAGCTCCCTTCTGTCTTTGTGTTGCTGTGTTTAAAAGAGGCGGTCGTACCACGGAGCGGAGCGGGCCGCTCGAATCTGACGGGGCATTATGTCTCAATCCCCTGCCATTTTACTCTGCCATCATGAGGAGCAATTAGCACCAGTGACATTAAATGACCTCTTTCTGCATTCCTTCCAGTATGGTGTCATGGAGAGGAATGAGTCACAGATCATCGTTATGTTTGCATGCTGTGGTGTTTACACAGGCTGGGTTTTGGCTAAACAACGACCCTCTGAAAGCATGTAGATGCTTCGGCAGTAAAGTAATAGATGCCGGGCTTAGGGAAGCAGCGAGGCCGATGCCAAGAAAGTGTGGGACTCTGGGAGGAATGTTGAAACTCTGTTTCCCTCCCTTTCTTAATGTGTTCCTCCCAACTATCCCTCCCCCCCCCCTCTTGTTGTGCACACCACACGCACACACAGATTCCATCCAGGCTGCCATCCACGTCCCTCACACGGGGCTGCAAATGCACACAAAGGCCTATTTATTTCTCGCCTGCATACAAGGTGTCATATAAGGGGAAGTGGATCCTGCACTGCTCTGGCAGAGGGAGCGAAAAGAGGGGAATTTATGCAACACTTGAGGTCACTTTCAGTGCTTGTGAGCCGACTGTGTGGAAGTTAGCTGGGGTCATGAGGTTTTCTTGCATCAGTAGGGGCATCTTTTGCTGTAGAAGAGTTTGAGCGGAGCAGGAAGACTAACAGTTGACCCCTTCTTCATCTAAAAAGTTACAGCTCCGTGCTCAGGTCACCCTAAACAACAGTCCAGACTAAATGGATTCCACAGAAGAAAATAAGCAACAATTGAGTTATACTAATCCTTTTCCATGCTGCTGAAGTAGTAGCTGACATCTGCAGGAATTCGACAGGAAATCACAGTCATCTGAGGGGTGCATGACTCTTCTCTCATCCTACACATTACCATCTGTCGGTTCCACACACTTGCTCTGTCCGACCCTGATGTTTTAACTGACGCGTCGTCCTCGGGCTTGTTTAGCATAATTAAAGCGTTGCTTTGCTACAGGCTGCTCTCATATGCCGTGCCATGGTGCGTGGGAGGGATGTAGTCCACATACAGAACAACGCTGTTACACAACTTTGCTTTTGAATCCTTTGAATGTTGTTGTAAGGATCGCTGGGCCAGAATGTAAAGTTAAAACGACTGTCGTAGCTTATTTACTCTAGCATATAGCGGCTTTGAGGTTCAATGTACGCATATGATATAAATCGCTGAACTGCAAGTGAGAAAGTCAAGGATATCATGCAAGTGAAGCCAATTTACTGTAGTAAATTGCAGGATATGTGTATTGAGAACTAAGCCCTAAAGACCAGCCCTAAGTAATTTAGGGCTGGTCTTTAGGGCTTAGTTTTCAATTTAAAAGACACTTTCCTACATATATAAAGCAAACAGCAGCAACAGACCATGTTATATATGATGCATGGATCATGCCATCTCGCACGAACATGCCAGAGGGTAAATCCAGTTAACATATAGGTGATGAGGATCGTCTTTGGGTCAGTAGGTCTACTGTAAAGAACTCCTGTCCTGTTCCCACCAGAGGTTATTACATAACAAACAGAAAGACACAACAGTGGGGAAATGTTGGCAAAACACCGGCAATGCTTTCATGTTTTTTTTCCCCATGATTTCATCAGCAGAATCATCACTTTGAATCAGACTGAATGTGTTATCTGATCCATTTAGTGGTTTGAGTAGTATATTTCTATAGGGCTCTATTTGTTCATCGGCCCACTTCCTAGCCCTCCAGAGGGAAAGGACGCTATTGTAGCTCATATCAGTGGGAAATTCAGAGGAACACCCTGATAAAAAAACAAAGTCCCAGGTTGCTGTTATTCTATGACAGCCAGCAAGGGGTGGATATAAAAGAATACAAACTGAAAGACAAGCAGGATACTTCCTCCCATTGAGATTCAAATACTTTCTCGAAGGAGATATCAGATCCAGACAAGGCAGTATTTGTCCCCGTGAGTGCAATAATATCTAGGCCACAGCATCGCTAAGCGCCTCTCCTGGGGCCGGTCTTTTTAGGTGAGACTCTCATTTGCCCTCTCATGATGGCATCTTAACTGGCATTAGCATTTTATTGAAACTGGTGGAAACAAATGCAACAATTTAAACTTGGATGGACAACACACAGCGAGGAATTTGGGTAGTATCTTTAGGGAATCCACATTTTTAGGTTTGTGATGTGACAAGACAGAACTCCATAATGCTATTGCATACTGTATATCCTAAATTGATAATTGTAGTGTAAAGCGCTTTGAGTGGTCGGAAGACTATAGAAAGGCGCTATATAAATGCAAGTCCATTTACCATTTACCAAGTCCATAACTTTGTAACTGCCATGAATATTATGTTTTTTCTTTTAAAGTGACGGTGGAACTCATTAGGCCAAAGCCTGAGTATCTTGGTTAAATCACGTGTTCACATGCACCCGACTGTTATCAGGCCATTAAATAGGCGTTATCAGTCGCTATAAGCATCATTGATGTGGGATATTAGGGGCCTACAATGTTGTAGACGTTGTAGGCCCCTAATATCCCACATCAATGATGCTGAAAGTGAAACTTAAAAATAACACGTTCTAATATGATGTAAAACTGAATGAAATTTCATGTTTTGAACACAAACAAAAAGGCTTCCTTAGGTTTAGGCAACAAAACTACAACTTCTTTAGGTTTAGGCAATAAAACTACAACTTCTTTAGGTTTAGGCAAAAAAAAACCAGTTAGGTTTAGGCAATACAACTATAACTTCTTTAGTTTTAGGCAACAAAACTAAAACTTCTAAAAAAACAGTTAAGTTTAGGGAAAAACACCATGTTTTGGGTTAAAATAACTACGAACACAAAGACAACTACACACAACCTCCGCCCCTTATGGAGTTTCACACTGTCTATACTACAACGCCTGACTTCTGCTACTGCTCCTGTCATAGATGCTACGGCCGCTAGAGGTCGCTGTTGTGTTATTTTATTTCCCTTATTTCGGTGATCTACCGTGTGAATAGATGATAAAACCTACTAGTGGGTGTAGTAGGCCCCTATTGACCCACATCTATGGGGCTTAAAGTACTGATAACGCCTATTTAATAGCCTGACAATATTCTAATCGGCTGTCTCATGGTAACTCTTCTTTGTTAAAAATGTTAAATACAAGTTTCCACATTGCCCTGCAGTGATAGTCTAAACAGTCGATGGCACCTGCTGTCCCCGACACAATGAATCGTGCAGTGGGACAGATTAAAGACTTACATTCAGCTTATCATCTCAACCCCGTGATAAGAGGCTAACACGTTTTGCAGATGTCTGCATTGTTACTCGTGCACAACATCCTACTGAACAAGCTCTAAGACGTGTCATCTTATAAACACAGGTGGGAGTTTGATCTGACCTAACTATTACTCATCTTCTCTAGAGCAATGCTTAATGATAGTGTCCTTGACATCCTGTGTGTTGTTGCTATCAATTAAAATGTTGTACCTTCAAAATGGGTGTTTTATCTCTGAGGTTTTCACCACATCGTGTACGGCGGCATTTTCCTAACCCACCAGAGGAACCGGCCACATACAGTGTTGGGTAAACTTTTGCTGATTGAGTAAACCCAAAGCAAATAGTGTGTCATTTTAGCATTTACATTTCATGTCTTTGCCATATTAAGACTATCGTTCTTTCTCTTTTGCAAACCCACCAGCGTGCCCCCCCCCCCTCATATCCCAAGGTAGTCATGTTTTTTGACGGTTTACCTAAAGAACTGGGAGTACAGCCAGAGCCTCCTATCAGAGGAAACACTGCCTAACAACAGCTGTGAAAGCCCTCTCCCCCCTACCTCTCTCTCCTCCTCTCCATTTCTCTTCCTCATTTTTGCATTTTCCTGTTTTGGTGTTTGGTAGCTCTCTGCTCCATCTTTGATACAAAGCGAGGGGCTGTCCTCAGGCTGCAGAGCGCAGACACACAGTATCTGGTGAACCGAGGGAAGGCGATACCGTGGATTCTTGTTATTGCGCTAATTTGCGTGTCTGACTGTTATTTTCATACAGACATGCAGCTGAGACACAATAGAAATCCAAATAACCAGAAACATTATTGGTAGTCACACAATACACAGTGTCCTTTTAGGCAAATGGAGGAACTATTGACTCACAATCTAGCTTGCTGTATCTTCATGTTGAGGCTGTTCTCATACTCCATTCGTAGCTATACCTACAAAAAGTAATGCTCTGTTATTTGTATACATCCCATGAAATCAGTTTGGTCAACGTAATTGTGAACCAGGAAGTTTAATGAGTGACATATGCTGCATAGGGAGGAGGTCGGGGGCAGTGGATCAAAAAACACCAGACTTTCGCCCAGGAGACCGGTGTTCGTGTCCCTTGTGAAACCAGAAGTCAACATAGATTTACTGAATTTGTCAAATAACTTCCGTACTTAAATTGCGCCACTTTCAGTGTTATTTTAACCCAAACCACAATCTTTTCCTAAACCTAGCTAAGAAGTTTTGTTGTTTTCTTTGAAGACGAAAATTTATTTCGAAAAGACTAGAGCGGAAATTAACACATGCATCACGTGTTGCTGGACATTCGTAAGAAAACGCACAAAAAATTAGGAACAACTTTCCTTAAGATATCAACAAACCTTTGAATGAGGATACGTTGCCATGTTAAAGGAAATATGCATATATTGCAGCCATGGGTGTGTCAAGTAGTGTTTAATCTGCCAGGTCTTCAGCTTTTATGTGATCAGCGCCGGCGCGTCCGTATAGGCAAACTAGGCAATTGCAGAGGGTGGTGAAATGTTGGCCAAATATTCATCATGAGCAAAATAACAATAATAATATAATAATAACAAATCTGATTGGCTCAGGTCATTTTCAGCATGAATGTGATGAACTGTGACGAGTGCCTCAAAGGTCTTCATCACATTCTCTCACACCCCAAAAACTGTATTAGTGTTAAAATTACTGCCAAAAAATTTTCGGCAGTCTGTCCCTGTTGCAAATAGAGGGGCGGCATAATTGTTTTTCGCCTAGAGTGGCAGAAGTGCATGCACCGGACCTGTATGTGATGTACATTACATATAATATATGCTCCCATACATATGTGTATATGGATATGTGCTTATACACCGGCTCAAAGTCACACAAAATCCCATCTTCTGCAGCTTCTTCTAAGCAGTCTAAATAAGAAAACAGCTACAAGTTGCTGCATGGTGTGTGCGTGCCTATTTTGTACTTTTCTTTCAGCACTGAAACGAATATTTCTTTTGTTCCTAAAAGTTTAGTGTCATGGTTTTTAATAACAGAATGGAAGAACATGATCGTGCAGCATCGCTGCGTGCCCACTCTTTATGCGGGAATACAGCTCAGACACGGTACACTTGCAGAGTAAACACAAGAATCTAAATTCACTGTGTGCAAGGCGGATGTTGTTTCACTGTGACCCCATCCAACCTCGAGTCCGTATGCAGTCTTGCCCCCACTTGCCCCCGTCAGCTGAACATGCACAACGGCAAACACCTGTGCCAAAAATAGGTACACGTGTTATCAGACAGCAACAACAACTGGGAATATGACGAGACAGGTCTGAGACGGGATAATTACCTCGAGTCGAGGTTAGGTTGTCCTGACGCATGCCAGTCAGAGACTATGTGAAAGGACAGGCATAACAATAACTGTTAGAGGAGGAGGCGCAGACAGAGGAGAAGGAGGGAGTGAGAGAAGCAAACAAAGGAGCCAGATGACACAGACGGCAGGACATACGACTGTGCGCAAGGTGGCAGACGAGATGCAAAAGTTACACGGCCAATATTAATTTATATATTTGCCACTGCAATAATTAATATTTCAAAACAATCAAAGGGCACATACTGTTACTACTATGATTTGTTGAGGGGTGTCTAAAGGTTGGTAGCTACCTCGCAGGCGCCACACTGTGCTGCTTCCTCTGCGGTCGGGCCGTAATTACAGCCTCTCCAAGAAAGCACACCTCAGTCATTAAACTGGTGTGAGAAGTCATAAAAACAAAGATAATGATGTGCTGTTTTGGCTGTGTGCATAGGTCTGGAGTCATCCTATAGTGGGTGTGGGAACCTGTGAAATACCCGATTTTTGTTTCAGTTCTGCAAATCCTGAAGTAGTTCCTCAAAAATAGCTCGTATAGCTTAACCGACATTTGTTTCATTCACAACCGACAGGTTAATTTACTGTCATAACAAAGACGATTTAAAAAAATCCAGCTATCTTTATGGGAATCTATAGAGATGACAATAAATCTGAACCGATGCACCGACAGGTCCAAGATCTGTGCCGCATTTATAGGACGTGGATCACCAGAAATGTGGCAATTTAAATTAAATTGGTTCATATACTTTGAATGTATTTTTACAACACAGTTGGATGGACTGAATGATGGATAGATGGTTTGACTTCAGGCAGATAATATATTAAAGGTCCAGTGTGTAGGATCTGGAGGTATCTAGCGGTGAGGTGAGGAGATTGCAACCAACTGAAGCCTCTTCTGAAGCGTGTTGGGGAGCTACGGTGGTCGACGCAAAAACGCGAATGGCCCTCTCTATCGAGCCATTTGTTGTAAAAGTAGTCTAGGACATTTGGAGCAGACCCAGTGTGTAAAGTGTGTGTGTATGAGGGAAGTGAGTGGTGAAGCAAGAGAGAGAGAGCGGCGGCGACGGGAGCGAGTAACGTTATCGACTCCGGCCCAAGCAGTTAAGGTTAACAGTGTTTGGTTTGTCCGTTCTGGGCTTAAAGAAAACATACTTATTAATATTATATTCCATTTCTGCAAATAGATCCCCCTACATGTTACACACTGGTCCTTTAAGATCTAAGATCTAGCTATCATTCCAATCCAAAATCTGTAGCATATCCAATTCATCACAACTGTTTCATAGGTCTTATGTGTATTTTGTGTTACACCCTTGTCTTGCCCTTGTTACGTCTGTATAATTTATCACCTGTTTGTATTGTGTCACACTGACAAAATTAAATAAAAACACACGAGCACACCTGCTCTTGTGTGCAATAATTCTGCAACAACAACGCTATATAAGCCTGGCATATCTCTCCCATTTAACGATGCGCTGCGGCGTGCTCTGCGTGATGTGATTGCAGGATTGGAGCCAAAGACAACTCTGAATCAGTACGCTGAGTGCTTGACCTCCCTGACCTCTCTCAGTCTCTTCCTCTTCTTAATATCTCCTGCAGTTTTACTTGCTTTCCAGGGAACATATTTTGAATGCTTTGTACTCCCTCACCTTGCTGGTGGGAACCTTCTGCCTCAACGCCTGAACTCTGAGATTCGGGCATGAAGATAAGACGACATCTTACTTGCTCCTGAACACTACTTGCGTGGGCAAATCTACCCATCTCCAAAACAATAAAGAGCTCTTGCGCACTTCTCCTCGCCAACGAGCCAGATCTGATTAGAGATTTTTACGTCAGCCAAAAAAGCATCATCTTCTCTTTGTTTTTTTTATCGTGCACTTTCCGAAAAGGGCGGTTTTGATTGATGCAAGAGTATGACATTTTCAGAATTGAGTTTGCTATTCTTTCCCAGCGGCGTTAATCCTTAAATCTCCGAGACCATTTCTTTCTTAAGTGTATTTAATCTGGCGCAAAAAAGAGATCAGTCCTACGAAAGGTGTCAAGCTGGGAAAGAATCTCTCTGTTTCAGTGTCTTAAGAATGTGAGCGGCCGCCTGCCAAACGCTGGAAACCTACACGTCCAGACAGAGAAAAACAGAGTGTGTAGTACTTGTGCATGCTTGCTTGTATGCATATGTGTGTGTTTGTGCTATGTCTCTATGTCAATGACTTCAAATTAGTGTGCATATCGAATGCATTCTATGTATGTGTGTCTACGTGTCTTGGTGCACGTTTGTCCCTTCTTGCCTGCATACATGGATGTGAATCTGTTCTTAGCATCCATGCTTGAGAGCACACCTTTGCTTGCATGGGAGTGTGACTGTGTACCTGCGTGTGTACCAAACAGATACGAGAGTGGTTTTATAAGTGAACTTTGGACCTCTTGGGTAAGCACACACGCAGGAGGGAGGCCGATTTAGCCGGCGTTGTTTACCAGCCTTTAAACAATGACTGGGATGGCAGGTCGTGTTTACTCACTCTTCAGCGCAGCTTCGAGACCAGGAAAATGACATCTCAAAAAAAATTTGTCTTGTGCACTCTGACCGACTCCAAGTTCAAGAGTCGCTTCAAGTGGAAGTATTTCCTGTTTGTTTCTCGGAGGAGAGCTTGAACCTTAACTTCGCCGTCAGCCGATCATCCTCAAATTTAAAGAGAACGTTTTATTTGTGGAAATCAAACTGAGGTGCCGGCTCTTAAGCTTATTCTCAATGGAGATCCCTCGCAGTTAACACGTGTTTGTATTTCAAAGCGGCAAATAAAAATGTTCCCTATGAGACAACAGTTTTTGCAATTATTCAAAACCGCTTGCAAATTTGCAAAGTAGTGACACCATTAGTGTGATTATTCAGCTGCCACAGTATAACGTGCTTGCTTAGTTCAAACATTTGCATTCATTACAAAGCGGCGGGCTCAATGAGCTGTTGCTGAGAAGTGTTTATTTCAAGGAGAATCCCATTAGAACATGAAAAAAGCTCTGCTCATTTGCTTTGTCACAGTAACTCTCAAAGTAACCTGAAAGCCACACTGATGGAGGAGGCGTCTCCAAACTCACTGAATGTATATTTATTCACATTATGTTATTGTCTATGTGAGGTAAAAATGTCACCTCACAATGCATTTGACTTCAACAATGTCACCAAATATCCTGAAATCAAGTTCCAATCTGTTCACTTGTCCTCGACCCTGCTGCACGTCTACAAATGGAGCACGACCAAGAAAAAAATGACCAATCACTGAAGCTTATAAGTCGTGCGTCTTTGTGTGAGGGGCAGGCTGTTTGGCTTTTTGAAGGCAGGATAGGCTGGGGTTCCTGTAAACTTCCCAAACAGCCTCTCAGCTCAGCAGTGCTGGATATCACCATGTTCCCGGTTTATTTGGATCACGCAGCAGCTTTGATGTTGATCCTTCCCCTGACGGAGTCACATCCTGAAATATAGTGCTCTTGTGTTACACCTAGAAATATTGCTGAAGTCACACGCATATTCAAGAGTTGAAAATTTGAAGTGCGTAGAATTTTAATTCCCTTCAAAAAGTAGGGAGAACTTGAATCTGTTTTCAAATGGCTAATGGTAATAGACATATGCTACAGCCACATTAACAAAAGCAATTAAAATTGATCCCAATGGCATCTGCAAGATTTCACAGACCGAAGGAAAACAACCAATCAGAGCTGAGCTGGAGCCTGTCGTCTCTGAGCAGCTGTCAATCACTCGCAAA
This sequence comes from Sebastolobus alascanus, assembly GCA_916701645.2. Taxonomy (NCBI): domain Eukaryota; kingdom Metazoa; phylum Chordata; class Actinopteri; order Perciformes; family Sebastidae; genus Sebastolobus; species Sebastolobus alascanus. The sequence goes on from CAKAOJ020000163.1 coordinate 455,051, forward strand.
CTCCGATCAAACGGTCAAACTAGGCAGCGCTGATCAAATATGAATCAATATTCTGTTACTGTAATGCCTATTTCTCGCCTCAAATGTTCCGCCCACCAGCCGGAGCACAGCAAATAGGAATGCTCTCTCTCTCTGAAATGACCTGTGATTGGCCAAAGTCTCACGTCACGGGCTAGATATTTTAAAGCCCGAAAACAGAGCCATGAGGAGGTGCAGAAGTCTAGTTATCTCTCAGAAAACTTGAATTACAATATGCTGAAAGGTTATGATGGAATTTTTGCCCAATGATGCCAAAAACATTCTGCCTCCTGCAGGTTTCAGTGTAATGAAACTGTCAGTGAAAGTATGGACACAGTTCCGTTGACATGACACACTCCACACAGCGCAGCAGAGAGGAGACACGTGAATGATTCCTAGTTAATCAATAGCCACGCAGGCATCTCCACATGTTGAATCCCACTTACATAAACTGTCCACACAGCGACACATATACTGTTACATACCACTCGTAGGGAGGCAGTTTGTTGTATAACTGCATATCATCAATTACAGATGTTTCTCTCGGGCACGCATAGTTCATAAAGTACATACTGCAGATCCAGGGCAGATGTGGGAATAAACCATAAAACAAAAACAGTAAATGCACCATGTGAGGAATGGACAGCCATGCAGTGTAAAACATTGCTGTAGATAAATAGATATGTACACTGATGTTAACATTTATGGAGCATGTCAGAATGACAAGATTGAATCATTTTACTGAATATTTTATAAGAAAAAAAGTTAATCCTGGCAGCTGCATGTGGGGACAAAAAGATAAAGATCTACTTTTATCACTTGGATTCATTCTTCATAAATTAAGAAACATAATGTAATAATACTTTTGAACATAAATACCTATATATTTTAATGTAAACATAATTATTTTCACATCAAATATAATGTAATGTGATGTTATGTTACCATTTAATACTTTAAATTAGACTGATTAGGACTTTTTCAGGGGTTTAACAAAGCAGAAAAAGCATCCTCAAGGCTGCCATTACGTCTATTACTTTTTAAAGTGCATTGCAATTAACACTAATAAGTCCCCATTAACTTTCCAGGATTGAGCAGTGAGAATGATGATGTAATACGTGTGTTTACGGCCCGAACGTGTTTGTTTTACAGTCTTCGCGCGGGTGGCCGACATCTGGATATACATTTCTCCTGAAGGAGACGTGGCTGCCTTAATTGCACTTTCTCATTAACGTTTCTTCTATTAAACTGCAACATATTTCCTTTTAAGACTCAGTAGAATGAAGCCCCAACACATCTGGCCCCGTCCTCGTCTGTCTCGGCCCCGTCCTCTGACGGTAGGGGATCCTCGCCACGGAGACAGGCTGAGGAAACATTGTGTACAGTGTGTTCTCTCAGCCTTCCGCCCTCCGCTCTGTTTGCATGTGAGCCACACTGTACCTCTGTGGGACTGCACAGACCTATTGCCCCGACTGTGGTTTCTCAGACTGAATGGTTTTATTTTGTGATGGGAGAATTATACGAGGTGCTGAATATACATGAGTCCCCCGTTGTACCACTTCACAGCTGCACTTTGAGTTATATCAGGTTCCCCTTTGAGAGAAAGTAAAGAAGTGGCCCGTGAATGGTTTTAATACAACAGTACAGCTTGGCTAAATTTATGTACATATTTACATATGAACGCAGCGTAGCTTGATGTCCGACTGCACAGATGCTATGTCTGTAGCAATCAATCCAAGTTTTCAATAGTGGTGCTCCGCGTTAAAACACAAACAGAGGGGGAGATCCCTGGGGTGAACGTTAGAGTACATTCAGTACCAAAGAGAAGTGGTCCATGCACTATTTGTATTCATTTTACTATTCCTGCTTTGAACACATTGTTAAGTGTCCTGCATGTGCACCTATAGTCCGTTCTCATTCCCACGGCGTAAAATACCGAGGCTTTGTGGCAGCCATCGTTGTGCGATACACAAGGCGTTAAGTTTCACTTTAAAGTTACAAACAGCTGTTCGTTCGTTTCCCGTATTCACAAAGTTCAGTTTCATTTCCGCTTTACAAACGTAGTAGTATTAAGCCAAACCGTGTAGTTTTTTCCTAAACCTAACCATAGTGGTTTTGTTGCCTAAAACTAAAGTGAACAGCACAAACCGCCGGTGGTATGTGACGAGGTGGGATGAGAACGTGTTGCAATGTTACCCTTTAAAAGAATGGCTTCTTTTTGAGGGCATCATATGGTGTCACCTCCCCGGTATCTGTACAGTGTGGTTTTATAAATGAACGTTACACCACCAGTAGACCAATTGTTGTTCTATCATCGCCTTTTAGATTCACAGCTCTCTTGCTTGAGTCAGAGCACGCCGTGTGGAAATAGGAAAGCTGATTGAATTATGATCTGAGTCATTCCTGTGGTCTTGTTGAGGGAGAATAATATCATTTGTTTGGCTTGTCAGTGGAAAGCAGGCTGATGAAACTTCCTCAGGCTAATATGAGTAACTTAGTGGAAACGCTGCCCAATGGTCACTGCCATCTCTGACTTGGAGGCCATAGACATACTACGCAGCTTTACTGAGGTTTTGCAAGTGACTTTACAAGGAAACAAGTGATATATTTAAAGTTTTCTTTTAGAACTACTTCAAACAGATCATTTTTTGTAGTTGCATGATTCATCATAGGACTTAGATAGTATTATGAAGCTTTGGAGATGTCAGGCACCACAGAGCAGAGAGCGATCAACAGATGGCACAAAATGAAAATGTGTAACACCAAAAGTATTAGTAAACGTACAACAAAATAAAATAAAACAAAATGTTTCGCATGCATGAATTCAGTTGGAATAACTGTATGTCTGTTCTTTTAATGTCTTGTCACATGAAGGGATATTTAATGCTCCTCCGTGTAGCCGTTTAAGCCGTTTATGCACGTTCCTTCAGCAATGACCGGCAATGACTCGTGTCAAATCATCCGTGGGAAATTAGCCGTTGCTCCATCGTCATCTCGCAGGTGACAAAGGATTAGCGCTGATGCTCAGCGGAGGAGCCTGCTGGAGTCTGTGGGAACGACTCTGTGTTTGGATGACACCGACGGTGATAGTTAGCAGGGTGCCTGTCATCCAGTTAAATCCAGATCGCGCTGACAAGGCCAGGCGTGCATGAGGGTGCACGTATTGCAGGCGAGCGGCGAACCGCACGCGTCGACATACACACACACGGGCAAACAAAAAACAAAAGCAAGCACACAAACACACATCAGGGGACGCGGTGTTGTCCCAGTTGCGGGTGACTTGGGTCACACAGCTGCGAGCTCAGCCAGACACACGGCTGCAAAAAGATGATGGAAAGTGTGAGAGATTCAGAGGGAGGAATGGATTGAAAGAAGAAGGTGGTGACATTAGAGTGAGGGATACTTTAGAGAAGAAAGAGGGAATAAAGATGTTAAACGTGGGCGAGGGGCAGTTGAGAAAAGAGGTTCTTCCTGTTTCGTTCACGTGTTTAACTTGAACCAGACACTGCATTATAAGATGATTTTATTAGTTGTTTCCAGGAAGAATTAATCAGTAAAATTACTGATTATTTGTCATGAAGATATTGTTGCTTCTTAGCGCTGTCCCGAATACCATTTTTGGGGATTCGAAGCTTCGGTGAGAAATATTCGAAGGTATTCGAAGCTTCACGGCGAGGAGATGTTCTTCTCTGTCTGTCTGTCTCCATCTCCGCAGTTTCAGTGCCGCTGCCGCACTACTATACATACGCAGCTTTACACACAACAAACAGCGATATCTGTCTGAGAATAGCTAATAATAATTACTATTGAATATAAATAATGTCGTGGGATTATTCCTTATTTCATGGGCTATTTGGGGATTTATACTTTATTAATACATACTTATAAAAAAAAAAAAAAAAAACAAAGCATTCAAATACTGATTTGGAGGTCGATTACCATGGCAACGGTCGAATGCTTCGAAGCTTCGAAGCATTTGGGTCAGCCCGAACCCTCACTCTGTTGTTTTCCTCTAAAATATATTTTCAAAGTCAGTTTATCATACGTCTTTGACATCATTTGACCTCTTGAAATTCTCATGCAGACTGTTCATTGATTTGTGCTGTAAAGCAATTAGGGCTACACAGATGCCCAGCCATCACATAGCAGATATATTTACATACAGCACAGATTCTGCCAACCTTCTTAGTGACATCCTTTTTACTTATGATGAACAAACAGCATCGAAACCACTTTTCTAAGGACTTACTGGTGTAAAAAAAATCCACAATGTAGCACAACAGATGACACAGTTTGCAATAAAAATAAAACCTGCCAACTTAGAGCTGATAGCGCGGTATAACCCGTCGCTTTGTCTCGGAGCGATTCCGTGAGTATCAATCAGCTTCACAGCACGTACAGTAGATTTCAGTTTCTTAGTCGGCGCCATGACGGTCTGAAAGCAACTCGGATTAGAAATGGATACACATCAACTGTACGACAGCTGAGGTATACGGTACACTAAAGTAACGTAGGCGGACGAATATAGACAGATGGCGCTGAACCCTGTAACCTTTTGTTCTGGGACACGATCCAGCCAACGGTGTTTTTATCACATTTGCCATGCAAAGTGGCAGCCATTACCACTCGGTGTGTTTTGGATCCAGTCTTTTGAGTATCACTTTTCATGCTATACCCTGTTTTTTATTCCAGAAATATACACTCACAGAATCCAACAGCGTTCCCATATAAAAGTTTGTGGTAAACTAGGCGACCCGTACCGAGTCAAAGGGCGTTGACACAGCTAATGACAAAGTCCTCTGCTATTTAACACCACATGGCCAATTGCATCCGCAACCTTTGACCTTTTGCAGAGCATCCACAGAGCCATTAGTGGGATCACTTAACTGCATCCTGAGAGTCTAATTATCCCTTATCTTTCATAGTGTACATTGTGTAGTGTACACAGATGGGAATCCTATGGGTCAGACCGTGCTGCTATTTCTTTTTGGAGGGATGAATGTGGCCTGACAGGGGTTCACCATACCTTCATATTCCCCTAACACACTCCTCTGGGTCTTGGCTCTACTTCAGTATTTTCGCAGTAAATTTAGCCAGGACATTCTCCCCATTATAGCACAAGGTAAATCTTTACATTATGGCCTGAAGCTGTCGGACTGCTGCTGAATCACAGCCTGGTGCCAGATGCTGCCAAGTCCCCAAGCTTGTTAACTGCAATATACTGCACACAGCGGCATTAGCTACAGCTCTGCTTGTCCTGCTGCAAACTGCTATTAGTTTCAATGAAGGTAAATGCACTTATTATCACTTTGTAGGAACTCAAATTAAGTAGGAATTAAGCATTAAAGTGGTCCTTTGTGTTGTCTGGAGAAATTGAATCAAAATAAGTTCCTGCCTTGTGTTATTTATGGCAATGAACAAAGTTTAGCATCACCCAAAGTCACCCAAAGGAGATCCTCTATCAAGGGACTAATGAGTAACTGTCCCTTGCAGATGCTGAAAAGCACAAATGTGAACAAACACACACACACACAAACCTGCTTGTGGTGTCCTCTGGTAACAGCTGCCTTTAGGGATATAAAGGAGGAAAGAAATGCTTCCATGTTTCCTACCATGGAAATCATAATTAAAACCTTTCTGTAGCTAAGTACAGCCTATTAAAAAGTTGGTCCTTTGGCGCCTGTAACTACCATTTAGCCAAACTGCTTAACACAACAGCTCAGAGTCATGATAATGCTGAGTTCATGAAATAAACATAAACATAAACATGAAATGGCACGACAGCATTTGTTTTTTTTCTTTACTCCTTATCCATGTGCTCCCTTTCTTCAGAAATGAATTGCTGCGACTAAACACCACATGATAACACGATGAATCGACTCGTCAGCCACTCTTTCTGTTCTGTGTTTGTGTGTGTGTGTGTGTGTGTGTGTGTGTGTGTGTGTGTGTGTGCGTTCAAATGTTCGTAAAGACAGTATTGGTCATATGTGTGAAAGGATCATTTGTCTGACAATATAGAATTACCCTATGGTTTGTAATATACTGTAAAGGAACATACAGTATCTATGATGTCACCCATTGGTTTCACCAGAGGGAAAGTTCGAGCTCACTGCCATCTTTCCCTGGCTGCAGGCAAAAAAAAGTATACACTTGGATAAAGACAAGTACTATATTAAGACGAATAAATGTCTTTTCATGTTTTTAGCAATGGAAAACATCAAGAAATTGGCGAAGAGGAAAAAAATTAAACGGATTAAATGTTCTCGACTTGAAATGAATTGCCCCCGACATGATGGGTGTAAACATGTCCAGTGTACGACATCCATTCCCCATTCAGAGGCAGCCGAACGGCTGTTCTGGGTAAATAACCCTGAACAACGATTGTGAGCAGTGATAGAAACTGAACCGAGTGAACCTGAAATTCCACAGCTACAAGGAAATATAATTGACATTTTGTTGACTAAGAGGGTGTGTGGGAATATCCAACTGACCAAATTATCTATACTATTTAACTGTACATTGCTATGAATCTAATTTTCTTCAATTTATATTCTTCTAAAGGTATACTACTCATAAATCTGAGGCTCCTTATAGTTATTAGTTATTTAGTTCATCATACTTTTGTCTTTTGAATTTTAAAGATCACATTAAAGATGGGGTCTGCGATTTATCCAGTATACACTTTTTGTTATATTGGTTGAAATGGTCTTTACACCCCGACAGCAATCCGTTTCTTATGAGCACTGAAAAAAGACCGGAAAAGATCCGTCATCTGTAGCTGCTGTAATCCTGTAAAAACGTCTACCAGTCAGTAAAAATGGTCCCGGTTGTAAGGAACCAATCAGATGCCTCCCTGCCTCCCTGCTCGTACTCTAGCCTCAGCGTGCACCAGCGTGAACTCAAAGCGCGTCTCCGCCGCACGTTCACTGGAGAGTGGAAGAGAAAACTCAGCTCTTAAAACACCGGACAACGAGAACGAACTCGTACCACTATTACCATATTATCGAAAAATACAACTTTGATTTAGTTGTTTATGTTCTGTTAGTTTACTTTATAAGATACTGCAGATTTAAACTATTTATTCTAACAGCTCAAAGTGAAGTCAGACAAACAGGATTATCAACGAGGGGAGACGGCGGATAGAAAACATTGCCGAACAAAATGTACGTTACTCAAACTGCTTTTTCAGTTACAGAAACAAACGAGTGGACTGATCTCCCTCCAGATATTAGAGTAATGTTAAAAAGGGTCGTGTTGTCTCAGCAGGTATCTCTCTCTTTCCCTCCCCTCTCTGCTGCTCTGTGGCTCTCCGCCGAGCTGCTGCCCCCCGTCAACAAGGAAATAAAGCCCCTCGTCTACGAGACCGGTCTCTTGAGAGAGCTCCAGCTCATAGCGGGGTCTGTGTGAGTGAATGCCCGGGTGGAGAGGTGGCGATCCCGGCAGGAGCTAGCTAGCTGTGCCGGCAGTTTGTGGAGCTTCTAAACTTCGACAACAGTGGAGAAAATGTTTGATTCGCCATCTAACATCGTAAAACTGTCAATATTCTAAATCTACACCGTTGATTTCTCGCCTCAACATTTTTCAGAAGTGAATTTAGTGATGAAATAGCTACGAAAAATGTGAAGTAGTTACGATGCGGCGGTGCTCGTGCATGTGTGTTGCCTTATAAGGAGTTTCGAGGGGAGGGGGGGGCTTAGACGGAGCTCCTGAGGCGATGCGACTTTCAAATTATGCTAGTTTTCCAAGATCGCAGACCCCAGCTTTAAAGCTGCAGTGGGTAGAAATGGAGCAACTATGATTAAAAATAGTTATATAAAACAGTCACTATATCCTGACAGCAGTGCATGTGACATGTAATCTGAAAAAAATCATGTGCCTCTGTGTCCTCCAGAATATGAATCAATATTCTGTGACTGTAATGCCTATTTCTCACCTCAAATGTTTTCAGAAATATCTTGTAGTGTACTGTTTAGCTGTAAAATTAGAAAGCACAGCCAATAGAAACGCTCTCTCTGAAATGACCTGTGATTGGCCAAAGTCTCCCTGAAAAAGCCTGAAAACAGAGCCATGAGGAGGTGCAGAAGTCTAGTTTCTCTCAGAACACTTGAATTACAATATGCTGAAAGGTTATTATGGAATTTCTGCCTACTGAAGCTTTAAGTCCTATCTAGTGATAAATGACAATATGCAAATGTTATAACCCAAAAGATACGTCTTTGAAAAGACAACATGCAGAAACTGGTTTACACCACTGTCTGTCATGTAACACCACACCATCACACCATCAGTCCTTATGCAATATCAAATGTCAAAGCCTTCCACTTGCTAAAAAGATGGATTAAATGCAGACAGCGATGTGAGACATTAACACAGAGCTGTCAAACTTGAAAGCAGCTTGCAATTAATCATGGAGAGAGCGGCTTACTTTTGCTGTTACACCTTCACCAGCAGCAATAGCTCTCCAAACATTACCAGATTAATTGCACCCCTTGTGACAAAGGAGGCTTACTGAAACTGACAAACACACTTAATCAGAGTTTAAAAGTATTTAGGGAGGTTATGAACGCCACACACGCAATCTGAACTGTTGCAAAAGATACCGCCGAACCAATTCATCTGTCTCAGCTTGATTCTACATACAAGTTCTTAGCAGTGGTGAACAAGGAACAGGGGGATCTATTCGCAGAAATTAAATATAATATTCATAGCTATGTTTTCATTAGTGTATAATCACCTGAAACTAAGAATCGTTAGCTTAAAATGAACCCTTCATATCTACATAGGGAGCGGGTCCTCTTCACAGAGTCCGCCATGTTGCTCCACCATGTTTCTACAGTAGCCCAGAACGGACAAACCAAACACTGGCTCTTGACGTCACGTCACGTTTTTTACGTCACCTGAAGGCCACCGTAGTTCTCTGACATGCTTGTGAAACTGCTGTTACATGAGGCGCAGAGTGCAGAACCTTGGAAAGGGAGGAGTGAATTGAGGGGTACTCAGTTGGTTGCAATCTGCAACCACACCACTAGATGCCGCTAAATACTACACACTGTCCCTTTAAGAGCTTCATAACCATTCCATATAAGTGAGGAAACACTATGATATTTGCTCTCATTTGGCTGCCTTTAATGTCCTGGAAAATCTGGTGCCGGATAAGGTCATTATATGGAGAACAAGTTTGTTTCACATCATGAAACAACGGCTCAACTATGTGTTTTATCACACGTAGTACCACTGATTAAATGAGGTATGCGGATAGGCATTGTTCCTTTCATGTACACTTAGAGAACAATCTTTTCCTTTGTCTGCCTGAAACAGACACTCCAGCAGTGTAGAGATGAAACAATTGGCGCCTTTTCAGGAAACCGTCATTTTCATTGTGACTCTGGGGCATTGTGCTCCGCTGGCTTGGAGACGCATCATACGAGTGCCAGTCACAGCATGGCCCCTCACAGTTATGGCTGCATATCCAGAGGTATCGGGCCAGCGCTCAATTGTCTCTTTGTGCTTCGAGAACGCCGTTGTTGAGAACAAAAACAACGGAGCAGTGAGCGAACGGTCAGAGAGCTCCTGCCTCTCGAGCAGCTAAGATGGGACACCGTCAGACGCGTCCCGCTGAAGTCGCGCCCGTCGGGGCCATGCCGCAATCTCCCAGGACGCTGTGCGCCCTCCGCCTGGCCGAACCGACCCACAGGTTCTGCTGCCACTACCAGCACTTCAGCTACCCCGAGAGGGCTATGAGTTACTCGCCCCCTTACTCACCGAGTCTGTTCAAGAGGCCAGATCGGCGGTAAGTGGGGGACAGCGTTTCGCGAGTTTGTCTTGCAGTGTGAGAGAGAATATCTGGCATGACAGTGTGACGTGTGACAGTGACAGATGTGCACATCAAGGACAGTTCAGGGGGAGACGGATGGTAACGGCAGTGTGTCAGTGTCGAAATGATGGAGAGTTGTGGATGCAGTGTTTGTCTTGAAAGGGCTTGGACTACAATTCAAACCCTTTTGGTGCTCTATAGGTGGAAATTCGGATCTGGAGACCCCCGGTGTAGGGTTAAAGGGTTAGGGCTCAAACCCCCAGAACCGTAACCCCCCCCGTAAACCGCAACACAGAAATCAGACATCACAATGGTTTAAAGACAAAAATTAAGATTCTTATTTTCATAAATAACTATTTATTATAGTATAAATGAACAATTGCTCCTGGAAATTGTTGGCTTTAAAGTGTTTAGTTAGTTTCACTACAATTTACACTTTTATTAAAAAATAAGTGTGGCCAGGCAGATGAACAAAGTGTGAGAAAGAAAGTTGTGAAAATGTATTTATTTATTTATTTATTCAGTTGTTACCTCAATGCAGACGATGAGGAAGGGCGCACACTAGCAGTTTTTTTTTTAATTATTATTATTATAATTATTATTATTATTAATTATTAGGTGGCGCCCTAGGCGATCGCCTATATAGCCTACGCCTTAAGCCGGCCCTGACTCACATGTATGGAAGTACTTTTTCATAATGTTCAATCTTGCCAAATGTAGAACAAAACAGAACAGGAAACGAATCTTCTCTGTCTCCATCAGCTGTGTTTAACAAGATCGTATGCCACTATTGCACATCTTCATTTCTAAACCTTGATGATCATGTTGTTGAACAGCCCTTGGATAACAATGTCAGCCCTGTCACCGTCTTCTGCATGCGCTGCATGTTTGATACAAGCCATCACGTGCAGTATCACACGCAATCCAAGGGCAGAAATTGACAGCCTGTTAAATTTATAGAAAAACCTCACGAGCGACACCAAGGCCATGTGCCTCGTTTCTATTCATGGCCCGGGAGACTTGTGTAGGTGATGTGATAATAATGAGTGCCTCTGGGTGTCCCAGTGTTTGTAGAGTGTTCAGTATTCATTGGTGGTAACCGCTCCTGTTGCCCACACTGACAGCTTCCTCTGAGACGACCTCTGGCTGCAGCCTATGGCGGGGTTTGTGTGTTCTCAGGCCACACTCTCGTACATGCCGCGCATTCCTAATTAGTGCAGATGGGACGCGGTCAAATCCGCAGAGGAAACAAAATCTATCAGTTTCAGATCACTTCTCGGTCAAAAGGATGCCTTTCTTTTCGTTTTACTACCAGTGTTTCTTATCGGGCTGTACCGTGTTCATCTCAAATTTGGTGCGGGCGTTCTGGGACGTTGGCGGCATGTCTCAGCCTCATTCTTCTCGGTGCAGACGAATCACAGTATTATATAACACGGTGGGCTCTTGCACAGGGGACATCAGATGGAAACGGTGGCCCATCGCCTAGCTGTAGTGACTCACAGAATTTGGCACGCGTCAAACATGGAAAGGGCAGTAAGCGTTCCACAGAAATATGAAAGGCTTTATTTCTTGAAAAGGCAGCATTAAACTGTTTAGAAACATGCAGATTAGGGCTGTCAATCGATTAAAATATTTAATCTCGATTAAACGCATGATTGTCCACAGTTAATCGCGATTAATCGCACATTTTTTATCTGTTCAAAATGTACCTTAAAGGGAGATTTGTCAAGTATTTAATACTCGTATCAACATGGGAGGGGGCAAATATGCTTGCTTTATGCAAATGTATGTATATATTTATTTTTGGAAATCAATTAACAACACAAAACGATGAGAAATATTATCCAGAAACCCTCACAGGTACTGCATTTAGCATAAAAAAAATGCTCAAATCATAACATGGCAAACTGAAGCCCAACAGGCAACAACAGCTGTCAGTGTGCTGACTTGACTACGACTTGCCCCAAACTGTGATTATCATAAAGTGGGCATGTCTGTAAAGGGGAGACTCGTGGGTACCCATAGAACCCATTTTCATTCACATATCTTGAGGTCAGAGGTCAAGGGACCCATTTGAAAGTGGCCATGACAGTTTTTCCCTTCCAAAACTTAGCGTAAGTTTGGAGCGTTATTTAGCCTTCTTCACGAAAAGCTAGTATGACATGGTTGGTACCGATGGATTCCTTAGGTTTTATAGTTTCATATGATGCCAGTATCTTTAAAACTGAGCCCGCTGCAACCGAAAAATCGCAAGTTGCGTTAATGCGTCAAAGAAATTAGTGTCATTAAAATGAATTTGCTCTAACGCGTTATTATCGCTTTAACTTTGACAGCCCTAATGCAGGTACATTTCAAACTATAATCGCTGTGTTGTGTGCAAATGCCTTTCACTTGTTCACATTGTAGCAGTTATGAAACTGTGATTAAAGCAAGCAACGCAGGAAGGTCATGAGCATCCTGGTTTACACCGGCATCATCTTACTGCATGTGGCTCATTAGGTATATTTTACTTGAACCGTGCAGGAAGGCTCCCCACTGTCTGTAGTTTCTATCTGTGCATCTCAGCAGAGCCCGCAGGCAATCGGTGTGACTCCCCCCCTTCCTTAATGGGACTATCACAGCGGGGCAAGGTAATTCACCAGCCCCTCATCGCCCAGAACAGGGCCTGATATTAAACCTGGCAGCTGTACTGTCACAGCACGGAATCTGAGACGACAGCCACTACGGGCCCTAATACCCAGGCAATGTGCTTTCTGCTTAGCCTTGTTAGGCCTACCAAGAGTCAGCCTTCCCACTTTAATTATTCTGTTACATAACACAACTCTTGTTTCCTCCAAAATACGTGGCATTTGTTATCATTTTAAAGGCTTTTCCTGTGCAGTGAAACCTTTTAAAAAATTTGAATGGCAAACCAGTTTTATAGTGTTATACGTATACATGGATTTCACGGGATATGCATGGACAAAATTTAATAGCTACTACAATGTTGGACACTCAGCACTCAGCAACACTCAGCAGAGAATTTCCATAAACGTTATTTTGACTAGCTGGTAAAGTCGTCGGTGCTTTGGCAGAAAATTCATTACGCAACAGAGGCTTTCTAATAGAAATTGAATTGGCTTATTATCGGTATTGAATCAGATAATTGTAACAGCGAAAGGGAACGTAATGTGACAGCTGAGATGCGCCGAGCAATTACATTAAAGCTATTAAAACCTGCATGGACGCCTCACTGAAAACAAAGTTCTATTGCTCAATAGAGCTGTGAAGCGCTCAGGGAAAAATACTGCGAAAAGAAAGATAACAGGTATGTTGGTGTCTGTGGTCGGCTTACCACAGATTGTTTATTACATTTTGCAGGATGTTCGGTACAGTTGCGACACATGTTGCGGGTTCAAAAGATGATGTGAAGTGCAAGAGGTCATTCACCAGAGTCCTATATGCCCTTCCAATGAGTGGATATTGATACTAACTATGAGTGGTGGTACGCATAACACATGCATTACAATCTGTGTCACCCTAAAATATCCATGACTGCTTTGTTGTTCAGTCCACACATTAGGGTGAACTACATAAAAATTAAACAAAAAAACGAGTATGCTATGGCATGTGAACAGTAGTCTCTTAAATACATGAATGAATGAATGAATGAATGAATTGATGTAGATTGTCCTTGGAGACTTTTCCATATGTTTTCCAAGCAGTAAAAACAACCTGGAATTGTTGATTTATGGAAGCAGAAAAAGGTGTATGGAAAAATTTCCGTGGTAAACACAGTATCCAGGAACATAGCCTTTGTTATTGATATTGTCCCCTACGGGTTGGTGTATTCTACATTTTCACCACTAGAGGTCGATAGAGTTCAGATATAGAATGAAGGGAAATTTACCGGGAGAGAGGTGGAAAAGTACCTATACACAATACCATATGCATATGTGCAGATGGTGCAGGACATTCCGTTATAGCATGAAGACCACTGTGACAAACAATAAGTGATGGGAACAAAAATGTTATTGTTGTCATTACAGTGTAAGGAATCAAGGACAGTTTGCAGACGTATTTTAAGTTGTGAAAGTGTACACATGGCAAGAACTAATAAATTAAAAGGCCTACTATGTAAAAAAAATACATATCTAAAGAAAACACAGCTTGTTAATTAAGTTAATTGATTCACGTGAGCATTAGATGGTACAAATCCTCGCGACATTGCGACCTTTCTGTGGCCAAATTTAGTTTTTATTTGCAACAGGAGTGACTTATTTATGTTTATGCAGACCTACTGTGATTATGTTGTTATGATGTTGTTTTTTGCATTGAGTGCGGATTTCGGTCTGTGGGTTAACTAGAGCAGCAGAGGAAAAGTTCAGAAGCAGGGCATATGTTATGCTGCATTCAAGTGCTCCTCGTTTTTTCGAGCTTCGCCTTTGTTTACTAATAGTAACTTCATGCAACTTACTATTCATTGTTTTTATGGGCTTTGTTTTGTTTTATAAATCAACTGGTTGAGCGGGGTACTTTGCACTTTGCATTGCAGGATAAAGATGACAAATGTATTGTTTTAGTTGACCGATAACACTGAGTTGTTTTGTCTTTGATTGATTGTTGATGAGACCCATCCCTTTGGCTCTCATAACCATACACTAACAACCAGAAATATATAAATAAAATATGAAAAACCTATAATATTATCAAAAGAACACTGGAAGACCAATTAATATTATTTATTTAAAATTTCAATTAAAGTGAAAGTATCATAAATGTAAATATCAAGAAATAGTATCATTCGTTCTTGAAATTATAGTAGTACCTCTGAAATGAATGCATATGCATTAATTTCAGAGGTACTACTATAATTTCATTAAAGTGCAAGTGATGCTTTCACTTAAATTGAAATTTTAAATAAATAATAATAATTGGTCTCCCGATGCTTTTTTGAAATGACGATAGATTTGTATTATATTTTATTTATATATATCTGGTTGTTGCAACGTATGGTTATGACAGCCAGAAGGATGGGTCTCATCAACAAACAACAAAGACAAAACAACTCATTTTTTTCCCCTTTGTATTGTACATACTACGATGAGTTAAAAACTTCGACTTAAAAATAAATGTCTGTTCAAAATCCAGAAATGTTTTGGTGCTCGGATGATGACCAAATGGAATGGCTATTTCATTTTTTTAAACTTTTGTTTCTCAAGCTTGGAAAAAGCGTCAGGATAGTTTATTTGTTTACTAATATTTGTAATTTATATTGCTACTCTGGTTTCTGCCTTTGTCTTTTCTTTATTTTCTAAATAATGATGTCTTGGACTGGGCATATTATGTATGCATGACACAATAATAATCAAATCAAATCTATATATATAATTTAATGGCTCTTTATTCTGCACAATAGCATCAACACAGAGGAAAAAAACAGAGTAAAAGTCAAAGTCTCAAAACAAAACAGCAACTAGAGTCAGCTTCATGAATACTTGAGTATAAGGACGTGAGTAATCGGCTACTTTATTATCTCTCCCTGGAGGTTTATTGTGTAAAAAAGCTGAGTTGGGGACGTGTGTTTATCTTGGTCCCGGTCCCAAATTTTTCTTTTTCCCACACCACATGAACGCACCACAAAACCTGACCCGCCAACTCATTTGCCTAAGTTATGCTCGCGTCAGATGACGTCAGGAGGCAAGTCATTGAAATAGCAGCCGGCGGCAGAAATAGCAACAGACAGTCGCTCGTTTATACCAGCGAAGCTCAAACACACACACACACACACACACACACACCGACACAGCACTACATCGAGTTAGTGCATCGCAACGAAACGACCCAAATATATCCGGATATTTACAGTTAGCTGACCAACTAAATCGCAAACGTGGCGAGAAGCGTGATCCAAACGAGTCTGGTACTCAACATGAGCACGGAGATGTTCGGTAAAAGCCCCATGGAGGTGGCCGTCTACCAGCTGCACAACTTCTCCATCTCCTTCTTCTCCTCGTTACTCGGAGGAGACGTTGTGTCGGTCAAACTTGACAACAGGTAAATATATCCCGCACGGTCGCCGTGTGTTTTTAAATGCGTTAATAACGTGTTAGTAAATTAGTTTATAAATCGTTTTTATCATGCTTCTGCGGGCCTAACGTTACTGTATTTTCATACGGCGGTTCAAAACAAATGTGCAATGTCTGATATAGTTTTTAAGCACAAAATGCCTCCAAAGGCTGTCTTCTGTTCAGCTGTCTTTCTCTCTCTGCTGCTGTTTACTTGGACTTTGAACTGAAATCTATTTACTGCCTCACTTCCTCGTACTGCTCTGTGCGCGTTACAGTATCACCTAAACAAAAGCCTGATCTTACTCTCAAAGCAATTAATCTGCAGTTTATACTTTACAAATGATATTATACAAACTAAATAAGTGTAGCAGTTTTCCTTTCTGTTTTGCAAAGCTTTCTGTTTCACTGTCAAAAAGCAACAAACCAGCAACACGATGCTTGTTTTCTTAACAGTTTTTGGGGGTTGAGTTGACATGAAGTTGTGTGCTTTTGAACTGTACATTTATGGCCTTTTTTTCCCCCTCTCTTCTGCAGTGCCTCTGGTGCTAGCGTTGTGGCCATCGACAACAAGATCGAACAGGCGATGGTAAGCCGAGATAACAAACACCAGACAAACACACGAGAACAGGTTGCACTACAGTACACGCATGTGTTTAGTCGTCCCGATTTGTACGTCAGTACAGTATAAAACAACCTATAAACCCACTGACCTCCTCAGACTGCAGTTTTCCCCTCAATGCATTCTGCACAAATCCAGCTCTCTATGAATGCCCCAGGAAGTCTCTGTTATGTGAAGGCAGGCCCAGACCACTGCATGCTTTATTCATGTGACAAAGTAGAAAACAAGTAGCTGCAGGAAGTCCAAAAAAAAAAATAACATTTTTGCTGCACGGAATTATTGAAAACACCATCGAGTCAAAGTTGTAACATGTATACACGGTATCTCAGATGAGCTCCACGCCAGTAAACAGACAAAACCCCAGATATACTCTCACATGCATCATCTGTGCAGCCAAGCACAAAACAACAAATGTTTCTATATATATATATCTAAACTGATCCATCTCCTCTCCTCTATTATGACAGGATCTTGTCAAGAACCACCTGATGTACGCGGTGCGCGAGGAGGTGGAGATCCTCAAGGAGCAGATCAAAGAGCTGGCGGAGAAGAACAACCAGCTGGAGCGGGAGAACTACCTGCTGAAGAACCTGGCCAGCCCGGAGCAGATGGAGAAGTTCCAGTCTCGCATCCCGGCGGACGCGCTGCTGCTGCCGCTGGACAACCTGAGCGCCCAGTTGACCCCGGACCAGCGCCGCCAGCTGCCCTGCGGCCTCAGCGCCGGCTCTGCTGTATAAGTGGCTCTGCCTTGGGGCGGGCAGAGCCACTGTCTCTTCACAGTAATGGACCTCCATTTTTGAACGCAAGCGTTACAAAAAAAGATCAACGCCGCCGCCGAGAACCCCCTTCGTAACAACGAAGGGTTGAAGCATCGGGGCTGTAAACGATCCATGGGACACAAATGAACTGTTGAGCACAAAACAGAACTTAAGGCGCTCTGACGCGGTGCGGTGTCGGGCCCGTCCTCTGATACCGTCCGACTCTTTGTCGTAGTCTCTCTTGCGTAGACAAAAGCGCTGAGAATAGAGAGAGAGGGCTGACTTAGGCACCGACGAGCGCTCGCTTCCAGACAGCAGGACCCTTCCAACGAACACCCTTCGCTCTGGAGAGGGGGGGGTGCGGAGGTGTTGATCGGGCTGGCCCTGCAGGTGCTAACTTGGAAAGTGTCGGGGAGGTCGCTCCCTGCTCACCCAGGAGGAGACCCGTCTCCGCGTCCTCAACGAGAAGAGCCCCATCACGTGGATTTGTCCGATCTCGAAAAAAGTTTCAAGGACTCCCAGCCGCACATTTCAGCCACACAACGACGACTTTTCCTGTACCTACAATGTATTGTTCATGTACATTTTAAGCATAACACGAATAATCAACAGGATAAGCTAAGGAGGTGGAGGTTATAATGCAGTATAGCCTATTGGACCGCTGCAGTAGACCGATCAGTATACTGTCATGATTCATAAAATGTGATCTGGTCGGGGCTTGCTGCTTTATGGGGGGAAATTAATCCTGCTATATCTGCGGTTTTTGTTTGTGATTCTGAACAAAAATCTGTTTGTAAAATAGGAGCATTGTACAGTTTTATAATCTTGGAGGGGGGGGCAGGCATATCTGCCCACCTTGTCTGCCCTAGCTCTTCACAGTAAAGGGTAACTACAATGTACATAAAACGTCCTGAGGTGGTGGAGATGGCGAGGGAGCAGAAGCCAGCATTTTGTCGCTGCAGATGCACTCCTGATTTTTTTTAGCAGCGTCGTCCAGTATCTGGTCTGTTTCTCGCTCTCAACTTGAAAACGATGGCATGACAACAGTGCCTGTCCTTTTTAGTAAGAGAGGAACACATTTCCACACTGAGCTCTGTTGTTGTATTTGTTGTTGTTTTCTAGCTACCAAAGACTTTTTTTTTTTTTTTTTTTCCTCACAACAACAGAAGCTGAGTAAACCAGGACCATGTGTACAACTTCACAGGGAGAAGTCTTGTTTGTAGCTAGCGCTAAAGTTTATATGTGTTTTTTTTTTGTTGTAAAGATAACGGTATTGTTGCTGTAAAAGTATCCTCGAAAGAGTTGTTCACTATGGTGTTTGGATACGACTGCACATTTGCAATAAACCTTATGTTTACATAATACGATACAATGGCACGCTGTGTTTTGTTCATTAACTGCGCCCACATTAAAAAAATGAAAGGTTTATGATTTGATATGTGGCACCATCACAGACTCCTGGCAGGATAGTTGAGTTAATGATCTAACATTATAATTTTACAATATTATGAAAATACAGTATCTTTTTTATATCCTTAACTAAACTTACAGCTTTTAAGCGTATGTAATGAACTCTCTAAATGCTAAGGAAAGGAGCTTCAATGCTTCCTTCATGATCTCCTTTAGCATAGGATACACTAGACCATCGTTTACCAAAGGAAAGGGAGATAATGCCGTCCCACAATTCCTTGCGGCCGCAACTTCTACAGCGACGCACCATTCTTCCATTCATGAAAACAAACAATATCTTCTATCTTGCATAATATTTCATACAGTCATAATTGGGATTCATGTTGATAAATATGAGTGGGCAGTGATAACCATTTCGTTTCACTTTATTTCTATTTATTTATTTCGAACAAGAATAACGAATAAAATAAACAGTAAACATATAGCAAAACAAATAATCATCAAAAATAAATATTACGTCCGAAAGGAAGTGGGAAGAAATATACATTTAATGGCTCTAGTCCTTCACCATAACTTAAAAAATAACTCAATAAAGGCTTCATAGTCCAACAAATCATATTTAAATTTACAGTATAATAGTTGATTGATTACATTTGAATCTAACAAATCTATAGCTCTTAGAATCTGCAAATATGGTTAACATGTCTAATATCTTTCTAAAACATTTCTCTTGTATTGTTCTTTCACATAACTAAGACTATAGAAGTGTAAAAAAAAACAACGGCTGCAACAACCACACCCAGGATGATTTCATTTTCTGGTGCTAAAATAAGACAACCACCAAAGTTGGAGCCACACCAGCACAACATCTTATTTATGATGTTTATGCTGATCTCTGTTCAGCTTTGTGAGCCTTGTTTGCGTTTAAAGGTCAGTCTGACGGGCAGCATGTGATTTGTAAAATTCAACACAATGTTGCAGCGAACTAAGAGGCTCTTACTTCAGACAAACGTACTTTGAATTTAGCAGCGAAAACACACAAAAAAACAACTTTTTCTTCCCAAAGTCAAAAACAGTACGACCACTAATGACACTGCAGTAATAATAACTGGTTGCCAGAGGACTGGAATCTGCCAGAGTGAAAAAAACACGTTGTCCTAGTAGCGTTTCCCTTCAGACAGATTGGCAGCCAGTCAGTTCAGCCTGTGTGTAACTTGATATGTTGCGGCTTCCCTGGTGTGTGTAGACCGACCGGGCTCACATCCATCCATCGCTGAGAGTCCCAGAATCACCACCACATATCAAATAGCACCAGAGTAAACATGGTGTCTTCCCCATTGCTCACTTTTACCCAAGAAACCGCGGTCACTCCCTGTTGTTTTGTGTCAAAACAGCTGATTCGATGTGATCAATATGGCTGCTCTGAAATACTCTCTGCAGTGAATTAGCGGCGGGCCGCGTATTGACTGAGGAGGACATTTGTTTAATGTAGCAAAGAGGAGAGAGACTGGCGTTTATTGGCTCTTTTGCACAAGATAATTGGAGTCAGTTTTCTACCCGAACACCTTTTGCATGTCGATGCAAAGAGGCTGCAGGGTCGGCTACGGCAGGAAGTGGTGCTGAAGTTTAATCATACTTGTGCTAATGGCAAACACAGTGGAAAAAAGTCATCTGGCTGCACAGCCAGCGTGTGCATGCCACAGGCTCACAGAAAGTCTGAAGACAATTAGGGTTTGATTTACTATTTTGCTTGACACTTGTTCTGTCACTCTATTTCGGGAGTGGTTTAGGAACACTGTGTTCAAGAATCACTGGTGGTTTTTAACCCATTCCAATTTTTCAGTCATGGTCCAGAACTGTTGGAACCCGACCCGCCAGTCACACAGAACCATCTGAGAAGACGTCATTGGAAGCTGTTTGGAGAAGGGCAGGCACTTTCAAAAAAGTACTTTGCAGCTTGGAGATTGGATGAACCATATGTCAATCAAACTCAAAGTAGGTCTTTTTGAGCAGAGGTGGGAAGTGAGTGGTGAAGCAAGAGAGAGAGAGAGCGGCGGCGGCGGCAGCGAGTAACGTTATGGACTCCGGCCCAAGCAGGAAAAGATAATAATGTTTGGTTTGTCCGTTCTGGGCTACTGTTGAAACATGACGGTACAACATAGTGGACTCCGTGGCGATATGAAGGGCTCATTTTAAGATAACAAAAACACAACAATTCTTATTTTCATGTGATTATACACTAAAGAAAACCTACTAATTAATATTATATTCCATTTCTGCGAATAGATTGAATAGAATTGTTACACACTGTTTCCTTTAACCTCTTTGACTCATCAATCAAACATTGATCCCACCCCTGGTTAAAAGCTCACTAGCTGATGTGTAGGACGTGTTCACATTCATTCATTCATTAACAAGTAAAGACTTGCACTCATTTCTGGCTTCCGCCGGATTTTCTAAAAAAGGCACAAACCCAGAAGATCAGAGTCGAATCATCAGTGATTCCACATCACTTCCAATGAATATTAAAAGTGTGGGAAGACCCTTAGGTGTGGAATTAAACTTCAGATTGGAGCTTGCTTGAAACCAGGCAGCCAAGAGAAGAGTTTGTGTTGGATATGCTCGTGTTATGCAATGAAAAAAAGGAGAAAAAAAAAGAACATCTGTTTCGGATGGAAATTCAGGGGTTGTGCTGGGATAAGCGAGCTCTGCCTCGATGCGGTTTTGGGATCGCATGCAGGGGAATAATTTGGTCCGACTGCTTTTCATGGAGACATACACAACTTGTGTGTCCAACTTGAATGTCAGCATATTCATTATGTCAACATCAAAGTCGAAGCTGAGCGCAACAAATGTCAGATTTGAGCTGTGTGCCGTACTGTAATGCAGTGTCGTGCACGGCACATTTCCTGTGATGTGGACAAGGAGCTGCTCTGCTTTTTTTCAAATGAAGCAGTTCAAAAGAGTTGCAAATTGTTGATGACACACGGTTATATAATATGACAAACGTGTCGCTGTTGCTCTCTCACATTAGGGGCCTAATTACTGGCTTCAGGGACACAACACTTAAACACAACTTAAAAACATGACTTCATTCACACCACTTGGTTTACCTGCTGACAGGTTCAATGTGACCTCTTTAAAGTGGGTGTTAACATTGACCTCTGAAGGAGAGAGGGTCAAAGAACAAAGCAACAATGCACAAGTTCACGCAAGGGGGAGGGTTGGTTACAACCCGTCGGAGCCAGATTTATTTATTTATTGCTGCCTGGTCATGACTGTGTGCCAATAACCGCTTCACCCATCATATGATGTTCAATTCTTGCCTCTGTAACCAAATGTACAAAGTCCAGCCACACAGACAAAGCTGTTACACCACAGTCAGATGCTGGTTGTGCCTCGAATCGCGCATAATCCAATGGATCCGTGGCTAAGCCTTTATATACATCTGATGTAGCTATGAGTCCTCGTGCACGTTTCATTCTATTTTTGTCCACGTACGACACGACGGGCCAAGCAATAATCCTCGAGGTTGTCAATATTAGAAATGAGGTCAGAGGGTTGACGTGTGTGGGCTGAAAAACAGAAATAGAAAAGCCTAATTTTTACCAAAAGTCACGATTCTCTGTCTCTCTCTGGCAAAAAAAAAAGCTCCTCTTGAACACAACAGTCTCCCTGCCATAGTTTGTTGACAAGATATTTGAACTTGCATGCGGAAATGTTGGGAAATTAACTGTTAAAATACATTTGTTTTGGATTTATAAGGTCACAACTGATGACTATTTTGAGACAACCTGCCTGGATGTTAAATCAGTAGCAATGCTAATGCTAATGCTATTGCGGAGGATGAACCTGATGAACCAATGTGAAACCTTAAATACACACAAGGGAGTCTGTGGGGTCAAGTGTCTGGAGGTTGTCATGCTTCTAGAAACAAGACGAAAATGTTTATTACATCCGAGGATGTTGGAGAGGCATGACATTTGAACTCAAAATACATTACGTGGTGTCATTTCACCGCGGTGAATCAGAATCAGTTTTATTTGCCGAGTATATACATACAAGGAATTTGACTCTGGTGTTATGCATCTCTCAAAGTACTGAAATAGACAGAAATAGAAATAACAGCTAGGGACAAGGACAACAAAGCTGGACAGATAAAGGTGAGGAATAGGCGGGACTGTTATGTACACATGTAGTGAAACAAATAGGTGTTTATATTGTATATTGTATATATTAGGGCTGTCAATCGTTTCAAATATTTAATCGCGATTAATCGCATGATTGTCCACGATTAATCGCACATTTTTTATCTGTTCAAAATGAATCTTAAAGGGAGATTTGTCAAGTATTTAATACTCTTGGAAATCAATTATCAATACAAAACAATGACAAATATTGTCCAGAAACCCTCACAGGTACTGTATTTAGCTTAACAAATATACTCAAATCATAACATGGTAAACTCAAGCCCACAGCTGTCAGTGTGTTGACTTGACTATGACTTGCCCCAAACTGCATGTGATTATCATAAAGTGGGCATGTCTGTAAAGGGGAGACTAGTGGGTACCCATAGAACCTATTTCCATTCACATATGAACATAAAAGACAGCTAAATTAGAACAGTACAGCTAGAATTTGAGTCGCTATTGTGAGTGATCCTTTGATAACCTCTTGTTTTTCTTCTCGACAGTATCTGTCGGGTGCGTTTGTATCCCGACTGATCAAACGCGCTCTTGCGGCCAGCTCAGGACATCTTATTCATAAAGACGAAAGGTCAGGAGGGGCCGCTGGTTTTGGATTTACGGGGATACCCCGGTTCATGGCACCACCGCACAGCAAGAGCCCGAACATATTTTAAAGCTCCGCTGACCTCCACACTAACATGTGACACATGCGGGGTCAAAGGGGAGACGGTTGCATAACCTGCGTCATACTGGAATGTACAAGCTGTGTTCCTTCATAATCACAAGACTGTCCTCATGATTGTTTAACATGTTAAGACACTACTGAAAGGAGAATTTCTGTATAATAATCATTAAATTAAAAACTATAGACTAAGATTTTCTACTTCTAAAAAACTAGTGGCTGAAATGAAAACATTTGAAAACCAATAGACTCTAGTGCAAGATTGTATTCAAGACTTGTAATAGCTAGAAATCAAGTTCATTGAAAAGCACACAGAAAGGCCACATTGTTGTATTGCGTATTTCAGTTTAGTGCAGCGCAGCTGTTATTCAGCAGCCTCTTGATCTATATTTAACACATTTCATATGTGACACAAGCAATAAGAAAGCCAGTGAACGTAGTAAGTAACACATGAAATATGCTTTTGTGGTAATATTTAAAGATGAATGTGGTCGCTAAGACTTAAGTAAATCTCTACAAATGTACGAAGACGGTGTGTTTTACTGCAGCATGTTTATGCTCACACTATGTTCTACCACAACAGTTATTGGGTAGAGCTTTTGGAGGGATTGTGGTCTATTTGTGTGGTAAACATCCGTCATCCTCTGTACTAGTTTGGGCCCATGTGAAGAGAGCTGTGAGAGGGCTGCAGGAAGTTTAGGAGGGCAGGAAATGAACTTCAGGCAACCTTGGGAATAGATTTGTGTTATAAAGTGCTGGTAGAGGGTTTCTCCTTGGGCCATTCTTACACACATGATAACGAAAACAGTTTAATATACAATTTTGAATAGTATCTGTTACATGTGAGATCATAAAAGCCTAGATCCTGATCCTTGGGGTAGACAGACTTTTTACATTACAACAGAATCAATTGAGACATTTGATACATTTTAATGTGCAGGCTTAAGGTGGATTGATTCCCCTCATGTAGAGTATGAGCCATCGTACCTTCCTGACATCAACACACTGCTCCCTAATCCAGGTTTAGTCTCTTTCATTATGTGCTGCTGGGTGGAGTTGGCTGGGTGGCCTCAGAAGCAAGTCATGGCAGGACAAGGCACGCATATCAAAATAGGAAAACAGATGATGATAATAACCATCATAGTGCGACTGCCCTATTTATAATTATCCTTTATTCCTTTGTTGTGACTTGCGTGGCAGGGAAAAACACAAACAAGTGAAATAAGTGCAGACAATTTCATGCAAAACTAGCAGAGTAGCAGTTACTGCTCCAATGTACCTTATTTAAACATGTACTCTCTTAACACTGTTGCAGTGCATTTGCCCAAACTGAGATACTTTTAATTAATGGGAAATTTTGAATTACAACTGTATGTGTTAGAAGTAACATGCTTCTCCGTTACAAGCATTGTACCCACATTGTTTTTCTGTTAAACAGGCCTTTTTTAAGTGTGTCCATCATTGTTTTAAAATGCAACAGGCCTTTTTTAAGTTTGTCCATCATCGTTTTAAAAAGCCTTTTTCATGGAAGACACTTTGACTTGTCATAGTGGGAAAAGCACAGGTGTTACTGATAACATTAAAGGGATAGTTCGGGTGTTTTGAAGTGGGGTTGTATGAGGTACTTATCCATAGTCAGTGTATAGATGACGGTCGGCTTGCCCCCAGTTTGGAGAAGCAGACAGGAGTACCGACATGGGAGCAAAGCAATGTACTGCTGTGGACGGGGGCTGGCAGCAAAACGTATTCTAGCCACCTAAAAGAAAGGCCCACCTAAAAAAAATCAATATCAGTTTTAAGCTATATTTTCCGACGGGGAACTGAACTGAATGATTTGATTTTGATTTGATAGGGACGATGCAATTTAACATTCTTCCAATACAGGGCATGAAACTGATCTGCTGCACAGATAGATTATAGCTATTGCTAATTTTCAACTCTTGCCCCTAGTTGGGCTTTTACAAAGTGAAACTGATCTATGGTCTCTTCAAAGCAAGCAGGCTCAGATGACAAAAACAGTTTCAGTTCAGTTCCCCGTCAGAAAATATTCTAAATATAGTGACTGTCAGCTACTGTAGGTAACAAACTGACTATGGATAAGTAACTCATACAACCCCACTTCAAAACACCCGAACTATCCCTTTAAAAGGTAGGGCCAGTAATATTGAGAAACTAGGAAGAGTACTCTAGATTTTAAAAATGATCCATCCGAAAAACCCAGCCCAGTAGTTGCCAACTCTTTTCCAATGAAAGTAGCTAGCAACACTAGCCCCAAAAGTCCCTAAATCTAGCGAGAATGTCCGCTGTTCCGGCCCACCTCCAAAGCCACTCCCCCGAAATGATCATAATGAACGTAAACAGACGAGGGAACCGTATATGTAAAAGTGCTAACTCATTTCCAGGTTTTAGGACTTATTCCTGTTGCATTTTACAACAATGGTAGCACAAAGCATATTGTAACAGCTTTGAGACAGTTGCCCTTTTGACATTTTGACTTGTCATAGCAGGAAGAACACAGGTGTAACTAATACAACTAACGATGGCTCCGGTCCGTTAAGCAATACCAGGGCTCTGGAACTGGCCCAAAAAATGTATTTTCACAGCAGCAGGTGGGTCAGGGCCCTGGTATTGTGCATGCTGACTCACTGGAATGGCTGTCACACAATAAACAGAATGGGACCATAATTAAATCAATCAATTACCCCTGTGTTTACCCTGCTACGACAGGTCAAAATGGCTGCAGTGAAAATGGCCGATTAAATCGTTAGAGGTGTCGTTAATCATACCTGTGCTTTTCCTGCTATGACATGTCTGCCATGAAAAAGGCATATAGATCGTTTCAACGGAATTGCATTGCTAGGCAACAGCTCGGGTCCATGTTCACATCCTGTCAGCTGATGTTATTCACCTACACTGCAACAGGAAGCAAACCGGGACACATTTGGAGTGTTTACAACTGTGAAAATGGTTTACAGGCCGACAGAGGAGGATGTTTGAGATTTCAAAATGGCAGCCGTTCCTTACAGTACTGTACAGTTATTGATAAGATTTCAATTCTGTCTGGTGAATGTTTACTTAATGTCTGGCTCTGTGTTTTAAAAAAAAACACAATAAACCGTTGTGCAATATGAGACAGGTTGGAGAAGGAGAGTATTATTGTCACAGTCACACATTGTCCCCGCTGGTTCTAAAAACATCTGTGGAATTCAGTTAAACACGATGCAAGGAAAACAATTTTTTTCTTCTGTTTGACAAGAAAACAGCTTAAAGATAATGTGCTCAGTCACGTGATCTGTAGATGCCTTCGTTCTCATGGTTTAAGTGAGCTTGAAAGTGTCCTCACAGTCTGATGCCAGTCTTGTGAGCACTTAGAGTTTCCACATACATTTCTTGGAAATTCACAAGGGAACTGTTGTGGAAAGAAGAGCAGGCTGACACAGCACAATGTCCCAGTGCTTTCCAATTTCTCAACTCATCTTGCGTAAATAAGTCTCAAAAACTATAATGAAAATTTGTGACCTGCCATTTGTTACATGACATGAGCACACCAGACTGAAGACAGACAGCGTGGAACAAAAACATCTCTCTTTCCAGTCTTTTCTCAGGCTTGTCTGACAGGTTGACGTCCCAAAAGTGAACGCGAGGCAACTTGCATGTCAAACAGGTGATGCCAAAACCTTGCACAACATCCAGTCTGACACCTCTGCACGAACATTGGAAAGAAAAGACTTTGCGTAATGATCTAGTTTAATCTGGTCCCATGTGTGAACCCGACAGAGCACACACATCTGTTAAACAAGACTTCAAATTAATGTATAATTATGATTTATTTATTTATTATTATTAACGTCGTTATTATGATCATTATTCTTAGTAATTATCAGAATTATTCTTACAGTTGTTATTATTATAATTATTAGTCGAATTATTATTATTGTTAGTATTATTATCGTTTTTATTATTGTTAAAGTTATCATTATTATTATTATCGTTGTTGTTATCATTGTTGTTATTGTTATTTATTTATTATAATCCTGTTGTTGTTACTATTATTATTATCATTATTATTATTGTTAGTATTATTAGTATTGTTTTTATTATTGTTAAAGATATTATTATTATTATTATCGTTACCGTTGTCGTCATCATTGTTGTTGTTATTATTGTTATTTATTTATGTATTATAATCCTGTTGTTGTTACTATCATTATCATAAAATTAAAAAAAGGGGAATATCACTATATTATAAATAATATCTCTAGTTTTGTTTAATATTTGTATTTGTTATTTTTTCACGTTAAAAAAAATCTACTGTCTATACATATTTAACTGAATTTGTATTTCCAAAGTGAGCTTATAGCTATAATATATATAATATTCCAGAGGAAGCGTAATAGCCACTATTTGTTAACACCCTGCTACACAGTTAGATTTAAATCATAAAATTGGGTCCATAATCAAACACACACACACAATTAAATGATATAATTGCAGACTGCAGGGTAACTGACAGATTCTGAGGCATCCTCAGCGTTCACACCTGTCCTGTCCTGCTCCTACATGGGGAGGCCGCCTCCTTCCAGCTCCTTTTGGACGGCAGAACAGCGTGTTCTCTGATGCTTTATTGCCTTCCTGTGGTTTTCCAGGGTTGTGAACTTTATGAGGGTTGCTTTACAGCCGTTTAACCTGTCCCCAGCTGCGTAGAGCTATTGTGGATCAGAAAGGATTGTTTGCTAGTGGGCCAAAATCTTTACGTTCCCGTATTGGCAGCTACATGATTATGTTTTTTATGAATTACAAGTCAGGCTACCGCTGTTTGTTTTTCAGCTCGCTTTATATTGCTGTTGCATTCCTACGGTTACTCGCCGCAGATGCTTTTATGTAACGTAACAACACGATCCAAATTAAAGGCGTTCTTGATATTCAGGATCAGGTCGGGTCAGGATTCTACTCTTTGTTTTGCACTAGGGAGGCACCGATCTGACTTTTTCAGTCCCGATACCGATAGCGATACCTGAGCTTTGGGTATCGGCCAATGCCGAGTACCGATCAGATACCAGTGTTTCATTAATAATCTGTGTGCCTCACTGTGTGGAAGTGACTGGGATCATTCTTTTATGTGTAAGGCAACATCAGGCTTGACTTTTCAACAAATAAGTACATAGATATAAATTTAATGAATTGTTATTTCTTATTAAAATAATAAATCATACACCAACAACTTGGTAAAAAATCTTCAAAATGAACAGGAATTACAATTCAGGTGTAAACCTTTTAAATCCAGCAACAAATTGGTCAAAACTAAAACATTAATTAAAATTCCAGTATATAATGTACATAGTATATAAACATAGAATTGAATTGAATAGATCGGCCCCATTGTCACGATACCCGATCCAGCTATCTGAGTCAGTATCGGCCCGATATCCGATCCGGTATCGGTATTGTTCTCACTTCAGCATTTACGTCTGAGGAAAATAAATAACAATAAATGTATCTAATTCATATATGAATGCACATGAAATTGAAATTAAATCTAATAAAAAAGCAATTGCGGCTGCGAAATATACAGATTAGGGCTGCCTTTCTCCTTCACGAGAAAAAAAAAAGTTCCACTTGCATAATGTCTTAATTAAGATGTTTCTATTCTTTTCTCGCCTTTGTATTCACACTTTAAATTATGGCTGATAATCAATCATGGCAGCAGAACATTTTGACAGCCGTCTACATCTTCCCTTAATCGCTTTGCCTTTGAGCTACTTTTGTCACCCTGAACACAGAGACATGTACTTTTCAAAGCTGAATGCAATTTCCAGCATTCAGTCCCATGAACACGGTTCCTTCCTCCAGGGAGAAAAGTGACAAAGACTGAACTGAACTTCTGTCAGTGACATAGTATGAGATGAATAAATGGTGGCCGTGTGTAGGCTATGTGTTAGCAGTTGAGTCTGCATATAAAAAGGAATTCATTATAGGTAATGTGCATTTTGGGAAAATGTGTCAGTGGGATGTCCCTCCTGGATTACTTAACTTTATGATTTATGACTTTTTATTCAGTGGAAACATGATGCGGATTTGAAAAGGTATCACCAGAATACAGTGAACTAAGTGGAGTTCATACAGGTGAAGTGAGTGTGTTTCAACAGAGCAGTTAACACTTTGCGTTTATTACATAACATGTTTTATTGCCAGCTATGCAAATTGACACACATTCTGAACCTCAGCCTCGAGTGTAAAAGAACATGTAAACACACATTACATTACACTCTGTGACTCTGTGTTTCACGTGGTTCTTCAGAGCAATGATAATTTACAGCCAAACGCCACAGCTCCTGAGTGCTTGCAGGCAAATTGAAAATGTCATTATTACATCAGTTGATAAGGTGCTTTAAAGCTTCAGTAGGCAGAATATATTTGGCGTCATTGGGCAACAATTCCATAATAACCTTTCAGCATATTGTAAGTCAAGTGTTCTGAGAGAAAACTAGACCTCTGCACCTCCTCATGGCTCTGTTTTCAGGCTTTAAAAAATATAGCCCGTGACGGGAGACTTTGACCAATCACAGGTCATTTCAGAGAGAGCAATCCTATTGAGCGTTCCTATTGGCTGTGCTCCGGCTGGTGGGCGGTGCTTGGTATTTCTTCAACTGATCTCAACATGGCTGCCGGGACGCAAACTTTCTCATTTTACAGCTAAACGGTACACTACAAGATGTTTCTGAAAACATTTGATGTGAGAAATAGGCATTACAGTAACAGAATATTGATTCATATTTGATCAGCGCTGCCTAGTTTGACCGCTTGGTCGGAATTCGCGAGTGATTGACAGCTGCTCAGAGACGGCAGCTGGACGGCAGACTCCAGATCAGCTCTGACTGGTTGTTTTCCTCCGGTCTGTTAAATCCTGCAGATGCCAATAGGAGCACCGGAGGACACCGGAGGACACAGAGGAACATGATTTTTTTCAGATTACCTGTCTCATGCACTACTGTCAGGATATAGCGACCGTTTTATAAAAAAACTTTTTTTAGTCATATGTGCTCCATTTCTACCCACTGCAGCGTTAATAGAAATGTGAATTATGCTACCACCAGTGTAATTTATCACTCATAAAACATGTCCATGTCCACAGCTTCTTTGATCTGTAAATCATTTGTCCTCAAGTGGTGTCGGTGAGCTTTGAGGCTTCGAGGTGTCGATTTGCAGAGCAGGCGCGTCGGCACGCAACATTGCCAGCTGCTCGGGTTCAGATGACTGACAGCACAGAGAGACGGCCCAGGCAGATAACAGATAACAAACCGCTACCGGAGAGGAGTGCATGATGGGTTTGATAGGTTTCCAGGGAGCAACCATTCATCCTCACGCAAGAAAGCACATATTGTACATACTCCAAATATTAAAAATATACACCTGTGCAATATCCTGCATTGCAAGATGAAAACCTGTCGCTGGTTAAAAAATGAGTCAAACCCGAAGACCCCGGGAGGTTCAAATCTATTCACAATGAGCTGTCACTAAAAGCTGGAGCGCGATGCGTTATTTGTAGGACAAACTGTTCCTTGCAGAAAGAATACCACGTGAAGAACGTGTGTTTTGTCGGAGGAACGTACAGAACCAGCAATAATGCTTCTGTTTCAGCAATAATGTCAGTGTGTTTTATCTGATGACACTTTTAGTATCATTTCCTATTTAGGCGCTGTTGTGGTCATCCATTACCCTCCCAAACTGCATTTGAAGAGGTGCTGAACATTGTGATCTAACTCTTGGCACCAGCGGAGCCACAGTTGCAGACGATAAGGTTAGAAGTATAAACAGAACTTGGCCTGAATTCTAGGAGTGCCGTCCCGCTGCGTCCGAGGCGGCACAATTGCCACGGTATGGAAAAAGGGGGGATACACTCATGCACACATTAAAAATAAACTCCAAGTGCTTTTCTACATATGCACATGCCAGCAAGCAAATACGGCCAAATACGCGAACTGACACAACTCAGCGTGGGTGCACATTCTCTTGTGCACCCACGCTGAGGCTTGCGCAGTGGTTATTTATGCAGAAAGGTCACAAACACGCAGCTCATTTTCTATAGTATCTAGAGTTGACCTTCACATCTGAACATTATTTTCTTGATCGTGAGAAAGCGACTCATTCAACCACCAAACACAGTCCCCCTGGACTCAGGAGATCAGAAGGTGCAACGGTGAGTAATTTGCTGGATAGTTCAAAAAAGAAAATGCATCATTGATAAACCTCAGCTGCACAGAAAACTTATTATTATCAGCCATAATTTGCGAGATGCAGGATGCGCTACAAGGATGTCTACTGCTTATGAAACTGGAACTAGAGTCTGCAAAAAAAAAAAGAAAAGGTGTCTGTTCAAAACCACATGACCCACACACACTGACACACACCTACTGTATGGACGCTTCAGGCTTTATGGTTACATAATGTGTGAGTTTATCCCCGGCAGCAAATTCTTCACATGAAGATGTTCCCTACCTTGACAAGGTAGATCACACCTCAGTGTTGCCCACAGTAATGTACAGCAGAACAACCTGTTTCAAGTGCCTTCGGATGTCGTCTCAAGTAGCAGTTAACGCAGGCTAACTGTAACACTAAACTGTTTACGCCGACAGGCACTTCAAAACGACAACCTGTTGTCATTGTGCTTTCAAGTGCTGGTATGAAATTTAGTCTGAAATAATGGGTTTCGTGTTTCTCTTAATCCTCGTTTTCCAATTACCGCGTCAAAGGACGGTTGCAGTGTAATTGCGTGTTAACTCATTTCTTGCATTCCTTATCGCAATATGTTTTCCTTTCTCTCAATAAACTGTTTTCATTCGGGCTGTCAATCGATTAAAATATTTAATTGCGATTATTCGCATGATTGTCCATGATTAATTGCAAATTAATCACACATTTTTATCTCTTCAAAATGTACCTTAAAGGGAGATTTGTCAAGTATTTAATACTCTTATCAACATGGGAGTAGGCAAATATGCTGCTTTATGCAAATGTATGTTATTGGAAATCATTTAACAACACAAAACAATGACAAATATTGTCCAGAAACCCTCACAGGTACTGCATTTAGCATAAAAAATATGCTCAAATCATAACATGGCAAACTCAAGCCTAACAGGCAACAACAGCTGTCAGTGTGTCAGTGTGCTGACTTGACTAGGACTTGCCCCAAACTGCATGTGATTATCATAAAGTGACATGACAGTTTTTCCTCGCTAAAATTTAGCGCTAGTTTGGAGCGATATTTAACCTCCTTCCTAACAAGCTAGTATGACATGGTTGGTACCAATTGATAACTTAGGTTTTCTAGTTTCATATGATGCCGGTATCTTCACTTTAGCTTTAAAACTGAGCCCGGTACAACCTGTGGAAGATCGATTGCTTTAATGCGTTAAAGAAATTAGTGGCGTTAAAACAAATTTGAGTGGGCCAGCTGACCAATCACAGCAGACTTAGCTTTTTGGGAGGGGAGCGGGGCAGGAGCTCAAACAGAGCGTTACAGACAAGAGTGTGAAAAGAGGTGCAGCAGCACAGTCGGTATGAGAAAAGTAAAGCCTTTTTTGAACAATAAAGCATGTAAACATGTTCTAGTAGAAACCCAAAATACAAGTATGCACCTGAGAATTAGCATAATAGGTCCCCTTTAATAGTGAATTATCATGATTCCTTGCACATGCAGTTGCTGCAATTGTTGACCATTTACCATTTGACTCATGGATGACCTTAATTCTTGCCAGACATTGGCAGGTCTGACCTCGCTCTCTATATTTAGGTCGTCTGTTGCCAAGGGAAAGAAACGGGCCGTTCACAGCGAACAATACTCATAATGTACACACACAGACGGCCAGTCATGCACACACAGGCTCGTGAGCCAACATGTACGCTGCACGCAGAGTGAAGGCATTCGAGTAAACAACACACAGGCACATGCACACACACTCTTGCCCCTTCTATAGGCTTGCTTTCTCTCTTCCTGTGTCACTAATAACTCACTGCACACCTTATACAGTGTTTCATAACATGGTGTAAAGTATTACGAATTTGTCTTGTCACCTCATAAAGAAATCCACAGACTAATTATTTGTACAATTCTATTCAGGGGTATAAACGTGACAGCTGGCAGCTGAATGTGAGAATATGATATATGGTATATGATATATATACTGTAGTACTGCCTGAGTGTTCTAGAACTCGCTGTACCGTACATACTGAACATTGGATATACATAGATACCTCCTTGTGTGCACAGTCAGACTACATGTTTCCTTTTTTTTCTCCCATAGCTGCTCAGCCTTTTAACCCACAAGTCTTATTTAACCTCTTTAGGTCTGCAAATGTGCCACTTCAGCAGGTTGAATGGCCCGGAAAAGATTAACCATCATTTAAAATGTAGAGCATGTAAACAATTGTCAAAATGAAAAACTCCAGGCCTCATTTCTAGTGAAACTTCATGGCTGACCAAAACAAAAAATCTGTACAAAATAGCTCATTTTTCTTGCATCAGTGTCTTTCAACAACTTATTTCAGTTGGGCTTTTTACTGTTTAATTTCAAATTAAATTAAATTAAATTCAACCATTCAAATGCATAACCTACTATTCCCATTATAATACTGCCCATTAAAATAAAAATAAAAGATGGCTGTGTAATTAAAATAAAACATTATTAGGGCTGTCAAAGTTAACGTGATAATAACGCATTAACGCAATCGATCTTCCGGAGGTTGCAGCGGGCTCAGTTAACGCTCCAAACTTACGATAAATTTTGGCGAGGAAAAACTGGCATGGCCATTTTCAAAGGGGTCCCTTGACCTCCGACCTCAAGATATGTGATTGAAATTGGGTCCTATGGGTACCCACGAGTCTCCCCTTTACAGACATGCCCACTTTATGATAATCACATGTAGTTTGGGGGCGAGTCATAGTCAAGTCACCACACTGACACACTGACAGCTGTTGTTGCCTGTTGGGCTTCAGTTTGATATGTTATGATTTGAGCATATTTTTTATGCTAAATGCAGTACCTGTGAGGGTTTCTGGACAATATTTGTCATTGTTTTGTGTTGTTAATTGATTTCCAGTAATAAATATATACAGTACATACATTTGCATAAAGCAAGCATATCTGTCCACTCACATGTTGATAAGATTAATGAATACTTGACAAATCTCCATTTAAGGTAGATTTTGATAAGATAAAAAATGTGTGATAATTTGCGATTAATCGCGATTAATCATGGACAATCATGTGATTAATCACGATTAACCACATGATGGGGATTCTTTTTTTTTTAGAGCTTTTATGCCTTTATTGACAGTGACAGAATAGTATTGAAAGGGGGAGAGAGAGAGGGGGGATGACATGCAGCAAAGGGCCACAGGTCGGATTCGAACCCCGGGCCGCTGCAGTAAGGACTCAGCCTTGGTACACGGGGTGCCTGCTCTACCAGATGAGCTACATCGGCGCCCCGGCCCCATAAGTCTTAATCGGAAATCAATATGTGGTGCAATTTTTCAAACATTTCTAAGAATGCAGCCTTGCTAGCACGGGCAGCCTGTGCAGGGGGCGATGCCAGGCAGGTCGCTGCCCTCAGAGATTATGGGCTGTATCTGGCACAAGTGGATTTGTTTTAGAAGCCGACTCCCTACTGGACCAGAGAGACACGGAAAGGAAGGAGGAGACGCGCTATAGGTCACATCTGTTTTAGCTTCTTATAGGCCCGTCAGCAGAACTGATATGTGTGTTTCTGTGGCAATATCACACAATGATAAAACATATCTGGAAGTGCACGGTGACGTGATCTGCTGACACAGTTTGCTTATGCAGCACCTGTGGTTTTGATAATTGAGTAGGAAGAGAAAAACGACCATTACATGACGCAGCAGGTGGCAAAGTACAAGCACGCTCAAAAGACTTCCTCACACTTTTTTTTCTCAATGCACAACACATACTGTATGGGGTTAGAGAGTCCAAGTATTTTGGATGGAGTCTATATTTGTTTTCCAGGAAGAGAAGGGTGCGTCTCCCCTCCACACCACATCTTACCGTGCAAAATAAAAATAGAATTAGCAGTGACGATGAATAGTTACATCATGTGAAAGACAGCGGTACTAGTAAAGAACATTATCTCCCAGGATTCATTGCAAGGATGGTGAGACATCGTGTCTGCATCACAAAATAACGTGTTTGTCTCGCCTGCGGCCTTGTCAGGGGAAATGCAGCATGAAATAGCCAGTGTAGATCTTTTCATCTCTGGTGGTCCATGTTGTTATACGCCGTAACCAGGATGAGATTATGTTTTTTTTTCATAGCTGAGGACTTTCCTGAGGCTAAGGGCTTAGCTTTGGTCACTCTATGTTTGGTCTTGGATGAAGGGGTCAAACAGAGAATGTCTTTCCCATGCATGCATAGCAGGCATAAGTGGAATTCAGAGTCTTATGTAAAACAGATTTTTCATTTTTGACTTGTCAGGCTTTGGAAGTGCAGTACCCTCCCATATTTTATTACACTACTGAAACCAGAACCCAGAGGAGGCTAGATTTGTTGATTTCTTTCTTTCAGTTCACTCAGTTCACTTCCTCCCACAACAGTCAAGAAGTATTTCTTTGCTCAAGATCACCTTTGTGTCCATTTGCCAAAAAAAAGAAGAAAAGGTCGGCCTTTAAAAGATGCTTTTTTCAGTGCTGTGTAAGTAATTCATTCAAAGCAGCCCCGACTCTCAGTCAGTTGAACTCCAGGCAGAAGCTGTTGCGGGGGAAGGGTATTCAAATCAGTGAGTTCCATGAAGTCAATGAGAAGCTACAGTAGCGTGTGGTGTGGCCAAGCGTGTGATGCATAACCTCTGAAGGCAGACAGAGCTCAGAGCAGAGACTGTCTAGCTCTGCAGACTCAACAAGCTTCACACGCAACACTCCCCAAGTACAAGGTACATATACAACATGTGTGTGTGCTTAAGTGTGTATGTTTAAGTCTCTCTGACTTTACTTTGTTTGCATTGATTCTCTGACTGAACTGCACCACGTATACCTGAGATAAGGTCTTTTATAATACCATTATTTAGGTCATTGCAATATGAATGAACTAGGGCTGTCAATCAATTAAAATATTTAATCCCGATTAATCGCGTGATTCTCAATAGTTAAACGCGATTAATTGCAAATTAATTGCATATTTTTTATCTGTTCAAAATGTACCTTAAAGGGAGATTTGTCAAGTATTTAATACTCTAATAGCATATATGCTTGCTTTATGCAAATGTATGTATATATTTATTATTGGAAATCAATTAACAACACAAAACAATGATAATTATTGTCCAGAAACTCTCACAGGTACTACATTTAGCATAAAAATCATAACAAACTGCATGTGATTATCATAAAGTGGGCATGTCTGTAAAGGGGAGACTCATGGGTACCCATAGAACCCACTTTCATTCACATATCTTGAGGTCAGAGGTCAAGGGACCCCTTTGAAAATGGCCATGACAGTTGACACGGAGCGTCATTGGAGCGTTATTTAGCCTCCTTCGCGACGAGCTAGTATGAATTGGTTCTAGTTTCATATGATGCCAGTATCTTCACTCTAGCTTTAAAACTAAGCCCGGTAGAAACCTCTGGAAGATCGATTGCTTTAATGCGTTAAAGAAATTAGTGGCGTTAAAACAAATTTGCGTTTACGTGTTACCGTGTTAACTTTGACAGCCCTAGAATGAACTTAATATTACTTAGATTATTATGTTTTGTTAGGTAGCCATTGATCTATTGTGCATTGTATGTGCAGGCATCCTGTACTGTAAGTTACAAGTCTTGCAGGAAAAGATTTCAAGTGTCAGTGATAATGTGAACATTATAACACCAAAAGATCAGAAGACAAAATAGGAAATAAAAATCCACTTTCACAATGCGCATTTTTTAGTTCGGCTATTATTTTTTCATTCATAACCTTCTGAGAGCTGAGTTTAATCGGCGTGCACAGCAACTAAATAAAGTGATGTAAAATATAACTAAAGTGCTACATAAAATGCACAAAGTACATGAGGTTTATTCTAAATGGGGCACAATGTATAGACCCTGTGAACCATGCAGAATGTATGTCTGAATGATTCTTTCAGCTAAATACATATGATACAGATCACAAGTGTAGCAACAAATGAGGTAATCAATCAGACGTACACAGGATACGCTCCGCTTTTCTGCTTGGTCTGGTAATATAGCTATTAGATTATGTATATTCATAATTCATTATTTTTACTGTAACCCCTGAATGATCTGTACAGTGCATGCTGCAACGGGATCCAGCTGCTTGTGACTAAAAGGAATATTCAGATCAAGACATTGACCAACTGAATATACAGGACATTTTGTTACATGGAAATATAAGATGTAATACAATATGGATGACATAAGAGGTGGCACCAAGTCATTGATTTGCAAGTCACAAGTAAGTCTCAAGTCTTTGCACTCAAGTCCCAAGTCAAGACAGGTAAGTCCCGACTCAAGTTCCAAGTCAAATTCCAAGTCAAGTCTCAGGTCAAGACAGGCAAGTCCCGAGTCAAGTCCCAAGTCAAATTCCAAGTCAAGTCTCAAGTCAAGACAGGCAAGTCCCAAGTCAAATTCCAAGTAAAGTCTCAAGTCAAGACAGGCAAGTCCCGAGTCAAGTTTCAAGCCCCAAACTTTGAGTTTCGAGTTCTAAACAAGTTATAATGTGGTCAAAAGGCTCAAGTCCAAGTGAAGTCACAAGTCACTGGTGTTAAAGTCCGAGTCGAGTTGTAAGTCTTTTTTTGATTTTGTCCAGTTGAGTCTAAAGTCATCAAATTTGTGATTTGAATCCGACTCGAGTCCAAGTCATGTGACTCAAGTCCACACCTCTGGTTGCCAATAGCCTACCTGATTCTTGGGCCTCCCAACTAAAGAGCTAAGAGTGAGTCAAAGAGTCAAAGATCTTTTGCAAGTCACTGATCCAAGCAATACACAACTTTACAGACACAAACACACTGTAACCAACCCTTTTTAATGTACTATATATGTAAGTTATTACCATATCTTCAAACAATGTCTTGTTGCTGTATGCCGTTCCCAATCATCTTAAAACTCTATACACAGTGGATCAGTGCTTCAACCTTATTCTAAAAAAGGTAAGGAAGTAGATATTCAAGTTAATTCAGTGACCAGAGACAACATGTTCATTGGATGAGTTAGTGTGTGAGATCTTTTCTTTATCATTTACTGGAGGTGTCAGTCTAAGTGAAAACACTGGACAGCTGCCAGCTGGAACCCAGACTCCAGTATGAAGCATCGTATGGCAACACTCCAGGTCTTTCTACTCTCTGTGGGTATCAGCTGAGGGTTTCATACAGAAATAGAATGAAGGAAAGTCAAGTTCGTATGAGCGGAAATGATTGGCTGTGCAGTAAAAACAACATATGGAAAAATACAATGGCTGGTAATATTCCCTGAGGAACAGTTTTTTTCTGTTGCAGAGTCAAACAAGGTCAAGGGAATGTTAATGGTTCTACCTCTTTGTCTTGGTGGCCCGCACACGTCTGGGGGAAATATCTTTGTATGGTCTGTTCATAGTGGCAGATATAAACAGGAGCAACCATACATTTTTATGTGGATGTAATTGATTTTAGAGATGCGTGTGCTCAGTGAAAATCCAACAGCCAACACCTGTGCCCTAAATCAGTTGCAGGGATCCTTTTGCAGAGTGAGGACACTGTTGGTGTTGTGCTACAAATATAAGACAAATGTTAGCAGGACGCTTTGTATATATCAAGCCCATGACTGAGACCTCAGTGCCAGATGATTATGTTTCAATTGCTCGATATTCCTGTTATTTTCTGCTATCTGAGCTATCTATTAACAATAGGTTCTCACAGTGTCGCTGAGATGAAAATAAACTGAGGAAAGATTTGAAATCCTCCTTGGCCTTTCCTGGTGCTGCCTCAGCTGCGGTGTGGGACTCACAAAGCACTATTCAGGTCTGCGTTTTCAAGGAGTTTCCTGAGGGAAAGCTATTCTGGCTGACGGACAACACAAACATGCTCTCTCTCTCTCTCTCTCTCTCTCTCTCTCTCTCTTTTCTGCAGCCACAGGGACTTGTTTAAGTCGGACAGGAAGGATCACCGGCCTACTTCAGAATCATTTCCTCTCAGCTGTCAAAGCACCGGTCGGCCACTGAAGAGTGGGTTAACTCCTTCATAACGCGGAGGCAGAGCTGTTCTAGCTTAGCGCCCGGCTGTTTCTTTTATCTGCTCAAGGAGGGGGTGAAAGGAGGAGATGCCACGAGTCATCATCGTGTCATATTATTGGGGTACAGCACATGTGCAGTTCGCACTCGCCGATATTGAGCCAATAGCAACGCACTATTGCAGCTCCAGTTACACTGCTCATGTCTGAGACCCCTTAGATCCACACCCGTGTCCCAGCCTCTTTCAATAAGCCTTATATCTGCTTAAGACGGAGCCTCTGCCTCTGAGTGCGATACCATCTCTCCTCAGACGATACTGGGATTCCAGCCCCTTCTCATTCCAAGAGCGTAATACTGTATACCGACGCTTTGTCACGCCCATCGGCATGTGATACCAATGCACAAGGCACCCTTTAGCGCCTGTAGGAAACGCACCGGGCTTTCAATTAACTGCAATGTAAACCCATCCGCAGCCATATCAAATGCTCAGAGAAGGCACTCCGGGAGTTTGGTGACGTAGTTTAAAGACCAAAAAGACACATTGAGGGCGGGCAGGGTGGACGGGTCCAATAAACACAAGGCTTTCATGCAGGAGACCGCTGTGTGTGTCCTGTGCGTAAAGTGTCACTTTCACTTCACAATCAGCTGTTCGTTCATGTCCCGTGTTCACAACGTCAAGTCACATTTTCACTGTACAAACGTCGTAATTTTATGCCCAACCATGTTGTTTTTCCTAAACCTAACTAAGTGGTTTTGTTGCCTAAACCTAAGCAAGTGTTTTTGTTTAATTCACAAAGAGTGAGTAATCCACACAGGATCACAGGATAAAGTTTTACCCATCCAGTTATAGTTGTGGCATGTGACGTGCTGTGTTGGATGAACTGACCTACATTCATTCACATGTTAACCTCACACTAATCTCTGGCTCAATTGGTTTGTTTGTAGGTCATGTGGATCACAGATGAGAGAACATTCCTGCTGACCATCGTTAGGTTAAATGTGTTTGAAGGGCGCCGATGTAGGGTGGACTGTGGGTGTGTATTTCTTCTGTACAGCACAAATACAATGGACAGATTAAGGTCATGGTTTCATAACTTTGCTCTTTTTTGTCTTCCTCCAGTGTCCCTGGATTAGTTCTTCACCCCATTGAGCTGGTCAAACTTTTTTCAGGAGTTGGATTTAGATATGGTGTTTGCCCAGTAATGGCCCCTCAGACTACAATAATCCATTTAAAAGAGCAGAGGTCAGTTTCTCACTTTATGTGTGAAAACAGAAGCATGTCTGAACAGTGTACTCATTCTTGACTCATAATGGATGACAGAAAGCTTAACATATCATGTCTATGTATCATCAAACTCACTGGGTATTCCATACTTTACACCCTTTTATAACTTCTCTGCAGCCACCTTTTTCTGTCAATAAAATACATACATATGGGTTATGGATCCTTGCTGCTACAAATTATATACAAGTTATGCTGTATGTTGACTTTCGGTGATCCAGATCAGACATTCTCAATTAATTTCATTTCAGTAAAGCAAACATTTTGACTATTTCATGAGACGTTAAGCAGTTGATATGGATTTGAGCCTCGCTGCTAATGGGGACCAGTAATTACGTATGCTGGCACATAGGGGTTCATTCCCAATATTCTGTGCTTCTGTGCATAATCTGATCCAAAACTTGAAAGCGGATCAGAGCAAAGTTTACCTCTTCCTAAGACTGTGTAAGGGGCTTAGATGTGCTTATCACTGCAAATAAGTTCATTTGTATATAACTGTGGCACTTTCCCATGGTGCTAAAGAGTCCTGTGCAGCACTTGATTTCCCCCATAGTTCAGACCAAACACCCTAACCTTCCAACGTATCCTCATACAACGGTTGGTATGATATCCTACGAAAAGTTATACCTAATTTTTTTCAGGCGTTTTCCTACGAATGTCCAACATGTGTCAATTTACGCTCTTTACATACATACACTCTCCAAAAAAAACTTCCGTCTTCACAGGGAACAACTTGGTTAGGTTTAGGCAACAAAACTACTTAGTTAGGTTTAGGAAAATATCGTGGTTTGGGTTAAAATAACTCCAACCTCAATCTTAACTTAAAGGTCATATTGATAACATTTTCATGTAGACAAATATATTTTTTTAAAATAATACATCCACAGAGCCGAATAAAAGTATGGCTTTTCTTGAAAAATAATATTATGATTGTGAATTAATCATTTTAAACATTTTGGCGGGTCCAAAATTAATGTTTTGTTTATCTCTGTGGAAGATACGACGTTCGGTTCCCACTTCAAGGCTTGTGAGCCAATAGTAAAACGACATTGGAATCACGTGGTATCTCTGGGTCGTCAGTTATTGTGGAAAAAACGAATAAATGGCTGAGATTGACGATAAGTGTCTGGCAACGGCTTGTTGTGAAGTAAATGCAATGGAACGGGGGAGGGAGAATGCAAAATCTAGTGGCTGAATGTTATCAATGTTATCAATAGCACCTTTAAGTACACAAGTTACGTGAAAAATTAATCAACGTTGACTTCTGATTTCACACGGGTACGAGCACCGGTCTACTGGGCGAAAGTCCAGTGTTTATGGACCTACCCATCCACCCCAACCTACTCCCTACACAGCTTTTGTCGCTCTTTATACTTCCTGGTTCACGATTACATGGATTACATACAAATTGGTTCCGTGGGATATATATACGAATTACAGTGCATTATTTTTCATAGGTATAGCTATGAACGGTGTATGAGAACAGCCTGAACCTTCACAAGCATGTACACACAAACGTACATATGCAGCATAAACGTGTACACAGATGAATGCTGATGATTCGGTAGCTCTACACTCATCTGTATTCTGTTGGTTTAACTTGAAGACGGACGATCAGTTTTAAAACCGAACACCTGTTGTAAATATTTCACATTTAAAAGCATGTCCTGAAGACTTCTTCAGTTAATTGACTCTGTTTATATGCATAACGAATGTCACAATGAAAGGGGGGAAACATTCTGGTTTAATTTGGCATAGAATGCATGGGGTGGTTTTATGCCTCCATTTAAATTATTTTACTGGTTGTGAAGAGAAACACAACAGACGTTAAAAAGATGACGTCATGCCTTCTAGATTTAACTCAAACAACCTCAAAGTTTCAAAGCCCTAAACACACTGAAATGCATCCCATTTATACACCTATAAAGCTAGTCAATGAAAACAGCTGCTGAACTGGCAGAAAGTATTTTTAATGGATCTTGGATTCACGTGCACAGTAAAGGGTTTTGTGTGTAAGTCTGAGCAGTGGTGAAAGTGCAATTTCTCATCAACTTTACAGCTCTTTTACTATCCACCATATAACTAATTGCCAAATCTAAATTGAGATGCAGAATCCAACCCTGCTGCGGTGAAAAAAAAAAAATCCTCATGAAAACTCCTCTCCTGTGACCTACATCGCAGATGCTGATGGGATCTGATGCAAAGTTGTCATGCTACTGACCAAATGTGTTCACAGAGTGCACAGACAGAGAATGTCATCCTTTCTTGGAAATGGCCTCTACCCACGTAGGAGTGCCTTCACAATACAACAGTGGAGGCTCTTGTTCATAGTGGCTACGACTACATCATTGTGAGGCACTGAGAGTT
Organism: Sebastolobus alascanus; assembly: GCA_916701645.2. Lineage (NCBI taxonomy): Eukaryota > Metazoa > Chordata > Actinopteri > Perciformes > Sebastidae > Sebastolobus > Sebastolobus alascanus. Next base: position 498,449 of record CAKAOJ020000163.1, read on the forward strand.
GTCTGATAACGTCCCATTGCGTCAGCCGGGATGAGTCACTGGCTGACTATGGGTGAAATGTAGCTTTGTCTTAAATAAACAAACAAAAAGGCAACAAATTGAACAAGTAGAGCATTTGCTTTGGACACTGTTGTACTCGAGGATGGTTGGTAGTGGGAGTGGGAGGAGTAGACCAGCATGTAGGCGTTGACTTTCCAGAAAAACTTAATATTATTCAGACCGGCCACAAAAAAAGAGAAACATTAACCATTTTGTTAGGGTCCTCTGCAGACACTTAAAGGTGACATATCATGCTCATTTTCAGGTCTATGCTTGTATTTTTGGTTTCTACTAGAACAAGTTTACATGCTTTAATGTTCAAAAAACACATTATTTTTCATCATGCTGTCTGTCTGAATATACCTGTATTCACCCTCTGTATGAAACGCTCCGTTTTAGCGCCTGTCTCTTTAAGACCCCCTCTTGAAAAAAGCCCAGTCTACTCTGACTGTCTTGCGAAAAAAAATATGGTGTACCTTTGCAAAGGTTGATCTCAAGCAACATATCATACAACGGTTCGAATGATATCTTACGAAAGTTGATTCAGTTTTCGTGCGTTTTCCTAATGTCCAGCAACGCGTCACGAATGTGTCAATTTCTGCTCCAGTCTTTTCAAGATAAACGTCTTTCTTCACAGGAAACAACTTGGTTAGCTTTAGGCAACAAAACTACTTAGTTAGGTTTAGGAAAAGATCGTGGTTTGGGTTAAAATAAATCCGGAAATAGCGTAACTTAAGTATGGAAGTTACATGACAAGTAAATCAACGTTGACTTCTGGTTTAACACGGGGTACGAACACCGGTGTCCTGGGTGAAGGTCAGGTGTTTTTTGACGCACCTATCCACCCTGACCTCCTTCCTACGTGGCTACAATTACGTGGATTACATACAGATTGATTTTGTGGGATATATACAAATTACAGTGCATTACTTTTCATAGGTATAGCAACAAACGGTGTATGAGAACAGCCTGTCTCAAGCCATGGGCGGTATATTATAATGAGCCTGCATTTGACATAAGAAACAAAAACTGACTGGGGTGTCTTATTTCACAGTTTGAGGGTTGGTAGGCACTCCAGATACCCAAATGTATGTGCACAATCGATCTCTGGAATAGTGGCCATTAACCCAGGTGGCATCAATCTTCACTCATTTGGAGCGAATTGGTAGTCAAATGCACTTTGACAAAAGATATGAATCAAATGTACCCTCTCAAGAGGCATATAAGCAAAACATAGATATTTCTGGAGAAGTTTAGAAGTAAGTAAACATTCCCTTCTTTGGAACTGACTAACATTACAGCAGGAAGAAATGACCCACAAAGACATTTTAAAGGGGAAGCGCACTCCTTCCTCCTAAAGGTTCAGAGAAGTCAGGGGATTAAAGTCCCCATACTTAAAATCTGTGTGAGCAGAAAAACTAAACAACATTTCTCAAACATCACAAGTTCATGGGAATGTTGAACGGATGAGCGAGAGGAATGTGCACCTTCCTCTCAGCCTACATACCAACATTGACTCAAGGAAACTATATATTGGGAGTGGAGAAAACAGGCTGACACACATTATCAACAAATAAGATTTGGTTGCGGTAATGCTGTGGGCATGTTAATATAGGTAAGAGAAAGGCCTGTTGCTGAAACAGCTGATGCTAGATTGAATTATTGGCAGTAATGGTGGAACTGGTGGAACTTAATGCTGTGGTGGTGATCATTAGATAAATTCAGCCATACAGCATTTTCAAATGTTGTTTCATGCTACTGATCAATGGCATCCAATAAAATGTTCTGTACAAATCGCACGCTCTATTTCAACCCTGTCTCCTACAAAATTACTTATCAACATGGGAGTGGGCAAATATGTTTGCTTTATGCAAATGTATGCATATATTTATTATTGGAAATCAATTAACAACACAAAACAATGACAAATATTGTCCAGAAACCCTCACAGGTACTGCATTTAGCATAAATAATATGCTCAAATCACATAGAACCCATTTTCATTCATATATCTTGAGGTCAGAGGTCAAGGGACCCCTTTGAAAATGGCCATGACCGTTTTCCCTCGCCAAAATTTCGAGCAAGTGTGGAGCGTTATTTAACCTCCTTCCCGACAAGCTGGTATGACATGCTTGGTACTAATGGATTACTTAGGTCTCATTCAGGTTTTTCTAGTTCCATATGATGCCAGAATCTTCACTCCAGCTTTAAAACTGAGCTCGCTACAACCTTCAAAAAATCGATTCAGTTGATGCATTACAGAAATTAGTGGCGTTAAAATCATTTTGCGTTAATGCATTGTTATCGCGTTAATGTTGACAGCCCTAGTTATTATACCACGTAACTTTCATTAACGGTCGCTCGATATGCTCGTTGTACTATGTTACTTACTTTTTTCATATAAATTTGCATATCATGATCTTTGCATTAACCATTCAATGTAAACAAGTTAATTTGACTGCACAGAAGTTACGGAAGTCCAGAAATGTATTCTCTATTATATTGATATTGGGGAATTATTATAAGTATAGGTAACTATGGTGCATTTAAAATTTTCCTCCAAAGTAACATACCGGTAAGTCTTTTCCTATCTAGACAGTTTTGGCAGGTATACTTTATTTTGAAATGCGGTATAACTTTGTTTGATTATACAATAGCTTCTATTTCTACCCCTGAAGCTGTGAGGATTAGTCAAATGAACAAGTCTTTTGAATCGGTTCCCATACTGGTGGGGTGTTTGTCAGAGGCTGGTGGTGTTGGGGTTTTATTATTCACCGTTTGGTCTGCGGCTATTGAATGAATGACTTGCATCACCACCAGCTGTGGATAAATTTAACCTGCTTAACACAAAGATGACTGCCAGAACTGGATAAGCATGGAGATTACGTTGTTATTGTAATCACAAATGCATTCTATTTTGCTTTATTTGTCTCAAAATAAGATGTAATTAAACCACTTTGCTGAACACATTTCCAGGCTGTAACCTAACTCTGCATGTGGAGCTTTGAAAAGACCTCAGGCGACATGTCAGTTTGAAGTTCCCATTACGGTAGGGTTGCAAAACTTCAGATGCTCTTAAACTAATACGACTAAAACCCAAATAAACACAATATAAAATTCAGATCTCTTGCTGTGCTCTCTCTTCAGAGCGGGGCGAATGAATCAACAACTGGACAGTAAAGAAAGAAAGAAGACACCTCGTCTTTGTGGCTCCGCTGATCTTTCCATTCGTACGCATCAGCAGGACAGTGTGTTATTTTTGGGTCATATTTTTCAAAACAAATTCTTTTGAAAACAACATATCCTGCGCCGTGTGCCATCGTTCTCCACCACAGAGACTTTAGTCGACACATGTCTATTCATAACATCTGGTGGCCTGCACGGCGCTGAGGGAAATCCCATAATTCTCTGCGGAGGAGAGCGCCCGACGCTTCCTCCAGGGATCTGGTGTGTTGATCTAGTGCGGATAAATGTTCTATTAAGAAAGGCAGCCGTCTGTAATTTAGAAGATGCTATAGGTTCATTTTAAACCTCCCTGGTGGTTTGCATGTTGGTGGCCCAAAACAACGTGACAGGCTAATTGTTTGAAATGTAAGACCTTTAAAACCCCAAAATCATGTACTGTGACACCAGCACAGTAAATTGTACGCTGCACAGTCGTGTTTAACAACGTGCCAGTCTTTCATCTTTTTATGGAGTACACCACGGTGAGGCGACGCTGCACGATCCGGCTGAGCTCATTCCTCAAGTTTTAGTTTCTCATTTCTCGCAGGGAGTGAAGAGCCCATAACTGACACTAGAGGTAGCACCGATAGGACGTTTTACGAACTATCGCTATCAGCGGAAATGGGCTCCGATAGTGGCCGACGGTTGTGCAGCAACCACCCATCATGCTGGGACGTACATCGTTGTTTTGCATGGGCACAAAGTCAAGGTAGAGGGGGGAAAAAAAAGTTATCTCTGGATTATACGACTCAATGCTATCAGCTCTCAGGGAGGAAAAGGAATCATTCATTGTTACTTTAATTTACTTACCAATTTTGGGGTTCTCTCTTCCAAATAATCCATCCACGTGAAATCGCACACTTTAAGATCCTCCATACCCCGGTAATATGCACGAGCATTATTGGTTTGTAAGATTGACATTTAACAATGTACGAGACGCGCAACAGAAGTAGTCCTGGCCAGTCATACTGTACAGAACAGCGCATTGCAAATAAATATAACATATTCCAACGATTTAATCCACCAAATCACACTTCAGGATATTCTCTTACGAATGATTAAATCCAGAGCGACAAAAAACTGATTTACTAAAAACGGCTTTGGCAAAAGTAACCGACTAAACTGCTGCAGAAGTACAAAAGACATCGGCCGATTACGGTCATCAGCTTTTTCCTGCTCCTGCTCTATCGTTATTATATCGGCCTTTAAAGATCCACTATCGGTCGACATCTAAGTGACACAGCAGTTTTGTTTTTACAAATATGGCAAATCAGCATCTTAATTACTGTTTTCTGTTGCATCTTACAGTAATAAGTCTTAAAAAAGAAGTTTGTGTAAAACAAAAGTGAAGCTCACTAATGCACCCATTGCATGTTTTGGTTTAATTTCAGTACACATACCCATAAGATGTGGTGGAAGAGCAGCAGTGTAAATACCAAAAGAAGTCACGTTGTCTGTAAATTGTTATTTGTGGATTTTTTACGGACACTTCCAAGTAAGCTTCTACAATCAGAAATTGTGCTACATTTATGTACTGTGTACAGTTCCACCTCTTTTTCCCATGCACACTGCAGCTTTGTAGATTCCCCTGCAGTGGCACACAGAGGGAAATCGCCCTCAAGGCCTCGTTGTCTATTTAGACAGCTGCACACATCAGCCCGTCTTAACTATACTCCAGGGTGATAGCAGATTAAATAAAGCCACTGCATTTGCATAGCTTATTACGTAACAGACACCTGATCATGGTCAAGGTTTGAGCCAGGTTTTATTCATCATACGTTCATTGCAGTAATGGAGATAATCCATGTGCTCGTTTCAATGAGCCTAAGTGGAATTACTCACCGGCACAGGCCTTACCGACACACTTTGGACAATAGCCACCAGGCACTGAGTGTGTATCAACTTTGTCCAGCTTTTCTACTGAAAGAAGCCGTGCCAGGACTCCCGGTGACACACATCTGTGCTGAGTTTGGATTTCCACAGCTGACCAGGGCGTGACCCACTTCCCTCTCTCTTTTTTTATTTCTCCAAGGCCTGGGAAAAAGTGTTTGATTGAATCATGTCACTGTTAAATACAAGTGCTCAACACCTTCCCACTCTGTGCTTCAGGCTCAATCGCTTCTATTCTGGGACGCTGCTGGTTTGCTGTCGTGAGCAGTGGAGGAATTTCTTAGTCAGATTTTGTATGATGATTATGGGTTTCCCTCTACCACCGTTACCATGGAGATAGAAGCAAGCTGAGACACACAAACACAGTCGGCGACAGAGAGATGTGAGGAATGAAAGGAAATGAGTACTCATCCCTAACAGAGTAATTATTCTTTAAATAGTCCAACCCAGGAATGAGTTTCGCTGTCGCACACTGAAACTAGGTGTGGATGGAGGAAAGGAACCCAAACACTGTGTTCTTCTCAGGAGAGTTTCTCTTTTCCCCGGGTGTGTTTCATCAACAACTGGGCTCTATTTGCTTCACCCCCCTATCCTTGTAAGTGCAGACAGACACACAAACCACAGATCCACTTCAAGTGCTCTCCTGGGACGATCTGCTCTACAGATAGGAGGACGGCTGCCTATTACCAAACAGGAAGAGCAATGAGCTCATTTCTAAATTTAAACCAAGAGCTTGTGTCACATCTAGTGTTTGGTTAGTGGGTGCTCCTATGCATATACAGTGCACCCACTCAAAATATCACATATACTAATCCTTATACAGTACACTCATATTTCTTCCTCACCCTGATGAACAGTTAACATCAGTTAAATGACACTATATATTTATTATTGGAAATCAATTAACAACACAAAACAATGACAAATATTGTCCAGAAACCCTCACAGGTACTGCATTTTGCATAGAAAATCATGCGCTCAAATCATAACATGGTAAACTCAAGCCAAACAGGCAACAACAGCTTTCAGTGTGCTGAAAATGTCCATGCCAGTTTTTCCTCGCCGAAATGTGGCACAATTTCGGAGCATTATTTAACCTCCTTCGCCACAAGCTAATATGACATGGTTGGTACCAATGGATTCCTGACGTTTTACTAGTTTTATATGATACCAGTCTAGTCACTCTAGCTTTAAAGTTCAGCCCGCTACAACCTCCGAAAAATTTATTACGTTAATGCGTTAAAGAAATTGGCGGCATTAAAACCAATTTTCGTTAACGTGATATTACCACGTTAACTTTGACAGCCCTAATATGTTGCTTTATTATAGCTGTATTTTTATTTCTGTGTATGTACAATGACAGCAAAAATCATCGGAGTCGAATTCCTGGTATGTGTACTTATACCTGGCCATTAAAGCTGATTATGATTTAGACATGTAGACATGTGCTCTGAATGTAGTCTGACATGACACTGTCAAGCATGGACCCGTTTTATGAACAACATTAAATCATCTGAAACTGTATCGACTTGGAAGCCGAAGTCAGAGTTTAATGGAGGACATGTTGTGTCTGATGTAACTCACACGCATGCGATCACTTCTAACATGACGATGTTCACATGTCCTTAAAAATATGACGTTATTTAAAGCTCACACACGCATTTCTATGCAAACACAAGGAAAAATCTGAACACCTATAAAGACATACATGCATGTGTATTTGTTTGCACACACACACACACACAGCTGATGCAGCAAGCATTGAGTGTAATGGCTTGCATCGATACGCTAGTTGAATTTACAAACCGCCACATGATTACTAAGCATCACTATTCAGTTCACTCACTTATTCATGCTCCAGTAGCACAATCTACATGCAAAGTGGGGTTATCAGCACCCAAAGCAGGGTTGTGATAAGGAAAATGATTCATTACTGTAATCGTAATCATGACTGAATTTCAGTTATATATCTCCAGACACAGTTGATGCTGCTGTTTGTTGATCTGCATAGTTACTGTCAGCACTTAAACAATTTATGGGGTTGACCCACATGTTAAAGCTATTTGTAACATGACGCTTCAGATATCTCAGCAGACAGAATACAGTGGCTCCAAAGTCACTCAGACACCCAAATTCACCTGGAGTAGACGGGCAAAGAGCAGTTTTTTTAAATTTTTTTTTTTAAGAAAAATACATTTTATATAACACTTCCCTCCAAGGCCAAAGGCTAAAGTAGGTATTATGAATACATATCTCTCTTTTTATCAGTTGACCTCCATGTTGGCAGGTACCAATGTCGATGTGTGTTCTCCTGATAAGGATTAGTCAGCTATTATGCACATACTGTTTTCTTCCCTTATATAACTTGACACATTAGCAGAATGTGAACAGACAACCTAAATACACCTGCTCCGGCAAGATGAGCATGAATATGTGTGACTGCCGCTCGGCATACAATTAGTTATGCAACAGACACACTTGTCAAAGTGCACGGCCTTGAGCAGGTCTTTGTGTGTGGCGTGTCTGACTGCAAACAGATGGGAATGTAAACACACCAGGGTAATGTCTAGCACTAAACACACAACAGGATTACTGTGGCTGGCTTGAGAAAAATACAGGGTTGGTGAAGGAGGTTGCGGTTTCGGTGCCTTTAGTTTTGGAGGAACGGATGGGTAATTATGTAATGACAACCACACAAAAGAACTCCATTGCTTATTTTACTTACACTGACCTTTAGGTATTATAAAACATGCAGTTCCCTTTCATATTTTTAATGGGGCAACAGCAGAAGGATGATGTAAGGATTGACACGTTTAATTAAGTGGTGTATGTCAGAAAAACATCATGCCGACAATGCCGAGACATAATCAAGTAGAAAGACCAAGATTTAAACGGGATATGATATGCAAATGCAAACATACATGCAGCAATGTTGTGTTACTGTAAGACTAAGTAAATACTGGAGGAAAGTCACAGAAAATGTTTTCTTCTGCAGTCTGCAAGAAACATTTCTTTCCAGTCGTGGTTTACTAACTACACAATGTGAGTTCTTTTTTTCACTATAGATCAGCTTATGTAAGCTAGCACATTGCCCTACATTGTGGCCGACCTGAGCAGACCACAGCCTACAAACACTCCAATGAGCTTGCACGCAGATAACGTGGACACAATGTAATACACCGTGTGGCTGTGATTATTGCACTGGTGTCATAGGTGAGACTGCGCAGTAAATGGCGTTCCTTTAACTTCTACATGATGCGAGGTGGCACTCCAACTACTCCTCAGTAAACACAGTCAGTAGACACATCCTGGCAGAGCTAAGCAGCATGTGTTGGAGTCCTGTGGATGTAGCTTTGCAGCAGTAGTAACACAGTTTGACAAGTTGACCTATGTGTTTAAGAGCCCGTTTCCTGGTCACGTCTAATTTTGTTTTAAGTGTTCTCAGTGCCGGTCGCTGCCCATGCCGGCAGCGTGTTGTCAGTGCCATCTGGAACTGTTTACTCTGTTCATTGGTGGATGACATTTACAAGTGTGTTGTGTTTGTTGGTCTTTCATAAGCGTCTAATCCGGTGTGATTGTTAAAGAGGACCTATCATGCTTCTGTGCTTTATCCTTTTCCTTTAGTGTGTCATAGTTTTTTTGTGCATGTAAAAGGTCTGCAAATTTACAAAGCCCAAAGTTCACGCCAAAGGGAGTAACTCTACCCCACAGAAACACTGCTCCTGAACTGCCTGAAACGCCTTGATTGAAGTCCTGCCTTTGCTTCCATAACGTGGTGATGTCACCCAGTATCACAATTGCATAATACCTGCCTAGCGGCTAGTTTGGCACACCCTCAAACAAAGCTAGTTAGAGTGGAGCATTAAAACACATTAAAACATGTAAACATGTTCTAGTAGGAACCCAAAATACAAGTATGCACCTGAAAATGAGCATAATAGGTATTTTTATTTTTCATTTATATATATATATTTTTTTTAATTTTCCAAATAAAGTTATTTTTCATAAATTACTTTGAATTATTACAAACCTGTTGGGTTGTTTGCTATTTGTCAGTAATTTAGTCACTTGTAAGTTAGACGCAAGTTATGCAGATTCAGGCAAGATCATTCATTTCATAATGAAATCCTAGGTAACACTTAATTTTACAGGTTCGCAAATTTCATGGTAAAATTTCAAAGAAGTTATTTGCTAATTATCATCTATTTATCAGCAGACATTGAGATAAAGCATATCAATTAACTTTGTATTCTTTTCCTCGAAATGTATTAAACAAATTACCAGCTATTGGGAAATAGCGGAACATAATTATTAAATTATGTTTTTAATAAAGTAATTTTCAATACATTTTGAGGTAAATATTGGGGTAATTTGGCAGTAATTCCAAAGAAATTTCAAATAGGTTACTTGCTAATTATCACCTCATTACCATGAAATTTGCTGACCTGTAAAATGAAGTGTTACCAAATCCTACTGTGAGTAAGTGATTAGGCGTCATACAATTTCAAAGAAGCCGCAGAATTTCCATACAACCGCAAGATGTAATTACAGCTTGTCACCATGGTAACTTTAATTAGATATCATGGTAGAAATTCTGATGTGGACACTCATACAAAGATCAGTGCATCATCTCTACTGTGAATCGACAGTGTGTAGGCAGGGAAGTCGCTCTCTGTATGACTCACACAGCCAGTGTCGTACTCTCCCTCTATGCCTGGTTACCAATACCAACAACAACAGCACCATGCTGCTCCATGGCAACAGCCCAGGGTGGTGTGAGTTTACATTGCAAATGTAAGGAGGTGCCATTGTTTCTGAGAAAGAATAGGAGACGCAACCTCCAAGAAATCTGCACTGTGAATTGTGACTGGAGCGTCCTCTTATCATATCTGTTCTGCATCCTGAGACTAAACTCTCAGGGCTCTCACTCTTACACTTATCTCACTCCCACAACTCCACCCCTCTTCAATTCAACACCCCGCCCTGTCGTTTTCCCCCCCACTTGTCCTGTTTGCTTTTCTAGTTGGTTCTTGAATGCCAGGCATCCTGCTGGAGGATGCCTCAAACTGAAGGTTACCTACATCAGCTGTCTGAGATATTGTTGTCATTTCCCTCCATGTGAGAAAGTCACAATCCTCCGTGTGACTTTTCTATTTATTACAACAGATTAGGGCCTCCTTTCATCCTTTTCTTAGCCCACCGTGCTACCTTGAGGGGACAGATGAAAGATAATTAAGGGGAATAAAGAGATTTCCCATGGGGCTCTTGTACTTACATATCTCGGATGCCTGGCAATGTTCATCACACGGTATAGGCACGTGTGTCTAGTTCAACGGGGACTGGTTTGACCATGAGGACTTGAACCCTAAAACATTCTTGTTGTGCCTGGAACCTTGTTATTTATTTGTTTTTGTTTTTTTGTCATTTTCTCTGTTATTAGCTTATTTTAGCCTTCATAACATTGTTACCTGGTTTTACTTGTGAGCCTGATGTGGTATCGTCCTGTCTGAAGCTTTTTATGCTGCCATCCTGGCCAGGTCTGTCTTATAAAAGAGGTTTCTGACCTTTACTAAAAAAAAAATAATTGGGACATTTACTATTCAAAGCACACTTCTTATTCTACAACACTTCTTCAGAGGCCGATGACAATACACTGTCCCCTGGACCTTCGTTCCAAAGTAAACGCACAGATGCACCCCGCAGTTATTTTAGGTACCCAACCAATGTAGTTTGCAAGTTTGTTGGTGATAACAAAGGTCATTTTGAAATAAAATCATATCAGATTTATTGAATCATCACTGCATCTTCCCTGAAACGTCCAGATTTGTTCTCAGTTTTATGGTCACACTGTACCCTGTAATAGTAATAGAATATGTTTGACCGTTTGATCAGAGTTCGCGAGTGATTGACAGCTGCTCAGAGACGGCAGACTCCAGATCGGCTCTGACTGGTTGTTTTCCTCCGGTCTGTGAAATCTGGCAGATGCCATTAGGAGCACTGGGGGACACAGAGGCAACTGACTTTTTTCAGATTACCTATCTAATGTATTACTGTCAGGATATAGTGACCATTTAATGAACATATTTTTGTAATCATATTTGCTCCAACTCTACCCACTGCAGCTTTAAGTAATAACTACAGTATAAATTCTCTATAACTTCCTCCCAAACATCCAGATTACTGCTCAGTAGGTCATACATACCCTGCAATAATAGAATAGGTACCCAGTAGTTAAACAATAGCTACAGTATCAATTCAGTTTAAGCCCCGAATTATTACCCCCTTATTCCATAACATCTTGTTCCCCAGTAACCTAAGCCTACATTTATGTATAGGTATGTACTGTATTGGTAGAAAAGATTACACCGTAACTCCCGAGTAATTACACTGTACATTGCGGGATATAATCTTAAGAGCTACCAAAAAAAGTTAATAAAAAGTCAATGGATCAATCCTTTTTTTCTTTTTAAAACAATATGGAAATCAGTGAAACCACTCAAACTCTAAGAGAAACAGCAGTTCATTTAGAGATTCTGTGATAAAATGTTTCATATCATCAGTATCTCTTTCATTTTCTATGCTTTGCCTCTATTAGGGCTATTAAGTTAAACTGAAAGTAAAAGAGATTTAGCAGAGATAGAGAGAGACAAACCCTGGACTTAAGCCCCGGAGTTAATATTCTGGAAGAATTTAAGGTGGTTTTCCCCCTCAACATCTAATGAAAACCCCAGGAATGTAACGCTGCAGAGCTAGACTGGACAAAAATGGTAACATCAACATTGGACATTGGAATTACAAACACTCTAAATGGAAAACGAGACTAATGTGAAATTTTGCTACTACTTATCCACATTTTGTAAAACACCAAGTAATGTCCTCTGTTACTTTAACACATCATTCTGCATCGTCTCTCCTGCCACTTCATGTCTGAACACATTCCACTGATTGTAACGTGAACCAGTAACAAACACTGCAAGAAAAGTTTTGATGCCTACAAAGAGAAACACAGACCGAGACAGAAAGAGAAACGAGGATAAGATCGTTCTGTGTTGGCCCATTCTGCTGAGCGAGACAGCTTTTTGTTTAACAAGCTCCCCCTCCTTCCTGCGGCCTGCTGTAACAGACGAAACAACTCTTTAACTTTAGAAAAGAGTTGGAAAGCAGATGATGATGATGTCAACTCCCGGGAGCTCAGCAGCTTTTTATCTGCTTCCTGTTTACTTTCTTCTGTGCCTGTCAGCGGGAGCGGAGCGTTGGGAAACACCTACCGCTCGGCTCCCTGGGAGAGGCAGGGCACGGCGGCGAAAGTCAACGGCGGGACGTATTGTCACCAGACCCCTTACCAGGCCTTATAAGGACAGGACAGACCCCTGTTGGCTCTGAGCGAAAGCAGAGGGGACAGACACAGGGGGAAAAAATAGAAACAGAAAGGCTAAGGATGACGTGGTTAAAGAATGACAGGACAAAAGTAACATTAACATAAAGGGGGGAAAACAACATGGGGAAACCCCCCCCCCCCTTGGTCTGAGTCACCATCAGGAAAGGAGCCAGACCCAGACAGCCTTTCCACCTCAAATCCTCCTCAGCCCCCCCTCCCCTCCACTCTTAAAACTGTCTGGTCTATAAAACGTTAAGTGGAAACTGACCCTTTTTTCTTGAAGAGACACAAAACAGTTGAGCAAGAAGCTACTTTGAATATCAATTGCAGATTTGTTTCACTTTCTGTGTGATTTGGGATATTTCCCCCCATTGCATCATTATGTGTTTGTTATCCGTGGCGTTGTTGTCACATGGTTTCTACGGTGACAGTCAATGATGATGTGAAAAGAGGAAGCAAAGTCAAACAGTACTTTAGGAACATGGTGTGACTGTCTGGTAACCGCAATCAACTGATTTGACTTGGCAGGAAATGTAGTGGGTTACTAAGGCAACAAAGTTCCTCCTTTAACCCTTGACTGTGTTGGTGAAAACTGCTGAGTAGAACAGTAGCACAGTGATATCATCGCTTACGCAGAGGCCCTTCCCCTGCTGTCACTCATTGGCCGTATTGGATAGGGAAAAAAAACGGATCTGAGAGAGAATGATTGGCTGTTAGAGATGTCATACCACCCTGCCGTCACAGTGGTAAGCTCACACATCAGTTTCTAAAGTGGGTACATTACGTACCGCTTCTATATTTGGTGTTAACATAAACACTACTGGTTGTCAATTATGCTCTTGTTGCAACAAGAGTTCCATTCATCTACTTGCCCTCCTACTCCCTCACAACCAAAATGACCCATTCATCGTCACGGGGTTCAAGGCGAGTCAGTTGGCATAAACACGCTGATGTTAGTTAATAAACTGTTGCTTCAACTTCGCTGCCCTCAGTGGAATTCACCTCTATGTTTGGGTTTAGACTCTAAACTAAATAGTGTTCCCAGCTATAGCAGTAAAACCCCAAAAATGTTATTTTACTGTACATATTTGTTTACTCTTAAATGGTGATGCGACTTGTTATGTCACACAAGGCTCTTTTAGCAAAAATACATTTATATTAATTAGGGCTGTCAAAGTTAACGCGATAATAACGCGTTAACGCAAATTTGTTTTAACGCCACTAATTTCTTTAATGCATTAACGCAAATGATCTTCCGGAGGTTGTAGCGGGCTCAGTTTTAAAGCTAAAGAGAATATACTGGATATGAAACTAGAACACCTAAAGAATCCATGCGATAAATTGCGATTAAATATTTTAATCAATTGACAGCCCTAATATCAATAATACAAAAACTTTTTAATCTTTGAGCTAAAGTTGACCACTGCCATTGTAGGCCGAAGTCATATTGGCACGAGAAGTTCTATTTCTCACTTAAATGATTCTCATCTACAGCCCCGTTAATGTTTGTTTTCCTTCAGGGAGGAGAAGAGGCAGCAATTATTAGTGTACCAAGAGGGTCAGGGGCCCATAATTTCTTTTTCCAGCGATGACCTCACTTCGACAATACGGCCCTTTCCTGGCCTCAACCTCAACTTTTCCCCCACTATTTGAGTCAGCCAGTTCTCACATTCATGTGCTCCTATTTTAGGGATCTAATTTCCATCATCGCACCGGTAGGCAGACATCTATAATTGTGCTTCTTTTTAATATGGAAAAGGAAAATGACTGAGCGCGAAGCACGATGGTTTTGGTGCTCTAGTAGGACAAAAACAGCCTAAAAAGGTCTGATGCTATGGCACCACTGGATTAACTGTTACTACGATGTTTGAAGCGACAGCAGGTCGGCGGCTCGGACTCAAGTCGCCTGCTGTAGCTGCCAGGGTGTTTAAGAGATACGCCGTGACTGAAAATGTGGGTCAAACCTGACACCCTGTAAATCCAGGTGGAATGAAAGGATTCATTGAAGCCACCGTGAGCACACATAGAAGCACAGACACACAGTTTGCCACTACTTTATAATATAATTATAAGAGTTATTGTAACTGCATATACTATCAGTCAGTGATTAACACTCGTATGTTACTGACATTTCAAAAAGGAAAGATAAAAGTGCAATTTATTCTCCCCCTTGTGGCTGGCTGACTTATTGATTCCTGTCCAGACAGGCGGTGACACATGACCAAGTGATTTATTTTCCAAAAGCTCCTATTTCCCCCTTTTGGCTTCATTTAACAAGATGACCAGCGTCTCTCTCTATGAAGCCAGTCCAGGGTTCCAGAGTTCCTGCTCGACATGACAACCTGGCAGGTGAAATGTCCGGCCCTTGATGGTCGCTAGCAGCCAAAACAAGACCTGGATCAGTCCCAATCCCATTAACAGAGTCATGAATGGATGCTTCATATAAATAGCGCTGTGTTTTTTGTTTTTTTCCCCAGCACAGGTGGGGACGTTTCAAATCATGAACACACACATTAACTCACATCCTTTGCTAGGGGTGACTCCCTTTTTTTCGAGGAGGGGGATGCATACACCCTGAACGCAATAGCTCGTGGAAAATTACAGAGTTATACATCACATCAGCGCCGGGAGTAAAAACAGAGTGACGAGTGCTAAAATTGGCTCATGCAGGAAGGACACTATATATACCAGCCATATGGTTTAATTTATTTTAACTCTCACCAACTGTTTGTTCAAGTTCGCCTCATAAGTCTGTGTTGTTTTAATTTTGGTCACATATACAGTAGGCCAGGGTTCACTTCAAAGCATTTCTGTTTTTTTCTATTTTTAAACTATCTAACTCAAAGCAAATGTCAGTTAGGTAAGACCACAACAAAAAAGACTGAATTGAATTAGCCGATTGTCCAGCAATGTGTGCAATCAATCAGATTTCAAGTGGTAAATGAAATGTATTTTATCTACATTGAAGCCTTACTTACACACTACATTACTTACATAAAGAAGCAGGCACAGTGCCCTTCCTCTTTGCTTTGAATCAGCTGTCAAATTTGATTCCACAGCGCAGAGAGCACTAAATGCACTAAATGGATTCCCTGGGATCAATGCCAGTCACTGGTGTCTAACAACCAGACAGTGAAATGTACAGTATGTAACATGCATATAGTTATATTATTAATCTACTTACTGGATGCGCAGGCATATGTATAAAGTAAATGCTTTTACACCTAATAAATACAAGCACAAAAAGGCGTATGAATGGCACGATAATGTGCAAGGCATTTAGCTTTCTTGCTTTTGGCGTTTCATTTGTACACAATGTAGTCTGTACTGACAGCCCGTTCTCGTTCCCAGGGCGTCAAATACTGACGCTTTGTCACGGCCGTTGGTGTTCGATACCGCCGCACAAGGCACCTTTTAGCGCCGGTATGAGATGCACCGGGCTTTCCATTAAGTTCAATGTAAACCCATCCGCGGCAACAGTAAATGCACAGGGACAGTACGCCGCGAGTGTGGTGACGTAGTTAAAAGAGTGAAAGAGTCACACAGACCAGGCGGAGCGGGAGGTGGATGGGTCCAACAACACAGGGCTTTCATCCAGGAGACTGCTGTTTTGTCCCATGCGTTAAGTTTCACTTTTACTTTACAATCAGGTGTTCGTTTGCGTCCTGTGTTCACAACGCTTAGTCACATGCACACTGTAGTAATGTAGTTATTTTAAACCAAACCATGTTGTTTTTTCCTAAACCTAACTAAGCGGTTTTGTTGCCTAATTCTAAGGAAGTGATTTTGTTTAATTCACAAGTGACGCCGAGGGGTCTGACAAAGCGTCAGTATGTGACTAGTTGGGATGTGAACGTGTTGGTACCGACTGCAAAGTAAATGCATGGCGGGCAGGAGGAGTAGTGGATGGGTCCAACAAACACACGTCTTTACACCAGGAGACCGGTGTTTTGTTTTTTAAGTTTCGTTAGTGAGATTTGCGACGTGTTTTTTAGTGACGCTTGTGACGTGTTTTCCGTACTTATGTTATGTTGTTTCCGTACGTATGTTAAGCCAAACCATAGCATCGTCCTAAACCTAACTAAGTGGCTTTGTTGCCTAAACCTAACTGCAGCCGTTATTGTAGTATTGTTGCGTGGCATACAAATGACATGCAAAACACAAAGACACAAAGATCAGTTTCATCAGTTTGTGTCCTCTGAAGCTTTATTACCATATTAGTAGCAATATTTCATAATATGAAAAAGCCTAAAATAACTACCAAAAACACACTTTTAGCAGTTTGTGTGTTATGTTTCTGTCTCTGGGAGAAAGGGTCTTTGAAACTGATTTTACAGACGTTTTCAAGAGAAGAATTAACAATTGGCGGGCTCCCTGAAAGTGATCCTTAAAGATTCATAACAGAGATGGGGGGGGGAAAACTGGGAATATCAAAGCATTCCGCCACTTGCATCCTTTATCGCTTGGATCAAAAGGGCTTTGATCCACCGGCGGGACCTCTATTCTTTCGGCATAGCCTGTCTATAATTAGTCCAACAGAAAGCCTAGAACATCTCAGATTAACATTCAGTGGTAAAAAATGCACATTCTGCGTCTCCTTAAATAAATGGCAAATACAGCTGTAGACTATATAGCTGCCACCCCTCCCTGTGTCTGACTCAGCTGGATTTAAAGCACAAAACAGGCAGTGGGCAAGATGTGAGGGAGTGAGGAAAGAGGAAATCTGTTGCGCATTAGTGACCATTTTATTTAGGGGTAGAAGCTATTATTAGACCACGTCTCCGCTAGAGCAACAACAACAACAAACGCATGTTTTAAAGGTGGTATAAATGGTATAAAGATGACATAACGCCTTCTATAACAGTTTGAATGCGTCCGCTCGATTGTTAGCAAACAGTTTCGGCTTTATATTGTTCCTGTTTGTACTCTAAAGGTTTCTGTTTATACGCCTTGTTGAGGCACAAGAGTTCAATAAAGCGGCAATGAATGAGAAAATAAGGGTAACAGAAGTAGGAGGCGGAGGGCGGAAGAAGGAGAAAAAGTGGGGGCACAGAGAATATTCAAACATTTCCAACATCAACAGAGGCCACCCTGTCGGCTGAAAAGAACATCTCTTTTGGAAATATGCG
This sequence comes from Sebastolobus alascanus, assembly GCA_916701645.2. Classification (NCBI taxonomy): domain Eukaryota; kingdom Metazoa; phylum Chordata; class Actinopteri; order Perciformes; family Sebastidae; genus Sebastolobus; species Sebastolobus alascanus. The sequence continues at coordinate 516,110 of CAKAOJ020000163.1, forward strand.
GAGTGTCTGGGGAACCAGTGAGTAATTCCTGCAAAGGAAAACCACAAATGGCTGTTTTAGTGACTTTAGGGAACTTCAAAGGAAATTATGAAACGTATGGACAAGTTTTGACTCATTATTGTCTTGGACGGACATCGGTTTAATGTTAAGAAATTAGGTCAAATGAAAATGTAGTTGGCAGGGTGGCATCACAGGTCTGTGGGTCTGAGAGCGCAAAGGAGGAAGGCGTTGTCTTTTTTCGGTTTTTAGTTGAGCAAGCTCAGTGACGTGGGAAGAGGAAGAGAGAAATGCAGGGAGGGAGGGAGGGTAGGGTGAGGGGTGTGAGACAAAAACAAACAGAGAGAGAGAGAGAGAGAGAGAGAGATAGAGAGAGAGAGAGAGAGAGACAGAGAGAGAGAGAGAGAGAGAGAGAGAGAGGGGCTGGTCTTTGCTTCCCTGCTCCAGCTAGCCTTCTATCTTTGGCTGTGCTCACGCCCCAGCTGCTGCTGGTTCAAAGTACGGTCACTGGCAGGGAACCAGCCACAGGGCTGCGAAAAACACCCACACAGCCACTTCACATACAGGGGGAAGCAAAAAGACACAGAATGTCTTTGGAACAAACGAAAGTCTCATACTCAAGCCCAGTGTCACATAACTTTTGCCGCAGAACTGCCGGAATGACCAACTTGTGTTAGATGAGAAAAGTCTTTTATCAAACTAAAATCGAAAGAGTATATACTATATATGTATGTATGTATGTATGCAGGTATGTATGTTTGCATGTATGTATGTATGTATGTATGTATGTATGTATGCATGTATGTATGCAGGTCTGCAGGTATGCATGTAGGTATATATGTTTGTTTGCATGTTTGTATGTATATATGTACTGTTTGTATGCATGCATGTATGTATGTATGTATGTATGTATGTATGTATGTATGTATGTATGTATATATGTATGTATGTATTTATGTATGTATGTATGTATGTATATATGTATTTATGTACTGTATATATATATATATATATATATATATATACAGTACATACATAAATACATACATACATATATATATATGTATGTATGCATGTATGTATGTATGTATGTTTGCATGTATGTATGTATGTATATGTGTATGTATGTATATATGTACAGTATACAGTATATGTATATATGTACAGTATTCAGTAAATGTATAAATGTATGTATGTATTTATGTATGTATGTATGTATGTATGTATGTACGTTTGCATGTATGTACTGTATGTATGTATGTATGTACTGTATGTATGTATGTATGTATGTATGTACTGTATGTATGTATGTATGTATATATGTATGTATGTATGTATGTATGTATGTATGTATGTATGTACTGTATGTATGTACTGTATGTATGTATGTTTGCATGTATGTTTATGTGTATGTATGTATATATATATATGTACAGTATACAGTATATGTATATATGTACAGTATTCAGTATATGTATAAATGTATGTATGTATGTATGTATGTATATATGTATGTATGCATGTATGTATGTATGTATGTATGTATGCATGTATGTATTTATGTATGTATGTAGGTATGTATGTATGTATGTATGTATGTACGTTTGCATGTATGTACTATATGCATGTATGTATGTATGTACTGTATGTATGTATGTATCTACTGTATGTATGTATGTATGTATATATGTATGTATGTATGTATGTATGTATGTATGTAGGTATGTATGTATGTATGCATGTATGTATGTACTGTAAGTATGTGTGTATGCATATATGTATGTATGTATGTATGTACTGTATGTATGAACTTAATGCATGTACTGAATGTTTGTATGTATGTATTTATGTATGTATGTATGTATGTTTGTCCTTTGATTTTCTCAACAACCATTTGACTTCACATCGGCGGATGTATTGCTGAGGAGCCAAGGAGGGGCAGTGTTGAGACCCATGGAACATATTTATAATTAGTGCATTATAAACACACTGTCTACTGTATCGAGAGGGGACCCCTATTAACTGTTACACCGCCGAAGGGCATGCTGGGTACAGCTCGCTCTCGGTCGATGTACGTGTGAGCTTTTGCACCAAAATGTATACTCTTGCATTGCAAGGGGATGCAATATGTCACGGCAGGTGTATTGCTCAGGACCCAAGGAAGTGCAGTGTCGAGTGTGGCGTTGCTGGGACGAGCGGTTCTCCAGAAAGCTGCAAGCAGCAACACCGGAGGCCAAGCAGTCGGCCCGTTCTGAACAGGCACATTTTGAATGGACGCTGCATTAGTATGTTCAGTTGGAGGATTGCCAAAGTTAATGTTTAGTCAGCCAGTTAAATAGCACATGTGTGGATGCCAGGTATACTGGATACAATAGTTTATACTAAATGTCCAGTTCTGCAGTAATAGGTATTAGTTTGGAACAAATGCAATGAATGCAATGCAACAAAGGTTGAGCTGCGTGATGTCCACTATACTGCATATAAGATTAAGGTAAACAGACACACACACACACACACACACTGTGAGAGTGGGCTTAAATGAGGTTAATCAGAGTGGGAAGCCTTGAGTTATGCAGCCCTCAGCGGTCATGTTTAAGTAAATGTACTTTAGTTAATTCAGTTAGGCGATGGTGAGCTACAGCATGGAGGGCACCTGGCATGGTTTACATGAGTTACCTTATCCCCAAAGCAAGAAGAAATTACATATTTAAAAAAAATCCTGCTCTGAATTAAAAAAAAATGTCCATGCATACTTTTTATGATACGTTTTTGTAGTTTGGCCGGATCCCAAGGTCATAAACATGAAATACCTAAAGTTAATGTTACCCACTGCTGAGTACACTGAATATAAATTGGTCGTTGGATCCTCTCCTGCACCTTTGGTCCCGTGCCAAACTATCTGGGCCAAGGTCTGAGGTGTCAACGTTAAGTAAAGGTGCTGGGGAACCGGATGTGTGTAGATGAGTGGGTGGATGGGAGTGTGCATTTCCCTAGAATCATACCGTGTGAGTGTATACTGTATCCATGTTATTGCGTGTGGATACGATGCATGTGCCAACATCCTTGGGCTCTCCATTGTGTGTGTGTTTGTGTTCTCCCATGCACGTGTCTCTACACAGTCACTGCAGCTGAGCAGACAGTCGTGTTCAGCAACCATCCGGAACCTTATACTGACGGGTCAGACAGTGAGAAACACACACACACACACACACACACCCTAACCCACAGAGTTGGGAGATTTCCTTGTAAGGAGTGACTTGTTCTTGAAGTATGAACGTGACTGTGCCAGTGTTGCTACAGCTATTGTTTGAACTCGCCTGACGTGTCTAGGTCATTGCTGATACACTGTTCTGTTTTGTTCTTCTTTGGCAGTACGGCTGGTCGAGGTGCGGAACCGGAGACGTGAGGAGCGGGTTGGTGCCAGTTTTGGGGGTAAATTCAGCCAAAAAGAGAGATGATATGGGAGCTCTACCACGCAGGGGGGTGAGGCCTGTTTCCCGTGGCAACCATTTCTACGGTAATCGCTAACTTCAATGAAAACAAGGCTTGTTGTGGATGAGCTGTTTTTCCTTCTGTGTTCTTTTGTTTAGCCTTTATTTCGAGGCGAGAGGCTACATTCATGAATTTAGAACGGAATTCAAGAGTGTGTAAAGTTTTTCAAAATACATTGTTCTTTAATTCTCACACATTGTGCACAATTTCCAAAAAGTAATTTACTTTTTCATTCTATCAGTCTTTGATTCATTGGTGTTGCTGCGGACGAACAACTTGTTGCCATCAATGTTGATAATGCCATTCTCTGCCCAAGTATAGCGATCCATGTTAAACCTGCAGTAGGCAGACAAAAATGTCATAATAACCTTTCAGCATATTGTAATTCCAGTGCTCTGAAAGAAAACTAGACTTCTGCACCTCCTCATGGCTCTTTTTTCAGGCTTTAAAAAAAATCTAACCCGTGACGAGCGATCCTATTGGCTGTGCTCCTGCTGGTGGGCGGTACTTGGTATTTCCTCAACTGATCTCAACATGGCTGCCGGGTCACAAACTTTTTCATCTTACAGCTAAACAGTACACTACAAAGTGTTTCTGAAAACATTTTATGCGAGAAATAGGCATTAGCGTTACAGAATATTGATTAATATTTGATCAGCGCTGCCTAGTTTGACCGTTTGATCAGAGTTCGCGAGTGACTGACAGCTGCTCAGAGACGGCAGACTCCAGCTCGGCTCTGATTGGTTGTTTTCCACCGGTCTGTGAAATCTTGCAAATGCCATTACTATAGGAGCACCGGAGGACACAGAGGCACATTTTTCAGATTACCTGTCTCATACACTACCGTCAGGACATAGTGACCGTTTTATAAAAATAACTTTTTTTAATCATATTTGCTCCAATTCTACGCACAGCAGCTTTAAGGCTTGCCATGAATAAATGAATATAATTACAATTAATCAAATTCTCCTCTGTGAACAGAGACTTGTCTGCTCCAAACCACAAATTCAGTAAAGGTGAGAAGATGAGCTGATATTTGCTCTTTCCACCTCAATGACATTCAATCTGATCATGTTGTTACATGAGCTATCTGGGGTGATAATGTAAAAAAAAAAAAAAAAAAAAAAAAGTGAAATGTCTGCTTCATGCCAGTGCGTTGGTTGATTTTCCCACAGAGCACCACCGCCTGCTTTGAACTTCAGGTACATCCTGAACATAATACACTAGCTACCTGAATGAGCAGAGAGTGTAGAGTTACCAAGGAGCAGTTTAAAGGCATTATGCGACGCGACATGTGTAATGATCGAGAAAACCTCAGTTATTACTGTCAGTCGGAGTTCATCTGCTACATGCTTAATCTTCGGAGAAATTTACACCCCGAGGGCAACAACACCCTCTGAGAGAATGCCAAGTCTTCTCTTTAATCAGGGATGAGATCATCACTTATCTAACTGTGATTTCAGCAGCTGAGAAGGCAACACTGACTTATGATTATGGTTGCGAAACCGATGCACTTCGGACAAATCTCTCTCTCTCTCTGAATTTACTGCACAGTATATCTCAAAATCTGCTGATCCAACACACAACTCTGACTCCAAACATTTGGATGTTATAGAAAAAGAGTAACATTTTTCGCCAACGCAAGAAACTAGGTGTTGTTTACAGTAATAATATTCCAATGCGACTGAGATCTGAACAGAAGAAATGTTCTTTGTAACAGGAAACAATGAGTGAGCCCTGCCCTCTCACTTCCTGGAACAGGCCAGACTTCTATATAATATCAGGCAGCTACTGTACACACACCAGATTGCTGAGGGGCATGATGGGCACAAGCACAGTGCAAAATACAATACATGCACAGTATGACTAGGCAATCTTCCTCATTCCAAACTAGAATAATAGCAACCATAGAAAAGGCTGAAAACCATGCATCAGCAACGCTCAAACCAAATGATAAGGTGTGGAAGATATGAGGCAACAACATGGTTTTTCCTGTCTACGTCATCACATTCATCCATCACCAACAACACAAAGCTGAAGAATCAAAATATTTGCTGGTGTAAAGCAAAAAGATAAAAGCCATTTTCTTTTATTTATAAATTTTTGCCCTTTCTACAGTCGCCCACCATCACAGATCAGCACACATCCCAAAAATGTAAAAGTGAAGAAATTAAAATGATGTGTTGAACTTACATGAAACCCAAACTGTTCCAGAAATGTCATTTTATATTGGACCAAAATGTCATAAAAAAAATAAATAATAAAAATCTGAAATTTTGAACCGGGATATAAATATTCCACAAGGTAACGCAACATTTGTTCTGCGCGCTGTATAGTCAGTGTTTACAGCCAAGCAGCCTTCACTGGAGGAAAATGCGACGGCTTCTAACTGTGTGTGACGCACTGCGTTTCCCAGCAGCCCCCGGGGAGCTGAGCAGGTACAGTGAGCAATATTCCTGCTAGTGGTACCATGCTGCTGTTTGTATGTGTGTGTGGGTGTGTGTACAGTATACGTTTGTATCCGATTGTGTCAGTGCTTGCATGACTATGCCTATGACACAGGAAGGAGTTGTTTCCAATTAAATGCCTGAGCCTTTTTGGCAGAAATAACACCTTACTTCCTGTCCTCAGGGATGGGTGATTGGATGCCCGGGGAGAAGGATGGTAACACCCACCAGAGGTTTACTGGCAGGCATGGAAACCTTCGCCCACCGCTTCTCACCACTCTGCCAGGTGCTCACACAGGATGGATGCATGACTCGGGTTGGGGCTGCAATATACTGTAAAAGTGATGATGTGGTGACCGAATAGGAAAACGTAATTAAAGACATGGACGTGAAGAACCTTTTCCACCACTGAGCTATTATCTATATCAGGAAACCACTTATATTTTATATGTGGGTAGGAAAAAAATCGATTCACCTATGTATCGCAATTCTTTTTTTTTTTTTTTTACGATTTTGATATTGATTTTTTTAATGCCAGAATCGATATATTTGCTTCATTTGAGTCTATGCAGAGGTAGAAGGAAGTTACCGCTATTATTGTTGTAGTCTGAGTAGCGTGACGTCATATCCGCTCCGTATCTGTCAACCAAAACAAACCACAGCCGGCCCAGCAAGCCGCAACGTGGAAATACAAAACAGCGGAGGGTTTGCGTGGATACGACCTGCACCCTCACATGTTAAATCCAAAATGGTAAACACTACACATATAGTAAAGTATGGAAACACTTTGGGTTTCACACATTGCCAGGAAAAGCAGAGCTAGACATGATGGCTAAAGCTGCATGCTAACTCTGTCAACGTGTGGTCAAGCCAGCCGTCACTTGCATCTCCGTGGTCAAATCAGCCGATGCTACAACTATAGAGCACCCATATACTGAAATTTATGTAAAATGCATTCATGGATGGAGCTGACCATGGATGTATAAAGAGAACGAAGCGGGAGAGCTCAGAACTAGTGACGGACTTGGTAAAGTTAGAAGAAGTATACACGAGTGGCTACGTCCGGTTTTCAAAACAAGGTGTTAACAAAAGGAACTGTATATATAAAATACATATATGGAAATAGAATCGACAATTACTGATCTATTTGACTTCAGGACATCTTGACTAAGTACACGCTGAAAATCAAACATTTTTACTGTATTAATTTAGATGTTTTCTAAAGTAAAAGTCCCTAGAAGTGTATGATTCAACTTTTTCCGATGATCTAGTGTTATAAAAGTAAAAAAACAAACACAATAAATCATTATATTGAATCACAAGACTTAAAAATCGCAATACATATCTAATTGGCACCCAAGTATCGTGATAGATAGATAGGTGTATGGCCCCAGCCCTACTGTTTACCAAAATAAAAGTGTTTTTTTAAAGTTAATTTGTTGTGAGTGTAAGTGATAACATAGCATGAAGTATAAGTATTGTTGCAATGGTTACAATAAGAATACCCTCTGTGGTCATTCACGTTTCAGTACCCGGCACATGTGCGTACCAACACGTGTTTGACTGCCCAAGGACATTCCTGAATGCCACATCAACCCTACCAGGACATCCGAGCTCTGCCTAAACAGACAGCCTCCCGCCTCTAAACCCTTATTAACTCCTACCAGCGTACGGATTAAGTCCTGGGATCCAGACAGCTAACAACCCTGTATGTGTCTGGTACAAGCTGCTCACCCATTCACAATGCTTTATGACTGGCTACAACTCACGGCCTCCTTCCACCGCCTCCCGCAGAGGGACATTTGCAAAACAAGTGCTTAGTTGAAGGGGACAGGAGTGGAGAGAGAGAGAGAGGGTAGTGTAGGGGTGTATTTCAGAGATTAGTGGGAGATGGGGGAGGTGGAGGAGGGGGATAACTAGGACATTTTGACTGATGTGGGCTTTTGAAAGTGTACACAGAATAATTACCTTATTTTAAAGGTTAGCATTTAAAGACAGTTTGGCTGCCCAAATCTATTCAATAGTGGAGAAAATGTCGCTGCATTTCAAATAAGGTTAAATTTACAAATAACAAACATGCTGTCACGGCTGGTAATGAGAAACCTTTCCAATATTGGGGTGGACAATCTCACTGGATGATGTAAGAAATGGCTGCTGAATAGATTAGCAAACTGATATATCGGTCTAACTCAGATGGAGTTTCTTCAGACCAGAGGCAATGAGGCATACTGTGCTGTGTTTTTCACGTGCACAGAGGCATGGGCCAGTCCACGTGGAGCAAGCACTCCTGCAGAGTCAGTGGTCTAACTTTTCTCGGTGTGTAAGGACGGGATATTTCACAAAAAAACACACACAGTCAGAAATATTGCCTAAGGTTTCACTATGCTTGGAATGCGACCTTTTGCTGCAGACAATAGAGATAAATATTAGCGGGAATAAAATAAAGATATGAGTTGAATACATAGACATACCGAGAACTTTAAGATGATGTATAAACATACTGTAGGTCACATTTTTTTTTTACTTGTGCCTGTTTAGTCGACGTGAGAGACGCAATCTAAGTTGCACTGTCACTTTCAAGTTGGCAACTATTTTGCAACAGATTTCAGAGTGTGGGAAAATACTTCAGAGACTACGTTGCACAACTGTGTGCTGACATTCCTGTCAGCAGTTGCAGAACGATTGCCTTTTGGTTAAGTCCTATCTCTTCAACCTGAACTGGGTGTGAATAAATAGATAAAAAGTCTCAGGTAAGTTTGCGCTTATAGAGGTCAAAGGACTCTAATCTATGGACTGGTGCAGTTCTTTAGAAAGTAGGTCAGATTCCTTGTGGAAGGCAGACATGACCTATAACAGAGATTTCACATATAAATGGGAAGCACAGCACAGTGCATTAGGCAAACACAGTGAAGTAAATGTCTGACAGAAATTCACTCACTGTATGCCAACTGGTGCACAAACCCTGAACCAAAGCTCCTTATGAAACCAATAATGAGTCCAATGCATAGAAACCCAGATATATAGCCTACTGTACACCTGGTCTAGCCTGTAGTCTCATGTGATCCAGGGAAGTGGTTGTAAACAAAGAGTAAGCTGACCTTCTTCACCTGCCAACCTGCAGCCCTGAGAACTGGTGTACTCATTAAGCTGATACATTGTGGGAGTAACCATTTAAGGTGTGCAGTGTTATCAGTGGGCAACCCCCTGGGTCTGAGAAGTGAAGCCAATGCCTTAAACCTGAATTCTTTCTAACAGCCAGCAGGGGGCGACTCCTCTGGTTGCAAAAAGAAGTCTGATTGTATAGAAGTCTATGAGAAAATGAGCCTACTTCTCACTTGATTTATTACCTCAGTAAACATTGTAAACATGAGTTTATGGCCTCAAGTTCCAAGTCTTCTTCAATACAGCATGATGTTTATTTAGTAAATTATTGTCCCATTTAGAGTCAAACAGACCATAAAGCAGGGTATGCTTTAGGGCGTGGCTACCTTGTGATTGACGGGTCGCTACCAAACCGTTGTCCGGTCTGGGAGTTGTCCTTGTTTTTGTCTTACAAATTTAACCCTTTCACAGTGTGTTTTCAGTTCATGAAAGTTAATTATAACCTTTTTGGTCGCTTAAAAATGCCTAAAAATATTCAGCATTTGGTTGTACTTAGCTCCACCCTCTCGTGTTACTTCTGGTTGCAAAGAACCCAGATGGTGACGGCCAAAAACCAAGATGGCGACGGCCAAAACGCCAAACTCGAGGCTTCAAAACGGCAGTCCACAAACCAATGGGAGACGTCACGTCGACTACGTCCATTTCTTATATACAGTCTATGAGTGTTATACACACAACTTTTGGAGTGTTTTGAAAAGAAGCTTTGAGGCGAGTGCAGGATATTCGCATTGTTTGCATTTACTATTGACTTTGTGTACATTTCATCTCAGTGTTTATCTGGCGAGTAATTTACGCAGGACATGAATGTACATGTACTGTACCAACACATGCACACACACACTTATCTGGTTTCATGATGTTGTAATGTTAGCAGTTCAACACATAATTACACCGTTATAAATTAACCACAAACACTGCAAAGAAACCTGTTTCATAACGTCTCCAGCAGGCCTATCTTGCTAACAGCAGGTACATTAAGGTCTCATGTTTGCCCCCACGTGAGATGTTTTGACCTTGTTGCCAGTTTGCCGAAGTTACATAACGTCCCTAGACAGGTGAAAAAAAAAATGACCAATTAATAGTGTCTCCCTGGAGAGCGTCAACACAGCGGCCGCTATGACGGTTCCAGCCAGTCAAGACCAGTGCAGCTGCAGGTGAGGACACGGTTTGTTTGTGAAGTGTTGCGTTTTCAGTTTGGGTGTGCACACTCAACTCAACACATAGTGAAGCATAGAAATATGCACCACCTGTTTGGGCTCACAAGACACGCCACGAATGATAATAAACCAGATCCAGAATGCAGAACATACATCTTTAAATGACACAACACAAAGTTACAAAATAATGAATACCAAGTAAGATAATTATACATATTCATATTTTCAGACTGTTAAGAGCAAACTTCAAAAATCAAATCAATAACAATAAGTTATTGTACCTTACAGAGAAATCCAAGTAAAGCTGAGAATATAGTCCATCTTGCCTTCTTTTCCAAGCTTTTGGGGCAAAGTGAGTTAACTTAAAGGAACAGTGTGTAACATTTCAGGGAATCTATTAGTAGAAATAGAATAATATTCATTACTATGTTTGCATTAGTGGATAATTGTTGTGTTTTTGTTACCTTAGAATGAGCCCTTCATATCTACATAGGGAATGGGTCCTCTTCACAGAGTCCGCCATGTTGCTCCGCCATGTTTCTACAGTAGCCCGAAGCGGACAAACTAAAAACTGGCTCTAGAGAGAGACTTTCGAGTTTTTTCGTTACCTGAAGGCCACCGTAGTCCTCCGACACATTTGAGAAACTGCGGTAACGTGAGCCGCAAAGTGCAAAACCGTGGTACCGCCAGCCGCCATCTGACTTTGCTTCTAAAGTAGTGTTATTACTGTACGGTAAGGATGGCCTCTGAGCGAAGGGAACAGCGTTACCACGGTTTTGCAGTCGGGGTCTCACGTTACCGCAGTCTTGGAAAGGGAAGAGTGAGCAGAGGGGTACTCAGTTGGTTGCAATCTGCAACCACACCACTAGATGCCTTCACACTTTAATATCATCAAAATTGAACATCTATTAATGTTTGATCACTTATACACTATATTTCAGGCTTTTGTGAAGCCATTAAAGGGGACCTATTATGCTTATTATTGTTTCCCTTTCCTTTAGTGTGGTATATAGTTTTTTGTGCATGTAAAAGGTCTGCAAAGTTACACAGCAGGAGCTCAAACAGAGCGTTTCAGACAGAGGGGGAGAGAGGTGCTGCAGTACAGCCGGTATGAGAAAAGTAAAGCGTTTTTTTTTTACTTTAAAGCATATAAACGTGTTCTAATATAAACCCAAAATACAAGTATGCACCTGAAGATACGCATAATAGGTCCTCTTTAATAAAATGAGGCTTAAATCACCGCAGTAAATGCAGAAAGAATGGAACTCATTTTATTTTTTATGGGTAGGTCACACAACCTATTTTCATCCTGAATATTATAACTCTGCATACCTCCATCGCCAGAGGAGGACTAACAGTTTTAAATATTCTTATATGTGTGCTTGTGTCTGTATATAGCCGACTGCATGTACATACTGTATGTGACCATGTGTGACCGCTTGTCCGTGCGGCGTACTCTACACCTCATCTGCCATCCGAGATGAGATCACGGCAGAGCGAGCCGACGCCCAGCTCAGGCGGTGGCAACCCTGAGGTGATGACATTTCATTTCAGGTATGTCAACAGGGCGCTGTATGTACGTCCAGGTTTGAGCTGAGACGAGGTTATATAACATTACATTGAACACATGCGGATGGCTTCCTGTCTGTGAGAGACACGGCCCGTTTGCAAATGTTTTACTGTCTGTGAGTGTGTGAAGGGGTGTGCGCTGTGCTTTAAAACACTACCTTACAAAACAATTCAGCAAGCGGTTATCTGCCCTTTGTGCATAGTCTGCATGCATGCTTTTGGAGAATTGTGGTCACCTTTAGCACAAACTAAAGAGAAAACAAATGATGCTGCCTGGTAAGTTCATTTCAGGCATGTTATGAAACAGTTGGAATGTATTACCATATACTAATGATAATCCTTATATAATAATAATAATCTAACCTCTTCTTGTTGGGTCTGTGCTGTTTTATAGTACAGAACACGAAGTGTGTCTTTTGAACTGGATGCCAACTGCTTCACAAATTATACCCTTTCCACTTTCCTAATGGTTGCTGTGGCACAAAGCCGGGGGTTAAACAAGGTTATATAGCCTACAACAGCACACAACTGAGGTTTCTTTATGCTGAAGTCTAAATTGGGCTCTTGGGGGTTCAGTGCTGCGAGGTGATAGTAAATGAGAGAGATCTCATATTCCTCACAATCTGCAGGGAAAAGACAAATCAAAAGGAGGAAAGTTTTGATCTGAGGAGTTTGCGTCAGGGCTCGCGTCTTTGGTCGTAGTCAAGAGGTTAATGCTGGTGTTTACCCACAACTTTGAAGGCGTCACGCAGTGCTGTATAGCTATTTTAGTGGCACACGGGCAGCACGTATAGTTATATACAAGCACAGAGACACAACCATATGCATTAACATAATAATAGGTATAGAAGTAGGCATTCACACCCACCCATATACACACCCATGCAAACATATGCAGGGTAACGTATGATTTCCATCTCATGCAGCATGCCTCCTCTTTCAAAATGACACTACCTTCTGTCCGGGAGACAAAAACCGTACGCCTTGACATTTGACTTTTCATTCTCAATATAAAAACAAGATAATAAAAAAAACTATAAAAACAATGAATATGTCAAATGTTTTTTACATTTACTTCCAACAGCAGTTGTGAATGCACACACACCCCTCTTTTTAGCTATCTTTTAACACCTTGTTTATGAATGTCAAAGCAGAAAGAAAAATCCTTCTAGATTTGTTGAAACAACAAAACTGTAAAAAAAAAAAAATGCTTATCTTGCAAGATCCTATACGAAATAGCACACGTACTCAACCTGTTGTTCAGTTGCAGCACAGACGCGCTGTGAGCACAAGAATAACTCCTCCGGCTTTTATACCTCGGCGATACGCAGAAGTGGACCATGTGACCGTGGGGCGACATCTCTACGACACTTTCCCATCACGCCCTGCGATGCTCAGCGCTGAGACGCTGAGGGAACTTTTCTGTGTGACCACAAACTTCCTCTATCTGTGACAGCAATCGAGAGCAGTGGCGAAAACGACCCCGGCCCAAGGGCCCACCCAATCTTAGGGTGGTTCCGCTTCCTGATGTGATGAAAATACCTCCGGTGGAAGATCACACATGTGTCAGTAAGACTGCGAGTGGCACCTTTTGGGCGGTGTGATGAAATACATTGAAAAAGATTATGCAGAAGCTAAATTGAGCAACCTATGCATGGTAGAAAATAAACTTTTGAAATGGCTTGTGGGACTAACTTAAAACAATGTATTTAATTTGATGTATTTGATGTCCTGTATTTTGTTTTAGCCACTAAATCATGTCTCAGTGTTGTTCAAAGATAAATGCCTATCCCAGCATGCACTTTTCTAGAGGGCAGTGACACAGCATGGAGAGTCCACCAGTCCCTCACAGGACTCACACAGTTAGAAATTGTTGTAATGTACAACACACTAACCACTGAGCTGGAATTTGAAATGAATAGATAATAAGACAAGCTAGTAAAGCAGCTGTGGTGTCATATGTCAACGTATCCTCATACAACGGTTCGTAGGGCTTGAGGATGTGGCCAAAATCTATCACGACATATAGGTCATTTCATATCTCGATAACAAAATACATCACGATACAGCACATTTTCTGGTAACTCAATAAATTAAAAGTCTATATGAAATAACCACTTGGTAAAGCCTATTTTTGTATCCTCCAGTGTGAATTAAATCCTTGACAAATAAAGTATTTTCTCATTTTTAGATCTTGAGTGCAAAGTGAGTTTTAAGTGAAATTATTAGCCTGTATCGCGATAGATACTATATAGAAAAAATATATACAATGGACATTTTTATATAGTTTTGACGATATATATCATCACATTGCCCAGCCCTAACGGTACGTATGATATCTTATGAAAAGTTATTCCTCATTTTACACGTGTTTTCCTACGTATGTCCAGCAACACGTGACCTTGATTTCAAGGGATATATATCAATTACAGTGCATTACTTTTCGTAGGTATAGCTACGAACGGAGTATGAGAACAGCCTGCATATGTATATGTGTTTGTGTTTTTGGGCTACATTTGTTATAAGATTTGCTACATGCCCTTACTTACATGAAAAACATCTCTGTAAACAGATTTGTTGTCTACAAGCCAACCCCTCCTAATCCTCCAAAGTAAGCGTAAATCACACTCACTTGCAGTAACTGGAAGTGTGTGTGATGTTAGCCAATGTGGTATTAGTCACATGCCATCGCAAGCAAAGTGAAAGTGAATCCATGGGGTTTTCCAGTTGCAATTTACCGCACACACCTCTGAGGTGGACGATTTCAGTGTTTCAGGGAACAGGTTTAGTTAGCCTCACAGTACTCTGCTCAGCTTTAACTAAAAATTGTTTCCTTCAAGCAGTTTGGCACCGTCAAACTCCGAGCAGGGGCTCATTTTTCTGCCAAGGAGAGGAGTCTCTTATGGGAACACTAAAAGCCAAACAAATTAAAAGAGATTGGGCGAGATTACCGTCCCCCCGCCCCCCCCCCCCCCCCACAAAAAAAGCAGCTTTATATGGGAGCTGTAAAATCACGGCCAGGCAGTATTTGTTTGTGTGCAAGTTAAAGAGCTCCTGGCAGCTGGCGGTAAGTTGTTGTGTAGATACCGGCCAAGTGGCTACATGAGCTGTAACATTATTGATCAATCTGGAAACAGGGAGAGTGCAGAACACACACACACACACACACACACACACACATGCACTGACGAAATGCAAGCACACATGCTCATCTTCAAGCATGGAGACACATCTCTCTGTTGTTGTCTCCTTGGACTCCATGCAGCTGTCCTCCAGAGGACAGACAACAAATGTTTAACGGTCAGATTGACCCCGACAGGACTGTCAGAGACATACCGCAGATGCAGTAATTTGGCTCCCGCTACACTTGTCAGGATGTGGGAAGGAGGCTACGGTGATTGCAAGCTGGCACAAGTCAGTTTGGCCTCTCCACTGAGGACACAAGTTACAGCTTTACAGTTAAATGTCACAGCTTCCCAACACCACATTCATGTCATCAAAAAAAGCCTTACAGTTGCTTTCCCAACCTTTGTACATCCAGGAAAAAGTCAATTCACGATGCGTGTGTTTGCCAGCGACACTTTGCTTCGCATTCATTCGGTTCCACACATTCACACCTGGGACATTTATGACCAGTGTTATGCTGTTTGGCCACAGATGTGAAACATATTTGTCACACTGGCAAGTTTGTTTGGTTGGTCCCCAAGAAATCCAGCTCACCTCCATGCAGGCTCAGCGAAAGGACAGATATTAGTACAGTATTCTGCTTGAATATACGTGCGAAAACATTACCACATAAGCCAGGAATTGAATGTAATTGAATGTTATAGGCAAGAAGTCCACCTCTAACCCACTGATGCAACACCACTGCATAGACACAGGTAGTGCAGGTAGTATTAGTGGGCCCTCTAGAGGCCTGAGGCTCTTGTGCACCGCAGCCAACAGTTCCACCTTTAGCTGAGCACCACCATGCAGCAGAACAGTTACGGAGTTTGTTCAAGGCCCCTCTTCTCTAACCTTTGTCCTCCAATCCTGAACCAAATGAACTGCTGCTTTCCTCAAACAGCTGCTGTAGTTGACTGCATCCATACGATCAAGCAAACCACCTTGAACCTTCACAACCTCACCTGAGATCTTTGATTTTGCTCATATTCTCACAGTGCAACAGGGTGCATTTTGCTAAACAATGGCTGTTTAAATATGTGCTAATCTACTAGTTGGACATATTAAATAATCATTAACAGTCACTTTATGGATGCTCAGTTCAATTGTCCTCCCCTGCAGAGCAATGAGCGAGGAATCTTGTACCAGTGAGCCCCCTAGAGGTAGATATTTTAAATGCACCCTGGCTCGTGCCCAGAGGGTGTTTCTGTCATCTGAGGACACAACCAACATGTCTAAGATCTCAAATGTGACACCTAGAACAAAAAGCCAGACACACTAAATGCATTCCTCTGAGAATGAGCGCCCAAGTGCACGAGTGTGCGAATGTATGCCAAGTCTAAGTGCATCGGTTGCCTTATTACACTCTATTAGTCATCATATTATCCTGCCATACCTTTCTGTAGTCCTCAGATTGGTGTTTACTATTAGAAATGGAGCTTGTTTCTTGCATGTGCTGATTAAGATAATTGGCTATTCCCTGCAGCAAATAGTGAAAATTCAATTTAGTTTGCAATAAGAGCATCCCAAAGTGCTAAAGGAAACAAAACTAGTCGATAAAAGTAACACTGCAACACACACTTTTGATGCTCCTTCCTTTTTCTGTACTTCAGTACAAAGCCACAGCTGCACGGGACTTTAACTCCTGACTACATGCCATGAGACATTACTTTACGTTTTAGTATTGTTTTCGTTTTTTCACAAATCACATGCACCTTTTTTTTCGTTTTCTTTTTTACTCCTGCCTATTAAACCTGCTGAGTGGGTAAACAGCATGACCTCGCCTGTCCCTAGCACACTGTGTCTCCCTTTTTGTGGATTGGCACAACGCCCAGACGGCTGCTGCTTGCGTGCCACCGCTGTTTGGGTAGATTTGCAATCTGGGCTCTGGAGAAAACTGGGATGATTCACCAGTCATTTTGTGTGTGTGTGTGTGTGTGTGTGTGTGTGTGTGTTCTTAGCTGAGTGTGCTGTCTGCTGTCTCTACCTCACTCTCACTTCTCAGTGGAACTATTTCTGTATCATTCTCCCAAGAGCAATAAACAATAACATATGGGGGGAAAGGATTACTACCAACCGCTGATTATAGCAACTTAAGTGTGAGAGTGTGTGTGAGCGTGTTTGTGTGTGTGTGTGTGTTTGCACGCGTTATGACCTTACAGGAAGATACACTAACAGTCCAGCAAGAAGGGGAGTACACAGGAAGGCTGTATGGTGACAATAGGGTGGACATCCGGAATACAAAAGCAAACAACACTCAGTCAAAACCGAGTATATGGCTGCACCGTGTACGGTCAGTCTGTGAATTTGTGGCTTCATTGTTATATAAATAAACAGTGGTCATGTCTATAATGTTAATCCCAGCGGTACGTGTCCACCAGGTCCGGCGAGGACGCGCTGCTCCACTCAACTGGCCGTTCAAGCAGTGACGTACCCTATCGTTGAAGGCACCCGACTGGTTCCTGGTTTTCTGCTTGCCGTTTCAAACAGGAAACAACAAGGCGGCCTGCTCGTAAACTTTCTGTTATCTACTTCTGAAAACATTTAAATCGAGAAATAGGCTATGCCACTGCTGAATCTCGCTTCATTTTAGATCTAGATCGCCTAGATTTACAGCTTGGTTCAAGTTTTGTGAGTCGGACGCGTCGCGCTGGACGAGCTCATTTGCATAAAGGACCGTTCATCGCCTTTTCATTTTGAAAGAGCAACGACCAGTGAGGAAACGCCAACACTCGGCCGACCAATCGTGTAACTTCATCACTCAGTCACTCACTCGGTTACAGACTTTTGCGTTTGTAGGACTGGCCCTCTGCGGTCCAGCCAAAAATAAGACCTAAACACTTTGGGCGAGACAAGTTGCCAATTTTGCCACACGCTTGGAACGTTGGGTTTTCATGACAAATTCATATACTTTATAATGTGAGAGCACACCAGGGACTACGCCCCCGAACACCTGCAAAAACTCTCCCATTCATCATCGGGTCGAAAACATGTCAAGGCCTTTTATGTACAGTACAGTACACACAGTGCCAGCGGATGAATGAAGACGTTGGCAGTATAGGACGTGTTATTTTCCCCAAAGGAGGTTTTAGTCATTGTAAGCCCATTTTAGTTAGCTCATTTTTAGTGTCACGGAACAAACAACTTATAGGATATTTCCCTACATTCTTTTGAAACCAAATGTGCAACAATGTGACTGCTGTTAAGTGCAAGAAAGTGCAGACAAGTAATTCAGTCCTGACCTTAAACCCCCCCTGGCAAAAAGTGATCAAAACATTTTGAGGAATAATGGATATTCTAGTTAAAAAAGTAGTTCTAACAACTGGAAAGATACTGTAGAATGACTGCACACCAGTTAAAGCTTTTTGTATTATAGATATTTAATTTGGTCAGACTTAATTTCTTCATTTTATTTCCTGATAATATGCCAGAGCATCAGAGGCAGTAAGTGTACTGTGTTGGGGACACAACCTCCATTATTTGCATTTTTTTGGGTACAGCACGCAATTATTTGAAATACTGAAGGCCTGCTATTCTCTACTATCTCTCTCTTTCCCTGTATGACCTTGTCCTTTTTTTCTATTTCTAGGCCAACACAGATTTCTAAGGACAGTAAAACATGACATCAGAACCAGGCCATCCAGGGGGAACTATGCTGACTCTAAAACAATCAATCTAACTGCAATGTCCTCAATAGATCGAACGGTTTCTTCACAGAGCAACGGAGGACACCGACTACACATGAGAGAAGAAGCTGTGGTGTTTGTTCTGGTGACCTGCTGGTGTGCCTTTCCCCTAGTTTCTCTGTTAAATAATGAGAACGTAGTCACCAAAATCGTACATGTATCACTAGTAAATCATTCGTGTTTTCATTGTAATGCACTGTTAACAGCACAGGCTATACCGTATTGAGTGTAATATTTTGATATGTTTATATATATATTTTTTATGGTAATTGGGAATGAATATTGTCATATTAGCTTTAATAACTAGCTTAGTTGCTAACGTCATACCTGCCTACTACACATGTTGGATTAGCAATAGCTATTGTATATTAGCTACTTAAAGGTACAGTGTGTATGATTTGGCGACATCTAGTGGTGTGGTTGCAGATTGCAACCAACTGAGTACCCCTCTGTTTACTCCTCCCTTTCCAAGACTGCGATAACGAGAGCCGCCGAGTGCAAAACAGTGGTAACGCCATTCACCTCACTCAGAGGCCATCCTTACCATAATAACAATACTTTAGGATCAACGGAAGTCAGATGGCGGCTGGCGATACCACGGCTTGCACTCTACGGCTAACGTTACTGCAGCTTCACATGCGTGTCGGAGAACTACGGTGGCCTTCAGGTAACGTAAAAACACGGAAGGCCCCCGCTAGAGGACCAGGTTTGTCCGTTCTGGGCTACTGTAGAAACATGGCGGAGTAACGGACTCTGTGAAGAGGACCCGCTCCCTATGTAGATATGAAGGGCTCATTCCAAGCTAACGAAAACACAACGATTCTTAGTTTCAGGTGATTATACAATAAAGAAAACATAGTTATGAATATTAGATTCCATTTCTGAGAATAGATCCCCCAAATTGCTACACACTGTTTTTAAATGATAGCATTCAAGTTGACAATAAAAAAGTGGCACCCTGAGGTGGCCAAGTTTGTTTTATTTCATTTCGGGGGGGCTGTAGGCTGAAATAATCCCTGGTAGCGCAAAACTGGATATTTTCCCAATTGTCCTTAAGCTTTTCAAAGAGCTGTGGTTGTGTGACGGTGATGCGATTGGGACACCGCTCTTTGCTTCCATCGGGGCTGGCCGTGTGATTTGAGGTCAAGTTGGCAACGCTGCAGCCCCAGTGTGAGAAAACACTTCAGCAACCTTGAGACTGTACTCAAACACAGCATGGCAAACCAAACAAGTGCACACAGAGTGCACACAAACAAATGCATACACATGTATAATACTATTATGTTCTGGGGCATGCCCTCTCACCTTACTTGACAACAGGACATTTTTAATGCAGTCGTTGCATTGTGTAGCAAGGTCATAAGTTATACATTCAGTGTGAAATTCCCTCCTTCCTTAGACTGTGAATTTATTACACTTTTCAAAGTACTTCCCTTTTAAAAATTACAAATTTGAGACTCATGAGGCAGTCACATTTGGCAACTTCATATTTGGGATTTTACAAAATTGCACAGTTCAAACTCCAGGTTTGTTTCACAGTTGAGTTTCACATGATGATAAAGTACGTGGAATAGACTGACCACTACTGTATTTACGTATCCTTGAGCCACCTTTCTGAATGCAGAATCCTTGCAGCATTTCGTTGTACTGGCTAATCAATTTGAATATAAAGTTTTCCTTTTGCCTCTTTTCAAAGAAAACTTGTGAAACATTTCCAGTAGTTGTTTGTCGGAGGAAGTCTAACACCAGTATTTACTGTATTAACTGAACTTTAGAAAACATTTGCCATAAAAAATCGTTCCAGCTCAGATTCCTTTCATTGTCAGCAGATACATCCTATTGTTGATAGTGTCTTTCTGTACGTGAAGGCTGGTGTGTGTGTGTGTGTGTGTGTGTGTGTGTGTGTGTGTGTGTGTGTGTAGGTGGTTTTCAGCCACTTCCTTTTGTAAAAACCAACCAAGGACAGCGTGTTCTGAGAATGACTGCTTTCACTTTGCAGAGCAGCCACAGAAAGGTCGATGACGAACGTTCAAGCGGCATGTTTTCTGTGAGTGAAACGGAGGCACGCACCTCCAATAATGAGCCTCAAGGTGATCTAAGACGACTGCACAGTGCCCCTCCGTTCGTCGTGGCTGCTGTTTTTACGTAATTGTATTGGGTTTGCGGTCCTGCGAGATGTGTGCAGAACAAAAACATCAGCACAGAAACACGTGTACGCACATAACCACGGGGGTGTTGACAAAAAAAAAACACACTGACTCCCCTGTCTAAATGTGGTTTTGTCAGCTGTCTTTGTTCATGTAGACTAGTTAATTTCACAACACAACGCAGCTCATTTCCCTGTACGTCTCCTAATCTGCATTGTCACCACAAGGGTGGTAAGCACAATGTGCTTCACCCTAACGGTTTGTGGAAGATTAGCGATACAGTGAACAAAGGCTGCTGTTTTGGCTGACTGGCAAGGCCTTTCATGGGTTTAGCGGTGGCTGCTCTGTACTTTTTGTTCAGCTGTGGGATATGTCTATACCGACAGCTTTGGCTGCCTTATTGCTAGGTATCATAGAGACACTCTTAGTGGCACACAGACATACTGCCGGAGATTTGCTGAGCCTAAATATCTTCCCTGGAGAGGAATTTTGCCAAATGGCCATCTGCTGAAAGCTCCGTCTCCATCACCATTTACTGTTACTGAATTAAACATGACCTGCGATTGCTTGTTATTGGAAAAAAAAAAAATAATTTCCTGGACAATGCCGGTCATTATTATTACTCCTTGTTATCAGCTACATCAAAGACTTGTTCCTGACTCGTTTGCTCTTTGATGAAAAATTGGTCAGTTTCAGTAGTGGCTGCAACCCGGTCTCATGGGAAGGCGTATGAATAGCACAACATTACAAGGACATTCTGCATGTCATGAGGACGCATTTTAATGAGGACACGCTTTTCACGTGTCATTTGTACGCCATGCAACAAAACTACAGTAAGTTAGGTTGAGGCAACAAAACCACTTAGTTACGTTTAGGCAACAAAACCACTCACTTAGGTTTAGGAAAAACGTCATTGTTGGGCTTAAAATAAGTACGTAAACTAAGAAAATACATATTGAAACAACGTAAAATAAGTACGAAAAAAACACGTCACAAACGTTTCTAAAAAACATGAAAAAAGTCATCAACGTAACTCACAAAACAAAACACCGGTCTCAAACACCGGTCTCCGTGTTAAAAGTCTTGTATTGGTTGGACCCATCCACCTCCCCGCCTGCCCACCATAAGCGCTCTTTCTCGCATTTTATTCTACATCACAAGCTCTCATATTTACGTTTACACTGCAGTCAGTACAGACTACATGGCGTACAAATTAAAACGCCAAAAGCCAGAAAGGCGTTCGTATTGCCCGCTAAATGCCATGCACAACTGTCTGAGTAGTTATCTAAAGTTTTGATTTCCATTTTAAAACCATTTCGTTACAGTGAGGCTCACATGAGCAAAGATACAATTTGTTGAATATGATGCCCAATAGAAGCGCTTGGAGGTCAAAATAATTTATTTTCCTCAGAGCCCTTAGATTAAATTTCTTCCACAGCTGCATAGATCCCTTTGTGAATAGACACACAGAAGTGAAACACGCACGCACAGCCACCAATATTTTGATATGCATCACCAGATGATACGTCACTTCAGATCTGAGCTTTGTGATGCTTCACTTGCGAGCAGAGGGCACATCTAAATCTCTCGCTGCTGAGTGACGTTTCTTTTTTAAAATCACGTCCGCATCACACCAGCTCCTCTTCACGTAGACGCCCACATGATCCCACTTCTGCGTTATCGCTGTTTGATCAGCAGCGCTGATAAAGATACCTGCACACGCACGCACAACAAAAAGCTTTTACATAACATAATCCTCTTAGTGCTGAACTTTTTACAAACTTTCACTCCGTTTGCTTCCACTGCACTGCAGCGACAAAACAACGCAAGTGTCTCTGCTTCCTATCCTGTGGCGAGACACACATGTGCTTCCTTGACAAATGTGTGCAGGACAAATAGCGCTGTGTGTCTGCATGCAACAGTGTTTTCTTTCTCTCTGAGAACATCACATAGCCGCTCAACGGCACAGATAAGTGTTGTCATGAGTCTGTTTCTCTCTCTCACACACACCACATATACACCCACATATCATCACATACATACAGTAGATACAGGCTATTTTTTGCTTGATTAGCATGGGTCACTGGAAAATTGAAGCACTCCAAATCCTTTAAGTATAGAAAATTATATGGAATCATGTCTAAATGCATTTAAAAAGTTAATGGAGAAAAATGTGAGCAAGTGAAATCATGGCTTTGTTTGCTGGACATGAGCTGGATTTTCTTTTTCTTTCACTTTAACAATAGTTGAACTTTTAATGGACACAGATCCACTGTTTACATTGAAGAGGACATTCCTTTCACAAGCTGGGCACCATGCATGTTGAAGTATGTTCTTTTTTGTCTTTGGCCTCCGTCGCCTGAGTTATCGGTCTTTAAGCTACTTAAAACGGTCGACCTCATGTGAGAGAATGGGGGAACGATGGATGAGACTAGAACAAAATGTCCTAGACGCTCAGAGCTGAAACTAGGTCAGGAAGTTTGGAGGGAAAGCGTGTGCCTCCTCCTACTGGTCGTTGTATGCAGTGTAAGGTGGCCGTTTTGGGTTGGAAATACCACAACTTGGTTCACCATGTACCAGTTTCACTGTATATCTAAAATGGATGTATCTGTTGTGAGGCAGTTTGTTTTACCACTGCTAAAAGTGGTAAAGCCAACTCTTCTCATCGTTTAATACACACTGAAACTGTTGGAATCATTTTGCATAGTAAGATACATTTATTTTGTTAAGCTGCAAAACAGTGATTGTGGTTTGGAGCAAAGATAAATAAAAAGAACTTCTGTGTCCTCCGGTGCTCCTAACGGCATCTGCAAGATTTCACAGACCAGAGGAAAACAACCAATCAGAGCCGAGCTTGAGTCTGCCGTCTCTGAGCGGCTGTTAATCACTCGCGAACTCCGATCACATGGTAAAACTAGGCAGCGCTGATAAGATATGAATCAACATTCTGTTACTGTAATGCCTATTTCTCGCCTCAAATGTTTAACATCTTGTAGTGTACTGTTTAGCTGTAAAATGAGAAAGTTTGTGACCCCGCAGCCATGTTGAGATCAGTTGAGGAAACACCAAGCACCGCCCACCAGTCGGAGCACAGCCAATAGGAACGCTCTCTCTCTGAAATGACCTGTGATTGGTCAAAGTCTCCTGTCAAGGACTAGATTTTCTAAAGCCTGAAAACAGAGCCATGAGGAGGTGCAGAAGTCTAGTTTTCTCTCAGAACACTTGAATTACAATATGCTGAAAGGTTATTATGGAATTTTTGCCCAATGATGCCAAAAACAATATGCCTACTTCCACTTTAAGTAGTTTCAATATAACCGCTTTCAAATGCATATACAGTATACATACTAAGTCTTAAGAATCTTTTATATTGGTACTGTAATATACGTATTTGCTATACCTACTCTTCACCTTCAGAACGGAGAGTCAGTCTCAGCAGCCTATTTCAGCAGTGTCTCCAAGATACCATAACCAGTGCCCTTTCACCTGGTGTGCAACTGCTGCTTTAGCTTCTGGGTTTGACGAGTTGCCTCTCTGCACATCACTGTTGTACCGAGGCTTGCAGAAGTCTTACTGTTTTGCTATTGACATGTCTCGTCAGTGAAGGTTTCTGGATGGTACCGTATGGATGCGTATTGCTTTAAATGCTAAGCCCAAACCCCAGGAGAGCAGCTATAGACATGTCAGCTACCGACCATTATACCATATTTGAGCTTTCTTAGATCACGTAGCTTGGCCATTTTAAAGTCAAGTGGAACAGCCAGTGACCCTCCGGACCCTCTACATTGGTATGTACATACCATATGGGTCTGACACTCTGTGTGACATCTGTGAGACGTGATGGCCAACACTTTTTGGCGGCACATCATTGTTTATTTGGCAATTGTCGTTACATGGTTATTCAATGCATAATGTGTCTGTCCAAACAGCTCTACCTCAACACGCATCCTCCTCAACAACACTGCCATTTTCTATTTAGTTTCAGATCGATGTTGATGTTTTCTAAAAAGATATATGGGTGGATTTCCATATGTCACGAGAAGCAGCAGCATGTATGTTTACTGTTTAATGAGGAAAAAGTTTAACCAAACCAACCACTGTGAAATCTCACATGATGCAGACGTGACATAAAGACTGCGACTAGAACTTTTATTATATTTACTGTAATACGCCCTCTGATTTGAGTCTCATCCAGAGCAGTATAAATACTGCAGAACATCTTATCTCCCTTCCACTAGATGTGTTTCGAGTGTCCTTCAAAGTGGGAAGGCCAGTGTGTGTGTGTGTGTACACTTTATCTTATTGATAACAACACTCTTATCTCTGATCGCATCCTCCTACAGAAAAGCCTCGGACACAGTGTACTTTTGTTCCAGGAAAGAAAGAAAAAAAAAAAAGTTTCCACTAGGATTTCAACATGAGATACAAACTGAATGCAACACGGAGAGGTTATGAACTCAGTCAATTTTTCATCCCGATGACACTGAGAAGCAACACATGGGTTGCCGAGTCAGCCTCGTGCAGTGGGAGCATATTTTGAGCGCGCGCTATTTAAGGACAGACAACAACACAAAACAGGCATCGATCCGACAAATGAAACGCGTTTAACCCCTGCTTTACATTCGCCCGCTTTACATTTTGTTTCGTTTCCAGCTATCAGAAGGCGAAAATAATAGTTGATAATAGAGTTCGCACATTAACTTTACAAAATGTGTGCTCCGCTATATCTACAATATTTGAAAGCCCAAAATACCTTGGCTGCACACGGGAGAACGGGAACCTTTGATGGCAACCCGCTATTCAAATAACCTGCGCTCCTTCTCCCGTGATCATTATCTTCAAGGGGCTGTGTGTGGCTCTGCAGGAAAGTTTTCATCTGGGGTGGGGGAAAGAGACAGCAGGAGGAAGGAGAAACTGACAGTGGAAAGACTCTATCGCAGAGGCAGAGATACACACGGGGAAGTGGGCTTAAACTGTCCTCGGCCTCTTCATCCAGACACTTTGTAGTGCTGACCTGCACGCGAACCAGACACAGAGTTGCTGAGAGGGGTTAACAAGGGGAGTAATTAAGGAATAAAACTATCTGCCAGCACTTTCTTTCTCTCTTTCTCCCTCTGACTTTCTCCCTCCACCGTACCGCTCCTCCATCAACTCTACCTCCCCTCTCCCAGAGCCCTTTGTTGGCTCTCTGCTCCGCTCTAATCTGGCATGCCGTTCCCCTCCTAATTCGGGGGACTCATTACGAGAGTGATTATCTCACTGCGCTCTGTGCGGGTTTGGAAGGAAGGCGGTGACGGCGTAGGATGTCGAGCCATCTGTGTTGCAGCTTATAGCCTGAATATATTTATATTCCTGTGATTCCGTGCTTACTACAGTACAGAGGTTATCTGCAAATGAGTCAGATGTGGTAATACGAGCGACTGAGCCTCGCAGAAGTCACTTTCTTCGGCCAGCTCGGCGATCATCCTTCACGCCGGTTCAGTGTGACTTAAAAGGATTTGCTACATAAACAATAAGAAAAGGAGCATGACTTAACTCATGATTCCACATGAGTGGCTTATGAAGCTTGTATAGATTATTCTCCTGCATGACGTAGGATCAAAGGCCGTTATTCAATTTCACTCACACTTTCGGGGCAGTCTGGACTATAATGAGTTATGGCGAATAAGGAAATTACAGTGACAAAGTCAAAATGATGAATACCTGTGGAAATATTACTCTATAGATTAGATTAAAATTGATTCTTGATTAGGTCAAATTAGATTAAAGTGGGGGTAGGCAGGATGTTTTCGGCAAAAATTCCATAATAACCTTTCAGCAAATAGTAATTCAAGTGTTCCGAGAGACTTCTGCACCTCCTCATGGCTCTGTTTTCAGGCTTTAAAAAATCTATACTTTGGCCAATCACAGGTCATTTCAGAGAGAGAGCGTTCCTATTGGCTGAGCTCCGACTGGTAGGCGGTGCTTGGTGTTTCCTCAACTGATCTCAACAAGGCTGCCGGGTCACAAACGTTCTCATTTTACAGCTAAACAGTACACGACAAGATGTTTTTGAAAACATTTGAGGTGAGAAATAGGCATTACAGTAACAGAATATTGATTCATATTTGATCAGCGCTTCCTAGTTTGACCGTTTGATCGGAGTTTGCGAGTGATTGACAGCTGCTCAGAGATGGCAGGCTCCAGCTCGGCTCTGATTGGTTGTTTTCCTCCGCTCTGTGAAATCTTGCAGATGCCATTAGGAGCACCGGAGGACACAGAGGCACATGATTTTTTTCAGATTACCTATCATGTAATATTGTCAGGTTATAGTGACTGTTTGATAAAAATTACTTTTTTTAATCATATTTGCTCCAATCTCGCCTACTGCTGCTTTAAATATTCTGAATCTGATCAAATAAATCCTTCTCTTTTGATTAAATAAAAAAAATGAATCTATAATAAAGTGATGAGTTGTGGACAAACTCTTGACAGAGGTTTTGCATGTTCTTCCATATGCACTGGTTTGAACCCCATTTGAAAGACATACAAGTAAAGTAGGCTTTATAGCATCCATCAGTATTAATGTGACTGTTCAGCCTGTTATAGACTGGACCTTTATAGTCTAACATTGTGCCCAAACTGATGCAGGACTTGGCTCCACGCCCCCATGATCCTCAAAGAGATTTAGCAGAGAATTAAAATGACTGAATTACAGTAAAGAGTGTTTTCAATCATGTCCTCTGTGAAGCGAGAGGTTGTATTTCACATCGCCACATGGTGGCAGTAGAGAGCAGTGTTTATGCTTGGTTGTGTCTGATTTCATCCCTCCAGCCGTCAGGGCCATGTTCACCTCCAAGAAACGAAACTGAACTCAGCTCAACAGTACTGGTTACAGATTCACTGCCATTGTGCTGTGTGAATAGGCTCTAATACAACTGGCATTGTGGGAGAAGAAAAATAAAATTACTGTAAAAGCACTCATTTTGGAATAATTGCTGAAACACATTCAGTATTGAATTATTATTATTATGAATTTAAATTTCATGTTCACAAAAATGAGAATTTGGACTGAATTTCAAAGAAGAAACTAGCTTATTTGAACTTAATGTGTTGTAGGATAAAAGACCGCGGATTTCAATAGCTCAGAGAGACTAAATGTGATGGCAGACATAAAGAGAGAACATTGAGCTGACCTTGATGACACTGTGTACTCTTCCATCGCTGACGAACAGAATGTACAGATGAAAGCTCTCGACGTGATATGTGTGATACAGAAAGAGTTGAAAAGTTAATCCTAGATGTGACCGCTGTATGGGGGCTGCCTGAGCAGTGATACGGCATGACAACGAGGCTAAATGT
This sequence comes from Sebastolobus alascanus, assembly GCA_916701645.2. Taxonomy (NCBI): domain Eukaryota; kingdom Metazoa; phylum Chordata; class Actinopteri; order Perciformes; family Sebastidae; genus Sebastolobus; species Sebastolobus alascanus. Next base: position 544,270 of record CAKAOJ020000163.1, read on the forward strand.
CCCATTGTTGTCGAGGTAGTTCATTATCCTGCGTCTGATAGCTCATGAAAGAGACGAGCGTGGGAGGATATGGTGTCAGAGCCTTGTAAGAAGCAGTCCACCGGTTACTGACGAGTTTAACTAATTAGACGATTGTTCCATTAAAAGCGTGTTGCTGCTCCCGATGTGACCTGAATTAAAATGCGCTCGTGCCCGAAGGCTTTTTTTAAGGAAACAACTGTTTCTTTTAATAACCAAACATCCATTTGTTATAACAGACGTTTTGCTGCACACTCAGGAATTCCATCCTTTGGCGCTCGCTGTCTGCCAGTTCGACATGAGGCGGCAATCAATTGCTAATTCACACACAAGTGGACAGGAGTCTTCAGTCGGGCCAGCGACTCAAAGGCACTAATTCAACAGCCGCTCAGCCTGTTTGTATCCCAACGGGCTGTTCGTAAAGATCCACAGCGGCCACACGGATCCCGGGCAGCGTGATTAATGTCCCCCCTTACGCGGAGCTGGAGTTGTGGATAAAGAGACGTGGATCTCTGGCAACTTTATTGATCCGCCCCGCCAAATAAAGATGACATTTGCTTGCTGCTTTAATAGATCTTTTAATTTGTCATGCTATAAGCCAAAAAATGTGATTCATTCTCAGCACTGGCACACCTTCAAAAGGTCACGCAAGGGGCATGTAAAGAGAGACGGAAAGAGTGACAACAAGAAAGGAAAAGGGGGACATTTTACTGAATAAAATGTTGCCTCGCGTGCAATATATTCTGAGTCCGCCCATCGTTTTACCTCTGTCTCTCTCTCAAACACACATACACACACGCTTTATTCTGTATTTAGAAGAAAAGCCTTGGTGTTTGAACAGCTTTGGTATCAAGTTTGAGCCGAATAAAAGCGCAGACCTCCCTTCGAGGCAGTGCATGTCATACAGGGAACATTGAGCCATCAAGCCAGGCGGCCAGAAGCATTGTTGAGAAATTACACATGGGGGCTTTTGATTTGGCCTTGGTTTAACAAGGGAGAGGAGGGAGGATAGAGCATTTGGATTTTTCAAAGCTCTAAAAAACAAAAGATTCACACATCCGGGGGGAGGCCTCTCTCTCTGTCCATCTGCAAACAATTTGTAGTTCATACTGGAGATAATGCCCACTTCCCCCTCTCTCTTTTTCCTCTCTGTCGTCCCATACGACATTTCATCCCTCTTTCTCTTACCGCCATCCAGCCCTCCTCCTGTCTCTGGCCCTAGCTCTCGCCCTCCCGTTCCGCCATCAAACGCTTTGTTATCCGGGCGCAGTGCGGGAGCCTCCCCACGCCAGCATGCTGTGATTTGAGCAGCTCGCTCGCCAAGGACGTGCCCGTCGGAGGCCGGATCAATAGGCGCGGATTCGGCGCGCAAAGCTGAGGTGACAGGCAGAGACTGTGAGAAAAGGGGAGCGTGACCTTTGGAGAACACAATTTAAAACATCTCTCCGACTCCGGCTAAGTTAACTCTGGCACCACGCTGTGCCTGCGCTTGCAGATCGTTTATTTTCCTGGACAGTATCAATTGAGGGAGTGGAAGGGGGAAGGAGGGGGCCGGGATTGGGATGGAGGTGAGAATAGCAGTATAGGTGGTGGTGGGAGGGGACGTAGAGAGGAGCGGCAATTTCGGCGTGTTGTGTCGGCAAATTTACTTGTTTTTTTCTTCCCTTTTTACTCCTCGGCTCTCTTACCTCGTCGTGTTTTATCAGCCGTCCTGTACAGGTTGTTTAAGGAGGCAGCCTGAACACACATTCCGCACACACGGTTTCCTCATTTACATCCCATACACCAAAGAGATGGTCCGAGTCTGTACAATTACAATGAAGCGCGGACAGAAAATCTATATGTGTCTGCCTTAATGATTTGCTTCTTTCTGTCTTTTTCTCTCACACAGCTGTGCACTCTCTTTTCCTTTTCTTTCTCCATCTGCGCCATCACGGACAATGTAACTACGGTGCCGGGTCCAAGCGACACAAGCCAGTTAGGGAGATATGAATGTCATCTTTTAAACCATCAATCTACAAACTGCTCATGACGAACAATTTACATGTTGTCAGGTGCATTGACGGATTTAACGGTTTGACACGCGGCGTGCTTAGAGGGGCTGTATTTTTCATGTCGAAACGACATGGCATTTTAAAAGCATGTAATGTATGTATTCATGAAGCATTTCATGAATAAGTTGGTGTTTGGATGGAGCGAGAGTGGCGGCTGCAATCTCTTCTTTTTCTCTCTTGAGCTGTCCTTCCCGTTTCCCAGCAACAGGGGGCAGTGTTACACGAGGTATCTCTTTCTCTGGTGACTTTTTGTCCTCTCAGACTGATGGGGCTGCTGCAGTCTTATCTAGAGGAAGAAGAGGAGGGAGATGGAGAATAAGAGTGGGGGGGCTGCTGCATTGCACAACACAACAGCGTATAAAGGGGGGGGGGGACGGGGACGGAGAGGATTTACGTGTCTCCCCCTTGTTTTACATCTCAATTGTGTTTGGACAAGCCCCACTCTACATGTGTAATTACCACTGACACTGTTACTTTTTCCAGACACAGGTTCAGGCCTCGCCTGGGTGATTAGTATGCTTTGTGTCTCCGGGGCACTCGTAAATACAAAAACCGAGGGCCCTCAGTGTGTTAGCCATATATTTGTTTTGTTTCTCTTTTTCCTCTCCGTCCCCATTAATGTGAACTTGCTCTTATTAATAGCTCTCAAGGACAAAGGGGGATTCATATGCAAGTCTTATTTTCTCTCTCTTGAAATTGCCAGTGGTGGGCACATCATTAGATTTATGAATAATTCTGGGGGATTTGCTGTCTACATTTCCTGGTTCCGGCAGTTTTGGGATTGAAAATAACACCCTATCACTGTAATCACAAATCATTTGATCTCCCATTCAGCCGGGACAAAAGGGAAATGATAACAGACATATTTCCTCCGACAGAAGGGTTTACACTAATGTCTATAACAAACCCATTCATGGCAAAGATTACATCTTCCAGGAAAATTAGCATTCATTGCCGCGCAGTCGAAGATTAAATCAATTTCTCTGCTTCCGTCACATCATGTTATCGGCCTTGAGATGGTAAACACACAGCAAGTGGCGTCTTCCTCATGGTCCAGAGGCATTCTAACACACTCCATAATGGGCCCTGTCTACGCGGTAATGTTTACAACCATGCATCAATATTCACATTGGCTGAATTTATTGAGGAGTCAGTGTGGGAACACATCCCAATTTAGCCAGCAGTTAGTAGCTGCCAGATGAGGATTAAAAGATCAACTGATGACAGCGAATGATTTGCATTTTTTATTTTCTATATGACCACACACACACACAGAGGGGAAACAAACAAGCTAAATTGTTTTACATGCATGCAATTTCTAAAGAAAGGTAATACAAAGAAAGCATTAATCCTTCTATTAGAGCAGTGGTTCCCAACCTACTTTCCTTGAAGCCTCCCCTACTTGGATCTAAGAAAAGCTGAGCCCCTCCACCATAAGCCATATTTTCTGACGTCAAAAAAATTAAAAATCCTCAATTTTAATGAGGTGATTCAGAGTATTAAATGAGTAAGTCCCTTTTTTAATAAAATCAACTTTCTTTAATGAATAGAACTCGTCAGTTTCGTCAACATAAATAAAGTAATGACGTCTTGACGGATTTGCCAAGCAAATGCAGATACATAATATGATCTTATTTTGTAACGACCTAATCAATTAGATAGATTTTCGATTCTTTTTTGTTATTATGGTTGAATAAATGTAATTTATGGTGTTGTTAGATAACTGTTCGACCGTCATGTTAATACAGGTGCGGGCCTCACTTTGTGAGCAGCAAGTGGGAGAGCATTTAATAGGTTTTTGACCTCAGTGAAAATGTTGTTTTTGAAAGGCTAAACGCCATCAAATATGGATTGAAGCAGAATATTTCGTAAAATAAAAACATTTTTGAAATGATTACATCTATATTTTTTAAAATAAATTTAGACTTTTGGGCTTTATAACGCTCTGGAGTTATTGGAAATGTTTGGATCACACGAGTCTGAAACAATCCTATGTAGCCACCACTGGAATCTAATTCTACAAATAATGCTAATAATATTAGTTAAGTCTGATCTTTATCTGCAACTGTGCAGAAATACCGGGTTTAAACAGAATGCATAAGAATAACAGTAATTTTAAATAATAAATTAAATAATTAAAATGTATATATATACTGTATATAATCTGTTAAATAATAATATTTAAATAGTGTTATATACAGACTTTTGTGAACATTATCGAGTAAGTGTGTTATTATGATTTTAGTTTTACATACAATTATTATTACATTTACAACCTCAGAGCAGACAAATCCTGGCGCACCACCTGAGATCTTTGGCGCTCCCTGTCCTTGGGAACCACTGTATTAGAGGATATTGTTTTGCAATGTTTATTTTTTAATTTAATTGTTTTACATTCTAATTCATTCCTGGCTTCATAGCCACCCATGTATCCTTGAAACCCCCTTTGGTTTGTGAGCATTAATGCCTAAAGTGACCCTCATGTTGCCCCAAAGCGAGCAGAGCACTTCCTCTAAACAACAAACATCGCTCAGGGACACAAAATATTCTTCTCTCCTTCTCTGGCCTCGAGTCTACTGCCCACGGAACCGGTGACACATATGGTGACAAAAACCAGGCTGATTCAACAGACCCTGGGGAGGTCTTACGTTTCCTGCCCTCCCATGAGCCTCTCCATTTGGCCCCCACCACAAAAAAAAGTCATCATGCTATTTGATGTTCCACGAAAACCAATTAGCTGGTCACATTTCCGCATGTAAATGAAATGACTTGTTTCCATGGAACCTGCAGGACCTCAAAGACATATTCCCGCTGCCGGGCGCATGCGACGTGAGGTCTGCCAGCATTAACATTTGATAAGAAGGGTCGTTTACAACTCCCAGCTGCTCGCCGGCACCAGACAGTGACCTTTCAAACAACAGTAAATTTTACAGACCTTTAAAAAAATGCACCCTGCCTTGCCCACGCTCAGTCTCATCATCTCTAATGATTTCCTTATTTTGACCGTAGCGTAGGTGTTCCTGCTCTCTTTACATAGCCTAACCCACGCAAAATTATTCCTCCCGCTTGATATTTCAATTCGAGCCATCCACCGTCTGGATTATTACTCATGAGGATCTTATTTATTTATTCTTTTTTTTTTTTTTTTTATTTCAGCAGAGAGACATTCCTCACCAGGCTCTATTGGGTTACATGGTGAGGTGAGTTTTTCCTCTCGCTCCTTTTCTCCCAGATTGCCTGTCTGCCTCTGTGGTTATCAAAACACAACCTCTGTGCACACCTCTTGCACAGCGCAGAATTAGAAGGATTATGGCAGTGACTGATTTTCATCACTGGTCAGCAGTTTATCATCGCTGTGGTAAATCCTGCTTAACACAATTTGGCCATGTGAATTGCAAAAATGTGTCGCCAAACGACGCAACGAGGAGTAGATTAGCCTCGGAGGGCGAACGGTACACAGACTTATTCAAAGGACCGGGGTGAATAATACATAAATACTGCACAGACTATTGAAAAGAACAGGATGGGCCGCACACATCTGCAATGATACAGCAACCTTGAGACGCAGGAGACATTGATTGGAAGAGGCAACAATACTCATACATGTGGAGCGAAGGGGCCATTATAGCTCCCTCTATTATGCTATTCACTCGCCATGGCAACAGCATGTTCAACAGTTGTTGGAAATCCTTCAATCTGTCGCCATGTTTGAACTTGACTGATAATCAGTAAAAAGTTTAATACCGGTGTCATGTAAGGTCAACCATAAATCTGTCTACTACTGCTGCTATCACATAATGATTGAGATATACTGTAACCACGACAGCAGGGACACGGCAAGAACTGGGTGTCTGATGCAACCGGATAGTGCAGTTATATTTCACTGAAGCACAAACTCTGGAAGGACTTACTTGAGACTCATCAATCTATTTCAGTTAATAAATGAATCGTTTTATTGATAAACCATGAAGATAATTGTAAAAAAAAAAAAAAAACTCCATTACAAGTTCACAGAGGCAAAAAGGATATTAGTAATAATAGCATGTTTTCTATGACCAACAGTCAAAGCACAAATGTATTTAAAGATGCAATTGATAACATTCAGCCACCAGATGTCGCACTCTCCCTCCCCTCGTTCCATTGCATTTACTTCACAACAAGTCATTGCCAGGCAATAACCGTCAATCTCAGCCATTTATCCGATTTTTCCACACTAACTGACGATCCAAAGACACAATGTGATACCAACGTTGTTTTAATATTGGCTAACAAGCCTTGTTAGAAGTGGGAACCAAACGTCAGATACAGTATCGCCCACAGAGATAAACAAAACCTTAATTTTGGACCTGCCAGAATTTTTTAAATGATTCATTCACAACCATTATATTTTTTTTTTCAGGAAAAGTCATACTTTTATTCGGCATCTTTCTAAAGGCTCTGTGAATGTAATATTCTTTTTTTAATATTCGTCTACATAAAAATGTTATCAATAAAACCTTTAATTTACAATGAAACAAAACTGAGAGAATCATTTCTTACATTTGCTTCTCACAAAAGTATCAAAAGGTTGGCATTGCTGAGGCTTGATAAATGAATATTTACCAATTATCAAAGTTGTTCTGTCGAGCAACAATTTCTCTTTTCAGCACCAATGTCTGTATTCATCTTTAAATCACTTAATACACTTGCTATTCCCTTAATACGCCTGTTTTGGGATTATACAGTAAATCATTATCAATGTGTCTTCAACTGGATTTTAGACAAAGTATTATCTTAAAGGCTTCTTCCAAAATCACATATTATGCACTAAATACCCTTTTATGGGACTAAACAGTAGCATGTATGTTTTTGGAAGCACTGAGCAGTAAGTTACGTCGTCACTTCCTGAGATCGATTGGAGACGTGCAGCCATGGTAACCCGTGGCAACCTCATGTGACAAAAATGATGATTTGTGAAAGTCAAAGTCTGAACTAATTAAAAAAATATATTGCACCTATAGCAAAGTGAAATCTTACACTTACACTTGAAACTGAAGCGTTATTAAGGAGAGCTGTCCGTCAACGTCTGTTATGAATGTTGTCGTCACTACTGCATTGCATTGTGGGATATTTATGCCACCGTAGTATCCAGCGTTGCATACTGTAATATTTCACCGGAAATGGTGTGCAATTTGCATACTATTGGTTTCATACTAAGGTTTCGGTCATACTAAAAAAATCTACTGTTTTACGTACTAAATAGTATGTTGGTATGGAATTATGGAAGCAACAAAAATCTTTTCAGCCAGTGGTCAATCGATTGTTTTGACTCTACCTTTTGGTCACAGCAAACATGGTTTTGAGAATTTTTTTCTCAAAGCACAGGTACTTTTCTGGCAGATTTCCCTATTACAAAGCGCTTCCAAATTAAACTTCATCTCATTAGCAACTTCAGAAATCCTATTGTAGATCCAACATTTATATTCTATTTTTCTTGGGCCAGACTATCAGCTTGTAAAGTGGAATAAATGGCATTAACGAGTCCAGAGAGTGCGGGAGAGTGCTCAAAAGTACACTGCAAGAAACGAAAGCCAAATAGCTTGACTTCTTCTGTGGATCTGAAACCAAGTAACACGCAGAGACGTGGGGTTAAACAGAAAATCACACCAGCTGTGTTACAAACTTCTCCCTCAATCAAAGACAAATACAGCGCATCATCACTGCACCAATTTTAAGACATATTTCATTTTTTTTAATCTTGTTTATAGATTGTAAAATGTCAAATGTCTGGTAATTCTTTGCATGCTAGCTACACTAAACTGTAAACCAGTAAACTCTGCAGGAGTGAATATGATGTGCAGTACTGATGTGTAGGCCTGGTATGATGCACTTAGACTGGGCACCAACTGAAATGCCCTAAAGACAGAAAAGAAAATGCTTAAGGCTTCGCCTAAGGGTTTTTACAGTGCTTACCAATACACGTGTACTGTCTAACAAGTGCTCCTTGCGAATGCTGTAAGAATTAAAAAAAAGACAAACCTTCATGGCTACCAACGGCTAGTAAGAGCTTCTGTTCACAGCCTCATAATGAAGGGCCTGGGTGAACAATCCTGGCATTAGTTTATAGTGCATCTGTGATTAAATATTGGCATTTTCAGAAAGGTGGTGCACAGACTGGGTGCAGCCCATAACCCGCTCAGACTTGCATGATCCAGAGTGCATCGTGGAATAAGTTGCACCTCCGCTAGACATCTATGATACATGGTAGCCTTGTGATAAGACCAATGAGAGTTAGTACACCGCTACTGCACATGGCCTGATAAGTGTGATGTAGAGGGATTTGGAAGGGATTTGGATAGATGTGAGGACTGTATGTAATCTTTCTCACCCTCCTTCAAATGAATCCTTTATTCCTTTAAGCCACATCTGATGGGACCTCGGCGGGCACTCAATCAAAACCTCTCTCTTTCCCCTTCACTCTCTCTGGGTACGGAAATTCGCCCAAGCCCCTTCCCCACAACACGGTTAGAAAAATAACCTACACATGCACAGTGCAGGATGCCAGACGCATAAATATGCCTGCCACGGGTGCTCTTCCTCTATCTTTTTATATATCTCTGCCTCTCACGAACAGTCACACTCTACAAACAGCCGAGTCATCACTTCCCTTCAGGTGTGGTCGTGATAGCAAATACTGTAGATTCCAACATCTCCCTCCCCCCTGCTGTCCTTCCTCCTTCGACCTATAACACAGAAGCTTAACACTTAAGGAGACTGACCTAATGTCAAGCTAAGATGGAGAACAACAACAGGAGTGAGCGTGCATGAACGGTTTGAGTCCTGGAAAGACGTCTCTCGGTTGGCTACGTCGTGCATAGCAGGTTTTGCATTCTCTATGGTCCAATTTTTAAATCCTGTGTCCTGTTTATGATTCATGAAGTTGGCTGCGAGGCAGATCTTGTCTGTTTATGCTGCTTCTATGTTGTATTACGCATGCTGTGAATGCAAAAGGGTGTTTAAACAACATAGAGTTTAGTAGGGGGGCTTGCAGGGTGACGCACGTGGTCAAAGATTAAGGTTTTAAAGTCCTATTAGTTGTTGAATTTAAAAAATGTTAGCTTGTGAAGGAGGAAACAGGCATGGTGCCAGTTTTTGTTATTTCTATTGCCTCATTTCCGCTGCATGGTTCGGCTTGACTCGACTCACTCTTGGTACCATTTTCTCTATTTTGTTTTCCACTGCAGATAGTACCCCTTCATTGTAGGTGGGATTCTCAGCTGGATCACCATAGTGGCGCTGCGGGAAACTGCCTTGAAATCATCTTCAACGCCACACTCGCTGAATCCTTTCATCGGCAACTAAACAGAGCAACGTATCCTCATGGTGCGATATCTTACGGAAAGTTATTCCTCATTTTTCGTGCGTTTTCCTATGAATGTCCAACAATGCGTGACGCACGTGTCAATTTCCACTCCAGTTTTTTCAAAATAAACTTCTGTTTTCATAGGAAACAACTTGGTTAAGTATAGGCAACAAAACTACTAAGTTAGGTTTAGGAAAAGATTGACTTTAGGTTAGGTTTAGGCCACTAAAATACAGAAAATAACACCTGAAGTGACATAACTCAAATACGGAAGTTACGTGTCAAAGAAATGAAGGTTGACTTGTGGTTTCACACGGGGTATGAACATTGGTCTCCTGGGCTAAAGTCCGGTATTTTTTGACCCACCCATCCACCATGACCTCCTTCCTACACGGCGTTTGTTGCTCTTTGTACTTCCTGGTTCACAATTACGTGGATTACATACAAATTGATTTCGTGGGATATATACGAATCATAGTGCATTACTAGCTAGAAACGGTGTATGAGAACAGCCTGAACAGAGGAATGTCTGCACTTCGTCAAGTGTACAGCGTAGTTTTGCAGGCTTGTTCAAATCTTGGTCGAATGAATAAAAAAATTGTAGTCACTATTGATGGCACTTTGCCATTTAAAAACGGCGGGTTTGTGCCGGATGTCCCGTGTCACATTAGTGACAATTCTCTCTGACCAATCATATGTCTGCAGCGTTTTAACACCTTCTTGCTCAGCTGGCTTGGAACATCGACCGAGGTGGTACCAAAAAAAGTACCAGGCACCAGGAACTATCCACAACTCTTGCTAATGGAAAACCAAAAAAAAGAGCCTGTCGAGTTGAGCAGAGCCGTGCCGTACCATGCAGTTGAAATGTGGCATATGACATGTTTTCCACAGTGCATCCATTATTTGCATAATGCTGGCATCCATTCGAGTACATATAGGTTTTTTTCCTTGATTATGGGCTGTCAGATTTCAGAGGTATTGTGCTGACATCCCTTCAGCTCCCTCGCTCTAGTAACATGTATGTGCTTATCTGGTCAGTTCTGCCTGAGGAAGAGCTTTAGCTTGAAAAGCTCCATCTGCGTGGACAGCATATATTCAGCCATACAATATCCTGGTGTTCCAAGCCTATACTGCACATCTTAATTGTGCAGTATTATATATTATAGTATTATACTTTTGCCATCTACCTGTCTTGTTTTGAATTACTGGACCTGATTACTGTGTCAATGAGACACTTAGAGATGCTTTTATTGAGAAAAACATGTTGAGGAAAGTAAATGCAAACTCTAATAAAAGACATTTTATTTAATTTCTCCGGTCTAAAGCAGCCTCATTAGAGTTGCTCTCTGCGTGTTCTTGACAAGGTCTTTTTGATATTCCTCATACTGGTAATCAAATGCAGACACAATATGTCTATAACTTCTGTTTGAGAGAGAGCATTTGCAGCGTTGCACTATATTTGTCAATGTAAATGTTCCATTGCTCTTGTGGCAGCTGTACAAAGTCATTAGGGTTTCACCAGCAGAGAAACAGTAAGGATAATGTGTCACACAAACACTCGCAGTGCTTTAAAACATTCAATCAGCCAATTGAATAGTGGGAAGGACACCATAGACAACACACGGGTAGATGACTAATCAGTGCTATCCTTTTTTGAAACCCCTGCACACAAACAGTGGAGTGAAGTGCAAAACCGACTCGTGAACAGGTGGCTTAAATGGCAGTTTGATGTTGAAGACAGAAGAAACTGCGGACCTCAGGTGCTCATTTCTCTGGCTAAAGACCTGCTAGAGATACTGTTGCTGGTGAAAAGCTGTCGTCTTTGTTGTTCGAGGCATATTACAAGTCAAATGGCTTTGATTCATTTGCAAGGAGCATTACACGATCTACGAAATGTATAGACTTCAATTGGCAAATAAGAGGAACTGCAACAACACTGATGTATTCTCTTACAAACTTTGTTTACCGTTTACAATATTGTTTCATCGGAATACATCTAAGATTCAGTTTTCAAGATTTGGGGTGTCCTTACGGCTTAGGGGTCCGAGACGCTGATCGGGTATCGAATGTACCCAAATGTTCGAGAGCATCTTAAGGCCTACACACACCAAACCGACATCAAAGAAATAGCGGTAATGAAGGCCGACCGCTGTGGCGCCTCACATTGCATGTGTGTTGGCCAAAAAGTTGCACTCAAACGCACCGCAAAGACTACAGCCAACGGCCACCTACCACGTACGTCCTGCGACTGTGTGAGAGGAAATAACTCTCCACACTAGCAGGTCGCGGTAGTCATTCAAAAAGGGAAACCGGAAGACCGAAGACCCTCCTCTCTCTCTCTCTCCCCTCATCCCCTGCCCACTGATTGGGACATCCCAGATGAGGTTGAGATAATTTGAGAAATTAATTTCAAAAACAAGGGCACACCAACCTCTTTCACATCGCAGCAGGAGGGAGATGACAAAACTTCATCAAGACCCCGCTGACAAGAGAAATGTAATGAGGAGTTCTAAGACTGGCAAGATCTGAAATTCAAACGTTGGGCCAATATTTCCAAACAGGACAGTGTTATCGTTAGGGCCTTGATCTTAAATTCATGCCTCAGATTTAGACATATCCACTCAAGACATACCCACTCAAACCTTAACCCTAACCAAAGGATCATGGCTTTGAGTGGGCATTTTTTTGCAGTGAGTCTTCAAGCTGCTGAATTTTTTCTGAAGTGTCATGCAAAGACCTTATTCAGTGATTTGCTAAGCTAACTAAATGAGAGAAAAAGTCATCTAAAATTCGCACACATTGCTGTGGAATAAATCAAATCAAATGGGGGGGGTCTTGAAAATACAAGGACCAAAAGAATATTTTTCAAATTAGACATACATGTAGGCCTATTGACCAAAGGAATCAATGTAATTCTTTAGTCAATAGTATTGATCATCAATCCCATTAACCCCCTGCAAATATATTGGTCAGTGTATTTGACATGTTTGCACCTCTGTCGGTCTGAAAACAGAATAATCCACTGTCTTCTTCGATAAGTGTCTACTCTATTCGGCAAATCAAATAAGATTCAAGTTTTATTCTATTTGAGGAGTCTGAAGGCTGAATGAATCATCACTTAACCTGCTAAAACCAGTCTAGAGAATTTGCCCAAATAATGCAGCATGAACTCACGTGCTTATTGAGGTATGAACGCATTGTGGCAGACGGGGGAAAAATCAAAATGTTTGTTACAAATTGTGAGCTCTGTCAAAAACTGTATCACCTGCAACCTGAACCACGTGTAGTTATGATTGCTTGTCTGTGAGCTTGTCTGTGGCTGGGTGTATCTGCCTGTATGCATTTAGTCTGTGTGTGCAATAGAGCCTGAGTTCGAGTGTGTGTGTGAGTGCGTGAAATATCTCCTGGTTGAAGAGAAGCTCCATGACTACTGCTCCCAGGGCAACAGAGGTTGAGACAAGGTAGAGAAGACTTAACAACAACGACACCCATCCCTGCGACACACACACACAAACACTAGAGATGTGTGCTGGAGATTTTTCCTCTCCTCTCTCTCTCTGTACCCGCTTTGAATGTTATCACTCCATTAAATGGACGTTATCGGTTGTTATCGGCACCATAGAGGCGGGTTAGTATAGGGTCCTTCTCCACCTCCTAGTCGGCTCAGTAGTTATCATCTATTGGGAAGGTGGATTATTGCAAGGAGGTCCAAAATTGATTCAGATCCACTATACACTCAGTCCAGTTCAATTCGGACTGGGAGAAAGGGCAGGTCACAGTCACAGTAACAGTATTACATTGTGAGAATTTAGCTTACATTGCCATTGTTTTGTCATTAAGATAAACAATTATGTTGCGGAAAGAAAAGTATTTACCATAGACTGTATATAAAGATGGACGACATGACAGCTCAAAAGTGAAGCCAAAACATGTCGATTGCCCCCTGGTGGCTGGCTGCAGTATAGGTCATAAAGCCCGCCCCCTTCCATGTTAGCGGATGGGACATGGGCCAAACATTAGCCCATTTAACGTTTAAGTACATACAAATGACCTGTGCGCCATTTAAAAAGGCTTTTTGTAGGAATAGAGATATCAAAACAAATTGTGCGCATTCAGTAAAACCAACCTGTGCTTACAAACACTTTCATGTCTCTTGTGTACACAGCATGGGTTTGGCTGGTTTTCTGTTAAATACAGGACAAATACGAGTGAGAATGTCTACAGAATAGAAAACTAACTGATTAAATTTAATATATTAATGTAAATCATAAATAGCTTCTAACATTCCAGCTTTAGGTATAAAGAATTTCTGTGTGTATTCTTGACACAAAACACTAGTGCCACAACAATGCAAAGGCTTGTGGATGGTGCTGAGGATTCAAATGAAACCCGCAGCATGTCATCCTTCAGCGAATCCCACACGCTGACTTCTTTTCTCTTTGCTGTGTTGTACGCTGTCTCTGCATTAGAAATGCTGCTGGGTATTTTGTCTATATTTTCAACCAGAGGTGTAGCTGGGACAGGTGACGAATGAAGAGATGTTTCTTATAAATTAAAATTTCGCACCACCACCACCAATGTCTATAGTCTTTCATAGGACTTTTATGTTGTTGGTCTTGCAGCACACACTGTTCCTTTTTTTAGGCATGACACAAAATAAAATAAAAAAACAGAGAAAAGTAGACAGATAAACAGGCAGACAGAGACACACACACGAACAAACAAGCCTTGTATCCAGTGACAGAAATGGATCTGGGTGACTTTCCTGTTTATCAAGGATACAGACTGATGATATGCACCTACTAGGTGGACCTTCTGAAGCATAATCATGGGGTGATAACAAGTGATAACGCCAATTAAGTGGGCTGGTAACATTCAAAGCGGGTGCTCTCTCTCCTTCCCCTCTTCTAACTCTTTCACCCTACTCTTTCTCTCAGTCTTTCTCTCACTTGTCTCTTCTCCAAGTTCCCCTCAACAACAGCCGGGCCAATTAAGAAATGGCTCTTGAAAGGGTAGCAATTATTCTTTTGCAAGACATACATGGCTCCTGCTTGCCTCCACACATTATTATCTCTCTGGTATCCTACAGTGAGGTGCCCGGCCAACCATTCACCGCAACCCCTTACACTTCTGCCAGCCTCGCTGCTTCTTCTCTCTATCTGGCTGTCTGCACTGATGAGGGCCAGATTGTATAGCATGGCAGTCTGCGGCCCGATGGTGAGCAGAGAAACACAAGATAATGGGTGGATTATTAAAGGAAGCCCTGTTGAGAGAAAAGATTTTTTTTGATATCTTTGCCACCACTCACGCAACCTACATTCCATCTCTTTTCTTGCATCCCCCAGCTTTTCCCATCTCTGCCCATTTTTTCACGGCTCTTATCATTTTTTTCGCTCAGTGATGATCCCTGGCTGCCACATGCAAATGAAAGCCACTGCTGTGGGTTTAATGCTAATCAATACAGTGCAAATATTCATTTAAGGAGATGGCTGCATGGCAAAAGAGGGACCTGGCCTACTTGAAATGCAAGGAGCTCTATGTTTTGTTCTGAGCATTGTCGTGGAAATGCACATGCATACATGCAGTATAACACCCATCTCTAAAAATGCCTCAACCAGCAAAGAAATAGAGAAAGGGATTGTAAAAAAAAGGGGAGATAACTGAGGAGACCAAGAAGTGGAGAGGGTCGGGTGCTTTTAAACAACAATACCACCTGTATAAATAATAAAAACCTCTCTCACTGTCATTACATAAGGCTTTTGTGTGAAAATTGTGTATCGCTGTACCCAGGAAGGAAGTGCAAATGGAAAAAAAAGGCAAAGGCTGTAGGTGCCACAGGCGTGGGCTCAATGTTGGCTCCATCATCCATAAAAGCACATAAGTAGACACCTAAAGGGCTGGATTAAGAGCCCCACTGTGAGAAGAGCACCATGGGACATGTAAAACAGCCTGTTAATATAACTTCAATCTCTGCGAGTCAATCATTCTGCATATTTGGGAGAGAGAATACTAATAGTACATTAACTCAAGCTGCTTAAATCAGACACTAGTGATTAATTAAAGGCAGAGCCCACATCAAAATGCAAACAAGTGTTGGCCAACCACCAAAAGTCAAGATGCAATATTTGAATTTCCTATCAAATTAGTTTGCATATCTAAAGCATGTGTAATAATTCATTTATCTTTTTGGCAACACTTTATGATAACCGTCATTAATAAATGGTGAATTCATATTTGTTATTTCACTGTTAAACAAAGAAATGACAATTAATAATGTTTACCAATTTGTATTAATGCTATAATGAATTTATAAAATTTATAAATTATATTGTATCATAGCTGATAAGAGACGGCAACAATCACATTCTGATTACATTAGTAAACAATTTATTAACAGTTTATTGTTGCACAACCTTTATATACTATATTAAGTATTTATTCATGATTACCAAATGATTTGTAAACTTTGAAGAAGGTGTTTGTTAAACATGTATAAACATTACATAGATAGATAGACCAGAAACCAATTATTAACCATTGACAAAGTATATATATCTATCTAAATAATGTTTATAGATGCTTTACAAAGTATTTGTTAAGCATTTAACAAGGTATTTTAATCATCAGTTGCAACTTTATAATAGCCATCCAAATAATGTTTATAGATGGTTTAGAAACCAATTATTAACCATTAACAAAGTGTTACAAATATCTGGCCAATCTATCTGTATAATGCTTATAGATGTCTTATAAATTATTTCTAAAGGTTTTGAAATCCTCTGGTAATCATTAACAAATACTTTACATAGTATATAAAATGTTATAATGTGTGCAACAATAAACTGTTAAAATAACATAAATTATAACATTACTAATAATAACTTAACATCAATTACGATTTCATTGTTTGTTAACAGTAAAATACCAATTTACTGAAGTTTAATTAACTATCAATTTTCTGTTTATTAATGATGTTATTATAAAATGCTTCGCACAAAGTTTATTTTTCATCGAAAACTCAAACTTCTCAATTGCATATGTGAATATAACTGTAATTTATAAGGTCAACAATTACTGAATGGGCCTTTAATAATTACACACTGGCCATAATTTTCATTCAAGCAAATGCAGCGAGCGTTTTTGATTGTTGGGAAATGGGCTCTGAGAGAATATTGTGATATACAGCATACAGTTGCAGTTATACAGTGTATGGCAAATGTCATATTGAGAATTCCTTGGTAAATAATTTGAATAATTAACTAAATGCTAACATTAGCATGCTAACATTTGCTACTTAGCACCAAACACAATACAGCTGAGGGGAAGTATAGAATAAATTGAAATTTCAAAATAAGGTTAATGATGGCGCTAGATGAAAAGTCAGGGGATCACCAAAATGATTACAATTCATCCTGAGGGGAACATGGATGCCTGTTACCAATTACATGGCAATTCTTCTATAGGCTACTAGATATTTCACTCAACACTACAAATGTCAACCTGCTTGTGGGGCTAGAGGAAAAGTCAGAGGATCACTTAAGTCAGTAAGAATCATCCTCTGGGGACTGTGAATGTATGTACAAGATTTAGTGCCAATTCATCCAGTGAATGCTGAGATATTTTTCTAGAACAAGTGAAAAGTGTTACCTGCTTTTTTATGACGAAAGATTAAAAGTCAGATCAAAGTCAGTGGGATTCATCCTCTAGGGACAATGTCTGTACTAAATTTCACAGTAATCCATCCAATAGTTGTTGAGATATTTCAGTCTGGGCCAAAGTGTTGGACAGACTGACATTGCTATCCCTGGAGTCACGCTGCTAGGGTGGCTAAAAATAAAACATCTATCTTGAAGAAAGGTGACTTTATAATAATACGGACACATTTTTTCAGTTATACTTTATGTATTGGCCCAATCACATGAATTTAATTTAGAAGTAAGATCTGAAGCTAATTCTGTATATCAAGTTGAATTTACTGGCAAGGGATTAGTGGCATATTGTAACTTTCTTCTGTCAATTCTCTGATTACGGGTGTTTTTCAAATACATACAGCATCTGCCAGGAAGATTATTTTTGGGGTTTCACACCATATTCGGCTGCTTGTACAAATAACAGATAACATTTTTTGTAAGCACCTAGACGAAGGTGCCACACAAACTGCCAATTGTGACATGATATTGTGCACCCATTTCGAATGTTATCAGCCCATTAAATGGCCGTTATCAGTTGTTATCACTATCATTATTGATGGTACCATTATGATTCAGACAGGGCAAAATGCATCTACCTGCACGTTGTGAAACGGTCACAGTTTTAGATGTGGTTAACATTGTGAATTGAAACAAAAATACTTGGTTAGGTTTAGGCAACAAAACTACTGGGTTAGGTTTAGGAAAAGATCATGGTTTGGATTAAAATAAGTATGTCTGTTACGTAACTTAAGTTACGCATGTAAGCTACGTACATTACGTAAGTTAAAATAAACCAACTTGTTGACTTTTGGTTTCACACGGGACATGAAGCGGTCTTCTGGGTAAAAGTCCTGTGTTTGTTTGAACCATCCTTCTACCCCGATCTCCTCCGTATACAGATTTTGTCGCTCTTTATACTACGTAACCTGACTTCCCCCTTTGCTCCCGTCACAATAGAGTGCTGCAGGGATGACGTATTTTTGTAGGCCAACCAGGAAGTTATCATCGTCCTGGTTCCCTCAACCAAAAGCCAATGGGATTTTTCCATTGGGTTTTGGATTATTGCAGAAAATAAGCTCTGTGGCAAACACACGTTTATGATAATTACAAGTTTTGTTCAACAAGTGATCTCCACAAATGAACACCACTTCTATGATTTTTTACAGAAGTAAAAAGCTAGCGTTAGGCTATAAACGAACTACACCGCGGTTGCATGAGCGCTAGTATACACAACGAGGCTGTAAAGGTGGACGAGTCGACGTGATGACGTTTAGTAGTCTCACCTAGCCACTTGTTAGCAACCACCTTTCTTAAGACACATAACGGCTTAAAAATTCACGGGTGGGGTATGTTTTAATTTATTTCATGTCGTAGAACCAAATATTAAATTCTCTTCAGCTTGTGATAACCTTATTTCAGGCATCAACTAAAAACCCATTCAAAAAAACCCATTGACTTCGAGACGAAGGAACCAGAAGTCCTAAAATGCGAACTCATTTCCGGGTTTTAGGACTCATTCCTGCAGCACTCTATTACTACGGCCACTAGAGGTCGCCGCCTAACAATTTTGAACCTTCCTGTTGTGATCCAGTTACCAATAGAACGGCCTACTGAGCCAATTAGGAGGTAGAATAGGGCCATAATACCTCAAATCTCTGCTCCCGATGACAACTGATAACGGCCATTTAATGCGCTGATAACGTTCGGAGCTGGTGGGTAATGCCATCATAGTATGATAATTTACATGTTGTTATCCTCTTTTGGTGTAAATCGTAACAGAATTGATATATTTAGTTATTCAGCTATCGGCTCCCTTTAAGTTATTTCCTGTGATGTGGAAAAGGGTGTTGGAGTTGACAAGGTGTTGGTGTGTGGGTGGTGGAGGCCAGAAGGAGGAGGGGGTTGAGTGTGAGTGAGTATCTTTCAGTCCTTTTCATTTCAACCCTGACAAATTTGCCTTTTCTTTCAAGTTCTCCCTCCTCAGCAGACTCTTGTTTGGCCGCATCACAGTCCCTGAGAGACATCGTCCGATTGCCTGTCTACTGTGGATGCCCACCCCCACACACCTCACACGCGTCTGCCTCTCCGACCTGTCTACAACAGCGCTCTATTGAGATGCTTTTCCTCTAAAGTAGGCCGGTGTGGGCACTGGCTCTAACCCTAAGAGTCATTGAAAACAAAATAACAGCCGAACATTCCTCGTGCTGTCATTTACAATAGCCACACAGCTTGGCAGGACCTTGTTTTACAGTTCGCTCCAACCAATCGATCCGTGGCTTTCATCGTCGCTGTGGCTGCCGCGGTTGTACTGGAAACACATTTCGCACTCTTGCACTTTGTCTCTGCCTCTCAATCTCTCTTTCCTCTCGCTGTAACCCCATCCTTCATTTACTGTCTTTTGTCTTTTTTGTTCTCATTTTCTCTCTTTCCCCCCACTGTCTCAGGGGGTGGCCCTCTTAAATAAACTGATTTTCTTCTTGCCGTCATTGGATAATACGAAAGCTACGGAGGAATCGGCCATAAGATACTCAATCAATCAATGCTCTCTACAATCCTAGTTACCGCTCCCAGAAGTTGCTTTTCCCCAATGCACATCTTCTTAGATAATTGTTTATTATGGAACCTAATGTGGAGATTGAGTGATGCCAGGCAGCGTGGCCACTTCTGCCTGAGGATGAAGACAGTTATCCACTAAAGTACACAAAGGCAGTTTCGACTTGTACCAATAAAAAAGGTCAAATCCTAATACATCACGCTACAGAAACACAGCTGCACACACAGAACAGAAACGGGAGGCAGCAGCTAGTAGCTGTCACCCAGTATTTTAAATAAATGGGCGCCTCCTGCCCTGTCCAACGAGCCTGCTAATTGTATTTTCTCTTACTTGGTGGCGTTTGTCGGGCCCCATCAGTCTTCTGTGGCATGTATAAAATGACAGTCCACCTAGTTGACATTGTGAATGGTAGTCAGGTCAGGGCCCCGCTCTCCTCGGGGCCAAGAGGTTTGCTCAAACATTTTGCTTTGCCTCATTAATTCTCGAAGAAAAGAGGAAGGCAAGACTCAGCCCTCCATTATTTTTGGCTAGGTGCCATACCCTTTGCATTATGTGAGGACGGACAAGACGTCTGTTCCAGTTCCTGTGTAATTCAGCCCATGGGTATATTCAGCAGGGGTGAGAAACTACAGTAGAAAGAAACTGCACTAGAAAAGCGATGTGATCATTCCAACCTAAGCCTTTATGTTTTTTAAATTGATCAGCTTTAGGGATATTAACGACGAATCAACGATCGATTAATGGGTCGTTAAGAATTTGAATGAGCACCTGAAATTGAATCATTATCAAATAAATTCTAAATATGAGTAGAATGGTGTATTTACCAGAGGGCGCTTAGAGAGGCGGTGGAGGTCATTCAGCCACGCCGAACCAACATGCTGAAGGTGATGCGCCCGACAGAGACGCTCAGTCAGCAGCGTTAGGAGCTGCAGCCGTGCATCAGGCTTCCGCCATGGCTCTGGATGGCAGCGTGGACACCGAGGTTGAGAAATTTTTACGGGATACTAAGCCGACAGACTAGTGGAAAGTCAACGCGAGCCTTCATTCATAATGTTGACATTCAAATTATTATTACTAATGACTAACAGAAATATTGCGTGCAGTCCACCTTCTCTCTCTTTCTCCCATTCTGTAATTGTCTCAATCCTCAGTCCAAAAGTCAAAATGTATTGAAAAAAGATAGATATAATTCTTTCCAAAATTCCCAACAGGTTTTTATCGAACCAAATATTCTGCTTCAAGCCATATTTGTTGGCGTTTAGTCTTTCAAAAACAACATTCACTACGGTCAAAAACTGTTTTCTTCCCGGCTTGTACCTGTATTAACGGGGCGGTCTAGCAGCGGTCTAACAGTACCAAGAACAACAAGAACAGGCAGAAATCGAGACACTGTGAGTCTGAGTTATTTGTTAGGTTCTATTCTCTTGTTGCAGCGTTACATTTAGTTGCTTTTGAGCGTCTTTCTTAGATTATTTTTATGAGCGCGCTCCACATTTAATCTGATATTCAGTTATATTCAATGTGTTTAATATGTCTAGGCCTATATGTTTCATAGGCTATGCAACGCTGTGTTGCTGTGGAAATAAGGCTTTGATTGAGGAAAAAAAACACATTCGGTATTGTTTGGTTTATGCACAATTTGTATGTTTTTTTTTTAATCATGATTAATCGATTGATTGATGTTAGTGTTACCAATGATTGATTAAGGAAAGTGCTTAAAATTTGCATCCCTAATCAGAATTGCACTGAATATCGAACATGATGCAATAAAATAACCTTTTGAGCAATTTTCATTTTTGCAACTCCATGTTGGGTAACGGATCGCAAACATTTCCATCGTCATGCTTCAAAAGTTGTTTCCTTCTTTGGCTGATTACTGAGCAGAATATTCTTTTGTGACATTTGGAGCTGAATGCCTTCAGTTTGCCGAGGCTGGTGTAACCTTTTCCCTGTCAGTACTTTAAGTGACATTTTTCTATCAATAGATAACTCTAACATATCAAGTATTTCTGACAACTCTCCGGACAGTGAACAAAGGGATCTTTGGGCACGTGGATGATTGTCATTTGTTAGCATGTTCACAAATGAAACGTAATGGCGCGGCAAATCACCGGGCCGCGCGCTCACTTCTTCTTCTCAAATGTCAATGTAACACCGTGTGAATATAAACGCTTAATAACCGCTAGTGGCAAATAATGGAATGTGGACGAGGCATTTGTAGTGCTGACATTTTAGATCAGTGCTCATATGTGTTCTGGGAAGGCTGTAAAACAGCTAATGTGTTCGAGGGTCCCAGCGGCTTAGAATGCTGCTAAACTGAGGAGAAAAGCAGAGAGGGGAGTAAGGGAGTTGGAAAGCAGCAGAAGGAAAAGTAGAGGCAGGAGGAGGAAGAGTGAGAGGGAGAAGAAGAGATGAGTGTTTCTTTTTTTTTTTTAAATCCTCGGCTAAGAGAGCCACAAAAAGAGAGAATTACACAGGAAGAAAAATTGCCATTGTCGCAGGCAGAGACAGTGGTAAATGGTGCGTCATTTTGCAGTAATTTACAAATCGCGGAGTGGAAACAAAATTAGATTAAGTGGGTCCGTTGAAATGGACCTGCTACACATCACTATTAATTATGTGGCTGTCAAGGGTAAAGATTATTTATTTCCATGGCAGAGAGTGAAATCGTGTCGTAGGTGACTGCTTTGGGGGGTTTTAGGGGAGTCATTTTTCATGTGCACCTGCACCTCTACACATAACAACAGGGAACACGGATATTCAATCAAAGGCCACTAATGTCTACATTATCGTTCGGGGCAATAAATGGCTTAACCTGACTTATGGGAAATAATAGGCTCAGCAGAGGTTGCAATGTCAGTGCTGACATTAATGAGGGAGGAATTGTTTGCCATGCTCTGAATGGCCAGATAAATGTTGTATACAAAAGCTTGAGTGAATGAATGTTGTGCCTAATGTTCAGTGACATGATATAACTCAGACTCCAGGATTCATCGCACAATTATAGGAAGGACAAACGAAAAAATAATGTAAACTGAGGGATGTTTACTGAACATTGTGCTCTTCATCATGCTTGCCCACTTCTCCGGTGAGCAGTCATGAGGTCGAAACTGTGTCAGAGCATACAATGATCCTATTCACAGTTCATCCCTAGTGCAAATACTGCACCTGGAAAGCTGCGGAGACTCTACATAACCATGAACACAGACAGATGAGTCGATACTGTTATTCGTCTTTTCGTACATAGGGTCAAGGCAACACAGGCTGTCGCAGTGTTAGTTCAATTGGATGGATAAGGATCACTGAATGAAAAACTAAATAGAGAAAGATTTTTTTAAATGTATCATGCTCGTAGTGTTTTCATACAGTATACATACAAAGCTCTCTACTGATATCTCCAATTAAACACACCCAGAAGCTTTTGCGACTGTTGTGTGACAGCCAGACTTGCAGGAGTAAAGAAATACAGCAGCATTATGTAATTAGGATACAAAAAAAGGTAACTGTATTTTGTTACAGTTGCAGAAAAAAAGACGTAATCACTACTACTGATACATTTGGTAAAAATTGGGATTACTTGCAGGATTACAATTTCAAATTACATTGTATTTTAAAGTAGGGATGCGCCGATACACGATCAGATATCGGGCCGACACTGGTTCAAATAGCTGGATCGGATATCGGTGATAATGGGTCCGATCTATTCAATTCAATTTTATGTTTGTATACTATATACATTATATACTGGAATTTTAATGTTTAAGTTTTTGCCAATTTGTTGCTGCATTAAAAAAAATTTAACTCCTGTTAATTTTGAAGATTTTTTACCAAGTTGCTGGTTTCCGATTTATTATTTTAATAATAAAGAACAATTAAATAAATGTATATTTATGTATTTATTTGTTACATTTTGTTTGACGAAGTTGGGAAAGCAATGTTTAAGTCAAGACTGATGTTGCCTTACACATAAAAGAATGATCCCAGTCACTTCCACACAGTGAGGCATACAGCTTATTAATGAAACACCGGTATCGGATCAGTACTCAGTATCAGCCGATACCCAAAGCCCAGGTATCGGTATCGGGACTGAAAAAGTCGGATCGGTTCATCCCTAATTTAAAGAACGATATGTACTACCATGCACATGTGCACACATTACAACACCCTAACCCTTCACGACACGAGTCTCACACAATGGCGTCTAACGTTAGTGAAAAAAATGCTTTAATTGGGTGGAAATTACACCATTATTTTGTATTTAAAGCAGAAAGGGCAAAAACATCACAGTACAAATCATTCTTTTTGCCGTGAGGCACCCGTAGGAAATTAGCGAACCGCTAATCTTTTTCTACTTTATTATATTTCAAGTTGCATCCGTTACAGATTAGTCACATGAAAAGGTCATGATAAACCGTGTGCGAATGGAACAAAAGGAACGAGATAAGTCAGCAGCGGCAGCAAAGAAGAAGCTGTTGGTGTGTCTGCGGCATGACTGTGGCTGAAGGAGGGCAGAGGTGACACTCTGCACTCAGAGCGTTATTTTTTTCCCTTCTTTCGGTGATGTACCATGTGAATAGATGATAAAACCTACTAGTGGGTGTAGTAGGCCCCTATTGACCCACATCCATGGGGCTTATAGCGACTGATAACGACTATTTAATAGCCTGACAACAGTCTATACGGCTGTACACTCGTTCTCACAGCACAGTAGGGCGGGACTTGCCACGCTCAGAGCAAACATCCAATCACAAGGACACATAGATGTAATGAGTACTAGCCAATCACAGCAGAGTAGGCAGGACTTGCCTCAAATCTGGTGGGTTTGCCGTACTTTTCAACCTTTCAGTAATGCATGCAAGCATTAGAAGAGTTTGCGGTAGTTCTCCTTTTGAATAAATTAAATATATAGTGCTCTTTCTTCCACATCATTTTTTTTACATCCTCTTGCATCCACAATTTGGAAGCAACACATGACTTGCTTTGTGGCCTTCACGGGCCCAGCCGTCAGACAACACCGTTAGCTGATAGGGTAAGCCCCTGCTCCACTCTCCATCTGCTTGGCAGGCTGTCCCCAAGTCATTAGGCCCCCGCATGGGTACCCAGCTGGGGGGGAGTGGAGTAGGAGGGGACGGGGCTGGCCCCAGTACGCCTGGCACTGGCCATCCAGAGGGGGGCATCTGGCAAGGCAGCACCCCGGGTCAGGCTATCTGAGGAAGGAGCACATCGGCGGGCGCTTCATGGATGGCTCACTGTCTGTCCCTGGCAGCTTGTCATTTATCACTGCTGAGCAGCGATTTCAGGTGGGAACGTGATTAATTTCACTTTACCATTCTCAGAAATAAGCCCTATAAATCATCCTAAGCTCGGCTCGTGTGCAGGTTTTCGTCGTCGGCCAATCTGACAAATCTTTACCTGGTCCCTGCGCCCTGCTCAGGCCTTGTCTCGCCTCTGAGGTTGCGGCAAAATAGAGTCTGTGTCAAACAGACAGCTTAGTGATGAGAAGTGTCCACTTGAAGGCAGACATAAAGAAAAGAGAGACAGAAGCACATTCACACACGTACATTCATACGGCTCACATAAATTTAAAAGACGTATTAAGAAAGTGAGACAGAGGACGTGCACATGTCATCAGCAAATATTAACACCTCCTCTGTCAATCTAATCTTCACACATCTGACCATCTGTCCTTTCTAAATGAATGACAGGAGGAAAAGGAGGCTGAGACATGATCAAATGGAACATGCTGATGATGTGAACCTGTCAGCGGAGTCTGTGGATGTAGGGGGGTTCTAGTTTATAACCAGAGCCACAGAACACATCACATCTAATATGTCAGAGGTAATAAAGAGACTCTGGTGATAGGTGGCAGACTGCCAGCGTGTCAGACAGGTACCCTGTTATGAAAGGCCTTTCTATTAATTTTACAGATGTGCTGCTGTTTTGTGAGTGATTTAACTGGTTTTTAACAAGACTTCCTCCCCCTTTCACCCCGTGCCTCGCTCGCTTTCTCTCTTTGTAAAGGTTGATGGAGGACTCAGTTCACACATTCAAAAAAGTAGAAACTGGAAAAGTACTTTTTTTACTGAGAGGTAAGACTAGATGTGTGTATTTTGATCCACCGTAAGAAGTGTATTTAAAAAAAAAAATAAAAAAAAAAGCATGAAAATTTATTCGTTATAGTTTAGAAACTACAGATTTTTGGAAATTCACCCTTAAAAAGGCACAGTTGTATTTTTCTAGCAGGTATATGAAATGCGAAAAAAGTCTACACTGTTAACTGTTTAGAACTGTATCATAGAGCCCATTTACACCTTGCATTAACATGAGATCTATATCTGGAAATGCATGTTAAAGAACACCTATTATGCTTATTTCCAGGTGCATACTTGTATTTTACTAGATAAATAGATGTATTTCTTTACTAGAACATGTTTACATGCTTTAAAGTTCAAAAAACGCTTTTACTTTTCTCATACCGGCTGTGCTGAAAAGGGCAGTCTGCTCTGATTGGTGTGCTGGCCCACTCTGCTCTGATTGATTATCGGGACCAAACTTTTCGGACTCCGCTCCAGCTCCGCTCTAACTAGCTTTTTTTGAGGGTGTGCCAAACTAGCCGCTAGGCAAAGTGTGTTACTTGGTGACATCACCATGTTACGGAAGAAAAGGCGGGACTTCAATCGAGTCATCTCCCTCTTGCGTGGACTTTGGGCTTTGTAACTTTGCAGACCTTTTACATGCACATAAAACTACAGTATTATACAATTGCACTGTAATTGGATCTCAGCCAGGTGTAAATGCAATCCTTACAATGCAACCACATTGTTTAAAAAAAAAAAAAAAATGGTCCAATAAATCTTATTTCAAAAGTAAAATTAGAAAAGCTCACCAGAGCACAGGGTTCAAACCCCAGCTCATCCAATCAAGTACTTGATTCTGTACTAGCGACTCTTACTGGTTGGCCGAGAAGCCAAAATTGAGAAAGGTATGTGCTGGTTAAGCTATTCTGAAGCTCGTTTCTGGCTGGTGAATAAAAGCTACCATTTATAGAAAAAAGGAAGAAGCAAACAGCGAGTGTTGGCAGCAGCAGTGATTGTAGTGCAAGTGATGTGACAATTTTAATTTTGGGAAATGAGGCACACTGATGCAATGCACTGTTTAAAAGCTGCACTGGGTAGAAATGGAGCAAATATGATTTAAAAAGCTATTTTTATAAAACGGTCACTATATCCTGACAGCAGTACATGACAGGTAAAAAATCATTAGCCTCTGTGTCCTCCGGTGCTCCTAATGGCATCTGCAAGATTTCACAGACCGGAGGAAAACAACTAATCAGAGCTGAACTGGAGCCTGCCATCTATGAGCAGCTGTCAATCACTCACAAACTCCGATCAAACATGAATCAATATGCTGTTACTGTTATGTATATTTCTAGCCTCAAATGTTTTCAGAAACATCTTGTAGTGTACTGTTTAGCTGTAAAATGAGAAAGTTTGTGACCCGGCAGCCATGTTGAGATCAGTTGAGGAAATACCAAGCACCGCCCACCAGCCAGAGCACAGCCGATAGGAACACTCAATAGGAACGCTCTCTAAAGCCTGTAAACAGAGCCATGAGGAGGTGCAGAAGTCTAAGTCTCTGAGCACTTGAATTACAATATGTTGAAAAGTTATTATGGATTTTTTGCCCAATAATGCAAAAAACATTCTGCCTACTGCTGCTTTAAAAGGTACATTTTCATCACTCGGGGTACATAACTGAAAGGGTACCACATTGCACCTTTCTGCTCTACTCTTCTCTTTTCTGAGAGTGTATTTTTATAAGTCTATAATTGACGTCTCCATCTCTGTGGAAATTACTCATCCTCCCGTGAGATTTTTTCCCCCTTCTTTAACCTCCTGATACCAATCTTTTTTAATTAAGTAATGACTTTCAAATGAATCTCAGATCATGTGTGAGAGAAGACACTTATCCTTAAAAGTATCTGAGGCTTTATGGATTAATTCAGGAGGAAGGGGGCCATGTGTCCTGCACATTAACAATCCCTCTATTGCTGTTGCTGGAAGAGGTATAATGGAGCATTATATGTAGGAAAAGCTGCAGCGGAAGCAGTCAGGGATTTTCCCTGTGATGGCATAAAAAAAAAGGAAAAAATCATTGACAGTGACAGATAAGGTGTGTGTTGTATACAGCGCTGCAGTTACCTGCAGTTACAGCGACTTCACGTACACATCTGATTGCAATAAGAGAAGTCAGTCCATTTTCAGCTGTGCCGAAATCCATATTCACCCTAACAATATCGCTCTGGACTCCCTGGTGAGCTTAACAAATGCCACACAATCAGTCCTCTCCAGCCTTTGGCTATGCCCACAACATTTATTCCTGCACTAAACCAAGCGAGGCCAATCGATTGGCCTATACTGTGGTCAGAGCTTCCGTCAAAACGAAATACAGACCCTGTTTCCCTTTCCCCCAAAAAAAAGAGAACATGAAAAAGAAATCACATTTACAGCACGGAAAGAAGAAAGGCTAGCGGAGGAGGTGAAAATGATGAGAGTGAAATAAAGGATTCTTTTGCCGCACAAAAGATCTGAGTGTTTCCACTTCCATTTCCTGATCTTCAGCTTCTCTTTCTCTCTCTGGCGTGCCGCGGTGCAGAAGCCAGATTGCATGACTAAATAGTCGTGTAGAGCTTACTCTATTTGATATTTATATTCCCATTGAAGTGTTCTTGTTCCTGAAGTTTTAATTGGGTGCTAATAAATAAATCATCCAGTCTCTTCCTCAACAGATGTGCAAGTGAGCGTTATGCTGCATAATATCGGTCCATGCAGGTGTGTGTGCTTGCCTCATGTCACTGGTGCATGGGATGAGCTGTACCAGCCAGGCCCCCTTAATCTGGTGTGCTGTGGCTCAGTGAAAGACTACATAACAGAGGGATGTGACAGGACCTGGAAATGGATTTCTGTTTGCTGTGACCTGTTTTATGTGGGAGAAGTGCTTTACACATCTGCGGAGGTTTATTTGTGATGTACGGTGGGGCTTCGGCGCAATATCTAACTTTCACTCAGTTGAACTGGACTTTTGAGTGAATTAGCATCCATATGGTGTGTCACAATGAATTTTAAGAGACTTGATATAGATGTTTAGCAGTAGGTCAAAGAGGCATACTGTAATACTACCATTGCACCACTTGGGATAGGCACCGATTTGGTGCCCTATAGGCAAGATTTTAGCTGGTGCCCCTCCGACTCTCTTTTTTTTGTGTGATCGGAAAGCGAACCCTGCCGGGAGGTTCTCAGTGTTATTTTTGTGCATACAGGATTGACCAGGTTCTTAAACCGCTTATTATATAGCTACCATACTGACCTTTATTATGAGACAAAAAAAGAATTAAAACTGACCAGAGTGCACAACGTATAAAATTATATATGCGAGATTAGACATGGACAGAGAGACAGACACACACAGAGATGCACACGCATGCACACACACGACTGAATACATAATCTCCTGGTGGAGATAAAAATGACAGTTAGATAGCTTTCAGACCATTTACAAAATATGATGTGCTAGAAAGAGCTCTCCAACGTCAAAAACAAGTATAGGCTACAATTTGGAAAAGGGCTACAAACCTTAAGCAGGTTGTAGAAGGCATTGTATATTGTTGTGCTACAAAACAACAAGAAAAGCTCATTCAAAATAACAGTTATTGTAACTAAAAGACCTGAAGCGAGACAGTCAGAATTGCATTCAACATTGTTTCAGTGTAATGTTTATTCATTATAATTTGTTCATCTTGGAACTTAAACCCCCCCAAGAAAACCAAACTATCTGCATGGTTACACGAGTGGTAAATGAACAAAATGTACAGTACAACATGACTGTACAGTCACAGGTGTGCTGTGACGTTTAAGGACAAGAATGAAAGACTTGTTCGCTATTTAAAAGCTTCCCACACCCATGGTGCACCCACATTCATTTTTTGTTGTATTGGACATCAGGACTGTGGGTGTGTACAGACTGTGCTTGATTTGACTCATTTGATGACATTGTTGCACCCATTACAGCTGGACAAATAAATAAACAAATGCCATAATTTTTTACAGGACTTTTCAATAAATGATAGCTTTATCATTTTATCAGCAGATTAAGTCTAGTGACCTCCAGCTTCAACAAAACTTCACCCAACTTTAGCTGAGCAGAAGTCTGTTCAACTAGAATAACTGCAAACACCTTTGTAGGATTGTGTGTGGGGAGGATCACACGTTTCATTGCACAGCACATTTTAAATGCCACATTTTACACAAACTAAACTAAAAACCAGAGACACTATAGTGGTGTTACAATCTGCCATCGACTATCGGTCTGACGACGGATAAGCCTCTGGGGGCATGGGGCTATATTTCTGGGGTTCCGGTGTAGCCAGCGGATATCCGGGCCAAGACTTCATCTACCGTGCGCTGCTCATTGTTTACAGTCCGATTTGCAACTTGTGATGCAAGACTGGAGTTGGAGTTGAGAGACGACGTGTATGACCAGATTGTTTCACAAGTAGCCAGTTTACAAGCTAATTCTAAACCAATAAAAAGCTAAATCGTCGTCAGAAGATAGCTGGTGGGTTCCCAGATTGCATTTCGGCCAATGTGTTCCGCCTCTTCTCCTCTCCAAACGGACTGTTGACCTGCATTCAACCAAAGCCTGCTTTTTTTATGATATTTCATATTTTTTATGAGTCATTTTCTGACAATGTTGATCTACCACATTGTTTGCCAAATATTTTTTGACAACTTAATTTATGCTAAATTAGGTACATGTCTATAGTACAGAGAAGATGAATCCAAATGGTGTCGATGATTCCCTGACCTTTCCTTTTATGCCACTGGCAGGTCAAAGTTTTCCTGTGAAATATCTCAACGTCTACCAGATTTATTGGAATCAGATTTTGTACAGACGTTGATGGTTCCCAGAGGATGAATCCTTGATTTTGAACTTCCCTGACAAAAGAACATGGCAAACATTGAACCTGCTTTACATCAGCATGTTATCTCTACAGCCCCACAGAGCCACGAGCATGGCTGCAGAGTCTTGCTCTAGTACGCAACTTTGATGTGGAACTACGCAACCTGGGAACACAAACGGCAAAAGTCCTTCGTCTACCGGTAAACATCACCAACACAGCTTGCAGTGTGTTTTACTAGACATTTCCCCTTTCTGACATGGATTAAAAATATGGAAATGACTGAGACTTCAACAAAGTTCAGGAAAGTAATTAATTTTGAGGGAATTAACTTTTCCAACTTATATTACACTGTAGCAGGAAAACATAATGAACAATCTAATGAGACTGTTCTTGTCTTCTGGCAACTTATAGTGAAACGTTGAAGTCGCTGCATGGATGAATGAGCAAAAAAATCTTTGTGTGTGTGTGTGTGTTAACATGTGGGTAAAAGTTTGTTTTGTGTGTGCTGTGGACTGTAAAACTGGCATTATACTTTATTATGTTTGATCCTTCTCTCCCTATGTGCATATAGGGTTGCATGAAAATATATGTTATTTTGAGCCATCATGGAAAATGCTTTCCTTTTGTATGCCTTCTTTTCAGAACATGGCCCTTCATTTGTGTGCAACCACGTGTGTAGGTGGAATTGTAAAATTGTGGAAATGTGGTATAAAGGCATCTTGCCAACCAGAATCCAGGCGGGCTGAGGTCATTGTATGAAAATGCATGCGCACATGCTGTTTACTTCAGCCTCCCACCCTGCCTCTCCCCTGACTTCCCACATCCAAACACCTGGAACCTGGAATGAAATGGCCTGGTCATGAGAGTGGGCAGCAGTCACCGCAAGATAAAATTCAGTGATGTTGTCAAAAGCCAAACGTTGCCAAAAGGTTATAATGGAAGATGGCTACCAGCTGAGTATGCCCACCCTCTGCCTAATTAACATTGACTAATAAAGTAACAGTTGCGCAGCAGTACTGCATGTTCACTTCATCAGATACGTCCACACTGTTAGAGAGAAGAAACAGTTCGCTGTGGGTGATAATTTTTTCTTTACACTAGTGCAGTGCCCGTTCGGAGCGCGTGCTCGTCCGGAAGGGGCCGATAGCTTGGCCCTCAGAAGTACTGCTTGCAGAGTTGTCGAGAACGCGGTATGGCTGCTTGTATTGGTCAAGTGTGAAGTTGATTGGATGAACAGTTCTCAAGATATGCAAAGGGCAGTCATACATACATACATACACAGACAGACAGAGATTCCTTCTTTTATAATTAGATGATGCTGCTACAGCGCCACCTAATGACCAAACGACACAAAATTCCCCATTGTCTCTCAGACATCATATCTACACATGTCCACCAAATGTGGTCCCAATAGCACAAACTGTTCATGAGATATGACATTTTTTTTGTAATATAAGCGCTGCCCACAGCATTTGAGCTAACTTTGAGGGCCAACTGTAGCAAAACTGTATGGAACATCAACAATCCACATAAGTAACTTTTTCTGGCTTGGTCCAGAGATGTTCTGTTCCAAATTTGTTGACGATGCTCAAAATGTGTAGGAAGGGCAGTGAAAAAACAAATTTGGAGAAAATTCAAAATGTTGGAAAATCCATCTAGATGCAAATGGGCGTGCATGGCTTCTATGGATAGATTCATCTTGACCCACAAAATCCAGGAAAAAAATCGTTCTTTCTGAGAATCACGGTTCATAAGTTACGGGCCAAAACGTAAAGTTCATAGTTATAGCGCCACCATCTGGCCAAATAGCGCCACATTCGACACTCTTGGGTCTCCAGCAATACACCCGCCAAGTGTAAAGAAGAAAGGATGAATGGTTCTCGAGATATGCGAAGGATGGACAGAAAGACGGACAGAGATTCCTTACTTTATAGTATAGTGGTCCTTATTTTTCATATTCTTTCTGTATGAAGATATCTTCATCACACTGGAGTAAAATGGTAAGAATCCTCATTACCTTTAGTTTAATATGTAGAGACATCCTGACAGCCAACAGTTTAGCAGTACACTGACATGAATAACAGACCTAAACACGGAGGGAGAAGAAACTGTGCAAGACGGTGGACTGTGCACATACTGGAACTCAACTGCACATATTAAAGTTTAATTTGAAATGCAAGCAAAGAAACAGCACCAAGTGACTGCTGCTGCCAGACATCTTTAAAAAAGAGAAACACAGGGGTCCAGGCATGAAGCTGCGAAAGCTGAGATGGCGACGAAGTCTTTGTCTCTGTAAAGCGTCTTGCTGATTGCTTACGTCAAAGCCAGTGACCCAAGATAACCACAGGGCTTGGGGTTTCATATGATTTCTTTTTGTTGGATCTAGGCTTGCCTTAAGGTTTGTGGTGTTTGTTTTTCTATGGAGACTACAGACTAAGACTACAAATGGCTACACTGAGAAAAAGCCATAAAAATAGAGCACCTAACAGAATGGAAGGCCCTTGCTGTACACTGTGAAGCTAGTTATTCATCTCTCTCTGTTCAGGACATCCTACCCCATCACAGGCAGCCCTTACTGTACCTGCTTATTAATTTAAAATCATTTGCTGCACCTCCAGGGGGAGATAAATGCCAGGTGCAGAGACAGGGCAGTGGTGAACCTATAAAAACTATTACGGAGGCCCCTTCCTCACCCCTATTGCCATGGCCTGATAATAGCCTCACTGCAGTGGTAAAGCCAAACCGTGAGAGAGTAAGGTGTTTGTCTCTCTACCTCTCTCCTGCCTTCTAGGCTCTGCTGCTGAATTAGGGACACACGCACACACACAAAGGCAACTGTTCAGCCAAGTTGCGTAGAGCCCCCGCACTGCCCAAGGGCCCGCCCACCGGCCCGCCCACCCATGTCAAAATGCCGCCGCAAATGTTGTAAAGGCCATGAAAGGATGGCATCAAAGTGGCATTATCCCTCTGGACAAAGGAAAGCAAGAATAAATACATAAATAACGACTGCATGACAGGACTGTAGGATCAGCGAGCAGGTAAACCGGGCTAACTCCTGTTTTCTCTCTGAACATGTTAGTGTTGAAGAGGCTTTGCTTTTGGCAAAATAAAACGCAACATTGGATTCAGCGTTAGGACCCCCGACAGCTGCTTACCGAAAAGCAGTTGTATAAGCTCGACTAGGTGACAGCCGATACCTCTCACCGCATCAGATGTTGTTATTCACAGTATCGGAACACACTTATTTGTCCCATATTACGAGTATGAGAGAATAATATAAGCACATTTTCAATGGCTTTGCTGATGGAGGCTTGTGAATGCACATGATGCCAATGTTCCCAAAGTTGTGTCACTTTTCACTTTTCAGTTAAATAATGTCATGGCTGTACAGGATTTTGAAGGCACTAAGAAGAGGAGATGCTGGAGTGTCAGCCACTACAGTACTAGCACAAAGTGCAGCTAGCCTCAGGTACATGCAGAGCAGATTTCAGTGGTAGTGTACGTCGTCATTGCCGTGTGCCTTTGTGATTTAAAGAAGCAAAAGTCAAAATGTGGAAAGGAGTGCAAGAGGAGAAAAAGTGTGTGTGATTATTGTGGAGGAAAGTTCTGAGGTCGGCAGTACTGGTGGACTCAAACTGCATCACGTTTTCTTCACTTTCCAGTGGAGAAAACGTGATGCAGTGCCCTCTAGGGTGCCCTACCAGTGGAGAAAATGTGGTGCAGTGCCCTCTAGGGTGCCCTTCCAGTGAAGGAAACGTGATGCAGTGCCCTCTAGGGTGCCCTTCCAGTGGAGAAAATGTGATGCAGTGCCCTCTAGGGTACCCTTCCAGTGGAGAAAACTTGATGCAGTGCCCTCTAGGGTACCCTTCCAGTGGAGAAAACTTGATGCAGTGCCCTCTAGGGTGTCCTTCCAGTGGAGAAAACTTGATGCAGTGCCCTCTAGGGTACCCTTCCAGGGGAGAAAACTTGATGCAGTGCCCTCTAGGGTCCCCTTCCAGTGGAGAAAGCATGATGAAGTGTCCTCTAGGGTGGCCTTGAAATTTAGAAAACATGATGCAGTGCCATAAAGGCTGCACTACATGCTAGAAAACTTGGTGCCCCACCGTGTGCAGCTGGTGCCGTTTTTATTTATTTTTTCTTGCCCCTGCCCCTCAAACAGCCTGAGTCTGCGACTGGTCGGCAGCATAATTTGAATTCAACTTCAGAACAAACTAGTGAAGTCAAAGGCATCTGCTCTCCATCACAGCGACATTTGAAGACTTCAAAATAAAAGGTATGGACTTCTCGGTGAATGGCTCTGAAGCACATCACATATTCTCTTCTTTACTGAATCACTGGTAGGAGAGCGTCCCAGCAGATGTTTGCTCAGGACCCCAGGGAGCTTGGATTGGCACATTTTAGATTTGGCTGCTGAAAAGCATTTCATTCACAAACTATGTTGACAGAAAATCAAACCTAGAAGACAAACAGTAAGCAAGCATGCACATCATGGAAAAGATCTTTCGGTAGTTTCTTGAATTACAAATTTCGCCTCTCAGCAGTTCTTAAAACAGTTCCCTTCTGCATCTGCATTACCTCACAATGATGTAAGTTTCCCATCAAATAAAAGCCCCCAAAAAAGGTTTACTGTGATGGATTATCATTTATATTCTCAAGCAACTTCAAAGTCACAGAATTTCACTCTGAAGTAAAACAAAACTGCTAGAATGCAGGCAATTAATCCCATTGTATAGTATGCAGGGCTCTGAATAGTTTTCTGTGGACATGAAGACTGGAAGACTCCATTGAAAATTTCAGCAAACCTATTAAGGATTGTTTATGACAGTTCAAATATTAGAAAGTTGAGAATGTTAAAAAGTAAATTGAACTTCCCTTTAATTTTCTCCAAAAAAAATAACTTCAAATTATACATAGACAGGGTCACCCTGAACACAATTGCATTGGATTTTTTTTTTATATCAAACCTCTGAAGGACAACATTTAATTTATGAGTTTAAAAATGAGGACATATTCAATGTGTTACAATATCATTGAGCTGACTTTCCCTGTACAGTTAACTGTACAGTGAAACTATTTATGGTCATAGTCAGGGACATTTTGAGCAGAAATCCATTGCGCTTCTCAGCAAACCTATTACAGAAACTGTTTTATTATATCAGGACTTCTTTGGTGACATCACATATTCAACAAGGTGTAATATCAATGTCGCGGCGGATCGTTGCTGCAAAATTTGGAATGCCACTTCCAAAGTTTAACACGAAGAAACGAGAGAAACGGGAGGTTATGCACTGTTATGTAGCTGATAACGCCGTCCTGACCAACGGCGTCGTCGCGGGAGCGTAGCACCCACCCTCCGGTTCAACCTCAGCACTGTTATCTCTATCAGCACTTTCTCCTTGATTTGCACTGTTAGCGCCGATTAGCACCGTTAGCTGCAAGCCGCTGGCTTGCCGTCGCCATGTTGAGAGCTGTTTAGAGGCAATAGAAATACTCCCAATCCCGTATTTAGCACTTTTAATGATATTTTATAACTTGCAAGCGGGTCAGAAATCTACTTGCCCAAAGTCAATTTTTATTTGCCCCTATACAAACTGGTTTATTTATTAGTGGTTATAAAATAACAACAAAAGACTGAAATTAATTGTCATGTTTTATCCGATTTGCTCTCTAAATATACCATATTTACTAAATCTTTGGACTGTATCGGTACAGGCGGGGTCCATAGCTGTGGTTTTTGTTGTAGTTGCTCTTAATTGGAGTTGGAGATGTTTAGCAGAGATATATTTGGCGATACATTTTCTCTCTCTCGAAAATATTTCAAATAAACTATAAATTTCAGCTTTGTGTTGCTTCTACAAGTAGGTTTTACATTGCGGATGGCTATCAGCAACTTTTTGGGAAGCTGTAACTTTGAAGCAAGGAAATATTTTTTCCTGACTGTTTTTGGGTGAGTCATCTTTGAACATCCTGTGACACGTCCTTGGCCAATTGACAGATCACTTGCCTGCTCCACTTCTGCAGTGTAGACCTGGATACAGGCTTACGTGTCTCGACTCATCACACATATATTTCTTCTGTTGTAGCGACAATGTAATACAGTACAAGTCAGCAGAAAACTCTTGAACTCTTGTGAACTGGAACAACCTCATGCAGCCGTATAGAAACTCACTAGCCTAGCAACATTAAACCTACAAAAAAGACACAAGCTCACTTTGTAACAGAAGATTTTAAGAGAATAAGGCAGTAAAACATTGTTGCACTGACCTCTATGAAGATGGCAGAAAAAGATAATTTATTATTATCCAGTGTTCCATCAGTTAAACCTGCATTATTATACTGTATGTTTTGACCACTAGGGGGCAGCACAACAGGCTGTAAACACAACACTGATGGAAAGTCAGTAAACGGTTGCCTATTTACACGTCAAGCAGACACAGACGAGCATTAGCTTTCATTTAAATACTTTTTTTTTTATTTTCAAGTGGCTTAACAACTAGCTAGCTATCATGATGACATGAAAGTTCCAATGTAATGTTTTTTATTTATTTTTATAGTGCTCAATGTCTCTAAATTAGCTAGTTTTCACAAGTTTGACTGTAAATGGGCTACTTTCACCACCACTGGTTGGTTTACTTTTACAGCAGTACAACTTTTTCTATACAGAAATACCACTGGAATGAGATATTTCACTGTGTGTACAATTTTGTTCGGCACTCCTTTAAAGGTGCCAAAGAGAAAGCACTTTAGTGAATTCAGTTTATCCGAGCAATTCTTTAACACAACAAAAATGCAGTTAATATGCTAATATTCTATGTTGTTTTGCTTTTGTAATCATATTTGTTTAAAAATGATGATTCTTTAACCACATTTGTTGTGTGTGGCTGAATCTTTTATTAAGCCATTTGTTTTGAGAAATAATAGTCATGTATAACTTTTTCTAAAGTCTGATAACTAAGTATACATAGAAGTGTATATAGTGTATATGAACTCATATCAGGCATATGCTATGTAACTCAGTCCTATATATCTGCATGAATTATAGTTGTTTAAATAAGGTTTTTATGAACACCTTCTGAATATAGGCCAACACTTGTATACTCATTGTGAATTCCACCCACGCACCGTTTTCTACTATTGGATTTTTATCTTTGCGCTTGTTGTCTTCTTGTTAGTTTTTGAATAAGAATTTCCCATCGGCGTATATTCATTACAAAAGTTTATGGCCTATATAGAAATCAAGAGATAAAAAACAAAGATCGCAAACATTGCAGATGAAATGCTGAAATCTGGACTCGGCTGCTATCTCCCTACACTCTTGGGCTATTAGCATGGGAATCGAAAGACCAATGCATTGAGACTCCCACACATTTCTAATTCATCACAAAAGCTCTGTAGATATAGCCTTTTTCTAATTCTCCCTCTCTGACTTATATTGCATCTCAGCTTTTTCTTCACGCTTCAACACCAATGTTTCATGTTTATTTTTAGGGTGGCACAAACAAGGGAAAGGCTTTAAGGACTGAGATGAAAACAACTGACCATAAAGTGCACCGAAAATGAATAAACCATCCTCGATCTAATCCGTGACTTGTCATGGAACTACGTAGAACTCGCTGGGAGCCCGAAACACCCAAATCCCATTAAGCCTTTGTTGGGGGGAAAGGCTGACATTTTGTAGTCTAATTAAAACATTTTCACTAATGAATCTGTGATTGGTTAACAATAATTAACAACTGGCATGGGATGCTGCAACTGGGACATGACCACATAAACTGGCTCGCCTCTCAGCTTCGTCAATTTTTCTTTGACAAGTGAAACTATGAACTATATATAGGGGGAAAAAACAGGAAGGCGGAGACCTCTCTGATACATTATTATTCACATTACGGCCATGGTTACATATTCCTCTGAACTTTAATTATTCAAATTGTAAAAAGTGTCATTGCATGCTGTGCATAAATTAGATTAATGCAGCCATTAAATTATCAGTTGTTATCATAATCAGCCATTTAACCACACTGCTCTATGTGGGTGTTGTGGCAGCTGTGTTTGTGTAACTGTTTATACAATCATGCAGTCCCTCTGTTTCCTGCTCATTTGCATTTTCTCTGAATGTCTCCAAGCAACAAAGTGAGGGAGGAGGGGCTGGAGGGGCCTTAAACATCTCACCGACACCCCCCCGCCTTAGGATGCTCCCTTCTCTCATGTCCATCCCTCTCGCAGCTCTTCCTCCCACTCTGCTGTCAAGGCACATCCTTAGAAACCACCCGGGTGTCACCATACTTCTTCCTCCAAAGACACAAGGAGGGCAGACACTCTTTTAATCATCCCTTCTCGCCTCTACTCTTCTTCTCGGCGGTCAAAATAACAAAAGCTGTCACACAGACTCATGTCGTCTCCCAGTGATCATAACGGATAATTACCCTCCCCCCGGGACTCCAGTCCGGCCCAATCTCTCCCACGAGCGCTATTTCGCTGCGAATCCCCAGCACTTGTGAAATGGCTCTGTCTCAGTAACAAGCTCTGAGTGGCAGTGATTCAGTCAGAGATATAGCCGAGTCAGGCCGACCAAAAGTACATCAACCTCCCACCCTTATCCACTGTTTCTCGATTAAAAAAAAAAAAAAAACTCTTTCTTTTCTCTCAAAGAAGATTTATAAATCAATGAGACAGGGCGAGTGTCAGAAATTGTTCGGTGCGGTCGTTTCTCAAGTGGGACATCATCCTGTCCAGGTGACAGATTGGTCTGACCAAAAGGGGGCAGTGTTGTTATTTTGAAAGAAAAGGTAGGTGGGACTGACGTCTTGTCCGGCTGCTGCAGTGCGTGAGGGAGTGAGCAATTGAATGAGTGAGTGAATGAGTGAATGGGTGATTAAGTGAAGGGCGAGAGCAGATAACATGCTCACTGACTGACAGAGGGAAGCTGCAGCGATCAGCATCGATCCCGCCACACAGACCTCCAGCCTCGGCCAGTGGTTGCTCCAGCGGCCTCCGGGGCACAGCCAGATGCTGGATTATCAGCCTGAATGATTGCATCTCTGGGCAAATATTTTATCTCGTACAACACAAAGTGTTGGTTTCCCAACTATCACACAATATTCCTTACAGTCACTGCTTTTTTGCCTTGAAGTGGAGCCCTTGGATGATGTCAGGATTGCTTTGGATGTGCTGGCAAATATCAAAAAGATTCTAAATATACCCTTTACTGTATTCATGATGTGTGCATTTAAAATAAGGCCGAGCACTGTAAAGCAACTGAATGAAGTTTGTCAAGTTGAAAGCATTAATAAGATGCAGATTAAACTACACCGGAGGGAATATATTGTTCGCAAGGGAATATGAAATGCAAAGCAACAAACAGAGAGAGGCTGCGTTTTTTTTTTTAAAGCGATTCATCAGACATCCATGATGTCCAATTTTAAGTGAGACCTGCCTTGGGCTTATATTTAGGGTATTCAGTGATGCTGCAGGTGTGCTAGAGTTATATGCATTCAAATAGTGTGAAAAGCTAATTCGCTTTTTTATCTTCATTGTCCGCAATAAAAAAGACAGCCAGGGAGGTTAAAGGGAATATGTAAGAGAATGAAAAGGCTGCTATTTTAAAATGATACAGTATAAATACAGCCAAAGTCAATACAGATGTATGAGTTTCAATTGCAAAGACTAGATTTATGGCAGAATATAAGAGTCGGTAACTATCAAACTCAATTTGTACAGTTTTGTCTCGGAGGGCTTTAGACCTCAAACTAAATCCTCCCAGATCATGCGGAATCACAGGCGGGAGGAATCGCAGGCAACCTTTATGATGAATGAAGCTATTCCAATCCCTCCTCGCCTCCTCCTCCTTCTTCGTCTTCTCTCTCATCTCTGCTGACATACCTTGTACCTACACGGCCAATCATAGTATAGAACACAGTGCAATCATCTTAGAAAAGCAATTCACTCCTTCCTGCGCCTGCACTTTTGGTGTCAGGATCGTAATTTGTAAACCACAGAGAAAAACTTCAGAGCCCCCGTCCAGAGGCCCGCTATTTAAGATCAGTAAACACCGGCCTGATGACGCCGTTGCTTCCTGCGATATCCCAAGTCAACCTCTCCCCCCTTTCTCCTTCAGCTCTCTCTAGGTCTTTGGATGAGAAGAGGAGGTGGAAAAAAAAAAAATGTTTCAAGAGAAATCTATAATCGAGATCCCTCATCCTACTCCCCCCCGGTGTGGCCAATTGGTATTCTGCAGGATCTTCCGGCCCCCTATGGTGTTCCCAATCTCCAACTAGGAAGGAAAGAATAGAGAGCTACTAAGCCCCTGGATGGAGAATGCCTAGCTGTGGATTAATGGGGAGAAGAACAAATGAAGTCCAGGAGAGGGTTTATATCTATCAATATAAAGTAGCAGATTAGGCATAGAGATGGCTGTGTCTCTCTATTTTCATTTGTCAAACTGTTTGGCCACATTACTCCATCGACAGAATCAACATCGCATGGCGAAATTAGAACGGGATCGATGGGTAGAGTGGGAGCACAGCATGTTCTGCATCGAAAAATACAGACACAAGGTTCTTAATCTTGGGTGTATATTAGGAGCACCGCATGTCGTGAAGTGATGCTCTGCAGGAGGACAGAATCTCACATAAACAATCCTTAATTTTCTCTGTTAAATGCAGCTTTTATATATTGGAGTTTGTATCAATTAAACATTGCTTTTTTTTAAATTATGTGATTGGTTGGATCGACCCAAAGATATTTGGGATATTGTAGATTCAACGTATCCTCATACAACGGTTAGTATGATTTCTCACGAAAAGTAATTCTTCATTTTTCGTATGTTTTCCTACGAATGTCGGATTGACAACAATCAGTTTCCGCTCAAGTATTTTCAAAATAAAACTACTTAGTTAGATTTAGGAAAAGGTCGACTTGGTTAGGCAACAAAACCTACTTAGTTAGATTTAGGAAAATATTGACTTTGTTAGGCAACAAAACTACTTAGTTAGGTTTAGGAAAAGATTGCAGTTTGAGATAAAATAACACCAGAAGTGGTGTAACTTAAGTACGAAAGTTGAGTGACAAAAAAATCTAAATTGACTTCTCGTTTCACACGGGGTACAAAAACTGGTCTCCTCTGCGAAAGTCTGGTGTTTTTTGACGCGGCGTTTGTCCCCCCCTTTATACTTCCTTGCTCATAATTACGTGGATGACATACAAATTGATTTTGTGGGATATATACAAATTACAGTGCATTACTTTTTGTGGGTACGAACAGTGTATGAGAACAGC
Source organism: Sebastolobus alascanus (assembly GCA_916701645.2). Taxonomy (NCBI): domain Eukaryota; kingdom Metazoa; phylum Chordata; class Actinopteri; order Perciformes; family Sebastidae; genus Sebastolobus; species Sebastolobus alascanus. The sequence goes on from CAKAOJ020000163.1 coordinate 586,163, forward strand.
CTGATAGATTACAACAACAGCACATTACAAGCAAAGTTTCTAATTAAGATAAATATGTGGTTAAAATATTTTTTTACTCAACAGAATTTCGCTTAATTTTCCTGTCACTACACAACATGTCATCAACTTAGCAAACAGCAAGGCTGAGCAGTGAGTGTACAGTTCATGAATCAATGATGTATAAAATACATTTTGAATCACAGATTCTCTCTAAAGAAAAAAAACCCAAACAAAAACTAAATGGTTTATTTGCCGACCATTCATCCAATTCAACCTTGGCTGGGATCAGCTTATAAAGCCTGTATTTAGAGGAGCCAACAGCAAATATAATCATAGCTAAACTGAAGGAGGAGTGGACATATAAGTCTTTTCCATCTTTAACCAGCAGAAAAGGAAACTTTTCTTGAAGGCAAAATGATTTGACAAATCATATCCTTGTGCTTTCTCTACCTTCATAGTTCATTATATTCATTGCTCCGAGCCTTGAAAGTGTTTTTTATTTTATTTTTTTCCTTCCTCTTTTTTTAACCTTTCAGGAGCTTTGAGAAGCTTCAACCTCTGTGCCCGTCTCAGACAACCTTGGTCGATCCTGTAATGAATTTAGCCGGCAGCAATAACGGTGCCAATCAATAGCAATCCGTGGTATGTCATTGACAGGTTAGACACTGTAATGTTTGGCCATGGCAGCTAGTCAAAGGAATCAAAGGAAGTCCAGCGGTTCTTATTCAGCACTTCAGACAAGTGTGCACACACTGGCAACCTCATCCCTGCTGACACCTACAGTAACATAGAAATATCAATACGAATATAATTCATCGATCATCCACATATAGGCTCTTTGATGCCGTATATGATGGCAAAATCACACCTGTGACCTACGTCACTTTAAGATGGATGGATGGCAAGAAAGAAAGCTAAGGTCTCTGGTGGACGTCTGCTTAGTTATCAGCTACCGTGCCACCAGAGCGGTAACTATCAAAGAAGCCTCAACCTTCAGTCCCAGAACCCTCAGAGTGGCATCGCTTCATCTGCCATGTGAACAGATTGTAATGAAACTTTGTTTGCTTACTTTCAACATTTGATTCATGCAAAGAAGCAGGAACAGGAGGCCACTCGGTTTGATTAAGTGGAGCTTTGAAGACACATGCTCCTTCTGGTGCAGTACACTCTCTTAGTTTATCCAAGCTAAGAGCTCTCCCTCTTTTCAAGCAAGTTCTGTTAAAATAACCTTTACTTGGGTTTTTAATTTAGATTTGTTCATGTTTGTGACTGTTGATTTTAGTTTAATCTTACTTTTATCAAAACTCAACTTAAAGGGGACCTAATATGTTTATCTTCAGGTGCATACTTGTATTTTGGGTTTCTACTAGAACATGTTTACATGATTTAATGTTCAAAAAACACTTTACTTTTCTCGTACCGGCTGCGCTGCGGCACCTCTTTTCACCCTCTGTCTGAAACGCTCTGTTTGAGCTCCTGCCCCGCCCCCCTCCCGAAAAGCCCAGTCTGCTCTGATTGGTTGGCTGGCCCCTCTGTTATGATTGGTCAACCGAACCAAACTCTTCGAACTCCGCTCCAGCTCTGCTCGAACTAGCTTAGTTTGAGGGCGTGCCAAACTAGCCGGTATGCAAAATGTGTTACTTGGTGACATCACCACGTTACAGACGAAAAGGCGAGACTTCAATCAAGGTGTTTCAGGCAGTTCAGGAGCTGTGTTTCTCCCTTTGGCCTGGACTTTGGGCTTTGTAATTTTGCAGACCTTTTACATGCACAAAAAACAATATAACACACTAAAGGAAAGAGAAAAAGCACAAAAGCATAATAGGTCCCCTTTAATGAATCTTCTACTGACACATGCAATTTAATTGTGTGTAATTATTGCTATGCCTATTTTAGTAGGCAACATGTGTGTAAGTATCAACAACTTGCTAGACTTGCTTTTCTCCTTTCTCTTTTTCACTTTTAAAGCCTCGAGTGATATATTAGCTTGTTTTAGTAGCTAGATTTGTTGTTGACAGTTGATAGCCCACGGACAACACCCAAACGTCTGGTTACCTGCTTGATTTGTCTTTGTTGTCATGAAGGAAGATCTGAATGAACATCCCATCATAAAGCATTTAGACCCGTGAAGCCTCCAGTGACTTTGTGTTTTTTTGGCCAAAAACATCAGAGGTCTGAAAAGCTCTGCGCCTAACAATAGTGAATATAACTCCTCCACATTCCTGCTCAGTTCCTCCATAACAAAACCATCAGACACATTTGCAAGGTTGGTTATGTCATGTTCCTTTTTACAAAGCAATAACCTCCAGCCAGGAGACTCTAAGGGATTGGAATTTTAGTTCCCTTCGTCATTTGTATGTGTCGAGGTGCTCGCTGTGGCAAATTGCAATTCCACATCCCATAAGGTCAGCCCTCGCACTTCCTCCTTGTTTCTCTTTCTTTGGGCGGAAAATGACACTCAATAAGGCTAGACTGGTGGAAAGTGAAAGGAGGGCCTTAATCCCCTCAGGAAGTTTAAGATCCGCTATAGGTTTGAGTCTCAAGTCTCTCCACAGGAGGGCAATATTCAAATGACCAAAAGGCAGAGCATAGAGATCACGTTTGTGCAAAAAAGAAAGAAATCTGTGCATGGTTTCTAATACACATTAAAAAAAACTACTTACTTTACTTGACTGCTATTGCATTAAAAATATAGTTAGAATAAAATGCAATGTGCTAATTATATATATAATGTACACATAAGTGTATATTAGGGCTTTGTGATAATAATGTGCAAATTTGTTTTAACACCACTAATTTATTTAACGCATTAACTGGAGGTTGTAGTGGGCTCAGTGTTAAAGCTAGAGTGAGGATACTGACATCATATGAAACAATAAAACCTAAAGAATCCATTGGTACCAACTGTGTCATGCAAGCTTGTCGCGAAGGATGTTAAATAACGCTCCAAACTTATGCTAAATTTTGGCGAGGAAAAACTGGCATGGCCATTTTCAAAGGGGTCTGTTAACCTTTGACCTCAAGATATGTGAATGAAAATGGGTTCTATGGGTACCAACGAGTCTCCCCTTTACAGACATGCCCACTTTATAATAATCACATCCAGTTTTGGGCAAGTCATAGTCAAGTCAGCACACTGACACACTGACAGCTGTTGGGCTTGAGTTTGACATGTTATGATTTGAGCATATTTGTTTATGCTAAATGCAGTACCTGTGAGAGTTTCTGGACAACATTTGTCATTTTTTTGTGTTGTTAATTGATTTCCAAGAATAAATATATACATACATTTGCATAAAGCAGCATATTTGCCCACTCCCATGTTGATAAGAGTATTAAATACTTGACAATTCTCCCTTTAAAGTGCATTTTGAACAGATAAAAAATGATTCATCACGATTCATCATGGACAATCATGTGATTAATCAAAATTAAATAATTGAATCAATTGAAAGCCCTAGTGTATATAAATAATGTGAAATATATTGCAAACATTAACAATACTGAGATTGTGTTTTTCATTTTAGGAGAGTAGTTAATAGTTAATAACTGTGTTTCAGAATAGTTCATTTCTCCTCATTTCTTGTTTAGAAATGTCACCTGTGTGCTTGTGATAAAACTCAGTTGAGGAAATTGTTCAAAATCACAACAGGAAACCTGCCAAGTCTTTCTAAATTAAACCAGTTATTATAGTATACAGCAATAAAGTCCCATTTTATTGCTCTAGATGGAAGAAACAGTCACAATTGATTCGGCAGGGATGTACTGTAAGAAATGCTTTCCCTTTTCTTCATATGTTTAATATGAAAAAAAAGTTGTGCAATTGCTGAGCCGCACGTATCCAAGACAGTTGATCAGGTTAAGCATCATTTCAGAGTTGACTAATAAGTACATTATATAATATATTATATAATATAATATTTAGCGCACAAACACGCACATTCTTGCCAGACGTAAATAGAGTAAAAGATGAAGCAGAATAGACTCTAATCATTTTTGACGATCACCGGTCAGTCAGCCAAAAGGTCAAATCTGTCCCCTAAAAAAGCCGGTCATTTGGCTTGTCCTCCTTCCTCTTATCGCTTCATCCCTAGTCTGCTTTCATCTCTTCTCTCCAATTTCTCCCTTCTGTTCTTTGTCCCCTCTTTCACTTTTTTCCCTTTGTTACTCTCACTCACTTTTTCCCTTTTTTCTCCCGGTCGGGGAGGCATGAATGCGGGTGGCAGATGGCTGGGATGTTTCGCGTCTCGGAGGGATCGTGCTCGTCTCGTTCCCCTCCCTCCTCTCTCGCTGCCAGGAGGTCAGCAAGGTGGGCTGAAGAGTAATTGGCAACTGGCAGGCAGAGAGCTGACACAAGGGCTGTTGAGGGCAGCATTAATTGACAATTGTAAATAACAAATGGAGCTGATGATTCAAATTACCTGTCCACACGATTCCCCCCATTAATTGCGTCCTGAAACGTGACCCGACATAACAAATGATTTTTAAAATTTTGTCTCGGCTAATGCCAGGAGTTTGCAGCCAGAGACGAGGAGGGTGGGGGGGAGCAAGAGCGAGTGAGGGAGAGAAACACATCAAGGAACAGATTGTTAATATCAGCCGTTTCATCTGGCCGATTGTGAAATAAATGGCAATGGGGCTTGCAGTAACATGGTGCGACACGGCGCGGCGTCTAATGGGACGAGCAGCTCTCCACCAGCAGGGACCTAATGAAGTGCGACATCGTTTTTCACCCCGCGACCACGACAATGTCAAGGTGCCGCAACATGGCCATTTGTGAAACGACGGTGGCAGGACATCACCTGCTCAGCTGATGGCGCGTGCGGACCAGCCAGGCATCAAACCTCCAAACAACACTTGGACGACTTTGGAAAATCGGGCATCAATATCATCAATCGACCTTCTGTTGACCATGAGAAAGACACCCCTGTCCTCCTCTTCTCCCCCACCATCCCCATCCCCATGTTGTTTGGCCACACACCCACAGGACAACACAACTCAGATGGGAGACACAGGAGGCGACCTTGTCGAACATAGTGCACTGGGACATGTTTCTATTATTACAGGTCTGGAGGCAGTCATGCGCCAGAACACAAAGCATGTTTTACGGGGAGGGCTTTTGACTGATGATCGGGGGAAAGTTGCAGAAAGGCTGCGGTGGCATTTGATTTACTGGCTTCTCGCTGCACTGTAATGAGGAGTAATTCCGTCTTGACACCCCTACGTCTCCCTCTCCTCTTTCCCTCCATTCTTATCTCTCTCCCGCTTTACCTTTGCCAGTGGCAGCCCCCCCCCCCGGCCCCTTCCTTTAGCGCGGTTTGTCACCGTTTTAAGACTTAGCCTCAGCTTGCTCCTGAGTTTTAGAACTCCTTCCGCAGGCAAGAAAAAAATCTGACATGTGTCTTATTAACCAAAAGGATTCTGCATGTATCTTCATTAACAGGCTATTAAGAAGAAGATGACATGAAAAAGTGAAAAAAAAAGTGACTTCTCCTAACCAATATCCGCCAGGGAGATTAAAGATAACCGAGATGATTTATATTTCAGGGGGAGATGTAATGTTATTTAGTGCAAGTTCAGAGGCCGAGCAAATCATTTGCTGGAGTAAATAGTTTACTTTCTTAAGTCGATGGTGCCGCCTGTGCGTATTCCAGCAGAGCAGCGGAAATTTGCCTTTTCTTTTCCTATTAACCGTCTTTGCACTGGGCACAGTTCTCCGAGGTCAGGTTGTGAATGCGGCGTCTGAAAGCCACGGCTTTTACCTTACTCAGTCTGCTCGACAGAATGGTGACTATACTTCCACGGAGATGGATAAGAAGGTGCTGAGGAGAGAAAACACTATTCAAGCAGCTATTCAGTCCCGCTGATGATCACGAGGCGTTTTCAAGACAGAATGTACTAAAAGAAAGCCGTAGAGCCACACACAACTCCAAGGACTGTCATTGGTGTGCAAAGAAGAAGCTGGTAAACACAGAAGAAAAAAACATACACAGACCAGAGCTATATATATATATATATATATATATATATAGATATAGATATAATAGGAGGTCAAGATTATAACTGTCAGGTGAACTCAGCCATCTGTCTGATTAACAAAGTTAATCAGGGAAAGCTCAAAGGGTGCGAGAGTTCAAAGGGAATGCAGAGTCAATGTGTTGTATGTGATTAATAAAGAGAACTGCATCAGAGTTTCAAAGCTTTGCTGCTGTTGTTTTTTTTTTTTTTCTCCTTCATATCGGTTTGCTTTCCCACTAGAGTGGAAGAGTCAACTGTAATTTCTCTCCTGCAGATAAATTCGAAATGGAAACAGACATAACTCTCTCTCTTTCTCTTCCTCTCTATTCCAAGTCTTAATTAGCCAATGCAAAAGCAAACAAGCCACTCTCTGTTCAATGCATCTACTTGAGAAGGGCCATTTAAAGCTTGGGTTTTCGCAAATCTTTTGTTAGAACTGACAGACTTTAACAAAATCTTCCTCCTTCCGTGTCTGTGTTCACTCTACTTTAATACCTGCACACACCCACCCATTATCTTTATGGCATGGCCCAACGCGGTGCCCAGGAAACCTGCGACCGTCCTGTGCTCATTAAAACATCACACCGCGGTCTGTGACTGGGTATCAGGGTTACTGCACTCTGACAATAAAGCCAGTGTGTTTAATTCATCTGGCACTTAACAAGGTTTTCATAGGCTCAAGTGTTGGATGCAAATTGTAAAGTGGTGCGTGCTCAAATGAAAAGCTCTATTTCACCACTTAAAAAGATCCAATGTCACTTTTCAGATGAATATTTTCACGTTAAGTATGAATTTAAATGTTGCATTCTGAGGTTAAATGTCGAATCTGAGAATCCTAAATGTAATCGAAACTCTAAATGTAAAATCTAATCCTAAAATCCAAACATTAAACATTAACTCTAAAGCTAAATGTCACATCTAAATCTAGATTTAAAGCTGCAGTGGGTAGGATTGGAGCAAATGTGATTAAAAAAATATATTTTTATAAAACGGTCACTATATCCTGACAGTAGTGCATGAGACCGGTGCTCCTAACGGCATCTGCAAGATTTCACAGATCGGAGGAAAACAACAAATCAGAGCCGAGCTGGAGCCTGCCGTCTCTGAGCGGCTGTCAATCACTCGCGAACTTCGATCAAACGGTCAAACTAGGCAGCGCTGACCAAATATGAATCAATAATCTGTTACTGTATTGCCTATTTCTGACCTCAAATGTTTTCAGAAACATCTTGTAGTGTACTGTTCAGCTGTAAAATGAGAAAGTTTGTGACCCGGCAGCCATGTTGAGATCAGCTGAGGAAACACCAAGCACCGCCCACCAACACTTTCTAAAGTGTTACATTTATATTTCTGGGCGTCAAACCTCAAAAGGCGAGAGTGTGATCAAATGGAGTCTGCAGTCAGTGACCATAAATTGCATCATTTAATCGCAGTAACATACAGTATTAATGTACTTTTACTTTTGTTTGAAGTATCTTTTGTAAACCCCCCCAAAAAGTGTCTCCCAGAGGCCACTTTCTCATCTGAAGGTGAAGCAGATCGTACACTTCATGGATTTGGGTCTCAAGATAAAGGCAGTGTGCAGTCTGGCTATTTCAGCACAATCCTCTCCCCCCACAGGTGGATCAGATCCCTGCGGCACAACCCTAACCCCTTCTCACCCAGATGATAAATATTTCAGGAAGAGAAATCAGTGGATATACGGGGAGCTGTAAAGCCGCTCTGTATGACTTAGGAGACTCAAGTTCACATTACAGGGATGGAGGGGAAAAAAGCTCTCAGGAGAGATTATCACTAGAATACGGTTTGTAAGGTTAGCTATACACTCACATACACAACCTCACACAATGCACAAATTAAACCCACAAAAAGTGGACCCACGTTTCTACAATACAAGTTTATTTGTGCTTTAAAATCTCCTTTGAAAGTGATCAAAGTGATTTTTTTTTTTTTACATTCATCAATTATACAAGAATTCAGAAAGTGATAGAGATATGGGATGAATCATTAAATATTCTCTTTACCATGAAGCTATTGTTGATAGCACACACACCACAGAATGCTAATGGCTTCATGGATGAAGAAAAGAAGGGCTTGAACCGTGATCACAGGAATAACACTGTATAATTCATCCTTTTACATGTTTCACTTAATCCCACTATGAGAACATGTCAGATGTTTGACACAACCTTTAGCACCCCAGGAGCACACTGCTATACATCGATATAATTTTATGGTTATATATGTGATCCACCCCCCCCCCCAGGCCGGAGTCCCTTTACGGTCATTAAGCAGGTTGTATGTGCAGGTCGCCGGAGCTTTTCCCTCTGTCATTCTTTGCCATCCGGACAGCGCTGTTTTATTACAGTTACTAGAGCGCGAGCTAAAGGACAGCTCAGGGAACATACCATCCACCTTGCGTCTGTGTTGCTTGGTTCATGTGGAGCAGGTGAAGGTCAGTCTGAAGCTGAGGGGATATCAAAGCCACTGTGTCTGTTAGACCTCTCTGTCACTTTATGTTCCCTTTCAGTAAAGTCTCTCCCTCTCTCTCTCTCTCTACTTCTTTATACCCACACTTTCTCTCTGACCTCGCTATCCTCTCTCTCCCCCCCCCCCCCCCCCATCCCTCTCTTTCTCCGTCTCTTCCTCGCTCTCGGTGTGCCCGCCAACTTCCCCCTCGCTATCTTTTTTAGCTCTTCCTTCCTCTTTGTGTGCATTTCTGATTCAACATAGCCTCGATACAAGTCGCTTTCTCTTCCCCGTGGCACAGTCAGTTGAAGTGCTGACTCCATATCCTCGCATTCAACGAGTCCCATGCAGCCCGCACATCTGCAAAGCCTCGACTATAAAGCAAACGCCACTTATACCGAGGGGAGGGATAGTTGTATGTTTAACTGGCAAAGATATCACCGGGGGGCAAGGTGCTGTAGCATGATCAGTCCCCGTGATCACCACTGAACATTTCCCCTAAAGACGTACGTCAAAGAAGTAATGGCATAAAGGGAGGTATGTCCTATACTGTATGTAATAGAGTGTCATGCAGTCAGCCGAGGAAATGTGCATCACTCATACTAAAAGAACAAGAGTGCAATACTGTATGGACACAGAAAGCTGACACTGTTTTGTTAGCATATGCAATAGTATGACTGGCAATAAAAGCTACAGCTGTGTTGTGATTGTCCGCCAGAAGCTCTGTCATAAATTTACATTTTTTATCCATTTTTTAAGCCAGTTTTAACCTACACTTTCAGATCCTGGCAGTTTTATCTATATCTTTAAACAAGATAAAAGATTTTAGTCGTCTTACTTCTAGTATCTTATGGGGATATGTAGCCGACTGGACTGGCTCAACTGCTGCTGGCTTAGTTGGTTTGATTTTAGCCCGGTGGCTAAAGCTGGGCATACAATGTACAATTTTAGAAATGTTGTCCAACGGCCAGTCGGGAGGAGTTAATCGGCCTGCAGTCCCCCATGTACAGCGCACGGCAAACAACGCCCGACGAAACTGAAATTCGGATCCGACTCTAAAATGAGTCGTGCGGCTAAAAATTCGGGCCAGAAATGGGCTAAAGTCATACAGTGTATGCCCAGCTTAAGGTAGCCGGTTGCTTTTACTGAGGATTTTAAGCAATTTTACCTTTGGATTTTACTCCTCTATCCCTGATTGAGGGGTTTGAGGAACATGTTTTGAGTATTGAAGATGGGAAAGGTGTCTGCAGTTAAATGGACTTTACTCGCTCTCTCCAGTCGTGGGTTTCCACTTGAGAGACTGGACTGCTACTAGGCTTGTTGCGGGTCTCATAAACGATGGCCGTTGTAGATGAAATCTCCAATATTAAGACTGAGCTCTCCTCCATTACAAGTCTCATAAATTCTCCTCCAGCAGCAGTCACTGCTCCAAGACCTGCTTGGCCTCCTTGGAACTGCCCGGTGGTGGATGCCAGTAGCCTCCAACCAGCTCTCGGAAAAGCGGCCTCATCCATGTCTAGATGATCTGCTAAGCTGCACCAGGACATTGAATCACTATGGTGCACAATCAAGAGTCTGGGTACAAAACAATGTAATGTCTGGCCGCGTCGCTACTCTTGTGCTAACTTTCAGAGCCTTGAATGGTCAAACACCACAGTATATAACTGACCTCCTCCTCCCGTACACACCTAATCGGGCTCTTAGGTCTTCTGACCAAAAATTATTGTCAGTCCCCAAAACCCACTACAAAACCCGAGGTGACCGTGCCTTCCAAGCTGTTGCACCCAAGTTATGGAACGCCATCCCCCTATCGCTGCGTTCCCTAGAGTCCTGTGACATTTTTATGAAGCAGCTGAAAACGTTCTTATTTGGACAGGCCTTTGTTTTATCTGTCTGAATAACCGCTTCCTTTTACTTAGTGCTTTTATTGGCCTTTTATGACTGTATTCGCAACTTGTTTTTGTTTTGGCGTCGCTTTTATTGGCCTTTTATGACTGTATTCGCATCTTGTTTCTGTTTTGGTGTCGCTATCCTCACTTGTTTGTTTTATTGTAATTTTAGCTTGTCAGTGCTGCGCTGTCATCGCTACTTTTAATTTTGACTGATGTATTACTTTTATTAATGTAAAGCACTTTGTGATTTATATCTGTGAAAGGTGCTATACAAATAAACTTTACTTACTTACTTACTTACTCTTTCAAAGGGTGTTGAACATTTTAGTCGTCTTTTTAGCCTCCGCCAGTGGCTGTAAATTTCAGTTCGGCAGCAGCAGGATATAATTTTATCAGCAATTTTGATCATTTCTTGACTAAGCAGGACTTCTACAAATAGAACGCCCTTCACCCCAAACAAGAAAGGAACCAAGCAACTATTCTTAGCTTTGAATTCTCTCTTGACACTTCAGGATGACCCTTTCCACACTTGTCAGAAAAGCCAGTTTAACAACAGTGAGGGTCCTGTTGGCCTTTTCAGTTGATTTCAAGAGTACCGTTCCCGTTGTGACCGGCGAAGGAACAGGTGTTCAGCAAGCCATCCCTCTCCCCGGATGGTCACGCCATCTAATCTCATTCACAGTCCCTCGCCGGCCTACAGTTTGTCTCGTCCATCACCCCATGCTAAAATACCAAATACACTCAAGACGGGGCTACTCTATGTAAGATCTCTTGTTAAATAAGTAATTTCCGTGTAACAATTTCATTTTATCACATTTTTATGATAACCGAATCGCGGGTGCAACCTGAGGATTTCACTCCTCTAATTGAAGCCTCTCCTCCCGGCTACTCCTTTTTTTTTTCATAAACCTAGACTTTTGAGAAAGGGGTAGCTGATTTCTTCAGAAATAATATCAATGTTTCTTGTATTGATTTAGGACTGTTTTCCTCCTTTGAAGGCACTTCCATTTATATTTAACAGGAATACCCAGTGTCTGTGCCTTCTTGTCCACAGCCCCCCCAAATCTTTTGTTTGGCTTTATAAACAACTGCTCAGAGCAGCTATCAATAATCCTACCCTGATATGAAAGCTTATTTTAATAATCATGTCTGCTGCACCTCTAAGTTCTGAAATTGTATTGATTCCTTAAAAGTATCTCTCTCACCGACTGGACTCTCATTGTCGCGGCCATACTCTTGATCTTGTTTTATCTCATGGTCCTTAACATTATCTGACCAGACATGTACTGATTCTTGTTTTTCTGGTCACTATTGTATTTGTTTTAATTTGGTTTTTACCCCCTTGTTTTAGCTGCTCACGTACACAGTTACAGTCTAGAGTTTTTAATTCTACATCTGCGAGTAAAGCTTTAACACTACTTCTTGTGAGATAGAGCCCTTATTAACGGGTGAGCATCTAACTAATTTCAATATCATCTGCAATTCCATTCTCGATGAAATTGCACGTGCACACGCAGTGAGTGTCGAGGGCATATGGTCGACTCCTTGTCCGTTCATACGGTTCTATCTCTCGGACATGCCGGGTGCCTTTTCGGGGTCTGTGCTCACTGGAACGACACAGGACTGGTGAAAAGGGCGGGGTGTGTGTCAGTTGTGTTGCACCTGACCATCCCTAGTTTGCAGTCTGCGCAACTCATTTCTTATCCTAAAATATCTCTCCGAACTGCTGACATTGCTCCTCCTCTGCCTCCCTGCTCAACTGACGCGAGGGTAACATCACGTTGCCATGAAGTGGTATTGGATGCAATTGTATCGCAGTAGTTTTACGAGCACATGAGCACAGTATCGGGCCGATACCCTATACCGGTATCGGTGAATCCCTACACCATTTGTTATAAATATTCGTAGTGAAAGTGTACCTTATATAACTAAGATATATAAGAAATATGTTAGATAGTAATGGGTGTAGCCTGGAACCCGTCATGATGAACCTAATCGCCATTTTTCCGTCCTTTGTAAGATTTGGCAATGCGGTGAACAGTCCATATCCATAACAAAAGAATTTTCCAGGAGAAAAACTGATGTCCTTGTGCGGGAGGTTCATAATCGCCACAAGCAAATAAACAGTACCCTAAATTAAATTGGCATGGGAGGAGAAAACATATGTTGCTCTGGTCCTGGGAGAACTGTTGCCCAATGGAAGAAATAGCTCAATGACATTGGGCGAAGAGCCAAAGAGAATCACCATTGGGCCGCACAGACGATGGCCGCAGGGGGGGCCATTCACCAGCCAATCCCCGCCATAAATCACCAATCAGGGTATAATGGAGGGCTTAAAGGGGAGGTTCACCATTTTTCAAGTCTGTCTTAAAACAATAGTTTACAAACAAAAGATTTAAACAGTGTTTGCTTGCTGTATCATTAATCATGTTCATACTGGCCATTAAAGAACCCTTAATAATGCAAATGTAAGCGATATGGGACAAAATCCACAGTCCCAGTTTTGTGCAAGAATGTATTCCAAAGTTTATCTGAATCCACTATATACTTTTTTGACTTTTGACTTTGACTTGATATGAGGCTTCAACAATCGGAGTTAGACATATTAAGAGGATAACTTTTGCAAAGTTTCAGCCTTTTTAGTACAGAATTCCCTCTTTGTCACAGTCCCTCCACTGCAGCTCAGCACAGAAACACCGTCCTTGGAAACACAAAGAAGGGATTTCATACCAAATAGACTAACTTTGTAAGATATCCACTTGATTTGATTAAATTCATTCTCGTGAATGCGCAAAGCTCTCTGCCGCTGCATTGAGAGTGTTACGGTGGTTCAACTTTTTCAACTTGCCGCCGCGGCTCGCCGTGTGGCCATGGCAACCGCATGAACTACAGTGAGGGAAACGACACAGGAGCTGATTTACTGGTATCTGAGTTACCTGAATGATGCACCTCTTCATCAGCAGAGCGCTGACAGATCAATGGCGGCGGCGACCGTTCGCTGTGTGACAGCATCTTAACTCTGACTGATGACACCTTTTATTACTGTAGCTTCAGATAAACTTTGGAATACATTTTGGCACAAAACAACAACTGTGGATTGTGTCCCCCCCGTCACTTCTATTGTGAGCACATTATGAAGGGATCTCCTAATGAACAGGAGAAATTATTACAACAAGCAGAACCCGTTTCAATGTTCATGTGGGCGTGTGTGAAATACATAAATTGTTAAAAGTCAGGTTCATGTGGAGCAGGAGCAGTTTAAACTGATCACTGTGCATAGTTTACAGTATGTCCTAGGGCTGCACGACTATGGCCAAAATGATAATCTCAATTATTTTAATCAATATTGAGATCACGATTATTCATAGATTTTAGGGACAAAATATTCTTATTGCAATTTTCCATTTAAAATAAACAGCGCTGCTTTCACTTCCATGTTCAAAAAACTCTAAATTATACCCTTTTACATTGTTACCTTCATCTATAGTGGTTATTTGCATAAAAACACATAATTCAAATGATTAGGAAATTAATGATTGTATTTTTATTTAAATATTTGCTTTGATTAAAACAATATTGGCATTAGTTCTAATTATATACTAAAAGCTGTTTAGAGCTAGTGTTAGGATGTTAAACAGGTCCTATTTCTCTCTCTATTATCTATTTTATATTTCTGTGAGAATATTTATTTATTTATTCAAGTTTCTCGCCAAAAACTACATTTTACAAGATTACATTTGAACGCATCATGATAGCGTTATAATTTACAATCGCCCGCTACTAATTTTTTAGTGAGCGGAGCTTGAATGCACCACCAGCTCTTCAGCTCCGTGCTGTCAGCAGACGAGTCGGTCGCTGTGATCACACTGAGCAGCATCATGGGAATAAATCGCAATATTATAAGTGTCTGATTAAGTTAGTTGTTCCAAATGTTTTAAGGTTATTCCTCCACGGCTTATTTTGGACTTGCAGTTGTTACAGATTGAGAGCCTTATGTGTCCTTCACTCATGCTGAAGAACTTCCACACCGACGACATGTTGTGTCTGTGTGTGTGAGACGTTAGTGACTGTGCTGCTGTGAAAACCATCATGTGGAGGCTGCATCGGGTGTGACCGGGAAAAAACGGATGTATGAGACTGCTGAAAACCAGCCGGCTGCTGTTCATATCTAGCTGTTAGTTTAGGAAGCACTTGATTTATGCAGCAGAGTTTTCTATGAGCGGAGCATGTATTCTAAACGTCAACATTAAAGTTGATCATGTTTATTTAATTGTGGGAAGCCAAAATCGTGATCTTGATTAATATTCGATTACTTGTGCATTCCTATTATGTCCCCTTACACCATAACATTGTGTTTCCTGAAGGCAGAAGACTAGCAAAGAGAAAAATGCAGAGAAAATGCCTAAGAGCCGCTGAGTTTGACCAAGTCATTCCAAGCCATATAAAATAGAATAAATAGTAGATATAAACGGCTCATTCTAAGCTAATTGAAACAGTTCGTAGTTTCAGGTGATTATACACTAATGACTACATAGTTATGAATATTATATCCCATTTCTGCTAATATATCCCCCGAAATGTTACACACTGTTCCTTTAAAGGCTTCAAATAAATTTTGTGTTGGATGATTGAACCACAACAGCATGTGTGAATGCAACTTATTTTTCTCGCTTGAGAGTAGATAGCCGTGTAAGGTAAGCTCGGAAGTGGAAACTTTCAAATTAGCCCACTCTGCCGTGGACTTTTGACCTGGTCTGGGCAGGTGGGTAAGGCAGGAGCAAACCTGAAAATCTGTAACACCAAAAATCCCCGCAGAGGCATATAGACATCAGATCAGTGTGTCGAAACCATTTGCTAAATTTGGCACAATTCAACAAATGCTCTATTCTCAGATCATGCGCAATGAACAAATTAGCTTATTTTACTCACTCCCTTTTGATCTGATTGATTGCTCGCTGCTATTAAGTATCCTCATTCCTATTAACCACTGCTGAATGGGCTGAGTCGTTTATTCCCCGTGCTTGACTGCTTAACCGAAATAAACCTTGGGATAATTGCTATAGGAGTGTATGGGGGTGGCAAATTGAGGTTGTGCAGTGCCCTACAGCCTATTTATAGATGTTCAGCCAACTGCTTTATGAAATAAAGTGTGAGCTGGATTGTGCAGTTATGTGGGTGCTAATGTGGGTGTGGGTGGCAACTTGAATATGTGGGGGCGTTAATAGGTGTGTGCACACGTGTAAGTGCAATTGTGTGTTGACTTTGTGTGTGCAGGCGCATCTGTGTTTGTGCGTGTGTGTTGTGTATATCGCACGGACTTCACAAGGTCATATCTCTCAAAGGCGTGGAAAGACTTCACTGCCTTTGTTCATCTGCAGGCTGTAATTAATGGTCATCCATTTAGCAGACATCCTCCATGTGTGTCCTAAAAAGAGCTTATTATGTGCTTCATGACCGATTGAAAATTAAGGATGTGTATCTCATGGAATATTTCACCTGTTTGCATCAGCTCACGAAAGCACCGTTTTTTGTGAGCGAGGGGTTGTTGTGCACTGGGTTTCGAAATCAATACGTCATTTTACATTTGTGAAGTCCAGTCCAAGGCTAATCTCGAACCATCACAAGCTCAAAGGCGGCAGCAGAGGTGGAATTCTTTTGTAAACACTTAATAGTGTATGAGCTAGACTGAGTTTCTTTCCTAAGTTATCAGCAAAAGTTGTGATGTACAAACGAGGCAGTACAACTTTTTTTTTCGAATAAAATCCATTTAACATGCTCTTTCTTCCGCAGCAGACATAAGTGTAGTAGCTGTAGTTGACACAACTGGACTGCAACTTGACCGTCTTGACTCTGCGTGGTTGGGAGCATTATGCAACCAAAGAAGTAGGTTATATGACACGTTCTAGTTTCTTAGTGTGAGCCCCATGTGGCTGAGATGACAACCACCCACTCACACTTCACTGTTAGAAAACTCAACACTGCCTGCACAATACACGTTCATCTTACCATACAAAATACTCCAAACTGAACTGTATATGTCTGCTTCACCACTACATGCCTGGCATTATCCTTGACTCTCAACGAACTAAACCGAATGTCTTCAAAGACAAGAGATGCACTTTTTTTCTATTTACTCAAGAGCTGCTCATTTATTATGCTTACAGCAGTTTTGAGGTACTTGTGCTTTACTTTAGTACTTGTTTGTGAATCATAATGCAGTCATGTTTGGTATTTCAATGGCCAGAAACACACTTGAATGTGTGTGGGATTAGTAACGCATTAGCATGCATAGCAATGCATAGCGTTTCATCCCTACTGGTCTGGTAATAATGGAGAGTTTTCCCATAAGGAAACAAATAATCATGTCCTGGACAAGAAGAGTTGTAAGTATGAATCAGACCAAATATGATATATTTTTTTTCTAAATCGAATTCACATTTCTGGAAATTTGTGTAAAACATTTTTTGGCCCAATCAAAGGCCCCCTAACCCTAACCCTAACCCTAGCCCTTAAAAGATTTGGGTATTCTGAGAAAAAAAACCCCCAAAACCCGACTAGTCTACACCATAGACTGTATATACGTAGTCACCGTGATGTCACCTATTGGTTTGTGGACTGCTGTTTTGAAGCCTCGAGATCGGCATTTTGGCCGTCGCTATCTTGGTTTTTGGCTGTCGCCATCTTTTTTTTTTTGCAACCAGAAGTGACATGAGAGGGTGGAGCTAAGTACAACCAAAAACTGAACAAGACATTTTTAGGCGACCAAAAAGGTTAAAATAACTTTCATGAACTGAAAACACACTGTGAAAGGGTTAAAGTTGTAAGACAAAAACATGGACAACATCCAGACTGGACAACGCCGTGGTAGTGACCTGTCAATCACAAGGTAGCCACGCCCTAAAGCATACCCTGATTTATGGTCTATTTGACTCTAAATAGGACCATAATTTACTAAATGAACATCATGCTGTATTGAAGAAGACTTGAAACTAGCGATTGAGACCATAAACTCATGTTTACAATTTTTACTGAGGTAATAAATCTAGTGAGAAGTAGGGTCATTTTCTCATAGACTTCGGTACTGTATTGGCTTCACTTTTCAGACCCCTGAGTTGCCCACTGGTCTGGTCTACATGCTAGCAGCTAGCATCTCTGTCAGGCTGTACTTGCTAATGTCAGCATGCTAACATAGTGACAACAACGTTGACATGCTGATGCTTAGTAGTTAATACCTGTAATGATATTGGAGTTTAGCATGTTAACATGCTAACATTTGTTGATCAACACTGAACATAAAGGTCAGCTGAGGCTAATGGAAATACCATATGTTTTGCAACTCTTTATTAATAGCCTACGTAAACCAACAAAGTCAAATTTTGACCTGCTGATGGCGCTAGAGGAAAAGTCAGGGAATCATCAGCAGTCATTAGTATTCATTCTCTTGACAACATGGATATCTGTACCAAATGTCATGACGATCCATCATATAGATGTTCAGATATTCCAGCCTGGACCAAAGTGGACCGCCCAATAGACACTGCCCTCCTTAGAGCCATTAGCCTTGCCCATAGTTTCTAACGAAGACCTAATCATAATTCTAAAATTAACTCCCAAATTTGCAGGTTTGCATGAGGACCCCAATTGAAGTCTAGACACGCACACAAAAACAAACAATATAAACTACAGACGTACACACACCAAATTAAATCAAGCATCAAATGAAGGCTCCCAAACATCTGCCCGACTCTCTCTTCGTTAACTCCCCTGAAAGGTATGCTGAGCAAGACAGTAATGAAAGCGACTGTTCATCTGACGTTAATTGATCAAGCAGGTCCCGTGGGGACATTTATGTGAACAAAAGGAACAATTGCATTATTCAAGTCTCTTGAAAGGTTGAATCAATTAGTTATGTATCAGGCCCTGTGGTATCAAGGATAAAATACATGAGAATGGGAATCCTTGTGTTTCTCAGACAGACATATGAGATAGTGACGAAGTAGACTGAGACAGTAAGTACATTTAGTACATAAGTACATGTTATTAGTTCAATGAATATTTTAGAGGATTCAGACTGGGAGGAGAAAACAACTGTCTAACCCATATTATATTTCTATCATAGACATGGGCATCACAACAGAGTAGTTTCCAAATCTATTTGGCAGGGAATGTATAACTGTACTGTGTTTCTCCTAAACTGTCGGGGCATGGAACCCCATTTAGGATTAGAGTTTAATGGGGCTTTTGGGGCTGAATCTGCTCTCAACAAGGCCGTTTTTCCCAGTCGAGCCAAAGCACCCCCAGCTAAAACTGCAGGTGATTATGCATGGCTGTCAATTCCATTTAGCCTGCGGTTCCAAACTTCAAAAATGGACATGAAGCCTTCTGGTTTGTGTTTTGCCCCGTCCATTCAGATGCTGGTGTTTATTTACCCAATACAGGACACCAGTGTGTGTCTTGGTAGTGATAAGGAGTAATCTGGAGGATACACATTTTGGCAGAAATCATTTTGGTGCTGGTGATGGTCCATGGCTCAATTCATATTTCATTATGCCCACTCCTTGACTGGCATTTTCATGTTGGGGATATGAAAGATTCCGTGGAGTGACACATCATCATTCTGTTCCACAGTTCATTAAAAAAAAAAAAAACCTAACGCCCCAAGAAATATTTCCAAGAAATCATTGTTTAAGGCGCTAATTTCAGTGACAATGCTTGAAAAATCTTATCACGGTGTGCTGTTATTTGACACTGCCTTGGGCGGTGAATGTTTAAACAAATCTTCTCCCAGCTGCCCTTAGACAAGAAATGTGTGAATAAAGAGGTTGAGTGGCTCCAGCCAAATTAATTTTTATCTCCTCCTGTTGAATGTTAGCTGTCCTCAGAAAAGACCACGCCAAAGTTGTCTTTTCATTATTTTTGTTTATCCTGCCACTTGGCACGTCTCATCATCTATACTTTTGGAAAAAAATAAATAAAAATCAGCACATCATTTGGGGGAAAGTGCTAGGACCACAGTGAGTTAGACTCAGAACTTTGACATGACGGGTGAACAAAGAGTGTTTTTCACAATTGCAAGTGACTATTGTGACAGTTGTATGAGGATATTTAAGTTATATTGAGTTGGCACAGTACTTTACCTCGGAAAGCTGGGTAGAGTTTTTTATTTAAAAGAGCAGCAGCTCTGATGGAGCCTGGGATTTTTTTTAAACCTACAGTGATTTAGTTGTAACCTCTGACAACTAAATTTAGTCATATTCGCCAAAACTCCCCCCCCCCACTGCCTTGAATTGCTTTTGTTGCCAATAAATGTAAGATTATTTTAACATCTATCATGAAGCGAGGGGAACGACTGAAGCTTTTAGTGATTTCAGACACATAACTCCGCCACGGCTGTGGTTGTACTGCTCTGGGCACAGCTATTTAGTTTAATATGCACGACGTAAAGCATGGACTCAATCTTTATCTCCTCCAAGTCTTCAGCACCAACATATAATCTGATGATTGAAATGAATCGATGCCAAAGAAATGAATAGCGTACCCGCAAGTCACTACAGGGACATTTTAGAGTTACACATTTTTCAAATAATTACATGAATACAGCTTTAAAGTTAATACATCAAAAAAAGTGATATGAAATGTAAACATTCTATTTTTTAGGTCCATTCGACTCAGAAATTGGATTGGAGCTGCTGTGATACAGCAGCCAGTCGCACATCAGTTTGTGAAATAGTCGCAGAATTTAATGTATTGATTCGTGTACATAGACACAAATTTCCCTTTTTTTCGTGATGATCAGCATGAAATCAGAAGTATAAAGAGCGGCGAATGTCACGTAGAAAGGAGGCCGGGTGGATGGGTGGGTCAACACCGGACTTTTGTCCTTGGGACCGGTGTTAGTGTCCCGTGTGAAACCAGAAGTCAACATTAATTTATTTGGCACGTAACTTCCGTGCTTAAGTTACGGCACTTCAGGAGTTATTTTAAGCTAAACCACAATCATTTCCTGAACCTAACTAAGTACATTTATTTTGAAAAGACTGGAGCGGAAATTGACACGTGCGTCACATGTTGCTGGAGATACGTAGGAAAATGCACAAAAAAATACGTTGTTGAAAGTCATGCTGAGCGTCACGAAAAAAAAAAGGAAATTCATGTTCATGTACATGAATCAAATAGATTAAATTTCGTGACTATTTCACGAACTGCCGTGAGACTGTGTTGGATGCAGCCTGTTTTTATGCATGATGATGCGGCAGTGCACTTGCAGTCACTGCACAAGAGCTGGCATGCCTCACTTGTATAATGGGACCTCGACGCAATCTCACTAAAGCAAAGGAATAATACATACATGAATAATCTTGCAAGACAACTCATAACGGTCTCATTTCATCCGATGAACTGAGAGTGAACCGAAAATGGTGAAAAAGTTAAGCATCACCGAGCACCTACATTTGGGGCTGCGTTAGCACTAACACGTTGGCGTCATTCTAGTGATAGAGAGTGTCTTTCAGAGTCGCTTGAGAGACAATATTCTACAAAGAGGAGACTGAGATTTGTCCAGTCCAGACTGTGAGGCAGGAGCTTGTCACCTTGTGGAAGGTGCAGAGAGCAGAATTGGGCTAGTAAAAATGAGAAGTGACAGGATATTGATTTGCTTATCGCGGCTGTGCAGACACACAGATGTGAAGGGCAAGAGAAGGGGGGGTGTGGTGGGGTTGCAGTGGTTATCAGCCTTTCACGTCTGATAGGGAAACTGAAAAAAAAAAGAAAAAAGAAAGATTTATCAGCTGATTGCTTCGCCTCAATTTTTGTTCCACTTTCTTCATGTGCTTTACTGTTAAAGGCACACACTTTTTGAAAGTAAATAAAACGGTTTCCCCGATTATTGGGTCTGGTAAGTACTATCTAAAATACTTATTGATGTGGCTCATCAATATTCTGTGTACTGTAATTGGAAAACATAGATAGACGTGTTAATTAAATGACATGGTACAATCAGTGTGAAGTTGACAAAGCCTATTTCATGGTGTTTTAAGTACTTCGAGATCGACTTTTTATACATACAGTATAAGGCATAAAGCTGATCTTATCCAAACTCTTATCCACAATTCACAGTAAGTGTACGACTAACACAAAGTTGAATTCCTTCTTTTTTTTTACGAGTAAGCCGTGCAAGGGGTCACGACGACGATGCCCTGAAAATATTCCTGCGGCCATAAAGTCACATCTCTTCTTAAGAATTGAAAAATAAGACATAATGAGGAATGCAAAAGGGAAATTTTTTGAGAACAAATCAGCATGAATAGAATGCAGACGCAGGAGAGGCGATATGATTCATTTCGGAGAGGGAACGGGGCGATTTGATGAAAAGTCTACATACAATTATACATTGCTGCTGAATTAGCACTGCTGCTGAAATGATTAACACACGATTTAAATATTAATCATGTGTTAACATTTTTGGCGAGAACAGCTGATAGCAAAATATGATAAAAGGCAAAAGCTACAGTCATCCCACGGTCTCTAATTTAATGTTGTTACCCAGAAAAACCTGGCATAGCAATTCTGGATTAACATAAGAATTAGATAGAAGTTCTGCACTAACTTGAGTAAAAAAATAAGTTGAGATGTATTTAGAAACATTAAGAAACAAAGGCATGGCAGTATACTTTCTGCTCCTTTATTCTATTCTTACTTCAGTCACATTTCAGTTCAGTTCTATAAGACTCGCTATTACGATACCAGACAAACCCCACATTCTCATGCCAAAATTGTCAAAACACAGTTAACATTTTCTCCGACATCATTACGATAAATCCTCTACCTGTCAGCTGTATCAAGTGATTAGCCTGCAGAACCTGCCTTTCCTATCAGGATTATAATGGCAAAATGAAATATATTATTACAAGTACCAAGGCAGAGACAGAGAGGTGGTGGGGAAAAAAAATTAAGAAAGTAATGATAAAAAAATGTAATCATAATATCTATGCAGTGATTTTGCAAGAAAACGGATGTGTCAAAAGAAGCCGATGAGCTTCTCTTGACACATCCGTTTTCTTCCAACCAACCTGGTTTCTACTAAAGGTTTTTACAAGTAATTACTTTAACATATCACATTTAGAACTAGTGCCAATACCTGGGTCCTCACTAACCAGACGGGCCAGATGGTTTGTCACACAGAAGCATCTGAGAAGCCGTCATTGGAAACTGTTTAAAAAAAGAGCAGGAACTTTCAAAAAATACTTGGCAGGTGATTGAATGAACCATCTATCACTGTCTATCACGGGCTAACTTCAACACTCTCGCCGAAACCAGTCTGGAGAGGAGCAAAAACGTGTTTTCCATTGATATTTTTTCTTCTTTCGATGAAGAAATACTCTCCAGTTCTGATATAACTGATGCTATTGCAGCATCTACGCTAACCTCTTCAGGAGCCGCCATTGCTGTTTTGAACGACGCCTCTCCGTGTCGTCACGCACCTAAACCGTGCCGGTAGCTGCCAGTAGCTCCTCACAGGACACATATGTTAGAGTTGTACCGATACCAGTATCGGAAATGTGTCCGATACTGCCTAAAATTCGGTATTGGGTATCGGTGAGTACGCCAGTCTATGCACCGATTTCATACCACAATTTATTGTTTAACCGGAAATCAATTCTTCTTCGCCGCTCCAAAACAGTAGCCTTCACTATGCTGTTGCCCTGGATGTATCATGGCTGCCACTGGCAACTACTGTTTTAGAGCAGCGAAGAACTGATTGCAGGTAGTTTGTCACGTGACGATAGCAAACAACAAACGGTTTAACCTGAACCAGGCCATGCAACAAAGACATTATTGATATAACATCCATTCATGGTCAGTAGAAAACAGCTTTTAAATAATAACTGTAACTATATATTTTTTCATCAAGCTGGTATCGAATCTGTACTTGGTATCGGCCGATAAGTTCAGGTATCAGAATCGGTATCGGGAGGAAAAAAGGGTATTGGAACATCTCTAACAAATGCATTACTTGAAGCCTGACATGATGGATTTTGATGTGATCTTGTGATCCCGTGAGAATCCAGCTGCAGTGCAAGGTAAGGTCCTGACTAGAACTAAAAGGTCAATAAGCTGGTCCTGGTAAAACCTGGACAAACGCTGTCTTGCGAAGCCCAGAGTTTCACACTTCCAAGCAAAACTTAAGATGTCAGTATGCTTCAACCAAAGTGCTTGTCGGGTTGTCGAACAATGTTTGAAACCCCCTCCCTTGATAGGTGGGAGGCTGTATATATCGGAAACCGAGAGTCCGACAAGTACGCCCACTTCATGAAGTGATTGACCAGCTGTGCTGAGGTGAGAAAAAAAAAGCTGAACTTCTCTCCCTCTATCTCTCTATCTCTCTCTTCCGGCTCGACATAAACCAGACAAGGTAGGATAATATGTCTGAGCAAAATCAATAAGTCAGTGAATAAGATGTTAAACTTAGGGGAAAGTAATAAAATAACAAGATGTATTATATTATAAAATAGTGTAAACCAACGCCAGCAGTCATTTTGTGAGAGTGAAAGCTGACTTTTCAAAGGTCCGTTTTAGAAATAAACCCTCAGTTTGTTTCGACCCTTCTGGTGTTACAGCACATCCTTGCAAACATCCTTGAACAACCTGAATGCATTATATCTGAATTCACCGGAGCAGCAGTGGTAGAAGTAAGAAATTACGGATTGTCCAGAATTCCGCTGGGTCGGTATCTCCACTCCACTACATCAGTGGAGTATTGATGTGACTATTGATAAGTATCAGTCTCAATAAGCAGCATCATTACTGGTATCAATACAATCCTGACAATACCTTAGCCTACTAACTACCCACTTGGTCAACTGAAACGGTTAACTTCTGTTCTTTCTAACGCATCAATATTTATCACATGGAGGTCACCGTCAATATTATCCCTCTCTGACTGAACGTTATGTCATATTTGAGGCAAGTGCAGATGAGAAACTAATGAAGACAGAATAGTTCGTCATAGAATACCCTAAGGCTGATTATCCGAACTGACAGTTTTGTTTTCCTCACTGAATCTGATCTAATAGCCCCTGTGAGACTAATTTGAATTCATAAAACTAGCGTAAGTTTTGTGAATCTTTAAAAAGTTCAATTAACATCTTCTGCTTTGGAAAGAAAGAACTCGCCACGGGGATTTCATTGGATAGACTTGTTGCTGGCTATAAACGCTGTAGAACCTACTCATCCGTCTGGATCTCCACTGGAGAATGACGAAACCGACGACGAGGGGAAGGAGTTCTTGGCAGAATCTGACACTCTTTGGCAAGGTTTACACTCGAACAAGGTTCATCTCAGCTTCTTGTGGCCTCGGAGACAATAGAGTTGTCAGCTTAGTTAAAAAAAAGAAAAAAAAGAGAATCTAAATTGATCTCTCAACTTCTCTCTTTAATAGAAAGATCACACCGTCACATGGGAAAAAAAAAGACAAAAAAAAAGAGAAAGACGGGGAAGGCCCGAGAAGGGGACTGATTAAATTGTCTTCATTTACTTAACCGGCTGCTAATATTTCAATTAGAGCAACTGGAGGCGGTGACATTGTAGGGTTAAAAATGGAACACGGGGAGAATTAGTCCAACTGATTAATAGGAGGAAATGAAGACTTCTGCGCACACAGGAGACATCCCTCTGGCGCCGTTCATCAATGACACCACCCTCTCCACATTCGCGTCACTCAATCCGCGGCTAAAAAAAGCCACTTTTTCCCCCCTATATGCGGACCACAGAGAGAGAGTTTGTGTTGCACAGATTGTCAACCTGCGAAGGTGCACGCTCAAGCTGCTGGCAGCGGCGGCCGAGCCGAGGCTGAGTTTGACAGAAAACACATTTGAGACCTCCTCTCCCCTCCTCTGCCTTTTCCCATTACCATAAACCCACTCACTCATGATAACCATTAATGTAGCGTCTTATTAAAAACCTATCAATACAGCCGCTGCCAGCGCGCTAATGGCCAGGAATCCCTCTCAGTTAAGTCTCGACTTTGGTCTCCACTCCGGACTAATGAGAGCAATCGCTCAGCATCTCTTTGGGCTAAATCACCTTTATTTGTATCTGCCTTCTCGTGCTGTTGGCAATTTATAGAACAGAGTGCAATGAGAGATGCATCGCAGCGAGGCCTGGGGCTTGAGGATTGGGGATAGGAGGGGTGGTGGTGGTGGTGGTGGTGGTGGTGAGGGGGGGATTGGGCAAGCAAGGGGAAAGTGAAAAAGAGAGACCATGCTCACCTGGCCATTCTCGTATTTTGTGCTGGGGACCACGGCAAGCCGTTAATTGTCCAACATTGGAGCTCCGGCAATAAAAGAGAGCCCCATTGCTGCTGCCACTGATGAGGCATTGTTGTCTGGGAAAGTTTATCTCCATTGCCGATTCACAGGGAGGGCACGCTTGATGCAGGAGCGCCACAGGAGTTTGCCCTTCCAACTCGGGGGAGGAATTGAACATTGCTCCATCAATCTGGGCATTTTACAGCTCGGGCCTCCCAGCCGTGAGAAACGTGGGGGAGTGTTTATACTGCTGCTTATTGTCCGGGATCTAAAGCAAACACTCCGTATGGTTCGGGAGGCGTTTTAGTATGACAAAAGGCACACTTCTCACCCACTGGACGGGGACTCCGTGGACACGACCTAACGAGGAAAACACGCTTCTCACAACTGAATGAGATGCATTGCATTGCATTGCGACAATTCAATTTTCTTAGAAACTGAGTTCATCCCCCAGCCTTGTACTTGGCTCAGAAGTATAGTCTTATTAAAAGGAAGAATAAGTAATGGCTTTTATGTAAAAATCATTCAGCTGCCCATGAAACTAGAACATTTCTGAAACAACATAATTCAAGTGGTACTCTTTGCCCAGTGATGCTGCAGTGAGAGTAAATCATTTTGTGGAACTATTATTTTAGGTGTTATTTCCTAAGAGGAGATCCGCTGAACACATATGCTCTTTTTTTTTTTTTCATCAACACCCTCCTTCACGCTCGTTTAGTTGCTCATATTCACACCTTCAGCTGCCAAATAAATGACCGTCTCCACTGGTGAACGTTAACCACCTTACCAATGACTCATTTCATCTTCAGAAAAAAGCTGACAGTCGTCCATTTGCAACCTCCAAGATGCTCACTGCAGCCCTCCATCCTCAGGTTCAGGCCGTTGCCAGTTTAAAACTGACTGCTCAGCGTTTTGATTGTACAAATACAGGATATCAACTGGTTTTGCTGCACACAATGATTCCCAACCTGGGGGTCCCAGCCCCCACTAGAGTTCGCAAAAGCTTCATGGGGGGGTCGCAAGGTCTTCTTGATTTTAAGAAAACTTAAAAAAAAAAATATATATAGAGTTGGCCTATATATATATCAGCATTTCATTCATTTCTATGAAGTAAACTAAATTAAATTTAAAGTTTGGATTATTATTTAAGATATAAACAGGATAAGGTTTATAACATATATAAATATATATATATAACATCACATATAGCCCTCCGTCTCTGCTAAACAGCCCCGTCCTGCATTAGAGAAGTACGCAGTTTAAACAACCAAAGAGCTAATGGAACAATGGCCGAGCGTCAGGGAGAAGAAAACACTTAATATGTCAAAAAAAAGAAGCCTATTAAATATGTATGATTGTTAAAAATAAAAACACATATTACAGAGAATTGTATTAAATCTCTGATGCGATATTCACAGGAAATAATCTGCTTACAATGCATTAAAATTGCTCGTTTTACACAAACTACCTGCAGTTATTGCGTTCACTATTTGCGTTAATTGTACAGTTAATTAGTTGTTTTGTACTGTTACGCATTTAATAGGAAATATCCATAAAATATGTCACTTAGTCAGGGGTCGTCAGTTTAGGTTTCAGGTCGGGAACCACTGATCTAAACAGTGCAAACATTATACATATATAATATAGGCTTACAGAGGTACACATACTGTAGGTCATTTACTGTGAATGTTTCTTATATTTTGTCAGAATTTGCCTCGCCCTTGCTATCCGTATTAGGCCAGTAAGCAGAACCTTCAAAGCAGATAACAGTGATCTCCCTGTAGCATCGGCTGCAAGGCCACCGTACTAACTTCCTGCTGGTACAAAGCGGCCTGCTTCTCATAGAAAGATACTTGGCTTCTGTTTCATAGATTCATGGGACACCAGGGGGATCATCATGCAGGCACTGGGCGAGGCTACACTACAGTAATGCAAAAAAATTACATTTAATTAAAGCATAATGAATGCCATATGCGACCCTTTATAATTTAAGCCATTCATTGCATGAATTTAACTAACTATCAACTTAGTGATAAAAAAATAATCGCGGGTAGTTTCTGAGTTCCACAATTGTATTATTGAATCAATCTTTATTTCTGGTGGCATTATTATTATTGTCATTTGTTGTCATCCACCCCCACAATACCAACACTCATAACTCTACCACAAAGGTTCAACAGATACTAAGAGCACTACAGAGGACCACTCCACCATGGGGATCTGAACTCCTTAGAGGCGTCTCTCTTTGAAATGTCCCCTACTGTCACCTCTGTCAATAAGTAAAAAGCTAAACAGCTACGGTATACATGACAAAGGCTCTGGCTGGCAGCAAAGGTAACCAAGGGCAGTGAGCCATTTAATATTTATGACACATGTCGAATCACTGAAATCACCTATTCATTAGTGCCTATATACGGCCGCGGCCCCCCGAAGAAGCGGGGCAGAGGGAGATGTATGTGTGGGTTTTTTGATACACTTGTAATAACCATCACCAAACAAGGCCAATAACAGTTTTTATGTTATAGCCATCGTAATCATCGTCAGTCTGGGAGGCGCTTCAGCCTTAACCGCCAGAGAGGCCCGCCTGCCAAGAGTGCTAGTAATATAAATGCACTTTGAAGAATGGAAGGGATGGCGTGCTCCTGGACGGGCGCCAGCTACACATCCAAAGCTGCAAAATCACAGCCACGCTGACTCAGGCAATGACACCGTCTTACTGTTTTCTTTCTCCCCGGACTCGCCTGTAGAGTGCAAGCACAACTCGAATGCCTCTGTTGCATTATGTAAAAGGTACAAACAAATCATGTCACTTAGTTTAGAAATCAAATGCAAGCCGTAGTGGAAAAAAAAGGGGGCGGCTTTATTTTAAAGGACAAACCACAAATCCCATTTTTTCGATGCCGGGTGCCAACTGCTGCGTGCACTGGGGGGCAGCATTGCTATGTGGGGGGCGTCTAACTTTGTGCATAAAGGCTTAAAGTAGCCATCTTGGTTTTAAGAACTCCAGAAAATTACAATCTATCAGTCACGACGCATACGGACTACAGATGTGCAGATGTGAGGAAGAGAAAAGAAGAAAAAAAAATGCTAACAGACTGAACTGACATCATGATCCACCCCGACTGAGATGCGCCTCTAAGTAGCTTCCCTGGTTTGTCCTCCGCATGCTACAGTGCACGCATAAGAGAGTTTGATTCATTACTGCATGACAAGTGGATGGGAATGTGAGAGCTGCTAGCAACAGTAGCAGGCACTCATTAACGCTGATGTGGACAGTGTGCTTACAAAGAGGAAGGAGAGAGGGTTTCAAATTTGTGACGGGTCTCCTCTTGATATAAAGCTAATGAAAGACTTTTCAAGATACACGGGAGCATAATAACTAGTAATTCTTTAATAAGCGTCCAAGGGTTGTGGGGGAAGTGAGAGGTTTGAGACAGCAACAATGGTTTTATGGATGTTTCTTATGTCCTTCACCATTCATTCATCCTATAAAAAAACATCTCTGGCAGCTGTGTGGTACCTATACCGCTCATCCAGCTTATTGTGGAACAAACATAACTTTTGATAAATTCATTCAATGGCCATACAAGCTTTTTCTCGATCACCCATATAGAAAAACATACTACGGAAGGACAAGGTCTACTTTGACAAGGAAACGGCGCCTGATGAGCTTTATCGCCCCGAAGCTGCTTTTTGATCAGGGGAATGAGGAGCGCATCACAGGCAGTTTGAACAAGCCTTCCAACTCGGGGGAGGAATTGAACATTGCTCCATCAATCTGGGCATTTTACAGCTCGGGCCTCCCAGCCGTGAGAAACGTGGGGGAGTGTTTATACTGCTGCTTATTGTCCGGGATCTAAAGCAAACACTCCGTATGGTTCGGGAGGTGTTTTAGTATGACAAAAGGCACACTTCTCACCCACTGGACGGGGACTCCGTGGACACGACCTAACGAGGAAAACACGCTTCTCACAACTGAATGAGATGCATTGCATTGCATTGCGACAATTCAATTTTCTTAGAAACTGAGTTCATCCCCCAGCCTTGTACTTGGCTCAGAAGTATAGTCTTATTAAAAGGAAGAATAAGTAATGGCTTTTATGTAAAAATCATTCAGCTGCCCATGAAACTAGAACATTTCTGAAACAACATAATTCAAGTGGTACTCTTTGCCCAGTGATGCTGCAGTGAGAGTAAATCATTTTGTGGAACTATTATTTTAGGTGTTATTTCCTAAGAGGAGATCCGCTGAACACATATGCTCTTTTTTTTTTTTTCATCAACACCCTCCTTCACGCTCGTTTAGTTGCTCATATTCACACCTTCAGCTGCCAAATAAATGACCGTCTCCACTGGTGAACGTTAACCACCTTACCAATGACTCATTTCATCTTCAGAAAAAAGCTGACAGTCGTCCATTTGCAACCTCCAAGATGCTCACTGCTGGTTTACAGCAGCCCTCCATCCTCAGGTTCAGGCCGTTGCCAGTTTAAAACTGACTGCTCAGCGTTTTGATTGTACAAATACAGGATATCAACTGGTTTTGCTGCACACAATGATTCCCAACCTGGGGGTCCCAGCCCCCACTAGAGTTCGCAAAAGCTTCATGGGGGGGTCGCAAGGTCTTCTTGATTTTAAGAAAACTTAAAAAAAAAAAAAATATAGAGAGTTGGCCTATATATATCTCAGCATTTCATTCATTTCTATGAAGTAAACTAAATTAAATTTAAAGTTTGGATTATTATTTAAGATATAAACAGGATAAGGTTTATAACGGTGAAGACCTGAACACAAGCTGTATTCACATATAGCCCTCCGTCTCTGCTAAACAGCCCCGTCCTGCATTAGAGAAGTACGCAGTTAAAACAACCAAAGAGCTAATGGAACAATGGCCGAGCGTCAGGGAGAAGAAAACACTTAATATGTAAAAAAAAAAGAAGCCTATTAAATATGTATGATTGTTAAAAATAAAAACACATATTACAGGGAATTGTATTAAATCTCTGATGCGATATTCACAGGACATAATCTGCTTAAAATGCATTCAAATTGCTCGTTTTACACAAACTTCCTGCAGTTATTGCGTTCACTATTTGGGTTAATTGTACAGTTTATAGGTTGTTCTGTACTGTTATTGTTATGCATTTAATATGACATATCCATAAAATATGTCACTTAGTCAGGGGTCGTCAGTTTAGGTTTCAGGTCGGGAACCACTGATCTAAACAGTGCAAACATTATACATATATAATATAGGCTTACAGAGGTACACACACTGTAGGTCATTTACTGTGAATGTTTCTTATATTTTGTCAGAATTTGCCTCGCCCTTGCTATCCGTATTAGGCCAGTAAGCAGAACCTTCAAAGCAGATAACAGTGATCTCCCTGTAGCATCGGCTGCAAGGCCACTGTACTAACTTCCTGCTGGTACAAAGCAGCCTGCTTCTCATAGAAAGATACTTGGCTTCTGTTTCATAGATTCATGGGACGCCAGGGGGATCATCATGGGCAAGGCTACACTACAGTAATGCAAAAATTGACATTTAATTAAAGCATAATGAATGCCATATGCGACCCTTTATAATATAATCCATTCATTGAATTTAAGTAACTAACTATCAACTTACTGATAAAAAAATAATCGCGGGTAGTTTATCAGTTCCACAATTGTATTATTGAATCAATCTTTATTTCTGGTGGCATTATTATTATTGTCATTTGTTGTCATCCACCCCCACAATACCAACACTCATAACTCTACCACAAAGGTTCAACAGATACTAAGAGCACTACAGAGGACCACTCCACCATAGGGATCTGAACTCCTTAGAGGCGTCTCTCTTTGAAATGTCCCCTACTGTCACCTCTGTCAATAAGTAAAAAGCTAAACAGCTACGGTATACATGACAAAGGCTCTGGCTGGCAGCAAAGGTAACCAAGGGCAGTGAGCCATTTAATATTTATGACACATGTCGAATCACTGAAATCACCTATTCATTAGTGCCTATATACGGCCGCGGCCCCCCGAAGAAGCGGGGCAGAGGGAGATGTATGTGTGGGTTTTTTGATACACTTGTAATAACCATCACCAAACAAGGCCAATAACAGTTTTTATGTTATAGCCATCGTAATCATCGTCAGTCTGGGAGGCGCTTCAGCCTTAACCGCCAGAGAGGCCCGCCTGCCAAGAGTGCTAGTAATATAAATGCACTTTGAAGAATGGAAGGGATGGCGTGCTCCTGGACGGGCGCCAGCTACACATCCAAAGCTGCAAAATCACAGCCACGCTGACTCAGGCAATGACACCGTCTTACTGTTTTCTTTCTCCCCGGACTCGCCTGTAGAGTGCAAGCACAACTCGAATGCCTCTGTTGCATTATGTAAAAGGTACAAACAAATCATGTCACTTAGTTTAGAAATCAAATGCAAGCCGTAGTGTAAAAAAAAAAAAAAGGGGGCGGCTTTATTTTAAAGGACAAACCACAAATCCCATTTTTTCGATGCTGGGTGCCAACTGCTGCGTGCACTGGGGGGCAGCATTGCTATGTGGGGGGCGTCTAACTTTGTGCATAAAGGCTTAAAGTAGCCATCTTGGTTTTAAGAACTCCAGAAAATTACAATCTATCAGTCACGACGCATACGGACTACAGATGTGCAGATGTGAGGAAGAGAAAAAAAGAAAAAAAAATGCTAACAGACTGAGCTGACATCATGATCCACCCCGACTGAGATGCGCCTCTAAGTAGCTTCCCTGGTTTGTCCTCCGCATGCTACAGTGCACGCATAAGAGAGTTTGATTCATTACTGCATGACAAGTGGATGGGAATGTGAGAGCTGCTAGCAACAGTAGCAGGCACTCATTAACGCTGATGTGGACAGTGTGCTTACAAAGAGGAAGGAGAGAGGGTTTCAAATTTGTGACGGGTCTCCTCTTGATATAAAGCTAATGAAAGACTTTTCAAGATACACGGGAGCATAATAACTAGTAATTTTTTAATAAGCGTCCCAGGGTTGTGGGGGAAGTGAGAGGTTTGAGACAGCAACAATGGTTTTATGGATGTTTCTTATGTCCTTCACCATTCATTCATCCTATAAAAAAACATCTCTGGCAGCTGTGGTACCTATACCGCTCATCCAGCTTATTGTGGAACAAACATAACTTTTGATAAATTCATTCAATGGCCATACAAGCTTTTTCGCGATCACCCATATAGAAAAACATACTACGGAAGGACAAGGTCTACTTTGACAAGGAAACGGCGCCTGATGAGCTTTATCGCCCCGAAGCTGCTCGCCTATTCCCCGATGGATGTTCGGAGCGCCGCATGCGGATGAGACGGATCCGAATGTCTCCTGCGAGTGCCGTTGCACCCAGTAAATGTCACGGAAGTAGACGATATATGGCCGTCACGCAGCGCTGCATTAAAGGAAAAGAAGAAGAAAAAAAAAAAAAATGCTGCAAATTTACTGGACATCGGTGGCAAATTGACTGTCAAAAATTACCGTTGTCATTTACTACCATCATCCTTAGAAATTGCTGCTCGAGATTTACGCACGCAAGACAGATATACGTCTCGGCTCGCATGTGTGAGAGAGAGGAAGGGATGTGTGGGGGAAAAAGGATGGCGAGAAAAAGGACGGAAGTGATAGAGAAAGAAGGAAAAAAATACAAGATGGAGTGGTGTCTTTCTTTTAGTCTCTGTGTGTGGGTTTGTGTGTGCGCAATCCAGTCACCCCGCGCATGTTTGAGTGTGTCAAAACAGTGCAACGCTCCCATCCAGCTCACAACGCTCCAGGTTTGTATCCCTCCGACTGCAGGTCACAAAGTGACATTGTGCTTTTATGGCTGCTCTCCATGGTGCTTCACATAAGCCCTGAAATGACTAAATCCCTCAGCCAGCGTCCCTGACCCCCAGCATCCCTGTTAGTGCTGCTGCATTCACACTCTTTGATGTGGCCCTGAATTGGAATCGGTCATCGGCCTCATTCCAGGGATTGATACCGCCTCTGCTGTTCACATGCCTACAGGTCTTCAGAGCTCGGCTGGTCAGCTGGTGTCTGCCCGATTGCCTGTCTGTGTATCTCGTCCTCTCGCCAGGACTGAAAATGGGTGGAATTATTAAGTGCAATAACCTTGAAAAAAAAAAAAACATCTCCCTCTTTATACCATGTTTGAGCTCGAAGTAGAGAAAAGAACTCCTCAAGCTCCGCGAAATGTCAGGAGAAAATGTCCAGCCGCTGTCCACCCACATGTCTTTCATTTCACTTCTCTTCATGAAGTGAAATGAGCGCTGACATTATACGTCCTGTAAATTAATCACACTGACCGGAGAAAAAGATAAGTTTGTTATATCACTTTCAGTAAGTCACGTTGTAAATATTTTTTTGCGAGAAGCGGTTGTCAGTCGAGGTACGGTTGCTTGTTAATGGCGTGTGTCCATGCATACGCGCACACACACACACCTGTCCGTCGTGGTGTGTGTCCCCGACTCTGGAGATTAAGTGGCAGTCAGCTGAGTGATTGATGCATCAAATCGCATCTAATGCATCTATTTATACTGTCACACTTAAATCTATCCATACAAGCTCTTCTGTGTCTGACAGTGGCTAGAACATTTAAAAAATGTGGGACAATAAATTATCGTGAAGAAAATGCACAATGAAGAACACTGCAATTATTACTCTCCGGTCTATTATTACTTTTCTTTTTTTTCTTTTTTTTTTTTGCCTCGGCTGATAATTGAATTTAATTATTCAGGGTCTGTCTTTTTAATATGTTTTCCTCATTTCCTGGCAAATTGATTATGTATACCAATCTTCTCTTGTCTTCTTTTTGCATGCCCATATCTGTTGGCATCACTCAGACAAATGCAGCTCATTTTTGCATGTTACATACAACTATATATTACCATTAGTGCTGTCAATCGATTAAAATATTTAGTCAAAATTAATCGCATGACTGTCCATGATTAATCGTGAGTAATCGCAAATTAATCGCACATTTTTTTTTTCTGTTCAAAATGTACCTTAAAGGAAGATTTGCCAAAACTCTTATCAACATAGGAATGGGCAAATATGCTTGCTTTATCCAAATGTATGTATATATCTCTAATTGAAAATCAATTAACAACACAAAACAATGACAGATATTGTCCAGAAACCCTCACAGGTACTGCATTTAGCATAAAAAATATGCTCAAATCATAACATGGCAAACTCAAGCCCAACAGGCAACAACAGCTGTCAGTGTGTCAGTGTGCTGACTTGACTATGACTTGCCCCAAATTGCATGTGATTATCATAAAGTGGGCATGTCTGTAAAGGAGAGACTCGTGGGTACCCATAGAACCCATTTTCATTCACATATCTTGAGGTCAGAGGTCAAGGGACCCCTTTGAAAATGGCTTTTTCCTGGTCAAAATTTAGCGCAAGTTTGTAGCGTTATTTAGCCTCCTTTGCGACGAGCTAGTATGATATGGTTGGTACGAATGAATTCCTTGGTTTTGTAGTTTCATATGATACCAGTATTAGTACACTCTAAATTTAAAACTGAGCACGCTACAACCTCTGAAAGATCAATTGCGCTAATGCATTAAAGAAATTAGTGGCCTTAAAACAAATTTGCGTTATTATCGCGTTAACTTTGACAGCCCTAATTACCATATTTACATACAACTATACAAGATATGTGTTATATGTCCAATGTGCTGCAGAGAACACTTCTGAGATGTGTTAACTGTAATTTTCTACTACTAAGAATAACTCTTCCATAAAAACGCTGTCAACTGCTCTTGTCACTGAGGTTGAAAATCAACCTTTTACTAAAGAAACACGAGTAAACTGCACAAAGTGTTCTCCTTTAGTCTTCCTCGACCTCGATATAGAGGACCGGGTGATATTGACCTCATTCTTTTGTTTGTTTGGTCTAACCCCCTTCAGCTGGCCCCGCTCACGGATGACAAATGCATTATTAAACAGCAACTTAGCCAACTCAAACTTCACGTCCGTAATGAAATGCAATCCGGGGTGAAAGTAGGTGGAGCTGCTTATAGCGAGCCAGCAAAGACATCTAGGAGATTTTTTAGATAGCTGTGAAACAGCTCAAGGGTATTCTATATGAGGCACCGTCCCCCTGAGATTTGCTCTGGACTCAAGCCGGGCTGCCGTGGAGAAATTGCGGGATACAAGTGTTAATGAGAACATACTTATCGCAGCCAGAGGTGTTATCCGTCGGTCGTCTCATCTTGGCTGGTTCAATATGGTGTCGTTTGTATCGTAATATGTTGTAAGATGAAGATGCTGGATGAGGGGAAATTATGTCACACAATGAGGTGGATTTAGTCAGACTCTACTGGGTTGTGTAGTCTTGGTAGCTTGAAATATTTTGGCCTCCTGAAAATGTGTAATTCATACACAAATCCTCTCTGCGGAGTACAGTGTTTTGGAATAAAGCGCTGCCCTTACTTCCCGGCAATGCCCGGATATATTTTTTTGAGTATCATGGAACTGGGGGTTCTCCTCTATGCCACCTTTCACCAGATCCCTTACTAATTGTTTCTGTCTCCAAGGTAGCATGGCTGCTCTTTGATGTTCAAACCCCTTCCTCCTCACAAAGGAGACTGACGGCAGGAGCAGAGAGAGAGGCAGATGGGCCGCGACAGGATGCTGCGAACCTGACGTCTCTCTCCCCCTTTCAAGTGCTCCGGTTCAATCAGCCCTTGCCGCACAAGCTGTTGTGGAGCACCTTTGAAATCATGGTGTCTGCACAATAGTCTTGACTGTTAATGACTTCTTGTAAAGTTCCAAAGCGGCTCTGATTACACGCCCTCGTGCACACGCGCATGTACCGGCGACTGCAAGACAAGAGCGACGTTATGCATAAACATCGGTGAGCCCACACACTCTCGGTCGCGCACCACTCCAACACACTAAGTGGTGTGTGTGTGTGTTTGTGTGTGCCCAGAAACATGCTTCATATCTTAGGCAACACCCTGGAAACCAGAGTGAGGACACAAGTAAACAATTAATATGTTAATTAGGCTGATCAGTGAAGCCGGCGCACTTGAATGGAGGAAGGACGTGCATATCAAACGCTCACGGTCCGCTGGAAAAGAATTGTCATCATGCCATCTGTGTAAATGTCCGCTTAAGAAGCACATATGTGTTTTTATAAACATGCAGTTTGACTGGTGGTTGACCATGAATCTAGGCTACAGCTTTAAAAGTGTGCACATATGAGGTTACATACTGTGTTTCAACAGCATTCTGTACAGGGTTTGATTCGGTGCCATGTCACATCTTTCTTGTAAGATACCAGACGTCTTCAGCCATTTTAGAGGAGTGCTATCAAACGGTACAGTATGTCAAACATGCAGGTGTTCACCCCTAAAAATATGGCACCGCAGCTAACGGCGTGCTCTGAAAACACAACTAGCGTATTGGACTGCCTTGAAGGAGATGGGGAATGCAGTTCTCTCTGGAGCTGAAGCTGCAAGGACTGGCCTTAATTAGGTGGTAGGCATGGAGAAACTGGCATGTTGAAGTTTGAGTGTGTGTGTGTGTGTGTGTGTGTGTGTGTGTGTGTGTGTGTGTGTGTGTGTGTGTGTCTGAGCAGGGAAGAAAGACAGTAAAGCAGCACTGTCCTGCAGCCTAAACTGGTGAGGCTTATTACTCAAACGCTGCAAAGTGTTATCTTGCTGTCAGAGCTGTCAGGGAAGGCGGCACCTTTGCTAACCACTAGCCAAAGAGTGATAAGTAAAATTTCTCCAGTGGCCGCCGTACTCTGCAGGGGTTCATGAGGTTGTTGATCACGAGGTTGTTGATCAGCGCCACAGACCTGATGATTACATCACCATGAGCTGGTATTTCTGGCTCTCGAACAAGTGGCCTCTATGTTTCCAACTGCTCAGCAATCGAAGCTGTTGGGATGTTCTCATTTGTAGCTATACCTACAAAAAGTAATGCACTGTAATTTGTATATATTCCATGTAATCGCGAACAAGAAAGTATAAAGAGAGGCGAACGCCGCATATGGAAAAATCTGACTTTTGCCCAGGAGACCGGTGTTCGTATCCCGTGTGAAACCAGAAGTCAAAGTTGATTTATTTGTCATGTAACTTCCGTACTTAATCTACACCACAGTGCAGCGTAACTTAACCACGATCTTTTCCTAAACTTAACTAAGTAGTTTTGTTGCCTAAACCTAACCAAGTTGATCTTTTCCTAAACCTAACCAAATAGTATTGTTGCCTAAACCTAACCAAGTTGATCTTTTCCTAAACCTAACCAAATAGTTTTGTTGCCTAAACCTAACCAAGTTGATCTTTTCCTAAACGTAAGTAAGTAGTTTTGTTGCCTAAACCTAACTAAGTTGATCTTTTCCTAAACCTAAGTAGTTTTGTTGCCTAAACCTAACCATGTTGATCTTTTCCTAAACCTAACCAAATAGTTTTGTTGCCTAAACTTAACCAAGTTGATCTTTTCCTAAACCTAAGTAATTTTGTTACCGTAACCTAACCAAGTTGTTTCCTGTGAAGACGGAAGTTTATTTTGAAAAGTATGGCGTGGAAATTGACGCTGGACATTCATAGGAAAACGCACAAAAAAAGAGAAATAACTTTTCATCAGATATCATACGAACCACTGTATGAGAGTACATTGGGTATGAACTGGTGACCAGCATAGGATATTTTACACCCAAAACAATGCAGTGTTACCATTATTGTACATACATATGGTTCATAATTTCTGCATTACACACTTATCTTGGATCTTGACTCTAATTAGCTAGCTTGCTTGTATTGTAAAGACATCATTTTACAGTTAAAGGGACTATTTGTAACTTATCACGCGCATAAATCTTAACGGGTCGGTATCCCATGCGCGCTCGCGTGTGGGTACGCGAGCGCGCAGCAGCTCTGCTCCTGCCTGTTTGCACACCGCGCTCGTTCTCCCCCGCTCGGCTCGCTCCACCTCCACGTGAACGCGCGCACACTACACACTGCAGAAGAGTTAGTTTAGTGAATGTGCAGTGGACGTTTTTGCAGAAATAACTGCTGCAGCTCCTCCAGACCAACAGAGGTTTCCCGTGTCTTGTGAAGTTACGGGGCTCCGCAGCGAGTTACGTTATCGTCCCGACCGGGTGTCGGTGTCTCCCGGCCCCCCCCCCCCGTCTCCCCCCCCCCCGTTCCCTCCGTTGCCTCCGGATCGGGAGGAAAAGCCAACACTAGGATCAGCATTGATTCATGGAGAGACCTTCCTCTGGTCAGCTAACATTACTGCCAAGCAGGTGAAATATAGAGTGATATTATGTGTTAGCTGACGTGTGTCGCCTCACTGTTTAGACCGTTGCTCGTTCATGTCAATGTAGCGCGAGCACATGCGCGAGCGCGAGCAACGGGACGCTGACTTTCGTTGACATTGTGGCCACAGGTGTCGCTGTGAACAAGCAATTTCTGATTCTTACATATAGCCTCTTTAATGTCAATGTTATGAGAGATTGGAGAGAGGGTTACCTGTGGACATGTTCCACTGTTATTGCAATTTTTACCGCAGTAATTGCTAATGAAGGGCAGTAAAGGTCACAGCTAATGTGATCGAGCCAATTTAAGAGCACATTTCATATCCTCCACAGTGTCTTCAGGTTATTGTCCCTTTGACAGGATATAATGCATCTTCAGTGACATAATATATGCTTTATGTCAGAGTGTATAACGGAGTATGGAAGCTTCACTGCTGCCTGTATTTACATTCGCCTTTTCAACTTATGTGTTCCTTGTAGGTTCTCAAGGTTTGCCTATAGGAACAAACAGAATTATCACATTCAAAAGGATTTTCAAAGGGTAGAGCATATTAATGAAGATCAAGGGCTCTATGCATGTTGCAGAGTGTAGTTTTCCTTCGGGGAAGTGGTATTTTGGTGCCTCGCCGAGAGCTGCAGTTTTCCATGTTAATGTTTCACTTTCATTTTACGTCATTCCACCAGTCTGGCTGGCACACAAAAAGAACAAAAAAAAAAGTAAAAATGGTCTGATCCTCACCAGCATCTGTTAACCACAACGTCATACCTTTGAGCTGCTTAACTCCCTTTGAATTTTCCTGTTGGTGGCCAGAGCTCACATAAAGCAAAAGAGTGAGCAGAGCATTGACAGCTTTAATTGACCGCCATATTGCAAAGGTTGCGTTCCATGTAGTGTATGTCACATGTTGGTATAGCACTGTGACATGGATGTGTCCCTGCTCGCAGATTTCGCTCCATACTGACTGCATACGGAGAAGGATCTCGCTGCACAAGATAGATTTATAAAATTGGATTCGATTTCATTTTCAACAATTGATCAGTGCCTCTTATAACATTACATTTAGATTGAGAAACATGCGTTTTCTTGCTTTAATCATTAGATTAAATAAACATAATCAATTAGAGGATGCTGATTCAGTGCATTAAGATGTGTTAGTTAAGTGTGGCTGCAAACTGGTTTAACAAGATACTGTATGTTGCTGTAAAAGAGATAAAAACACAATTACAGTGTTGTTTTGGCATTGGCAGACAATGGTTGATTAGCCTCATGACTCCCGGACAATCGTGTGCAGCCAAATTTAGTTATTTTGTCATTTATCCACATTAACATGAGTAGCAGACAAGAAAATGGCTCATGCAGCTTTGCAAATACTAGCAAACATCTCTGTTTGTCACCTGAAACATACAGAACGTAGCAAACATATTAGGGATGCACCAATCCGACTTTTTCAGTCTCGATACCGATAGCGATACCTGGGCTTTGGATATTGGTCGATACAGAGTACCGATCTGATAGCAGTGTTTAATTAATAAGTAACAATTAATTTATTACATGCATTAACACAATTGATCTTTCAGAGTTCTTCTAGAGTGAAGATACTGGCACCATATGAAACTAGAAAAGCTAAGGAATCCATTGGAATCCATTCAACCATGTCATACTAGCTTGTTAAATAATGCTCCAAACTTACGCTAAATTTTGGCAAGGAAATACTGGCATGGCCACTTTCAAAGGTCCCTTGACCTCTGACCTCAAGATATGTGAATGAAAATGGGTTCTATGGGTACCCACGAGTCTCCCCTTATACATACATTTGCCTAGCAAGCATATTTGTCCACTCGCATGTTGATAAGAGTATTAAATACTTAACAAATCTCCCTTTAAGGTACATTTTGAACAGATAAAAAATGAGCGATTAATCACGATTAATCATGGACAATTATGCGATAAATCGCGATGAAATATTTTAATCGATTGACAGCCCTAAAGTAAATACATAGAAATTTAGTGAATTTTTATTTATTATTAAAAAAGCAAATTGTACACCAGCAACTGAATTTTTTTTGCAAAATTAACAATAGTTCCAATTCAAGTGTAAACCTTTTTAATGCAGCAACGAATTGGTATATAGTATATATAGTATATAAAGATAGAATTGAATTTAATAGATTGGCCCCATTGTCACGACACCCGATCCAGTTATTTGAGTCAGTATCCGCCCGATATCCTATCCGGTATTGGTGCGTCTCTAAAACATGTTTTATCACTGACCTCTGTCATTAACCAATCTACATACTGGAAACCTTGCATATAGCCCCACAGTCAAACCCTCCACCAAACAATGGTTAACGCTAATGCACCGATTACTGATGTATAATGGAGCTTGTGGTAGAGACCTTCTGATCTGAAACTGTGAGCAGAGTCACTCCCCATCCATAGGGGTAATTAGGTTAAACAAATCGGTTCAATGGAAAAATCCGATACTTGACCAGTCTACCATAACCAAATTAGTGTTGTAATTACTTGCTGGACATGTCTTCATTAATAATTGCTGCATCTTTTGTCCTAACAAAATATCAATAGTCCACACCTTAACTGAATGGAAAACCAATATTAGATCACTATCTGGCAGAATTTAGAACAACGACATGTTTGGTGTGTTTTCAGTAAATTTTCTTGTAGGAAACAAAAAACAATTCATCTCAACTTCAGGGTTTAACTTTCACGAAGAAAGCTGTGTTCTGTACACTATCACAATGACAAAATATTCAGTACTGTAGTCCCCTGAATGAGAGCACATAGAATAGGTCTAGACTGTGAAATTCAATTGGTTGGCAAATATCAATGCAGGACAGACAAAGGATTATGGAGCCACTGAAGTTCATGGCTACAGCACTCACTGCTGGATAACAACAAAAATAAATAAAAAAAAATGGAAAGGTTTCGGCTGAATGTTTCATGCTATGATATTTATTTTTCTCACATTTTCACACAGCATCTATAGCGACACACAGGGCAGAGAGCCAACATGTTTCTCAAAGAACTAAAAATGCCAGACATTTCAAACTCTTCCAAAGCCAAAGCAACGACGGAAGTGCAAATATGACTGGTGTTAAAGCAAAGACAAAGAAGTATGTAAACACGCCTGTGTAGGCAGTGATTAAAATCTGATTGAACGTCTTGTAATTACAAAATCAACATCGGTGTCCAGGTGTTAACGGATTGCTGAATGCTCGTATGCATCCTATATTTGCACAGCCAGGCCATCGGAA
Source organism: Sebastolobus alascanus (assembly GCA_916701645.2). Taxonomy (NCBI): domain Eukaryota; kingdom Metazoa; phylum Chordata; class Actinopteri; order Perciformes; family Sebastidae; genus Sebastolobus; species Sebastolobus alascanus. The sequence continues at coordinate 628,422 of CAKAOJ020000163.1, forward strand.
TTGGACGAGCTTGACCGTCATTAATGCATTTCCCTCTTTGGAATTAATTTCTCACCTACCAGTGAGTTCAATTGATTTCGTGTCGCAGCATCATCGATGAGGCATTTGTCTTGTCGACTAGTGTTTTGGATGTAAATACATTTCACCTTGTAGCCGTGTCATTTTCACCAGCTAATAATAGATTCTGGGAATAAATGGAATGATAATATTGAAATTGGAGTGGTAGCCTGCCAGTTTGTTGTTAAATAATAGAGTGTGTGTTCATTTTTGGTTTTTGCCCATTATATGTCCTTCATATGGTGTTGTTTGGCTTGTGTCACAAGTTCAACAACACTCACCAACTTAAGTCTTTAAAGCCTCCCCCGCTGGAATTGAGATGGGACCCCTCACTCTTCCTCAATCTCTGTTGATAGAGGCGCTAGAAGTGTGTGTGTGTTCTGGTGTGTCTGTGTGTGTATTTCGGGGAGCAAAAGCCTTTGATTACAGAACTGCTTCTCTCCCCGTCTGTTGTGCAGACGAAAGCGTCTCAGTACTAATGACAAAATGAGGTTAACATTGAATCTCAGAGATGATGCGTTGCATCCCTCCGGACATCCTCTAGTCCTTGTCTTTTTTCATTGTGCCACAGGAACAATGCAGACAAGCAGAAGTGATTGTGTTCTGTGTCAACATGACGTGACTGCAGCCCAATGTTTGTAGCAATAGATGGACCGCGCTGCCATGGGAAATCAATTCCATAGGTGTCAACACGGACGATTGAGATGGCCATTGTGAGGTGGGAGTGGGCCGGGGTGGGAATGTCTACGTGCACATGTGTATGTATCTGCGTGCATGTGTCTGCCTGGATCTTTAACATGTGTGTCTTTGCTATTTCTGCATTCATCCCAATAACCGTGCACATGATTGATAACTGGGGCATTATGCGATTGGAGTGATTGGTGGAGATGTGTCAAATGAAATAAATACACTCTTCAGACACCTCACCCAAAGCATCTATCAACTTTAATGGCAGTTCATCGTGGGGGTTAATTATTCTGGCTTACATATTTACATATATTACATATATTCTGTCATGGGGTCAGATTTATCCTTTACACCAGTGGTTAAAAAAAAAACATAAGGAGGATAAGTTGACCTCTAATCAGAAAAGTGCTCGAATGACTGATCGTTTGCTGTTTTAGACAGCAAACACATGTAACAATTGTATTAAATAAAGTAAAATGTTAACTCTTGTAAGGATGTATAGGTTGATGTGTACTGATGAGAACCAAAGTAATGCATATGATGTTAACCTGAGGGGAAAAGAAAGAAAAGTATAATTAGGTTAAGTTTTGTTAACTTGCAAAACTTAAACACATACTTATCTATTTTCAAAAATGTACTCATGATATGCTGTAATATATGAAAATCATACTTTTCATGTATTTTGTTTTTTTTTGTATACCAAAATAGTTCAGTGTCGCATACTGTGACATATGGTTGACAGCTCCCAAAAAATGTATTTTTTTGTGATACCGACTAATACTTAAGTACGTTTATTTTCTGAATGTGTATTTAACATTGTCAATTTGTATTAAATTACAAAGCTTACATTTTACCTGAGTATATTAAACTATGCAATTATGAACTTTCTGTATCTTAATATTTTACAATTAGTATATTTAAGATGAAATATACAGAATTGAGTAATATAGAACTGCAGTAGTGACTGTGAGTTCCATGTTTTCTTCGTTAAAGGTGCTAAATGCAAGATTGGGAGAGGCTTCTATTGCCTCAGCACAGCTCTCAACATGGAGACAGCTGAGCCGGTGACTTGAAGCTAATGGTGCTAACAGCACTTAGAGTAAAAACAAAGGCAAAAACTGCTGACAAATCATTATCATTATTACTATTATAACTAAAAATTATATAATTATTTGTTTTGTTTGTAATCATAGAACTAAGGTTTCAACACATAACCGTAATCATTTTAAAATGTGACCAGTCACACAGCTTGACACTAAGAACTACGGAAGGACTAGGCCTGGCGTGTGATTTGTGTCTTCTTTGAACTCTAATTTTTATTAAACGTGGATAATGTGTGTAATCAGTACAATCTGCACATTTGGCCCTAATGGAGTAAAATGTCTTTATCCATGAGACCCTCAATATGAGTCACATTTGACACATACATTTTGCACATGGATGGTGTCTTGCTTCCATTGATTACACATCTCAAAGAAAAGAATGGCTTTTTATCCCCTTACTGTGATAATGATGATAATTAACCAAAGTAGCATAAATGAATTCAAGCAATCAATCATCATTTTATGAACCGCTTCGATGAAAAGCACAAAACACACTCAGAAATACAACTAAGACATCGACAGCAGATGTTCCTACAGCTGTAATCTCTTCCAGAAAGAGAAAATGTTCATTTAGCTGAATTAATTGAATACCTCGGTCTATACTAATCACATTTCAATGGCTTTTGATGGCTTCCCATTGAGTCCTTATGGTAGACATCTTTGGGCATATGAATAGTTTCAAATAAACCTGGAATATCTTGAAAGTGCTGAGATGTTAAGATATCTGCTTAATGGAAAAATATATAAAAAAATAAAACTGAAATTGCATTCATAAGTGTAATGAAATCTTGACAGTTAACACAATAGATAGATTCTAGTCCTAGTCTAGTTAGTTATTTGACATAAGTGTAGGTAAGTTAATAAAGTCAGGATCAAAATGCATTGGTGCACTAGTGTTCAATGGAATGCCATGAATTTAAAATGACAAAATACCTTTCTATTATCAAGATGCAGATGAATTGTGTTGCATTATAGGTGTTGCATTGGCTTTATTCTGTTATTCCCTTTAGATTATTTTGATAAAGTAGACCAAATGTTACTTTCGTTCTCAAACTTTCTCTGGAGTTTAAGATTCTTTTTTTTTTTTATCAATACATTAACGTGTTAACCAAAAACGTATTAACCACATATTTATTTAAATGGACAACATTTTTAAATGTGTCAGATCTTTATCAAGTCAAAATGATGATAGGGTCAGGTCTAAGGATTTCCAACAGCCTTGCACATACAAGTGATGTGCATATACGCAACGTATCCTCATACAACGGTTCGTATGATTTCTTACAAAAAGTTATTCCTCATTTTTTGTGCGTTTTCCTACGAATGTCCAGCAACACGTGATGCATGTGTCAATTTCCGCTCTAGTCTTGTCGAAATAAAACTACTTAGACAGGCTTAGGAAAAGATTGACTTGGTTAGATTTAGGCAACAAGACAACTTAGTTAGGTATAGGCAACAAAACTACTTAGTTAGGGTTAGTCAAAAAAACTACTTCGTTAGGTTTAGGAAAAGATCAGCTTGGTTAGGTTTAGGCAACAAAACTATTTGGTTCGGTTTAGGAAAAGATCAACTTGTTAGGTTTAGGCAACAAAACGTTTTGGTTCAGTTTAGGAAAAGATGAACGTGGTTAGGTTTAGGCAACAAAACGTTTTGGTTAGGTTTAGGAAAAGATGAACTTGGTTAGGTTCAGGCAACCAAACTACTTAGGTTTAGGAAAAGATTGTGGTTACGGTTAAGATAACTCAGGAAGTGACGTAACTTATGTACGAAAGTTACGTGACAAATAAATCAAAGTTGAATTCGGGTTTCACACTGGGTAAGAACACCGGTCTCCTGGCAAAAGTCCAATGTTTTTGGACCCACCCTGACCTCCTCCCTACGCGGCGCTTGTCGTTCTTTGTACTTCCTGGTTCACAATTACATGGACTACATACAAATTGATTTTGTGGGATGTACACAAATTACAGTGCATTACTGTTAGGTACGAATAGCTACACATGGTGTATGAGAACAGCCTGAACTACACTACTTCTAACAAAAAACTTCTAACGATAAAATTGAACAGGGGAATCATTGTGTAGAAAGATTGCTGCAACGAAAATGTCTTATGCAATCCTGCCATAACAGAGGATATATGTTTGATATCTATGTCCACCAATCACTCTAACAACATTTTTCACTCATTTTTAAACTCTCCTTCAACTCAAGTACTAGCCATATGTTGTGATTGGTGGAAAAATAAACAGATACTTACAAGTCCCCCACTCCCGCCCACCCGTGGACTTCTGCCCCCTGAAGTTCTTTTTGAAAAATGGCCTCATTAAGTCTTACTTGTAGCAGCACAGTCTTCAACATGGTGTTTGTGAAAGGCTAAGCTACAGCGTTGCTACTGTAGCATCATTGTGCACACATGGCGCTAGTCAACACTGAATTTGACCCAAATACTTAAAAGTATTTTATGACTCTATGAACAAATGTACCCGTCCCCCCCACCGGTGGTATCTGCCAGCAATTATTTGGAGCAACCCCACAGGAAGAGCCATCTGTAGCTGATTTCAATTTCCACACACACACACGGGGGGATGTGTGCCTTAAAATCTTTAATTGAGATGGATTGGGTCATCCAATTAACCCTAACACACTTGGGTGTCCTTTGTGCAGTTGAAGCCTTTGCTTTGGGGTATTGTCACAAATCTTTAAGTCACCACAGAACTAGTACACCTGTCCTCACTGTCTTTATAAAGCTTAATTGGGTTGAGCTCTTCCTCAATCAAAAGGCAGCTTTTTTTCCCCAGGTCTTTCTCTTTCCTTTCTACCCTTCCACAGCGATGCTGTGGAAATGCTTGTGTTAACATATATGTGATGACAAGGGAGGCATTGTGATGTGAAGCGCATTCATCTGCCAAGAAAATAAGACCGCCGTTGATCAGCGGTGTTGATTCAAATTTGTCACATGAAATTTTCTAATTTGCCTTGTTAGTTGATTTCAAACGCGTGACTTTGTCAGTGCTGTCAGTGCAATGCAATAAGACTCTGCTCTCTTGCTTCGTCTCACACGCGTATCAAAGTGCTGTGATCTCAAGTGGAGCTCATGTTCTATTTCTGCTGTGCGTATTGATGGAGTACGTTTTTACATTGTGTATCCTTAACCTCAGAAATGTAATTGTGAAATAATTTCATGATAAAACATTCATTCTTAATTCCAAGTGGGTTTGATTTTCCTCCCGACCGGCCAGTAACGTGACCCTTACCCCGACCTGAATATTTTACACAATTCAACAGCAAGCAGTGGTCTCAGAAGATTCATTAGAGAGAATGGCAAACACAGAAAACAAAAGAAAAAGCAAACAAAATAAAGAAAGTTATCTCTTCAGTTAAAAACAAAAAAAATAAGAGGTCTGAATTACAGTTCGAGTCACCACTCCTCCTTTTTTGCTTGAATTATAGATAATACGACCTGCCATATTTAATTGTTTGGGGGAAGTAACGCAGGCTCATCTTTTGGGGCAATTTAATTTGAAACGCAGTTCTTCAAGGCAGGGAGCGCAGCCAGAAGTCATGCAGAGAAAATAGTCTTAATTGTTTAATCCATATCAGTTATGCACCATATGGGAGAAATTACAGGTGCTGTGTGATGGGATAAACACGACAACTAAACAAATGTCTGAGGGGCAGTCTTCACCAGTTTGTGTCTTTTAAGATCAATTTGTCCCGGCTCTTCCCCCCTTAGACCAGCTAATAATATGTGCATGAATTAAAGGAAAGCATTCCAGCTTTAAAGGCTCCGCTAAAAGCTCAAAGTCTATTTGCCAGAGGACAGACTCTGGGAATATGCATTGTTCAACCTTGCCATTATTTCATCAGGGCCTCCAATATGACTATGTCTCACTGACACACTTATTTTAAAACAACAATTCATGTTAGAGGACAACCATATGAAGGATTTAGAGGATAAAACTATTATATAGTAGTTACATTATTTCATCCTACTGAATGAAGTGTAACTGCAGGCCAACACTGCTAAGCTTGCAATTTTCTTCATTATTTAATTTAAAAATATGACACCACTGAGACTCTTACCATTCATATACATAACGCTGCCAGAGTATATGAATGGTGGCTTTCAGCACACATTTGTTCTTTCACCCTTGACAATGGACATTCTATCATCGGGATTTGAGAGTTTTTATTCAATTTGATTTATTTTGACCGAGTTAATGTGTTTCGCGAGGGGTCGCAATTACCATACCATTAATCATACTATAATTAGAGTCAATGGCTTAATTGTGACACAAAACCTCTATTTCCTAAAGGAATTAATAAAAGTGCTGTCATTTTACAGTAGGAAAAAAGTATCTTTAGACTGTTCTCTCTAAAACTGTGAGGGGTGCTAGAGACAGGTCATTTTCACTCCTATAATACAAAATGTACTGTATGTATGTATGTCTCTGTATATTACATGTAGTTTGGTGCTACAATGCTTTGGTTGCCACGATACAGACTGTGCCCTGAAGTTCTTCCCTTGTGTAAGTCTCTACATGAATAACAAATGCTACAAGAAGAAAGGAATGTGAAAAATGGCCTTGTGGGTATTTGTAAATTGTAAATGGACTTGCATTTATATAGCGCTTTTCTCGTCTTCCGACCACTCAAAGCGCTTTACACTACATGTCAACATTCACCCATTCACACTCACATTCATACACTGATGGCAGAGGCTATCATACAGGGTGCCAATCTGCTCATCGCTATCTAATCTAAATGCTCACTCACACACCGATGGTGCAGCCTTCAGGAGTAATTTGGGGTTCAGTATTTTGCCCAAGGACACTTTGAAATGCGGACTGGAGGAGACGGGGATCGAACCGCCAATCGTCTGATTACTGGATGACCTGCTCTACATCCTGAACCACAGCCGTATTGAAAAGTACATGGTTTTAACTGTGCACTGTAATAGGTCAACATGTCCTCATACAACGGTTTGTATGATTTCTTACAAAAAGTTATTCCTTATATTCCATGCATTTTCCTACGAATTCCCAACATGTGATGGACGTGTCAATTTCTGCTCCAGTCAAAATCAATTTCTATAGGTTTGGTTTAGGCAACAAAACGAATAAGATTCAGGAAAAGATGGTTTGGGTTAAAATAACTCCGGAAGTGGCATAACTTAAGTGCGGAAGTGACGTGACAAATAAATGAACGTTGACTTCTGGTTTCACACGGGTTATGAAAACCGGTCTCCTGGGCAAAATTCAGGCGTTTTTGACCCACCCATCCACCCCGACCTCCTCCCTACACGGCATTTGTAATTACGTGGATTGATTTTGTGGGATATATACGAATTACAGTGCATTACTAGAGGCAGTTCAGAAAGGAGACTGAGCGCACTGAGAGTCAGTTTCCTGCATCATGTGGGTTTTGCGTGAACACAGATTATGACCGATTGTTTCGCACCATCGAAGTAAGTGTTGGACCCATTTTTCACAAGCCACATATCTTCCGAACAATCTGACATTAAAATTGCATTTTTCAAACGGACAAATCAGGACAATTCTCTGTCTCAGCAACACACTCTCGCGAGATCCGTCAACTAACGTTAGCGCCCTAGCTAGCTAATTTTCGTAATGCTAAATATGGCCGTTGGCTTTGTAAATATCGAATGTTAGCAAACAAAAATATAAATACATTATGCAAATATAACCCGATGCGCTTTCATTCATCCCCACGACATTAACAACACTTCCAAACGAGATGGGGGGTATGGGGGGGAAGAGGCGTGAACATACCATGGCCACGCCCACTTAGGAGACAGGACGTGTATACCATTTCCAACCATTGACTGTGCCTGTAATGCATCATCTTTGTTATACAGCATCTTTGGCATTACTTTTCGTAGGTATAGCTACGAACGGTGGATGAGAACAGCCTGAATAGGTGGACTTTCAAATGGTGCAAAAAAAAGAAAAAATCAACAACCCACACATAAAGGCCTGCTGAGTATTGATGGAAGTTGTCTGTGTAGCCATGTGCACAGCTAAAGTAATGTGAAAAGCAGGTATTGCAGTGCATTTAGCAAGTAATCACAACGCCACAAAACATTTCACGTTTTCATGCATAGCTTAACCCCACACCTGCTTTGGTGTGAAGATGCTGTGAAACACTGAAAGTTGCCACGTATGGTCTGTACTCCGGTCTGCAGACAACCTTTCAATTTCTTATGTGTCATTTCACACAGTGACTGAAAAAAACGAACAAATACAAGTAATGAATTCAAGCTCATTGTGTCACAAACAACACATCAGTCACTGGCACTGACGAATACACAAGGATCCCTTTTGCTTTTTTTGCTTTCTTTTTTTCCCTTCCTTGACCAAACAGAATCATGCAATCTGCTCTTCAAACTCCTCTCCAATTCTTCGGCCTCAAAAAGGGTTTCGTTTGATAGCGGCAATCCCGGAAAGGTCACAGGCATCAAGAAAATAGACGGAATGAGCCAAGAGGATTTCAAGTTGTATTAATGAGGACCCCCTTGGCCAGCCGTCTTAGAGGTCAGGCCATCACCTAAAATGATAAAGATTTATCATGGGGAGGCAAGGCTGGTCAAAGCGCTCTCTTATCTCTGGCTCTGCCTTTTACAGCAGCAACCACTGTCAAGAGTCTCACATGGATGAAAGACTCGGCTACTCTGCACCACTGTTGCAAACCTCCAGAAATATTCTGACGTCGGTAAATAATTCATCCCCTATATTTTGTACTCTTTGAGAATTTTTGAGGAGGTGCGGGTACATTATGCCATGCTCCCTATACCGCAGGACCCTAACTCAAAAAAAAAAAAGGTGCCACATATAAAGTTAGCCACAGCTTGATTTTATATCAGGACCATGTTGAAAGATTTTGTTTTTATTCACTGCAGTCTGAAACTTGCTTTATTCATATCAGCTATACATGTCCAAATTATAATTCTTGCTATGATACAAACTTTCTGCAAGTGATACTGCGGTTCATCAAACTTAAACTGTATTATTAAAAACTGTATTCCAGTGTGTGAATGCAGAATTTGAATATCTGACATATTTAGCACCATAACATGAAAAAATAATACATCTGAAAGTATAAAAATTTAAAGCACATAATACATATTTGGAGCCATCTTAAATAAATGCCGTAAGATGAATTATGATCAGACCTTTATTCCTGACATGCATTATAATATATGACATTACAATTTAATAGCAGGAGATCTGTTACAGTAACACGACGGTGCTGCAAATCAACTTCAAATGTATGCAGCAGGTCATGTATATGTATTTGTCTCTGCCAAAGCAACCCTGTGATGTTGGAACACCAGTGGCCCCCGAAGAGAAAAACAGTGTTGATATGCCAGCCATGGATTTCTGCTTTTTTTTTTTTTCAGTGTGAAGCCTTTTCATGGATGTTTTTGTGTGTGTGTGTGTGTGTGTGTGTGTGTGTGTGTGTGTGTGTGTGTGTGTGTGTGTGTGTGTGTGTGTGTGTGTGTGTGTGTGTGTGTGTGTGTGTGTGTGTGTGTGTGTGTGTGTGTGTGTGTGTGTGTGTGTGTGAATGTTGTGAAAGCAGTTTTGGAGAGAGCTAACAGCAATCATCAGGTTTGCAATAATTTCAACCACAGGGAGAACATATACCATGCTGCTATATCCAGGATGATTCGACGTAAAACTAATATACTCAGCCCGGGAGCATGTATGTAGTGGTCACTTCCTTCAATTTTCAGTATCGTTTTCTTTGTGTTTCTTCTATTGACATGAATTTTAATAACAAACCCTGAGTAAGACATGCTTTTTTTCCAGTCGCAAGCAAAAGTTTCCCTCAGTTTGAGGTTTTCAAAGGTTTAAAAAAAGGAAACATTAACAGATTTTAACTAGGGATACACCGATACTGGATCGGATATCTGGTCGATACTGATTCAAATAGCTGGATCGGATGTCGGTGACAATGGGTCCGATCTATTCAATTCAATTCTATGTGTATATACTATATACATTATATACTAGAATTCTAATTCCTGTTTAAGTTTTAACTAATTTGTTGCTGCATTAAAAAGGTTTACACTTGAATTGCTGTTAATGTTGAATATTTTGTTTACCAAGTTGCTGGTGTACAATTTTATTAAATAACAATTAAATTAATTTATATCTATGTATTTATTGGTCACATTTTGTTTTACAAAGTTAGGAAAGCAATGTTTAAGTCAAGCCTGATGTTGCCTTACACATAAAAGAATGATCCCAGTCGCTTCCACACAGTGAGGCATACAGCTTATTGATTAAACACTGGTATCGGATCGTTACTCGGTATCGGCCGATACCCAAAGCCCAGGTATCGCTATCGGTATCGGGGCTGTAAAAGTCAGATCGGTGCATCCCTACTTCTAACTGTTTGGGGTAGAATTATGTATGAGCTTAACCAGGACCAACCACCTCCACTTAAACACATTTTTAACAGTAATTGAGCGACTTGTGTCACACCAATTTTGCTACAATGCCTATTCTGAGGTCAAGCTTAATGCCTTTAAGACAAACACCATCTATGCTATTTGTGATTACATAACGAAAATGACTTGCTAATATAACCTTTCACCAAATATATTTACATGATGCACTTCCTGCATGCGATACCGAGATAACAGTTTCTATTCCTAGGAGCACAAATGCCCTTGTCAGACCAAAATCAATTTTTCATGTCATGGCTATTTAGTATTCCTCAGCCTTCCTTACTGTACGTTTTAAATAAAGTAAATATTCTTCGGGGAATGGACGGAATCCTCCACGGACAAAATCAAAACATCACATTTCTTAATGATTATGTGATGGTTTCGATGACACATTTTGATGTCAGCTTTCCCCCACGAGACCATTTCAATTATGATTAAGAATAATGGAGCACATTCAAGTGGAAGTATTGCTTTTCAATAATTGCATTTGCTTGTCACAAGAGACTGTGGTCAATAAGTCAGGCTCTGGAAACCACATACAAATCAAAATTAAACTTATTCAGCGATTTAATACATGTATGGGTTATTTTGATTTTCAGCAGAGTAGAATAATCTTGGTTTTTTTTTTCCCCCCTCAGACTGATGTCGTTAAAGACTGGGCTACATGGCTCAAACAGATTTGGCATCAGTATCTTTTTGGCGTCTTCCCGCTCCCCAAACCACGTTTGTCTTGGAGATGGAGTTCAGCAGCGAGGAGCAGCCATTGCAGGCCACACCATCCGCTAACTGTTTAACTTTCCTAAAGGAGTCATTCAAAACAAGAAAGGGAACTTGTCTATTGGGAAATACCTCCGGATTAGGGGGGCTGAAAGATTGAAAAAGTAATTTGAAAAATAATGGGCTTTTTAATGACTAAACCTATGGGACACCCAGATGTGCTCTTTGTTAATTTTCACTAGTGTAATGTAAAATTCCAACTGCTTAATTACTCTAGGACACACAAAGCAACTGGTTTTTAACGAAGCAATTATGGGAACAGCTTCTGCTACATTGCGCCACAGCTCCCATTCCCCACCAGCTCCTTCCTTGATGAACCACTACTTTTTGGTACAAAGTTATCAAGCGTTTCATGTCTTAAGCAATGACAGAAAATCCAGAGTATTTTTCTAATCAAATGTTTGTTTTGCCTCCCGAGACCTCAGATCATTTGAATATGGCCTGATTCTCAATTTCTTACGGAATAAAGTAACTTAATAATGAATGTTTCATAAATAATACCGATATTTACCACTAATCTCAGCTCGTCTGAAATGTGGCAGAGAGGTTTTCCTGGAATGCATTTTAAGACAAGAATAGCAAATATGAATACATTATATTGTTTTGTATTGTATTTTGTGTAAGTCACAGCTTTTGCAACTGAAGGTGGCAATTTTTAGCTCTGCGGTCGCCTTTAAAGGTGCAGAGATATTGTTAAGGAAAATATCTTCTGACATTTTGGCTGTTGATTTTTTTTTTTTTCTTCTCCATAGATCAATAAAGAAAACTACCCGGGCAGCATTAAACCCCCCCTCTCCAACCCTCCTGGGAGTAGCCGAGGAACAGCTGTTGGTAAATATCATTACAATATCACATGCTTTATCGTTGCTTTAATGGTGAAATATCAAATGTCCCGGCTCAAAAGACATTAACATTTAGAACAATCAATATAAGTTGCACATTTTACGAGAGACATTTTCCAGCTGATAGAGGAACTTGCGAGGATGCCTGAGGTGTCATTCATTAACGAATGCTGTAAAGATCATTGTGATTTGTGGGCTTTTTGGAGGGAATGTGATCCTCAAATGGACTTGTCATGTTTTTCAATCAGGCTCGCATTACCCGGATTTACATACATATTACAGTAGAAGAAGAATGTGAGCACGTTAGATGACAAAGTCGAAGTCCCTTTGAGTTTGTGTTTGCTATAAAGTTGTATTTTTCAGTTACTCATACTGTATGCTCCACAAACAAGAGACAAGAGATTTATATTCAAATGGCAGCAGCATCAATGAAATGAAAATTGCATTACCATCGCTTTGTTTTACATCAATAGGAATGTCAGTGTAACCTTTTTTAAATAAATTATACCAAAAGGTGCAGCACTTTCGGTGATAGATCATTCTAATTTCAACTTTTTTTTTCCTTTATTTAATTTCCAATAGTAAAAATACAGCGAGTTCACTCAGTTCTCCTGAACATAAAAGTAATAGAAGGCACAAAAGGGAAGGAGAAAAAAAAAAGATAAAAAAAAGAAGAAGAAATCAACCCACCTCAGCTCCGGACCAACTTCAAAAATTAAAATTACGCCTTTGAGATGCAAATGCTCAAACAATATTCTTCATGTTGGATCTAAATTGCTAATGTACACAGTGTATAAGCCCGGTGTGTCCCTTTCAAGACTGGATATCTTGGAGACATGAACCTGATGGTGTTAGTGTTGATCGAAGGGCCCGGCTGGTCATGCCTCTCCCCTGGAGGCTGAGGACTCATTGACATGCAGTGAAACACTTATATTCCTGGTTGAATGTTTATGTTGTTTAACCATGGACTGTATATAAGAAGTGAACGTAGTCACTGTGACTTCACCCATTGGTTTGTGGACTGCTGTTTTGAAGCCTCAAGTTCGTTATTTTGGCCATCAGCATCTTGGTTTTTGGCTGTCGCCATCTTGTTTTTTTGCAACCAGAAGTGACACGAGAGGATGGAGCAAAATAGGGCTGCACAATTAATCAAATATTAATTGCGATCAAGATTTTGGCATCCCACAATTAAATGAACATGATTGACTGCAGTTGTGACATTTAAAATGCTCAGCTCATATCAAAGCAAGAGCTTCCTAAATTAACAGCCAGCCACCGTGGGGGGCAATCAAGATTTTTTGGCTTCACTTTTTGGGTGCCGCAACAAATGTTTTTAGTTGCAGTCCAGAGTACAAGAGTGTAAACTGTATATTACTCGTTTTGCAAAATAAAAATGCACTGAATTCAGGTGAAGAAAGCCTAATTTTAAGTCTTATTTTGATGCAAAGATTAGTACATTTGCAGGAATGTAGCGCAATATGGAAGTGCAAGCAGTGTTCTGTTGATTTAAATGTGCAATGAAATAATTTTGTACAGCTGTTGTTGCCTGTTGGGCTCGAGTTCGCCATGTTATGATTTGAGCATATTTTTTATGCTAAATGCAGTACCTGTGAGAGTTTCTGGACAATATTTGTTATTGTTTGAGTTGTTAATTGATTTCCAATAATAAATATATACATACATTTGCATAAAGAAAGCATATTTCCCCACTCTTATGTTGATAAGAGTATTAAATACTTTATATATACAATCTACTCTGATGACAAATACATTGAAAATAGCACCAAACTGGTCAGAAAAGTGCTACAAAGTCATAATTTACATTGTGTTATTTTTACCTAAATGAGAAACAAAGACAGAAACGGCTGCAGATAATCCTCAACAAAAAACCGGGCTACCATCCCTATTCATTATCTGAAACAATCCTCTTAAATTCAGGAGGTGTTTCTATGACAGCAGGCTACTCCTTTTGATCCCATACAGGGTAGCACCTTGATAGACCAACTATATGGATTAATAGCACTAGTACAACACAGCCGTAGGCCCCCTGTATCTACGTTAATAGAGCCTATCCATTCCTGTCAGCTACTGGGGACTGATGGAATTGCAGGGGTGGCTTTGTATCCACACAGCAAATCATAAGCACTCAGATATCGCTTGAGCTGGAAGACTGCAATTTTCGTTTAAAACCAAATGTATTACAGCGGGATCTATCAAACATAGTCAGACAAATGTTTCTCTCTCTCTGTCTGTGCGCTGGACAAAGGGGAACAGCTTCACAGCGCAGGTCGCTTGTCTTCATTTCCAGTTAGGTGGCCGACGCACTCACACACACCCACACAGAACTCGTGAAGTCCAATCTGACTGATGCAAATGTTTGTCCCTGTGCGCTGTCATTGCAAAAGCAAGTGTATCTGAGCGGAAAGAAAAGCTGTGTTCCTGCCATAATCTATCATGTCACGATTGCGGATCTTTGCATCCAGACATCGTGGAGCCACCTGCTTGGATTTGTGAGACATGAACACTCGTATTAGCAACGACGCTGGGAGTAATACAACACTTAGCATTGATTAACAGCACCTCTAACAGCGACACATATTTTTGGAACGTTATTCAAGTTTTCTACCACGAACCACATTTTGCCATTTTCATCATCATGTTCATGAAAATGTAAAATTTTTTGGTGTGTTTAGAAAAAGAAAGCAGCTTAAAGATCCCTTCCAGATGTGTTTTAATACTCTGCTTTGCATAATAATTTCTATCTGAAAAAAAAAAAAAACTTTTTTTTTTTTTTTCTTTTCAAAAATTCTTAAAATTGCATCTAGTCCTTCTTCCATTTAATTGGAAAATCCCAAATCTATGAATATGCAAATAGCCTATCTTTCATTTTAAAAAGTTTAAAGGTACCCCGTTGAGTTTACTTGTAAACAAACGCTTTGTTTTTTTTGGAGTTACCAACCAAAATGCACTGTGTGTATCCTTGAGGCCTAACAAATGTGTTGAATGCATTTACTTCCTCCTAAACCACTTGCAAAGTGGCACTCCCGTGTTGATAAGGGTATTCAATACAGATAAATCTCCCTTTAAGGTACATTTTGAACAGATAAAAAAAAAAAAGTGTGATTAATTAGTGATTAATCACAATTAACTATTTTAATTGAATGACAGCACTAAAAAAATTATATTTGAACGGCACTACCAACCCTACCTTTAAATGGTTAAAGTTTGGTCATGGTTAAGTAAGAAACAATTTTAAAAAGTCATGTAAAAAACTTATAGTGGAGAAACTTGGTTGTCAGAGGTGAAGGCAGATGTATCGACACAGTGAAAGCAGCACTCGCTTCTCTCTGCACAAGTCTGCAGTCAGGAACAGTACGTCTGCACCCAGGTAATCCGTACATGCTGGGTAAATTTATTTCTTGCACACTTCATGCGTGGAGCAGGTATTTTAAGTGGCACTGAACTCATTTTGCAATATTTCAAGAGATAGGCTCTCAATTTAGTCGAATAAAAGTCTCTACAGAGATTTTGATAAGCGCTGCAGCTAAAGCGGCCACGCTTTCACTCTGCTCTGTCTCAGCAACCCTGAGCAGCATGCTGGATTATACATACAGATTGATGTCGAAATCGCAACACATGATTTCACTCAACTATAGCGCGAGACGCGTGCCTGACAAAAATGATTTAAATATACCTTTTTTCACATCGCGGGCTCATTAATTATCATAACTGTCCGGCCTGGTGCAGTGCTCTCGTTCTGACAGTGAGTTATGGTTCATTTTGTAGTGATAAGATGAAAGATCACATTCAGCCACAGTGTAAACAGAGTGATTGGGACAAACTACACAATATCTGTGTAACCTTTGCTAAAAGGTTCAAACAATAGGGCTGCCATACGGGGGGGCTGCTTTCAAGTAAAATGTCTCTGAGCGATGTGACAATGTTGATCACGGGGAACTAACTCCCGCGGTGCTAATGGCACGCCGCATCTAACAAAAAATCCCAATTAAAACGGTAAGATTAATGCACTTCAATGTTGGCACAATGTAAGCAACTTGACAGGAAAAAAAAAAAGGAGGACACCTTGAAAGAAGAAAGCAGGAGACAATATTCACTTCTGTCAAGTTGCATATTTCTCCCGCTACAGCTAATAATGACATGCTCTTTGATGCAGGCGAGACAGTTTTTCATTTTCTACTGACTTCAAATTCCAGGTATTTAATCCTCACTGGAAATGCCAAGCTTTGAGGATGTTACCCCAAGTGTTCTTCAGAGTGCAGTGCCTCGGGAGAGCAGAGCAAATATGAAAAACAAAGTGTTGGAAATTATTTCCTTCTTGTTGTTTTAGGTTCGGCTCTTGTTTTCTAAAAAAAAGTTGGCAGCTGGGGTTTATGCTCACCTTCTCGGAGTGTGAACGTGACTGAAGCCCACAGCTGTGGTGTGAGGAGAATCCAGAATGAGGAGGACCCTCGGTCTGCGATTACAGATGTGTGCAGTCGGGGGAAGCCGTAAACATATCCGTGCATCGCGGACATTCATGCTCTCACACGATCATACAAAAAAATTGTGTCATCTATGCATCACGATTGTTGTTTTACGATTTTGAAATTGATCCTTTAACGCCTGAATTGATATATTTTTACCTCATTTGAGTCTATGCGGAGATAGAAGGAAGTTACCGCTTTTATTGTTGTAGTCTGAGTAACGTGACGTCATATCCGTTCCGTATCCGTCAACCAAAACAAACCGCAGCTGGCCGAAACGATAAAGTAGAAACCGGCAGAAGTTCTGCGTGGATACGACCTGCACCCTCACATTTTAAATCCAAAGTGTTGTATACATGGATGTATAAAGAGAACGAAGCTGGCGGCAGAGCTAGCGACGGACTTGGTGAAATTAGCGGAAGTATACACGTGTGACTACGTCTGTTTTTCAAAATAAGGTGTTATATACAAAATACATATATGGAAATAAGATTGAATGGATTATATTCACCAGAAGTATAAAACGTTACATGTCCCTTATAAATTAAAAAGAAAATACCACTAATTTGTGAGGGAAATGTTTTTATTCTTTGAGTTTTGGGTTGCTGGAAAAAAAATAAAAGTCCCTAGAAGTGTATGATTCAACTTTTTTCCCATGGTTGAGTGTTAAAAAAGTTAACAAACATCGCAAAAAATCGTAATATCGAATAGCAATACTTGCAGAATCGCAATACATATCGAATTGGCACCCAAGTATCGTGACAGTATCGAATCGGGAGATAGGTATCTCACGATCCCAGCCCTACGGCTCATGCGCTTTAACAAAGCACGACAACAAACAAAACAAACAGCAAACAGAAAAAGAGTTTTTTTTCTCCACATGCCCTCCAAAAAAGCACACATGCAGCCTTTACCCAACAACAGCCGTATCTCCTTTTGAACAATACCGTACTCTCGTACTCTGTGAGGCTACTCTATAAGTGTTTTATTCCAGCACACTGAGGGTTGTTTCAAGGCCCTTCCTCACAACGTCATTCAAACCTTTTCAGGTTAAAAGCTTTTCTTCACCCTAAAGAACCATGTTGCACCAGGGTTTAGAATTTCAAACAGAAAAAAAAAAAGTCTACACTTTTCTGATACTTTCAAGGTCTTCAATGAGCCGGACAACCGGAGATACAGTTCATGATGACCGCCACAATCCAAATTCTGCCTGTAATGATGATTCGAGGAGGGATCAATCAGCCCTATCTGCTTGCTGTAATGGTCGATGAGGCTTTGATTTAAGAGCTGTAATTGGTTTCCAGTAGGGCACAGTGTCAGTTTTCTATTCCCCCCAGTAACCCGCGCGTACAGTCTCAGGACATGGCTGCTTGTCACAAGTGCAGGCTTGACTGGACAGGGAGGAAGATATCCACTGGAGACACAGGGGCTCTTCTGGCACGGCTCTTTGTCCGTAATGGCCTCCATTCACAGGCTCTTCATGAAAGGTTTTACATGGGAACTCCAAAGGCTAATTGGCCCGCGGAGATCAGGCTTATTGTTAGTTCTGCATGGCTTCCAGCAGCCATGGTTGCCATATGAGTGCCTAATCACCACAGGGCTCCACACCTGACTTAACAAAGAGCACTTTTCTTAATTCTTTAAAAAAAAAAAAAAAAAAAAAGTGTCTCTCATCCTTTATCTTTTCCTCTTCTTTGCTCCACCTCCTCCATCTCTTCCACCTCTGTCTCTCATGTCTGAGGTTATATAACAGGTCAGGAATTAACTGTATTAATACCTATGGATTTTATTTTTAATTAAACGTGCACTGTGCTTGAATGCTTAAAGCCAATCATCAAAATGACTCCGCTAAAAGCCCCGGAGGTCAAGCCAGTCGCTTATGCACTCACTCAGCATTGTTGCCGTGTAAACACTTGGAACTGCGTTTGATTGCTCTGTTAGAGACACAAAATGTCAACAGCTATTGTGGATTTTTCTCAAGAAAAAAAAGTGTCACCCATTTGAAACTTTTCTCAAATAGGTTTAGCTGCTCACCTATTTACGCTGGACACAGTCCCATTACTACTAATTACCCTACAAGTGGGGCCAAGGTGGCATGAAGTAAATGGTGGCATAATGTTTTCCCTATATCGAAGCTACATTCAGCCGATTCCTCAGAAACTCTGAAATCCCCTAGAGGTTTAAGTTTAATACCCCGAATGCATAAAAGTCTGCCGCAACGTGGTTTGTAAAATGTCATTGAGCTTTAATATCCCTGTCTGTCATTTTGATTTCAATACACACCTGATTGCTCGGCGCTGATAAAGCATTCAAGCACCACAGGGTTCCCGTTGTAAAGACACTTCAGCCCGCATGAGCTCTCTGTTAACGTTCCTAACGTCTGCAATCATATAGAATATAATTCCATTCTGTTTTGATAAGCTATTTCAAAAAAGAGTCCAGCACAATGTGACAACATTATAAACCATTGTTGGTTGGACTCACTTGAAGCATGTGAAAATATATTGTGGGAGAAGTGTTAAAGGAGCCATTTTCCTGAATAAGAGGCTCGGGCTGTATTCGAAACCACATACTACATACTACTGACGAATGAAGTATGCAGTATACAGTACATACCGCATATGAAGTAAGACAAAAGGATCATCAACGAGTAGGGGTGTCACGATTTTGATTCTAAATCGGAAACCGATTTCAATCGATTTCGAACATTGAAATTAAAAGCAGGTTTGACAATTATTTATTATGTTTTATTTTTTTCTCTGCCCCCGCCCACCTACGTGCATTTGAAAGAAAATACATTTACATTTTGGAACAGAAAACAGCAAACTTGAAGTACTCAATCCAGCACTCGGGAATAGGCAGGCATGATGGGAAATGTGGGCCGTCCTTGTTGCTACCTTGATCGCTACGATACTCAGGGCACTGCCTTCCTTCAACTCCAAAAAGGCAGATAACCACAGGTTCCCATTCATTTTATAAATGGACATTTGTGTCATTGTGAAATTTAAACAAACCATCCATCAACAAGGAAATAAAAGCCTCTTGTCTACGAGAGCGGCCTCTTGAGAGTAGCGACCCCGGCAGGCGCTAGCTAGCCGTCACGGCAGTTTGTGGAGCTTCTAAACTCCGAAAACGTTGGAGCAAAATGTTCGATTCGCCATCTAATATCGTAAAACTGCCAATATTCTAAATCTACACAGTTGATTTCTCGCCTCAAACATTTTCAGAAGTGAATTTAGTGATGAAATAGCTACGAAAAATGTAAAAAAAACAAGCCGTTTCAGCGCTTTGCATTGATGGATACAGTAGGGGAGGTAGACTGGTCCGATGTATACTGGAGATTTTTTACTAATCAGTATGATATACGGGTATTTTTGGCATACTATAGATTCTGCTTTTGTTTGCATACTGCATACTGCATAGTATAGTATGTGGTTTCTAATACAGCCCCAGCTCTGATTAAAATATGTTCACCTTCTGCGATCAGAACTGCAAGCTATAAACCTAGAGACAAGCCACAAGAAACACAACTCTACACCCGCTTATGTGAGTGTGTACAAGATGTAGTGTTGACGTCTAATAGCAGGTGAATCAGCCTCCTTACTAATTAATGAGGAATTTGTTGTTTCCATACCGCACGCCAGTGGATCATAAGACATGCAGGAGACAGGAGTGGTCCCGAGCAGTTAAGTAGCTCATTATGTGATGAGGCTCCATTTAGAAAGGAGACAGATATTCTGCAGGAAGAGGTATGTTTAGTCCTCCTTTAACTATTGATGACTCACTCACTAACCCCATTGATCCATGTATAATTTAATCAGCACCACTCTGATATTTAATCATTAATATTTGTTACAAATGTGCCACAAAATGGGGTAAAAGAAAGTATTAAAGGTGAAGCACCGCAGACGTTTTTGACAGATTTATTTATTTTTTTTCTCAAACTGATCAGAGTAAACAGCAGAAAAGGGATTTAAATTCATGTTTCTCGCTGCTCTGCGCTGAGGGAGTTTTAAGATATCTGTTTCAGTCGAGTATTTTGTAGTCCTTATTTTGCAAGATGTTTAAGGATAGGACGTTATACCGTTGCGGAAAATGTGAAAACACAAAATCGTGCTCAACCTATTCCATCTCTGTTTGATCCCAAGCCTGTTGGCTGTTGCAGATGTAGCACCGCTGCGTGGCTTGCTCTGAGCAGCCTGAGGTCACAGTGTGAACAAAGACAGTGGGACACAAGACAGAGACTGCATGGTCAAAAAAAGAAAACGGGCTTCAATTTCAATCAGAGGTACAAATTCAAAAGCCGAACAGTATGAGAAAGTTATCAGCTCTGGAAGCAGTAGTCTAGCATCTTAAAACAAATGAATGATGGGGAGAACTACAGAAAATTATATTTTACCTGGCTTTTTTTCCCCCACAAAAAAAAATAAAAAAAGATATATTCAAGATGGCCTGCCATTGAATACTCATTAAGTTCAACTAATTTGTGACCTAATTGGTACTTACTGCACAATAGTGCCAGAAAATTACTTTTGGATTGAACAGGGGCATTAAATTAACACTTTAAAGCAACATGGGAGATTAGTGCAGTTCAACAACAATGCATTTTAAATTATATTAGAAGAAATTTTTCATCTTAATTGTGCAGTCATCTCATTAATGAGTGCGATGGATGACCTACATAGAGAACAGTAGTTTTTTGGGGGGGGCTTTTTCTTCATTTCAGATAATGAGGATAGTCCTCTCAATAACACCAGAAAAAAAAAGTCTGTTCTTTCACAATTTAAGGGAATTAGCAACTTGGAAAAAAAAAATCACGCAAGTTCATATTTAAGCGCAATTTTATAATTACTTAAAGAGGCTATATGTAAGAATCAGAAATTGCTTGTTCACAGCGACACCTGTGGCCGCAATGTCAATGAAAGTCAGCGTCCTGTGGCTCGCGCTCGCCCGTGTGCATGCGCTACCTGAATGTGAGCGAGCGTCCGTCAAAACAGTGAGGCGACACACGTCAGCTAAAACCACAATATCACTCTATATTTCACCTGCTTGGCAGTAATGTTAGCTGACCAGAGGAAGGTCTCTCCATGAATCAATGCTGATCCTAGTGTTGGCTTTTCCTCTCGATCCGGAGGGTACGGAGGGAACGGGCGGGGGGGGGGGGAGACCGACACCTGGTCGGGACGATAACGTAACTCGCTGCGGAGCCCCGTCACTTCACAAGACACGGGAAACCTCTGTTGGTCTGGAGGAGCTGCAGCAGTTATTTCTGCAAAAACGACCACTGCACATTCACCAGATATTCTCAGAGCTAAACTAACTCTCTGCAGTGTGTAGTGTGCGCGCGTTCACGTGGAGGCGGAGCGAGCCAAGCGAGTGAACGAGCGCGGTGTGCAAACAGGCAGGAGCAGAGCTGCTGCGCGCTCGCGTACCCACACGCGAGCGCGCATGGGATACCGACCCGTTAAGATTTATGCGCGTGATAAGTTACAAATAGTCCCTTTAAAATATGCATCTGACTCTTTAGAATATCTTGAGATATACAGCTTGATTTTACTAAACAAATCCATGCAACGCTCTGCATCGCAACCTGCCAAACAGGTCAGAATGCTATTTATACATTTCCCCCTATAGTTTGATGCCAAATCACCATGATGTATTATCAGTTGTATTTGCCCAATGCTAAGTACACAGCCGGTGCAGTATCTGATGGGAAAGCATATTCAATTATTAACTGATCTACCTCTGCTGGTGCCCATTTCCTCACAGATAAAAAGGCCTATTAGACTTATTTCCTCCTTGTAGATGGAATGAAATATCATGTCTTTTAATGGATAGGCCTATTTTAATCTCCCGCATTAATACTTTAGTATGCAGGATATTATTGTTCTGTACCAATGACTATAATTAGTTTTGTTTAATAATCTCTGTCAATCCTAAAATTGCTCACTTGCTTGGTTCCACATCTCGCCGGGAAGATCATTAATTTTAGAGTCTTTATACGGCGTGGTGGGATGAAGATCGCCCATGATTAGGCGAAATGGTGAAATCGGCCATGTTTTAGGCATGAGATGAGTAGCAAAGAGGTTAACTGTATACACAAAACAGCATTTATTCTCAGGCAATTAAACTTTTTTTTTTGTTTGCAAGGCCGCATAGATGCTGTCTTAAGGCTGGTATGTATTTTATGGAAGACATGGATCATGACTCAGACATGATCCTCCCTCAAGACAAAAGCTGTGAATAAATGTGAAAAAAATACTTGTTGGCATGGCCTTTAGAATAAACAAATTATTTAACAACCATTAAGGAGAGAATGACAGTAATAAAGTCTGATACATTTAAATTATTATCTACACTTTACACTTGCCAAGACAGCAGAGTTCTCTTCCGCGTACATCCGCTGAGAGTGGAGGAGGCCTACAGCGTGGGTCAAGTTAAGTAGATTTGTCATTTCATAACTTAGTTTTAATTGACTTTTTTTCTCTCAGGGTAAAACCTTTTGCAAATCTGTGGCTGTATCTTGAACTCCCTCAAGCGTAAATATATTGTGCATCCTTAACAAGCAGATATGTCTAGTTTATGAGCAGCTGACTGAAATAATAAAGGCTGAGATGTCTTATGACCTGCAAAATGGTTCACAGATGTGCGGAGAAGTCAAGTTTGCGAGATCAACTTGGTTGCTGTTCTGGTTCGGCTTGGTGCCAGAGGAGAGAATATGGCTATCAGCGAAAAAAAATGTCCAAATAGTTATAATAAAATGCTGTCTCTCTCCGTCATTATTGATTAAATCCAGTCCCGCATTTATTACTGGAAGTAAATGTCTTGTAATTTCAGCGGGGTGAGTTCATTCTTTAAAAGAGGCAATGGGGCACTTTTCCAACAAGCTTTGAGCAAAAGGCAAAGAACACTTCAACTTAATATTAAGAGTTAAATGAATAATATTAGTCGAGGCTTTCATCAGAACACCCTAGAGTGATTGCTGGTCCATCACAAGATAGAAAACGTACCCACGCTCATATTCATAACTGTAAGCACTGGAGTTTCTAGTCTTATTACGGCAGGATGAAACTGGAAACATGAGAGCCGTTTGTTACAGTTTACTAGTAGTTTCCAGCACATTCATACACCTGTGAAACCATTAGAGCTCAGCTGTAAACAATCGCGAGGCGTGATCTAACAGTCGTCGACGCCGCCTCGCGACGCCACCGTCACCCTTTCTTCTCCGCGTCTCCCCGCCTCCCCCCTCTCCTCAATGGCAATGTCAAAATGGCAAAGCCCTCCAATCACATTACTGTATACCCGGGAACATTTAAATGCTAATGTTATAAGCTCACATGCCTAATATGATAAGCTGACAAGCTTATTATAAGCTCTGAAGTTTTAAGAGTTTCTTCCATTAGTTATCACAGGAGGCATTAAATTGCATCGCTGCACAGTGCCAGAAGGTATGGAGTTAAATTCCCCTGCAGAAGAGATTATTTTGGCTGGCTTTCTGACAGCACTATACAGTGGCGGGATTGTACATGATGGTTTGTCAAGAGACGGGGAGATGCACAGGGAGTGGAGCGCAAGTGGCTATGAGCTCGATGTGTATGTGTGTGTGTGTGTGTGTGCGCACGTGCGTCTTATCTACTAGTTTGCCCAGTATATGTGGCTATATAGAGGATAGTTTATCCGATAGAGAGCTGCATTTCTGTCATCGTTGCACTCCCTCTGCCCTGATAACCCGAAGCAACAGACAGCACTCAGGCTCATCACAGTGTATACAATTATGCCATGTGGATCACAACACAAAGCTAACACTTACTTCACACTACTGATGCATGTTTTTTTTTAAGAATATATTAAGGCTGTCAAAGGTAATGCGATATAAACGCAAATTCGTTTTAATGCCACTAATTTCTTTAACGCATTAATGCATGTGAAGATACTGGCATCATATGACACTAGAAAACCTAAGGGATATATTGGTACCTACCATGTCATACTAGCTTACCGTAAAGGAGGCTAAATAACGCTCCAAAGTTGCGCTAAATTTTGGCGAGGAAAAACTGTCATGGCCATTTTCAAGGGGTTTCTTGACTTCTGACCTCAAGACGTGAATGAAAATGGGTTCTATGGGTACCCACAAGTCTCTCCCTTACAGACATGCCCACTTTATGATAATCACATGCTGTTTGGGGCAAGTCATTGTCAAGTCAGCACACTGACACACTGACAGCTGTTGTTGCCTGTTGGGCTTGATTTTGCCATGTTATGATTTGAGCATACTTGTTATGCTAAATGCAGTACCTGTGAGGGCTTCTGGAAATTATTTGTTTTTGTTTTGTGTTGTTAATTGATCCAATAATAAATATATACATATGTTTGCATTAAGCAAACATATTTGCCCACTCCCATGTTGATAAGAGAATTAAATAATTGACAAATATCCCCTTAAGGTACAATTTGAACGGATGAAAAATGTGTTATTAATTGCGATTAACTATGGAAAGTCATGCAATTAACCACAATAAATACTTTAATCGATTGACAGCCCTCGAATATATATATTTATTTATTTATGTTTATAAAAGATAAAGACAGTTAAAATCCTCATCCTTAACTCAGATGAATTATCAATTAGTTCAAAAATACCAAACACTGCAGTCACTATGTGTTATGGAAGTGGCTCTAGAGTGCCTGTGGATACTCTGCAACATTGTGGTTTTATGGGATTTGAACACAGAATTCTTTTTTTTTCTTTTGAGAATTCAAAATAATCTCCAGGTGCAACCCAATCCTTGACTTGCATGTAGGAATCTCACAGGACATCCGGCATACCCAACAGTCTCAATGGACTCAGTTGGTCTTCCCCTACTGAATTCCAAAAAGATAAAACAGCAGATGGTGAAACTAACATGGTGAGTCAAAGGAAAAACAACACTTCCTGAGAAAAACGTACGGAAATTGACATCAGTTCCCTTAAATGTCCTTGATTAACTACAATATGATAGACACCCTTGGCATGCACCTATAATGGTTGCTTCATCCTGATTGTATTAGAACTGTGTGTAAGTACATTGAGAACAGCTAGAAACTGGAGTCAGATTCCTTGAACCAGGCTGTTCATACACCGTTCGTAAAAATACCTATGGAAAGTAATTCACAGTTATTTGTATATATCCCACAGAATCAATTCGTATGTAATCCACGTAATTGTGAACAAGGAAGTATAAAGAGAGATATATGACGCGTAGGGAGGAGGTCGGGGTGGATGTTTGGCTCAAAAAACACCAGACTTTTGCCTAGGAGACCGGTGGTCATACCCCGTGTGAAACCAGAAGTCGACGTTGACGTTTGTCACGTAACTTCCGTAATTAGGTTATGCCACTTCCAGAGTTAACCCAAAACGTGATATTTTCCAAAACCTAACTAAGTCATTTTTGTCACATAACTTCCGTACTTAAGCTATGCCACTTCTGGTGTTATTTTAGATTAAACAACGATCTTTTCCTAAACCTAACTAAGTAGTTTTGTTGCCTTAACCTAACCAAGTCGACATTTTCCTAAACCTAAGTAGTTTTCGTGACGTAACTTCGGTACTTAAGTTACGTCACTTCTGGAGTTATTTCATCCCAAACCATGATATTTTCCTAAACTAAGTCGTTTTGTTGCCTAATCCTAACCAAGTTGTTTCCTGTGCAGACGGAAGTTTAATTTGGAAAATACTGTGGCGGAAATTGACGTGCGTCACATGTTGCTGTATATTCGTAGGACAACGCACGAAAAATGAGGAATAACTTTTTGTAAGTTATCATACAAAACAGTGTATGAGGATAAATTGCACAAGCATACTTGTCAAACCAAGCTGATTCTGATTATAGATGTCGGCTCATGTCAGCAATAAGATGATCCAATAGATGGTCTAGCACAGTTCACTTTGTTTTCTGTCCACAGCCTTTTCAGCACTGACAATCTATTTTCATATTCACAAAACCCAGAATCGTTTACAAAGTCTACGAGATCTCAAGAGGCAACCTTGTAATTTCCCGTGATTCAATTGAGTCATTTACATTTGGGGTATTTACATTTTAATCAGGTCCTCTGTTCCACAGCAGTCCCATTGATTAACCTTATCATCGGATGATATACTTTGGACACATTATGAACGACGGGATGCGAACGACCGGCGTGGGCCTTGCTCCATGAACATTCGCCGGTCTCAATTAGTCAGTGATACTGCATCTGAGTAACAGCTGGCAGCTTCTGTCTGTCTAATCTCTCACTGCAGCTGTGCTGGAACAGGCAACATGCTAGCCTAATTAGCCATGCTGTCTCCATGGGAAAATGAAGCCTTGGGGTCCTAGATCAATGTTGCCATCCCTTATTCACTCTCCTCCTCCGCCGTGCATAAACCGAAGCGCTCAGAGCCCCCCCTCACCGAAAGACACAATAAAAAGCCATTGTTGTCACTGGAATGGTTTTATTACCCTCGGTGAGGAACTGTCATCATGTTGTTTCTCCGTTAGCGCAAAGAGATGTTTAGATATGTGACAAAATTAGACACTTGAGTCTCCCTTCACTGGCGCACTCGTGTCAATTGTCTGCATTGCTACAGATGTGATTTTAAATAGATTGGACTAGATTATGTTTTTATCAGGTTTTCCAGCTTATGATTTGTTTACTACGCCAACAACACACACACACACACACACGTATACACGCATAACCAGCTGAAGCAGTTCAACGTTTCTGTGGTTTTATTTTTCACTGTAGTTGAAGAGGCAGTGATGGGGAATTGTTTTTTTTGCAGCCAGCACTGGCAATCCTGGTTTGACACTTATTTGACTAGTTCGTTGTTAGCACCTCAAGTACTGGAGTAGAGAGTCATAAGGCCAAGGATTTAACAGCGTGCTTTGGGTAGTACACAACATAGCAACATGAAAATGATGCACCCTTTTTGCTCTCAAGTGTACTTACAGACTGCAGCCCCGGTGTGCAACGTTCACGACAAAGCTGAACTGAAAATAACCTCACAGATAAAAAAGCAATTGTCTGCACGATACACGTACATACAAAGTGGGTGTGAAATGAATAAATTTGCAGTTTCTGTAATTAAGATATATAACACATGATCAATCTGCATGCTATGGTCTAAGGAACTAATGCGTCACAGCTTCAGTAGGACTACAAAAAAATAGCAGCAATTATATTAAACTGAACGCAATGTCATCTGCATCAACGCGTTTCTGGCACATTGATGGCAGCCTGGGTGTCAAACTGTTAAACTCATTTCCTGCTGCTTATTTGGGGAACGCTCAGGTAACACTGAATGTATGATTTGTTGCGATCACTCTAGGAGCAAAAATAGCCAAATTAAAGCAGCAGTGGGTAAAAATGGAGCAAATATGATTAAAAAAAGTTATTTTTTTATGAAACGGTCACTATATCCTGACAGTATGTGCCTCTGTGTCCTCCAGTGTTCCTAATGGCATCTGCAAGATTTCACACACCGGAGGAAAACAACCAGTGAGAGCTGTGCCATCTCTGAGCAGCTGTCAATCACTCGCGAACTCCGATCAAACGGTCTGATTAAATATGAATCAATATTCTGTTACTGTAATGCCTATTTCTCACCTCAAATGTTTTCAGAAACATCTTGTAGTGTACCGTTTAGCTGTAAAATGAGAACGTTTGTGACCCGGCAGCCATGTTGAGGTCAGTTGAGGAAATACCAAGCACCGCCCACCAGCCGGAGCACAGCCAATAGGAACGCTCTCTCTCTGAAATGACCTGTGATTGGCCAAAGTCTCCCGTCACGGGCTAGATTTTTTAAAGCCTGAAAACAGAGCCATTAGGAGGTGCAGAAGTCTAGTTATCTCTCACTTGAACACTTGAATTACAATATGCTGAAAGGTTATTATGGAATTTCTGCCCAATGATGCCAAAAACATTCTGCCTACTGCAGGTTTAATCTCTAAAAAATGCTGGTTACAGAGTTTGTTGTATATTGAAAATGTATTCAGTTTGTTTATAGTTTGTAAATTGAAACATGCACATTTATTGTGTTTTTCCTCCAGAGTAAACCCAATTGGAGAAGTGCATTTAGGCCACCGCCAACAGACTGAAAAAAAAAGAGTAGATTTTACATTACTTTGCAAGAGTCATTGTAAAATATTGCAGTGTTTTTTTATTCATAACATCCGGCAATTCCAACTTGCTGACTCTGAAGCTATTGCTTCAGGGATTTCAGGAAGTTTTACTTCCTTTAACGGCTTTCAGGCTGTTTTGTTTGATGTGGAGATGCATGGTGTCATTGCTACGACCCCTGTTTGCTGTAACGCCACCCCCCTCCTCCACCCCTGCTCAGCGGGGCCCAGCGTGGGTCACAAACCTGTAATAAACAGGAGGGGCCAAGGCTCGATTTGGGAAAAAAATGGGCACTTTCCGCGGCATCTGAAAACGTCTAGAGTAATGCACTAAATTATTGGGGTCAGTGACTCCACCCGCTCTGTTGATTTGTCTGTGGACACAGAAGGCTCACACTGACATTGAAGGACATTTTTCCACCGCCAAGGACTGTAAATTAAGAGACATGCCTGCACCAGAGCAGCTTATGTGAGGCAACATGATTGAAGTGTTGCGCTATAGAACACCCTTGCTGATGCAAAACACACAAACACAACCCTGCGAGGGGGTAAGGTTAAAAGTGTGGCGTGTATGTGTTAAGACAACGGTGTCATTTCTGTATTAATGATAACAAATAGATGTGCTAAGTGTTCAGCGAGAGGAGCTACAGAGTATATCTCGCCATTTAACCAAACGCATACACACACACACAAAGCACCAGGAGTGTATTTTTAAACATCCGGCTTCCACAGAGTTGCACAATTGCAGCTAATCAGCCTAATGAGCCAAAGATTGCAGCAGTAATCAGGCGTCATTAGGTTTATGAGTATTTATTATCTGTGGCACGGAAATAATAAAGAAGAGCACCTCTTGTTGATGGCACACAAAGGAGAGTAGCCCTGCAATCTGTTTATTAATGGAGCTCTGTCACCTGGCCACCACAACTCAACGGGCCAGGTCATCCATCAATGCTGGGCCCTGACACGGAGAAGATAGATGTACTTCCCTGTTCTGACCTGAATGTTAGACATTTCAAAGCTGGCACAAAGAGCCACACATGGTTCAGGGTATCGTGTAGGTGGCCTCGGGCAGAGCTGTCCCCCTCCCTTGTTTCCCCTCCTTGTTGTGTGTCTACATGCACGCGTGCGCATCCGTGGCAGAGAAACACAGCGTATGCAAGTGTGGAGAGTCGATTTGTTTGCCTTCGGTTCCAACCGTGCCTCATCTTGTTTCCCTGTGAGCAATGTTTCATGCTGGTTCCAGCCAGTTTTTGGGTGACTAGGGATGAAGCCTCCATGCGGGTCTCCTCCATGTTTTCTCCCTTTTATTTTAGCTGCTTGCAAGTGATGTCATGCTTGTTAGGAATAAAATTACATACATACTCAAACAGGCCACCCAGTCCATCTCACTTGCTTTCTGTTTAAAAGGCTTTTTTTTTTTTTTGGGTATATTTTCAGGTTTAAATTAGATTTAGAAGTATATTTTCTTTTTTTTTTTTTTCAAATGCTTTTACCGTCTTTGCTGCAAATATTGGAAAAATCTGAAAGCATGAGGGAAAGGAGTTTGTTTGTGAGAAAGCGAGAGAGCTGGAGAGAGAGAAAAAAAAAAGATGGATTTGTGCAACTTGTCAATGTGTATGAAATACAACCTGCACATTGCTTGTATCATCTGATTCCTCTTGAGACAGGAGTGCACAGAGATTAGAAGGGATACTGTGAGAGTGCAATTTTATCTATGCCTGTTATGTGCGCTGTTGTTGTTGTAGCACTTGGATTAGTGTCCTGTGCATCTCCTTAACCCGCAGAGAAGCGGATGTGGTCAAGCTCCATTCAGGAAAAACATGATTGTTGCACCGCGTATTGTTGTTTCCCTACTCAGTGTCTCTTGACTGAAGCACACGGCGACCACAGAGAGATAGTTTGTGAGAGGTTGAGAGTCATTTTCACTACAGACGGAACATCACAAAACCAAAAATTGGCTCGCTGTTCAGGCAGCAACAACACAGTTCTACTATGCAAGGTGGAATTTTACTTCATGTCGATTAAAATGCAACTTGTACAGCACTTCTTCACCCCACCAGATCAGTGTTTGTGGGCAGAGCGGCTCCGCTCCCGTAGCCACAGATCTAGCTCACTGTATCTGAAAACAGGCTTACATTAGCCAAGAGCTATTTCACAGGGACAGCCAAGCAGAAAAATAATTCAAAGGTTTGCTTATCAAGGAAGCCGGTGAGAAAGTTCAACAAATGATTATTCCCGAGTCAATGTTCACATAACTGGTGGTCTGAAATGGGAACGGATGTCGGGCCGAGATTCTGATTCAGCGTATTAATTATCAGAATCAGCTGGGGAGGATGGGAGTTGGAGGCCGGCGAACGCCGTGGCGACCGCCCCGCAGGGCCCTTCATATGTGACAACACAAATAGAATCAGCCTGGAATGGGGATGATTTGTGGAAACTATTCCCTCCTTGGTTTGCCACATGCGAGCAAATTGGCGTATCACTTTATACGCACGCTGTCTTAAATGTATTTAAAACAAAATGTTGAACTGAACCGTTTCATCAGGAAGAAAAATGAAAAACAGGTACGTCTTTGCATATTCCACAGAGGCGGTTCAGTCTGACATGCTGGATGTACTTTTATATCAAGACGGAAAATAGTTCCTTTCCTGTTCTTGCCCAGTCTATTAGGGAATTGTGTCAAAGCAAGTTTTTCTCATTTCCATTTCATTAATCTATTCATCACAAAGAAAAATGCATGAACCCCTTGGTAATAAGTTGTTCTACCAAATGTCTTGAAACTGCTGCAGTGGGAATCAGGAGACATATGCTTCAAAACCAACGTCCCTCTGAGATATTTTAACGTCTATGCCGCGTGTTGGATCAGGTCACTTCCACTTTTTAGATCTGGCCGTGTGGGTGGCAATGGCGGTTTGCCTTTGGTCCAGACTGAAATATCTCAACAACTATTGGATGGATTGCCATGAAATTTAGTACGGGCAGTCATGGTGCCCAGAAGATGAATCCTGCTGACGTTGGTAATTCCCTGACTTTTCCTTAGTGCCACCATGATGTTGAGAAGCTGGCGTGGTCAAGCTCCATTTAGGAAACATGATCGTTGCACTGTATGTTGTTCTTTTTTGATTTTTATCAGAATATATCTCGACTACCATTCGAGGGATTGCTGTGAACTTTGGTTCAGGCATTCATGTTCCCCCGAGGATGAAGTTTTACAACTTTCAATATTTTTTCCACAACTTTTCATCTAGCGCCATCAACAGGTCAAATTTACAATTTGTTATCATAGACTGTATATAAGAAGTGGACGTAGTCACTGTGACGTCACCGGCTGGTTTGTGGACTGCTGTTTTGAGGCCTCGAGTTCGGCATTTTGGCCGTCACCATGTTGGTCTTTTGCAACCAATTTGAATTTGTAATACTTTGGTTTATGACCAAATACTTCACAACTAATTACATTCCCATCAGCCTCAGCTGTACTGTTTGTTAAGTGCTATTAGCAACTGTTAGCAAGCTAACAAGCCCAAATACGGTAACCATGTTAAAACATTATACCTGCTGTGAGCATGTTAGCATGCTGATGTTAGCATTTAGCTCAAAGCATCACTGTGCCTTTAAGTACTTCCGCATAAAGCCACTAGCATTTGCTGTAGGCTCTACGTCTTATTTAATTATATGTGATAATTATATCTTACTCTTACACACTTAATAATTTATTCTATTCTAATTGCTATAAAGCAATAGCAAATGGTTTTATCAATGTCTCCATAAAGCTGTGACTTTTCAATTAACATGCCCTTGAATACAATGTAAAAAATGAATTTCAAACACAGCATATAATGAGGTGACTTTTCAGCAAGATAATCATATAACATAATATCTTATTGCTATATGCCGTAATGTTACTGACAGTGCAGCAGACAAATGTCAGAAATGTTTGTGTACTGAATTGATTCCACCAACAGCCAACATGTTCATTTCAAGTAAAAAAAAGAGGAGGGGGCAGAAACAGGATGAAGGGCCCTGGGACTGATGATGATAAATGTCACACTTTGAATCATATGTTTTTACTAAAATTATCTGACAGACCAAAGGAAGATTTATGAGTCTGTGGGATATTTGTATTTTTTCTCCGGCTTCGCCATGGATGTGCCCTGGCACAGTCAGCACCAATTCAAACACAGCTGGCCTGCTCAGGGAAATTCATCTACCTTCATTAGGAATGCCAAAGTGACTCTGAAGATGCAATTCATTAATCCTCGGCAGTGAACAGTGTTCTTCATATTGTTATGGAAAATCAATGTGATTGAGCTGGAGGGCTGCCAGCACCGGGCTTCTGTTGAGGAGCTGTGCAACACGGCTCTAATTTATGCAGGCATCACCAGATCAAGGAAGAAAAAAAAGTCCCTGAACACATCACACAATGTTAGCCTTACTTAACCACGGGGTCAGAATCATCACAGAACAACGGCGTGTTCACAGTGCAGGTGGGTATCTGACAACGTGTGAATGAGGATGATAGATGATATTGCACCACTTTGCTTCATCCTGCAGTTGGCTCTGTCGTGGATCTACAGGTCCTCAGCTCACCCACACGCAGTACATGATCACGAGTGACAGGCCGTAGCTGCCAGTACGCTGATGATGCAATTGGTTACCTTTCAAGTACTTGCATTCATTGCCTGTTAAACAAACATTTGGTATAATGGTAGAGACACTTGAAAAATACCTTTCTCATCACCTGGAAAGCTATACTGGTAGGGTTGTAGTGGATATTGCTGTTGTATGCGCTTTATTCTTTCATTTATTAATTAATTTAGTATTATTGTGACATAGGATATTGACTGAAATGATAATAACTCAGCCCCATGTACTTTTTATTAGGCTGTCAAAGTTAACGTGATAATAACGCATTAACACAAGTTGCGATTTTTAAGTTGTAGCAGGCTCAGTTTTAAAGCTAGAGTGAAGATACCTGTATCATATTAAACTAGAAAACCTAAGAAATCCATTGGTACCATCCATGTCATGTCTTGTCATGAAGGAGGCTAAATAACGCTCCAAACTTGCGCTAAATTTTGGCAAGGGTACACTGGCATGGCCATTTTCAAAGGGGTGAAATTGGGTTCTATACCCACGAGTCTCCCCTTTACAGACATGCCCACTATGATAATCATGAGCAGTTTTGGGCAAGTCATAGTCAAGTCAGCACACTGACACACTGACAGCTGTTGCTGCCTGTTGGGCTTGAGTTTGCCATGTTACATTTGCATAAAGTAAGCATATTCGATCACTCCCATGTTGATAAGAGTATTAAATACTTGACTAATCTCCCTTTAAGGTCAATTTTAAACAGATAAAAAATGTGTGATTAATTTGCGATTAATCGTGTTTAATCATGGACAATCATGCGACTAATCGCGATTAAAAATTTGAATCGATTGACAGCTCTACTATTTATCCTTGAAGGGCTCTAAGATTAGAAGTAAAATTACCAAAGAAACAGAAAACTTCACAATATATCAACTCTGACTTGTTTTGGAATATACTGCGTATTATTTGCACATTGCTCTAATAAAATTCATAAGTTGAGTTCTGGGAGGCTTCTGAAGTTGGGGATGATTTCGAAAACACATGACTTTTGAAAGTAGCCCTCACCATAAAGATTAGCAGTCAAGAAGAGCAAATGCTTATCTGGAGGTCTAATTTGAATGAACTGCAATACTAAAACTGCCATTTGATATTAAATAAAATATACAAAACCGAAATTTATAAATTTCAAAATGTCAAGAGCTCAGAAAGCCCATGGGTATTCTTTAGTCTTAGGAGTCTGGCAGACATCAGTTTCAAGATTCTGTTGCTGCTCCAAGATTATGTCGAGGATCATTTGAAGTATTTTCAGGGCCCACACTCCCTAGCTGAGGCTGACTGAATCATTTCAGAGTTTAAATTTTGACATTCAGAGCAGCATGTAGCATATAGATACAACAACTTTCTTTCACTTTCTCTCTTCAGAGAAAAATCGGGGTAAAAAGTAATGTGTTTTGGGAGAAGAATATTCTTGGATTCATATAAGAGCACTTCTGCTAAACACAAGGAAGAAAATGGTTCGTGTTAGTTGGAAAGGATAGGGAATAGAGACAGGGGAATGTCATAATGTGGAGTAATTATTCGTCTTCATAGATTTATTGTAGTAGTTTTGGTAAATATGGACCTGTTAGCTTTTTATTCATCTCTGTTTGTGTCAAATTAATTGGTGAGAATCAGGTAGTCTGCCATATGGCAGTAAAGTCACTTACTATTACTAGAAACTATTAAAATTGTTCCTAAGGTAGTTGTTAGATTTCAGGAAATGAACAATTAGAAACTTGCATTCATGAGACTTCAAAGCTAATAAATGTTTTATGATCAATAATTTCATTATCATATTGTGCCATTATGTGAAACAGAATGTTTCCAATGGTTGGACGGCGGTGGTGGTTAGCTAATAGCAATCTTAATCAACTTGTCGAGTTGCACCTTTCCTGCTTGACAATGCCAATATAAATGTGTCCAGAGCCAGAACACCGGCACACTGGCAGTGACAAGTTTCACACAGTTTTTTATTGTCACACATCAGCATGAGCCCAGCACCTGGTGTCACACTACAGTTTCTGACATGTCTTTCACTTTCTGTAATGGCTCATTCAGATAAAACGCAGGCTTCAACACGGCCTTCCACAACAACTGCGCGAGCTTTCTGTAATTCTATCATCGTCTCAATTGCTTCTCACCTCTGCAAGGGGGGCAACAACGTGCGGAACGTGGAAGCTTGAATAATGGATTCCAGTGCCAAAAATTGGACAATTTGAAAAGCAGAAACAATGTATTTAATAGCTTCATAAGGTGTTAAAGCAGGTAAAATCTGCAAGAGCTACAACACAGTAGGGCTGTGTATTGGCAAGAATCTGGTCATGCGATACTTGTCATGGTACAGGGGTTACGATTCAATATATTGCGATACTGTAAACAAGGCGATACATTTTCTAAAATCAAATTTTTAGGAAAACAGTCATAATATAAAGATCACAACAACATATGCATACAATCTGAGTATAAAAGAGTTTACTTTTTTATGCAATCTGAACAGTGGGATCTGCATTTGCATTTATCACAGTCCCTTTAACATCCAACATAGCATTAATAATAGGGCTGTCAACGTTAAAGTGATAACGTGTTAACGCAAAATTCTTTTAACGCCACTAGTTCCTTTAACACATTAACACAATTGATTTTTCAGAAGTTATAGCGGGCTCAGTTTTAAAGCCAGTGTGAAGATACTGGCATCATATGAAACCAAAGGAATCCATTGGTACCAACCATGTCATACTAGCTTGTCGCGAAGGAGGTTTAATAACGCTCCAAACTTGCGCTAAATATTGGAGAGGAAAAACTGGCATGGCCATTTTCAAAGGGGTTCTATGGGTACCCACGAGTCTCCCCTTTACAGACATGCCCACTTTATGATAACCACATGCAGTTTTGGGCAAGTCATAGTCAAGTCAGCACACTGACACACTGACAGCTGTTGTTGCCTGTTGGACTTGAGTTTGCCATGTTATGATTTGAGTATATTTTTTATGCTAAATGCAGTATCTGTGAGGGTTTCTGGACTATATTTGTCACTGTTTTGTGATGTTAACTGATTTCCAATATTAAATATATACATATAATTGCATAAAGCAAGCATATTTGCCCACTCCCATGTTGATAAGAGTACTAAATACTTGACAAATCTCCCTTTAAGGTACATTTTGAACAGATAAAAAATGTGCGATTAAATATTTTAATCGATTGACAGCCCTAATTAGTACATACACTGGGCACATACACTGTGATGGTGCATCTCTTTCCCAATGAAATAAAGTATTGCCTGAATTAATCTTTGCATGTAAACTATTAATTTAATCAATATAGTATTTTTGAGAATTGATACAGTATCACAAAACTAAATACTCGATATTTTCGATAATTTCTTACCTACAAAACAGAGGTAAAAACCAAACCACAATGATGGCTACAATAGTTAGAGCTGGCTGGAATGTAGTCACAGCTAGCCTTGGCTAAAACTAATTCACTTCAAACTTCAAATTTTAAACTTCGAACCCTTGTTTTTTTCTTCAACTCCGCTGTTTCTGTAGTTTCTTTAGTAATGTCTGCATTAGTATACAGTAACATGGACAAGGGGACATCTTTAGTCACATCTGACCCATCACAGGAGAATATAACTTTCTACTCACAGTCTCCCTTCCGGCCTCAGCTCCAATAAAGTTTGTGACAAAGAGAGGCTAGTCAGCCAGCATTTGGGCTAGCAAAAGCTACGAGAGTGGCTCGCGTGTATAGTGGCAAACCAGCAAAATGAACACATCTCCTCAACTTCATACATTTATAACTACTTAATGATAAAATAATTTCATTGGCAATTGGGATTTTCAACTTATTAAGCACCAAAGGATGTCAGCCTTTGCCCTGTTGGCGTCGTATCACTGGGCTACTTGTGTATGTTTAATTAGTGTTGAGAACTGACAGGCCCGCTGCTCCAAGTTCCTTGATGTTTGCTGGTTGCCTTTGGCACCACTGACCACATAATCATTGCTGGGCACATCAGGGACAGGGCTTGATTTTCAAAGCCTTTCGCTCCACTGATTCGCTGTGCATCCATGAGATTGATCACAGTGGTTTATCTGTGGCAACATGTGCTTCATCCCTTCAGATTTGGGAGGTGGTTGCCTGAAGGGGTTGTGTCCTTGCTCCAGCTCTGGCTGAGGCACCACACGAGCTAAGAGAGAGAGGGTGGGGGGGGGGGGGATGGGGTACTATGACAGCAATACAGCCACGGCCCATCAGAAGTTGCCCGTGGCCCCCTTGTGATTAAAGCAGCGAGAGGCAGACATAGGGACGGAGGGGAGAGGAAGAATGGGAGAGATAAAGAGGGAGAGGCAGAACCAACGATACCATCAACTGTTGCTTCAAAAGAGGACAGATAAGTGTGGCCCGACATTCATTAGGTCTTCAACTCAATTAAACCAACATTATTTCTTATCTTTCCTCCATCTGTAAACTGACAACATATCAAAAGATTGAAACATTGCTGCAAGCTTGTTGGCAAAAATAATTTTATAAAGAAGGAAGAAGAAAAAAAAAAAAAAAACTCCCATAAACAAGGCTGTGCTTGGGTGCATATATAATATTCTGTCACATTTAAGAAGAGAACAGGAGAAAGCATCTCCACGGTGATTACAAAGCAAGAGTGGAATTTAAATAGATGAAAATAAATGTAGCGGCACTAAATCAAAGCGGGAGGTGGTTGCTACTGTTTTTGGTATTCAGAAGATGGTGCTATTTGTTTGAGTATGTATTGTATTCATGAATCTGTTTATTTGCTTCCTGTGGCTTTCTTCATCGCTGCCCTCTGCAGAAAAAATTGTGTTTTATCAACAATGCTTGACACAGCCACGAGTCCATGTTACAAACATGTGCACATTCTATATTAATTAGTTGGAGTTTCCATAAAAAAAAAAAAATACATAATATGTTGACATCAATACATTTCAGCTCAAGTTGGAGCTCCTTTGCGTAAAATCCATATCAGAAAGTCTTTTTCATACAACCTCTAGCGCTGCTTCTGCTGCTACTATAACCATAACAAATCCTATTTTTGAATATTTATCCCAGCTGCGGTTATTATGTATCATATAGTCTAATTAAGAAAGGCTTGATCACCTTTTCCCCTTAATTTACATAAAGAGGAACTATGGAAGGCTTAATATAAGATTTAATGATGTGTTCTGTGTACCTGCAGCTGTGTTTAAAGATAGGAATAAAATCTTTAAGTCGTATATATAAAAAAATGTAATCATCCTAAAGAAGCTGAAATGTTGAAATTGATTGGCTGTGTGATTCTTCTGCCTCGCTGCAGCACTTTGCACCAGTTGTGGATAGGAGAGGGACTTCGACTGAGGCGAGAGAGGGAAGAGTTGGGGTAATTTACACTAATTTGAGCAAACTCAAATTTCAGAGCCCATTCCACAGGAGACCTCAAGAGCACTTTTCAGACGGTCAGAAAAGGCTGTGGTAGTGTAGTGTAGCCCGAAGAACAAGATCATTATTTCCATTGCACTTGTTCCATATACTGTAAGCCAGAGACAAGCCCAGAGGGAAGGGAATTGGCATTGATTTTTCTTTAGAAATTGATTTTTCTCTTCACTGACAACAGTGTGAAGGCTTCAAAAAATACCAACAGGAGTGAATATGAACAGCAGTAGTTCATAAAGTACAACGTTCAAACCTCTCACCTGGTCATATGCTGGGCTCTTAAGGGCAAAATGAGGTGGTACGCGTCGCACTTTTACAAATGTTAACTCTCCAAGTTTATGACATTATGCAGAACAGTATGAAATGGCTATTAAATCAATTTCTTTACTCAAAGTACAGAAAGTACGAAACAGTGTGGAATGAAAGTTTTCTTTCTTTTCCACAGGAAACATGATCTGAGCTGAACTGCAACTTAAAAAAAAAGCCCACCTTATAGGTGCTATTGATAACATTCAGCCACTAGATGTCGCATTCTCCCTCCCCCGCTCCATTGCATTTACTTCACAACAAGTCGTTGCCAGGCACTCACCGTCAATCTCAGCCATTTATCCGTTTTGTCCACACTAACTGACGACCCGGAGATACCACGTGACAACAACGTCGTTTTACTATTGGCTCACAAGCCTTGTTAGAAATGGGAACCGAACGTGAGATATCTTCCACAACGATAAACAAAACATTTATTTCGGACCCGCCAACATTTTTTTAATTATTAATTCACAACCATAATATTTTTTTTTTCAGGAAAAGACCTTTCTAAAAGGTCTGTGGGTGTATTATTTTCAAAAGAATATTTGTCTACATAAAAATGTTATCAATAAGACCTTTAAAATACAAAATTGGCTTTTAGGCAATGTGCCTTGCTTTTCTGATTAAACACAGATGAAACGATGTCATATTAGGATATCTTCAGACCAGTTACAGCGGAGTTTGATGACAGTAAAGAAAACGAGCTATGAAAAACACCAGATTTAAAGATTAGGTTTGGTGTGCAGTTTCTACGAATCAGCTTCTTTCTAGAGCAGCTATTTCGTAACGACGTCCAACAATCACGCAGAGAGGAAACTATTGTTTAAGAGGCAGACATAATAATTTTTCCCAGAATGCAATGCAGTGACGGGCTATGTGAGTGGGAATGTTTTTTTAAGTAGAAGGTAATCAAGGTTTTTCCTGAACTCAACATGGGGCTAATCCAGTAAAAGAATACACAATGTTCAAGTGGAGTTTTAGACCCACTACTTACTAAAACCCTAACCAACATTTGCTATGATAATTAAGAATTGTTAAACAGGGTCTGCATATGTGTCACAGTAAAAGCCCAACAGACTCTCTCTTGAAGGCTATGCTTGGAGGGTTTTACCGTGAAAGAGCTAAAGGATGTCACACTAACGGCGTCGTAACATCACAAACGCTTTCCACTTGTGGTTTTTTTTTTCACGCTGTGTCGTGCAAAAGGTTGCACAGAAAGCCTGCTGCCGTCATTTACTGTTATTAATGGCTGTGATGCAACACGTCATTGTTCTCTCTTCCATCTGTCTATTTTTTTTGCTAAAACACAACTAACTAAAATAGAAGCAGAGAGTCGATTTAGGGAGAAAAAGTTTGTAAATTGCAATTGGGAAATAACACCTCCAATAACATCGATCTTCAGAAAAACATTATATCAAAAATGCAATCTGAGTGGGTTGAATTTCTCCTTTAAATAAAAATCTCCCCCAAAGCTCAACACATGCAGCTCTATATGTATTTACACAGGCAAACAAGAGTGAACACGACGCCCCGAGCCCTCCTGATCCCTTCACACTTCCTTCTCCTGCTCTCTTCTTGCATACGCTTATGTCTCAAATGCATTTTTAATGGAAAAAGTGTCAATAATTGTCACCACGCACCAACTATGGCAGAGGCCACCGAGAGTTCACACCTCACACATCACGGCTTAGTTAATAGGTCAGCTGACTGTGTGTGACAGTGATTAGTATGGCCTGTCTCCTTGCTGTGGCAGCTTCTCATTCAATGCATAAGGTCATGTAAATACGCACCGTATTAATGTAATTATGCAAAACCGTCGGGTTGCAAAAGCTGCCCAGAACTGACATATTTCATTCAATTAGGGTACGCTGATGTAACCGATGTACTTACTTTAGGAAGTGACACACATTCTGCAGCAACAGATTTCGCCGCTGTGGGCCAATTTGATACACTTCCAATTTTTGCAGTGAGAGAGAATGTATACAGTGTCAAAAGAAATCTAGTGTGGTTCTGAGAAAGCACGGGATTAGTGTGCTTTTTTTTTTTTTTCTCTCTCTCTCTCTCTCTCTCTGCCTCTGTTCTTAATATATCCATCAGTGTGCAGGGGACGTAATTATTCCTGAAAGGTGGAACAAGGAAGTGGCTTTTACGCTTGCAGAAAACATTCCTCAGAATGATGACCGAAGGAAGGGTGATCAGAAACAATTAACTGCTGAGGGAGGGAGTCGGAGGGCGACCGAGTCTTATTGCTACGCAGCACGCAGTTTGTGTTGTTGTTAATTACCAAAGTAGCTCGCAAAAGTGAAAAAAAAAAATCAGCATTTTTCTTATTGAATTCTTGTCACTACTGGTGCACTTTACAGAGGGGAGATGCAGATTTTTACAACGCTGTTTTAATCAGATCCCAGGCTTCACAAATTGTTGAACCGGGGATAGCAACTGTTGATATTACCTGGTTTGAAAAATGCTGATTTAAACTGTGTGATAGCTCATCATTCCTAACCTCCCAAATGAAACATTTCCAAAGCCCGCTGTTGTAGCCCCCGATACCCTCTGCGGTTTTAGATTGACAAGCGTTAAATAGCTTGGCGGCGGCTCCTATATGCTCTATTATCACAAGAGGACATATCAACTGTTCCTGTTTAATGCATCAAGACTCCTCCTGTAGCACCCTGTCTCTGGCCTTCATCTATGATTCATTTTTATTACCCATCATTCCCGGGACACGGGCCCCCTGAGGCTTTCCACGCGGCACGTGGGGCGGAGCGGAAGTTAGCTGACACCTAATCTGCTCAATGGCGGGCCGGTGTTATTTATTGGATCTCTCGGTGAATCCTGATTTGTTGACGAATGGGGGGCGAGTGGGGAGATCAAGCATTCAGTGTACATAGACAAAACACATAATGTGGTGAAAGCAAGGTTACGGGGGTAGGCTCTGTTCACATCCTATATTGAAAAATAAAATGAAATAAAAATTCATAGCATCCCCCCTCCCCTTTCCCCTCCCCTTCCTTGTGAATACATCTGAACCAGTCAAAGCCCAGCTACAAGGCCCTTCTGTATTTCTCAGATTACTTTAAACAAAATCACTTTGACCAACATGCAGTGATTCTCTATGCTGACAACTCCCCTGCAGATCATTTTCCCCGTGTGTGCCTCTGTGTACATATTCCCTTTCTTCGCCCTCTATCAAATTTAATCAGTCTCAGCGTTCCTCACGAGCCGCGGCGGCGTGGCCGGTAAGAATGCAACACAACTGACAACAGCAGAACTCTATTAATCCCTCAACCACCATGTCTTAGCTTGGGGGGGGGGGGGGGGGGGGGGAGTATGTAAATTGTGAGGAATATGTTTCAGAATATCAACGATTTGAGATGCTTTCCCCCCATGGCGGTAACCTCTTTATCTACACTCTACTGTATGTGTGTTCCTTTGCTCAGCATGTGATTTGATTTTACACAACCAACAGTTGACCAACAGGATCTTTCATGTTGTCTTTATGAACCATGTTGCGTGAAGAGGGTAGGTTTGTTTATCTTGGTTCATGTGCCACTTTCTGCAGAGCAAATATATATTTTGTATATGTCTTTCTTTGTATCAGAATTGACTAACTCTTCCACTTAGGGCTGGGCGATATGGAGAAAATCAAATATCGCAATATATTTTGTATTTGAATTACTTTTTAAGGCAACTAATTTCTTTAACGCATTAATGCAATTGATATTTCAGAGGTTGTAGCGGGCTCACTATAAAACCT
Source organism: Sebastolobus alascanus (assembly GCA_916701645.2). Classification (NCBI taxonomy): domain Eukaryota; kingdom Metazoa; phylum Chordata; class Actinopteri; order Perciformes; family Sebastidae; genus Sebastolobus; species Sebastolobus alascanus. The sequence goes on from CAKAOJ020000163.1 coordinate 671,113, forward strand.
TAGGAATCCATTGGTACTAACCATGTCATATTAGCTTGTCGTGAAGGAGGTTAAATAACGCTGCAAACCTGCGCTAAATTTTGGCGAGGAAAAACTGGCATGGCTGTTTTCAAAGGGGTCCCTTGACCTCTGACCTCAAGATATGTGAATGAAAATGGGTTCTATGGGTACCCACGAGTCTCCCCTTTACAGACATGCCCACTTTATGATAATCACATGCAGTTTGGGGCAAGTCATAGTCAAGTGAGCAGACTGACACACTGACAGCTGTTGTTGCCTGTTGGGCTTCAGTTTGCCATGTTATGATTTGAGCTTATTTTGTTATGCTAAATGCAGTACCTGTGAGGGTTTCTGTACAATATGTATTATTGTTTTGTGTTGTTAATTGATTTCCAATAATTAATGTATACATACATTTGCATTAAGCAGCATATTTGCCCACTCCCATGTTGATAAGACTATTAAATACTTGACAAATCTGCCTTTAAGGTACATTTTGAACAGATAAAAAAATGTGCAATTAATCGCGATTCAATATTTTAATCGCTTGAAAGCCTTACTCATATCACAATATCGATATAATAACGATATATTGCCCAGCCTTACTTCCACCATGCAGGAAATACAAGGACAGGGTGTTCTGTAATATTGCATTGCAGTTTACTCTGTCAATTACCATACCATATAGCAGCCTGCGACCCTGAATGTCATATTAATTCATTACTCCATAGAAAAGGCACCTTAATTAATTAGACATCGTCCAGCATTTGGTCAATGAATAGCCAGTAACTATGTGAGCCAATCTCAAAAAACGCAATTTGCTGGTTTTAACTAAATAATAAAAAAATAAGAGAATCCCTTTGAAAAGATCCAACCTTAACTACCCTCCCACCCTCTCAGCACAATTAAGAAAAATACAGCTCACATGCTGACATTTTCTGACTTACAAACTACCGCTAATTTGCTCAGTTTTTGTGGTATTTATTTCAACCCCCTTTTTTTCCAGCACTTCATTGAGTGTATTGATTCATTGGGTGTTTGTTGCAGTCATTTTCTCTAATGGATGGGCACCAGACTGAAATAACAAAGGGAAAAAAGCATCCTTTTTTAACCAGATGCTGTGCTCTACACATATTTTGACAGAAGGCCATTAGGATGAATGTTTGTCATCATGATGCATGTACTGTATGTACAGTATTTCCTGGACTGCGAGTGCATTTTAGGGCTTTTACTCAATAAATGGCTTTCAGAATCGTAAAATTTGTTTTGTGCCGTGCGGTTAGGGGGAATGAGGGCGTCTCTCAGTGTAAATCATTATGTTTTAGACTAAAAGCTGCATATTAGTTTCACCAAACCCGATGCTAATGCATGCAGCTGCTCGCTCGCTCGCTCGCTCCACCGGAAAAAGACAAAGCCTCCTGGAGACGGAAGGTGCTCAAAAGTAATTGAAGTATGGAAGCCTCGCCTTTAAAGTCACCCATCAAGGACACACAAGTTTATTTCGCATGTCTAATAGTCCCTCCAAGCTCTCACCGAAGACCAGAAAGGGCACATACTGTATCTGGAGGATAGAGTCTAGAGTGTTTCAGTCCTGTCAGCTTTTGACAGAGGCAACAATGAAAACCCACCAGAACGGGTGCAGGGTGAAAAGAGTCTTTGCAGGTTTTATACCTTCACTCCATCTACCTTCCGGGATGACAGAATGGAGAGATGCCGTCTCCTCCGAGGTGGCTTCTTTGCACCTTTCATTGTCGGAATTAATAAATAATCTGAGAAAATGTAGCATTATTGTAATGGCTTTCAGGCAGCCTGGCTGTGATACTGCCTTGGCAATCTATGTCTTTAAAAATTAATATGTTAAAGAACAGAGGGTTCCATTAGCTATCCTTTGCATTTCCATTCCACCTTGTTCGCTGGCCTCGTGCACTCAAGCTAAGTGTTGTGCACACCCAGAAGTACCGCATGCACAGATCTGTGGGAGTATATGTGGCTCTTGGATAGAGTTGTAAAGTCATAATATCGCAAGGACGGAAACTGTATTCAACTTTCTGCTACAGAGGGCTGTTTATTGATGGCAAATACCAGTATAATATGACAGTTGGTAACAGAATTAATTGGTCTTTTAAAGCAGCAGTGGGTAGAAACGGAGCAAATATGATGTAAAAAAGTTATTTTTATAAAACGGTCACTATATCCTGACAGTAGTGCATGAGACAGGTAATCTGAAAAAAAATCATGCGCCTCTGTGTCCTCCGGTGCTCCTAATGGCATCTGCAAGATTTCACAGACCAGAGGAAAACAACCAATCAGAGCCGTGCTGGAGCCTGCCGTCTCTGAGCAGCTGTCAATCACTCGCGAACTCCGATCAAACGGTCAAACTAGGAAGCGCTAGTCAAATATGAATCAATATTCTGTTACTGTAATGACTATTTCTCACCTCAGATGTTTTCAGAGACATCTTGTAGTGCACTGTTTGTGACCCGGCAGCTATGTTGAGATCTGTTGAGGAAATTACAAGCACCGCCCACCTGCCGGGGCACAGCCAATAGGAACGCTCTCTCTCTCCGAAATGACCTGTTATTGACCAAAGTCTCCCGTCACAAGCTAGATTTTTTAAAGCCTGAAAACAGAGCCATGAGGAGGTGCAGAAGTCTAGATTTATCTCAGAACACTTGAATTACAATATGCTGAAAGGTTATTATGCATTTTTTTGCCCAATGATGCCAAAGAATGTCTGCCTCGTGAAGCTTTAACTATTTTACACGCCATGTTGTCTCAATGTGTGAAAACAGGGACAGCTTGTAAAAATGAGAGTTTTGCTTCAGCACAGTAACTGGCTGTTTTGACTGATATAAGCATCAAGCTTATGTTCTTTCAGAGGAATGATGTGCATTAACCAGTGTGAAAAGCCAGTAACAATGGCTTTCTGTCAAGCAAACAAGAATGGAAATGTCACCCCTGTCAGAGAGGATACTGACCAAAGTTCTCCCTTCTGTCTCTCTGCCGCTGCCTGGCTTTCTCTGTCTCCCCCTTGACAGAAACTCTATTTGACGATTTGAAAGGAAGACTCTGTTTCTTCCATTATTCAAATATTCCAGAGCTTGATATTAGCGGGAGAGCCAGACACCCCCCTTATGTCAGTGATGTCCCTGCCTGCATGTGGAGTAGCAGTGCCCAGAATGCACTGAAACATTTATGCATGGGTTATTTCTACTTCAAGGAATTTTCCCTTTTTTTTTTTTTTTTATTACTATATTTCTGATGCAACATTGTGCAAATTCATCTGGCTGAATTATTCATTAATTGAAATAAAGGCGCTGGGCATAGATCAGCATGGGCTTCATCATACTACCTTAAACATTCATGGCATCTTACAGTATGTGTTTGTGTGTTTTAGGAAAATGAAACGCAGTGTTGCTGACATTAAGGAAAAGGGCCCGGAAAATAAGTCAGCGGTAATTCATAAAATTGCATTATTATTATTTCAGAGTGTTAAGTGGATGCATGCAGAGAGGCATCATGGTGTATTGTAACTTATATTACACCGCTGCTTTTTGGGGAGTAATAAAGAAACATGATTAGTCCTGCCCCGGAGAGCTGACTTGGAGTTTTGCCTAATTCTCCAGTATGCTCGCGCTGCACGCTTATCACCTCAGGGATGATTGGAAATGTTTCTCCTTTCTCTTTGGGCATCACAAATCACTTATGCTGTAAATTAATAGCACAACAGATAGCGAATCGCAAAATGAATGTGCTGCTAACGCTTTGCATATTCATTTTCCAAAAAATCATTTAATTGGTGAATGTGCAAATCACCGCGCTTGAATTGGTGAAAATCGAGTAATTATCTCAACACCATCTGCGTTCATTCCTAAAATAATACATCAAGCACGTGGTGTGTCCTTTGTTCTCTCGGCGTCACGAGTGTATGAATCAAAGGAGTACAATGTGCGGTTGGTATGGAAACAGTATAGTGATGCAGAAACCCTGCAGACTGTATAGGAGGTCTGCAAATAAAGTGAAACACTTCCTGAGAAAGTTGAATTGACACTTGTGTCAACAGCCAAGAAATAAGCAATTTTCACTCTGTCAAGTACATCATCAAATTGCTGGAAGCGTACATTAGATGATTAAATGAAAATTACTGTAATTTTGCAAAGATGGGATGTTTGTGGAGGTGAGTATTGGTTTTCACAGACACATCCCCGCCCCTTGTGGCATTAGCTTTGCACATTCAACCCCTTATCTCACAGTTTTCATCATGCAAACACTCAGACACCACAGGTGAGGAGAAGCTACAGCGTGGTTTCAGTCACACATAGCAAATGCTTGAAACATTAACAGCAACAAAGGCTTGCAAGATCCAGTTTTTTAGTCTTCCAATGGGGATAGGACAAGAGTGAGTGGATGATACTTCTAGAAAAACCTCTCTTTTATCTAAAGAAATATCCTTAATAAAGAAGTAATATTAATTCCATATGGCACACGTGTATCATATGATGCTAATATTTAAACGTCATTTTTTTTTTTTTTACCTTAGGTAATCGTGCTACTCTTATCTGCTCATTCCAGTGGTGGAAGAAGTACTCAGATATTTTACTTAAGTAAACATAGTAATACCAAAACACACTGTTACAAGTAAAAATATTACATTCAAAAATGTACTTAAGTAAAAGTACAAACATATTAGCATCAAAATGCAAAAGTACTCATTACACAGAATGGCATATTATATGATTGGATTATTGATGCATTAATGTGTTCATCACTTTAATGTTGAAGCAGGTAAAGGTGGAGCTTTATTACTTAATATACTTAAACTGGGTAGTTTAATCTATACTAATACATCATAAATTGATTTATATCTTGTATTAATATTCTAAATCTGCAAAGTAACTAAAGTTATCAAATAAATGTAGTGGAGTAAAAACTACCATATGTATTTTACTGGAGTAAAAAGTACATGATTATATTCTGAGATGTAGTGGAGTACTGTAGAAGTATAAAGTTGTATAAAATGGAAATACTCAAGTACTTCAAAAATTTACTTAAGTACAGTATTTGAGTAAATGGACTTAGTTACTTTTTTCAACCACTGGCTAATTCATCAGTCACTGATAGAAAAAAACAAAAACAAATGTTAAGCTTGTTGAGTGACTCATATATGTAAAAAAAGAACGTGTTACATTAGCATCCATGTCATATCTGTTTACTGTGGGGCTGCAGCTTGTTTACTGATACTTGCTGACAAGTGGGGAGATTTTAATGAGGGTTTTAAAATGTTAACAGCAATTTTAATAACAAAAAATACTTGTTTCCCCCAACCAAAAAAGGTTGTTTGTACTGTGTATTTAATAGTTCTGATCTAATTAAAAAAAAAAAAAAAAAAATACTACACATAGAGCCTCACGCAACAACATTCTCCTAAATTTCTCTTATATTTTCTCTTTTTGAGAAGTCAACTCCAGATTCACCAAACGTTATTAACCATCCAAATCTGCTCTTACCCTGGTGTGCTGAATGATGAAATCCACTTGATCAGAAATTGGAGGCATGTGGCCGATTGTTTATTTTGTAGTGAAAATCGACTGTTAAATAATTGTAAACAAAATAAATATGATTTTCAAGAGCATCAGTACTGGTGTTACAGGAGAATCAAAAAGCATCCAAGAGCAGTATGTGAGCTATCCAGAAGCTGAACACAAGAAGTATCATCCAAGAGTTTTTTTTTTTTAATAGTCTTAACTGGGATCAATGAACCAACAGTGTTTCTTAAGCCCACAAATTTAACAATCCAATCATTAGAATTACCCTAAAAAGGCGTTTCCTAAACTTTTTTTCTGGGGACCCACTTTTGAAAAATGACAAACCATTGCGACCCAATTCACTAAAGGCCTCATCTGTAAATTGCGAGAAGAGCGACTTTGTGCGTAAATGAACATTCCTGCCATTTCTATATCACCTTATATAACCTTGAATAGGTAAACCAGCCCTTTCAAAGAGATATACGTTTGATAAATCACAACTTTGTTTTATGCTTCTTATTGAAAACATATAAACATGTTAAATACTTTAACTTTTTGTCCTCTCATCAGTAAAATAAACAGAATGTACGCTAGCCTTTCATGTTAATTCAATGTTATAAGTAGGCTTCAATTATCAGAACAATACGAACATCCAGGCTCCCTCATGTGGCTCAAAGGTTTACTGCAGATATGAATGTTAAATAAAAGACTATGGAAGACATTCTGCATAAATTTGATCATATTATATTCATGTTTTTTATGCTCCTCAAATTTAAAATCCATGTTTCCTTGTGTTGGACAAACAATTTGTGTACTCTGCAAACAAGATGTTTTTTTTTTGTTTGTTTTTTTCTCATCTTGCTCTTTTACCACCACATTTTCTCTTATCTAAAAGAAGAGCAAACATTGGTGAATCCCTGAAATCAATGGGTACTAACAAAAAAAGAACAAATCACGGATACGAACAAAAATAAGAGGAAATATGTTCTTTTTTTGTCCCATTATTTATTAGATAGAATGTGTTCACAAATGTCAGATCAATTAAAACTAACTACGCTATGTAGGGAACTTTAAAAAAAACAAAAAAAAAAACACTATCAAATGGGAATACTAGCCTGTTGTAAGAGATCATCATTAATGTCAGCAAATCTCAAATGACCCTGAGTGTTCTCGCAAAGGGCCTAATGGAGCAAAAGTGCCAGTGCTTGATGATGATGATGATAACTTCAGAATTGAGCTAAAACTGGTATTAAAAATTAACTGACTTACACATCTTTCACATTAGCTTCAGTCTCAGAACATTACCATAGTGATTTAAAGTGTGATGGCGGAGTGCAGCTTACAGTTCCTGACCCTTTGTACACTTCAGTGTCAAGCCATTGGCTCACATCAGCCGGCCTGATCCCAGAGTTCATTTCAGGGAAATTAGCGGCGGTTTTAATAAAGCTTGTTGCCTGTGAGGTCAGTTAACTGTCTGACCATGCAGATGTGACAAATTCGCTGTCATCGCTCGCAAGCTGCAGCATTAATGAGCAAGTATTACACCCAAAGAAACCTACAGCTCACTTCGACGGTTTTATCCTTGATAGCTTCGCGTCGTATGCAACTTCCAGGGCATCTACTCATGAGACCTAAAATATTTTGATTCACGTATCCAATAAATGTTCCTTAGAGGTTTCCTACAGCGTGCACAGAAGAGACTAATCCATGTGAAACGTGTAGTCTATATGTCGCTACTGTGCATGCGTGGGGTCACAAACTGTAAGATGAATCCTGAGCTGTTCTTCGTGCTGTTGCCAAAACTAAAATGGAAAGAAAAAATGTACCAGAATATTAATGTTGAACTTGAGAAACTTCAAACATGGACTTGTTGACAAGTCACTTATGCAGACATGTAATATTTAAGACCCCGCTGACTGTTGACTAAATTAGTTCTATTCAAAGATTTGTTTTTAGAAAAGGCACAGTGGCTTGAAGAGGAAGCTCCCGCCCCCTTTTATTTGATTGACAGGGCAGAGTTACAGGTGATCCACATAAAAACGCCAAGTGTGATCACTTAATCTATTTTAGATTATTACAAATTACAGTGTAACATTACATAACATTGAAATATTTATTAGATAGCATATACATCCCGTAAATGTTTTACATTAAAATGGACTGTCATAGCAGTTAAATTAGACATTCTCCTATTTATATATAAATTAAAACAAAGCTTTCAAATAGTGATTTGGAGGTTGAATACAACGGTCGAAGCAAAGGTCAGCCCTAATAATACTAATATATGTGTGTGTGTGTGTGTGTGTGTGTGTGTGTGTGTGTGTGTGTGTGTGTGTGTGTGTGTGTGTGTGTGTATATATATATACATACATATTTCTACAATGCTAATATAAATCTAAGAATGTGTAATTCGCTGTTGGTTTTAAAAAGAATGGTTTACAAAGCTATTTTTGAGGGTTACAAGTGTGAATGATTTTTTATTTCTGGAGGGTAGCTTAATTTGATAAGAATATAGGTTAGGCATATATAAGCATTTTGCTTCTGCTTGTGCCTGTTCAGTCACTACTTAATACAGAGACTGTTGACTTTGTTAATATTGTTTGTATTGTTTATACTTATTGTATTATGTGTGATGACTGAAGAGAATACTACAACTACTCCTACTACTATTTATTCTTGTCGCTCGCTTTGAAAGCGCCACAATGGACGAGGAACGGCTGACTCGTGAAGTTGAATATGCGATACCTCCTCATTTCACTAAAAAGAAATAAATAAGGTGGTCGCTGGCTGGAGGGAGATCGCCTGCAAGTTTCCTTGCTGTCGGCTATATTGTCATAAGTCATATCCAGTAAATATCACACTATTAAACGTGTGTTTTCTGTCTAAAAAGCGGTTACGTCTCCAGTCTGATCCCGAGCGCACAGCTGATAGGTACGTGGTTGCTTACATGACATAACGCAACGCTTGCTGTTAGGACTCGGTGTCATTCTCCGAGTTCTCTACACTGATCATCAGGGTGTATTTTGCACTCTGAAACTCAGTCTTTTGAAATTCAGCCTTGAACAGTGTGCAGATCTCCTCCCTCCTCCTTTAACCTCTGTGCTTGCAGCATATGTTCTTGAAAATCACATTACTTGAAAATGTACTGAAGGGCTGCACAAAAAAAAAAACACCACATATTAGTTTCTTTAAAGTTCTTTAAAGTGTCAGTGATCTTTGCCATTAAATAGATTTGAACAGCTGTGTTCAACATTCATTTAGCTGGTCTTTTGCATAAAATAAAAATAAAAAAAATACAAGCAGCTTATTCTACCTCCATGTAAAGTAGGGCAAAGTGATTTCGGTAAAGAGAGAGGTGGAACAAAGCACCTACAGAGTCTACCTAGGCTGAAAACATCTTACATTTTAAAAAATTGTTGCAGGTGACATTCGCTTCTTAATGTTGGAAATGTGGGTTTTATTCTATGCAGGCTTGAAAAGATACATTTCATATAAAGTATGGCGTAACGGTCGCTGGGGCCATTATGCTCCGGTGCTGAATGGACTGCACCATGGAGTGTTTGATGTTCAAGCATGAATGGGAAACAACCAGCTTTGGGTGCCGTGTGTGCCGTATGAGCAACAAAATCCCCTAAAATATACTGTAGTCGTCGTGCGTAGTGAGGGTTTGGTTTCAACAAGTTCTCTCTCTTGCACCAACTGCATAACTAAACTTTTTTACATTTGCCCATGACATGGCCTGCTCTGGAATCAGAGGCAAGACCGCTTGTAATGGAGAGGTGAAAATTAGAGCCAAAACAGCTGAGCCAAGGCCATCCCAGTTCCCTCTCTGCAGCCACAATATTTGTACCGTTATCTGTCGTGTAGCAGACCGGTTCTCCTTCGCCCATGTCCCAGTTAGCCAACACTGAGTGTAGGCTTTCAGCCAAGCGAGCTGCTGCGCGGATGTCCTGCATGCAGGAACTTTCCAAACATTGGGACATCGGGAACCAATTTCTTGTAATGTAGTGGACAGACTCATGTCGGGGAGTCATGTTAACACTGGAGCACATTTCTGTTGTAGCAGCAAAAAAAAAGATGTATCCTGTGTATAGCTCTCTTTTCACCATGCTCTCTGGTCTTTGTGTACATGCTTCGGGGTGCTGCTGTCAAATCTTTGGACTGTTTTTGATGGCTTCTTCTACTGACTGAATGATGTGCTTTACTATCCTCTCACTGCCTTTGTCAGTGTCTGCGTTTCTCAACTTCATGGTTATATTTTATGGAGAAGGCAAATGCAGAGCCACCTGTCCTGAGCCAGATGTTGAAGAAGGCGTAATGGCAACGGATCGTGTTCCAAGTTAGAAATACAGACCTAGAACTGCTGAAGTCATGACCATAGAGTGCTGCAGGAATGAGTCCTAAAACCCAGAATTCGTTAGCATTTTAACACTTCCGGTTCCCTCGTCTGGAAGTCGATGGGTTTTTAAATGGGTTTTTAGTTAGATGCCTGAAATCAGGTCTGTGGTTAACACTAGTTTAAGAGATTTTGAGATTTTAACATTTTGTTCTACGACATAAAATACATCAATAAATAATATTGATAAGACTATTAAATACTTGACAAATCCCCCTTTAAAAGGTACATTTTCAACAGATAAAACATGTGTGATTAATTTGCGATCCATCGTGATTAACTACGGACGACACTGCAATTAATTGCGATTAACTATTTTAATCGACCGACAGCCCTAGTATCTATATCTTAATTCCAACATTTTCAGCAGTTTCAGTAGCTCGACTGATACATGCTTCATAAGGAACATTCACGCACATCCTTTACACCCCTACACATTCATTCACAGTCATTGTAACTGTTCCGGAGTCTAAAACACTTTCGCACTGATTAAATTAATAAAATAAACGTTTAAGTGACAGCATACAGACTAAAAAAAAAAAGGTGGTAAATTGTAGAATGATAATATAATCAGACGTGATGCACGATTATCTTTCTGATGCACAATAGGCACAATAAGGGATTGTCTCCTCTGAATATGTAATAATTTGCTTTGTGAGAGCTGATATGGCTCAGAAAACCCCGACAGTTGGGCTGATAGCTCAGCGAGGTTCGAAGTTACAAGCCCGTCTGAATCTTCAATCTGTAATTTGTCTCTCGAACAAGATGACATTTTGTACAAGATATGGAAAACTCGCGTCGGTTGTGTACAAGGAGCCAACTGGCTTGAGCCACTTGAATATCTAGTAATTTTTGTTGATTTGGAGATTTCGTCACATATGTCATGGCAGAATTTTTGCTGTAAAAAATGAAAAGGGATTTTTTTTTTTTTTCCGGCAGCTCTTCTGGGGTACACATGAACAAAGCTTTGCTTCAGCATAAAAATAAAAAGCCTCTGTGTTAAAGTCTGGAGCACAGGTCATCTGAGAGTAGGAGATGTATCACAGGTCACAAGGTTAACTGACACTAAGAAGAGATTTATTTTGAAGTTCTTCAGTGTGATGTCTGTTTTCTTTTGTACAGCGGCGAGACACATGACACACTGTCATCTTTTATATCATGTCAGCATGAGACAGTGTTTGTAAGATATGATGTCATTGTGGAGGTGTCTGTGTGTCTGTCTGTAAATCAGATTTTTTTGAGGTCACACAACAACTCAACGTACTGTATATACTCATATAACATATACGATTTCTGGTGCTTTACTATGTTTATTTGCACAGTAAAGTTTATGTAGCACAACTGTTGATTCATTCTGTTGATCCGACTCAAGAAGAGTACATGAACACATGATATCACCTTCACATCACAGGTACCTTCTAAGGAATGGTTGTGATCTGATTTCTGAAGCGTCTTACCAAACAGATTTGCATTTTAATGAGAAAAGGCCATTCAGCAGCTCAAGTGACTCAAGTGATTATTTTTTTTTTTCCTACATTGCATACAAAATGAGATCACGGACTTTTAAATGCTCCTTACATTTTTTTCTGGTGGACTTCTGGAAGACCGATCAGATGGGCTGACTGCCTTTAGTCGTACAGGTTAAAATTGCAACTTTTTAGTTGTTTCTTGATGGTATTCTTTATACTGTCAAAATGTCTCAAAGCTCTTATTTACTGGCAAAATACGCACATTTTCCATGACATTTGCATATTTCTGTGTCCATTCTACTCTTACCAGGCTCTCCCCAGAATGACGTTTTATGTCAAATAAGTGTATCACCAACATATTTTGTGTTTTGTACGCTAGAATCACGTTATAATGTGCGATTTACAAACTATTTTGGAAGTAGAATAATGGCGCTATACAGGAGAGCATAAAGACGCAGTGCCAAGTTTCCAGTCTGTAAGAAAAATCCTGTAATGAACCGTAAACTGCTCTGTGGTTTACTGTTCACTGAAACTCTTCCAGCAAAATGTACACTGTACTGTTTAATTCTATGTATGTATTTATCATTTTAACACATCAATTCTACTCAGTTGCTTAACGTGCGGTGAAATCTTTGCCTCAGTAGGCAGTGACCTTTCAATGTGGCATATGGATATGTCTACATTGCACATGGATGGATAAAATATAGTCTACACAACACAACAAAATACAACAAAATAAATGCCCTGAGACAGAGAGGTACAGAGAGAAAGCGGGCTTGGTGTCTGCCCACAAATATGCACAAAAGCGCACCGATTACCACACACAATGAGCGTCTGGCGACGGCGCACCAGGGTAAAGAAAAAAGAGAGAGAAGTCTTGGTGTCAGCTCACCAGTAGAAAACCGCTTATTCACTCCAACAAAATGCGCAAAAGCGCACCCATACATAATGAGCGTCTGGCGACGGCACACCAGGATAAAGAAAAAGAGAGACATATATTTTAGGGCTGTACCATCTAATTTTTTGCCCCTTTGTGAAAAAGTTCTTTTTGAAAGGCTTAATGCCAACAAATATGGATTGAGGCAAAATATTTCGTTAGATAAGAAACGTTTTTCTATCAATTTTGACCTATGGACGGAGGACTGAGACAATTACAGCGACGAGGACTGAGTGTCACGTCGCTCACTTTGTGTGAGAGAGACAGAAAGAGAAGGTGGAAGGTTACTATTGCAAGCAATGTTTGTCTAAGTTATTAATGATAATTTGAATGTTAAGAATGAAGCTTCTAAGCTTTGCACTATTCGGTACAGCCCTATATACCTGTATATATTTATTATTTTTTCTTTTTAAAAAGAAAAAAAAGAAGGCACTTACTTTTTGTAGACAAAGTCCATGCGCCTATCCCTCTGGACAAAGATGTCAATGGCTTAGTTGTCCTCCTCGTCAGGTGCATTCCTCAGTTTCACTCCTTTTCAATGGAAATATGAGCCAAGGATGACCAGCTTCCGTGGCCTCGGGTACAGTGTCCTGCAGATCGTTGTCTGTCTAAAAAGTAAGCAGTAATACAGGCGTCATGCCATGCTGTGTGTCTGAAGAAAGAGAGGCCTATATGTAGAGTCAGAAGCCTGAGCACAGATGCCTACATGTAAAAACAAAAGCCTGAACAATAGAACAAAGCCAAAATCCGACCAGCTATTGCAGTTCTCACACGCGACTCACCGCCTCTGGAAACTTTTAAACTAAGCGTTGTCAATCCAAAATAAAGTCTGTTGTTGAATGTTTTCAGAAACACATTTTGGAGAACTATTTTCATGATATAAGAAAAGAAAGTTTCAAAACAAGCCGCCATGTTGGTTTCGGTTTGAAAGCTGGGAGCAGCGGCCCACAACGGAGAGCGTTCGTCTAATCAGGTGCCGAGTGCCTCGTGTCTAGTGGCAGCCCATCAAGTGTCTAATGCTGGGAAGTGAGGCGATCCCTCGCGATAAAAAATGCCCCTGTGGACAAGTACCATAACATCACCAAGGATAAAAACAACAAAAAAAGAAGCGCAACGCTCTAGTCACCGCCTTTCCCCTGCCACATCAGTTGCTACAGGAGGTATACAAACATTTGCAACTTTAAATAGCCGAGGCACAGTCCCCAACCTCGCTGGACGAGTTACCATTTCTGAATCCTTTGAAAGATCGCTGTGTGGTCTCACCCTGCCTGCAGAATAAAGACACGGATCACCGTTCTTCAAGAAAGAGACGGATAACTTCTGCGACCCGCTCTCTTTTAATTAAGTCGACTCTCGCTGTTTTCCTCCGCCGCCGTACGAGGACCAGCCGCCGTTATTGTTTGAGTTTGAGGAAACTCAGCGGACTAAACACTACGTGAAGCGTTCTCAAGAAAGAGGCTTTTGTCTGGGCAGAGATGGGTTAATGATAGCGGGTTCACTGAAATATTTATTGTACTGTAAACTTTACTGTGTTGTGAATTTAACAGACCGCCGAGTCCTGTTTAAAAGCTGTTTTGATACCACCTCGATTATTGTGCTTTAACGCTGCATTGATCGTGTTGTCCCACGCTGTGGGCCCCCCGCTTGTGCTAGTTTCTCCCACCGTGTGTAAAGCCAATAAGCTGCAGTTTACCAGTTAAAGGACCAGTTCCACGGCCGACGAACCCGAGAAGAAACGAGTTCACCTGCCGGGTTTCTGAGTGATAAAAGGACAGCTATTGTGTCTTTCCGTGGCCGTTGGGATTCTCTCTGCTTTGCTTTGAACGCCTCTCTCTCTCTTCTACTAACCCACACACACCTACACGCTTCCACTTGCATCCACACACACCTCATACTGTAAGCACAGATAGCGTGGTAGCATAGCTCAGCTTTGCTCCACGCCGTCGTGTTATCTCTCACGTGGGTGCTTTTGAGAGCCAGAGATCAAATCCTGAGGCCACAGCGAAGGTCTCGCCATCTGAGTTTCCCATCATCTTCTGGAACACTTGGCAGAGATCCAGTAGGTGTTGGAGGATAGTTTGTACCAACCTAGAATCGTTCCACCTGCCAGATGATGCTCTAGGGATGCGGCATTTTACCACTTCATCCAGTAAATGTGTGCATTTGGTAGACTTGCTGAAAAATGCTCCATTCAACAGTCAGAAAATGTACACTCAGGAATGAGTTTTGCTGATTGTGAAAGCACCAAATTCAATTTTTGCGCATAGCAATCCGTAAATATGGCTTTAGGGCACTTTCTCTTTGATTTTTGCCTGTACCCCATTAAGCTCTGAGGCCACCAGTGCAGCTCCATCATGTGTTTATATGATCAACTTCTCAACACAGTTATACTTTTGTGATACATCCGATACATACTCTGATATTCCCTGTACACTTCTTTCATTACTCACATCATCAAATCCCAAAAAAAGGCTTCTTCTACCTCACTAGAGCTGTCAGGGTTGATGCAGGGGAAGGACCCAAATGCAGAAACTACAGGCAGACTTGCAGTGCAGTTCAATGCAGGAATAAGCTTACAATCAGAGTCCAAAAGCAGGCAGTAGGTCCAGCAGGTAAAGAAAACTCAGACTACAGCAACAGAGATGAAGACAAACCGCCAAAACACAAGGGACAAAACACACAAGAAAAGGAGGGAGATAACGAGGGACAGGTGAAACTCACGAGGGAGGGACAAACAATCAAACAGGCGGGAAACAAAACAAAGACAGGAAGTAAAACAAGACAAGATACAAGAGGAGAAGACTTTCAAACTATAACAACAAACTAGAAACAAACTTGACCATGACATGCGCTGTTGACATATCTCAACACTACTGATATTTGATGTAGGTGTCTCATCCACTTCACTGCAACAAAGGATGCTGCTTGTATTTCTTTTTTTTTACATGACTGCTTATGACTTCGGCAACAGCTTCAATAAGATCATTCTGAATCTGATTTGATGTTCCAGTAAACACATTTGAGGAGCTTAAATGTGCTGCTAACTTGTTATTTTTTCTGCCAACACATGCAACGGTTCAACATTATTTCCACGATTGGCATCGCTACTGCTCTCGTCGTTTCCCCCGAAAGGCTAGCTTTTGCTTGGCGAGTTAACATGTCACATCGTAATATCATAATCATCATAATATTTCCCTGTTTTCCTTTAACCTTTAGCATTTTGCACGCTGATACGGAGCCTGTGCTGCTCATCCAGGGCCGTGTCAAATGTCAAAGGTCACTGTAACCTCAGGCCCGTCACATTCACGTGATCCCTCAGCAGCACCTTGAGAAAATGTCTTCAAATTTCGCACTGACGTCCATTTGGACTCAAGGATGAATTAGATTAAGATTTTGGTGGTCATAGGTCAAAGTTCAAGGTCACTGTGACCTTACGTCTGCCCCATTCTTGTGAAAGCGATATCTCAGGAACGCCTGGGGGGAATAGTATTACATCTGGCTCAAATATCCACATGGACTCTAGGGTGAACTGATTAGAATTTGGTGGTCAAAGGTCAAAGGTCACCGTGACCTCACAAAACACGTTTTTGGCCGCAATAAATCGAAATATCGATACTTAAAAATCGCGACACATATCGAATCGGCACCCGAGTATCGTGATAGCATTGAATGGAAAGAAAGGTGTATCATCACAGCCCTACTAATTATGACAATTCCACACAAAGGTGTAATAGGATAAAATGATGAAGTGATGACATTTTGGACAGACATGGATGTAAACTGCAACTCGACTGGTTGGCGGAGGCATACAACCGCGAGGCGGTAATTCTAGTTTCTTCATAACACGGTGTTGAAAATCTCTTCAGGTAAGGAATTTCCATGTTGTTAAGCTATCCGCGCTAACCGCTAGGTGCTACTGCTTTTTAGTAGCAAAAGAAGCATACTATACTATTCTGACTAGTTTTACCAGAGCATGTGTAATCCTGAGACAAATTAAATAAATACAATTCATTAAATTGTGAATAATGAATATGAGGAAATTATGAATAAATACATACAACTATCATGCAATCTCAACAGACGTTAGTTGTGAGTTGAGACCGGATGTGTTGAGGATGAGACCCTCATTTTTCAATGACATTACCTGTCTACATAAAGGTTAAATAAACAAAATTAAATAAACAGCTCGAGCAACATTTTCTCTATTTCATTTTGATCTGCTTTGAGGCGCATTATAATATTTATCTAAAATGTACTGCCACAAGCCTGCCTGACAGTGTGCCCAAGGTTGTTGCTCTTTAATTTGGCACAGACTGTCTAATCAGATCACTGCGTGAGAAGATGGCTGTCGCTGATGTCAAGGAAAGGACAGCTGACAGAGACACGGAGGTTGATAGACAATGGGGGGAAGTGAATAGATTTTGGAGGCTTTGGAAAAAAAATATGAAAAGAAATCCACTTCTTACCTTCACACAGTTCGGTTTGCAAGATTTTTCAAACTGAACTGACGAAACTAATCTAAATTAGTGTATTGTCGTTATTCTGTCTTCTGTAATTTGTGGGTGCTTGTTAACAAATCTCTGCAAAAGGTTCATTTTTTTTTTAAGTGAAGGAAACATAATATATATGACGGTCCCCTAGTGTAATTATTAAACGAGGTAAGGACATATTATCTGTATCATACTTTGTAAACATTCTAATTTCATTAATTATAACCCCAATCACTGCTGGTATTTGTGTCAATGGCTTTCATCATGCATTTTGAATGCATCTGAAACCAGCAATAACATCTCTAAATGGCCATTTTGTTTGAGGGAAAAAAGACGGCCTGTTCAAACATTTCACAGTCTGAACTCGGAGGCCGCGTCGCATCCAAAACCCTGCAGTTCTATCACATCAGCAGACCGTACTACTATCATCTGAATCATTAAACCAAATTAATGATGCATATTATTCAGTGTGCCTCTCTGTCCAAGGTTCTTTCTTGTGGAGGTTAAACTCCACGAATACTGACTATGTGTGCACGAGTTTTAAAAAGAAAAAGCGGTTAAATGATGGATGGGGTTTATTAGATATTAACCCTCGGAAAGGGCTGATCTTAATTATATCTATCAAAGCAGTTCAAAGGATTTTTTATTCTTTATATTTTTATTTCTTGCTTTGGCCTATAGCGACTTCGCCTCCAACTCTTTTTTTTTTTTCCCCAGTCAGTAACGCTTTGTGCATATGGTGATCTGTTCATCTATGTACCTGCTTATGGTTTTACATTGACACGTATACTCAAGTGACCTCATTAGCGGCGCATACTCATACTAGTTATCAGAGAGATTGCCTTGTAAGACATGTAGGACCTATAGCGCTCTGTCTTTGTATCATCAGCACAGCTAACTTCGGAAATGCCCCCCCTTAGATCCATGTCTCAGTTTGCTTTGTGAATCAAGGTCATGTCAATGACAGATTGGACGTCGCTTTTGCGCCGGAATTTGAGACCCCTTTATCTCTTTAAATCACTGCCTTAAGGCTCTAAATTGAGAAAACAGCCAGGGTCTCATTTCCAAAACCATCTGAGCATAATAAGTATGAGCTGTCCAACGGCATTTATGTGTCGATCTGCTGGAGTGCAGAGATGGAGTGCGGGTGCCGCCAAGGACCCATTATTTCAGACCCCCACAGTTTCAGGGAATTGCAAAGGTGCCTCTCCACGTATCTCAGCACATTTTCATTTCCTGCATTATCATAAAATGGGTGTTTTATACCCATTTGTAGTCAATGCTATTTTTACTAGATTCCATATATGTAAACACGTCCAGTGATAAGTTCAGTTATACAGTATAGTTCAGTTCCAATATTTTTTGTGTTCAAATTCAATATTTTTAAAAACGCATTCATCACATATCTAGATGCAAATGCCAAAATTAAGTATACTTGCTGGTAAAACAATTCATGCACAATAACAAAAACTCTGATGTTTGAAAAGCTCAAAAGAGTTTAATATTATAACATTTTGAAGTGACCTATGATTAAAAAAAGACACGTATCTAGATGCAAATGCTGTGATGCATCATATCCAAACTGAGGTATATTGGCTGGTAATACAAATCATTCACAATAACAAAAACTCTGATGTGTAAAAAGCTCAAAAGAGGTTTGTATCATAGCAGTTTGAAGTGATTTATGATTGAAAAAAATATGTCCATATGCTGGTAGAATTCCCCTGTATGTTGTCAGTGTTTCTCTAAACTCAGTCTCCCATTCATTCTCAGTGGAAAACTCCTGGTGGCACACCAAAAGAGGTATTTGAGATATCACATATCTTGAGGTCAGAGGTCAAGAGACCCCTTTGAAAATGGCCATGCCAGTTTTTCCTCACCAAAATTTAGCCTCTCCAGTCTCCAGTACTTTATGGTTGTCCAAACTCTGTAATGGGTTAACGTCATTACCGTATATACAGTACAGAATGAAGGGTTAAGAGGCTGATCAAATAATTCATAGCACCTAATCAGATGCATAAAGACAAAATATTACATCCTATTGTGATCTAAAATCTGCATCTATGCATCTACTGTATTTCAAAATAAAACTGAAAATCTTCTTATCTATTTTTGGTAAGTCAAGTCCTTTTGTCTTATATTCTTCACCTAGTACGGGTTGTGTTTTTTTTTTTGTTTCCATTATCCATGGATAGAGTGTGATTCTGCTATAATACTAACAACCCTAGATATAATCTTGGATGTATTTCTTATCCCTAGACAAAGCCATAATGCTCCCTTGAACATCAATTCAACTTTAGATTTTGCTCGGCTTTCATTACGAGGCAAAGTGCTACGTGGGTTACAAAGACACGTTGTTATAAATCCTGATACGAAATGTCTCACACGTCAAGAAAAAAGGGAGTGTTAATGAGCACCACGTAGGCTGCAGTTCTCCGGCACAAAGAAAAAGTTATGATCTGTTGTCTTTGGCTGCTGCGGAGCCTTTGACCCACTCTTTGTTTACCCCATCGCAGTACACGATTCCCACCTCGCTTTGTCTCACACCAGTGGCTTCTTCGTGTTACTAATGACAGGCCTGGCCTAAGAGAGGGTACTTAACCAACAACTGGCATTTGGCACTGTTTTATCATTAGACACGCATGTCTCAAAAACGCAAGCTCCAAGGAACAGAATAATTATACAAACCAATTCTTGCTGTTGTTAATTAGTCTGATCTAAGATTGGGTTGAAGTGTCACCGTCGCAGGTTGGAAGATGCAACTTCCTGGTGGAGGCTGATGGAGAATCTCAGCATGCTGCTAAGAAGCCAGTAAGTGCTTCTACAAGCCCATATGCTTCATGTAACCACGTCTGACTCATCATTGTCAAAACCACTTTGCAGGTGCATGTTTTGTCTGGTCTCATGTGGGCTCTGATGCTATAAACCTCGCATTCAGATGGAGCGGAAAATGCATTTTTTGAACAGCGAACAGCTGTAATTTTACAATTACAGCAATTTTCAGAGATATTATATTGTGTACAAGTTATGACATGAGAAAATATTGCGATGACTAAAGCACACTCGTCTCATTTATACAGAGGACCAAAGAAGCCATAATCATTAGGTTCTTATGTGTTGTTTTCTCACAATTATTTGTTCCTAATAGTTCAACAATCCTTGTATTTATGTGATCACAAAATAATTGTTGCCTGATCATGAAAAAAAAAAAAAAAAAACTGTTATGGGTGTTGTTATGTTGCAAACAGAATAATTAACTCCTATGACTCTCATGACCACAACATAATTATTTTGGTGATTAAAAAAACAAGTTGTTTTTGCATGTTTTTTTATGCAACCATGGGAAAACAACATTTTCAAATATTGATTCCTTTAAATATTGATTAATATATATATATATATATATATATATATATATATATATATATATATATATATTTATATATATATATATATATATATATATATATATATATATATATATATATATATATATATTTATATATATATTTATATATTTATATATATATATATATATATATATATATATATATATATATATATATATTGATTATATTCTAATTTATTAATTGACTATTGTTTAAGCTCTAAAGCACATTCAACACAACGTTATTTACACTGAATATTGAGCACCTAATCAGAATCAGATTTATTTGCCGAGTACATACATACAAGGAATTTCCGGTTTTATGCATCTCTCTCAATGTACTTACACAGAAATAGAAAAAAAATAAACAAATAAAAAAAACAGCTAGGGACAAGGACAACAAAGCTGGACAAATAAACAAACAAATATAAAATAGACAGGACTGTTATGTACACAAGTAGTGATAAATAAGTGTATATATAACTATATATAAATATATATAAAAAAAAGCACAGATGGCCAACAATACAATAAGAAATAAAATAGAATGTCTATATACAAGACAAGTGTTCTGTAAGTTGTAAACAATACAAATAGTGCAAATAAATAAAAACCGAATGGATATACATGGACTGGATGATTTTGTACAGTATGTACGTTTAAAGAAAGATGTCTATAACTAACACTGTTTATTACATTTCTTTCAGCATGGATATTCTGTCAAAAGTCAAGGATGTCAGATATGTTTTGTATTTTGACTGCCACTCTCTTCCTTTACATAATGTGAATAGTTGCTTTCCGCTGTCATTTTCCGTTCATCCATATTCGACATCTGAATGGCAACCTTGGAACACTGCGTCCTGCCCACCTTTGTTTGATTATGAATTCAAAGCCGTAGTTGCTGAGCTGGTGTTATGATAATGCATGGCACCCCTCTGTGATGTACAAAATTGGTTTTGACAACAGGCTAGCTTTTAGATTCACACTGCCCCGAGACCATAGATTTAACATATAACACACATAACACAGACTCCTCTCCCCCTGGTGAGAGTGGAGGAGGGTAAGAGAGGGGGGAGGTGGGGTGTGAGGACGGGTGTGACGAGGGGTGGGGGTAACTATTCCTGAAAGATGTGAGTGGCCAAGAAATTCATAAAACACTGTCGTTTTCCCTGACACATACACTCGCTCGCTTCTCCCTGCAGACCTCCCCTCTAGTTGAGGGAAATGTGCCCTTGACAGTCCCAACGTCAGCTGTGATTTTGTCACTCAGTGGGCGAAATACATTGTGGTGCCGCCGACTTCTTGGATGCTAATAACTTGAGGGGGCAGTCAACCCTCCTGATAACTCCAGAGTCTAGTGAGAGTTACCAGCTCTTTAACAACTTTAGCAACGAAAGCCCCACAGCCTTTCGGGTGAAAATTTGTTACAGTAGGTGCCCCGTACATCCGACTCTCATTATATTATCTGTTAATGGCCATACAGAGTGTTACACAGAATCTTAACTCGCTCATTATTTTTGCAGGCACAGTGAGTTTCTCCCCTTTCAGCTGCAAACAGCTGCGTACTGAAGGAAATTAAAGCAACAGCTCTCGAGTGCATACACAAATGAGGTTGCTGACACCGGTGGAAGGGGATGTCTACTTCACTGAGCGGCGGAGGTGAATCAACAGATTTGGCTTCCAATCGAAGATGGAAAAAAAAAAAAAAAAAGACAGGCATATACAGACACGCCAACCTGTGAGAGGACATCAGTAATGGGCTCACATTTTTCTAATCTCCTTTGATGGATTCAGGCCATGATTTTCATTTAGTCCAAAAGAGATAACCAAACTGTCAGCTGTGCTGCTTCTTTGCTTTAATCTCCGCCTGCAGCCAATAATCACCCTGCAACCCGCAACCCTTTGTCAATTGTTAATCTTGTATTGAAGACATTTAGATGCCAGGATGGTATTCTGCGTCCTAGGATAATCCAGGAGGCCACTGAGGAGAAGCAAATTGGATTCATTATTAAATTTTGCATTATTAAAAAGACAAATGAATTGAGTTCTCCAAAGAATCAGTGGAATCAATTTAAAAATAATCAGTTACATGTGCATGCATACCACGTCTCCTGCAGACTGACAGGAAAATTAGCCATCTACAGTATGCACTTTAAATACGAAGACAACCTGCACTGTTTACTGAAGTAGTTCATATCTTATCTTAAAGGCATTTAACACTTGGTTATGCGTCTTAATTGTGTCCTTCCAATGCAAGTTGGAATATAATTCCTATTAATCCTATTATTACTATGAGTTTAAATCAGTGGTTCCCAACCTGGGGTCCGGGCCCCCCATAGGGGGGATCAAGGACACCCACATCAGGATGCATCAAGATTTGTCTGCTCTGAGGTTGTCAAAATTAGATTTGCATATAACTAATTGGTATATAACTATTTGGTATAACTAAAATCATAACAACACACTTACTAGATAATGTACAAAGAAATCTGTACATAAAACTATCTAAGAAGATATATTTTTTTGCTACTAAGTAGGCACAGTTGCAGATAAAGATCAGGCTACACAAAAAATATCATTGTTATACTATTTGTAGAATTAGATTCCAGTAACATTTCCAATAACTCCAGAGCATTTTGTAAAGTCCAAAAGTCAAAATTGATTGAAAAAAGATTCCAAAATTCACAACATGTTTTTATCTAATGATATATTCTGCTTCAATCCATATTTGTTGGCAGTTAGCCTTCCAAAAACAACATCTTCACTGCAGTCAAAAAACTATTTCCTCTCCTTCTTGCCAAACACAAAGGGAGGCTCGCACCTGTATTAATGGGCGGTCTAGCAGTACCATAAATTACATTAATTTAACCACAATACCAAAATATCTATCTGGGCTTGGCGAATCCGTCAAGATGTCATCACTTTATTTATGTTGACGAAACTGACGAGTTCTATTCATTAAAGGAAGTTGATTTAATAAAAACAAAGACTAACTAATGTAATACACTGAATCACCTTATTCCAATTGGGATTTTGTTCGAAGATTTTTCTAATGTTTTTTAGGGTGATGACATCTGAAAATACGGGGGGGGGGGGGATGGGCTCAGCTTTTCTTAGATACAAATAAGGGGGGCTTCAAGGAAAATAGATTGGGAACCATTGGTTTAAATTATATTTAATGTATGATATGATTCCATATTGTATAGTTTATATGATCTGATTTTAAACAGAAAACAGAGTGATCTTTAGCCTTATGACATCTGTTACATATTTTATAATGCCCTAGGATGACAGTTATTATTTGTTGTACATGATTCTATGTTTGTGTGGTAAATTCCCAACAAACAGAGCAGATAATAATACTATTTCCTTCCCTGAATGTAAACTTCTTTGCACAAATCACATTGCACAGCTGAAATACGACTTGAACGAATCTCGACATTAGCAGATAAAAATCTCCAGACGTCCCACGAGTTTAAAAGTAGGGCCCCTGCGCTTCAGTTAACGAAACAACAGTCTGTGTTCAGAATGAATCAAACGGAGATTGATTGGAGGGTCACTCCTGGCAATTTCACAGGTGAATACTGTATATTAGCAGAGGCCTTCACATTTAAATGGAAAATCTTGACTAACTTCCCATTTGCTATTTGCCTTCGCCGCGGAGCATACAACACAGGATATGCCGAGACATGATCAAACACAAGAAAGGCAAAGGAGCCTGATTAAAGTTTATCTTTCGGGGCAATAAGTCTACTGGCATTCATTACCGCTTGTCAGATTGTAAATGGTCTCCGGGAACGATATTATGCAAGCTCACACACACATGTTAAAGTGAATGATTTAGTCACGCCGCCCGACCACGCTGGAACCTGTTTGTCCCTGGGTATGTCAACGATCAGTCTGACTGGGAGAGAACATCTCACAGGGGTTGAGCGACAAAACACTGCACACGGACGCCGTCTGCAAGATGTGACGCACATTATATCTGTGTGTGTTTTATTCATGAAAGGAAATTAAATAATCTCTCAGTAAATTGGGGAAAGCTTCAAGGAATTAAGAACTCATCCCCAATGACCTTAAAACAATTATTTTGGAGAAATTTATACCGAAAGACGGGGAGCTTTATTATGATGGGATTATCTTTGTGTAGGCTGAACTATTAGAAAGTGCAAAGGGAATTTTCCACATGGATCTAAACCAACGAGTGAAAGTCACACCTGTATATTATAACACTCTACTGCAAATGTGGTGTGGGTGTCCGAAATATGTTACAAATTTAAAGTAGAAAGGTCAGCCAGTGTACAGTGTACTTCAAGATACCTTTTCAAACTTGACAAAATAATTGGGCCCCTTTGTATTTCCTGTTGCAATGTTTGTAATGCAGTAGCTGACGGGAAGTAAACTTGGACCAAAGCTCTTGCCCTAGCAACACAATGGCAATTCAACATCTCAACTAAAATCCCATTTATAATACACATTCTTACTGTTGTGATTGGATTCATAGTGATTTGTTTCCCTATTGCAGGGTGCTTGTGTCATATACAGCACAAACAACAACATACTGTAGCAGTAACAGCTGCTTTAAACTAAAATTACCATCTTGTGGTTGTGTGCCTCCGCCAACCAGCTAACCGGTTGCAGTTTACATCCATGTCCGTCCAAAATGTCACCACTTATCCTATTACACATTTGTGTGGAATTGTCATTAGGAGGAAATATTGCAATATTTGTTAAGGGCGAAATGTGTTTCCAAATACCATTTTAAATGAATATTGTAATATTGTGGTGCTGCAGAGATGTCCTGGCCTACACCTCATATTCTACAGACTTAAGAAAACATCATTGTTTGGTAAAGATCCCTGCAGAAATCCCACCCTAATCATTTTAATATGATTTTCCCCCAAAAATGAGAATATTATTGTTAAAATGATCATTGCCTCCAATATCGCAAATCATATCGCAATTGCAATGTCAGTTTTTTTTTTCAAAATCGTGCAGCCCTAATAATTAGCATATGAATTGTAGAGTTATGGCCAAAAACGTGTTTTGTGATATCACAGTGACCTTTGACCACCAAATTCTAATCAGTTCATCCTTGAGTCGAAGTGGACATTTGTGCAAAATTTGAAGAAAATTCCTTCAAGGCGTTCCTGAGATATCGCGTTCACAGGAATGGTACGGATGGACAGACGGACAACCCCAATACACAATTCTTTCGGTCATGGCTGTCTCCGGCACGGAGGCATAAAAAGCAGGTGTACTCAACCTCCTCCTTTGCTGTTGTTGAGTAAAGTGATGTATGTAAGCTGCATCACTCCTTGAGTTTGCACCAAATAAGAACCAAGAAACAAAAGGGTTATAACGTACCGCAGCATCTAGAAGGCACATCGCTAGAAATGTGTTAATAATCTGTGTGCTTGCATCATTGCTAGGACAACCAATGCACCGCAAACACATAAAAGAATCACACAGCTGGAACACACAAATCCCACCTGCTCACAGGCAGTGTGCACAATGACCCCGACATATTAGATTTGAAATAACACATTTTCCTGCGGCGTGAACATACGTTGCTACGCTTCGTTCTGGAGAGAACACAGTGACATAAATTCTAAAATCCAGCCTGACCTGAACAGACTGGTTCTGATTAGCCGTGTCGTCCGAGAAAAGACAGCTCCCAGAGTACGCCTGCTCAATAAAATCTCACTGGAACATAATGTTGAAATTTACCCAGCACTCAGGCAGTCATTCTCTCCCATAGATTTCTGTAATGTAATACTTGTGGCAGCACACACATCATATTTGGCCTGAGGAGGTGACTCATGCATGTCTTTCAAAGAGAGTCGCGCTTTGCACTTGTTTATTATGTTGCCTTGTGTGCTCCCACCTTACAAGCTTGGGACCAGCCTGCGATTAGTCTTGTGGACGCAGGAGTTTGAGACCCTGCCGAAGACCCTGGAGCAAGTCAATAAAACAAACAAACAACAGGTCTGTGCTCTGATTATAGCTCCCCTGGCTTTAGGGCCATACAGCATGCTGAACGAATACTTTGGTAAACATTCGCAGCCAAAATGTCAGAACTGTGGGCAGAAGAGCTACACCTGCAAACTTTGTATTTTTTATTTATTTGAAGTAGGAAAATAGATGTTTGACTGAATGCGAGACAGTATTTGATCACAAATACAGGGCATCTAATGTAGAGTGTCAAGGCAAGGCAATTTTATTCAGACTCAATGCAATTCAAAGTGTTTTACATTAAATATATTAAATATAAGATGTTAAGAAAACATTAAAGGTCTTATTCATAACATTTTTATGTAGACAAATATAAAAAAAAAATAAAATAAAAAATCTTCAGAGCCTTTGAAAGGAGCCAAATAAAAGTATGGCTTTTCTTGAAAAAAAAATATTATGATGATTGTGGATTAATCATTTAAAAAATTGTGTTTATCTCTGTGGGAGATCTCTGACGTTCGGTTCCCACTTCTAACAAGGCTTGTGAGCCAATAGTAAAACAACGTTGTTGTCATGTTGTATCTCCGGGTCGTCAGTTAGTGTGGAAAATAACGGATAAATGGCTGAGATTGACGGTAAATTCCTGGCAACGACTTGTAGTGAAGTAAATGCAATGGAACGGGGAGGCAGAATGCAACAAAGCGGCTGAATATTATGGCTGTCATCAATAGCACCTTTAAAATTGCATTTAAAAGGACAATGAAAACAAAAACAGAATGTGAGAACAAGCAAACTACAGATTAAAAATAAGTTATGGATCAAATTTATTGGAAAGCGACAGCAAGCAATAATGTTTTCACCTCTGATATAAATGAGCTGACAGTTTCAGCAGACCCCAGGTATTCAGGAAGCTTGTTCCACAGATGGGGGAGCATAGAGACTAAAAGCTGCTTCATGGTTTTGATCCCGGAAAACGCTCAGTAAACCTGTCCCAGATGACCTGAAGGGTCTGGATGCTTCGTAACGCACAAGTAAATCAGAGATGTATTTAGGCCCGATACCATTTAATGCTTTATAGACCAGTAATAGGATTTTAAAATCTATCCTTTGACACACAGGAAGACCACGCAGTGATCCAAGGACCGGTGTTTAATGTGCTCTAGTTTCTTGGTGTTCACGACAGGCCGTCTGATTGATTTTTGCTAAGACATGTGAAGACACCATTACAATAGTCTAGCCTGCTAAAGACGCATGCATGAACACGTTTTTCTGTATCTTGTTCGGACAAAAATACTTTAATTCTTGCTATGTTTTTAAGGTGGCAGAAGGCTGATTTTGTGATTGTGTTTAATGTGGAAGCTTTCTGGCTTGACTTGCAGATTTTAGTGTCATGGACTCGAAGTGTGCACTGACTTGTAATTTTTCTTTTTCTTCTTGTTTCTCTAAAAACAATTATTTAATTTTTCTTCTGTTCAGTTGTTGACAATTCTGGCACATCCCCTCATTAATTTGTTTAATGCACTCATAAGGGACTGTACAAGGCGTTAAATACCAGTGAGGTCATGTCCACGCCATTTATGTCAATGAGAGGCTAAATAACATAAACACCTCTCTGTATAACAGCACCGCACACTACATCTTCCAAAGTGATTAAAAAGTGGAATCAACACCTCTATTAAACAGTTTCAGCGAATAATGAACATTATGACCTTCATGAAATTTGTTTATGTGTTAGACTGCATTTGTTTTGGCTATGTCGACCTAATAAACTGGCATTTGAGTATATTTAATAAGGCAATATCTACATTTAGTTTTTGTTCACTCATGTGAGGACGACATCATTAAATGAACAGAATTCTACATTGGTAAAGCACAAAAAAAAACAATACCTAAATGTATGTCAAATGGTCTTTATGTCTTTGGAACAACACATTGCACTCACTCAACATTCCTAGTTAACATGCAGTTAGGTTGAGAGGTGACGCAAAAGCGTTGTCCACTCAGACCCGCATACCGAATGCTCAAAATGTATTCATTTTAAGGATGTCTTTTAAATTCAAATATCTCAAAACTGCACTGGGCTTCTGACATGGAGGCATGAGGGCAGACAGCCAGAATGCATTTTTATATATCAAAGCAGCACTGTGTCAAAACACTGGAAACTTTCTAGCCGGCAAACTTCCCTCTGCAGCACACGTTAGCCTCTAAACAATATCTAAAACCAATTTGCTATTTGAAACTTAAACACACTAACATCCTTGCCGCTCAGTGTATACTCCGCCCTTCCTTGTACGGCTCGCGGTGTTCCACAAAGACAGCCGTGGAGAGATTTGAATAGGATACACTGACTGTCTTCCTCGATATCTTGTAGGAACCCATGTACAGTGCCAGAATTTAAATCAGTTCATGAATATGGAACGGTCCGGTTGGAATTTCCGTACGGTAAAGCAGCTTGTCACTCAGAACGTCAGCATCAACTTTTGCCCTTACAAGCCTGAAATACAAAATCCAGAGACTATGATAAATCTGGCATGGCTGACAGCTATGTGGGGCTCCAGAAGAATGACCTGCTAACTGTGTACTGCATGTATAGGGGGTTCTGATCCACTGCCCCTCAGACAGAAGACAGAGACACACGCAGACAAGGGAATTGGGAGGGTCTACATGCGAATACAACAAACCAAGCATGCGTTCAACTGCGTCCCTCGGGCTCGGAGGTTGTCAATGGGCTTGTTTTCCACCCTTCAGGACCGCGGGTTTACTTTCCAGGATTAGAGAGGAATGAAATGGTGCACACAGAAAAAGAAAGTTGTATTTTTTGAGTCGGGTTTTAACGTGCCAACTGCAATTTTTCACAGTTTGATTCTCCCTTTTTGGTTCAAGAATAAAATTGGCGTTGAAAGAACATCTTTGATGTTGACTTTACGAAGGGCAGATGATAACTATCAAAAGTTCATGCCACAGTTTGACTGAGAACTTGAAGCATTAATCAGTTTCTCTCAGGGGTGCACTGATCCGACCTTTTCAGTCTCGATACCGATACATGGGCTTTTAGGTATCGGCCGAGTACCGACTAAGCTGTATGTCTCACTGTGTGGACGTGACTGGGATTTTAAGGCAACATCAGGCCTGACTTAAACCTTGCTTTCCGAACTTTGTAAAACAAAATGTAACAAATTAATATAAAGTTAACATAACATAAATTCAGTGTATTGTTATTTATTATTAAAATAATAAATCGTACACCTACAATTCATGTGTGAAACGTATTAATGCAGCAACAAATTGCTCAAAACTTAAACAGGAATTAAAGTGGCAGTAGGCAGTATATTTTTGGCATCATTGGGCAAAAATTCCATAATAACCTTTCAGCATATTGTAATTCAAGTGTTCTGAGAGATAACTAGATTTCTGCACCTCCTCATGGCTCTGTTTTCAGGCTTTAAAAAAATCTAGAGAGAGCGTTCCTATTGGCTGTGCTCCGGTCATGTGACCGGCACTTGGCGTTCCTTCAAGACATCTCATCATGGCTGCCGGGTCACAAACGTTCTCATTTTACAGCTAACAGTACACTACAAGATGGTTCTGAAAACATTTGAGGCGAGAAATAGTCATTACAGTAACAGAATATTAATTCATATTTGATCAGCACTGCCTAGTTTGACCGTTTTGTCTGAGTTCACGAGTGATTGACAGCCGGCTCTCATAGACAGCAGTTGGGGAGCAGATCCCAGATCAGCTCTGACTGTTTGTTTTCCTCCAGTCTGTGAAATCTTGCAGATGCCGTTAAGAGCACCGGAGGACACAGAGGCACATGATTTTTTTCAGGTTACCTGTTTCATGCTCTACTGTCAGGATATAGCGACCGTTTTATAAAAATAACTCTTTTTTTAATCGTATTTGCTCCAATCTCGCCTACTTCACCTTTAAGATTCCAATATATAATGTATATAGTACATAAACATAGAATTGAATTTGATAGATCGGCCCCATTGTCACCGATATCCGATCCGGTATCGCTGCATCCCTAATTCCTCTCATATGTGGAGATGCCCTTTTAACGAGATAAGACGTGACACCATCTCGCAGAGTGAAACTACAGTACTTCCTTCTCTTCGTCTAATGCAGATTATTGTATTTCTGGTTTAGACTGTCATAGTAATTCCTCGTGTCAATAAGATTACATTATGCGGCTGATCCAAGTTGATCCAGAAATCCTAATCTCAAAGCCCAAGGATGCCCGGTTTCTAACACCCCCCAATCTTCTTAGAAGTCGTCTAGCCGATCCGGGGCTGTAACAGGGCTGCCTTGTGGGAAAGCCAGCGCCTTACTTGTTCTGGGTCTGGGGGGTTGGGGGGGTGGGGGGTCACATCATGTTCCGCCATTACGTATTCTGCACCCATCTGTACCCCCAATAATTAGACTCATTCCACACCCTGCGAACTCGCGGTGACCTGTTTTTGCAGAGGGAATCAAGGCTGTAGGTTGTTCTTGGGATATATCCAATCCAATTGAGTGGATGAGAAGTGACAGAGGCATAAAAGCCCAGAGAGCCATGCTGCAGATTCTGAACACGTAATTAGCCCCGTCCCAGGAGGACGTGCGGTGAGTCTGCTTATTCCAGACCATACATTAGCAATGACATCCTTCTCCGAGCAGACAGCGTAAAAACGAACATTCCTTTACAGACGGAGGGGGGAAAAATATAAAATAATTAGCACACATTAGCATGAAATTTGCCTCTTAGAGCCATAAAGCTGAGCAAAGTTGATATGTATGGTTTGGTTTGATTCTTTTCTTTCCGTGGCATTCCTCCATAAAGTGGAAAATGGTGTCTGCGCTTACACCAAAAAAAAATGTGAAGAGCATAACAGATTGATTAACTGAGTGAAATTAAATCATTGCCACAGGTTTGACAGCAAGCTTACCTCAGAGATATGGCTCAGTCTAAAAGCAATCAAACCTTAATTGTTCCACTCCATGAACACATAACAAAAAAAATAAGTGGAGATTAGCATGGCAGCGACAATAATAATGTTTTCATTAATTTTCTTTCATAAAACTATCTGCTTAATTAAAATGACTGGGTTTTCTTTGGCAATCAGCCTTTCTGGAAAAAATACAAAAAAGTCCTCGTGTTTGTTTATGCTTGCTGTATGTTATGAGTCCGTTTGAAATTGGCTGAAGCCGTCTTTAATTTGCGATTGTGTCTCGGTGCTCACTTTGCCATTTGTAATCTGTTTAACCTGTTGTACTGTGATCAGAAGGCTGCTTCTTTCTTACAGCTGAGGCTCTGGCCAAGCTAGGGAAGCATCTCTCAGTTGGAGATTATCCTTTACCCTTGAGTGGGATTCTTCACTGGAGGGATTCAAAGACGGGGCTTGAGGGACGCAGATTTCCATCTCGTTTTCCGCTCTCCTCTGCCCCTTCTCTCCCCACGCTTTCTCTCAATTTTCACTCTCTCCCTCCTAATGTTGACTGTGAAACGCCGGGCTTACTTATTCGAGCCACGCCGTGTGCGAGTGTGTTTCCAAAAGGTCCATCTTTAATAATGCACATTAACAGCTCATTGAAAACCAGCACACACACACACACACGCATAGATCTCTACTGTATATACAATATTCTGCTCAAATCAAAGAGCTCTAAATGCATGAGCCGCATCTCATTTACATACTCGTTTGGGTCAATGCCATTGAGAAATCCAGGCTGTCTGCCAATTCGCAGCGAGCAAGAAATCTGCTTCAGTGTGAATAAAGGTGTGAGTGAAAGCAAGGATATCAACTTGAACAGCGAGATATGCTTGAGCATTTGAAAATAAGCTCCCTCCAAACTCCTGGCAAGTTCAAAACTGCCACAATGTTTCAGTAAAGCCATACTGTACTACAAAGCACGCCGCTTTTTTCACCCCCCTTTCATGCTAGCTCTCGTTGCCTAGTGGCAGTTGTCAAGGTTGTCTCTTGTGTTGACGCTAATGCTAATCCTGGGCGTCAAACAGATTCAACTTACTGTCCACCGTACAGAGGAAGAACTAAGAATATTATCTCTCGACACAAAACGGAGGTGCAACGGTGTTCGTCAGTGTGAGCCCTGCTTAAATATTCAGTTCCTTCCCCGCACATGGGGAAGCTTGTTTGATGTTTATGGTAGAGATTTCATGCCATGAGCAGCGTACCAGAGAACAGGTTGGCTGTAGGTAGAGCATAATAATAAGCAGTATTGATTGTGAGCATTTCTGTGGCAGTTTAAAAGACCATGTAAGTGTATTTTTTTTTTTTTTTTCTGAAGCAAAGACATGCAAAGATAGAAAAAAAAAAAGTATACATGTTACTCAGAGATGTTGGGCTTTACACAGCAGGGAGCCAAAGATGCAAGACTTGCAGACATACAAAGAAAACGCAGCAGCCATGTGTTCGCTCTCACAAGACTCCAGCTTGCTTCTGAAGCCATTTTTAATGTGCATCAATCTGTGCAATCTCCAAAAAAAGTCCATCTCACCGAGCAAAGGAGATGAATAAATGAGTGTGTCTGACAGAGCAGTCATAGTCAAGATCAAAGGAGAAGGAGATAATTAACAGCAGACTAATTGGTAACCACCCCGAGTTTTCATCAGATATGAAAAAGACTGCAGCTTTGCTGGATATTAATTGGAGGAGAATGTGCATTAAATATGTTCGGATGAGGCATGTTCAGTAGTAGATGGCTTGACACAATCACACCGCACTGCAACGTATCATGAATGATGAACTAATACAAATTAAGCGAAAGAGCAAATGTTCAACTACATATGCCACAATAAAATCAATCAGCTTTTTCAAATAGAAATACATGCGATATTTTTTCCTTTTATATTGCTCAGGATGTTGTGCATGTCACCGTGACATTATGTGTTTGTGTGTGCATATACTGTATGTTTGTGTTGATACTTTGGTCAACGTAACCTCATACAACGGTTCGTATGATAACTTACGAAAAGTTATTCCTCATTTTTCACGCGTTTTCCTACGAATGTCCAGCAACACACGACGCACATGTCAATTTCCGCGGCAGTCTTCTAAAAATAAACTTCCGTCTTCACAGGAAACAACTTGGTTACGTTTAGGCAAAAAAAAAAAAACTTAGGTTTACAAAAAGATCAACCTGGTTAGGTTTAGGGCAATAAAACTACTTATTTAGGTTTAGGCAACAAAACTACTTAGTTAGTTTTAGGAAAAGATCGACATGGTTAGGTTTAGGCAACAAAACAACTTATTTAGGTTTAGGCAACAAATTAGGTTCAGGAACAAATCGTGGTTTGGGTTAAAATAAATCTGAAAGTGGCGTAACTTAAGTACGGAAGTTATGTGACAAATAAATCAACGTTGACGTCTGGTTTCCCACGGGATACGAACACCGGCCTCCTGAGCGAGAGTCTGTTGTTTTTTGAACTACCCATCAACCTTGACCTCCTCCCTATGTGACGTTTGTTGCTCTCTATAGTTCCTGGTTCACAATTAAGAGGATTACATACACATTTATTTTGTGAGATATATATGAATTACAGTGCATTACTTTTCATAGGTATAGCTACGAACGGTGTATGGGAGCAGCCTGCACTGGTATGCTGTATGCATGTAGATTAGGGTTTGAGATACTTGAGGAACATCGACATGCCCATAAGAGTTGTTGTTGTTTTTTTGTGTACAAAGAATAATCTTTCATCGTCTTCAGACTCTCTATGTGCCTGGTGTCTTCTCAGAGCTCTCCTCTTCAAAAATTGTGGTAGAGGCATCATGCTCCAAGTCTCCCAATGCCAAACTAGACATTGCCAGAGTACTGAGCTGTACCAGTCATGCCATTCATCATGAAGATTTAATGAGAAATCCTCTAAAAAATGTTAATGGGAACAGGTTAACGGCTCGCATGGCATTGTTTACTAGAATTACGGGGTTATACAGTATTTCCTCCACCTTTTAATGTGTGCGTAGAAGCTCATATTCACGTATGTTCCGTCTGACAGGTCTGATAGCACATAGTACCAGAGCTGTGAGCAGAATGGCAGCTAAATTAATAATGGACATGACCCATGAGACATTTTAAGGGTGCAACGGTACTTTTGACAGCGCGATAGTGTATTGAGGAAGTTTTCCCTTTTACAACCAAATATGAGGAAGACACAGCTGTACATGAAAGGAAAGATCTAGCACATACAGAATAGGATTAAAGAGTCAACAAAGGGCCTAATAAACAGCATGTATCAATTTATCACTTTATCCGGCAACACGTGTAGAAATACAGCCTGGGGGAGGCAGAGCAACAGTCTCAGGTGGGACATTAAAAGCAGTATTTATAAGGCTGAAAATGCCTCATTCAGCTATGAAATATGGCATTATTAGAGGCTCAGAGCGGCAGTATGCCCT
The DNA here is from genome assembly GCA_916701645.2 of Sebastolobus alascanus. Lineage (NCBI taxonomy): Eukaryota > Metazoa > Chordata > Actinopteri > Perciformes > Sebastidae > Sebastolobus > Sebastolobus alascanus. The sequence continues at coordinate 705,672 of CAKAOJ020000163.1, forward strand.
GTGGTACTATTGTGAAGTAATACTCTGCAAATAAAAGGCTTACATACTAAGATCTTCTTAATCTACTATTACATTGAAGGGGAAAGCCTATAGTGTAACTACATCTTCTTGAAGACGCCAGTGTCCTGAAAAGTACAAGTATCAAGCTGTGTTTACTATCATGTTGACATACACCATAGGTCAGGTGAGTATATGTCTCCGTCCGTAGTCCAAAGAAAATTATCAGTGGGAAATATCAGTGAGAAAAATGCATGTACTTTGGTTTATATGCCAATATATAACTAAATAACTTGTTTACACAACATGTACACATTGCACTCTGGAGCACAAAGAACTCCCCTGTACTGTACTTATACCCAGTATAGCATTATATAACGTTTATTGAGAACAACAACAGCTGCTTTTTGAATTGTACTGTAAAATGATACATTTTCTAATATCATTTCGTGAGCTGAGCGCAGTCTGAAAGCAGACTACACATGAGGGCATGAACATTAACCAAGGACATTAGCCAAGTGTCATGTTTCATTGTCACAAGTGGATGTTATTGGAAACCAAATTAAAGAGAAACAATGACGGCGAAATTGTTGTAGATCCAACAGGAACATGTTGCATTAAGTATGTTTAGTACAAAGGCATCTTCACAAATTGAATTGAACACGTCTGCCACTGCAGATGCATTAAATTAGGGCTGGTTGATACTGTATGGCCAAAATCTTTTATGTCATTTCATACCTCTATAACGATACATATCCCAATATATCATGTTTAAATAAATAGTCTATATGAAATAACCACATGGTATATCTTTTGTATACTCCCGTGTGAATTAAATAAGTGAAAAATGAAAAGTATTTAAATAAGAGTATTTTCTCATTTAATTAAGAACTTTAGTTCCAAACAAAAGGTTCAAGTGAAATTATAGAAAAAGAGAACGAAATATAGGCCTTTTTTATAGACATTTTTTTTTTTTAATTTTCATTTAATATGAACATTTTATGTTACTTGTAGGTATGTTGATTTAAAATGTCATTTATGCAGTATTCTGTTTCCTCCCAAATGTAATTAGTTAAAGCAACACCTACCTGTACTAGACTATAGGTCAATATGCAACAAATGTCCAGCTGAACTTTGCCATTGATCCGTATTAACTTCTTATTACTATAACTATTAACTATTAACTGGTGTTACACGGTGGTCGGGCACACACCGATTACATTACGCACCCACCGCCCCCACCATCTTTTTTTTTTTTTTTTTACAGATATAAAACCCATTTAGTTCATTATGGAGTACCAGCGCCGTGTTATCAATACGTAGTCGGACGACGGACACGACAATCTGAAAGTGAATGCATCTGCTCTGTAAGGAGTCCGCTCAGTGTAGCAGGTTTCATATTTCACACACACAGGATGAGAGACAGTTGACAGACAAGATGATGGTGAAAGGTGGTGTCAAAGCGAAAAGCAAAAGCACCTATTTGGCAATATTTCAGATTTAAACCCAATGCTGTAAGGGAACCATAACATCAATGATGTAATCGCCTCGAGGAGGACGGAGCGGTCACAGCCGGTGTGTGCTGCGGAGGAGGAGCGCCGGGGGGGAAACCTGCGGCTACGCAGCAAAAGCTCCACCGGAGAGGCCGGACACGCAGCCGCACGACGGTAAAGATCAAAGTAAGCGCGCTACATATATATTGTTCGCCGTGTTTTCTTGTAAAATGTCCGGTGTAATCGGTAACACCGGTGTTGTCACAAGTTTATTAACCGGTTGGGAAAATTTCCTCACCGTCACATCCCTACCAAAGGCCAACTAACATTTTTCACCATTCCAACATTCTCCCGGAACCGTCCCGAAATACAACCTAAGCCGTCCCGAAATGAATTTGGACCATCCGGAATTAAAGATCTTTGTTTTTTTCTACAATATCATTAGTTAAAATCATTCAACCTGTGTATCGGCAGCAACAGAGAGTTTGCTGATGCGGCTATGGATGTATCTATACTGATACTCTGGATGAATTCAAGGTAACTGCTAACTGAAGGTCCGTCTCCGTGTACCGCTGCAACGATCTACTTGGGGCAGGGAGGTCGAGGTGAGGGGTGCGAGTCGTGTTCCCGTTTCTGCCAATAAACAAACTATGAAAATGTACACAGACCGTGGATGTATCATTGACAAGCCCTCCGGGCAGCTCTACTTCGTTGTCCTCTGGACTGAGGTCTTTGAAATAACTTCAACACTGTAACCTCTTCACATTCTGTTGATAATGTTAGTTCATTTTTTTGAATGTTTTAAACTAAAATACTGGCCAGATCTAACACACTGCGCCTTTGAGTCCAGGTGCAGGCTGAATTTTGCTTTTGAGGACTGCAATGCCACAGCCTTAGTGTCCGTGCCATGGAAACCTCTCAGCCATTGAGTCGCTATTGCAGTGACTGTGTGCTGAATGGAGTTGGTTAATAAGACCATGAAATATGTGGTGGTAGAATTATCTTTATTTTTTTGTTACAGTGGTGACATTTTCAAAGAGTCCTTCAATTTGAAATTGAATTTGAATATTACCTGAATAACCTGCCCAGTATTTAGTTACTGAATGGTTATAATGCTTTTACATGATGGTATTTTTGACAATATTGAGATTGTATTTTATTCAGTAGAAATAGAGCTGTAAGCGATGCATGTGTCAGGCCAATAAGAAACATAAGGAGTGTAGCACTACAGGGGCTAAGCTAACAAATCATTTCTTTCTGGGTGACGGGTAGGACAGCTAATATTTCAAAGAGTGTTATTCTCAAGATCAAGGTTTATTGTTATTTAGCATTAAAAAAAAGCCAGTGATTTATTGTCATTTCCACATATTTACAACTTAAGAATAGGTCCGTTATTATATGAATTTGATCTCTATGCAGGGACAGTATACGTGCAAATAATTGGTTCTAATATATTTTGTCTTACTGCTTAAATGCAAGCAGCCAGTTAATATCACTGACATTGCTTCCTCCTCCTCCTCCTCCTCCCTATTGCACCTGTAGATGAGCACAGAAAGCGAAACGATAATCTATTATATAAAGTAATGTTTGTTTATGCAGCATATATAGGACAACTGCAGCTTGTAAACAAATCATGGCTCCGTGTTCTTTGAAATGCCTTCATTTCCTGAACAGTTTCTTACAAGCCAGCGGTGTAATAAGTCCCCGAGGAATGCTCCTTTGCCCAATTGGAGTGGTAAAAATGTTTGAAAAAAAAAAATGTTAAATTAGGTGTGTGGATTATTCAGGTGGAAGCGAAAGCCAGAGTGGTTGTACTTGACAGTGAGTTATTTAGTTGCAGGTCCACACAAACACAGTATTACACGCTTACAACCCCCACTGGGAGCTGTGGGTCTAAAAATGAAAGGCCTAACAACACACATTTAAATCTCGGAGGGACGCAGATGTCTTTCTTGAACTGGTCTTGTTACATCTTCCTCCGAAGTTGTGCAAGTCGTTGTTTTGTGTATTTATTCTGTGTCGTTCACAATATCGTGTGGCATGTGAGCTCTGATCCCCGCAGTCCCTGAGACGTGGTTTAGATAGGGCCTCGGGGACCTTGTGAACCAGTACGGAAACACCTGCTTGTTTGCACACTTCCATATACAATTTACTTCCCCTGGTATACCCGCTGAGATCGTCACAAAAGTTCAAGAAGGCGAGCGAGGGGAAGATTCAGGGCAGCGGTGAGGATACGATGGTACCTAGTTCTAGCTAGGTCACTGACTCGGTTCTCATTACCGAGAACACCGACCCCACGTGTACACTGAAACCACACGTACAGTAAATGCACCAGTTATCAAGGATATGTGCAGTAGATATTATCTAATCTGTGTCTTATTTGTTTAACTCAAACAGACAGGTAGAAATGATAATGGTGGTGGTTTTAAGGGGAGTTACATCCTGTAACTATTTCTTGAGGAGCACCAGCCAGCCAACGTGACTGCTGGGAGCTTCCCGAAGTCATCACAGTAAGGATGCCAGGTTTGGTGCCATGTAGTGCCTCTACAGAGGACTATAATTGACTACGCTCGCTGACTTAGTCTGGCAAGAAAGAGCAGGAGAAGCTGCACGGAAGTGAAGTGTTGGGTGGATGGATATAGATAGTTAAAGCAAGTAACTTCTCCTAAAACCACACATGATTATCTGTAAGCGTTTCTGTGCATTTCTTTGTGCACACATTAAACAAAAATATAGAATTTGTGAGCTTTAGCGGCCGCGTTCGCAGAAAAAGGCGTACGAATGACACGATGATGCGCAAGGCCTTTGGCGTGCAATAAGAACGTCTTTCTTGCCGTAGCTCCATGTATTTACCGCATAAATATGCAACGCTCAGAGCTAGCGACGTAGAATAAAAAGCAAGAAAGACGAGGTGGATGGGTCCAACAAACACAGGACTTTTAACCAGGAGACCAGTGTTCGAGAGCAGTGTTTTGTTTTGTAATTTACGTTAGTGACATTTGTCACGTGTTTTTTAGCGACGTTTGTGACGTGTTTTCCATACTTATGTTACGTTGTTTCCGTATATATTTTACTTAGTTTACGTAATTGTTTTAAGCCCAACCATGACATTCTTCCTAAAGCTAACGTAAAATGTAAATGTAAATGTAAATCAGATTTTATTGTACACAGCACACAGTGAAATGTAATCTCTGCATTTAACCCATCCTAGTATTAGGAGCAGTGGGCAGCTTATATAGCGCCGAGGAGAATGTTGGGGGGGTCGGTGCCTTGCTCAAGGGCACCTCGGCTGCCCAAGAGGTGAACTAGCAACGCTCCAGCTACCAGTCCACACACCGTACTTAGTCTGTGTGGGGACTGGAACCGGCGACCTTCCGGTTCCAAGTCCCTAGTGACTGAGCTACTGCCGCCCCAAAACTAAGTGGTTTCGTTGCCTAAACCTAATTGCGGACGTTACCATAGTTTATTGCGTGGCGTACATCGACATGCAAAAAGCCTGAAATGCGTCCTCATCCTTCCCATGAGACCAGGCTGGCTTTAGAGCAGGTAGGCAAGGCTAACTGTTTCTGGCTACTTTCAGTCAAAAATAAAGCAAATAAGCGCATTTCCCAAAATGCTGGACTATATAAATATAAATATATATATATAAATAGTGTATCTGGTCATTAAACACGTCTGTTTGGTTACTTCTCCAATATCCTTCTGATATTCTCTTTCTCTCCCATACTCCAGGACACCTTATAAACACCAAATTTTCATTGGATATTAATGCAAATATTGAAAGCAATATGCAGCAAATGTGGCGATATGTCCTCAGTGAATCTTTGAAAATCCCCAACTAAGACCCTGTCTTGTGTTTCAATTTTACATCCCCACAGTGCTGAGCATATAGACAATTTGTATTCATTATTTTTTTATTTTTTTTAACCATACTTCTGCCAAATTAGCAGATATCATACAGAACAACACCTACTGTACTATGAGTAAACATGGCACAACAACACTAAAGAAGTGGTACGGTAGGTGCCAGAACTAACTTACGTCTCCTATTACAGCTAGGAAAAAAAAGCATTATTTTTATAACATGTATTTTTTTTAATAGGCAGCACATTGGGTTGGCACTCCAACTGAATATCACACATTCAAAAAAGCATGTGAAGCATCTGATTCCAAAGCACTTGTATATGCACATGGAAAAAGATTGAGAGATGATTTGAATACTTTCTCTTTGGAGGTTAAAATGCTTCAAATATATTTGAAATGCACCAATAATTGTTGGTGTTTATCACTGAATTTGAAAGGCCCTTGGAGTTAATTTGCCAAACTTTTACTGTGGCACATGCACAATGTCACACAACTAGAAAGCTAAAATCCTTGGCTTATCTCACCTACTACCTGGCAGACCTGAAATCAATCATCCAATCAAGCAGAACAACATTTGCCCAAAAATGGAGCTGATAGCTGGAGGCAACAACTCTGCAAATTACAAACCTGGGCAACACACCTGAGACTCATGTAGAGTTGCTGCTCAGGATTTTCATATAAATTTGCATCACTAATTGTTTTCTTTTTTATTTTATTATTTGGAATGTTCTTGTTAGACATCATATTGCATAGTAATTTATAATCTACCCTTAAAAGTATTTTTTTTTCGCTATTTTGCAATCATTTAATGGGCTACGTGAGGAATTCAGATTTGATAAAAACCTCATTCACTTAATTAATCAACACAATGAAAACAGGCCATCGGTTTAAATTAGGGCTGTCAATCCATTGAAATATTGAATTGTCCATAGTTAATCGTGATTAATCACAAGTTTTTTATCAGTTCAAAATGTACCTTAAAGGGAGATTTGTGAAGTATTTAATACTCTTATCAACATGGGAGTGGGCAAATATGCTGCTTTATGCAAATGTATGTATATATTTATTATTAGAAATAAATTAACAACCTAAAACAATGACAAATAGAAACCCTCACAGGTACTGAATTTACCATAAAACATATGATTATAGGAAGATGATGCATGTGATTATCATAAAGTGAGCATGTCTTTAAAGGGGAGACTCGTGGGTACCCATAGAACCCATTTTCATTTACATATGTTGAGGTCAGAGGTCAATGGACCCCTTTGAAAATGGCCATGCCAGTTTTTTCCTTGTCAAAATGTAGCGCAAGTTTTGAGCATTATTTAACCTCCTTTGCGACAAGCGAAGTATGACGGTTGGTACCAATGGATTCTTTAGGTTTTTTCTAGTGTCATACGACACCAGCAACTTTGACAGCCCTAGTTTAAATCTGTAAGCTTTAAATCTACAGGCGTATCAAAATAACAACTGTAAAAGAGCAATACACACAGGCTGTAAAACAAATCATGAAATGGTTAAATGTTCACCAGAGATGTCGGTTTGAACAGTGCGATGGAACGTGCCAATGTTCACAGATAGAAGGCAAACAGTCCACCAAGGCATTGTTGTCAACAAAACAGCAGCGGAGGGGCTTTATCTTTTCAAACGGTGGTGCCACAGTGAGGACAGGGCAGAATATGGAATTATAGCACAATAATACAGATTGGCTGGTAACAAGGTTAGAAGCTGATAGGATTTGGGGGGAACCTTGTGCTGGATTTCTGCGCAAGGGTGACTGGAGTATCAAGCCCTGGTTAAGAATAATGGTTTCCCTTCAGGAGGATGTGAAATTGGATTGCTCATACAAAGTGCTTGCTGAGGATAAACCTGTGTTATCCAATTATCCACCTAAACTACATTAAAAAAAGCGGAAGGTGTGGAGTCAACACTGTTGCCCCAGACTGGAAATACACAGAGAATATACAAATAGAAGGCTTGTGCTTGCAAATCAAAGTCATAGTGTTTTTACATAAATAGTGAAAAATGACCCCGTGGAGATTTACTTATTTTTTTTTCACATTAAATAATGTGACAGTGAAGAGGAGAGATGTCATTCTCGCACTCTGCCTGCTCTGATAACCTCTTCACTGTATGCCAGTACCAATGCAGATAGCACCGTCGCCCAACAGAGGGCAATAGTTTATTGCATAATGCATTTTACACCCGGGCACAGATTTTATAAATTATTATCTCTTTAACTTTCACTTTCATAGTGGTCATCCTTGATGCTGCTGCTGCTGTGACATCGTCTGCAGAGCCACTCTTTGATTAGTGTTGCGCTGCTGACAAAAGGTTGATGCAAAAAAAGTGCTCTTGAAGAATCTGTGCTTTTGAATGCAGCAGGAAATATCTGCTTTCACACTGGGAGATGCTTTAAAACAGCAGTGGGTAGAAATGGAGCAAATATGATTAAACAAATTTGTTTTTATAAAACGGTCACTATATCCTGACAGTAGTGCATGACACGGGTAATCTGAAAAAAAAATCATGTGCCTCTGTGTCCTCCGGTGTCCTCCGGTGCTCCTAATGGCATCTGCAAGATTTCACAGACCGGAGGAAAACAACCCATCAGAGCTGATTTGGAGCCTGCCGTCTCTGAGCAGCTGTCAATCACTCGCGATCTCCAATCAAACGGTCAAACTAGGCAGCGCTGATCAAATATGAATCAATATTCTGTTACTGTTATGCCTATTTCTCGCCTCAAAAGTTTTCAGAAACATCTTGTAGTGTACTGCTTAGCTGTAAAATGAGAAAGTTTGTGACCCGGCAGTCATGTTGAGATCAGCTGAGGAAATAACAAGCACCGCCCACCAGCCGGAGAAAACATTACAATAACAAAATATTGATTCATATTTGATCAGCGCTGCCTAGTTTGACCGTTTGATCGGAGTTCGCGAGTGATCGACAGCTGCCTCCGCTGAATGAACGGCCAATAGGAACGCTCTCTCTCTGAAATGACCTGTGATTGGCCAAAGGAGATTGACGGATACATTTTTTAAATCTTGAAAACAGAGCCATGAGGAGGTGCAGAAGTCTAGTTTTCTCTCAGAGCACTTGAATTACAATATGCTGAAATGTTATTATGGAATTTTTGCCCAATGATGCCAAAAAAATGCTGCCTCCTGCAACTTTAAAAATGGTGATAATGTGACACGACCAGGAGTATTGTTTCTGAGCCACTGCTAACAGACCCTCATGACCTGCTGCTCTGACACCTACTGACCTTTTTTTTTTTTTTTTTAAATCTTTAGTGATCATCATGGTATTGACTGGTGAAACTGCACACATACCTGTTGGCACATTTTCAAAGTGATCAAATCCAATATCTTCTTTTAGAACAATGATCATCATGCAGCCTTACATTTGCAGATGTGGCACAGCGGTGATGTACACGGCGAGGCGGTTCTAAGTTGCTTTTTGCAGCTCATTTAGAAGAGGAATTTCCATTTCCTAATGAGAGTGATTCTCAATAGGAAATACAACAGCCTTTCTACTTCTAAAAGAGTCAGTCAGCAGACATTTGCATAAAAAAAGCCTTTGATTATGATAGATATTGCCTGCAGTCTCAAAAACACTGGCCCGGGGTGGCTCTCCAGTCAGTTAGCCTCCAGTTATGGCTGATATTGTTCTCTGATATGAAAAAATTATGCGCCACGTTGCTCCGCTTAGAAACGTGGAAGTGACTCGACTTACTCATGTTCGAATTATTGAAGATAACATGCTAATTAGATACTAATCTAAACACACAATCATACAACTTTTTTGTGGACTTCTTGCTTTCTTCCACATGGGAGCGATAAGTTAAGAGACGCAGTGAAGTTGACGAAGACAGTTTCATTGTTGGCAGGATATATAAAACACCCAGCATGGGACTCGGCATCCAGACAGACCGACTAAGTAAAAGATTAAAAGTGAAACTTCTAAAGTGGGAAATAAGATGAAAACCACTGGGTTCTGAAAAAGAGAGAGGACCAATGAATTAGTTATCAACCATTACTGACAAACTCAGCCAGCTTCATGCCTCTTAAAACGCAAAGAAGACGAGAGCGAGGGGAGAAGGGGATGGCGGGGGGGGGCAGAGGAGGTGGAAGAAGGGGTGGGGGGGGTCGAGGGAATTAAAAGAATATTCCGCATTCGCTGTCATGCTCTTTGGAATATATTATTAGATACAAATGGGGACTGTAAAGCAGTGCAATCCAAGGACGGCATCACAAAAGGCAACGAAGACCCAACGCTGCGAGATGTTTTTTTATTTTTTTCTTCCTAAGTGACAGTACCGCGGACCTCCCTCCGTATAACGGATTGTTCTTAAACACAGTAATTAGTGTGCCTGACGCTGTGAATACACATTTATTAAAAGCAGGAGGGCTGGGTTTCTGGGGCGCACGAGTCTGGAACCTACCTATAGGCCTTTGGCCCCCCCGTAGGGGTGCGAAGTGTCGGTGAAAATGCACAGCAGGCGCGAGGAGCGCCCCCGTGCCAAGTATGATGGAGTGGAGAAAGGCAGCAGCACTGCGAGGAGCTCTCTTTGAAGGGCGCCGCTGTAATGACCTGTCCTCGCTGCGTTGGCCTCCAGTGGCGCCGAACCCTTGCCATCGCGATGCCGCTTTCAGATTAGGCCTGCGAGCGCCACCGATGCAAAGGAGGGGGATCACAGGCTTCGGGTCACTCTTGTCACACTGGGAGCACCGGGATCGTATTGGGCCTCTGACAGGTCTGGTGGAGGCGGAGGACGTAGACGGGAGTTCAATCGCCCGTTGGCCCCCCTGACACCCACCACCACGCGGACCCGTGATTCCCCGCAGCAGAGGGATGATTATCTGCATGATAGAGCCTGGTGCATTTGCAGCCAGTGACTATGATAGTCCCTGGCAGCAAGCATTTTTTTAGTTCACTGTCTCATGCTCTTGTTAATTTCATGACAGGGAGGCTTGCACAGCTGCAGGAGAGGGTGTGCGGTTGCATTTCATAAATAATATCACTTAGTTAAAACCACTACACGGGACGGATGTACTGCGAAAAAAAGTAGAGGATCACGACGAAATCCACCGGAATATGGAAAGGTGATTTAAATTTAATGTTTCTCTGTCTCTTTTACCATGGTGGGTAAAGCATACAGAAGGATATGCGCTGTGATGTGGAGGCTATCATGATTCAAGTCCCTACAAACATGACATGAACCCTCCAGAAGGGTGCACGACATCTTGGCAGCATGAAATTACGATGTAATGACTCATTTTCTGCCGACAGTATTGTATAAGTAAGTATAATGGAGTTTTCATACCGAGGGACACTGGGGAGAATGCTGGAATCTGTTGATTTTTTCCAGTTGTTCGGTATTCGGTACAAAAAAAGTGGGAATGGATAACATTTGGTTCTAGTTTACAGTGGTCGTATTCATCTCCCTGATAAGAAAGAATTCGTAGAGGCGAATCATCAAAAGTGCATGTTCTGTAGAGTTATTCTGTCAGAATAAATCATAGCAATTAAATAATAGATTGTTGAATTTTGAAAGGGAATGGGTTCATTGTGGGGAAGCCTCTCTCCGTGATTACAAAGAGATGAAATCATTCTTTACATGTAATGAGAAGTGTCGTCACTTTGCCCGGGCTTGCGGATCCTAGACAGGTCATAGCTGGGAAATTCATTTTCCTGTGTCCCAATTAGAGCCTGGAGGATCCCAGAGCCTACTGTGATGTGACATGGCTTCATACAGTATGAGCTCAGAGGCAAGGCCCCATACTGCACGACGACTCCGGGTGTGAGCAAAGCACCAGCCTCTGATTATGCTCTCTGGTATTGCCCTGAGACAGTCTGCACTTCTTTTGAGGAGTTCTGGCTATGCAGATGTTTCAGTGCTCACGAAGCCTGCGGTGGTGGTGGTGTGAAAAGAGGACTGAGCCGCCACCAGGGATGGAGCATGTTTTCTCAACTATACTCTCTCAAGCGTTATTTTAGCATCTCCCGCACAGAGGAAGGACAAGCGCTTTAGACTCATGCAAATTCAAGACGAGCAATTCACTTCAACATGAGCTGATGGAAAATTTCCATCAATTGCCCTCGATCCATCTTTTAAATCTGCTCCATGTGTACCATTTTATTCCATATTACATGTGCTGCATGTAGCCAGCGTAACAAATTACGAAGCATCAGCATGGTGTCAACATGTTAAACCATGGTGACACATGACACTCTCGACATTAATGTTAGAACATGTACATTTTTTTTTAATATAATGTTTGTGTGTTTGAGTATAATGCAATACTTGAATTGGATCATTTGTATGCCAGGACACACCAATGGGCAAACTCTGGGTCTGAAAAGTGAAGCCAATGCTGAAGTGCCTTAAACTTGCATTCTTTCTAAAAGCCAGCAGGGGGCGACTCCTGTGGTTGCAAAAAGAAGTCAGATTGTATAGAAGTCTATGAGAAAATGACCCTACTTCTCACTTGATTTATAACCTCAGTAAACATTGTAAACATGAGTTTATGGTCTCAATCGCTAGTTTCAAGTCTTCTTCAATACAGCATGATGTTCATTTAGTAAATTATAAAGCAGGGTATCCTTTAGGGCGTGGCTACCTTGTGATTGACAGGTCGCTACCACGGACTTGTCCGGTCTGGGTGTTATCCGCGTTTTCGTCTTACAACTTTAACCCTTTCACAGTGTGTTTTCAATTCATGAAAGTTAGTTGTATCATTTTGATCACCTAAAAATGTCTTATTCAGCGTTCGGTTGTACTTAGCTTCACCCTCTTGTGTCACATGCAAGATAGCGACGGGCAAAACCAAGACGGCGACAGACAAAATGCCGAACTCGAGGCTTCAAACTGGCAGTCGACAAATCAATGGGTGACATCATGGTGACTATGTCCGCTACTTATAAACAGTGTATGGGACACACTCAACTGCTATTACTGTAACAAACAATGATCGGGTTACTGAGTTGAACCTGTCTTGGTGAACAATACCAATAAAGTAAAAAAAGGGTTTCTGCTTTTTGTCAATTGGATTTTCAATCCTACAACACATTAATTACAATACATTACATCATTACAGTAATTACATTACTGTTTGCTATTTAAATAATGTCTTTGAATAAAAAAAGAATCAGGAAAAAGACCCCACAATCTGAGTTACTGATGTGTTTCTATAATCTTTATCTTTTCTCTCTTAATTCCATCGGACGGCTTTCTTTGTTAATTTCCTGTCTCCATTTCCCAAAAGATATACGCAGCAGAGACACTTAACAAATCGTATTCAAATATATTCCTGTGAATGTTCAGAAGTTAAATCATCAAAATATGATTAAACAATGCCCACAAGTGACAGGGCTTTCTTGTGCATTGCTCTCATGTTGGTAATAAATAAACAAGCAACGCTGGGACACAGAATTCAGCTGGCCGAGGGTAAAAAAAAAGAGTTATTTGTGGCTCTCTGAATGACAATGCATCTCAGGCAACATAAATATGATTAATGTGGTTGACTAAAAGGAACAGTGTAAAATGGCACGCCAATAACAATTCAAAGCAATTTCGTCCTTTTTTGTGTAAGATGCCTCTAAATGCCATGAAGAACATACTGTAGGTCGTCTGTGTTTGCTTGTTGTGTTCCACAATTACCTCAACGGTGATTGAACATAATGACACTGTGCAGCACATACTGGATGACATTTTCCAACAAAAGGGTCTGATAAAGACCACTGCGTAATGTGTCTGTGTCAAGACTTACTGCCAAGCCAAGATGGCTTAATTTATTTTTAGGAAGTTTAAGCTGATGATTAGAAGAGCATGATTTAGTGCGGCTTTGTCTGTGTGCGCAGTTCAATGGTATTCAATATTCAGAAACTGAGGATTTTCTTTCACATAGTTAGATCTCAAGAGTGTACTATTTATCAAGGCCGTAAAAGTAAAAAATGTATTCACTTCAAGTTAAATAACAATTTAGATCCCCAACAGCCTATCGTAGATTTCTGTTCTAGACCTACATTAACATTTGACTGGAATTCATTCATCGCAGTCCATTTCATCATTACATTTGGCCCGGTGTCAATAATACTGTACGTTTCAAATTTACTGGCTTACGGCGTTAGGAAAACAAACCATGCTGATCAAATAAAAGTCTTATAAATCTATTTCCTGCATTGTTCCTGGGAGGGACGGAGCGAAGGACAGAAACAGAGAGTGCAGGGCGGCCATTGTAAATCCAGGACAGTTACTGCTCGATACCATCAGCGGGGGCAATGGAGGTATAAATGGTCCCAATAAAGGTTAGAGGCTTTTTTTTTACGACCGTGTCTATGGCAACCAATTGGTTTCAGAACAAAATGTCTCTCATCATCTATACTATAGAGATACGATAGACAGTTTCCGACCGTAGGGTTTCTACTAATACCAATCAATGTTGCCGTACCTTCCAATATATTATGCTTCGCTGATGATAAGATAAAATGAAGCTAAAACCTTGAGCCACCGAATTGTATTTCACGTCCTGGCATGTCAGTACTCTAACACCTTCTTGATGTATTTGTCAGGCGAACTCTGCGGGATAATCTAGTGCTCCCAGCTAGCTATGTGGAAAATGTGGCACAATAGCTTATATTCTTCCCAGGGCTTTAAGTGGGATTTGTAAGGTTGGGGAACACTAAGAGCCATTGGTGGATGATGTGGTGGGGGAAATGATTTACCTGAAAATAACTGTCAAACTGGCTCTCACAGTGAGCTCTGACATGTTCTAAAAATATATTATGAAATGCCGTATTTATTAGAGTGCAGTCAAATGCTTTCCAGACACTGAAAAGACAAGTGGAGAGTGGCAAGTGATGGAGAGTAGCATCACCCCTAGAATTTAATGTATACTGGTTGCTGCTATTTGGACCAACCACACTCACAGCAGTGGGAAGGCATAACATACTTCTAAACAACCAGTATACTGAATGAGTCTATACGAAAGTCTGCTCACATATCAGTGGTGTAGATTTCTCACACTTTTTGAATTACGACTACTAATAAAATGTATTGCTTCGTTAATATTTACACAAACACACTGTTTAACATGGGGGAACATTGCCATTTCATTGGAAAAATATTGCATAGCATCAGTGATTTTCAAAAGAAATTGAATAATCGTACTGAAAACCAAAAATGCTACTGCAAATACCTGCATCTTCATGTGTCTTCTTCCATTTGCAAGAATTTGCATGAATTTAATTGCATCCGAGTGTGAAACGAACATGCAATGACATTAAAAAACACCTACAAATTATGATATACAAGGTGTCCTGTGCTGTTAACACAACAAGCTATGATAATAATGTCAGAGGAGACTGTCGGTGGTGTCTAGAAGGCAACCCGCAAGTTGGGGAAACTCTGGCGAGATGGTTAAATTTAGACATTGATCTTGAATAGTTAAGGTAATGCATTGATCTTGAATAGTTAAGGTTATGCATTGACCTTGAATAGTAAGGTTATGTATTGACCTTGAATAGTTAAGGTTAGGCATTGATCTTGAATAGTTAAGGTTAGGCATTGATCTTGAGTAGTTAAGGTTAGACATTGACCTTGATTAGTTAAGGTTAGGCATTAGAATAGGTCGTCAGGCAGCGAGTCTTGCGAAGGTTTTTGCAGATCTCAGATCAGATTTCCTTACCTTCTTGACACGACTGAGACTGTCCTCCCAAGAAGAACGACAGAATCAGTAGATTCAGCAAGTGCTGCCCCAAAAGGATTTGTGCTTACATTCATGTGACAGAGCCCTCTAGCGGTCGTAGTGATTATGACAGGAGCAAAGGAGGAAGTAAGGCTGTTATAAAGTGAGTGACACAAGTCCGAGTCATTTTTGTGATATTGCAATTTGCTGTGTGAGTAAATCAGCCAGATGCAACTCTGGCCTGCAGAATATGAAAGAATGGACACACATGATCCTACCTGTGTAGGAGCGGAGTTGCCGACAGGCTGCAGGCCAGTGCTGCATTGCTTTTCAGCCCTTAATTGTCTCCTTCAGATTGAAAACTGATGCTCATGTTCTCCGTGTTTTAAATGGGCCGTTTTCTGCTGCGCATCAGGCTTCTCTGAACTTTCTATTCTTATTGGTTTCAGCTATTGTGGCCGCTATTACTTTTCTGCAGTCTCATTTTGATAGCCACAGCTCACTGCAGGCTGTGTCTCTATGACATAGTCGCACAGCTAATGGCCCGCAACATACCCCAGCACTATTAAAAAAGCCAATTCAGGCAAATGGGGAAACTTTGGCACACAAGGTGTAATCAGACATAAAGTGCTTATGTATGATAATATTTTTATAGTGTCACTGAACATATCTAGCTATCCACGTATCAAAAAATTGACCCGGTTTGAATCAATATAGCACTAACACAATATTCTAACACAGTCGTGTTTAATTTTACTCAATACCAATGGGTTGTTTTGACCCAGTGTTTTTTTCCAACAGTCTGAACAGGAAATACACGAGTCACAGGGAATTATGGAGGATAAAAACACACTATGGTGGTTAATTGAACAATGAGCAGGTTGATGGTTGAGACAGAGGTTGAAAATCTCTTTGGGTAGAATTGATTTCCCTGTTGCTTTACAGCTATAATAGCTTCACATTAGAAACATTAGATTAGAAGTCAAATATCATCTGAGTTTAAAAACTGCACAAAACTGGAAATTTTAGGTGGTATTTTTATGGAATTACATGAGATACCAATATTCAGAAGAATCATAATAAGCATCTCAAGTGCCTAACTAGAGTTGTGGAAGTTTTTTGGATCTAAAATACATCGCAATGCATGACATAAACAATTCTACATTGATGCAGTGACAGAGCATAATCATATTCCCTGTGATGAAGTAGCCATGTGCAGTAATATAGAAAACTGAGGATGCAATACATTGAAATGCATCGATAATCGCTGTGCATTCGAAAGGTCGACAGGTGAATCGTAATCTAATCGTGAGGACGGTGAAGATTCACACCTCTATGCCTAACGTGACTCATTTGCTTAACAAGACTTGAGTGGTGGCACAATGGAAAACATTAATTATTCATAACACCTGAGTTGGTAATTTGTAAGTGTTATGAGTTTCTGCATCTGGATTATGCATGGCTGTTTAAAAATACCTCAGCAGCTACGCAGTGGCTACACACTGCAGTAGTGGATTTCATCAACATGGCCTGTTGTAAATCCTTGGCTCAGCAAAGGCTACAGTTTATCACAAGCACAAATCTGCTCCCCTTTCTTACTTGATCCATTCACTGATACGCAAAGGAATTCAATCAGGCCAGGCTTCCTGACATAAAAAGGATTTCTCGATGCAGTGGCGGGACTTTAGTGCTGAACTGACTTCAATAGCTCACCGGACCTTTAAGGATGGTCTTTTGTTGCACAACATTAAAGGTGACCCCACGCCTTTATCCCAGTGAATGAGCAAGTTCTAATGCTCATCATAGGCCTGAATTGAAAGATTGCTTGCCAACATCATGCTTCATTGAGAACAAAATGGGCAGTAGCCTCTTATTTTCTCAGTTCCCCACTAAAATGACTGCAACAGTGTGTCTTCCCTGATTTGAATCTGCAGAATTGCAATGCAGTCAGGCTGTATTATTGTTGGGAAGAGAGCAGGTTTTTTATATACAAAGACATCAGTTGGAACACATTGTGTTTCTCGTAGGAAATGGTTGAGAATTTACAGAAATACACCTGAAAATACAGAGGCCTGTATGGACTAGAGTGGACAAGTGCCTTTCTTATGGGTTAGAGTTTCTGTCCAGCAGCCTTTGTCCATTTTGAGATTCATTCAGCTGCTGAGTTTGCAAAAATCTTGGAATTTTAGGGCTTGGAGTATGCTAACATAAAATGGTTATTATGCAGCCTACCAGCAAGATGCAACAAATGTATACCCATTATCTTGCAGCGTAAGAATTGTCAATATTCTTATTGTCATTATGTCATTATGTTCTTGTTGGGTTTTTTTTTTTTTACATTAAAGTCCAATGTTTTTCAAATTCTAACTTTCTAAAATATCTGCCCATTATAACTTCGGTTTGGTTAAAGTTCGGAAAAAAATTATGATCATGATGATCCTTTTTATTGGTGCTGGAGCGGAAACTACAGCCACCGACTGAGCAGAAATGCTCCATCGTGAGAATAGTTCTCCGCTCGCACTCTCACACTCTATACTCGTATCACGTGTACTGTACGCGCCTGGTTTTTATGTACGCAGGTTTTGAGACTACGATAATTAAACGCCATCTGGTGTACGTATCGGTTCTGCGGTGCACATGACATGTACGACATTGATAATACCATGCTGTACCCAGTGGTGGAAGAAGTACACAGAATCCTTTACTTAAGTAAAAGTACAAATACCACAGTCTAAACATACTTCATTACAAGTAAAAGTCCTGGATACAAAATGTTGTTTAAGTAAAGGTACAGAAGTATTATCAGGGAAATGTACTTAAAGTATCAAAATTAAAAGTACTTATTATGCAGAATGGCTCCTTTTACAGAGTTATATTATTATAAAATATTATTCTTCAGAGCATTTTAATGTTGTAGTTCGTCAATTTGGAGCCAATTATAGATACATTGTACACTACTGGGTAGATTAGTAGTACAGTTCTGCATCAGATCATGTGTTTTTTATGTAACTAAAGCTGTCAGATAAATAGTTGAGGCTCATGGGTTTATGTAGTACAGTATATAGACTCGTCCGCCATACCAAAGTGACGCACAAAACTGGTTGTCATAACATAAACTTATATGATCGTTACATTATATTTGGGAGTCTCATGTTCCTATGGTAAGTAACATTGAGGATATTGTTTAAAAAAAAAAAAAAAAGTGGGAGTACAGAACGGGGAACGGTGCAATTCCAGAACCAGCAACCCCTCCCACTTCACGAAATCTATTGGATATAAATCGTGAGTAGCAGAACTGTCTTAATAAGAACATAATTCACAAGATGCTGGGCTGAAATTTCATGGAATGATGATGAGAAATAGTCTTGGGGATGTTAAGTCCTCCTTTTTGACGTGACGTGAAATATTTTGGTGAAGAAACTCTTTGGTTGGTATTTTCAGTGTTAATGGAAAACGTGAAGAAAAGCTTAAAAAAAACAACACTACCAGACTACACAAGTCTTTACTACAAGACTCAAAAATGTACCATGATATTCAGTCTGTGATAAAGACATATTTCTGTGTATTACACTCAAGCATGCAACATTAACAAGCGTGACAGCCGCGGGCGGAGCAATTCCTGTGACATTACTGCAAGTTGCACTTGTGCATGTCTTACTATCAATACACATCTGTGTTATAGTAGACATTTTGGGCAGTGGATGATGCTTTCATAATGCTATCGTGAAGCAATTGCCTGGTAGAAATTCTGTCAGGAAGGAGGAATTGAATCGGTATCACGACGATGGAAAACATGCTTCCATAAATACCGATTCTTCATCTGTGGAATTCTACAAATAGAATTTAACTTTGGTGAGGTAAATACAGGAGGAACTCCAAACACCAGTGGGAGTCGCATAATCTTACACAGACTAAGGTAGAATGCAGGGTCTGAATGTTATTTGGCTGATTTTAGGTGATTGTGAGATGAGCAGGTCAACAAAAATGTAACGCTCTTATTCAGAGTCATAAAAACTTTTCATTTTTATAGTCGGCTTATCCCATAAGAATAGTTATGGGTTACGCTAACAGCTCCCATAGGCGATGACAGCGCTGTTAAGACTTGGGTTGTCTTTTGTGTTCTGTAAAGCATTCCTATTATAGTTTCCTTCCAGGCATAAAGGATACACAGCTCACAGTAAAGCAGAAACGTCTAGCCTGTTTACATACCAGCCAGAAGCCCTGGCTTTGCCTACAGCTTCAAAATGAAAAAAAATAAATAATAAAGGCTTTTCTTTCTACTTTTGCAAGTGTGGTGGCTTTCATTTCATGCCTCATATTCCGATTAAGCAGTACATGACAGCAAATAAGTTTCTATTTCTACCATTTCTCCCACTCGCTACTTGTTGCAAAAGTTCGTCTTTATCAACTTTTTTTTTATCCGCTCGTGCTAATCAACATCGAGCTCTGATGAGCTGACATTACAAAAAAAAAGACAGGTTTAGGAGCTCAATTTGTCTCGACTAAAATCATTAACACCGAAGACGACTCCGGAGCCGCGATTGTCCACTCTCGCCTTTGATTAGACAGAATTTCCAATAATAAATTGGTTTCAGCCTTTTTTTTTTTCCCCCTTTCTGAAAATCATGTAGCTCCTTTGAACACATTTTTGTCATTGAACTCAATGGTAAGCCAGGTCATTAAGAAATAGCAAGCAGAGAAGAGGGCGCAATTTGAGTGCACATGCTGCAAAAACAAAAATAATTGAAGTTGATTGATATCAACTTTTCATTCTAACTCCTCCAAACTTTATGCACTTTTAATAATGCATATTTACATCTGAGCTTTGACTCCGCTTGTTATTAAGACAAAACATGATGCGGACTGTAATTCCCACAATGTCCGAGACCTTGAGAGTGTTCTGTGCCTGAAGCGCACCTCCTGTCTGCGGGGTGCCACAAAAATGCCAGCGCCTTGGACTGCTCTTTTGGCCAAGGGCTGGATTCCACATTAACACCTAGATTTATTCACAGCAATGAAAATATTTAACAATGGCAGTCATGTTGTCGTTATGGCTCGCTCTCCCGCCACTGATCACGCCATTTATCCGCTGGAATGTTCCGCCACGTCGCGTAAAAGAGGAACTTATCTCGGAAACAGCGCCAAGTAGCATAATTTGATTGCATTAGTGCCTTGGCATTTCAAACTGCTTTCTTCTAACTTTCCCCTAAGCGATTGCATGCTGTGTGTGCATCTGTAAAAAAGATGGCATGACTTAATACGGCAATGTTTTCTCCATTCATTTGCTCTATTAACACGTGATTCATTAACACACCATTTACCCGGTTTAGTGGGTCTCTGAGGTTCGTAGTAATGATGGCGAACCGCTAGCTACGAGGATGCTGGCTGCACACGGTGGCGGCACAAGCGTGTGATATAACCCCGGCATGATGTGCATGAAGAAAAGAAAAAAAAAAGAAAGGCAAGAAGTGAGGCTGGGACTGAGGGGGCTACTAACAACAGTGCACCAGCCCCTGCAGTGGCCACCATGCTGGCTTTATTAGTTTAGCGTCACAAGCTTCTCCCCGTAGAGAGTCTGTATGTGGCAGGGTGGAGGGGAAGTAATGCTTTGTTTGCCTGGCCGTATGTGTGTGTGTGTGTGTGTGTGGGCAAATGGGTATGTGGGTCTGTCTCCTTATATGTCTGTGTTTGTTTGTTGCAAAATAATTTGTGCTTGCTGTACAGACAGTATGCAGTTATGCGTATCTATTCTTTTGTATGTGTGTGTGGGCAGAAGTTTGTCTCGGTATGTGTGTGTGTGTACTTGTACAGCTATCTTTGTGAGGACCGATTTGATTTTTAGACCTACAGAGCGAGGACATTTTTGGAAAGTGAGGACATTTTGGCAATGTCCTCACTTTGGGACAGACCTCCAAAGGGCCGTTTGAGGGTTCAGACTTGGTTTTAAGGTTCAGGTTAGAATTAGGTTTAGGTTTAGGGTTGAGGTTAGGCATTTAGTTGTGATGGTTAAAGGTCCCGACACACCAAGCAGACGGGTCGGCTGTTGCCCGGGTTGCGGTGAGCTTCTGTCGGGCCAAGGTTTTGTGGTGTGCCCCGCAACGTTGACTCAGTCTAGTCTGCCCGTGTCAGAGGCGAGGTTTTGGACGATTCAGGGTGTTGAATAGACGGCAGAGCCCGTCGGTGAGAGTAATCAACCTGATTGGCTGTTCAGCTTAAGCAAACGAGTAAAGTCAAGAGGGCGTTGTTCCATCTTCATCTCTGATCTGATCATTCTAATACACGGATGTTTTCACGACAAAACGACCATCAGGAATAAAGCTAAATGGTGAGTGAGAGTGGTGAGCAAATGGTCGGAAAACGCTTCTTGATTCCATGTACGTACGTATCGTAACAACAGACTACCGCGACCTGCTAGTAGGGAGAGTTATTTCCTCTCACGCAGGTGCAGGACGTACCTGCTAGTTGGTCGTTGGCTGTAGTCTTTGTTAAGGGTCAGAGTGACACTTTTTGGCCAAGACACAGGCGACGCAACAATTGGCCTTCAACGCCGCTAGTTCTTGATCTGATACAAATCAGAGCCCCTTAAGGTTGGGGTAAGGGGCTAGGGAATGCATTATGTCAGAGTGTCCTCACAAAGATAGAAGTACAAGGTTGTGTGTGTGTGTGTCTGTGTGTGTGTGTGTGTGTGTGTGTGTGTCAAGCCCTGTGTTGTCCCCCGCCTGTTCTTCGATACACACGATCCTCCGAGAAAATAAACAGACGGTGACGCAAAGCCCCTCGCAAAGTAATAGCCTGTGAGCACCAAAACAAAACAAAACAATAAAAAAAACCTTTAAATGGCAAGTTCCAAAACAATGCTCTAATAAAGGGGGCTGACCTACTGAATTCTAATTATTGCTTTAAAATGCCTAATTTGAATTTTCCTGCAACCTAGAGGGTTGTTTTCTAAGAAATGCGGGGACTCACTGCAGCAGTCTCTTCGCATGCATATATCTTGGGGGGTACGGAGACGAGGCGCAAGGTGCACTTCTTCAGGCATGAACGGCAAATAAGAGAAAAGGTGGGGTGGGTGTTGCAAAATTGAACAGCTGCAATAGTAAATAAGGTTTATGTGGCAAGGGGAGAGCATTCTCTCATCGGTCACCACGGTAACTGTGAATGTTGTTGATCCCTTGGGGAGGAAGAGGCGACTCTTTCTTCAACACCAACACACTCACCTCCGCTGCTCAAACTAGCGCTGTTTCCAATACTAATCTCAGGTGTTACACACAGATTTATTTCACAAACAACGTGCCACGCAGCACCGGTGCTCAATTAGATAAAGATTTATTTCAGGAATATAACACACGAGGAAAATTAGTTTCACGGGGTATACGATTTGCTTGTTGACCGGCTGACAACAAAACTAAGAGACCTTGATTCAAGTGAGCTTAAAGCAGTCAAGCTGATATTAAACACAGCATTGCTGCCAGGAGAGGAGCAGTAGGGGAGCCAGCAAAACTATCTTCTCTTCGAGACGTTTGCCAAGGAGCTGGCTTTGGACCAGATTCACATTCTTGCTATGAATCCGAAACGGCAATTATTTTCAGTTTGCGGTGTGTTTTATCATGCATACAGTGGTATATTTTCATAAAACACAGATGGAAAAAAAAATGAACTGTTAAGGTTTTGTCTTTGTTTGTTTCAATGACACCTTCTTCGCCGTGATTTTTGCTTCTAATAATATCTGATTGTCGTGCAACAAACACTTCCCCGTGTTATCCTTTATGACTAAAAAAAAAACAAAATGCCTGGAATAAATTCAGCAAAGACGCGAGGAAACAAAGTAGTCAAAAAGTTCTACTCCTATAGACAAATTTGACATAAAAATATATGAAGTTGCCTTTCATTCATTAAACATAACTGTGTTTTGGAGGGATCAGCATTGACTGTCAAATCAGTGCAGAGGAGAGCGGAGGATACTGGCTCGCACAACTCCCCGAGGCGGAAACCAATGCTCCTCTTGTTTCCCTGTTGATCTCTCCCCGGTTGACGTGTCCTGTTTTCCTCTCCGACTTGTTCAAAGGCTAACAGGCTCATTTGAGTCATTTCTACAGGGAGACATGGATGTAGTCATTTGAATAGAGTTGCTTGGACCAGACTCGTGGTGGCATGGCTTCCTGCGCATTCAGGCCAATTCGTGATTGCCGTGCAGGGAGCCATTGTGGATTTCTCCACCATCCCTTTCATCCAGGACAAATCAGCCATTCAGCGAGCGCGTGCTTTTGAACTTCATTTACCCTTTGAAAAGAATAGATGCTGGAGGAACGTGCCACAATAAAACGAGCCCGTTAAAGCTATTCTGATGTAAATGATTTACGCTTTTATGGTTGTGTGGTTTTTATTATTACATTTTAACAACAGGTTCAGATCTCGCTTGTGCTATTTTGCTCGTGTCGTCCCTTAATCTGCCGGAGAGAACAACTTTCGTTAAGTGCTATCTAAACTCGCGGTTTCCCTGTGGATAATATGTGGAACGATTTAAAATGTCAATTAAAAAAAAAAGAAGCTATGTAGAGAATAAAGTATTACTTTTGCAGTCTACCTGAATATAATATTTCAGGAGGCTATGCACCGGCTGACCTAACAGCGCTTCAACAGCCTCTCTGCTCTTTCTATCAGTTTGCATTTCATCACGCTCTATACAAGCAAGAGTTATATTGAAAGCTGTGAGCGTGAACTGACATCCTGCCATTCAAAATTAAATTTGATTTCTCGAGATGTATCTTCAGAAACCAAATAAAAACCGCACTAGCCTCGGACAAGGCCTGTCACCAGTTCTTTTGAGAAATATTGTCTCTTTCTGATGTCTTTGACTGAGAGTCCTTTGCGTCAGAGACGTGAATAACTGAAGGGACATGACAGAAAATCACACAGCTCAGAGTTGGGTGATATTACTTTTATTCAGTGCGTGTGCTTCTGGACATAAAAAAAAAAAAAAAAAAAGTTTCAGCATGTGATGCTGGCCCTGCATTTTCACCCAGGCAAAATAGCAATTAAAAGTGTAAACAGCTAATTTTTTTTTTTTTCCTGGCAGAATTCTCTCCAAAATATAATGGATGATAATCTTGTTTATACTGTTTTGCAAGCAGCAAAACAATATTGTTGAATCCTAACATTCACAGTTTATCATTACACTAATCATTTGCATACTTTCCTTTTTTCTTCCAAGGTAATATCTGTCATCAGCACTGCGTCGACTGTGTTTCACAAGGTCAAAGCTCTGGGCTACACCTGCGCACTCGAAGGCGCGAGGTGACTAATGCATCACTATAATGATTCCTTTGAGATTACCAGCCAATGCATTGATACATTATTTATTATCGGAGGCGACGGAAAAACCACCATTTGGTTGAAGGACATAAAATAAGCTAGCTGTTTGGTAGCACGTCCTCTTGTGCCTCTGGCTATGGTGTAATGAAAGTCCTGGTGAAGAAGGATTGTGTCGAAAATGGGATTGTGGTATTTCGGTGCTCATCTGATTTCAGGGTTACCCCCCCCCCCGCTCACCTGTGGGTATTAGATTTTCATTTTTTCGGTGACTATCAAGGTATTGTCTGGTGGAAAAGTTGCCAAAGAGGTCTCTCTTTTTTTTTTTTTTACTCCTCATCTACGAATGTACTGTAGGTGAAATCATTAATTTTAAAACTGCTGCTACATCAAATATCCATCACAGAGTTTCCTTGGGAGGTGAAGTGATGATTCTAGGGCGGAGAGAGGTCCAGAGAGCTGAGGCGTATTGACAAATTTGAGTGCTACATTTTTATAAAAATTCAAGCACTTTCAGGGCCGTGCGCTTATTTTCAAAAGCTTTTAAGATTTTTTTTTTTTTTTCTCGAATCTAAAAACTTTCAAGGATTTTCAAAGCGTGGGTTAAGCAAGATTTTTTGGTTTGCAGCTCTTGTGGTGCGTTACCTTGTTCGTCAAGTGCTACGAAATAAAAGTTGGTTTTTTTTGTGATCTGTGAAATGAGATGGTACAGCGTGCCAGCGTGCTTCTTCAGATGTGACCCGGAGCCTCGGAGATATGATCATTGAAACAACTGATGCTATTTCAGTCAGCTCTTGTTGCAGTTAAAAAAAAAAAAATGGCATACTAGTTTTCACTGATCCATCTCAGTTATTTTATGCACAGTGGAAGGGCTGTACAAACTCAGATTCGCCGAGCATATCAATTTATCTTATACACATTCAACAAACTCATTGGAGCGCGCCCACGCTTTCATTATGGGTCTCAAACGGATTGCCGGCGAGAAAGCAGGGGTTTTAAAAAGAGAGTTCAGATTCAAATGCATGCTTATATATTGCTTTATACGACTTACAGTATATACATTAGCATACTGCAATACTCTGGGTTCAACCCATTAAGCAACTTCTGTTCCCCTAACTCACCTCAAGTCTGACTGCGGGGACATTAATAAAAGACGGAAAATAAAAGTATAGCTTTTAATTGCGTTGACTTTATCGCTGTGTTGCCATCACTGAAAGTGCTTTGATAATAAGGGATAAAAGGCAGTATTCACAATTAAATCTGTCCTTTACTAACCATAGCTCTTGTGCTGCAGCCTGCTGTATAGCATGTTTTTGTGAAACCTCCACTTTTTGGGGGATTTGCTGTACGAGTCCTGTTTTTTTTTCCCAAGCTGAAACACTATATGAGTAATTGGTTGGTAAATCTTTTAATGCAAACACCGGCTGTTGCTGTTCACTCTGCTCAACAGAACGAATTACTTGGTGCAATGTCAGCCTGACCCGCGAGTCTAAAACCGGGCGCTCCAATCAGACTTCTCATTACTAACTCGCAGTACATAAAAGTAGCTTCACTAAGTCAGAGTTGAAGGCAAAAACAAACCAAGCAGGAACTTTCCATTTCCAATCGAGAAACACTGCACAAACTTTTTTTTAAGCGGTGAAATAAGACTTTTCAGCCCTGGTCTGGCCTGAACTAAGCACTATACTGTAGGTTTTTTTTTTTTTTTCTGGCATGACACATAACAACAGAGCCACAGTGCAAATAATGGTATACTGGCAGAAGTAGCTGACATGCAGGGTTCCACTTCAGAAACCTCACTTGTGCCCTGAGGAAAATTTTTGAGCGAAACTTTGGTTTGACCTGCTTTAAGAGCGAGGGGGGGGGAAACAAGAACAGCGCTCGGAGCCGCTCTTGAAAGTGACCTCTTCCCTCTCTGCTTAGTTTTTTTTTATGATCCTCCCTCATGAAATGTGTTCTTGTCTCTCTCCACAGGGAGGTCAGAGGTCAGAGTGCGGGGTCAGACGTAAAGCCATGCCCGTGTAGTTTGGGGAGGGATTCTGTGTCTTACTCGCGACACTTAAGCAGGGCAGGTTACAGCGCTGATTATAGGATGGTCCCTCTCCGCCTCGCCACCCTACCGACCGTAAAGCTTACAATGACCTTTTGGAATGTCACACCCCCAAACGCCAGCACTGTGAGATAATGGGCACAAAACCCAGCCTCGAATAAAAAAAAAAAAATAAAAAAAAACATGACCGCAAAACAGTCCTTCCATGAGAGGCACGCACAAATGAAAATGAACCTGGGCTGGAAATGATCACGCCGAACGTAATCCTGACATGAACAGATCAATAGGCAATCTGTCAATCAATCTTAGGCTAACAAGTCTATCAATATGCTGACACTGACAATGATCCAGACACTTGACCTTTTCCGTGGCTTAAATCTTGGCATCGGGGGCGTGAGGGGGTTCTGACAGTAGAGTGCCGTCGTGGCGCTGAGAAAGATGGGATGAATCACAATTTGGATTTTATTGGCAGGGTCAGAAATGAACAGGAGCGACGGGGGAAAAATGCACATGAAAGTTCAGAAAATGAGCGTGAAATTAAAAACGAAGGGGAGGACCAGGCCTCCTGATAGTAATGAATACCCTCTTTTGTATTTCACCCCTTTCACATTTTTACTCATTGAGCTGTCAAATATTCACATGTGAATGGGCCTACTGGGTCGTTTTGTGGTGATTTGTAGCCAACATGATTCTTTCTGGACACGACTAATGGAGCCGTTTTTGACCTGAAAACAACCGAGCACAGCCTGCAGCAAATGTTTGATTTTTACTGTTGAAGTGAATACCCTCACTTGCCATTTAATATGTGGCAAATCTTCACTGTGCCAAATTGAAAGTTTAATTACCAATATGCAATGCAAATAAAAATCGAAGATGCATGTGTCCTCATACAACGGTTCGTATGATGTCTTACGAAACGTTATTTCTCATTGTTTGTGCGTTTTCCTACAAATGTCCGAGCAACACGTGGCGCACGTGTCAATTTCCGCTCCAGTCTTTTCAAAATAAACTTCCATCTTCACAGGAAACAACTTGGTTAGGTTCAGGCAACAAAACTACATTGTTAGGTTTAGGAAAAGATCGACTTGGTTAGGTTTAGGCGACGAAACTACTTAGAAAACTTGGAAAAGATCGACTTAGTTAGGTTTAGGCAACAAAACTACTTAGTTAGGTTTAGGAAAAGATCATGGTTTGGGTTAAAATAACTCTGGAAGTGGCGTAACTTGTGTATGGAAGTTACATGACAAATAAATCAACCTGACTTGTGGTTTCACACAAGGTAGGAACACCGGTCTCTTGGGCGAAATTCCGGTGTTTTTTGAACAACCCATCCACCCCGACCTCCTCCTACTTCCAGGTTCACGATTATGGAGATTACATATTATTTGATTTTGTGGGATATATACGAATTACAGTGCATTACTTTTCATAGGTATAGCTATCAACAGTGTATGAGAACAGCCTGAGATTCAAGATATTCAGTCCTTGTAAGCCTACTACTGTAAAATACTCTCCTTTCTAAACATGCACACATCTCACAGGAAGGGGTGGAGAGAAGCTGGCAAGTTAGAGAAAGTCTTTTGAAGAATTTGCAACAATTGACACGTGATTGTGCAGGAGGGGCAGCAACTTAGTATCAGGACAGTTCCTCCCAAAAAATGTGTTCAACCATTGCATTATTTTATAGTTCATGCAAATCACCCCTGAAAACGATCAAAAGGGTGTGGACAGGGGGTATTCAGATAAGATCAGATCAGATCAGATCAGCATAGGAGGGAAAAAGACAACCCTCCTAAATCGACAAAAAAAAGCCTTGAGAAGAATAGCAACGATTTACTATCTCACTAGTCAGGCAAACTGGGCCGTCGTGCTCATCACTTTTATTTTTACCTTCACACGCACACAGTCAGATTAACACCAGTGTGCTTCGATTACTCTAGTTTTTACAGCAAATTGTAATTCTATATGGGAAAGTGCATCAAGCCATGTGTAGTCCATTTGGTGCATGCGCCGACAGATAATCTGTCAATACGATTTAATTACATCATAACTATGCACCTGCACATGGCAACGGAGATATTACAGGAAACAGAGGAACGGGATGTTGACAAGATTACAGTATTAGGCTTTAATCAGGCATTGCTATGCACTTGTAAATGCAGTGCTTAGTGCTGGGAAATTAACGTCAATTTGTTCTACCCAATGACACTTGCACCATAACGGTGATGTTTTTTTATTCTAATTTCTTTTCCTTTGAGGGCACATTTATTGATTTTCAACATGAGAGTTGCTTTTCTTTCTTTCTTTCTTTCTTTCTTTCTTTCTTTCTTTCTTTCACGAAGAAATTGTGACCTTGAAAGTGTCAATGTGACCACATGTGTCTGATCTTGTGCATAGAGTCACAGTTCTTTTAAGATCATCTATCCTTATAGGTGCTTTATATTACATGGACAGGCAACCTCTATGAGAGCTTTGTTAGCCCGCTCCGTGTTTTTCACAGCGCGGCGTAGAGCGCGTCACTAACGAGACCAATTTAAATACATTGGTTCAGCGCAGGCCAAGACACGCACACACACGTACACACAGACAGACACATGCGCCCTCGCAAACACACTCATGCGGACGCGCCGGAGAGCCACGAGACGAATGCAGGTAAATACCCGATATGACAGATCCAATCCTACTTGTGTAACGCAAACGGGGATGGATAGGTGCGGGCGCAAACAAAATATTAATACAGAGTTGTGCTTCTGAGATGTGACGAGAGCTCCGGCATTACACTCATTCATCTTGCGCTTTGCTTTTCCTCCAGGCCATAATATTTCTCATCAATCAGCAAGTTAGGTGTCAAGTGAGAACAATTCAGCACAAAGTGAATGTCAAGCTCTCTTCACTGCCCATTTTCCAATCTGGGAAATGAATGGCTCTCTGATGCTGATGAATATGTATTGATAGTGCGAAGACGGTATGCAACAGGGGCCGGACGACCTCACATGCTAATGTGCGGGAGACGTCTCCCCTCGGCGGCGGAACAAATGAAAATCTGCTCCTCTGTGACGTGGGAATTTAGCATGCAGACGCTTATGCAAATGTTTAGAAATATGATATTCCAAGTTGTTTAATGGCTCTTAATTGCTGTTCTACCCGTGTATCCATATATGAATTCAAAGCAACACAAATGTGCGGTTACTCAGCGACTCATTTCGTCAATCAGCAAGTTAGGTGTCAAAGTGAGAACAAGTAACAGTAAATGTTACTCTGCTCATTAGCAACTTTGCCCTAAAACAGTCCCACTGTGACACGTCGGGGATGGCATTATTGTTTAACTTTTAAATTAGCAAAGCAGCGCTTGTTTGCGTCTCTGCTTGATCGTCACTTTTTAATTATGTTTTAATGTTAACAATTAGTACTGAAGTGGAGTCAGCAACACTTGATTGGAATCCTCCATAAACAAGGCTGTCTAAATATGTTTTATTGTTAGGACTAATTCAATAAGGGGAAAAAAAAACTCAACTGTGGGAAAAAGATGGGAAACAGATTGGATTTTTTTTTTTTTTTTTTTTTTTTTTTAGCAAACTCCATGTGTTTTCCTATTCATTTTTAATCCTCAAGATTTAATTTCTTGTGCACAAAACAGAGGAAAGTCTCCACAGTGATGAATTAAGCCCCTCTAAAGATGAAAAAATAATAGCACTAAGTAGGCTTTGAACTACAAGATACTAACACGCCGCGTGAATGACACATAGCCATGACTTATGCACCGCCATCAGCACTTTGCGGAGCATATGAATTATTGTGCTGTTTACACATCAAGTCCTGACAGACATCAATACTTTATTACCTGGGAAAATTATTTGCAATCCATTTTTATGGCGCTTATGCTGTCTGATTAAGCTAAAAGCTGCTGTCAGTGGACAACGGCCGCTAACATCTTCAGCTGAAGCCTTTTCGTCGTATATCTTCGCACGGAGACCTGCGGTGCGTTGCCCTATCTCCTATTCAAAATCTCTCCTTGCATTTACTACGGGTCCAGTGTTTATGTGGCAATCAATAACATATATTTTAAACCAAAGCATTTATGTGTATCTCGGGATGGCCGTAGCCTTGGCCGTTTCATGCACACCTAGCAATATGTACCATCCTTCTAGAATTCTATTTGAGAGATCATTTCTTGGCTGTCAGCAGCACTCCACTAAGGTTTCACTCATCACTCAGAAACACATACGTCGGAATAGGAGGAGAGGATTGGTCATTTGATGCTGTCACTTTCTTTTTACACCGCCCGCTTATTTCTCAGCGCGTCACTCTGCAGAATAGCAAAGTAAGTGTCACCAGTGAAGTGTGCTCCTCTAACCTCACCGCACACCCACCGGTCCACCCACCAATCCATCTCATTCATCCATCCGCTCAGCCATACAATGTGTCATGTGCAAAAAAAAAGAGAAAAAGAAGAGAGAAGCATCTGACAATGACGTGTCGACCATCTGTTACTCTGTTGAAATGGAAAATTTATTGTGTGTGACGTTGGAGATAGTTGTTAAAGTGGAGGTTATGTGGTCCTGTATAATCTAATAACATTTTAGGACATGGCAATCCGAATCGTTGTGCAACATCCATCCATCAATTTATCCATCACCCATCTATCTATCCATCCATCTATCAATTTATCCA
The DNA here is from genome assembly GCA_916701645.2 of Sebastolobus alascanus. Classification (NCBI taxonomy): domain Eukaryota; kingdom Metazoa; phylum Chordata; class Actinopteri; order Perciformes; family Sebastidae; genus Sebastolobus; species Sebastolobus alascanus. The sequence continues at coordinate 736,748 of CAKAOJ020000163.1, forward strand.
TCCATCTATCTATCTATCTATCTATCTATCCATCTATCCATCCATCTATCAATTTATCCATCTATCCATCCATCTATCAATTTATCCATCCATCCATCTATCAATTTATCATCCATCCATCTATCTATCCATCTATCATCCATCTATATATCCATTAATCTATTTATTCATCTTTCCATCCATCTATCCAAGTATCCATCCATCCATCTATATATCCATCTATATATCCATCTATCCACAATCGATCCATCCATCTATCCACCCATCTATCTATTTATCTATCCATCCATCTATCCAGTTATCCATCTATCCATCCATCTACCCATCTGTCTATCCATCTATCCATTTATCCATACTGTATATACCCACCCATCTATCATCTATCCATTTATCTATCTATCCATTTATCCACCCATCTATCATCTATCATCTATTCATCCATCTACAGTATCTATCCATCTATCTATCCATCTATCCATTTAGATATCTATCCATCTATCCATCTATGCACAATCTGTCTGTCCATCTATCTGTCCATCTATCCATCCATCCATCCATTTATTCATCTATCATCTATCTGTCCATCTATCTATCCATTTATCCATCCATCCATCCATCCATCCATCAACCAATCCATCCATCCATCCATCCATCCATCTATCTAGATCATTTAGAGCCACCCCTACCTACTAAGTGCCCCATATATATATGATGCAATTTACTATTTCATCACACCGCCTCATTCCAGCCCTGTAACATGTTAGAGTGCTGTTGTCCAACAAGGAATGCAGTTTAGGTGGCAGTTAAAGATTAAGTGCAATGATTTTAATTCCATCAGGAAATGCTTGCTCTGTCTTTCTAGCAGGAGCAGTGCTTTTGATGGCCCATTTAATTTGTCACTGTTTCTCTATGCTCAGCCAATTTTCATTAGGTTGAGGCAGTGTGGCCCCCGGTCGACACGCGTACTAACAGCCATTTCTTGTTGGCCATCACGTCCGAAACATAAGCATCCAGTTTGTATTCCCCCCCCCCCCCCTCTGCCTCAGCGGCTGCCTTGCTCGCTCACTCGCTCAGCCATGACAGACCAAATCCCTCGCTTTTTGCTCATCTTCTCCACTTAACTTTAATAGTGTGAAAGAATAATTTGCATGTTTGAGATCAAGAGATACGATAGAAATGGCAAAAAAAGAGAAAAAAAAACATCTTTGTCATCTTATCCCAGAATACTTTGCTGTTGCCAGTCACCGAGGCAATCTTCCTTCCCCCCGCTCTTCCCTCATCTCCCCCTGTGCTGTTGTCTGACAGAATACAGGACAACTCTTTAGCTATGTGTAGTGTAGACCAATCAGTATTCGTTAAAATCTGGATATGTTTGAGGTCATTTGAAGGAGAGTGGGTCAGGTTCTCTCATTGCACTTATATTTTAATGAGAATTATTGACGACCATAGAGATGATAATATGCACAGCTCAGACAGTTTTTTTGTAATTCTATAAATAAGACCCCTGGATGACTGTGTAACATCCTGTTGATCTGTGCTGCAAGTGTCACCAACCTTTTACATACAAAGATCACCATAGAAACTGCAACTATTAGAAACAAAAGTTAATTTCCAGGCCGAGAAAAAGAAAAAAAAAAAAAAGTCAAATCAAGGTAAATAATTGTTTGGATCGAAAGAGCTCATTACTGAAGCCATCCATAGTACGGTGCTATTACATTTTTCTGGATAACTTTGCATTTGGAGGGAATTAATATACATGCTTGTTAAGGAAAGGCTTATTACTGAATTGGGTTATTAGACACAGTGCAAAATAACAAGTGTCAGAGATTCATTATTATCCAGAATCGTAGGCATGGCCATTTAAGTGTCCTCACATTAAAATCAAGTATGAACAGAAAAGCATTTTTTCTAATCAACATGTACTAAGTGGCTACAGGGAAAGTGGAGTATTCACTATTCATATACTGTATTATGGGTGTAAGAAAATATCGAAAATATTGAATGTTGCAATATTGTGTTTTGTGATACTGTATCGATCCTCAAGAACACTATCAATTTGTAATTAATAGGTTACATACAAGATTAACTCAATACTTTGTTTCATTTGCAAAGACATGCACCCCTCAGTGTATGTGCCTTCTCAAAGTAGTGCTATGATGTTTGATGTTACAAGGACTGGAATAAATACAAATGCAGATCCCATTGTTCTGATTGCATAGAAAAAGTCAACTTTTTTTGTTTACTCAGATTTTATGCATATGGTGGTCTGTTCTTTTTGTGTTCTGTGACAGTTTTCCTTAATTTACATTTAAAAAAATTGCAATGTATCACCTTGCTTACATTATTGCAATATATCACAATAAGGGCTGTTAATCGATTTAAATATTTAATCACGATTAATCACATGATTGTCCATTATTAATCGCAAATGAATCACACATTTTTTATCTACCCAAAATGTACCTTAAAGGGAGATTTGTCAAGTATTTAATACTCTTATCAACATGAGAGTTGGTAAATATGCTTTATACCAATGTATGTATATATTTATTATTGTAAATCAATAAACAACACAAAACAATGACAAATATTGTCCAGAAACCCTCACAGGTACTGCATTTAGCATAGATAATATGCTCAAATCATAACATGGCAAACTCAAGCCCAACAGGCAACAACAGCTGTCAGTGTGTCAGTGTGTTGACTTGACTGTGACTTGCCCCGAACTGCAAGTGATTATCATAAAGTGGGCATGTCTGTAAAGGGGAGACTCGTGGGTACCCATAGAACCCATTTTTATTCACATATCTTGAGGTCAGAGGTCAAGGGATCCCTTTGAAAATGGCCATGACAGTTTTTCCTCGCGAAAATTTAGCGCAAGTTTGGAGAGTTACATTGGTTGGTACCAATGGATTCCTTAGGTTTTTTAGTTTCATATGATACCAGTATCTTTACTCAAACTTTTAAACTGAGCCTGCTACAACCTCCGAAAGATCGATTGCATTAATGCTAATAAAGAAATTAGTGGCGTTAAAAGGAATTTGCGTTAACGCGTTATTATCACGTTAACTTTGTCAGCCCTTATCGCAATATATTGAATCGTAACCCCTGTATCATGATATGTATCGTATCGCCAGATTCTTGCCAATACACAACCCTATACTGTATAACCCCACAGTTTTCCCCCCTGGGTTAGAGCTTTGTGAGAATCAGAGACAAGTTGGGTTTGAGTTGGTAAATTAAATCCACATCGAGAAGTTCCACTCTATACCCCTAACCTGCTTCTTCTGTCTTCTTCAACTGTTATTTACACATTTTATTTAGAAACTTTGATGATGTGTAAAAATAGCATGCTTATCTTTATACTGTACAGTACAAAATGTGAAAGTTGAATTCAACTTTTCGGTAAAAGTCACCTTAATGCCCAAAAAAGTATTTTATGGCATTAATGTCTTTGGCATGTAATCCTCTTTGAAACAGAGGAGAGAGAGTGAGGCGAAAGCATCTCGTGAAAGCTAAACCAATCCCATTGGGATTTTGCTTAAAACCTGGCACAAGTCTAACAAACTCTGACTAATAACTGCACTTTTCAGTTGGGTTTTTCTCCTAAGGACGTCGAGCGCGTTGAAGGAGAAACCCCACATTCAGCAGATTACAGTGAGCTCAACTCTTGAGGCTCAGTTAAGAGTTCGGATTCTATTCCGGGAGATTTCACACTGTTAAACTCTCATTCAATACCTCCTGAAATTACTTTATTCACAATCTAATGTGCAGACATAACCAATTATTATTGGGCTGTTAAGTGTTTCCATGACTCAAATGCATCTCTAATGCGCAAGGGTCGATAAAAGTAAATAGCCTTAAACTTACCAAAAAGGTGAGTTAACTTTTCCAGAAAAAACAAATGCCTGCATATTGTTGTGGTTCGGCACAGAGCTTATGCGTTTATATGCCGCGGGCATGCTAGTAGGCAAATATCCTCGGCTTCCGGTGACTTGTCCATTGAGCGCAGAGTATTGCAGCAGGCATGGCCAGAGGCCAAGCAAATATCGCCCATTTAATCTATTCACATGAATTATAGAATAAGGTCTGCATGAGCACGGTTGAGCTGCCTGATATATAAATTTGATGGGTAGTTTTTGCAGGTATAGTTGTACAGAGTGAGAAGTGCATCATTCATGACAAATAAAGTAATGGACCGAGTAGTTAAATAATTAAAGTCGCTATCATCTCAAAGCTCACTTTTGCCTCCTCAGAGAACAGTGAAGTTTTCCCTTTGCCAGGTGCAATTTGTAATTGAAAATATACCTCAAAGATTTTGTCAGAATAATACATTAGTGACATAAATTCACAAAAAGGGCTTTTATTAGAGGAAATAAATCAGTGTCAGGGGCAAATACGTGCACGGTGAAGCCAGATAGTACGTCATCAGCATATCTCCATAGGGAACGAAAATTGCCTCATTCTTTGGAGTTCTACTGTAGGTGAGAAAAGATAGAATTGAAACCTTTCTCTCTTTCTCCACGCTTCACTGCTTCAAGATAACTATTGTGGAGACCGATGCTTTTGAAATCACTCTGGTTGCCCTGTAAGACTACCAATACTGTGGAGTCTCTTGATTTAAGAGCTGACAGACAAAGTGGATACAGCCAAGCCTCGGTGTTCCCATTGAGCCCAGAATAGACAGTGCATAGCTGTGGTAAAACTTGACCATTTAAAGGGATCATCAGCTATTGATTGGCTGTATCAAACCATTTATTTTCTATTAAAAAAACATTTGTACGTGTTAGTTTTAGTGTTCGTTCTTAAACTAACATAGGGTATGTCAAATGACAAAAGTTTAGGGCTGTACCTGATTCAGAATTTTTTGATTCGACTTGGATTGGCTGTTCAATACGAAGATTCGACTATCCCATATTTTTTTTTTTTGTCTATCTGGCAATCAGAAAATCTCTTGGCCTGAGACAAGTTAACGCAAATTCGTTTTAACGCCACAAATTTCTTTAATGCATTAACGCAATCGATCTGTCAGAGGTTGTAGCTCAGTTTTAAAGCTAGAGTGAAGATATTGACATCATTTGAAACGAGAAAAACCTAAAGAATCCATTGGTATCAACCATGTCATACTTTGACTTTGACTGGTAGTCAAAAGGGGTCCCTTGACCTCTGACCTCCAGGTATGTGAATGACAATGTGTTCTATGGGTACCCACGAGTATCCCCTTTACAGACATGCCCACTTTATGATAATCACATGCAGTTTTGGGGCAAGTCATAGTCAAGTCAGCACACTGACACACTGACAGCTGTTGTTGCATGTTGGGCTTGAGTTTACCATGTTATGATTTGAGCATATTTTGAATGCTAAATGCAGTACCTGTGAGGGTTTCTGGACAATATTTGTCATTGTTTTGCGTTGTTAATTGATTTCCAATAATAAATATATACTACATTTGCATACAGCAAGCAGATTTGCCCACTCCCATGTTGATAAGAGTATTAAATACTTGACAAATCTCCCTTTAAGGTGCATTTTCAACAGATAAAAAAATTTGCAATTAATTAATTAAACATTTGAATCGATCGTCAGCCCTAATTTTTACACTTCCCAACTGGTGGGGTCCGCGCACACTGCCCGGATAATGAAAATCGGCAGGTCAGGGCAATTCTTTCACTTTATTTTTCTTTAATCATGAATGCAGCAGCTGGATTAAAACCACATTGAAACAATTGGTGTTTAAGGGCCCAAATCCATACGGAGCATTTTGTTATCAGTAATGTGTGTTTTACAGGTCAGCTCGGTAGATGTTTTCCGCCGTCTATCACTAGATATAACCCATTTTTGTCCTTTTCACACTTCCTTCATTCAGAGCAAACTGTTGACCCTGGATCTGTCTATATGGACAGAACAGACACAAAAGGTACTATAGTACATCCATAGTATGCTTTTTCAGAGTATTCATTTTTTTCCCTACTTCATTTCTGTCTTCGCTATGCACATACAAGGACATGACCGTCCCCTGGGTGCACAACGAGACACCCACGATTGTAGATCCAGCCTCGCTGAAAGTGGATGAAGATATAGCCACCGCTGCTAATCAGCATCAAACAGTGATATTGTTTCTCTGCAACTGAGCGAGTTGAGGATGAGGTGAAAGGAGATCCTTGAATTGTTCTTGTCTTAGAAGTTTCCTAACTTCAAAGAAGAGAAAAATCACAAAACAGACCTCAGTGCCCCAAGTATGAAAGTGGTGAACATTCACAATGCTGTTTTGGGACCTAAATTTAATAAATTCAAAAGCTGTTTTGTTGATATTTGTTCCAGCAGAGCCAGCCCTCAACTAGGCTGAGTAGGGACAAATGTCAGTGTGCCTCCAGTCGCTGTTTTAATGAAAAACTCAGTCCTGAGAGCCTATTATGATTTTGCAATGTGTCAGACAAATCGCTACGATGTCACTTATTATGTGTATATGCATATTAGCAAATGAAATAAAAAAATAGCGAAATAATGACAGAAGCACACTTCGCTTTGACTGACAACACCTATAAGAAATCCTTGAGTTTGACAATCTAATGCTATTTCCTGTTGAATGAATGTGTCTAATAACAATTTAAATGTGCTTAATTGTGTAATATCAGAACCTAATCTTTACCAGCCGCGACAGGGACGCTGGTATTGTTTTCACCTTGTGTGCAAGGGGTAGGAAGCAGGGAAGGGGCCATTGGCCGAGTTCGAAGATGGGTGTGGCCACTTTACACCCCTGGCACAATCGTGGCTGATTTTATGAACTGTACCTTGCTCTTTTTCTTTGTAATCTCATCATTAGGGCTGTCAAAGTTAACGCGGTACTAATACGTCAATGCAAATTCGTTTCAACGCCACAAATTTCTTTAACACATTAACGCAATTTGTGATTTGTAGGTTGTAGCGGGCTCAGTTTTAAAGCTAGAGTGAAGATACTGGCATCGTATGAAACCTAAGGAATCCATTGGTACCAACCAAGTCATATGTGAGCTTGTCGCGAAGCAGACTAAATAACGCCCCAAACTTACGCTAAATTTTGGCGAGGAAAAACTGACATGGCCATTTTCAAAGGGGGTCCCTCGAACTCTCACCTCACCCAAAATATTTGAATCGATTGACAGCCCTACTCATTATTAATTTACAATATTGTCCTTGTTATTTTTATGTCAATTAAGCAAATTGAATTGGATTGAATTGAACTGAGAGATCAATCAGTCTTTTATGTGAATGAATAGCTCACAGTTATGTAAGAATTGGACCCGTTTGTGTCATTTTTTGTAAAGTGCAGCTCAAATGTACTGAAAAACAATGAATGGCAGCAAGGTCTAGTTCAGCATGTATTGAAATGCGCTCTGATGATACTGTAAGAGTAAAGTTGATAAGGCAACGGTGGAAACTTTGTTCTCACCCATTAGTGGGTGACTAATTGACTTCTGAATTTACAGTGTTGAAAATCACCACTAATGGGATTTGTGTTCCCAGTGTGTTTTCAAGGCTTACTGTACAAATGAAACCTTTTCAGGCAGTAATGCACACTTAGCCCAGCACGTATCAGGGCAAACTGTTTGATAACTTGTGACAATAAAGTCAAAAATTCAATTCATAATAACCGTGCACAAATTAACAGAACTGAAAACACATTTAGTCATACGTTTTTGTGGTCAAAAATAATGTCAAAGTGTTTGTTTCTTATCAAATTTATTGTTCATAGTTTTTTTTATTATTAAAAAAGGAAGAAATTTGGGGAAATATCAGTTCTACTTCTCGGCCATCTAAAGAGTGTGTTGTGTAATCCGTGTGTGATTGACAGCAGCTGGCAGGAATATTTGGTGGGTCGTTCAACAGCAGATATGTACGCTGTAGCAGAGAAAATTACATTTAATTTCAGTCAGATTTAACACTACTAATGTGAGGAAATGAATTCAGTAATACACAAACACAGCAGCTGCTAGCCTGCCACAAGCACACGGCATCCCGCTAACTAACTGGAATAGCTACATGATGCTATTATTTTGAGGGAATAAACTGGGTTATCTGAGGACAGAAATCATCAATTATTAAGTAAAGTAGAGTAGATATTTATTCAACAGACCAATTTACTAATTCGTGCACATGTATTACTCATTTTACAAACACATTATTAACTTGTACGCACAAATGATCAAAATGTATACTTAAAAAAATACCTATATCACTAGGTAAGGTTGTGGGGGCTTTATACCATATACTACAATACATCCTAAAATATTTAGCTTAGCTATAGGTAAAAAAAAATAATGAGAGATGCTGTAAAAGAAAAGACTAGAAACTTTTATTTTGTCAATCAATAGCAGCCAGAATACCCCAGAATTGATTTTTTTTTTTTTTGTGGCCATGTTGGGAGTTGAGAACTGACTCCTTCATCAGTAATCTGAAAAATATTTTGGTTTTGAGTTGCTTAGGGTAAAAGTGTGAGCTGGTCTGCTGCTATATCAGTGCTGGAAAAACCTAAACTTTTCAGTATGTTGTTAGAATAAAGCTGGTCCCAATGCATCGTGTGCCTGTACTGTTTCAGCCTCAGTTCTGCAGCATGGTTTGTATTGTGCAGTGTAAAAGAATGTGATTTCTCCACCCTCTGTAGAATAAACAAATATATATCATGCTTGTTGTGGATTCAAATTGTAAAATATGTAGCTGTAAGTGTGTAAAAAAAAGTCGCCAACCTCATTAGCCTTAACGAGAGGTATGAGAGTCATAATAATGGTTATTTTTAATGAAGTATTTCATCATCTGGAGCGTAACCCCTTTAATCAAACAGTGCTTTACCATTCAGCATCCGAGATGCACGGAGGATGATCTTTTATTATTAGCTTACCACCTTCAGCGGTGCTCTGAGATGCTTTTGCATTAACAAGAAAGAGTAAATTGTTTCTCTAGTTTACACGTAAGCTACATAAATTGAACAAACGGGGGGAGTTTTTGTTCCAAAACAGCACACTGGCTATAAAGTGAGTCCTCATTGCCAGAAACCCCAACACCCGCAGTAATCATTGAATCACTGGTATTGATCGACACCTCTATTAACAGCCTGCAGGTATACTTTGGTCAGTTTGAGGTAAACGCACAGTAAAAAAAAAGCTTGATGCATATAAATGCATGAAAGTAGTTTGTTGCTCACAGCTGTTAAGCATTGTCCATCTCCTCTGGCTTTCCAGTTGTTGCCGGGAGACTACCTAAGCTTAACGCCATGACAGGAGTTAAGGTTGATTGATTGACGAACACAGACCCACACAACTGCTGGATAATGACCTCGGATTGGTTACTGTGCTGTGTGCTGTGCCGTGAATTCTGCAAAAAGCAATCCCTTGTGACAAATGATCAGACCGAAAAACTACTATTTATGCGCCTCCTTTTCCCACAATTCCATAAAACTATACTTTTTTTCCCCCCATTTTTTACATTTGGATGTACACATTACATCCCGTTTGACCTCGCTGACCCTCCCCCCCCCCACCCCGTCCGCCTTTCCTCTCTCCCTCCCTGCACATGCTTTTACACACATGAGTGGAATAGAAAGTGACATTTTCCAGCAAGCTTTGTTACCCATCAGTCATTGTTAGTGTGTGTCATGGAGAGAAAAACCCTCAGAGCGCTGAGGGAGCCCAAGCCGGAGTGGGGAACGGGGGCCTTTGAGCGTTGGGAGGGGGACAAAGGAGCAAGGCTGGATTGAACGTGTGCGACTGTGCGCACGCACACATCCACCTGACTTCGGCTGAAATTGGCAAATCACCGCCACCAATTAAAACGCAGAACAGCATGCTTTAAAGGGGAACTGTGCCAATTTTCAAAATTCATACATGTTATTCCTCTGGTCTAAGACAGTCCAAAAAATATTAGCAAATGTGAACAACTCTCTCCCAAATCCAAAAAGTAGAGTGCTAAAACTCAAACTTGTGATGTCATAGGGTATAAAGTGTGGAGCTGCTCCATAGACAATGAATAGGGAGAGATGTTAAAGATGACACTGAGAGCACCCAGGGGAATGATCTGAGTTTATGGGTACATTTTCTGTTTTACAACTGAGATCACTACAATAGAATAAAGCTCATTTGGGTATAAAAAAGAAAACAAACATTCTGTGGGTCCATAAAATCAGTCTCCCATTCATTGTCTCTGGAGCAGCTCCAGACTTTATACCCTATGACATCACCAGTTTGAGACTTACTTCTCTGGTTTCTGGCTTTGAGAGAGAGGAGCTCATGTTCACAAATACTGATTGAATTTAACTAGGCCATGGAAATAACATATTGGAATTCTTAATTTAGGTGCTGTTCCCCTTTAATCTTAAAGTATAAATGAGTCACATAGTCTATGTAAATACCAATAAACAAAGAATTTCCCTTTATACTAAAGACTTTTTCACAGTAAAGGTGAAGAATTTGCAGTGCAGAGGAGTTTGTGAGCTTGGTGTCAAACATTAATTTAATATAATGTCACGTAGACAGCTTGTTAATGTCTCGCTTTATTTATTTGTTTGCATCTTGCTTATGATTCACAGCTTCATTTTGTATATACAGTTCTAACTATAGCTCTCTTTTCTTATTGTTTGTTAGAGTCACAGCCCCCTCAGGCAATTAGCCAATGTCAGACGGTTAGCCAATTAATCTAAAGTATTGTACTTCCGTTAGCTTTATGTTAGTGTAACTAAAACAAAGATTTGATGTGCATAAATAAAAGCTACACTCGTCCATGCACTGTTTCAAGTGTGATAATCGGTGATGGGATGTCACAAGTTCAGCCTACATAATGGCAAGTCACTTTCTTACAACAACTTATTTATCCTTTTTTATTGGTATCCAATTCATATATTGTAGCCTATGATAAACTGTATTACTGTCCTTCTATAGGTTATATTGGCAAGGAAATAAGATTAGAGCGGTCTTGCATATATTATGCACATGTTTACTAGGGGTGGGAGAAAAAAATCGATTCACCTATGTATCGCAATTCTTTTTTTTATGATTCGAAATTGATATTTTAAAGCCAGAATCAATATATTTGCTTCATTTGAGTCTTTGCGAGCAGAACCCGGCAGATAAGGGTCGGCGCGGATACGACTTGCACCCTCACATTCTAAATCCAAAGCGGTAAACACTACACATACAGTAAAGTATGGAAACTTAAGCGTTTCACGCATTGCCAGGAAAAGCAGAGCTAGACATCATGGCTAAAGCTGCATGCTAACTCTGACATGGACAGGAAACGTTATCGTATTGCGGTAACGTGCGGTCAAGCCAGACGGCACTCGCATCTCCGTGGTCGAATCAACCGACGCTACAACTGTAGAGCACCCATATACTGACATTAATGTTAAATGCATTCAAACGGCCCCGATGGAGCTGACCATGGATGTATAAAGAGAACGATACTTGTAGAATCGCTATACTTAAAAATCGCAATACATATCGAATCGGCACCCAAGTATCGTGATAGTATCGAATCGGGAGATAGGTGTATCGTCCCAGCTCTAATGGTTGGTATGGCACATTTATAAGTTCAGCTTACAATACCAATCAAATCCATCAACGCTACAAGCCTTATGCATTTTAACCAGTACCAACTAGAGGTCGACCGATATGTTTTTTTTATGGCCGATGCCGATGCCGATTTTTTACAGAGTCAGAACAGCCGATGGCCGATATATGATGCCGATTTTTTTTTTGCCGATATGTTTGGCTGGTTTTCTTTTTTTCCTCCATCTGATCAAATATAACAGCTTAATAATAAGAAATAATACACAAAATGTCTCAACTTAAGTAAACATTTATTGAACAACACTTATGGTCTGTCTCTCCAATTTGCACTTTGTGTCTGCACTGCAGTGCATATTTTATTTTGTGCATGATGGTTAATAGTAGTAATAGTGCAGGGCTCAAAACCTTTTAAGCACCTTTCCAAAACTGTCCTAAAGCATGTTTTTTATTTATGTTTGTTGACAGACACTGTTACAAGCTATATGGCCATAATCTAAGTGATCGAAACATAATAATAACTTTGTTCACTCGTATTACACAGCCTGCTGCTCATATCTGCTGCGGACTACAAACAGGCCAGTGACGTCATAGAGGCTCTGTAGGACCCATAGACCGCAGACACGTTTAATGAGGAAGTGAACTTTTGGCTAAATGTTTCGACAAATTGCTCGTGTTTCCGCCCTCACACGCAAACTTGCACTTATGACAAGCATTGTCAGCATCAACTCTAGTAAAGTGTAATCACGCTTTATAAGTTTAGTTTTCTCCGTCATAGTTACGAAGAGCAGAAGCTCTGTGTGTGTCTGCGCTGCAGCAGCGTGTCTGTGAGAGCTGCTCCGCCCCGCACACAGCTGACGTCACCGACGGAGAGAAATTCTCCGTTACCAAAATCAGAATTGATAACGTCGGAGCATTTCATATCTAACCAATTAAATAAATAGGGCTTTGAAAGAGAAGAATTTAAGCCTACCGGTTTCTCCCGGCAGAATGGCAATTTGATTGACACACAAGGGGCGGTGTCACACGTGTTCCACAGCAACAACAACACTGGGCTGCCCGCAGATGTGCCTGCTTGATAATCGGCCTAATATGCTCAGGCATCGGCCGATGCCGATTATGAAAAAATGTCAAATAATCGGCCCGATTAATCGGCCGACCGATAAATCGGTCGACCTCTAGTACCAACTATCCATTGAGAATCACTGGCTCCCTGAAATGAATGCTTGAAATGAAGAGGTTTTATATAATAACGTCTAAATGCTTAATGATATGCCTGCTGCGTGCTCTGAATGTTGCAGCCCACAGTGTATGGCATTTTAAAAAATTTCACGAGACAAACCATATCTTGGTTCGCCTAATTAGTGATTACCACTAAATGGATGCATGTGGCCCTTTAATAAAGCGCAACAGCTCTCTGACCTCCCAGAGAACGCTTGGTTTTCTCGCCGCTTCGTTAGCATGAACAGCAGGCTTTTTTCCCCCCTCAAACAGTGGTAGGCTAATATTGCCAAGTAACCGTCAGCAAATATTGGCAGCTAGATTGCTCTGATAGCCTCTTGCTTGTTCGTTCTTTCTCGCTCGCCCCTTTTACAAATGTGTATAGGTGTGCTTACCAGATGAGGCAGAGGGGGAGAAATAAATTTAAGATTTGAGCATGCAGGGAAGGGAAGAGTCTTGTTTGCACAAATAACACAGAGGAGGAGGAGGAGGAGGAGGAGGAGGGAGGGGGAGGAGGAGGGAGGGGGATGAGGAAGGAGGAGGCTTTCGAAAAAAAAAAAACACGGCGTCTTTGGATTTGCACATTGTTATCACAGCGGTGACAGCGCTGTGACTGTGACACGGAGAAGACAATGCAAATCTTTACTTCTAAGCACACACATCCTTCAACTTTTTTTTTTTTTTTTTTCCTCCCCAAGCCCCACAAGCTAAATTTCCATCCAGCTACGTTTTGGTGGAGGGCTCCTATTATCGGAAAATTAATGAACACTGCTCAGCCAATCAGAATGGGCATATTCACCCAGGCCATGTTATAATGTAAAATATGTTCCACAATCAATGCATATGCACGCCGCAATAACTGTAATGAAAATGAAGATAATAGTTCGGTGTGGAATGAAGATGGTGTGAGATCGCTGCCGGACCAGATCCTATCATCATTACGACACCTGCTAGAGAGCGAGATTGAGGGAATGCAGGAGGAGATTTCAGAGAGACGGAGAGGAAAAGAGAAAGAAAAGATGAGAATGGGGGTGGGGAAAAAAAGGAGATCTACAGCATCGACATTATTGTTAAATACATACAATCACGAGGCAGAAAAATGCCCAAAGACCTGCTGGAGTGGCAGTACTTGACTCGCCACTCTTATACCCCTCCATCCCTCCAGAATTCACTTTCATAGCGGGTGTACTAGTGCATAAAGTCTTCCATGGCTGAGACCTGACAGCCTCAGATGCCAAAAAATCCATCTTCCAATGCAATTTAGCACAGAGGGAGCTGGGAAGATGGGGAAATTATACAGGACTCGAGTCAGAGTTTTAAGGTAGCGGTGGAGGCCCACAGACACATTTGAAATGATGACAGGTTGCAAGGATCTGACAAGTCAAAAGTTAGCGACTCCAAAATAAAATTTCAGTCACTTTCTTGAGACCCCTGTGACAAGGCGAGGTATTGAGGCGCTGTCGCGCTCTCTTCTCTTTGTTTCCACGCGCTCGAGATAACTAGCCGTCCGAGCAATTTTCCCACTGAAGCCTTCTCATTTCTCACCTCAGCCTCAGGAAAATGACAGAGATAAACTAATGCCAATTGTTGAGAATCGGCTCAGAGGAACGGAATCTCATTGTCGGTGCAGTAGGAGTGAATTACGAAAGAAGAAGCTGCACGAGTTTTATATGTGGATGCATCTTTCCCCAATAGCAACACCTTTTCACTATTCTGCACTTCTCAGGTGTTGTTCATGTCTCTCGTTTGAACACAATTAAAAAAGGTGTGATGTGAATAATACCCCATTGTACATTTACTTGAAGATACTTAAGGTTCTCTTACGGCAAATATTTGCCGTTACTGTAGCGGTGAAAGAGGTCATTCTAATGATTCTACTCTAAAGGTCAGTCTGGAAAATACTTTAGGAAAAAGACTATTAACCTTAACCTCACACCGCCTCTTCTCAGATTCATTACAATCTGAACACACAGACACCACTCAGTCTCTCCAGCGACAGCAGTATCTCCGGTGGAGGTTCTGCTTTACAGATAAACGTCCATAAATCTGGTCGGGAATTACAGAAAAAAAGGACCCAACAGAGAATTATACTTCCTGTTTGTGTTATCCGAAGCATAGCGGGAAATGTAGTGCTAAAGCTCAAAACACCCTTATCACAAATAGTAAAATGAAAAAGGAAAAAACAACAGGGGTGACAAAATTAGCTTTTTTTTTTTCATTTTGTACTATAGTGGGTTTTTTGGACATCACAAAGACAGCGAATGTTCCTTCAGCATGATTTTTATATCTCGAGACATTTCCTCTGCCCATTTATATCCAGGTGTTTGCTGTAATTTCCTTGCTGTGTTGAAAACCTGTGAACATCCCAAAGAAATACACCACATGCAGTTTCAAAATGTTTTTCATTAAAAAACTTTTCTAAACATGTTTAAAACCACGGACAATTTTGAAGCAGTAACTGTTCACCGTATTTACATAGAATTCTACCAAACAATAAGTTGTTACATATATCGTTGTATTTCCGCACAATTTAATTATAGCGAAACATGAAAGCCTGGCACATGGTAAATGCTACTTCCAATAACAATAGGTTTGGTGTGTCACATGACATGATGTCTCGTTGTTCGTACAGTTGTCTGTTATTAAATATAATGATATGCTTAAAAATAGCTTTAAAACAAAAGGATTCTTAGTATTAAGGGAGGAAACTTGGTTGTGTTCTGTCAGCTTTACTTCATTTCAAGGCAATACTATCAGCAATTTTTAGGTCTGTCAATCGATTAAAATATTTAATTGAGATTAATCCCATGATGGTCCATGATTACTCGCGTTTAATCGCAAATGAATCGCACATTTTTTTATCTGTTCAAAATGTACCTTAAAGGGAGATTTGTCAAGTATTTAATACTCTTATCAACATGGGAGTGGGCAAATATGGTTGCTTTCTGCAAATGTATGTATATATGTATTATTGGAAATCAATTAACAACACAAAACAATGACAAATATTGTCAAGTCATAACATGGCAAACTCTAGCCCAACAACAGCTGTCAGTGTGTCAGTGTGCTGACTTGACTATGATTTGCCCAAAACTACATGCGATTATCATAAAGTGGGCATGTCTGTAAAGGGGAGACTCGTGGGTACCCATAGAACCCATTGTCATTCACATACCTGGAGGTCAGAGGTCAAGGGACCCCTTTGAAAATGGCCATGCCGGTTTTTCCTCACCAAAATGTAGCGCAAGTTTGGAGCGTTATTTAACATAAGATAAGATGAGATAAGAAAAACGTTATTGTCTGTCACAGGTAACAGAAATTTGTCTTTAACAGGCTCAACAATAAATAAATAAAACACATATAAGACATTGCCAAAACAGAGATACACACTTGCCCATAGGGCACGATATACAATCATAACTGACAAGAACAGTGTGAAAATAGACTGAAGTTAAGTATGTTGCCTATATTAAACTGTTCAAGGTGATGATGGCAGTGGGAATGAAAGATTTTATTTATATATGTTTCCGGGCCTTAGGGACTCTGTAGCCGCGACCTGATGGAAGTAACTGAAAGGATTGGTGAAGGGGGCTGGGTGGGGTCCTGTGTGATGGCCAGTGGCTTTCCTGATTACTGACCTGGTGTAAAGCTCTGTCAGGGGGGTTTGGGGAGAGCCGATTATTTTGCCAGACTGCGTTATTATCCGGGCGAGTTTTGTTTTGTGTTTGGCGGTGGGGGCATTGTAACCTCCTTTGCGACAAGCTACTATGACATAGTTGGTACCAATGGATTCCTTTGGTTTCCTCGTTTTATATGACACCAGTATCTTCTCTCTATCTTAAAAACTGAGCCCGCTACAACCTCCGAAAGATCGATTGCGTCAATGCATTAAAAAAAATAATCTTAATTTTAAGCATTCAATTTGAAATATTTCTAAAAATGTAAATTTTACCTTATGTCTAATTTATCAAGCTCCTCATCGCATACCTTTGTATCTCCTCTTCAGCAGACAGTGAGATACGTATCATTAAAATGTGCCCTAAGAATCCTGGCGAAATGTCTCCACATAAGTAATCGTTGTTTGATGTGAGGAAGATATTTTAAATATTTACCCCTGTGAAAAGTTGTGAAGAGGTCTCTTCATTAATTTAAAGTCTCGATGCTAAAAATACCAGTAGTTGAATACATTTTGGAAATTAAACTGTTTATTTCCCTTCTGAAGTTACCAACAATTGGGTTCATTTCAGACAACAACTTAACCGGGTTTGAGTCACGGCAATTACTGCGCATCAGAGGCAGAAAAACACATCACTTTACATAGCGGCGATAATTATTAACAACACAATTGGACTGGAAATATCAATGCTACAGCGTGGTGGTAAATACGTTACACTTAACCGCTGAAAACAAATTGATTACCCTCATCGGCGCGCACTTCGATGGCTCTTCACTTGAACACAAAATGCTTTCCTTCTGGGGCTCGACGCAGTATCTGTGAGAAAAGCCGAGTGTGATGTGGGCAGAGTGCTCGTGTCCCTCAGAGGAACGCGTGGCCCGACTGGCAGATGCCAAAATGCCAAAGGCTTGATTGACAGTCTTGTGTTAAACTGCGTGTTTGAACTCATTAGCACATTAAGGCCTCGCTGCACGGAGAACCCCCAGTCATTGTGTATTAATGTTGTACTCTTGATTCTTTCGACTTGTCACTCAACGCAGCATCCTCGTGGGAAATGTAATGGCATTTTCTGAAAAGCCTTCGTAAAAGATTGTTATCAATTGACACTTGTATATCAGACATTTCATTTATTTGCTCAAAAGAACAGGTTTTATACTCTACGTGCGTTTTTTCCGTACGTGCCGTTCGTGCATAAAGTGGTGCCCGTTTCCCAGATTAGACACATGCACACACAAAGCACATCAGTCAAAAGTCAGCACGGGCTCTTTCTTCACAACAGCTGTAATTCCAGTCTCAATCATAGCACAGCGCTGAGAGCGCAACATCAGTCAAGTCCGCCCACTCCCATTCTCACATCTGTCACATCAAACAATCATGTTGAACTTTAGGGTTCAAAAAATCTTTCAAGCTTCGCTACAAAAAAAAAAGAAAAAAAAGGGGGTATGGGTACACGTAAACATGTGTTTGTGTCAGGCTTGTATTTGCTGACAAAAGGTTAGTTCCGGGACAGAAGTGCAAAAATACACTGATACATCCTGATGTGCAGACGGTAATACCTTGTTACAGCGCAGGTTACAAAAAGGGTTTTGCTTTTTCCAAAGACGAGTGCTCGCATTTTCCTTTTTAAGTTGCGACTGTCACCCTAATGCATCTTTCATAAAAGTGATTGACGTATGGTGTTATCATCCTCAGTGGCATTCTAAAGAGGGCTAGTGGCAGCCTCAATGCACTCTTCATTTTTAACTAATAGGGACAGCACATGGCTGGAAGCTGTCGCCTTGTTGCTCCCTGTTTGACACTGATGCATTTCTATCCCAAGTGAAAGTGCTCGGTCAATAGCTGGCCTCGGTATATACGTACTGTGCATACGGTAGCGTTTTTTCCCTTTGAGTTTCTTTGAGATAATGAGCTCCGTGTCATAATGCGCAGCACGCATTCGTAGTTTTCTGTCGCGCAATTACAAAATAAGACCTCGTCCTCGTACTTTTTTTTTTTTGTGCAATATGAAATATTCTCATGTCGACGATAGTCCCGAGGAGGATGCTCAGGCAATTTAGTCCGCTGAGTGACAAGAAAATGCCCTTTAGCGTAATGAGACTTTGACAATTAAATTCCACTCTGACACACTTTTCCAACCAGGTTATAAATAATTAATTTGAAGAAGTAAGCAGTCAAGAGAATGTCACGTCTCATTTGGTTGCGCTGAGCGACAATGACGAGCCTGAAACATGCGGCTTACGGGGGTATTATTGGAAGGTTGTTGTACATATCCTGTTTCGCAGTGATACTAGATGTGTAGGTGAGAGAAGTGATGTTCAAAGCAGGGGGTTTTATTTTGTTAATTCTCTTAGCTCGCATTAAGCGTTTCTTAAATGTTTCAAGTGCGCTCTCACTTTTTGAGATTCTAAATCAATGAGAATGAGTCAGTAGCTATAGTAGTGGAGATACGTCATGTCTGATTGATTAAAGGGGCAGTAGGCAGTATATTTTTGGCATCATTTTGGCAAAGATTCCATAATAACCTTTCAGCATATTGTAATTCAAGTGTTCTGAGAGATAACTAGACTTCTGCACCTCATCATGGCTCTGTTTTCAGTCTTTGAAAAATCTAGCCTGTGACGGGAGAGAGCATTTCTATTGGCTGTGCTCCGGCTGGTGGGCGGTGCTTGGTGTTTCCTCAACTGTTCTCAACATGGCTGCCGGGTCACAAACTTTCTCATTTTACAGCTAAGCAGTTCACTAAAACATGTTTCTGAAAACATTTAATGCAAGAAACAGGCATTACAGTAACAGAATATTGATTCTTATTTGATCAGCGCTGCCTAGTTTGACCGTTTGATCGGAGTTAACGAGTGATTGACAGCTGCTCAGAGACGGCAGGCTCCAGCTCGGCTCTGATTGGTTGTTTTCCTCCGGTCTGTGAAATCTTGCAGATGCCATTAGGAGCACCGGAGGATACAGAGGCACATTACCTGTCTCATGCACTACTGTCAGGATATACGTTTAGAAATATAGACGTTTTATAAAAATAACTTTTTTTAATCATATTAGCTCCGTTTCTAGACACTGCAGCTTTAAATGTAGACCAATTAGTTATGACTTTAGTGTTGAGGGAACAGTGTGTAATATTTCGGGAAATCTATTATCAGAAATGGAATATAATATTCATAACTATGCTGTCATTAGTGTATAATCACCTGAAACTAAGAATCATTGTGTTTTCGTTAGCTTAGAATGAGCCCTTCATATCTACACAGGGAGCGGGTCCTCTTCACGGACTCCGCCATGTTGCTCCTCCATGTTTCTACAGTAGCCATGCAACCCAAACACTGGCTCTAGAGACAGCCTTTCCCATTTTTATGTTACCTGAAGGCCACCGTAGATCTCCAACACGCTTGTGAAACTGCGGTAACGTGAGTCTCAGAATGCATAGTTTTGCACTTGGCGTCTTGGAAAGGGAGGAGTGAGCAGAGGGGTACTCAGTTGGTTGCAATCTGCAACCACACCACTAGATGTCGCCAGATCCTACACACGGTACCTTTAAAAACACATTTTCGACATATTTATTACTATTCTTCATTCTGTGCCATTTTGTTCTCCAAAGTGACATCTGAGCTCAAATGAGGAAAAAAAAAAAACATTATCAACTGAAATTGCGAGAATGAATATATATACTCTCGTCTTACGAGGCTTGACATTCAAAGTTGTTGACACGCAATCAAAAGCATATCGGATGCAAATGACTTTCACAGTGAATTTTCTCAGAACAACTCCAACAATCATTCTTTGAAACAATCTCTTTCACCAAAGATCTTGGCAGTAATACTGAATGTATTGAGCCTTCAACATAGATGAACATCCGTCTAACCCCCCCCCACTCCCCCCCATTCAAACTCACTGTATGATGCAAGTCAATGCAAGTCAATATTTTACGGGATTTCACTGAAATTGCCACGCATGTCTTTCAGGGTCAACATGCTCCGAAAATCCTGAGCTTTCCCTGCCTGCGTTGAAACGGCAGATTCTCCCTCCCGACCCCTGCAATTTTGCGATGGAAATGTATTCCTCTTTCAGGCTGACATGGAGTATCGTACAGGTCATATCAGTCTTTTGATCCAGCAGCCATTAATAATCATGGGGCATGAAAAAAACTAGACTTGCATATAGTCAGTCCCATTAATAAATGATAGCTCTGATCCAATTAAAAGGCCTTGCAAAAGGAGGGTTTTCTCAGGGTGTCCTCACAGAACAATTTTTTGAAGACACGCAGGCCTGTAAATAATCAAGCCCGGGGCGATCCCGCCCTCGGTACCCAGGAGATGCAGGCTGTGTCAACAGCGTGGCACTGTGCTGTCACCACATATCACTCCTGAGCCTTCTCACAGCCCTCAGTCGTGTGAAAACCTCACTGCCCTTATCTTTCCCCCCCCCCCCCTTACCACTCCGCCACGTTAGCCGTAGAGCATACAAACCGGAGCAGCCAACTATTCAGGCTTTATTTTTATTTATTTATTTTTAAACACCATGTTTGCCTGCTCCATTTGGCTTCCTTTCTGTGGTGTTTTGAGCTGTGCAAACAGCAACACAGAGGTTTGAATTGGCGGACATATCGCCACGAATACAAGCAGAGATATTGTAGAACTTAGCAACTTGTTCCCCCTCTCTATTACCATTAATCCCCTCCAAATTTTAAAAATAAAATGTTTAATACTGTAATCAGTCACTCGCGAATAAATTACATTGTTCTGACTGCGTCTAAGCCACTATTCCTGCTCATATCCTTAAGAGCTTTAACTAGAATATAAGCTCGTCACTGTTCTTGCATCATCATAAAAGACTTTTTTCCTCATGCCGTGTTTTAGAATTTAATTAGTGCGTCAGACTCCTCTTAGCTAACAAATATTGTCAACCGCTGAATCTGTTCGCTGGAAATGTGTGATTAACGTCATTGTGGCTGTTGCAGGTGACGCTTTTGTTTGGCTGCGGCGCACGCACACTGACTGTCCCTTTAAAAAAAAAGGAAATGCACGGAGATATGAGGCCTTGGATGAAAATTCATGTGACTCGCCGTCATTAGTGGAACGGACACGCTCATCCAGGTTGGCGTTTAGCTTTGCGCCCGAGGCTTGATGATGCCCTAAAATACGAGCCGTATAGTGTAGTGTGTGTAGGGCAGGCTGTGACCTTCTTATACAGAAGCGTCGCTACTCCAGAACAATATGACGGAACACGGAAACAAAATGATCTTAATTAGGAAGGGAGCTCATACTGTCTGACACCAGCCGAGTCACCAGTCTACCAGTCCGCTCGCCGGCACCTTATTATCATGTAATGACTTCCATTGAATTAAACATGTCAGCCTGGCTTTAAATGCAGAATGAGACACAATGTGTATAATAGAGTGGTTGGTGACACTGCATCCGGGCTGAAGCTGGGATTGAAAATGATTAGATGTGAGCAGTTTTGTTTTATAATGCACATACAATTGCATATATTTAAACCATGGCCACATCATTAGGATTTCGCACTTACCAAACCATGAAAATCTATATTTTGAGCTGGGAAGGGCTACAGTACCACTCAGGCAATCAATTTGACATTGGCATTACTGCTAAGAGGGTCCTTGACTTGTCAAATGAATATACAGTAGAAGAAGTTTTTCATTTCTATAATGTGCCACAAGCTGCTGAGCAAACCCTCCGAGGTAAAACAATGAGATTGTTTTTGCAAAGTTAATCAGTTTGTTGCATTGACACGTGGAGGACCTTAAAGTTAAAGAGGACCTATCATGCTTATTTTCAGGTGCATACTTATATTTTGGGTTTCTACTAGTGTTTACATGCTTTTTATGTTCCAAAAACGATTTTTTTTTTTTCACCATCTGTCTGAAACACTCTGTTTGAGCCCCTGCCCCTGATTGGTCAGCTGGTCGACTGCTGTGATTGGTCAACCGAACCAAACTCTTTGGACTCCTCTCCAGCTCCGCTCTCACTAGCTCTGTTCGAGGGCGTAGCAAACTACCCGTTAAGCAAATGTGTTACTTGGTGACATCACCACGTTACCAAAGAAAAGGCGGGACTTATCAAGGCGTTTCAGGCAGTTCAGGAGCAGTGTCTATGTGGGGGATAGTTAACTCCCTTTGGTGCGGACTTTGGGCTTTGTAACTTTGCAGACCTTTTACATGTGCTGTACATGCACAAAAAACTATACATTGATACCCTTTAGATATACATTTCATCTGCACTAACCCTATAATGACATTGGTTTCAAGGTTATATAATAAAAGGTAAATAACTGAAGATTTTCGACGGCATCGACTTCATGACTTTCATGCCTCTGTTGCATTTTAATCAGTGTTGGATGACAAGAATGTGAGCACTGTGAATTCCATGTTTTTATGGATGAACACATTGAACCCTGAACAAAACTGCCCACCAGGGTTTGGGTTAATTAAAGCTTATAATCCACCTAAAAAAATTCAGCTCTAAATCATTAAAATGACCTCCACATTTACCAGCTGCAACATTAAAGTGATGAACACATTTATGCATCAATAATTAGAATACAATAATATATATTATTCTGCATAATGAGTACTTTTACTTTTGGTACTTTAAGTATATATTGATGCTAATACTTATGAACTTTTACTTGTGTAGCCTAACATTTTGAATGCAGGACTTTTACTTGTAGCTAGCATTTTACACTGTAGTATTACTAGACAGAAAACGTAATGTGTGTGAATATGCGATAGTGTTTGTTACAGAACCGTCTGTCGGGGCTACACTCAAAACATTCAGGGCTGTAGCTCTGACAAAATGACCCGGCAACGCCAACTAAGAAGAGTGTATGTGACTGAAATGGATCGGATTGGATTATACTTTTTACCGATCCAGTAATTTTGGCCAGTATCGGACCGATACCGATACTGAATATCGGAAAGGCGCATCCCCATCATATTCACGCTGATTTGATTAAGGTGAAAGTGAGTTTACCAACAACAAGTAAGTTATTTTTTTTCTCTCCACATCCTACAAGTGTGAACTCATTGCTATTCATGTGATAGTATACCTGATTACAAGTACACACAGTTGCATGTCTCCAGCACAATTAAGATGCTTGCTCTTGATGACTTATTTGCCCCATATAATAATTGACATATCCCTAAAGTGCAAGCAAGGCATTAACTCTGGGAGGGGGGAAACAGACGTGAATGCTATGTATTTATTGATGAAATAATCATCAAGCTGCAGTTCATTAGACCCCTACTTTATGTTTCGGTTTTAATTATTGGCCCTGGAAGATGGAACATGACAGGATCTTTAATCACCTGAGACAGAGGCTTGCTTCAAAAAGGACACCTTGCTGACACGCTGAGCGGGGAATGTGTCTGCAATGCAGATTCACTGATCTCTATGAGTACATGTGTCACATCACCTTGATAATTAACAAAGGGATGTGTCAATTACCACTGGGCAATCAGGAAAGCCGTGGCAGCAGGTGGGTTTGAAGGCTTGGGGGGGGGGGGGAATTTCAGTCTCGGTTCAGGCATCGCTGCTGCCAATCAAAGGTGTACTCACCTCTCTTATATGGGCGGGGGGAGACCACCGGCACCGGCAGCATTCCCACAGCAAATATTCAAAGAAGGGCAAATTGGACTCAGCTCAGTGGAGCAAGGAGGGCACGGAGAGAGAAGCCTTCTACTGCCTTGTTGCGCACATGCGTACTGCCTGTCTTCTGTTCCCACAGAGATACTGTGCATTTCAGCATCATATGACTCACCTAAGACCAGAGGTAGACGACAAGACTGATAAATCTCAACCGTTTTTTGAAATGCGTCGCGTCACGCGCGATGATAGATTTCACAGAGAATCACGGGCGGAGATTTGTTTTTGTCTTAAATATTCTCGCAAACCAGAAAATGAGCTGTTTCTGCAGTCTGTACTTGCCACTGATGATCCTGCTGTGACTGTTGATCTAGCAGGAATGCGGATGATCCAACATGAGCAGATATTAGTATGCAGTGCACTTCAAAAATAAATGGAGGAAGGGAATTTGGGCAAAGCTTTGGCTGAAGAGACTCAGTTCAAATGGGCACTTTGAATGCAGGAATGCAGGCAGAGGAATGGCGGCTAATTGTGCTGCAGTTAAAGTAGCAGTTTATTAGTTTTAGGGGAAGGGGTTCTCCCTTTTAATGTAATCAATGATTAGAATTGTGACTTTACATTTCTGGGTCACTTCATTCTAATCTGGGCTCTCATTTGCTGTTGGCAGTCCTCGCTGAAATAAATCTTTCCTCCACAATACACCACTTTGTGGGCTGCAAAGCTTGTGACCAAGGCTCTGATTGAACAGAACTGCACAGTGAATCACGCTGTGGAATTCTACGTGTTTCATGCATGATATGCACTCTGTATGCTTGGCTACCTTCGGAACTCACACAGTCAATCAGGAGTCTTTTCCCGTGCCGTACTGCAACAACCCCACCCTGCATGCAATTTTCACCCAGCAACCCGAAAGTGCAACAAAACATTGAGACATTTACCTCCAGCCAAGGATGACCTCATGTCTGGTTTAAAAAAATCTGTATGATCTGTGCATGTCGGGTGCCTCGCTAATGCCTCGTTCTCACTAGGGATGTCACGTTAATGTTAATAAACTTGTGACAACACCGGCGTTACCGATTACCGATCGCCTCATTAGCGTTATGTTTCCCTTATAGCATTGGGTTTAAATCTGAAATATTGCTAAATAGGCGCTTTTGCTTTTCGAGTTGACACCAAATCCTCCGCCATGGTCTCGTTTGTCAACTCTATAATCCCGTGTGTGTGAAATCTGACTCCTGACACTTTCACTTTCAATTTGTAGCATCCGTCGTCTGACTATGTGTTGATAGCGTGGCGCTGATACGCAAAAATTAACAAAATGAGGCTTATTTCTATATAAAAAAAGCAAAACTGCAATGGGGCGGTGGGCAAGTAATGTAATCGGTGTATGCCCAAAAACCGTGTAACACCGGTAACACCGACTACCGCGGAAAGGCTAGTTCAAACTACATGATTTTTTGCCCTGATTTTACGCTCCCCAACAGTTTTTTAAAGCTTCCGGATCTCCGATCTACATAGGGGAAATAGTGAAGACTTGAGGCTATTATACGAACACATGGACAACATCAACAAGCACGACTAGGCCCGTGTCCCCAGACCTCATCTGGGATTCCTCCCGGTGAAAGTTCTTGTAGCGTGTCTGTCGCCGGTCAGTCATGTAGTGTAAAAACCACAACCACTTAAAGACTCCAGATAAGCAAGTTGTGTAGTGTGAACAGCACAGCGATATATGATGACTTTGAAAGTCGTGTAGTGTGAACTTGAAGTAGCTGCGGGTTACAGAGGGCAGCTATTAGGCATTATGTATCTCTCTACCAGCCTACATGTATCACTATGGCGCCAGTAAATTAGAGTAGTAGCGTTGTTACGTCACAGTCTTCAAACTGCAGTTTGAACAGTGAGGGACCCTTTAGCCTCTTCCCATGTCTATGCTAAGCTCTGTGGTTGTTGAGTTGTTGAGGCATTTGCTCTATATGATGCAGTGCGGTTGAGGGGGAGCCTGTGTGAAATAGAACTTACAGTTGCAGCACAACATTTTGTGAAAGGCTGATGATTCTGTCACATCTGTTGGACACCAGCTAAAACCCAGTAAATGTTTTGCATTTATCACCTTAAGTGACATTGCGTGTATCATTACGATTTCTACTTTGTGTAGTTATTAACAAATGTCCGGAATAAGAAGAAGCTTCAATCGGCATACGAGGAAGGCAGCATTACTCAGGTTTAGTGTAAAACTGCTTCACTTGAGAAACGGTGCCATTTAACCAATTAAGTGAACATCATGTCTGGTTAGATTCCTATCAAAGCAATGTCATCATTTTATAATAAAACAAGGTTGAGAGAGTGAATGAAGTTGACAGGTTTGGTTCCTTCACTTGTTGGTCAGATACTCTGAAATGTCATTAATTAGCTACGTTGTCACACATTCAGCGTGGAAAACACTAAACACGCACGTCATGACGAGGATTATGATTCATAGTTTTGCAGATCTACACATTTTCTGAATGTATTTGTATTAAAAATAAGTGGGTGGCTATGTAAGATGGATCCAGCACTTACTGGTTGATTGAAAAGTGAATAATTTCCTAAGCTGCAGAATGTATTATGCAGTCTATATACAGCACAGCCTACATGTTAACTAATAAATATATAATATATATTGATAGGTGACATCTTCATTTAGCTCGAGAGGATGCTAATGAATACTTGAGAGGAATCATTTCCGATATTTCTCACTTACACACTATTTAAAATGTTGACATTTTCAGCCGTATATTTTGGTGTTTATATTCTATTTTACCTTCCAGTCCCTTTTATACCAAAATGACTTATTTTTCCACAGGGACTGTTAAAGTCCTGTCTCCCTTTTTCTTTCTTTCTCTTTCTTTCAAACAATGTTCAGTATTATTAGTTTACTGCCATGGATTTTTATGCTGGCTCTGACGATAGATCATTTTTATGAGTGGGCTCTTAACAAACTCTTGATGACAACCGAGCAGTTAATTTACAGTAGCTATGCAAGCACATAGACTGGCAAGATAAAGCTATATAAATGGTCAGAGGCTATTACATACATAAAGTGAGCCTGTTGTGGACATGATTCTCATTCATCATTCCCTTTTTTTTCCATGAAGAATGAATGAGAAAATAGGCACGTATCTGAATGACAAAAACAAAACAAAAAAGTCACCAAATCATCATCAAATAACTGAGATCATTGAATGAATTAAAAACCCAGAGAAATGTTGTGCTATCATGTATGAAATATTTCCGTTCAGAAAGCTGCGGAAACCGTGCGGAAAACGGAGCGTCCACAGCCGGTGTGGCCCAAAAGCGAAAGTTCGACTGGAAAGAAGGGCTGCACGATTTGGAAAAAATATCTAATTGTCTAATTATTTTGACTGATATTGCAATTGCTATATAATTTGCGATATTAGAGGGTATAATCATTTTTACATCATCATTCTCAATATCTTTGAAAAACATATCAAAATGACTATGGTGTGATTTTTGTGGGGATCTGTACCAAACAAAGATGTTTTCTTAAGTCTGTAGAATATGATTTGTATGCCAAGACATATCTGCAGCACAATATTTAATTTAATACCCGATCCAGCAATTAGAGTCAGTAGCGGCCCGATATCCGATCTGGTATCGGTGCATCCCCGGAAAATGTTCTCACCGTAACATCCCTAGTGACTAGCTGTACTTTCTCAGTGTTCCGGATATATAAACAGAATGAAATATAAGGGTGAATTCAGTACGATGTTGCATTAGTGATAGGATCTAACAGGTCAAGTATTTAATCAAGACAGCTGACAGGAAGGGGCTGTATGTGTTGGGTGGATAAATATGTTAAGTTATTTGAGCCAACTACGACCTTTATTGCATCACGTATTGTCTGACACCTGTCTGCATTTTGAGTGGAGGCAGCTTATCTGATTACCATCTGTGTGGGAGGACATCTGTCCGTGATGAACCTCCATGGCATATTTTTTCAAATTCGGTCAAGATCTGAGAGAGAAAAAAAATAGAAGAAGCGCTGGCAAAACAGCCCACTTGGCATACCAACGGGCTACTTTATTGATCGCGCACACTTGTTGATCAGGTACACGTCTACAGTATGTGCAGAAACATCATGTTCAGTCTTACGAACGTCATTTACATCAATTTGAATCGAGTCACTCTCCCGAGTGTTTCTTTCCATTCTTCTGTAACACTCCAGTGTGAGCTGTCCAGTAAAGTAGAAAAGCCGTGGACTCAACTCGAGCATTTAATGTCACAAATCATAAATCTTTCACTGTAATTCAAAACAAAATCCAGCTCTGAGATACATTACCCAGAGTCCCCGGCCGAAGGCCTGGCTGCTTCAGAAGTGCAAAGCTGTATCTTTGAGGAGGACGCAGCCTCCTGTACTCATTCTGCTTCAGGGGACAACAGTGAGCTGATGCAGCTCCCCATCTGAAGTGACAATCGTGACAGAATAAAAGTAATGGCAGCCCTAAACAGTGGGCAATGGATGTGACAAACATTTAGATGCTATCTCCCAGTTACAGTGAATAACCGCGCCGCCACTCCTACCGCACCAGCGTAGCCACTGGCAACACCAGCCAGACATGTAATCCCTTCGGACAAGAGAGCACCTCATCAAGCACAGGCCCAAATCAAAGTAATTGACAAAAGCGGGGGAATAATGAATAGACCACGAGCGGATAACCAAGCGTTTTTATCGGAATAAAGGCTTTAGCTGCGCGTGCTGTGCTGTGCTGTCTAACTCAACAACAATGGAGGCAGTGATTTGGGAAGTTAACATGGCCAGAAACGTAAAAAAAAAAAAAAAATTCAAATGTGTTTATCCATTCATATTTATCAGAGAAAATATCTGTTGAATGAAGTTATATGTGTTCAAATAAAAAATATATATTAAATCCTATATTTCTATTACAGTGTTATCTTTTTCATACACAGTAGTCTTGATAAATGTAAACAATCGAGCATATGTGTCGGGCTAAAAATGACTTTACTACTTTACTTTTAGTCCGCTTGTTACCCTCATTGTACCGAGCAGTTGTAAGGCACAGTAAGCCAGACAATATATCCTCATCTCATTTATGTCCCCTCTGGGTCACACTCAGTATCCGGGCAAAGACTTCTTCACACACACAGCCTATTTACAGATGCAATTTTATCCCCGCTGCTGCAGAGATAATTCTACGTTGCTTGCTTGATCGTGTTTTCATATCCATTTTCATGTCCGCCTGTGTCACACCCCCCCCCGACACTACCCCCCCACTCCCACTCCCACTCCCACCCCTTCTATGTCTGTCAGCAAGGCTGAAACACAATTTTAATGAGGTCAAAAAGTGCATAGCGTAGAAGGGGATTCGGAGGGTCCTACCCTGGAGACATTTTGGCCATTTAAAACCAATTTCCTGCAATTTTACAATAGATTTGCATATTTCATGTCCGTCACAACCTGCAAAATTGACTCATTGTGCGAAAAGATCCAATCATCACGGCGGCCCGGTGGCTCGGTAATTGGGGTGCCATTTGTTCCTTGAAATTCTTAAATTCTTTTTGGCACCTCTCTGAGAGTTCGTGTGGAATACTTTTTTATAGTACTTAGAGAAATTGCGGGATGCCCTCTTGACATGCAGATATCGACCTATTCTCAATCCCAGTTTGTACAAAAAAAAAAGCGTGTGCTCATGCTGAACACCGGGCTTTACAGTAGAATGAGTCAGCTCTCTGTTTTTGGTTTTTAATCAACAAATCAGACAAAACAATTCATATTGAAAATATTTGTAAAATGTTCGTTGTCAATGTTTGTCAGGCTTTTATTACAATTATACACACTTGTAGCAATGAAAGCATGATAAAGGACGGGTTAAATCAATAACCATCTCCTTTTACTGCCGTCTTTAGTCAGCAGTAATGTATGACATCATTCCCATGCTCATGCATCCGGCATTGCGGTAAAGCCCAAAACATTGCTCGTTAAAGCAGTACTCTCCCCGCTCATGAAAAGATTCCTTTACAGCACCAACAGTGGTGGAAACACTCCACAGGGAACCTTAAACGGAAAGTCACTCTGGCACTTGCCTTCAATCGTGATCCAGTTAAGCCAAGAGACGAGCCAATAAAAGGAGGTCCCACTAAGTACAGTCCATAAAATAAAAATCGAATTAAAGCTAGAATTTTCACAACCGTGGCTTAAAAATACCTATCCAATTCTTTAGGGATACCCTGCAATATTTAGATTGAAATATATTTGCTTCTGGTTAATTTAGTTTCGCGAATGATTTCACAATGTAGTCAAAGGGTGACAAAAACTACTCTCACATTAACGCAACTTGCGATTTTTAGGTTGTAGCGGGCTCAGTTTTAAAGCTAGAGTGAAGATACTGGCATCATATTAAACTGGAAAACCTGAGGAATCCATTTATACCAACTATCGCACTATACTAGCTTGTCGTGAAGGAGGCTAAATAACGCTCCAAACGTCTTTTATTTTGGCGAGGAAAAACTGGCATGGCCATTTTCAAAGGGGTCCCATGACCTCTGACCTCAAGATATGTGAATGAAAATGGGTTCTGTGGGTAACCACGAGTTTCCCCTTTACAGACATGCCCACTTTATGATAATCACATGCAGTTTTGGGGCAAGTCATAGTCAAGTCAGCACACTGACACACTGACAGCTGTTGTTGCCTCTTGGGCTTGAGTTTGCCATGTTATGATGTTATGACAATATTTGTCATTGTCTTGTGTTGTTAATTGATGTCCAATAATAAATATATATATATACATTTGTATAAAGCAAGCATATTAGTCCACTCCCATGTTGATAAGTGTATTAAATACTTAAAGACAAATCTCCCTTAAAGGTATACTTTGAACAGATATAAATGTGTGACTAATCGTGATTAACTATGGACAATCATGCGATTAATTGCGATTAAATATTTTAATCGATTGACAGCCCTAAATAAAACACAATTCTATCAATTATATTCTGTTCCATATAATCCATAAGTCTAAATGTTTTTACAATATGTGCATATTTGGCATGCAAAATGGTCGTGGGACCTGAATGACACCCTGAAGGTTGCACCTTTACTTGGAAAGTGGAAAGATGACAGAAAATAAAGTAACCTTGAAAGAGATATCCAAGTTTCCACTGTCAGCAAATGTAGAGATCAGAGGGGTTGAGGAGTCTCACTTGTTTCTCTGCCTTCAGTGTGGCTTTCATGCGATGTTTCACCTCATTACTGTAAATGTCCTCTAACAACGCCAGCAATCAACCCATATCTGTCTCTGTGCACGCACTGGTGCGGTAAGTTTGATACATTTCCCTTTTGCAAAAAGCTCATGTGATACATTTGCCTCATCTGCCCCAGTTTCAGAAGTATCACTTGATGGACTCAAATCGACGAGAGAGAGAGAGAGGAGCAGAACAAACAAAACAACGATTTTGAAGTCAGCTCCGATTTATTTTTTAAAGTGTACTTTAGAGAGCAAAATGAGTTAAACCTGTTTACATCAAATGTACAGTACAAGTGGTTGTCCTTCAGAAAAGGACATGTTTACTCATTTTCCAGATTCCAGTCACTGGTGCCTCAGTCATGACATTTGCAGCCTAATGGCTTCACCAACATTTAGGGAGGCACCGATCCGACTTTTCCAGTCCCGATAGCGATAGCGATACCCGGGCTTTGGGTATACCAACATCAAGGTAAGGCAACATCTGGCTTGGCTTAAACATTGCTTTCTTAACTTTGTAAAACAAAATATAACCAATAAATACATAGATATAAATGTATTTAATTGTTCTGTATTATTAAAATAATAAATTGTGCATCAGCAACTTGGTAAAAAATCTCCAAAATTATCAGGAATTACAATTCAAGCGTAAACCTTTTTAATACAGCAACAAATTGGTCAAAACTTAAACAGGAATTAAAATTTCAGTATCAAATTTAATTGAATAAATCGGCCCCATTGTCACCGATATCTGATCCAGCTATTTGAGTCAGTATCGGCCCGATATCCGATCTGGTATCGGTGCATCCCTACCAACATTACCAATAGGGATGTCACAATACCAGAAATGTAGTCGTCGACACCAATACCAGTGAAATTCCACGATTCTCAACACCCAATTCGGTACCACAGTAAAAAACAAAATCGAAGCCAAAAATCCCATGTTCTTCAACATACACTCCATTATCACCGTTTGATAATGACAAACTGATCATTTAATTGCATCAAGAAGCATGTAATTAAACAAAGACAGACATTTAAATGTATACATCATTTAAAATATGTTCATCTAACAGGTTGAATGAGTGCCACCATATGTAGTAAAAATCTGAAATCATGATGGTGGAAATAGGGCACCTCATCAATATTGTGAAGTCTAATTTTGTTCCCATATTATGATATTAATTCCAAAGTGGACAGATGGCACCATTTGCATGTCTACCAGCACTCTTAGGGATCAAGCAACAATTTTGCACTTCACTGCAACTGTCTCATAAGAAGGTCATCCATTAAGTTATGCGAAGCTTTAAAAGCCTTTTCATGTATTATGAAATTAAATTCGAAAAGGGGGTAGCATGTGTGCCTCATTCTTCACCGAACTAGCTGAAAGCTGAATTACCACATTTGGTTGTTTTAACACTGAAAAAGAAACAATTATTATAATACAACCATTAACGTAGTCGGCCTTAAAATGGAGCTTTATTCCAGTGATGATACACTCGGCTTGCGAGCTTGACACGGGAATAGAAAACACCAGAATGACCTTGAGAAAGACCTTCCAGCTCTTTGTGCTACCCTGCACCTCTTTGGTGGCAATGTTAAGGACTTTGGCTCATTGTCATTACAGAGGGGAAATGTTTGGGGGATCATCTCCATCTCTGATTTAATGATGCATAGTGAAATCTTATGAGAGTCACTTATGTCCCATAAAATCCCTGGACAAAGCTGTAAAATCAATGACCTGTTTTGTTACTTAATGAGTAGCTCAACTGTGGAAAGGTTGGACCTCTCTGATTCGTGCACCCCACCCCTTGAAGTATAAACTTTGCCGCGTAGCGTCAAAAATACTGTTCCATAATTTATGCTTTTATCTGCAAAATTCGCCTTCTAAAAAAGGAACACTAAACTGTAGTCCAAGGTTGCAAGATTACACAATTCTTCAAGTGATAAGGGATGATCTTATAATCATTTTCCCCATTATAGACTGCGGGTTTGGATACTTTGCTGGCCATTGTACTACAGTACTGTGGATGTCTTCCATAATATTGTACCTTCTAATCTCAGCGGGGTATTAAAACTGGAATGATTGGTATGCAGCCTTAATGTGGGAGAGTTAAGAGTTAGGGGTGAGAGAAAGGATATAAAACCAACCAGGGGAAAAATTAATATGAGGCAGGGTAGTGGAACTGATAGTATTCTATAATGTGTTGGCACCGAGATTGGAGAGAAAAAAAAAAAAAAAACGTCACCAAACACAAAGTGATGAAAGTTGTGGATTGTTTTGGAACATTTTCTTATAAGCACCAGAGAAAATGCTATGAAGCACCAGAAGAAACTCTAAACTCTTAAACTGTTTGATGATATCCAGTTAGTTAGTCTATTTTCTGAAAATGCTTGAAAACACTGAATTAAATTGTTTCTCTTTCTCAAACTTTCTCAGCGACAGTAAAAGGTAAATAGTGAAGCTGTAGATCCAGGTGAGGAGTGATTATACATTCTACCCCATCCTTGTAAATCCATAATCATTAACATCTGCTCCAGCTTTCTTTATTGAACTATTTCGCCCATGTGTGGTCCACTTATCCTCGTTAACTCCACTTCAGCCAACTCAGCACATAGATCGAAGGATAGATAGAAGGGAAAAAAGAGGGAGAGACAAACAGAGAGAAGAAGAGAGAGACAGGAGGGCACCTTTTGGGAGATAAAATAAATAACTTCTGGCTCTATTTTAAGCTTCTCGGTCCAAGGCGTGCTCGCTGCAGATGTGCCTTACTTGCCTGTGTTTCGTCCCAGGAAGTAATTCCTTAGCGTACTGTATTTTGACAACCGACCCCATGGATTTGCTGTCTGGTTGCAGGATGTCTTGAAATAATATCTATAATTGCCTCTCTGCAATATTGATTCAGACAAGGTTAAAATAAGAGCACAGCATGTATATTGAGAATGTGTTGACTGCTGAAATTAAAAACTCATTAGAAAATCCCGTTGACCTTGTCCCTCTGATAAGTTTACGGTAAAGCCGCCTTTTTGAGACAAATGCATGCAACTGATTTATTATTAGTAGTATTAGTAATCCTAGCACAGTGACATTTAAGATATTGTGAAAGCAGAAGTGGGCCACTGGACACCCAGATATGTCATATCACACATCACCCTGTATGACCTATTGATATCAAGAGACACTAGACATCAATATGTCAAGGCCCTGTCAATATCCACCACACCCCGTAGAGGAGATCTCAGTGCAAGCATGCAAAACAATCTCCCAATAATTTACATTCGCAGTTATCTTGCAATTTTAATTTGTGCGGCCTTTTGCCGACTCGATTAGAGTTTGTGTGAATGCAAGTAACGGTGTCAAGGTCATAGTGTAGCTGAAAGGTGTATGAATTTGCCTTTTACACCCACGTCCTTGCTTTGCCTCATACTAGCAGTCAGTGTTGACATTTTTTCTTGTTTATCCATGACCCTAAACTTTGCCTATAACCTTGACCAAGTGATTTCATTGCCTAACCCTTTGACTTTGCAGCCACACATACCGTAGGAATAACCAACTGAAAGATGTCGGCAGTGACTGTTTTACCGATCTGTACAATATAAATGTTGTGTTTATTATGTTGGATGAAAACATAGTGTGGGCGGCATTAATTGTGTTGAAGTGAAGGTAAAAAATTATAGCATATGTACCTACAAGAAGATCTGGGTTGTTTAGTGTCATAGTGGTAATCTGTGAAACATATTTCTTTTTAAAATATTACGGTTTGAATTATGTATATTGCACTGTACAACAAGGTAACTTTTTTCGAAGTGCAGAGCAACACTTTGATGTTGCTACTTTGATGTTGCTGAACTGACCAAACCAATAGCTGCAAACACCAAAAAAAGCATGTTGTACTAAAACCAGATATATCAGAGAGAGAAGAAACCTGCACATTTAATGTGATAACTATTCAGTTATATTATTACTAGAGCTGCAATCAATTAGCTGTCAACTATTAAATTAATCGCCAACTATTTTGATAATCGATAAATCGGTTTGAGTAATTTTTTTTTAGAAAACAAAAAGGTCAAAATTCTCTCATTCCAGCTTCTTAAATGTGAATATTTTCTGGTTTCTTTACTCCTCTATGACAGTAAAGTGAATATCTTTGAGCTGTGGTCAAAACCAGACATTTGAGGACGTCATCTTGGGCTTTGGGAAACACTGATCGACAATTTTCGACATTTTCTGCCATTTTATAGACCAAACAACTAATTGATTAATCAAGAAAATAATCTACAGATTAATTGAAAATGAAAATGATTGTTAGTTGCAGCTCTTTTACCACATTTCTGTTATATTTAATAACTGCTAGCATATATCAGTTACAATCAACATTCACCAAAAGAGTGAGTCATTAACACTGAATTTACAGAATATTACTGCTAAATGAGCACTAATAACAATAATAAAGTTATTTTCACAGCCAATGGTAAGATATGCATTATTATTTTGTGCTGTAATTGTTATTTTTTTTTTAACAAATTCTTTCTTAACAACCTGTTATTGCTCATGAATGCATGAATGCAATGCACAGTGACAGTGAATCTCTCCAAGGAAAGAGACACTTGACACTGGGTGCTCAGAACAGCACGTCAAAACTTCTACCGACTACAGGGTGAATTACTTCTGTGTTTTATTACTTGGGGATAGAGAGAACTAAAACATTTATTTATCTAAAAAACTTTTACAAATAATCCCCGGATTGTACGTAAGACCGAGTTCCCGAAAGAAAAAACGATTGCCGGAATTATTCATCCGTTGCAATCACATATAGGCTACAGTATTTTAAGGCACAGACCCTCGATACATCACAATTTTCTGTAATAGACAAAAATGTTACACAATGCAACCTAAAAGGCAATTTCAGTATCATTGTACTTTCATACACTGCTCTTAAATTGCCTCTCAATTCACCAAAAAAACAAGCTTTGAGCAAAAACACAATCTGTGGGTTCCCTCCTTCAGTAACCCCCTCCTGCCTCTCTCTCACTTTCTCTCACCCTTTCTAGCAGGTGATCAGGGCCATAACTAGAATATTATTTACTGGATCGGCAATGTTAAAGTTAATGTTGCAAAAATTCCCTTTCTACAGTCGGATTCCGGCTCTAATGAGGCAGCGTTGATGGCTCTGCAGAGGAGACGGGAGCTTCTGGAGGAATGTCAAACACCTACCTCTACATTCTTGTGTACCATCATTAGGGTCATTTAGTATTTCCATTGAATCGCACAGCAGAAAGTGGCATCAAAGAGCAAAAAGTCCATGAAAAATCACCTTACGCCTTCGCAAGTGCAAGAAGCTCAAAGTGTATTTGCATGTTCGAGAGGGAGAGTGCAGGCTGTATCTGCCTTTTTGAGCTCTTAGTGCACACGAATGTATTGATTTTAGAGTCATCTCAGTGATCACTTGCAGGGGCAGCATTAGCCTACATACCATGAAAAGCTATTTTGAAATACTTTGGTATAGTAGAGGAAGGATTCTCGCTGATGTGATTTTCATGTTTTTCAATCTGCCGGTAGCTTTTAGTGAGTTTATATTCAGCGTCGTCCTGTTTTCGTTATCTTTCACGTGACAGAAAAAAAACGTATTAGAAAAGTCTTTCAGGTGTCATAATTTATGAAAATACCTCCACTTGTTCGTGTTAGGTTCGGTCCATTTGATCACGTCATGGCATTTTAAAAAATCCTCGTGGAAAGGCAGTGCTTTGACATCTCAGGTCAGCCGGACTGTCATGACATTTGCTGCTGACAAGTGTTAAATCTGCGAGGAGGATTTTGAGGCCGCTGACTGACATTACAAATGAACAGCGGCTGGGAGAAAACACCTCTTGATGAAAAAGTTAAGTGGACAGTCGGGCGGTCCGCTACAAAAGTAATGTATTCTCCATCACTCCTCGCTCTTTTTTTTTTTTTTTTTTTGATTGACTTTGCGATTTCATTTTTTCTATTCACTTGCTTTTCATGAAATGCATTTGAGGACAGGCATGTCTCCGTGCTAAACCTCTGCCTGTGTGTGTGTGTGACCCAGGGACTCTATAGTTCAAAGTAAAAGAGGGCTTAAGATTCTCTACTTTATCTTCTTTAACAGGTAAGATGTCATCTAAAGCAAAACATCATTTTCTGTGACAAAATCTCAGTGTAAAGGTACGACGACACTACGCGTTTTCTAGACATGACGACATCAAAATGGTTTGAAAATAATCTAAATACAACTGACACAATTATATTGTTTGCCCCTCAGATCTCATATGCCTTTGAAAGTGGAAGACCTGGACCCCTGAGCCACCCATATAAGTGACCCTCCCATCACACACACATTTTCTCAATTTTAAAACTCCCACACCACAAAATCCTTTGGAATTCAGCGTCTGTTGTGGTACTACAGGTTCAATGAATGAAATGAAAACCTGCCGCGAAAAGCCATCTATGAGATCTGAGCAGCATATGGTATGAGTCAAAGACATACATGTAAGTCCTGATGAAATTTGTAATTAAAGTTTTGTTATTATTGCTAGAGTTAAATAGAGTGATGCAGGAATGAGTCCTATAGCCCAGAAATGAGTTAGCATTTCTGCACTTCCGATTCCCTCGTCTCAAAGTCAATGGGTTTTTGGTTAGATGCCTGAAATAAGGTCTGTGGTTTACACAAGCTTTAAGAGGTTTTAACACTTTGGTTGACGATATAAAATATGTCAGTAATAGGGCTGTCAATCCATTAAAATATTTAATTGCGATTAATTGCATGATTGTCCATGATTAATCGAGATTAATCGCAAATTAATCACATTTTTTATCTGTTCAAAATGTACCTTAAAGGGAGATTTTTCAAGTATTTAATACTCTTATCAACATTGGATCGGGCAAATATGCTCGCTTTATGCAAATGTATGTATATATTTATTATTGGAAATCAATTAACAACACAAAAAAATTACAAATATTGTCCAGAAACCCTCACAGGTACTGCATTTAGCATAAAGAAATATGCTAAAATCATAACATGGCAAACTCAAGCCCAACAGGCAACAACAGCTGTCAGTGTGTCAGTGTGCTGACTTGACTATGACTTAACCCAAAACTGCATGTGATTATCATAAAGTGGGCATGTCTGTAAAGGGAAGGCTCCTGGCCATTTGAAAATAGCCATGACAGTTTTTCCTCATCAAAATTTAGCACAAGTTGGGAGCGTTATTTAACCTCTTTCGCGACAAGCTAGTATGACATGGTTGGTACCAATAGATCCCTTAGGTTTTCTAGTTTCATATGATACCAGTATCTTCACTCTGAGCCCGCTACAACCTCCGAAAGATAATGTGGTAAACAAATTAGAAAATAAAAAATTTGCGTTGAGGCGTGATTATCGCATTAACTTTGACAGCCCTAGTCAGTAAATAATGAATTTTGAAGCTTTTACATGTATTAAAAAAGGCGGTTGCTAACAAGTGGCTAAATAAGGCTACTGAACATCATCACGCCAAACACTAGTTTGCCTTTAGCTTAGTGGTGGTAACATGTTATGTGACCGTGGTGTAGTTCATTTATAGCCTAAAGTTAGCTTTTAACTTCTGGCGATCGCATTCAAAAACCATAAAACTGGTGTTCATTTGAGAATATTATCTTGCTGACGTGTAAGTATCATAAACACTTGTTTGCCACAGAGCTCATTGTCTTCAATAATCCAAAGTTCCAATGGAAAAATCCCATTGGCTTTTTGTGGAGGGAACCAGTGAGATTCTAACTTCCAGGTTGGAATAAGTCATCCCTGCAGCACTCTATAAAGAAATGTTATCTAGGTCACGTGTTCTAGCACCACAGATTCTCCAGTGTTGCATAGAATCAAATCACTGTAGGTGATCAAAGTTACCATTAATAAAATGTGCCAGTATATCATGGATTGCATGATAATGTACATCATATAACTGCATATCCTATATCATATTCGAAATCCACAGCTCATGAATTTCGCACAAGTCTTAATAATGAAGAGGGCTGGTCCCCATTGATAAAAAGCTTAAGATCATGTATTTCATTAATGATGATTTTTATATCAGAGGATCGTGCTAGTTCTGTGTGAGGAGGAAT
The DNA here is from genome assembly GCA_916701645.2 of Sebastolobus alascanus. NCBI lineage: Eukaryota > Metazoa > Chordata > Actinopteri > Perciformes > Sebastidae > Sebastolobus > Sebastolobus alascanus. The sequence continues at coordinate 776,170 of CAKAOJ020000163.1, forward strand.
TTGATGGAGGTGGAAATATCTGCGTTATGATACACTATGGAAATCTTCCACTACTTTCAATAAAGCAGCTAAAATCCACATCCCAAAGCTCTCCAAACTTTTACCTGCTGGGATCTGTCAGAAGCATTTAGGGTTTTAGCTTTTACACTTCACAGAGAATTATGCATGGGGGTTTTCAACAGTGTAGGCTCAACATCATACAGGCCCTAATACATCCATGTTAAACAGTTGTCAAGATTAGCACTGCCAAATATGTTTACATATCTTGCCTTTGGCGGGGAGAGGGAACATCTAAGCTAAGGTCTCAGTGTGTGACTTTGTGATGTCTGTGTGATATTGCTCGGCATCGTGGGAACCCCTCGGCCGGTTGATGAAAAACTGCCAAATCTTTCATTTTCCTCCAGAAATGCCCGGGCCTGAATTCCCCCCCTCGCTCTTTTCATGTTATCTGGGGGACTTGTGGCTGAAGTGAATGATCTTGCCTCGAGGCAACATCTTACACTTATGGAAGTTTGAAACTTTTTCACTAGCCAATAATTTTGTTTTGGACAGGTTAATTTATGTCCCTGTAATCAAGTTTTAAACCCATAAAATACTGTGTCAGCAGGGTGTGTGTTTAATGTGCATGCGTTTGTGTATGTTTGGTCGTGTGATTTTGTGTGCACGTATCCCCTACAAACACAATTCTCTTTTGCCCAAAAGCCATCATCGCACTCTTTGTGTGTACCGCATTGTCTCTGTCATTAGTCATACGTTTCTATAAATATTCAATCAGCTTGACTAGCAGCCCATGCCAAGTTTCCAAAAAACAATCTCACCGCCCGTTACATTATTTATTTCCGTGCCCTCTTATGAATTATTTTTCTTGTTCGACTATCATGGCTTCCCTTTCTTATGTTTTAATTTCCTGAATGTAAACCTCAGCCAAATAAAAGCCAAATCTAAAGCATGCTTCAGTCGTAAATTCACGTGTTGGGTGCCTTCCAACGCTGCTCCGGAAGTTTACATGAACTTTTGGATGTATACAGGGAGATATTTCGTTACCGGGACACAAGAAACAATGCTCTGCTATCAATATGGAACTTGCAAAAGAGTGCAGATAAATTGAAGAAAAATACTATTTGTTTTGTGTATGTTTTTTGCATCAGGTATAATATGGAATAGGGCTGCAACTAACAATTATTTTCATTGTCGATTAATCTGTTGATAATTTTTTTGGATTAATTGATTAGTTGTTTGGTCTATAAAATGTCAGAAAATTGTGAAAAACGTCGATCGGTGTTTCACAAAGACCAAGATGACGTCCTCAAATGTCTTGTTTTGACTACAACTCAAAGATATTTAGTATTGAAGTCAATATGAAACTTCGAAGGGAATCAGAGTATTAACGTACATGTTTCCCATTCTCTCCTATTTAATTTAGCCACGTCTTTGTAGAAACAAAGAAACGAACAAAATGTTCAAGTGTCATTTAGCTTGGCATATGAATACCTTCCACAATATATCAAGCCTTTGAATACTATTCAGTCGTGTTTGCTTGTTAGCTCTGTGCTCCATCACCAGCGGACCACAAACACGAGCCCATTGTTTAAGTCTGATATTCAGCCTAGCAGGTCATTAGTCCCTGTCTGCGCCATTTCTCATATTCAAAAACCCATGTTCTTTTCATCATTCAGCCCATTTAAGCTCCATTTTCCTAAGTCATTTTTTTGTGATGAATTGGCCCCAACAGTGGCACTTCAATCAGGCCTGATTTTCTATAACACGTTAGAAAATGAGAGAGAAAATGATATGGAAATAAATCACATTCTGCTACTTGATCAGAACCACAGTCTGAGCCTGAGCTGCTCTCTGCCTTGAGTCAATTACTCATTACACACAGCTATTGACCTTTCTTCCAACAGGAAGTTCAGTGAATATCTCTGCAAGGATTGTAATTGACAAGATGTCTCTTTTAATAGAAAAATGCCCACATTTCCTCACAAGTTAATTATAAATTCAATAGCGGGCCCAACGGCCACTGAGAAAGGTTAGTATAGACATTTGTACCTGCCAGGCCGCCCATACATGAACACATAATTTATTCCCTGACAGGGAACCCATTAACACATGTACCTTTATGCCATTTAATACTCGACAGTGTCACGATTTGAAAATTCACATCCATAAACAGTACATAATTCCGGGTGCATGTGACATGAAAATAGACACTTTTAAGTCATTTGTGCAGCGTGAAGGGGCACATACAGTATACTGTGGCCGTGTTGAATGTTAGACTGAGTAGGCCTGTCAGCGCAGTGCATACTTTACAGAGCTTCAATTTCCAAAGTGTAAATGATGTAATCGTATAGCGAGTTAGTCCCGCATTATAGGACAATTTAGAAGTGGCAGCACATCCGTCAACATAAGAAAAACATGACAAGTCCCTGCTATGATGCGCACGGATCTGCCCTTCATTTGCCCTGGAGCCTCTCCCTGAACCCTGCGGAGTAGCGTGGCAATGATCCGCACGCAGCGAGTCCAATGCTGAACAATTTCTTTGAAAGCAGTTCATTCTCATCTGTTGAAAATGTGTGATACATCCTGACACGTAAAGTCCAAAGGTGCCTGGATGTTTCCAGAATCCCATAATATCCCGTCACATCAGGCATCTCAACCTTCACAACCCCTTTTGTTTATCTAAAGTGAGGCTGATGGAACAAAGGAGGAGATGACAGCCTGTGCATATCTTCTTTAAATGCGACACACAAAAGCTGCTGTTCGGTCTTGAACAACATATTAAAATTCACAATTTGGCAATGTTTGCAAGCAAATTGACTTTTTGCATTAAAACCCTTTTTGGCTATTAATGAGAAAAGATGGAAATAAGTGCTTAAAGGTCCCGTGTGTAGTATATGGTGCCATATCAGTGAGGTTGCAGATTGGAATCAACTGAAACTTCTCCCGTGTCCCAAGCGTGTATGAACTAAAGATGGCCGACATAAAAATGTGAATGGCCCTATCTAGAGCCATTGTTTGGTTTGTCCGTTCTGGGCTACTGTAGAAACATGGCAGATGGTTATATAGTAAAGAAATCATACTTATTAATTAGGGCTGTCAATCGATTAAAATATTTAATCGCATGATTGTCCATGCTTAATTGTGATTAATCACACATTTTTTATCTGTTCAAAATGTACCTTAAAGAGAGATTTGTCAAGTATTTAATACTCTTATCAACATGGGAGTGGGCAAATATGCTTGCTTCATGCAAATGTATGTCAACTCAAGCCCAACAGGCAACAACAGCTGTCAGTGTGTCAGTGTGCTGACTTGACTATGACTTGCCCCAAACTGCAAGACAGTTTTTTCTTCACCAAAAATTTACCAATGAACCGATGGATTCCTTTGGTTTTCTAGTTTCATATGATGCCAGTATCTTCACTCTAGCTTTAAAACTGAGCCCAGAACAACATCCGGAAGATCAATTGTGTTAATGCATTAAAGAAATGAAGTGGCGTTAAAAACAAATTTGCGTCAACGCGTTATTATCACGTTAACTTTGACAGCCCTCTTATTAATATCATATTCCATTTCTGCCAATGAATCCCCCTAAATGTTACACACTGTTCTTTTAATGATCATGAAGGAAGTCAGCCTGAAGACTTACAAGAATTCAGAGGCACCAGTCAGCAAAAGTGGCACCCAGTTGTAACGGAAGAGGGGCGAAATGAAAAAAAAAAAGAATGAGTCAGAAATATTTTCCAACAATGAATAGGAGCCGCATTAATCATCCTTTTTGCTGTAATCACCAACAATGACACTGAGCTATACTGCCAATCTTCATCATTTCTCTTCTTGTGACTCACATAGACGCTTTTTCAGCAAATGCATCAATAAATGTGAATTGGTCTGTAAAGTTTCTGCATCCTCACATTGTAAGATTCCATTCTGCTTTATCAAATATCCCGCTGATAGATATCCTTGTCAACCTGCAGCCATAATTCATCATTGCGACGTGAACAGTGCTCCATTTTTTTCTAGCAGCGTGGTATGGTTTACCATTCCGCCAATAATTTAGATATTTGGCAGCAAATTCCAACTGGCATATGAATCAAAGACAGCGGCAAGAATAATATAATTCATTTTGGATTCGATAGCTGCATTTGTGACATAAATAGTTTCGGAGTGAGCACAGATTGCCAGCTGTCCCTTGTAAAAGTGTGTAACAGTTTTACCTTAGTTTTACATAAACCATCGACCACGATGCCTCTATATTTGCATGGGTATTTAAGGATTTATTAACTGTAGTCAATAAACCACATTGGCTATTTATCACATTAAGTGACGTTTAAGTTGGCTTTCCAGAAAAACAATAGGCTAAAAACCCAATGATGCAATGCAGCCAGTGACCTTGCAGAGTTCAACTTCTTTCAGCTGAAAAGCTTGCTGTGGTTTCAGTGCACTACGAGACAAAAACACTCCACTAGATGATTGGAAATACCGAGGAATCCTTGTCCCCGCTGTTCCAGACTGATGAAAACACGGAGTGCGGATGAAAATCCACACGGGTACATGCATCAATCATGCCACACATCAGGCCGTGGCGCGGTGACGTGTGGTCTTTTTTCTCTGTGGCACATATTTGGACCCGTTTCTTTAAAAAAGAAGTGATGGTTCAATGCCACGGGATAGCGGAGTGCTATTGCCAATCAGGAGCGTCCTTAACAGCATGGAGGCACTGCTGCGGAAGGATTGTTTCAGCAGGGTAATACCCCATGCCACATGAACAGAATTGTCCAGGAACGGCTCCATGAACATGACAGTAAAGTCAGCTTACTGCAATAGACTGCCCAGTCACATGATTCCAATCCAATTGAGCATCTGCTGGATGAGATTGAACATTTGGAGTAGAGATCTACTTCCAGTCAACTTGATGCTACTGTGGGAAACACTGAACACAACATTGGCCGGCATCCCCGTGGAACCATTTTGACAAGATGTGGAGGTTATTTCCTAACAAGCTGACACTGTGAAGGGGGCGAGATGGGATGTGAATGACGATTAATCATCTTCTGAGTGTTTGTACCGTCTATAAATCAATTGGTGGAAATGCATCTTTTATATTCAAAGTGGAAAGTATGTTTTTGTAGTTTTTTTTTTACAATAAAAGTGTTTAATCCCCAATGGAGTATTTAATATACTTTAATGACAGGGCTGTCAATCCATTAAAATATTGAATAGAGATTAATCGCAAATTGAAAATGGCCATGACAGTTTTTCCTAAATTTAGCGTAATTTTGGAGCGCTATTTAACCTCCTTCGCGACAAGCTAGTATGACATGGTTGGTACCAATGGATTAATATGATACCAGTACCATCACTTGAACTTCTAAACTCTTAACAGAGCCAGCTACAACCTCTGAAAGATCGATTGCATTAATGCGTTTTCACGTTAACTTTGACAGCCCTATTTAATATATATCTCATCTAACTCTCACCAAGAATGCGAATAAGCATATTTCTCAAAATGCAAGAGAAGTTACTTGATTAAAGGTGCTAAATACGGGATTGGGAGCATTTCTGTTGCCTCTCAACATGGCAAAACACCGGTCTCGAACACCTGTCTCCTGGTTAAGAGTTGTGAGTTAGTGGGACCCATCCACCTCCCCACACGCCCACCGTAAGCGGTCTTTCTCGCCTTTATTCTACATCACTAGCTCCGAGCGTGCGTAGCATTTACGAGGATGCATTTACGTTGGACTCAGTACAGACTACATGGCGTACAAATGACACACCAACATGCCTTGCACATTATCGTGGCATTCAAACACCTTTTTACGCGAACTATCTGACTAGAGAATACACTACAGCTGCATTATATCCACAATATGTGCTATACTTTTTATTATAACATCATCCAACAACAGAGACTAGTGTACTCTCAGAGTCATTTAAGTGCGGTAAAGTGATGATGCATCAACATTAATCTTTCTTTTGAATTGCATACTCTGGAAATGCATCTCTTGGGAAGTTTCGGGAACCTCTTGACACGCTGTTTCCTCTTCATTACCCAACCAGCTGTTGTTCCTAATGAGCCTAAAGGCAATCTCTCATTCTCTTTTAGCCATGGGTCTTGCGCAACTGGTGACATATCGTCTGCCCACAGAGTGAGGACCAGCCACCAGAAAACGAAGTTTGTTGTCGCCACCAGTTTGCCCAACATGTTTCTCGGGTATTGCTGAAGCGCAGCAAGACGTAGTGGACTTCCTGATTCCAAATACAAGCGGTGTGGTTTAATTTAAATCAAAGTAGACATCTGGGGAGTTTTCAACATTTCTTTAACGATTTGGAAACACTTGTGTTGATTATTTTGCATCAGGCTTTTATATACTGTATACGGTGGCCCTGAGCGCTCAACACACTGCAACTTAAGAAAACACATGAGACAAAACAAACAGACAACACAAGATTGTACAGAAACGCCGAAAGTTACACAGAACACAAACGAAAATTAGTTTAAAAACAGTTTAAATTCACTTAATTGTAAAAACATTTAGACATACTTAAACATTAATGAGCCACAAACCACGGCAACAAACAACGTGTCCCAGGTGTGCATGGTGTTTTTGCAGCACCTTTCGGTATTTGGTTGTGTTTTCTCACTGTGTTTTTCCTAAATGCTGCACATGTGCTTGAGTATTTGCATGTGTATCCTTAAATTGCAGCGCGTTGAGCTTCCAGGACCACCGTGTGTATATATATATATATATACACTGTATATACAGTATATATATATATATATACATTAGGGCTTAGAGTGAAGATACTGGTATCATATGGAACTAGAACCCAAGGAATCCATCTGTATCAACTATCTAGTATTAGCTTGTTGTGAAGGAGGTTAAATAACACTCCAAACGTGTGCTAAATTTTGGCGAGGAAAAACTGTCATGGCCATTTTCAAAGGGGTCCCTTGACCTCTGACCTCAAGATATGTGAATGAAAATGGGTTCTATGGGTACCCACGAGTCTCCCCTTTACAGACATGCCCACTTTATGATAATCACATGCAGTTTGGGGCAAGTCATAGTCAAGTCAGCACACTGACACACTGACAGCTGTTGTTGCCTGTTGGGCTTGAGTTTGCCATGTTATGATTTGAGCATATTTTTTTATGCTAAATGCAGTACCTGTGAGGGTTTCTGGACAATATTTGTCATTGTTTTGTGTTGTTAATTTTTCCAATAATAAATATATACATACATTTGCATAAAGCAAGCATATTTGCCCACTCCCATGTTGATAAGACTATTGAATACTTGACAAATCTCCCTTTAAGGAACAATTTGTACAGATAAAAAATGTGCAATCAATTTGCGATAAATCGTGATTAATCATGGACAATCATGCGTTTAATCACTATTAAATATTTTAATCAATTGACAGCCCTTATATACTGTATATATATATATATATATATATATATATATATATATATATATATATATATATATATATATATATATATATATATATATATATATATATATATATACACAGTATATATATGTATATATCAATGTGGCTCTTAGTCACAGTGCCACTCTGGTGTTAGAAACAATTCGCACACACAGTTTTTGCTGAGTGATCACTTACAATAGGACAGAATATATTGAATGTGTTGATTTGTATACGGTGCGTAACAGCCTAGCTCAGCATACTGAGAAATATACAGTACAGTCGCACAGCCCCTTATTAAAGCCGACATAATTCTGAGACTTTCATACATGAGTAAGATCATTTTACAATGTCGCGCTGAGAAATGATTTAATGCCGCATCGTCCTGTACCTCATTGTTTTTGGTAAAGGCAACACTCCCTCATTACTGCTTACAAAAACAAGAACAATGCACAACGGGAACATTCTCCTCTGTACAACTTAGCTTCAAAGTCTGTATTGGGAATATCAACACCTGAGCAATTTATCTGCGCGTAGACACACAAGTGTTCGCAAATGATCAGCATCGGTCCCTGACAGGGCGCTGCAGGTGTAGATTAGCTCCCACTCAGATTACAGCCTCATGAATCCTCGCAGATAGAGTATGTACCCTGACGTCGAGTGAGTGAAACTGCTTGTGGTGTGCCAGAGGAGAATTACTCCCCTGATGTATCACATTAATATGTGATAAACAACCTTGCATTGCCAGATTACAATAAATAATTCACTGCCCTTCAGAGGATGTGATATGTGCCTGCGCGGATTATTTACAGCTTTGAAATCATTCTTTTAATCTCGTACAGCAAGCTGCCAAGGTGAACCCCGGAGTAAATAATGCATGGCAAAAGTTTATTTCCGCTATATATTCTTTTTTTTTTGTCTGACTATATTTTCTATTATTTCTCAGTGAACGACTGGAGAATCGGGGGAGCGCGCGCCGGGTCTTTTGTGTTGTTCGGTTTTCTAATCGAGTTTGGGATAATTTGCGAGTTATTTAATATTCTTGCGAGTTACTCCGCAGGGTTCACGCTCGGTCCACACGTAACAGAAGTGTAGACGGCTGAATACAGATACTCTCAAAGAAAATATTTTGTGTTTTTTTTTCTCTTTTTTTTTTAACAGAAAGTGATTCTTGGGTTTAAAAAAGTTCAACTGAATTTTGTGCTGTACTTAAACAATTGCAGAAGACACAAATTTATAGGTTCAAGCATGGCGGGCACGAACTATCAGTAGATCAACTGGTGCTGGAAGTAGCTGCTTTTTGTACCACCCCTATTGACGGAGTAATTTTTTAAGGCTTCAAAATATCAAAGAATCCTTGCAGTGCTTCTGGTTGAAGCAGATTTCAATGTGCAATTTCATTCAGTGAGGAATAGGGAACAAGTTTAAGTGCAATAAATAAAAATACGGACGTCAAGTGAGTTGGAAAGACATGACGTGTGTGAAAACTAGAAGCTCTCCTTTGTGCAAATGAAAATGTTACCCCCTTAATGGCTGAGCTACACACATCAGCAGACGTTTTTCCCCGTCCATCTTTAAATGACAAGCCTCCACCTCAAGAGTGCCTCTGTGGACATTTTTGGAAAACAGAAAAAAAAATGTTGTTTCTTCCCTGTTGAGTCCAGGACAAAGGAGGCCAGAGAACATCTGCTGCCGAGCAGTATATTCTAATCTCGAAGCTCTCCTGCAGACATTATGATTCACAGCTGGATTGAAAAATGTTCAGCTTTCTCCCGGAGTAATTAAGAAACAAGTGGAGTCAGATGAATTTAAATATGTGATGCCAGAAAAGAGGACCGGAGGAAAAGAGTTGGTGATGCCGTGGTGATTGTTCTAAATATCAAAACTGAAAATGACCAACCCTGTCTCCAACAAGATTACATTCCCAGACAACTAAACTGCATTCTCAATTACATTTTGAGGGAAACATGTTTTCCCCCCGGATTACACTTGCAGTTTTAAACACACGATTAACTTTGTAAATTGAAACAAAACAAAACAAAAACGCAACAAAACTACTTGGTTAGGTTTAGTAAAAAAATCATGGTTTGGCTTAAAATAAGTATGTTTGTTACGTCATTTTTAGCTATGGACATAGTCACACGTGTATACTTCCGCTAACTTGACCCGCAACCAACATGTGATTAATAAAGCTGAGTATATATTGAATCAGTTGATCAAATCTAGAACTTGTACCGAACTGCAGGGCGTGTGTGTGTTTCATCTGAGAAATACATTTGATTATACAGAGATTATACAGCGCAGTATCTACCACATTAGATACCATCAAGGACCATGAAGAGCACCTTGTTTAGACACTACAAACTAATCAAGTTGTGTGTAAATGAACACATGTTTATCTACAAAAGTGTATTTTCTATGAGGCAGTGATGTGTATTGTTAGTTCTGTCCTCCTTCTCTTCTTTTGGTCAATTCCTGCTACAGTAGTTGTCACTCACTCATCAGCTGCTTGAGGCAGACGCAAACAGAATCCACAAATCCACCTGAGGCACTGAAGACTGAATGGAAGAGAAGAAGAAAACACATTTCTGATGTTCTGTGTCTGAAAGGCACGATGTGACTGATGGATGCTTTGATCTAACCTTGATAGGGAACTTAGTTCTCCACAGGCCACGTGCAAATACCCCAAATATTACTGATTACTGGATTAATAGTTTTCATACATATGAGTGTATTCAGGTATCAACACTAGGGGTGCAAGAAAATATCGATACACATGAGCATCGCGATAATATGTCTTGCGATACTGTATCGATTCTCCAAAAGGCTGTATCGACTTTTAATTAACGTCGGACCCGGCCGCTTTTCTGTCTTTCGGAGGTTGTAGCGGGCTCAGTATCAAAGCTAGAGTTAAAAGTTACACTAAATTTTGGCAAGGAAAAACTGGAATGGCCATTTTCAAAGGGGTCCCTTGACCTCTCACCTCAATATATGTGAATGAAAATGGGTTCTTTGAGTACCCACAAGTGTCCCCTTTACAGACCACTTTATGCTAATTCCATGCAGTTTTGGGCCAATTCTAAAATGGTGTATTTGAATATTTCTGCATACTGGGGTCCCTAAACAGTCTTAGAATTGCATAAATTGGGTATCACTGGAAAGCTGAGTCTAGTGTGGATACAATGAATTCAAACTGTAATGATGTAATGATGGTAGTCCCCAAACATAGTGCCTTTTTCTTTTACTCAGATGGTGTGTTCTTTATGCTATGACAGTTTTCCTAAAATTTGATTTGAAAAAAATCACAATATATCACTTTGCTTACAGTATCGCAATATATCACAATATACTGAATCGTTACCCTTGTATCGTGATACAGTATGTATCATATTCAACACAGCTAAAAATGAAAGTCAAATTTATTGTGTGCATTAATAAAACTAAAGGTAATTATATAATAGACATGTATTAGAAAATAGTGGTAGTTTTTACATTAATGTTCGCTTATCATCAAATGAACAGCCTAAGAGAGCTTAGACTGACAGGTGGATGAAATCAAGGTAAAGCTTTGTAGCCGCCAAAGCCTTAGGCTACGCAGGCTACTTATATCACCCACCCAAAGAATCTGTAAAGCAAAGCACCTTTACTGTTGCCTTTTTTATGTACAACCACCTTGGCTGTTCGCCGCCTTAAGCTACTGTGTTTTAACTTCAGGAAACACTGCTGCCATGTTTCAAACCTTTCAGATGGGAAGATTAGTGTGTTAACGCCCGAGGATTACAGTCAATGCTCCATCAGCAGTTCTCCCATCTATAGCCATTTACCTGCATGCTACGAGTGCTCCTCTCCTCCACAAGAATACACAACAAGAGATTTAGAGATTTACAAAGACGCAGGGAGGAAGCTGTGTTGCTTTGTCAGTGAAATGTTTTGTTAAATCAACTGCTTTAACAGTTTGTATAAACTTTATATGTTCAAGTTTATCATCATCATCAATAGTTCAACATTTGTTAAGGTGTGAAAAAAAACATAAACCAATGTTTAACTCATATGTCTCCATAGATCACTTTAAAGGTCAATAAAACTTAAACCTAATTCTTTTTCCACTTGTTCCAATGATTTTTTTTTTTGAAGAAATTTCATGTTTCTAATTATCAAATAATTCTATAAAATATTCAAGCCTATATAGCTTGCACACAGTACTTTTTTTCTCTGTTAAACAGCATAAGAACCATGTTTTGTTTGAACAGTTTAAGGTTTGCATTCAATTCAATATTCTATAGTTCAGTGAATCCGAGCTGCGCTTGGCTATTCATTGATAATACTCATCCGCCAGTGGGAGAGACACGGTTAAAGAGGTTTTTTTTATTTTTATTTTTTTTATTGAATGGATAGGTTCCAAGGACATTCGCAAAAGATTGCAGAAGACTTGACAAGATATGCACGTCTCAATAACTCATTCAATTGTATTATCAAATTTGATGGAAGGCCAATAAATTAAATTTAGCTAAATACAAATGAATTCAATTTATTTTTATTAAGAGCCGTCACCATAGTGCTCCGTGTTGTCATGGTGGCCTCAGTTAACACAAAACTCAAACTCATAAAAAAGAATAACATCCTTGAAACTTCTACACTTTTCTCCTCATACCGCCTGTGTGTTAAGTGAGGACAGCAGTGAGTGCTGACAGAAATATTGTGTACTGAATGCAATAATGAGCTCGATCAACCATCTTATTAGCATAAGCTTAATATGATGTTCATGGCAGGACATTACAGAGGAAAAAATTGATCTCAAAAGTTACTTTAAAGGGATAGTTTGGGTGTCCCCCGTCAGAAAGGGCTGTCTTCCAAATATAATGTACACCGATATTGATTTTTTTTAGTGGGTCTTTCTTTTACGTGTCTAAAATTTGCTGTCGGCCCCGTCCACAACAGTAGGGGTGTCACGAGAACCGATACTTCGGTACCAAGTCCCTACCAAAATTCTGAAATCGTGACCGACTCGTTTTTCTACAAGGCTCGCAGGTACCGTCAGGGCTCGAAACTACTGTAACAGCTTCCTGTCGTCCTGGGGACAATAGAAAATGTGCTTGCAACGCTGTAAACTCACGATCGACGTGTCCACGGTTACACACTCTAATAATTCCCTGATAATGCTACATTGTGAACAACAAATCCGTGTTGAAATTGGCAGGGCGATAGTTAGTTAACGTTTGCAGTTAGCAGCCAGTAAGCAGCACAGTCCCGCACGGAGCTCACAGCTGAGCTGACGTTGGACAGGAGGTGCCATTGATTTACAGTCAGCGTCAAGGCTCTACTCAGTAAAACATTAGTATTGGACAAAGGTTAATTGTTATTATCACGTTGACTTTGACAGCTCTAGTTCAAATGTGATCTTCTAAAATGCATTTTTTGGCGAGAAACTTGAATAAACACAGTTGTTTGAAGGAGATATTTTCACAGCAATATACAATAGATAATAGAGAAGGAGTTATGACATGTTTAACTTCTTAACAAAAAAACAGTTTGCAAACGGTAATAATAATGTTTCTCCAAACTGGGGGCGTGCCGACCGCCATCTACTGTAAGTAATACACTGACTATGGGTAAGTACCTCATACAACCCCGCTTCAAAACACCCGAACTATCCCTTTAATTACGACAATTTCACCAGAAAAACAACAGCATTACTCATTAGTTCTAATGCTTAAAATGACTGATGTTTGCGTTCTTCAGACAAGTAAAGTCTTGCGGTTGTGAGAATAATAACTTTCCTTTTCTCAGTATCAAAGGTGGCAGTAGTATGACGTTGTCACACGAGGTAAAACAGGTCCGGAGGAGGTCAGGGTGGATGTTTTGGACCCTTTTTCCACATTAGCAAATATCTGCAAGTGCTGCACCTGCGCCAGTTCGCATGATAGGTGAGACGCATAGTAACAATTAGACATGCCAGTCTCGGATACTTATTCATCAACTGCTGACACGAAACATTAATTCCCTTTGCCAATTTTAATTAGTCATCTCTCATAGCTCGAGCTGCCATGATATTACCGTATGTCTCTTTTATTAATTCACATAGGTTCCTCTAATGTCAGCATATAAAGTCTTGACAGGGGAGTCATGTTTCACTTGGGAGCGAGTCAGACGGTTATTAAAGGGATATCATTCATATTGTCAAGTGGTAAGAAATGTTAATTCAGCGTTTGGTACATAATGGAAGGAAATTCCTTCTTATTCAAAGGGTAGTTCTTATGATACGCTGCATCCAAGAGGGAGAAATAAACACTATGGTGTTTTGGTGGTGTATTATGTATTGTTGTAGATATTATTCTTCACAGGCTGCTAGGTGTATTATCTTCGCGGGACATATTCTTTGGGCTCGGAGATTACTCTAGGAATAATGCGCGACGATTTTGGAACGTATTCACACCCAGAAAGGGCCAGGCAAGGCCTCGCCACTTCACAAGACAATTTGCTCGCCTTAAAAAGAGGAGAATGGTCACATCTCCAAGGGCTTGACTCCTCACCGTAACCCCCAAAAATGATGACACAGTAATCTGGGGAAAATCCCACACCTCAGCATTTTTCTGTTGAGTGTGACTTGAATTTGATGGTAGCCTTTCACAGTGTGACAATACAGCAGGGAGGGATCCTTAAAGATATGGAGATAAGAGGGGAAAAATGAAAAGAAGTTGCCTCTCAGTGATGAAATAACACACCTTTGCACGCAAACGTGTGGATTGATTAAATATTTAGATTTTAATGACTTTTCGAGAGGACAACTTTGATGCCATAGTATGTGAAAAGGATGACAAATAGGGCTGGGACGATACACCTATCTCCCGATTCGATACTATCATGACACTCAGGTGCTGATTCCGATATGTATTGCGATTTTGATGTATTGCGATTCTACAAGTTTTGCGATTTATTGCGATTTTTGTTAACTTTTTTTAACACTAGATCATGGGGAAAAGTTAAATCATACACTTTAGGGGCTTTTACTTAGGAAAATATCTAAAATGAATATAGTAAAAATGTTTGATTTTCAGTATGTATGTAGTCAGAGATGTCCTGAAGTCAAATATATCAGTCATTGTCAGGAATTATTTATTAAATTTTTTTCCCCCAAACCCAAAAATCAAAGAAAAAAGACATTTCTCTCAAAAATTAGTGGTAATTTATTTTTAATTTTAACATGTGATGTTTTATACTTCTGGTGAATATAAACCAATCAATCTTATTTCCATATATGTATTTTGTATATACAGTTACCTTTGTTAACACCTTATTTTTAAAACCGGATGTAGCTACATATGCATACTTTTGTTAACTTCGCCAAGTTCGTCGATATCTCTCCCGTCAGCTCCGTTCTCTTTATCCATCAATGCTCAGCTCCATCGGGGCCGTTTGAAAGCATTTAATGTCAGTATATGGGTGCTCTACAGTTGTAGCGTCGGTCGATTTGACCACGGAGATGAGAGTGACGGCTGGCTTGAGCGCACGTTACCGCAATACGATAACGTTTCCTGTCCATGACAGAGTTAGCGTGCAGCTTTAGCCATGATGTCCAGCTCCGCTTTTCCTGTCAATGTGTGAAACCAAAAGTGTTTCCATACTTAACTGTATGTGTAGTGTTTACCACTTTAGATTTAACATGTGAGAGTGCAGGTCGTATCCATGGAGACCCTCCGACGTTTTCTACTTTCTAGTTTTGACTAGCTGCTGCCGGCTGCGGTTTGTTTTCAGTGCCGGATATGGAACGGATATGATGTCACATTACTCAGATTACAACAATAAAAGCGGTAGCTTCCTTCTACCTCCGCATATATCAATATCAATTGAAGCAAATATATTGATTCTGGCATTAAAGACTCGATTTCAAAATTGTAAAAAAAAAAAATAAAAAAAAAAACGCAATACATAGGTAAATCGTCCCCCCCCCCCCATAATGATAAAGCGTTCCAAAAGCACCATACTTGACCAGCGCTTAACATATCTACTCCATGCCATCAATAATGTTTTCCATCTATGCATCATCCCATCATGTATTTTAGGCCATAGGGCAATGGAAGAGGACTGCTCTCTGACAGATGATTAGCAGTGCTTTATCCTCCCATAAATCCATCTTTCTCTAATCAGGGTGAAATGACTGCTGGATGGGTTTACAAGTCAATTTTCTGCCTTTTTTTTTTGTTCCGTGATCACTCTTTCAGATTCTTTAACAAAGTCTGTTCTGGTGAAAACTATTAATCGAGAGAAAGCATTGTCATTCAGTGTGTCAACTTCAACGAGATTATTTTCTCTTTGTGTCTGTATTTTTGAGGTCATTCACCCACAGACGTTGCAAGTGATTTTAATCACTGGATTTCATTGAGAGAATCATACACCACCAAATGGAATCGATGCCGCGTGCATGCTAAAGCGAAAGTTTTCTACTCTCCTCCGCAGCCGCTGCCAGGATAAGACGGCTGACGGCAACATCCATACAATCTTCAAGTACAAATACAGCTAAGCCGCTAAGCTGATGATTGGTGTGGGAAGTAACACAGTATGTAAGCAAATGACTTTGAGGAGGAGGAGAGGGCCCTGCTGATTTCTCAATTATACTTCCTCCTCAGGCTTGGGAGAGACAAAAAAAAGCTAAACTGCATCATTGACAGTCAACTGGGCCAGACCAAACTCTCACCCTGAGGTATTGTGGTCCGACTAAAAAGAAAAAAAAAAAAAAAAGGGTAATAGAGCTTGTTCCGTGTGAGGACGGCTCACGCTGCTGTGCGACCACAAAGAGCAAGGTTACACGTTCGAACAATGCGACGACAAACTGCACACGCCGGCTCTCGCTTTAAAAGAAAACCTTCATCTTTTGTGGCGCGCGGAGATGGAACGATCTGCGGATCCGAAGCTGTTTCTCCGAGAAATAAACACGCACAAATATGTATCCTGCAGTGTTTGTATTGCACGGGGTAAATAAGCTGGGCGAGATGCGGACGGAGAAGAAGGAAACCATAAGACGTACAATTACCACATGACATGCCACTCATAGCTGGTAGTCAACCAATTGTTATTTTTCTATTTCTTTTTTCTTTTTCCACCAGGCCCCTCCCCAACAGACGTGTGTGCTGGTTGTGAAATTTTGACTAATGTTTTAAACATGCAGGCGCTACTGTAATAAACATCAGCATTTGCATTCACACTGCGGTGATAAGTAGGTTACCCGAGAATAGGAATACATCCTCTGCGGTGAACCGTTGTTGTTAAATACTTAATGGTGCTGCCAGTATCTTCAAGGAGCACCTGTCCCGTTGTTTTGTTAGTCTGATTAGAGTGTGAAAGAGCTGTAGGGGGAAAAAAGAATCAATAGGGAGCTCCCTGTTAAGTCAACTCTGCGTGAACGTACTTTAGAAATGGCATATTTGTTTCTACGGGAAAGAAATGCCCCCCACAGGTGTTTTTAGCCATTATCTCATCAGGTGCTAAACAACGTTAGCATTGTTAGTAAGAGAACGCTATCTACCGAGTGATTATAGTACCGAATTAGTGATCCCACAGCAACGCCTCACCTGCATGAAAATAAGCTATTCAGTCGGTGCCTTCGTGATGTCTCTCAGTGTAAACTATAGGGATGTTATAGCAACCACTGAAGAGGAATTACATGACACAATTGCACATAATATTTACGCCACTAACAAGATTTGTGGTTGTCGATGATGAATGTGAATTCTGTAAAAATTAGGAAAAAAACATCTATTGTAGTACACATTAGGATTCTTGAAGAAAATTGAGGACTATTTTGACACTGAACCCCAAGCATTCAATTAAAGCTGGAAGCCAAGGATGTAATATTATACTGTGAAAACAAAACCCAGAAAATTAGCGGACTGTCAATTTATTAATTTTATTGGGGAAATTTCACATCCATAAAGCCAAGATCTTGCCCATCACTTGAAACCTTCAGGGTTGAATTTAGAAAGCACTATGAGTCTATTAAACTCGTAAAAAATGAGGAATGTGTTCATATACTGAATTTGCTACAAGTTTTTTTTGGAGAAATGTGATTTAGTGTCTACCTTCCCTGTAGAGTTATTATTTATATAATTTATATTGTTGTCTTTTTTTCCTTTGTCTTTTTTTGTTTTATTATTATTATGTTTTCAGAGTTCCCTACAATTACCGTATGTCATGATTAGGGCTGCCAATCCATTAAAATATTTAATTGCATGATTAAGCATGATTAATCGCAAATTAATCGCACATTTCTGTTCAAAATGTACCTTTAAAGGGTAATTTGTCAAGTTTTTAATACTATTATCAACATGAGAGTTGGCAAATATGCTTGCTTTATTCAAATGTATGTATATATTTCTTATTGGAAATCAATTAACAACACAAAACAATGACAAATATTGTCCAGAAACCCTCACAGGTACTGCATTTAGTATAAAAAAATATGCTCAAATCATAACATGGCAAACTGCAGCCCAACAGGCAACAACAGCTGTCAGTGTGTCAGTGTGCTGACTTGACTATGACTTGCCCCAAATTGCATGTGATTATCATAAAGTGGGCATATCTGTAAAGGGGAGACTCCTTGGTACCCATAAAACCCATTTTCATTCACATATCTTGAGGTCAGAGGTCAAGGGACCCCTTTTTAGCGCAAGTTTTGAGTATCATTAAGCCTCTTTCGCAACAAGCAAAGTATAACATGGTTGGGGCCAATAGATTCCTTAGTTTTTCTCGTCTTATATGATACAGTATCTCCACTCTATAGCTTTAAAACTGAGCCCCGCTACAAGATAAAAATCACAAGTTGCGTTAATGTGTTAAAGAAATGAGTGGTGTTAAAACGAATTTGCGTTAGCGTGTTATTACCGCATTAACTTTGACAGCCCTATTATTTATATCATTTATATTATTGTCTTTTTAATCCTTTCTCTATTTTATTATCATTATGTTTTCAGTTTCCTATAATTACCATATGTCCTGATACATTAGTGAATGTTTCAGCCTAGTGAGAATGGAGTCATGCCTGTTTTGGCACCTGTATGATACCCTAATGATGTTCTCCGTTTTGTTATAGTGTCACACATTATAATTAATGATTTCTACAATAAAGAAAATGTGAAGAAAAAGTGAAAAGCGACCAGTGTAGCACGTCCGTGCCGTGGAGTCGCTGAGTATGTTAGACTCTTTGCCAATTGAATGATTACCGTCTTGTTGTTATTTCTAAAATATAACGGTCGGTCACACCAGCAGGGGATACATTTGCATGCACGGAGTCGGCTACCGGCCACGCTTTAGAGTCTTATTCAACTTTAATTACACACATGTGCCTTTGATATCCGGTGATGGAGCGCGCTGTTGCTATGAATAAACCAATTAATAGAGCAGTCGTTTCTACCTGAGGTCCTGAAGTGCTGGATACAACAGTTCAGCAGAAAAGTATAGGGAAAGGTTCAGCTCGGAGCCGAGACTCTTTGAGCGGGAGCTTAGTCTGTATATTACATTTATAATCCCAATAGTAAAAAGTAAGAATTGCTGTTGCGGTGTTTTTGTTGACATTAAGCTGTACCCACAGTGCTTTGCGAATCTGATTTTTACAAAGACAACGAAAAAGTGGAAGGGAATAAGATTGTTCACGTCGCAGTAAGCAGTTTATCAGGGAGAGATGAACATCTAAACCAGGTTTTTCTTACGACTTATTCCATGTTACTACAGCAACTGGGTTAAGAGCTGAATTTCCATGTAAATGTAGCAGTGGAAAACAGCGGTGGCAACAATGAGCTCCTATCCGAGTATGTAAGCACTCGTCCGACTGGAATCTTCTTAACATGTTGCCTCAGATTAATCCAAAGCGCTTCTTTCAGTCGAGCTCTCCCCGTTTAACTGTGCGCACGGACGTGTGTGTGTGTTTTGCAGCTATTCAAAATATCATTCAAGTGCACAGAGGTGCGGAATGCAGGAACGCGCCATTCAAAACATACCTGTCATTCTCCCTCTGTGAAGGGTGTGGGAGTTCTCTCCCTCCCCGCCGCGCTCTTGTCTATTTTCAGTGATATAGTTTCCAAGCCAGCAATCACGTAATTAAGGCCCTTCATCATATTTATTCATCCTCAAAGGTTTCTGACAACCTACAACTGTTTTCCACCCCCACTGCTAAACCTTGTACAAACATGAATACCCTTGGCAGTATCTTGATAATTTGATGCATTTCGTCTCTGGCTTGATTCATCTTCATGAGAGTGAAAACACTCGCTCATACTGTACATTGACAGTCCTACTAAACAGAAGGTTTTTTTCTCTCTCCGTTGTCTCTGGGAATAGCACAATAAAGTTGTGTGTAGTATACGCATGACGAGACTCGTCCATTCTCGACTTCGTAGGCAGAAGCCGCTTCGCTGAAAGCCTCACACTCGGCTGCTGGGAATGGTTTCGGTGCAACACTAAGACCTAATCATTAATGTATAATTCCAGCATCCCATCAGAGTAATACGCTATCATTGTGCTTATTATTAAAAGTTTATAAGCCTGTGTCTATGGCCACCTTAAGAGCTTCCATGTATTATTTAAGAAGTACCCGGGAGCGATATAAAGCCAAGCCTATCAACTTCACTCCACACGGTTGTACGGTGTCCATCTGATGCCCCTGGCATGTGAAATATTGAACTAAGTTTATAATAGACTCTGTGGTAGTCCCCAGCAACAGCCAGCTGAAATCTGTGCATCTTTTATGTTGTGAGTGCTGTGAAAACCGGGGAAAGAGACAGTAGGTGAAAATGTCTTACTTCCATTTTGGGTCAATTGGAGGTAGAAATTTATTAAAGGCAAAGAAGAGTCTCGAGTGAAAGTGAAATCTGTGGGAGAAATGGTTTTAGAGAGAGCTCTCCTTAATACTCTGCTCTATTCGTTCTTCCCCATTTTCTGATGTAAATGCTCAGTCGTCCGTCTTCGTTATCTATTTACATGTTGTGTGGGAAAGCAAGGGCTCTCTGTGGCACGCATGTGTGCTGTGTGTCGGTTAGTTATCGGTAAGCGTAATTCATATTGGCCATATATAAACTGTATATAAAGATGGACGACATGACAGCTCCCAAAAAAGTGAAGCCAAAACGCCTCGCTCGCCCCCTGGTGGCTGGCTGCAGTATAGGTCATAAATCCCGCCCCCTCTATATTAGCGGATGGGACATGGGCCAAACTAAAAAGTCAAAGTACACGTCAAATACATTTTTCCCAAAAATTATTTCTGTCATTTTAGGTAGTTCTTATCACGCTGATGTATGTTCAAGTGTTCTTTTTTTCTGATAAGTTTGGTTTAAATTAGTTATTTGAGGCTATAAAAAAGGAGGGTGAGACGTCATGATCGAGAGGGGATGTAACTTTAACTTTCCATAACCGTCACGAGTCTGTGTAACAGAACATGTGTCAATTTGATCATAAAGGTGTTTCTAGTGATATTATGGTTAGTTGTTGTGTCTCTCTTGCCAAACACCATGGTGCTAACGTAGCAGCTAGTTGGCTCATGCTCGGATCATGATTGGCTCTGGCGGGTGTGTGGGCGGGGCCTCGATACTGCAACCCCCGATCACTACTGCGCAGACTCTGGCTCCAAATGACGTCAAAATCTCAAGATGGCAACTTTTTTTTTGACAGTGGGAGGAAGTGGAGACATGTTGTCTATCTATATACAGTGGAAACAGCTTATAGTGATCACGTCCGTCCGGGTCAAATTGATCACTATAAGCAGATTATTATTATAACCGAGTTTTGCTGTTGTATATCACTTCTAATGTAGATTACCATCTAATTGACATTTGTATATTTATTACATGAAAGTAATGAAACAGACCGCTTCGCTATTTACTGTCTCGCTGCCAATTCTTCTGCCTTTTCCCTCACCGAGGGTGACGCTTTGTCGTCTTTGGCCGGCTCTGCAGAGCGAGCGTGCATGCAGAACGGCGCCCCTTTTGCTTGTGCTCTTCGCTCGCTCAGCCGTTAGCGGCATGGAGGGAGATGGGCGCAGGTCGGCAGAGTTTCACTTTGGGGGCATTACGTGACCAGGCATTATCAATCCACTTGACGAGTGCGGCTTTCAACCACAGGTGCTTTACCAATGCAAATTTGTTTTTTTCATTCACAGAAAATGACTTTCCTTTTCCCGTTATGATATCAATGTGCACGCAGCACAAGTATCCAGCCAGAAAGCAGACGGTCCGCGAGGTACGGGATCAAGGGAAGTAAAGTAAAAAACAAAACAAAAATTAAATTAACGTTTGTCTAACGTAGATTTAAAATGTTTCCATATGTTGTCATGCATGAAAAGACCCAAAATGAACACTTTAAGCGGACTACTTGATTACTATAAGCAAATTATTTAAACAACGTTTGTATAGGAATGATTCTGTCCCAAGTTTTGTTTATCCATATAAGCGACTGATTATTGTAACCATGATCACGATAAGCGGTTTCCACTGTATACGATGATATTGGCATTCATACAATACATAACTGTTTTGCAAGGTGTAAGCCAAGTGTTTGTAAAGCTGCAGCATAAGTCCAATCAAAGGACAATAGCCGAGTCGGTGGCGTGGGACACCCCGGTCGAGCCGTAAAAACCCAGTGCAGCTGCGTTTCAATCATCTGCGAAGCCGTCGGAGGAAAGGCCTCATTTATATCATCTAATGTAAACAAATTAAAACCCAAAGAGCAAGTTTGATATAATTAGTGTGAGTAGATCACAGGGAAAAAAAAAAGCTGCACACATAGCCCTAATGACTGCTGGGTAAATGACTAAATAAATATGCAACGTTTAAAAATGAGAGTGGGTTCACTTCCAGTTTTTCTAGTGTAGTGCGCCGCAGTTCTGGTGGCTAGGCGTGCTGCCAGCACAAACTCATGAGGGTGTTGTGTCGCTAACAAACAAGCCCCACACAGCTCCATTCTTTGCCTCCTACAATTTAAAACACAAGATGGGAGAGTGTGCCAATGACAGAGCAGGGAGTGATGCCAGACACTGCACAATGTGGGGGGGAAGTGCTAATGATCAACAGTCCCTCCTAAAACACGCAGCTGGAGCGGGAAGAGATGAGGGAATTCTAAAAAAAGAAAGAAAAAAAAAACCTGTCTGGTTGTAATTTATGAATTTATCAACTTTTAATTGTGAAAATGTTGTCTATTCGTAGTATCTATCCATCTATCTGTCTTCCTTCCTTCACAGAGTATGCCCCACTCTCCTTCTACATGTGCGGTGTGTCTTTAAAGAACAGGCATTAAGAGAATGGTGACATACATATTAAATATTTTACAATTTCAGTCGCCTTCTTCTTTGAATTTTGAATTAAAGTTGCGGCAAGCATTGGGAACAAAATCCATAATAACCTTTCAGCATGTTGTAATTCAAGCGTACTGAGAGAAAAATAGAACTCATCATGGCTCTGTTTTCAGGCTTTACAAAATCTAGCCCGTGACGGGAAACTTTGGCCAATCACAGGTCATTTCAGAGAGAGAGTGTTCCTATTGGCTATTCAGAGATGGAGAGAAAATGTTGCTAATAGCTTAGCCTTCTCTTTACGGCTGCGGCTAGTGCGGTGAGCTAGCCTCATGGTTACGGGAGCTACGGCAGCAGCCTGGGGAAAGCATCATTTTCTCTCCATCTCTATAATAGTTTAGCCTTCTGTGTGCTGCTGTGCATCCGTGACGGCTACAGTTACCAGAAGGCTAAACTATTAGCAACAATTTCTCTCCATCTCTGAAACTCTTCGCTTCGATACTGCAGCTCGCAACAGCCTCAAATCACAGTATGTCATCTCAAAGGGCTTTACAGGCCCACAAGTTTGCAAAGAAAAACAGGACGGTAATTCTCATAGAAGCTTCGGTGTGTCTGACTCCATCTCCCCTCCTCTTCAGTACCTTGGACAGCGCCGCTGCCTCACTGCTGTACACACACACACACACACCTCTACACACAACAAACAGCGATATCCGTCTGAGAATAACTAATAATCATTCATGTTGAATATGAATAATGAATGATGTTGTGGGATTATTCCTTATTTCATGGGCTATTTTGGGATTTATACTTTATTATTACATACTTATATATAAGAAAACAACACAAAAAAATCGAAGCATTCGAATACTGAATTGGAGGTCGATTACCATGGCAATGGTCAAAGCTTCGAAGCTTCAAAGCATTCGGGTCAGAACTACAAACGTGCGAACATCAGATAACTAACCTTCTCCGTGTGTCGGCGAACAGCCTGAGCAACGTGTCGCTTGTTTGAAAGAATCCCGGCTCTATTTTCGCGAAGTAACGGTTGTTAGAACAACGGCAAATCACATCCCCTTCCTGGGCTGCGTATCACTCGCTGTACAACTAGACAATTTTTTGCACTCCATCCACCTGAGTTTGCTTGCTCGCTGTATGTTAGGAGGAGGTGTGAAGAGCGTGCATATAACTGTGCTCATCTGGTGGACGGGGCTCAGGACAGAGAGAGGAGCTGCAAGATGAGGGCTGGATTTTGCATTTTTTCCAGTAAACTGCCTACCCTGGGGTCCCATTTGAATTACAACATGCTTAAAGGTTATTATAGAATTTTTGCCCAATAATGCCAAAAAATACACTGCCTCCCGCAGCTTTAACTAAATTTCAATCAGATCCCATAAACATAACATTATCTTGTGTGTGTTGTGCAACAAATTCCTATCCGTGAATTAGAAATTGACATTTCGCACCAGCCCCGACTCCTGATCTTAATTGACCCCCGCCTCGCCACATATCACTTGTGTTTAGTCGTCTCGCTCTCGTCTGGAGCCAACCTGCTATTTGAGGCAATTATCCTGGAGGACAAAATTGTTTTTCAATACAAAAACAAAGTGAATTGCCATTGTTATGAAAGAGGCACAATTTTCCAAAACATTTCGTGCATAAATACAAAGTCCGTGCGTAGTTCTTGGGCCACTGACGCATTTAGATATATGCGCGCTGTACAAGCACCATTCACACGCTCTTTTGTCTGGATTTCTAGGAAATTACTATCGTGCACTGAACTGAGCTGTTGTTATTGAGATGAAGTTAATTAGAAACAAGTCTTCTGTAAACAATTTTTCACGGTAACTATGTTGTACAAGGGACAGCCTTTCGGAGTAGAAGGGCTTCGAGTATGCTTAATCTCTCCGGAGAAGACGTCTGTCGCACTACGTCTGTCGTGACACAAATTATTATGGAGTCCTCAGCTTCAACGCCAGCAGACCAATAATGTGTCTGGTGAATTTATTACCTTGATAAAGTTCTTGAGTTATAACATTTATCTGTAAAGATCTGTGTGGCATCTTGGTAAATCAATTCTGCGTCATTAAAAGTCACTCTGCTTGTTACCGCGTGAGATGCCTCCTAATATTGCATTTTAAAAGTCAATTACGCAATCAATACGGAGGAAAATGTTTCAAGCAGGATATTAAGAAAGATAAGATGCCGCACTGTCAATATTATTAATAGGAATGCTGTTGATAATATAGCCGTGTCCCCGTGGATACACGGATACGTTCGCTGAGATGCTCGTCTCCAGGAGGCCAAACAGGTGTACAAACAAGGATTCTGTGGCCGCTCGCACAAAACACCTTAAGTTGAGATTTTCACGCGAGATGCCTCCTAATGTCGCATTTTAAAAGTGTCCCTCGGCTAAGGATAAATTACACCTTAAGAGTCATACTTAAGGAGAACACTCAAAGTGTTTTACGCAACTGTGCCCTGACACACTCTGTGTGGCGGCTCTGCATTGGCCGCGATTAGAGCTGAGGTTCATATAACTGCTGACGTCAAAGCTTCTTCATGAGCATCGAGTTTAATTAGTAGGATGGACTGGGGGGGGGATGAGGAATGAACTTGTGTTTAAGACTAGGAGTGTGATGGTGACACGCTCCTTGATCCCTGGGCCCCGGTCATCACCTGAGGGAGTCCCTTTTCTAAGACACATGAGGTGAGAGTGTCTACTGATTGCCCCCCGGAGGATCACAATGGCCTGCCTGCAGGACCGGACATCTCGTTAAAAGCTCAGCGGCTCACGGTGAAAAGGAACAGCCCCCCCCCCCCACACTCTTGAGTGGGAATTTTCAGGGATAGGACCCCGGCTATCTAACAAGCCAATCACAAAAGCCAATTAGGACTTGGGGATACAGAGATTCCAGGGATTGGGGAAGTGAGTCTAGCCTTGGCCGGCCCCCGGTCTATAACCTGGAGGAGAATTTTTTGTGTTTGTCTGCAGGAGAACAAACTCCGGCTCTGGATCAATCTCACCAGTGGACCAAATCAGATTTCCCTTGGTCCAGTGTGCATGGACTGAATGCAACATTACTTTACTTAACTTGGTGTTTTGACAACTTTCCGAGGCATGTCGACAGGATCTGCTCCGTGCGTGTACTTGGGTTCTCTTTCCAATTTTTTTTTTTTTTGTTGTTTTAAAAAGCTGAAGAAAGTACCAGTAAAGAACCTGATTTGATCATACAGAGTCATCATAATGTCGATCAGTTATTCAGTCTTGTATTCCCTGGCAAATAAAGTCCACTATGTGTAATTTTGTGCAGTTATACATGATTTGATTTGACACACATCACCTCTATCGAAGATTGTCCTGAGGGTAGTAACTTCAGCGGTAACTTTTTCTGCGAAAGTCTAACCTCCCGGATATTTGTGACATTTTCTTGGGGATCTTTTCACCTTGGATGTCTTTTCAAGCTACAACAGTGGGCACACTGGAGGAAGAGTTGCTGTGAGGACACACGGATGCAGTGTGTCTTGTGGGTAGAAGAATTAAGTTTAAAAGTTTGAGAAACAGAGAGCTAGAGTGCACAGAGCGAGCAAGAAAGAAAAAGTAGATATTATTTCTACTGTTACTGTATTTAGTAAATTATAAATAAAACTTTTTGGGCAGACAGATTTAATGTACTATTCAACTTAAAGATGGGGTCTGCGATTTATCCAGTATACACTTTTTGTTATATTGGTTGAAATGGTCTTTACACCCCGACAGCAATCCGTTTCTTATGAGCACTGAAAAAAGACCGGAAAAGATCCGTCATCTGTAGCTGCTGTAATCCTGTAAAAACGTCTACCAGTCAGTAAAAATGGTCCCGGTTGTAAGGAACCAATCAGAAGCCTCCCTGCCTCCCTGCTCGTACTCTAGCCTCAGCGTGCACCAGCGTGAACTCAAAGCGCGTGTCCGCCGCACGTTCACTGAAGAGAAAACTCAGCTCTTAAAACACCGGACAACGAGAACGAACTCGTACCACTATTACCATATTATCGAAAAATACAACTTTGATTTAGTTGTTTATGTTCTGTTAGTTTACTTTATAAGATACTGCAGATTTAAACTATTTATTCTAACAGCTCAAAGTGAAGTCAGACAAACAGGATTATCAACGAGGGGAGACGGCGGATAGAAAACATTGCCGAACAAAATTTACGTTACTCAAACTGCTTTTTCAGTTACAGAAACAAACGAGTGGACTGATCTCCCTCCAGATATTAGAGTAATGTTAAAAAGGGTTGTGTTGTCTCAGCAGGTATCTCTCTCTTTCCCTCCCCTCTCTGCTGCTCTGTGGCCGGCTCTCCAGCGAGCTGCTGCCCCTCCCCCCACCCTCCGTCAACAAGGAAATAAAGCCCCTCGTCTACGAGACCGGTCTCTTGAGAGAGCTCCAGCTCATAGCGGGGTCTGTGTGAGTGAATGCCCGGGTGGAGAGGTGGCGATCCCGGCAGGAGCTAGCTAGCTGTGCCGGCAGTTTGTGGAGCTTCTAAACTCCG
Organism: Sebastolobus alascanus; assembly: GCA_916701645.2. Taxonomy (NCBI): domain Eukaryota; kingdom Metazoa; phylum Chordata; class Actinopteri; order Perciformes; family Sebastidae; genus Sebastolobus; species Sebastolobus alascanus. The sequence goes on from CAKAOJ020000163.1 coordinate 803,414, forward strand.
ACAACAGTGGAGACAATGTTTGATTCGCCATCTAACATCGTAAAACTGTCAATATTCTAAATCTACACCGTTGATTTCTCGCCTCAACATTTTTCAGAAGTGAATTTAGTGATGAAATAGCTACGAAAAATGTGAAGTAGTTACGATGCGGCGGTGCTCGTGCATGTGTGTGGGGGGCGTTGCCTTATAAGGAGTTTCGAGGGGAGGGGGGGGTTTAGACGGAGCTCCTGAGGCGATGCTACTTTCAAATTATGCTAGTTTTCCAAGATCGCAGACCCCAGCTTTAAATGTAATTGTCTGGAGTCACACCGAGGTGTCACCGTTACTGTATCAACAAAACTTGATCCAGGTGTCGTGATGCACTCAGAAACGGCGGGAAATTAAGCTTTTCCCTGCAGGGTGGTGTTGAGACCAGATGTGTGTATTCTGAATACACATCTGGAACAAGACAGAAACCGGCCCTGTTTCTAAAATGAGCATTCACCCTCAGGTAAGTGTTTCCCAGATATGCAAGCAGCAGCGGCACTGCAAAGATATGACTGCTGACTTTTACAAGAGGAGAGGAGGAGAGCTCCGTCTCATCTCTATTAGAAACTAACGTTATATTATTTTGCGCGCTACGGACGTTTCATATCCAGGTCAATTTACACACCTGCGAGTAAAGCATATACACGAGAAACTTTGCGCCGCTTACTCGATAATGTCAGCACAAGGATTACAACAACAAGCACCGGGTAGATGGCAACAATAAAGCAAGCGATGCTGATCACAGATTGTCATTCGACGAAGGGAAAACAGTCCAGCAACTTCACCTAAGTGTCTCACAGTAATGTTAGAGACAGCAAACTAGGGCCATTAATCAATATTCGAAGCTCGGGGTTGGCTCAACCTGCGGCGCGCGCTGGACCACCGTAAACCAGAGGAGCGCTTTAAATTCTCAGCAGCACGGACTAGTGTCATTAAAACAGCACATTTCCCCTGTCACACACTGTTTTTTTCAAACAAAATGTGTCAAAAGATAGTATGTATTTCACATATTCCACATGCACCGATTGTTTTCTTCTTCCTGGAGGCGAGCCTTATGCGCGAGGGCCACCACGACGTGCAAAAACTGTCAATCTCTAAGATACTTTTGACAGATTCCCTCGAAGATATCAACGTTATATAAATGTAATTTACTTTATCACTGAAAATGTCATCACATTTAAGTAAATCAACACTGTTTGATGATACAACATAGCGGTGATGCAGGTTAATTTATTATGTTAAACAAAAGTGTATTTTCCTAAATCTTGAGACACCTCATATGTAGGCAGAACAGACAGCTGATTACTGGGCGCAAATGTACTGTAGCTACAGAAACCTCATGGAAGCACGCTCTTTGCAAGTGCACAAAAAAGATTGTGTGAAAAAAATGTGCTCCTCAGAGTTAAGCATAACCTTGGTCAGCACACATTCTGTAGATCCACTGTAAAATATTCCATGACTGTAATGTGAGGCTGAATAGTTTTAAAAGCAGATGAAAAGTCGGTGAAGTTTTGCTCGAGCACTATTTTCAGATGTTCATACCGCACAAGACATGACGCAGGGTCAACGCGGCACCCTCGACCCCTCCTGTATGATCTATAATCAAAACCGCACAGGGGTTAAGAGCGTGCTTGGTTCTCTTTCAGATTCCTGGCTGTACAGCTTTTTAAATAATAATCATTTAGAAGGACGTGAGGCCAGCTGGTCTGACATCATTAAAAAGCTTAGGGAAGCAGCTTTTTGGTGTTGGTATTACTAAAGCGTGGTTATGTTAAAGACTCAAGGACAAGACAAATAGTGAGTGGGCAAAACTGCTCAGCAGAAGACTTAAAGGGTCAGTTCATCCAAATGATGCAAACAGACATATACAACTTTCCCTCTGTATCCACGCTATTCTTGTTTTATTTGGCCAGATGTTAAGATATTAACTATTTTATACTGAACATAAAAGTTGTCATGGCCACAGCTGCTCTATCCTCTCTTATAATCTCTGCCCTCACTCCTCTCTTCACGCTGTTTCCGATTCTCCTATCTGTGTTTTTCTTTCTCTCCTGTACACCTGGTACTCTCTGGCTGTATTCGAAACCGCATACTATACTAGTAGTACGTAACTGATTTGGCCAAAATGTAGCATGTAGTACGCAGTATGCGAATAAAAGCAAAATCTACAATATGCCAAAAATACCCGGATGTCATAACGATTCGGAAAAAAATCTCCAGTATGCATCGGACTGGCGAGGTAGCGATCCCGACAGACGCTAGCTTGCTGTCACTGCAGTGTTTGGAGCTTCTAAACTCCGAAAATGTTCCGATTCGCCATCTGATATTGTAAAAGTGTAAACATTCAAAATCTACAAAGTTGATTTCTCGCCTCAAAAATCTTCAGAAGTGAATTTAGTGATGAAATAGCTACGAAAAATGTAAAAAAACGAGCCGTTTTTCGATGCTATTGCTGTTGTAACCGTAGCCTGTAGCGGTCCAGCGCTTTGCATTGTGGGATACAGCAGGCGAGGTAGACTGGTCCGATGCATACTGATGATTTTTTCTGAATCAGTATGACATCTGGGTATTTTCGGCATACTGTAGATTTTGCTTTTGTTCGCATACTGCATGCTACATGCTTCATTTTGGCCAAATCAGTACGTGCTACTTGTATAGTATGCGGTTTTGAAAACAGCCTCTGTGTTTCTCGTGTTCTTCACACCTGTTGCTCATTCTTATCAGTGTTGATCTGCTGCCTGCCTTCACAGCTGCTCCTAATCTCCAATTAGTGTATGTGTGAGTAGAGGCAGTTTTAGTGTTGTTTGCCAGATTGCCTGTGAGCACGCTGTTTTAGTGTTCAAGCTATTTCTGTTTTCCTGAAGCCTGCCGGTTACTGGCGTCCCGGTTCTAATAACCTGTAGCTGCCGACCCACCTTCCTGCTAATTCTCTGAGTTGTTCCCTCCCTGCTCGGTGTTGTGCTGCGAACGCGGACATGGACCATGTTACTTGCCTTTAAACAAATCTTCTGCGTCAGTGTGGCCACTTAGGCGCACTCACCTGGTGCTAGCTTCATGAACTGGCAAACAAATTATCACAGTGAGGTAACACGGAGCGCAATGGCACAGCAACAGTGGTAGAAAGAAGAAAATAACAAAACAGCATGCTGAATGTATTGCAGACAAGGCTTAGTCAAAGCCACAGGTGAATACCGTCATTTGTATTCCTTTTTTTATGCAAAATACTGGCTTTTGCCATCTAATTCTTCAAAGTCTGTTGTGGCTTTCGAAGAGACACTTATAGCAGGTGGTGGCAAAGTGAGGAATGACAATCAACTCGGGGGAGAAGGGTTATATTAACAATACTACTGTTGCCTTGTTAAATAATGTAGCTTTAGGTATAGTGTACATAAATGCAATTTGAAAGTACAGCATATGATTGACCTATTTTTACAGCCTGGGCCTTACCCTCGTAAATGCTCCTATTTGGCGATTCTTTGTTTTTAAACCGACAAAAAGGAGAGCCAGAGAATGTGAACAGAGTGATTTGTAAGCTGTACGATAAACAAGTTGGGACTAAAGATGGAAACTCAACAAATCTCCGCTCCCATCTTAAAACTCACCATCCACCAGAATACGAGGTCTGCCACTGACTCCGTTCACAAAGGCCCGCCTACTTACGTGAGTCAAAGAAAATACAGCTGTACTCAAGATATGTAACAGCCTCAACTCATGGTTTGAACGATAAACCAGCACAAAAGTCCACATTACCAACATAAGCCACCGTGTTCTGAACACACACTTTACATTACGAACACTAACAAAAGTATTAGTATTTTTGTAGATTACAGCACACTGCAGAAAGAGTTATGTTTTGTTTTTGTAATGATTATGTACTGAGGTAGGTCACACAGATACTGGTGTTGAAAAGAATCAGCTTTTCACTTTCTAAATAAAAGCGGAGTTCATGACACCCCTACTTAGATATTTTTTTCTATGTGCGTCTCTCTCTTCAGCTTTTTTTTGGACAATAAGTTTGTATATCATTGTTTTTCTTAAAGCTATATCGTCAGTAGTGGACTTTCAATACATACATATATATTATACTCACCACCATCATTGTAGAGATTGCATACATTCTTAGCATAGGCTATACTGTATGTAGAACTCGCTGCTGTCCAAATACTTGGCAGAGTATGAAGTATGCTGTCTCAAATGCTCGGTCCTTAAAAATAAAATTCTGCATGGGTCGTCTCGGAGAGGGAACTGTGTGAAGTGGCGCTGTCAGAAGCACCTTACAGGGACAATTTGCCACAGACTCACAGCAGAAAAAGCTGAAGAAATTAACAATAACACAGAACAACAAAACCCACCTGGGGTTTTCTTTGTTTGAAAATTCAACAACGCACCTCCACTTAACAGCATGACTTTGGATTCTGCTCAGTGGAAGTCATATGACAATTTAGATAAACTTTAGACACAACCAAAAAACTATGTTGGCATCAGTGATGTGGCTCTGGATTGGTACATCTCCTATCTATCAGACTGGTCATTCTCTGTTATGGATGGCGATGCCTCTCTTTTGACGGGCCCCCAGGGATAGGCTGACCATATTTTCAAACCCCCAAACCGGGACCCTTAAGTGTAGCCTACCAGCATTCCTGCATGCGCTTCTGCATGCACCATAGGCTCATTAGGACGGGGGACAGGTATTTCAACGCTTAGCATATTAGCGCATGTAGAGCGCTCAATGTAGAATTTTCTACATTTTCTTGTGGTGCGACAGCGCACCACAATAATAAAAAAGAGAGAGAAATACTAGTGTCAGCGCACCTGTAGCCTAACATCAGACAACATACACAAAGCCAATAAAAGGGTTTAAAAAGTAGAGAAGGACTTACTTTATTTGTAGAGAAGTCCATGCACCTGTTCCTCTGGACAATGATGTTGTTGTAAAAGTCCTCCTTTTTAGTCCTCCTTGTCAGGTGTATTCCTTAGTTTTAAATTCCCTGGAAATACTAGCCAAGGACGAAAGCCTCTTCTGCACCATTCTGTAGGGCTGAAACGATTCCTCCATTAACTCGATCAACAGAGCTGCAGAATGAAGTGAACAAACCCGTGTTGAAATCAGCAGGAGGAGAGCTAGCTAACAGTACCTGTTAGCATCCAGGTGGGCAGCACAGTCCTGCTTGGCTTTGCCCTCAGGGTCTTTCTACCAGAAAGAGTTTACTTTAACCCGAACCAGGATCTTTTCCTTAATCTAACCGAGTAAGTTTGTAGCATAAAACCTAAGCAGACATCTGGCAGAAAGCCCTGAAGGAGAACTTCTCCAGTGTGCTAATGTTAGCTGACGTCGCATCGAGTTAAACTATGATGCGTTCAGGTCTGTTCGGTAAAAGTGACGATTGGGCGAAGGTAAGTGTTATCATGATGTGTTCAATGTAATCATGTGAATTTGACATTTTGGCGAGAAACTTGAAAAAAAGATAGTTTTGAAGATGTTTTCAAAGCAATATAAAATAGATATTAGAGAGGGACCTATGACCTGTTTAACTTCCTAAAAGCTCTAAGCAGCTAATAATGCATAATTTAAACTACTAATGCCAAGAATTGTCATGTTTAGTCAAAGCAAATATTTAAACAAAATTGCAATAATTTATTTCCTAATAATTTGAATTGTGTGTTTTTCTGCAAATTACCACTATAGATGACAATAACAAGGTAAAAGTATAATTTTTGACGGTTTACACTGACTTTGGGACAGTTGAAATTCTTTTTTGGGACGGTGTTGAAAAAAGTTATTCTGGAGCCTTGAAACCCAGAATGTAATTGACACTTAAATGCAGTAAATAGGTTTAGTTTTGGCAGATATTATTGTATGCAATTTAAGCATATTTTAGGAGCAAGTGGCAAAAGGATATACTACACTATTCTGACTAGTTTAACTGGAGTATGTGTAATTGTAAAACAGTTTTTTTATTTTATTTATGTATCCTTTATTTAACCAGAAAGGTCTGATTGAGATACAATATCTCATCTGCCACGGAGTCCGGGTCAAGATGGGCAGCAAGTAAGAAGTTTTATATACGAGTACAAACAGGGACAGATAACATCACAATTAAAAACATACCAAAACATACAGGAATCAATTGTATGTTAATCCCTGGTACCACTGATGTATCCTTCATAATGTCGCTGACATTAGGAATTGGATATCCAAAAGTTTCCTGCAGTTGAATGACTCCAAATCAGAAATAATCACCCATTCTGGTTCCAACACCTGAGCAGTGTTAACAACTCTCATCTAGTCTGGGTGCCTTAACTAATTAACTAAAATGAGGCCTGTAACCCAGGTGTTATTTTTGAGTCAGAGTTGTCTTTTGATGCTCAGGTCAAGTCGTGCAGTCTCGCTTTGTTCAGCTGAGACGTGGATCAGGTCATTCTTTTCATCTGCAGATCTAGAAAAAGTCATAGATGCTTTTATCTCCTCCAAATTTGACTAATGCAATGCAGTTTATTCTTTATTCTACACGAGGATCATGCAAACTCAGTATCCTCTTTTAAATGTCTTCTTTAAAACTCACTTTTATCTTATAGCTTTTTCTTAACTGCTGGTACTTATTTTATCTGGTTATATATCATGTGTTTTGGATTTTATTTACTTGTATTATTATTATTATAACCAGTATTTGATTGTATACATTCTTTCATCCTTCCTCATTCCACATTCTGAACAGAACTGAGAAAGAGTTGGTTGTGCTCCCATTCATATATTATTGCAATATATTGTGTTTGCATCTCGTCGTCTCGGGCTGAACCTGTTGGTTGGTCATATTTATGTTTGGAATCCCTGAAAGTGAAGAGCATTTTCATGAAGGGATTAGAGGTAATTGAGTCATCTGGTTATAATTTATTCTCTGCGTTTAAGTTAAGACTGGGGGATGATTTGAATTTTGGAATCAGCTGAACCAACAAGTACGATGAGCTTGGAGCCCTTCCTGTTAATGCCACACCACATTACCCTCGCTCTGACGGTGGATTATCCCAAACTTTGTTGTGGGCCATGAAAGCAACTCAATCTTGTTATCGCTTATGCACTAACATCTACTTAACAAAAGACTTCCCAAAGCCTTTGCCATGGTTCGATCTTAATAGACTTAGCAGCATTAGACTGAGAACAGCCACAAAAGGAAGATCACTCTTCCCGCCCCCACAATTAAAAAGAGATTTGGGGCACGCCACAAATCTACTGTATGTTTACAACATGCGAGGCATGCTGAGTGTGTCTGCTTTACTGAACAGAGGAACTTCACACCGAGGTAACGTTGACGTGTCTCTCCTTAAAGAGATGTCTCTGAATATTAAGTGAAAGTATTTCTGATCTTTTTGTCTAAACCAACATGACATGATCATGATAAAGACTTACACATTATTTTATGGTCAGTGCTTTTTCATCACCAGGAATATTGGATTGTATGGACATACAAGTTGGCATGTCAGCCAACAACACTGTCGCGAAAGAAGAATAAAAACATCTCAAACTTGAATGTTGAAGATTAATACAAGAATATTGTCGTATCAGGTACAATAACTACACTTGATACAGTCCTCTAGGACTTTTAAATTAATCAAATTTTGTACACATGATGTGTGAATCAGAAGCACGCTAGTACTGAGATTCACCTGATCATTTTGTTGTTGTCCATCCAGAAAGCAAGCAGGGGTTGCAACCTGTACAGAGTTCACTGATTCCAAGCAAAACTATACAGGCGAAACGAAGGCCTTTATTTTGAATTTCAGCATGCAAGCAACGTATTAACACCAACAAATTAGTTTGTCTCAACTTGTCTAATATGACTGACAAAATAAATCATCATGTGTGGATTAATCTCTGTGTTAAGTGAAGAGGCTGGTCTGTTAGCTTGGTGTGGAGTCTGAAGGTGATGACATGGAAGCAGGTATCTTTTGTAATGTCATTTGTACCCCCACATAATTTTACAGTTAGCTAAGGACATGCTCCTTGTCTTTGTAAATAACAATCTTACCACTGTAGATAGTAAGCAGAGCATGCTAATGTCTACTTTACGTTACTTTAATCACACTGCTTGTCCATTCCTTACAGTTTTGCCAACACCAACAAATTGAACAAATTGATTGAAGCAGAATATTTTCTTAGATAAAAATCTGTTGTGAATTGTGAAAACGATTACATCTATCTTTTTTCAATAAATTGTGACTTTTTGGACATCGCTCTGGAGTTATTGGAAGTTTTTTGCATCACACAACATGTTGATTTTGAATTTGAATGTCAACGTTATGAATGAATCTCTGAAGCTTCCAACTATTCGGTACAGCCCTAGAATTTTCTTAGATAGATGAGTTTCATACTCTGTTTGCTGAGACACTCCTTTAACTATTTGTCGCTGTCCATTGATGGAGGGGGGGTGCTGAATCCGGAGGCTGTATTACGCACAGGCTTGCAGCCAGGCACTGCTGGAGAGGTGGTGCATAATGAGACTTCAGTCTCAAAAGTAGCCTACGTCTACACTCGCACACAAAGAGAGAAAAAAACATGTAGGGGAAGCCTCTGAGTGTGCGACAGAGGATTTCATGCTTTCTTTAGCATGAATAAAAACATAAATTGATGCATACAAATTCACCAGAATGCAGGAAATTAAGTGTTTGACGCTCATAATTCCCATTGTGAACCCACCTACTGTATGTAGGCACATCTTACTATCTGAACAACGTGCCCTTTAAATAGCAGGAAAATACCACTCCATTGGGAATCACTTTGTGCTGCCTTAAGATAGTTATGGGTCTGACCACAGCTCATTTTAGGACCAACACGCTCAGGGGCGGAAGTACATTTGCTACTTACACAACGTGGACGCTGGGCGTGAAAATTACAACTGTGTCAGTGTGAAACTAACAATGACTGTGCGCCGCTTTGCACCGGGTGTAAGATAGGGCCCAAAGTCTTAGTACAGTCATAGATAAAACTAACATCACAAGGGCGTAGAAACATTAGTGACAACTCTGAAGTGACCAACACATGAATCAGCCTGTAAATGTCATTTTAAAAAAGTATTAAACCAAGATCGCCTCTATTTTAAGTAATAACAATGATTCCAAGCAGCAACCAAGGACAGTATTTGACTTCAATTGAAGTGGACCTGATTAATCATTCATGACTCAAAATGCAATAATTTGTGTATTTTAAACTGAAAACAGAATGAATGAAGTCTTCCACAATGTATAGTTTGTAAGGACAATACTATTTGTGTCCATGTATCATGTAATAAATGTAGGTCCTATATAGAGAATCAGAAGTTGTCTTCTTTCCCTCTTAGTTTTGTCAGAAGTGTTCTCAGATAATCACAGATAGATCTTTTTAATCATGCGGGCTAACAGCAGGCAATTAATACCCAACTGAAATAGTGATTTTGTAAGTTTTGCTTTGCTTTTTCAGCAAATAAATCACAGCGTTCAGGAGTCCCGCAGGTTCCAGGGGTAGAGGATTTTAATGATTACCACCCTATTTTGTGCACACCCATTTAGAGGAGAGTAACAGCCCCTTATTTGAAAATTCATTTAAAAGGTCATCAATGGGATGTTTTTCCTTGAAATGTTTCAGAGGTGCACCTGTTTTGTCAAGCACACAATTAACTAGGGAAGGCATCAAAAGGATGGCGTCAGCCCTTATTTCACTGCTATACAAGGTCTGTCATTTTAGTGCAACGTCCGGGAGAATTAAGGCTTCTTTGACAGCTTTCAAGTAGCTGTAGCCCCCTCTGTCTCTCCATTTGATCAATACAAAATTCACAGGTGCTGCTCTTTATAATGTAAGCCAGCATTACAACAGAGGAAAACATGAAAGGGTGAGAACTCTTCACATTTAATTAAAGATAATTTTGATCACATATACTGAACAAAACACTCAGTTGGAGTGTCACACACGGCATGAAACCCATGAACAGTTTCTACATTTCAACATGATTCCATTTACATAAATGTTCTTTCAATCAGGAGAGACAAGCAGTTGAAGTAAAGATAATTATTTATTATAGCAGATGATATGTGATAATAAAGTCTTGACAGAAAGCCTTTGGCGCTACAGGGAGATTTGTAATCGAGGGGCGTCTGCCCTGAGCAGCAGCGAGATAAATCCCCCCCATGGAGTCCAGACACTGCGGTGGTGGTGGTGAAACGATGTAGCTGATGAAGCTGATGAATCTGCGAAGATTGGGCGGTGATGGGGAGGTGGAGGGGCCTGCTTAACAGCCGTATGATCGTACTAAAGGCAAAGAAAGAGAGAGACATATTTAAAAAGAGAAAGTGGCAAGACGACAGGCTAACAATGTAGGTCTGTTGCCGTGCTATAGATGTGACCAGCTGATGAAAACAGCTGATATTACGATTGACAGCCCAAAACAATGACAACGGGAAATTGTGAAATGAGTGTGCGTGAGAGGAGTGAAGGGCAGGATGCATGAGAATTCAACTGCAGGCCTAAGCATGCAAAAGAGTAGTCTTCCTGACTGAACTTTCGCTAAGGTTATACCGGGTCTAAGGCGGCACATTAGTTTTGGTTAGCCTTTTGCAAACAATAATAATAATACATTTTATTTATAGAGAGCTTTTCATAGGACTCAAAGACACTTTAATATAACACGGCAAAGAAACTACGTAAATGATTTAGGACTTAAAGCTGCAGTGTGTAGAATTGGAGCAAATATGATTAAAAAAAGTTATTGCTATAAAACGGTCACTATATCCTGACAGTAGAGCATGAGACAGGTAATCTGAAAAAAAGTCAAGTGCCTCGGTGTCCTCCGGTGCTCCTAATGGCATCTGAAAGATTTCACAGACCGACAGAGGAAAATAACCAATCAGAGCCGAGCTGGAGTCTGCCGTCTCTGAGCAGCTGTCAATCACTCGTTACTATAATGCCTATTTCTCGCCTCAAATGTTTTCAGAATCATCTTGTAGTGTACTGTTTAGCTGTACAATGAGAAAGATTGAGAAATAGACATTACAGTAACAGAATATTGATTCATATTTGATCAGCGCTGTCTAGTTTGACCGTTTGATCAGAGTTTGCGAGTGATCGACAGCTGCCTCCGCTGAATGAACAGCCAATAGGAACGCTCTCTCTCTGAAATGACCCGTGATTGGTCAAAGTCTCCCTTCACAGGCTAGATATTTTAAAGCCTGAAAACAGAGCCATGATGAGGTGCAGAAGTCTAGTTATCTCTCAGAACACTTGAATTACAATATGCTGAAAGGTTATTATGACATTTTTGCCCAATGATGCCAAAAATATTCTGCCTACTGCAGGTTTAAATAAAGCTCTTATGTTTGTTGGTTTTTTTCAAAAGCAAAATTGAAATATTTACAGAAATAGTTTATTATTATACATTGTGTAAACAAAACATTATATTGTGTTGCAGTTAATAGTGTTTAAAGAGTATGTGTGCGTATGTGTGCATGTGTGGATACTGTACTCTACTAAAGTAGTCCGAGTGGAGATGAATTGACACATTAGTGCCGGGGCTCTTTAACGATTTGTCAAAGGAAATTAGAGCGACTGCTCTTTATGACGGTGCTGCATAGCAAAGTAACTGGGGGAGAATAATTCAGTCTCAATTCATTTTAAGCTGAAGGCAGGTCAGGGTTGAATTGCACCATTTGGCTTTCGAAACTAATGTCCATGCATATCTTGATTGCCTGAACAAAAGCGCAGGGTGGCCTTTATGGGTCCTGGAGGACGGGTGCGGGGAGGGCTTAGCCTGTAATGCTCATTGCTGGAGATGATCACTGACAGCTATAACCTTAAGGCACTATTACCACCAGCAGCAACCATCATTTGCTTATTACATTCAACAATGTAGTCTAATGGGTTTGCCGTCGTAGCTGTTCTACAGTATGCTGTCTTACCGGGGTAGGCAATTGCTGACATCTTTGTTTCCCCATACTGAATATTAAGTGATTTAATGATATCAAAGGCATTTAAATAAAAACTGAATCATAAATGAAGTTCTACATTATGAAAATAACATCCTAATGGAGCTCTCAACAGATGGTTTGCTGGTAGCCTGGTAAAACTGTGCTCAGCTTGTGTGTCTACATAAAAACTAACTGACTGCAAGCTGTAAAGCCTCTTGTGGAGACCTGTGGGTTTTATATGTTGTTGGGATGAAACAATCTTGAATGTCGTTGCATAATGTTTGACTAAACAATTACCTGGCAGAATCACAAATGGAACCGAAATCACAGTAAAGATAAGCGAGGAGATTCTCAAGTATTTTCAAAGCAATCTGGGCTCTCGTTCTTTCTGCTTCGACACATTTTATGTGGAAGATGAGCCAATGCACCCAATGCAGTCCACGATTAGAGTTCACCCTTCACATGGTACAGAGCGGGGAGATATTGACTGCTTCCACTTCAGTGGAGTTAGTCGAGATTGACACATAATGAAAGCGCAGCGGGGGAGGGAAAGCTAGGAGAAAAGAGTACATGCTTTTCTGTGGGCTTTCAAACATCTGATTTCTTTACCATTTAGTGTGGTTTTAAAAAATGTCCACCCTCATTGTAACTAAGATAGAGTCCTCGGGTTCTATGGGGCCAGCTCACTGACTCCTGTAGCAGCACACTGATACGTGCATGTACTTGTTTGATGCAACAGATACTGCTTGTATAAATGGCTATTTTATCCCCAAACCAGTATCCACAGAATCAGCACCTCAACGCCTCTCACATTTCACCTATAGGGACGCCAAGGTAACGTCACACAAGAACCACCACCTCTTACTACGTCTAAAATGGGACACGGTGCAGTTGAGACCTCTTTGGTAGAACCTGAAAAATACAGACTGGATCAAGCGCTCACTAGGGTACTGGGTACACACCACACCCAGGGGAACCATTGAAATACTAATGGTGCCTTCAAATAGGGTCCTGTTTACCGTGTTCACGAGAAAAGTCCACATGAACGCCCCCCTCTTGTGGTATTCACAAATTCGTAGGTGGAAAGTTTCTGAAAGCTCACGATTTGTGACGTGTTTGTTGTAATAAATGGTGGAGGCCATGGAAGTAAATTTTTGGGAAAATGTTGATATTCCCAACGGCCTCATCTTTTTCTACTGTCATGATGCCTTTGCATTTCCTGCATTATGTTACCCACTTGCTAGCTTGCTAAATTGTTAAAGCCTCTGTGGCTTCTAGACGCTAACAGTAACGTTAATATGGCCGTTGCCTCGCGGCCGTGTTCTCACGACTTAACCACTTGAATACCAAGCATACTGTGTACACGACATCCCATGTTGTAAACACAAGCTCATGAGTTCCATTTAAAGGCAGCGTAACATCTTGGAGTGGTACATTCTAAAGATGGCCAGCAGTGGCCATCAATCATGTTGACTACAGAGCGTTCCAGAGATGACATCATTTTATAGGCCAACCAGGAAGTTAGCATCGCCCTAGGTTCCCCTCGACAAATCGCCAATGGGATTTTTCCATTGGGTTTTGGATTATTGCAGAAATGCTTATGATACTTACATGTTTTATTCAGCGAGATAATCTTCACAAATAAACACCACTTTTAGTATACACAACGAGGCTGTAAAGGCGGACGAGCTGGCGTGATGACGTGTAGTAATCTCATAAAGCCACTTGTTAGCAACCGCCTTTTTTAAGAAACATAATTCACTAGTGGGATATTTAGTGACGTATTTTATAGCGTAGAACAAAACGTTAAATTCCCTTCAACTTGTGTTAACAACAGACCTTATTTCAGGCATCTAACTAAAAACCCATTAAAAAAACCCACTGACTTCCAGACGAAGGAACCGGAAGTGCTCAAATGCTAACACATTTCCCTGTAGCACTCTATAAAGTCAACATCGTCTCTTTACAACACACAATCCCTCCTCCTGCAGCGGACTAAGCAGGTTCAGCCGACCACATAAGAAATGAGCGTATCTTCTACTCAGCGGAAGGCATTACCTGCTCACCTGCAAGCAGTGCTGACATAGATACATTGAGCAGGGTCATGTTGCTGCTGCCAAGAGCTGTGAGGAAGTAGAATTTATTCAGATATTTTATCATCTCTTCTCCACTACGGGGGAAGCAGAACACCTACTACCTGACCAGCTTGCTGGGTCAGCATACACCACCACGTCTTCATCCACATAATCGAAAACAGACTGGAATTTGTCTGATTTGCTTGCCAGACTATTGAAGTCACGAGGCTGCAAGGTCTCCTACCAGACTTACTTGACCAACTTGCCAAAACTTGCCCGTGAAAGGAGCATGAAACACCAAACACTTCCGAAGTCTGTCTGAAGTCACATACACTTGGCAACACAGGGCCAAGTTCGGTGCAGAGATCAGTGTGCCGGCATGGCTTCTGCTGTTGCGGAGATATTAGCTGGGAAGTCTTTTTGCATGGACAGTGGGGGGAACTCTCTGAAATCTTCAATGGGTACAAGAGAGGAAGGGGTGCCTTGCTGCCCACTTCAAGGTCATCATCTTCTGGACAAACAGCTGGATGTTAGCAGCAAGCGCGGCTTGCAGAGAGGCGGGGAACTCTGTGTCATCATCGTTATGCCATAAGATCTCCAGCCTCAAATATCTTTGCACTGCTGCAGCTGATGAATTTACAGAAACACCCTGCAGTCCAGACAGACAGGCTCTACAGGCAGCCTGGTGGAGGGTGAAGCCTTTGTGAAATAGAGCTGCAATAACTGTCTAAGTGATTGAAACTATGTGGGCTCAGTGATAATTATATCAGAATCAAGGCAGACCTTGTTGGGCTCTAACATGTACGAGAGGAAATTGTCATAACTTTACACTTACTGGAATTCTGTAATCACTATGTGAGTCAAATGTTGTGCTCAATATAATTAACTAAATACGGGATTGGAAGCACCCTCACATGTGCTTTTAGTGCATGTTCGTGTACAAAAAGCACGCGTGGCCGACCCCGGCGATGTCAACAAAGCACAAAGAAGGTCAGATTACAACACAAATAGAGGGAGAGCGACTTAGGTAGACATTACTCCTCTATATCTTTACATAGCAAATAGTTGTTTGCTGCTATATCGATGCTCTGGATATCGAATTTAGCACCTTTAAATTCTCAATATAAAGTTATGATGGATTGAATTAGAAGCCTTAAAACAACTACACCTCGTGTTTCATTAATGTTTTATCACTCTATGAGGAAACTGACCTGCTGTCTCAAATTACTGCAGATGATACAGTCTGAGGTGTAATTAAAAAACAATTAGGAAAATGTGGCGGGCTAAGAGCACCTTCACCTCCCCTCAGCTAAACGAGGTCATTAAGCATTCTGGATACGACTTTTAGGCAATAACCAGGTGTGTGTAGGCAGAAACCATCACAGGCCTACAAAGAGAGTCATGAATTCAGTGCCACGAAGCAAAAAAATGTACGTTCAAAACAGTTGATGGAAGCATATTTGCAGCAATAAAATGTGCTCTTTTTAACTTATGATAAAGATGCATTTAATTTGAGTACACTTGGTTTGATAACAGCTGATCCAATGCAATTAAAATAATATTTTTTTCTTTTTTGTTTTGGGACAAATATTGGTATTGTTTATTGCAGAATGTGTCTGTCAGCATTTGCACTGATGTGAGAATTTAGATTTCAATGTGTGCACTCACTGGCTAATGTTTAAATAAAATACCTCTAGCAATCTGGATTCTGCTAAAAAATTCTTGTAAGCCAGAACTAGTCATGAGAGACCCTAGTTTGGAGATATTTTGAGCTCTATTCAGAGCTGCAGTGATTAGTTAACAAACGGAAAATCAAATCAGCAAATATTTTGATCATCTGTTGACCGATTTAGTTATGTTTTATGCAAAAATGCAAAACATTTAATGATTCTTAACAATGTGAGGTTTTGCTGCTGCGGTTTTATATAATTCGAATATCTTTTGGATTGGGACTTTTGTCGGACAAAACAAGACATTTGAAAACATCACCTTGGACTCTTGGAAACTGCAATACAACATTCTTCACTGTTTTCTGGTGTTTCATAGACAACACCATTGATCGATTCATGTAGAATATTTTCTGCAAATTAGTAGATAATAAAAAATAAGCATTATTGCAGCCCTACTTTGGTTGGATACCTAAGTAATGATTTGTAACTTCCAGTTAAATTGCAACTGTCATATCTACAGTGTAAGCTTCAGCCATAACTCACCAACAGCACTAATTGTTAACACTAATTGTTAATTTGGAGGATTTTTTCCTTGACATGAGCCATGATGGCAGCCAGTGCATGGCCAGTGATTCATGTTGTAAACACTGGATGATATCAAATACATCTTTTTCAGAAAGGAAAGCACCACTGCTTACCAGGATGTCTTAATCTGTCGGCCAAGATGTGGAGATAGCTTTTTTTTATTTGTGTAAACAATATGCTAGATCAGACTAGATGAAGAAAAACATTCACCTGCAAAAAATAGGTTTTATTATGCTTAGATATGCGGTGGGTGTTTTTTTTAGGTAAATAAAACCCTTTTGAGAGCATCTGCTTTGCCAGATCATTTTTGTTGTAACTTGTTAAAGACAGTGAGGAGGCCTCCACGTGTTCCCAGCACACAGTACAGACTCTGCCTTAAAGGCATTTCAATTTGTATTTCGGTGTGCATAAATTTATAACACAAGGACAGAGGCAAAAAGTAACTGAAAGTTCCTCCGAGTGTGGAAAACATCTGAGCATGCACATGATTTGTGATTAGAAGTTGTACAAAGCAGTTAGAAACATGAGTAAACAGAATCCTCTAACAACGTGCTTCTGCCTCCTCCTCTGCCTCGTATCACTGCTTTTATTTATGTAGTGGTTTTCATTTTTTCTCTCACACTTTTCTTTTCAAATTCATATCAGTTACAGGTTGCTGTTTCAGCACTTGTTTACCCTTTGATGGCCAGCTTTTGGTCATGTCATGGACAATTTCAATTGGGGTTAATAATAACTTCCTATGGACAGAGATCCATCCATATACCTCAGGTTTGGGCTATTAAATACAATGCTGTTTTACGGTAAAACAAAATAACAGATTATTTCTGTCAAGTGATTCACACAAATCAGTAATTCAAGGGAGCAAATTTAGCAATTTCAGGGTAAATATTATCACCTACGCACACATTATCAAAAAGTTTACCACTGATACCTGCCAGGCTTTGTATTTTAATATAATATGCTTCTTTTTATAACTCCAGACAATGAAAAGCAGCTAAAAATATAAAGGCACATTCATATTACTAGTCAATCTCATTCATTGCTCGAGGGCATTTTAAGAAATCTTTGGAGACTTTCTGTTGAAACCAGCTTCCTTATTGCCCTCCTTGTTTAATTTCTCAACCCACGGAAATGAAGAGAAAAGGTTTTTATTACTCCTCTTTTGTCTGTTCTTTTTTGTCGCTGTCTTCGTACCCTCCAGCTCCGGTAAGGTCCATAATTTCACTGTTGTATCACGCAGCCTTCTCTATTTACTGGCAGTTCTTTTAAATTAAAAGTCACAATCTGGCTGTCAAGCAATTGTTTCTGCCTTGTGGCAATAAAGTCATCAACTATTTTAAGTGAAGATGCACCCTCTTCCCCCGTCGGTGCTCTGTGCGATTAAATGGCAATTGTCTGCCAATATCACTTTGCATTAATTAGATTGTAGTCTGAATTTGGTGGAACACAACATATATCCTCACACGTTCCCGGGCACAAATTGGCTTCTGTGTTTGTGTCCGCCGTGCTCAGTACACTTCCTGCACTTTCCAGAGCAGTTTTTCAATGTCACACTACTGCCTACTGGCTTTCTGTAATGTTATACTGCACTCTTGTTTGACTTCGGGTTTGCTTACAGATCACAACTTTTGTCAGTGATGTGTCCATGCCCTTTAAACCCCTATCCATCCACGCAGTGTGACCTGCAGCATAATGACATGACAGTGACATGGCTGGTGTTTCACAGCAGGGGAACAGGCCCGTAGGGAAGTCATAATATCACTCCACTTTTAAAGTTAAACTTATTCTGATGCTAAAAAACATGGCTTAAATGTTATCTGCTGTTACAGTAGTTCACTGTTTTGTATACTGCATTTGGGGAACTCTATGGAGTATAGAATAATATAGTAATTATTATATTGCAGTCAAACGATTACATTTATAAATATGTATGTATGCGACGTATTCTAAAAGACGGTTCATATGATATCTATCAAAAGTTATTCCTTCTTTGCTCCTTTTTCTTGCGTTTTCCTACGAATGTCCAGCATCATGTGATGCACGTGTCAATTTACGCTCGTTACGCTCGTTTTCAAAATAAACTTCCATCTGCACAGGAAACGTCTTGGTTAGGTTAAAGCAACAAAACTACTTAGATTTAGGAAACAAAACTACTTAGTTAGGTTTAGGAAAAGGTCGACTTGATTAGGTTTGGGCGACAAAACTACTTAGATAGGTTTAGGAAAAGGTTGACTTGATTAGGTTTGGGCAACAAATCTACGTTCTTATGTTTAGGAAACAAAACTGCTTAGTTAGGTTTTGGAAAAGATTGTTTTGGTTAGGTTTAGGCAACAAAACTACTTAGTTAGGAAAAGATCGTGGTTTGGGTTAAAATAACTCCAGAAGTGGCATAGCTTAAGCAGGAATGTTACCTTACAAATAGACTTAGTTATGTTTAAGAAAAGATTGTGTTTCTGATTAAAATAACTCCAGAAGTGGCGCAACTCAAGAACGGAAGTTACAACCTTTACTTCTGGTATAACATGGGGTATGAACAGCGGTCTCCTGGGCGAAAGTCTGGTGTTTTTGGACCACCCATCCACCCTGACCTCCTCCATACCCAGTATTTGTTGCTCTTCATACTTCCTGATTCACGATTTTGTGAATTACATATGAATTGCATAAAAAAAAAGCATATACACGAATTACAGTGCATCACTTTTAGTAGCAACGAACGGTGTATGAGAACAATCTGAATACGTACATACTATGTGAACTACTTAGGTAGGTTATGCAACATTTGACAATACCACTGGAACACATAAGCTCATATTTTCCAATAACTGAAAGCAAAAACCTTGACATGATCTCATTGGTCCGCATAGTAAACTACATAACATACCATATAGTCTAAAGAATTTGAACAATACTTCAAGAGTTGATTACATAATCGTATCAGGTGTTGTTGGTGTTGCTGGTGCTCACAAAATGTTACCAGTTGCCATTGTGTCAAGTTTAGCTGTATGCTGGAAGGTGATATAACAATACAACCGCTTGATCAAACAGCATACCGCTCTGAATTACATAACTTCACAGGTCTTCAAAAAATTCTTTACTAGTTTGGTGCATGATCTGATGGCAGTGGAAATCAGGACGAGCGAAGCACTACGCTTGTTACCACGGAAACCGTGCAAACAGAGGAGCGCTGAGGAAGTGAGTGGGAACAAGCAAAAAGTCTTTTATTTTATCTCATCTTGCTTTTCATAGGGAACCTATAGCAGTGAATAAGGCTGCACGCATACAAGAAGACACTATAAGCTGCTGCGTCTCAAGGTTACAGAGCGTTCGTCTGATGCTGAGGCTTTTCCGCTGTGTTGCTGAGACATGTCAACCATGTGGGATGAACAATGACAGTTCCAGGCCTTACAATACAACAGGTTGTATATACAAGAAGACACAAGCACTTATGTCATGTTCTGCAGCCCAGTATAGTCTAAATAAACTTGTTTTATTACCAAACAAAGAGAACCAATGCATTTTTATTGTTTAATTGACAATCAAGAGAAATAAATGCTCTAAAAATAAAATAGGCGCGCCTTCTGTGACATTAAAAGCATTACCCTGCCATTGAGTATCTCTGTATCAGAGGCAATATTTTGCTGTGTGTGCTTTTAATTCCCTCCAAATGTACCACAGACTTACCATATTAATGTACAAATTGGGTTATCCTTCTTTCAAGGTCTCCAGCCTTAAATTAATATGACATCTTTGGCAAGGGAACCGGAATGGCTTTTAAAAGAATTTAATAAAAAGCATCACTGATGAAATTAGCTAATGCCCATTGACATTTTATCCTGAGCATTATAAGAATAACTGGATCCAGTGATCATATTTCCCAGGGTTTCTGATGCTGCCCATCTGATAGATTTCAATTCAATTTGCAAGTGAAAAGTTAGTCTTAAGGTCAGGTGTGGCACCGAGGTTTATTTTGAGGCAAGCGATAATGCGTCTATGCTAAAAAAAGAAAGGGATTGTTTGTTTTCTCTGGCGGCGTTAATCTCTCACTAGCTTTGTTCTTCTTCACAGCAAAGCATTTAGCGTTGTGATTGTCCAAGTCAGGCTGTAATACAAGATTTCACAAGAGAATCTGTCTGATATGATACAATACATTGTGATCTCCAATAAACATGTACCGTATTCACCGCTGACAGCAAACAGCAATTACGAACACGGGGGCCCCTGCCATCAGTCGCATCTGAATACGGGTTTTAATCTTACATTCTCTACTCACTAGATAAAAAAAAAATAGTACAAACCATTTTGCTTGTTTCATATCACATGTCAGCTATAATGATGGAGGCCCACACAGAAGATTCCAGCAGACAAAAAAGCAGTAACCGTATGTCTCGGTAAACCCACGAGAGCAGCAGCCTGTGAAACAAAGCAGCTTTCACTTTTATGTCCTCTCTTTTTCTCTCTGGTTGTTGGTAAAGTTGTGAGTAAATTTGCCATTAAAATGGCAGCAAGAACAATAAGTTTTTGCGCTTCTCAATCCATTTGAAGAATTCTCGCTGGCGTATAATGGCAGGCTTTTTATATGCAATGCTGTTGCTCAAGGATGGATGAAAGTATTGCGTTTGTACAACATTATTTATTTATTTCCTTTAAAAGTCTATTTTTCTCGCGTTATTTATACATAAAAAAACTTGATGTAGTCCACAGCTTGTTTACTCTTCAAAGACACCATTGTTTTATTGTGATTAAACCGGATAAGGTCACGATGATGACAGCGCTGAAAGTGATACGTTTAAAGACGCCTGTCCACTTTATGGATGATATTTGATGAAATATCATCCGTGGCCTGTAATGATGCACCTTTGATGTGTCAGTGTCACTTTGGTGTTTGTTTCTGTACTTTTTTTTGAGCCAAACTTTTTCTTGACAAATGACACATTGTCTCAATATAATCCCACTATACAACATCTTATTTTTTTGCCTCACTATTAGTCATATACAGACAATGTTAAAAAAGTAACAGTAAGTTTGTCGTTTCAAACACAGAGAGGAGAATCAACATCTTTTTTCTTGTAATAGGAGACCTTATTAAAGCCCACTTCAGCTTTATGGTTAGCTGACTTTGAGCCATCGTATCAAAGATTTTGACAACTCCCTTCTAAACCTGATTCTACAGTCACTGCCTCACTGAGAGTCCAATTAGAAAGAAGAAAGGAAGCCTGCAGTCAGAAACATGAAATATCGAAGAAGAATAACACATGTCCGGCTCTTAGAAATAGTTTTGTTGTTAATTTTTCCAAACAGATGCCAGGAATTAGTACCTTAGCCGCAAACTCCAGGATGTTTGTGGCCATTAAACAGCAGTTGTGCCGTATGTAGCGGTGGCATTCAATGTGGCAATAGATGAAGATGAGTGGAAACGTGGTAATTGGTCTGAAACGCGAAATGTTAAGTGCAGTTAAAATATGTCTGAAAGGAGAAAAAAAAAAAAAAAAGAGTCAGCTGCCAGTCTGGCCGTGAACTGAGGCAGGAACGTTTGAGTGCCTTGGTTTTATTGACTTGTATTTGGCTTCATTATTAATGACAAATATGCAAATATTAAATTAACACTGAATCTTTTTGGCCAGTATTCCTGGCATAGCATTTCTAGTTTACCAGCTCTTGGCAGGTGAGCCAAAAAAAGTTAATTTTGGATGCTGTAGCTTGGCAGGTAGATCCAATGCCGTTACCACTGACCTCAGCCATCTCTTAGAATTCTTATTGTGTTGGTTTTTAGATTTTTTTTAGATGCAGATTATTTGTGTAGCTGAAGTGCATTGACTATACCACAGTTTGTTGGCCTGTTTTGTCTTATTTACTACCAACAAGCCAAGTATACCTGCGATCATATTTCAGATATAGTGATGACAAAAAGGGAAGGCAGACCGGTTGCTGGTGTTTCAACAAATATCATCATTATCATGAGGAAAGTACAATTCCAAGATTGCCTTGTGTGGGTCACAGCTTTTGAGTATCATACACTCTTTCCCCCCATGGATATCTGAGCGCCGTTCACTGCATCGAGTGTTCAGCTGACACATTCACCGAAAGCACAATAGAACAACAGCTCATCAGCATTACAAGCAATTTGTGCCAGGAACAGATCCCTCTGATGTGATAACAGATGTAACAAAATATTACCGTGTAAAGTAGAGCAGGGGTTCTCAAACTCTTTGGGGCCTCAGTACCCACTCATTATCGTAACACCGATTAAGCATATGCTTACAACCATTTTTACTCTTATGCCATTGGAACAATTTGTATTATAAAACTCTCCAACCTAAATACTTCAGACCTGTTTAATAATAACAATAATGATCTTTATTGTTCCACAAATGTGGAAATTTGCCTTCGGCTTCACAGGTTGGTTAAAACACATCATAGTAAATCACAATACATACAATAAATAGCACAACATGCACAGTACAAATAACAATAACGGACATGGTCCCAGTGTGAATGGTGTTTATGAATTTAGTAAAGTAATTGCATTGGGTATGAAAGAAAACTTGAAACTTTTTGTAAATGTTCTCGGTTGCTGATCTATAGCATCTTCCCGAGTGCAGTTTTATAAATTCTTTAAAAAGAGCATGAACATTATCAGACACAATTTGTCAGGCTTTTTATTTTTGCCTGTGTTTTTTTTATATATACATCCCAGTTGTTTTTGCTCTTTCCCAATAATTTTACTGGCCATGTTTGTGATTCTGGATAGTCTAGTTTTGTTCTTAGCCCCCAGGTGCCCATACCATGTACACATGTTAAAAGACTTGTAGACAGTCTCTAAAATGTTCTAGCTTATATCGTATGAATCTAATTTCCTGATTAGATACATGTGCTGCATTGCTTTTTTTAAAAATGTATCTTGTGTTGGCTGTAAAATTTAAAGTACAGTAAAAAAAAAAGGTTCCCTAAATATTTAAACTCCTCTACTGTTTCAACAGGCTGGACTTTTCTGTATACTTGTCGGTATAAGCTAAGGATACTTAAGCATAATTTTGTTAAGTATATCTCTGATAAGTACATAAAAAGTAAAACTGAAAACATACCCTCTTATTTTAAGTTTAAAAGAAGTATACTAATAGCACAATTGAATAAACTTCTTTTTTGTAAGGGTAATAACCTGAACTTCCTGTCCTTATCCGTTTTCTTGAACTTAGCACAGTCAATTGTTTGTCATTTTCCATCTTAGTGACGGGGGGATGGTTTGCAGCTCCCTCACAGGGTGGCACAACAATGACAATGGGAAAAAGGGCTGAAATTCCTTGGCTCAGAACTCAGCTTTGCTATTTGCTTTACTATCTGCGTTTTCTTGGTTTCTTCCCATGCAGCTCAGGTGCACTCCCACTTGTCCTTACGTGTCAGTCGATGTATAAATCCTGTGATGGACTGGCAACCTGTTCAGTGTATGTCAGGGATGTGTCCTTACCTTCTGCCCTGTGCATGCTTGGAGCCTAACTCAACACCCTTCACCTGCCAGACTTTGAATAAGAATAAGCCTGTATAGGAAACGAAGGAACGTATGAGGCATAGAGGTGTGTTTCAGTGCTTAAATTAACTGAAGTGTGAAGTGTGAAGTAACCCACTGCCACTTACAGTATGCTAGAATTCACACTTTGTTTGTTTTCCCTTTCCTTCTCTTCCATCAGGTTATTGTTGGACACTATCCAATTGGGCTTCTCTTCCAAGTGTTTGTAGAAAAATAAAGCCACGTTCAACATACAAAATAGCAACATAATGATACCCTTTAAAAATAAAATGCCCATGCATACAGTTATAAATAAGTTTAAGGTTCTTGTTTCATTGTTGCGAGAAGAAAAGCTTCTCAGCGCTTATAGTGACACAAATAAGCAATAAATAGATTACCCTCCAGTAACACTTGAGCTCTGTCTGGCTCTTCTGTAGTACAAGACAACACATAATTAACACCAGTCACAGAAACCAAGGCACCCTCATAGCTGTTATAATTGCTCATGTGAGCACATGCACACCCAGCCAGATAATGTGTCACCGGGGCAGAAATAAGCGTTGAAGTGGCTCGAGGTTCACAGCCAGGTAAGGGACGCATTTCTAATTATGATGACCCAAAGAAAAGCAGTCACACAAACACCGTGACAGTCACTTTAAGTTAAGTGAAACACCCATAGAGTCAATTTGTCCAAATGTAATTATTTCTCAGAAGAACGGGAGGGAAAATACCACCATGTGAGTCTCAGGGAGGAGGTCTTGGTGGATGAATAGCTGTAGAGTATTTTTCTTAGGTATGACTGACATACTGATGGTTTTCAGAGTGAGACTAATACATATAAATGAAAGAAACCTAAAAAAGACTGTGGCGATATCTCCACCTAAATTAAATGGACTTCAGATGCTCTGATTAAAAATGGATAATCCCCAAACTTTGGTTTGATAATCCAATTAAAACCACTTGCTCAAGGGTAATTGGCTCTTTGTTAAACATTAAGCATGGATTTACGGTACATGTTTCAGTGCACTTTCACTTGAGCAATTTTCTAAAACAGCTCTTGATGCTGAAGATGAAGTGAAAAAAAAGCAAAATAATCAAGTCCTTTGTCCGCAAAACAAAAACTCATAGTCAGCAAATTACAGAGAAAACTGTGAAACAAATAAACAAAGTGTATTGAAAATTAATACTTTGTACAACTAGTCTATATCATTAAGGGTCTCTACTTTTAGAAGAGTAAAAAATGTTGTTTTCTTTTAAGGGTCACTTGTTTGTGAGGACAAGAGGCAGTGCAGACACACTTTAAAAGCACTTTTTAATTGCTTGTCTATTGATCCGTGAATATTTATGACAAATGCTCTTCTATCAAATCTGGGAAGAAACTACTGAATGTAATGTGATGAAGTACCTTGGTTGTAGTTGTGAAACGGTAGTGAAATAGTGTATATTATTGTTCCCATACTGTACCGTCTGAACTGGTTTGCAGATGTATTGTTGGGCTTATGTCCACTAATAGAGAAAGAAAAGTAGCCTGTGCCGCATTAAGTAGGACGCCAGCAAAGACGTGACAGGCCTCATAGTCGGAGGAACATTTTTGGAATCTCTTTTTGTTGTATATGCAGGTCAGTTTCTACTTTTTATTTATTGTGTGTTTGTGGGGTTTGTCTGTATTCTTTTTTTAGACATTTCAACTCCTTTGCAAAATGCAGTAGGCAGGGAAACTGTAACCAGACGTTGTATAGAGTCCTCAGCATCACAGAATTTGAGGTCATCTTTCATCGCGCTCATCTTGCCCTGGTTTCTAACGGAAGCAGATGCCTTCAGAACATGCAGCAGGATACCAGGTGTGAAGGTAGTGGTACATTCCAGAACATAAATTAGAAAAAAAAAAAAAATCAAAAAAAAAAAAAAAAAAAAAATAAAAAACAAGAAAAAGGCCTCTGGGCAAATGTCTGTTTTACACAGGCTGAGCCTCTGGGCCGCTGCTGGCAAGATACTCGACAAATGACAGCATTTGGTTGGTTATTTTGAGGCTTCGAGGCCATTTGCCTTCATGTGACAGGTTATGTATCCTTCTCCACATTCTCAAGAATTGACTGGCTATAAGCTTCTATTTTTTTTTTTTTTTTACCACAATCACCAGGGGATTAGATGGCAGTCTGTCAGATCTGTTTTGCAGTGTGTTCTTTTGGATGCATTTGCCTTATTTTCAGTTTTCTTCTGCTGTCTTCAGGTCAGCTACAGCCTGAGGGAAACCTCCGAGTCTGAGAAGTGAAGCCAATGCTGAAGTGCCTTAAACTTGCATTCTTTCTAACATCCAGCAGGGGGCGACTCTACTGGTTGCAAAAAGAAGTCAGATTGTATAGAAGTCTATGAGAAAATGACCCTACTTCTCATTTGATTTATTACCTCAGTAAACATTGTAAACATGAGTTTATGGTCTCAATCGCTAGTTTCAAGTGTTCTTCGATACAGCATGATGTTCATTTAGTAAATTATGGTCCCATTTAGAGTCAAACAGACCATAAAGCAGGGTATGCTTTAGGGCGTGGCTACCTTGTGATTGACAGGTCGCTACCACAGCGTTGTGCGGTCTGGGAGTTGTTCGTGTTTTTGTCTTACAACTTTAACCCTTTTACAGTGTGTTTTCAGTTCATGAAAGTTAATTGCAACATTGTGGTCGCCTAAAAAATGTCTTATTCAGCATTCGGTTGCAAAAAAACAAGATGGCAACGGACAAAATGCCAAACTCCATGGCCACAAGTGACTATGTCCACTTCTTATTTACAGTCTGTGGGTTTAAAACAAGAATTTTCCTGAGGTTAAACTGTGGCTTTTTCCCAATTTAAATTCAATATAGCAAATTTTTTTAATTAAAAAGGTTTTTTTTTTATTTACATCAGCATGGTTTAACTAATATGTCCTAGTATAACGCAACTTGGGCAGGCTATGGGAATCTTTTAAGAGGAGTCAACTCAAACTGCAGTCATTTAGGATGAAATCCTGTCTTAAAGATGTGGTTAATAACAACAGTTGCACCAAGATCAATCTGGCGTGGCTACCTTGGGATAGACAGGTCGCTACCACGGCGTTGTACGGTCTGGGAGTTATCTGCGTTTTTATCTTACAACTTTAACCCTTTCACAGTGTGTTTTCAGTTCATGAAAGTTAATTGCAACATTTTGGTCTCCTAATAATGTCTTATTCAGCGTTCGGTTGTACTTAGCTCCACCCTCTCGTGTCACTTCTGGTTGCAAATATAGCCAAGATGGCGACGGCCAAAATGCTGAACTCAAGTCTTCAAAATGGGAGCCCACAAACGGTGATATGTCCACTTCTTATAATCAGTCAAAGTTCCCAGTGTGCGCTATAAAGGTCATAGTTCAGCTCGTAGTCTGTAATACGTCCACTTACAAAGACTAAATGTCTGTGCCAATCAAAAGAAGAGACAAAGACTCAAACCTCCAATCTGGTAAAAGTCTATAATTGAGAATTAAGATTCTGGCACACTACTTTTGACAAATCCAACCCCCTTGAGGAGCTATTTTTAATCACCAATCGAACAAAGACTGGAGCAGATGCCTGTATAAGACCATCAGATAAAAACATCAATTCGCACATTTCAATCAATTCTTCAAACCAAAAATTCAGCACAACATTCAGATACACATATGGTGGCCACCAAGAACCACAGAAGATGCATCAGGCTGCACTCACAAACAGACAAACACTCGAAGACTCCATAGAAAGACAATAAATGGGACACTGTAGGCAGCAACATTGACCATCCACCAGCAAAGAAAATTGAATCAGCGAGGCATTGTTCCTCAGAGAAACTCTTTCTGCTCCCGTGCTTCTGTCTTTCTGGGGACAAGCATTAGGTTTTATGACCTGGCAAAGGTTCTGCAAATACCTCCCCTCCAGTGACTCACTTACACCCATGCTGTCTGCAATAAACAGGATAAACAACATCCTGCAGCACGGTAGTATTTGCAACAGCAAAGTATGCCTTCGTGGTAATTGGCTGTAATCATAAAAAGTATGTACATCTAAAATGATTTAGCACTCCGGCCTGTTTTAGCTTGTGCAAACAGATTGCTTGAAGATTCTACTCAACAAATATGTGTGAAGATATTTAAATAAAAAAAAAAATGGATGCTGTTTTATTTTGGTAACTTCAGATGCTATTTCTTAACTTTACACTTAAAGGGGCTATATGTAAGAATCAGAAGTTGCTTGTTCACAGCGACACCTGTGGCCGCAATGTCAATGAAAGCCAGCGTCCTGTTGCTCGCGCTCGCGCTTGTGCTCGCGCTACATTGACATGAACGAGTACCGGTCTAAACAGTGAGGCGACACACGTCAGCTAACACACAATATCACTCTGTATTTCACCTGCTTGGCAGTAATGTTAGCTGACCAGAGGAAGGTCTCTCCATGAATCAATGCTGATCCTAGTGTTGGCTTTTCCTCCCGATCCGGAGGGAACGGAGGGAACGGAGGGAACGGGGGGGGGGAGGGGGAGACAGCGACAACCGGGCGGGACGATAACGTAACTCGCTGCGGAGCCCCGTCACTTCACAAGACACGGGAAACCTCTGTTGGTCTGGAGGAGCTGCAGCAGTTATTTCTGCAAAAACGTCCACTGCACATTCACCAGATATTCTCAGAGCTAAACTAACTCTTCTGCAGTGTGTAGTGTGCGCGCGTTCACGTGGAGGTGGAGCGAGCCGAGCGTGTGAGAACGAGCGCGGTGTGCAAACAGGCAGGAGCAGAGCTGCTGCGCGCTCGCGTACCCACACGCGAGCGTGCATGGGATACCGACCCGTTAAGATTTATGCGCGTGATAAGTTACAAATAGTCCCTTTAACAGTATAATCTCAAACATATTTTTTAAAGTGACGAATTAAATCCTGTTTCAATTGTATACACACAAGTGTGACGGAACTGACTCATCAGTGGCAGCGTAATGCTTCAGGAGTGGCAGCAGAGCTCATTCATTTCTACACTACTGTAGCTGTATATAGCCTGCTGTAGCTGGACGGAGAATTACCTATCAGCAGCCAGCTGCTACTCAGCGTCTGACACTGTGCTCCAGTCTGATTCCGCCCTCTCTATTTTGCCGCGCTCTTGAGCTTTCCATCCTCCTACATGTATATTATATTCATAAAGCTGAGACACACACACACGCATCAGCGCTCCAGACTGGCTTCGGCACATCTGTATGTAAACCAGCAGGGAAGGGCTCGGATGTGCAGATCAGCCAGACGCACTGTAGCCACTGTCACAGCTGTAGGCTGAGTCCCTCGGGGAGCGCTCCGCCAGCCACCCTGTAAAAAAGTGCCACAGCACATCTGGGTCCCAGCAGGTGCTCTGCAGTCCCATGATAGATTGTCCTTTGCTGCTAAACCTTTGGACTGGTGTCCTTGTGCATCACTATGGAGCTTTACATTCAGTTTGGAATACGCCTAAAGCATCAGCATACGGGGCTAGAAAATAGAGGATGATGTATTTTATTAGCAGCCGATAACAATTGTCGTGGGATTATTAAAGGAAGAAAACAGTGATGATGATAGAGATGTGATTGTGTTGACAGGCTCTGTCACTAGAATGCCTGAAGGGCAAATATCAGTCTTGTAACAAGTGCGTTTTATCACAATGTTGTTGTTGTTGTTTTTTTTGTCTTTTTTCTTACAATTAAATAATCAAATGTGGCATGCTGTCCCCTGCCATCCATCTATGTAAATTATAATACTGCTGTGTCGGGAGTTTTCGGCCTTTAAGGACAAACTGTAAACATTGTTTACATTTTTATTGAAGTGCGCAAAGGACAAAACAAGGATAGCCAAATGTCATCCCGTCTCATCGTTATTCTGTGCTGCCATGTGCCAATATCATCAGAGATAAGCAAGTGCCGAGTAATTGCAAAGATAACTTTCATTTAAGCGAGCGCTAATACTTGTCTGTGCTTCTTAATTGTATATGTGCTCCGCGGAATGTCGCCGACCTTCGCATCCCCCTATTGTTTATCAGTGCGACCATCGAAATGATATTTGACAGTATCTGTGAGGAGCAGTGATAAAATGATTGATTCAGGAGTCACGGCGTCTAATTGCTTTCTATAAATATAAGAAGACAAGAAAGAAAATGTGGTTGAGGTGCAAGATGCGCTGCGTGACATCTCGCAACTCATTACAGCAAATTTGCTTGTGTGAATTTGTTTGTTGCTTCCTGACAGTCACACCCTGAAAATTTAACACTGTGAGTGTTTTTATCAGTGCTTTCCTAAACAAGTTACTATTTCTTTTTTCAAAAACAGCTCCCAACTGTGAGGAGGCCTGTTGTGCCGTTTAAGAATATATGAAATGCAAAACATGAATTAATCAAATGGCACACAATTTCATACAATTGCAATCATCACACTGAGCACATTATGAAAATGACTAATGCGCAGCCAGAGCCACCAGCTTGCTGCATTTTATGTGATACATAAAGTATTTATTTAGGGGAAAACAAATAGTTTGAACAACTTTGCTGCTGCCCGAGACAGACATTCCCCTTAAGCCATCCGGTCGAGGCAGATGGCTGCCCACCCAGAGCCAGGTTCTGCCCAGGGTTTCTACCCGTTTAAGGGGAGTTTTTTCTTGCCATTGTCGCATAACAATGAATGCTCATGGGGATCTCTTGTTGGGTCTCTAAATTATAGAGTGCGGTCTATACCTGCTCTATATGACAAACATCTTGAGATAACTTCTGTTATGATTTGACGCTATATAGAAATAAATTGAATTGAAATTAAGCGCAAATTGGGAACAAGTCCCGAGTCCATCTGGCTTCTTGTGATCCCTTCATCAGTTCATGTGTTGTCTCTGTCATCAAATTAATATTTTTTATACAAGACCTTGGTTCGCATCGGGGAATTCTCAACAAAGTATCCGGAGTCCAAAATCAAAGAAAAGCTATACACTCAAACTAAAAGCAAAAAGATAGGGAAAGAGAAACATTAGGGGAAGATGCATTTCTAGCAGACGTGTGTTCAATCAGGAGAGAGAAAACAAGTAAACAACAATGCAGATGTTTGAGTTTTAATAATTCAAACGTCTTTGGCAACCAGCGCCATTGTTGAAATCATGCAAAGATCCTCCCCATGGGTAGACAAGGCTTTGGGCTTGACACTGATGGCAGTGGGGCAAAGCAGCATTTACTGCAATGACACTAAAGAGACGGAACAGGTAACTAGGTCGTTTAAATATTCTTCTGTTAGAATGATCGCTATGGTCGCCAGAAGAGCCTGTGAACACATTGGATAATGACTTAAAGTTGAAAAAAGAATATCAGAATAAGATTTGTGATTTTGCCTGACTGCACTAAATGCTTTATAATGTCATGAAGCAGCTGCAAAAACGATGTATCTCTTGGAAACCAGGTCCAGATCCCTCATACTTATCCCAACACCATTAATTCAGAAAGAAATTCATATCATGTCCAAATCAGAGAACCAAGTAAAGTTTGGGTCGTATAATAAAATATAAAGCATGGCCTGTATATAAAGATGAACGACATGACAGCTCCCCAAAAGTGAAGCTAAAACAACTGGATCGCCCCCTGGTGGCTGGCTGCAGTATAGGTCATAAATCCCGCCCCCTCCATGTTAGTGGACGGGACATGGGCCAGAATAAAAACTCAAAGTACACGTCAAATACATTATTCATCATTTTAGGTAGTTCTTATCACGCTGATATATGTTCGAGTGTTCATTTTTTCTGATACGTTCATTTACGTGATACGTCTGCTCTGAGGGAAGTAGTCGCAGAGTCAGAGGCTCGGGAAATGTGTGAGGAGATTTAACTTTAACTTTCCATAACCGTCACGAGTCTGTGTGATAGAACGTGTCAATTTGATCATAAATTTAGTTATAGAGATATCATGGTCGTGTCGTTCTTAGCAGCTAGGTGGCTCACGCTAGCAAGCTGTGGCCGTGCTTGGCTCGTGATTGGCTCGGGCGGTTGTGTGGGCGGGACCTTGATACCGCAGCTCCATCGCCGGATCACTACTACACAGACTCAGGCTTCACCTTTGCAGGGTGAGGAAGTGGAGATGTGTCGTCCATCTATATATACAGTCTATGGTGTAGACTGGTTGTGAAAAAAACTACAATACAGAGTGATGCTATTTGAATAGAAAAAAAGGAAGAGGTTCTTTGAACGTAAAAAAAAAAAAGAAATTCTGGTATCTGCACATTTTCAAATGTCATGGTTGTCTAAAAAGCATTAAACTGTGGCTTGTGTTCTAATATGATTTTTTCCATATTTGGTGGGACATGCATGTATATGCCTTTTTGAGTTAACATTACAGGTTTACACAAGTGGGTCAGTTACAGGCTCGGCCGTCCCACTTCGAGGCAGAACAAGGTGTTGTGAAGAACTATTTTACATTGAGAGCAGACCCAGGTTTGAAAATAGCTAAGTGGATTTTGATTTGAGCTGCGCTCTTCCACCTCCAGGTCTGAGAAAAACACAGTGTATGTTTGCGCATCTGAATCCTCTCCCCTTCAACTTGTCTGGGCTTTGATTTCTTGACATATTCCCTTGCCGCTTTTTTGCTTCAGTGCTCTGTGCACTGTGTTGTCTCCCATCTTCTTGTATCCGTCTCCTATCTCATCCCACATGTGCTTCCAGGCAACGCAAGGCTCACAGCCTGCTTTCCATAAAGATAACATTGCCGAGTTAAACAGATGGGGTATAAATGTTCTCTCAGTGATAAGTATTGGCTTAGATACACCAAGAGATAGAAAAAAAGATTATTCATGGTATCTTGAATTTTCAACAAAAAAATATGAAATCTTGAGTACAGTTGGCTGTTTGAACATGTGCACAATGCATGTAAGACATGTTTCATGTGAGTATTTTCATCATGAAAGCAAGCCTACATTCCTAATAGGGGAACACTCTCACAGTCTCTCTGAAATGTTGTTTGTGTCATCTCTTCTAAAGCTAATAGCCACAACTACATAGCTTTCATCTGTAAGGTTTACCGTGCATCTGTGGAGTTGTACATCTGATTACATAGTGAAATGCCTTGCAGTCAATGCTATGTATTTCTATCACACAAAATACTGAAGTAAAGAATACATCTGATGTAAGGAGGCTAAGCAAAA
This sequence comes from Sebastolobus alascanus, assembly GCA_916701645.2. Taxonomy (NCBI): domain Eukaryota; kingdom Metazoa; phylum Chordata; class Actinopteri; order Perciformes; family Sebastidae; genus Sebastolobus; species Sebastolobus alascanus. Next base: position 836,354 of record CAKAOJ020000163.1, read on the forward strand.
ACATGCAAAATTGTGTGATAGCCTAATAGAATTTCTGTCAAAACACCTTGTTAGCATGAAGGCTATTCTCATACACCGTTCGTAGCTATAGCTACGAAAAAGTAATGCACTGTAATTTGTGTATATCCCCTAAAATCAATTTGTATGTAATCCACATAATCGTGAACCAGGAAGTATAAAGAGTGACAAACGCTGCATAGGGAGGAGGTCGGGGTGGATGGGTGGGTTAAAAAAATACCGGCTTTCGGGGATTGCTTCGTACCCAGTGTGAAACCAGATTCAACGTTTATTTATTTGTCACGTAACTTCTGTGCTTAAGTTACGCCACTACCGGAGTTAGTTTAACCCAAACCATGATCTTTTTGTGCATCACATGTTGCTGGACCGTCGTAGGAAAACGCACAAAAAATGAGGAATAACTTTTCGTAAGAAATCAAACAATCCGTTGTATGAGGATACTTTGTAGCCTGACACTGGATTCACATTGCACAAGGGGATGGGATATATTTAAATTTATGTAAAAATAATAAGTTTTCCTAATATCAAAATGTTAAGATTAGATGATCATAGTTGCCCCGTATAGATCTATAAATCTCAGCTAATACAGGCCATTTATTAAATATGTACAGTATGTACAGTGTGACCCAACTGTCCTTTTCCTAAATCCCTGCTGCGGTGGCATTTTTATTCCACCCTGGTAGTTGTAACTTAATTCTAAGTGTTACTGAACTCCCTGTCAAACATTGTGTGTTGATAAATCTCCTAGTTATACTTAAATCAATATGGGGGCAAGGTGGTGGGTGAAAAACCTTTATAATCTTTGCCCTCAGCAATCCTTTGCACGCAGGCCAATTTCAGTCTGGTTTTATCATTTGAACCTGACAGTTTGCAGTATGTTGAGTGGACCCGATCCATACTGTTTGATACCACTCTTGGCCCACACCCATAAAGTATTCCAATCAAAGTTGCTGCTGGAATGTGATTTTAGTGTCGGACGAAAACCTCGCTTGTTTATGCACTTGTAAGATTTCCACATAGAATATCAATGTGGGAGGCAATTGAGCAAGTACTAATCAATTCCTAGCAACATGAAAAATGTTACAGTGGTCTCCTTAACGACAGGAAATATGATTGCGTTCTTAATGTTATCATTTAATTACTTACAAGACATGAAGCAATGACACTGAAATGAGAATTATCTGTAGAATGATCTATCCTTGATTAAGGGACATACAAGAATAACCACTAGATTCTTTTTATAATCATTATATCCTATGTGACTTTACTTTAAGTGTAGCAATTTAGCTCAATTACAGCTTTGAGCCTTCGTTTATAGTTTCCCAATCAGTGTACTCTTCATTAACGGAACAGTGTGTAGCATTTTGGGGGATCTATTAGCAGAAATAGAATACAATATTCATAACTATGTTTTCATTAGTGTATAATCACCTGAAACTACTTTATGAATTGTTGTCTTTTTGTTAGCTTAGAATGAGCCCTTCATATCATAGGGAGCGGGTCTTCTTCACGGAGTCCGCCATGTTACATGCATAGTGTCCTTTCAAAATAAACTTCTGTTTTCACAGGAAGTTAGGTTTAAACAACACAACCACTTAGGTAGGGTTAGGAAACGGTCGTGGTTGACGTTAACTTCACTGACTAGCGACTAACGTGACGTGACTCGCGGGATTACTTTTAGTTTCACACGACACGAACACCGGTCTCCTGGTTGAACATTTTTATGTTTGTTTGACCCAACCACCACCTCTCCCACCCACCCTGAACGGACTCTCACACTATTAATACTACGTCACTTTGTCCGACCATCGAATTACGCCACGGGTGGGTTTACATTGGAGTTAGCTTAAAGCCCGGTTCATCACATACTGTTGCTGAAGGCTGCCTCCGTGCGTCAGTTTCCGATGCCGAGCGGCGCTGGCCAAACGGCGGTATTTGACGAGTTGGGAGTGAGAACGGGTTGGTTGCACCACCATGTTTCTACAATGACCTCTGAGCGAGGCGAACAGCGTTACCACGGTCTTGCACTTTATAAAAAAATTATAATTAAAAAGACATTTGTGGGTTCTGGAAGATCCAAATAAACAAAATGTCAAATGCGGCCAACCGGCAGTAAATCAGCAAAAGCATATAAAAAGTCTTGTGAGGAGAATTTTAAACAATAAAATAGTTCGCAGTTCACGGGCAGTTGTCAAAGTTACCTGTTAAAGAAATGTTTCCACTGCAAAAAGACACAAAAGTGGGGTAAGACTGATGGCAGAATAAAAAGGACGTCTCTCAGTTTGATATTTGAAGGGCTAAAATGGGTATTTGAATTATATATTTCATGGGACACAGCAGGTGGATCTGCATCAAATGAAAAGCTGCAGTGGCTGAGCAGAGAGAAAAATATGTTTTTCACATTAAATGAACTGACTTAGGGGTCGGCAAGCCAAGTATATAATGGTGTGTTCTATAAATTGTCTGCAGGACAAACTCTGATTTAAGTTCAGTGCTCCTACTTTCAGACACTTTGTTAACATGAGTGGGTAAAAGAAAGCTTCGGAGCAACGTTTACCGCATTTTTCTCCAACCACACATCACATCAAGTGACAAACAAGACAACGCTATCTCGCCAGATGTCAGAATGAGACGATCGCTTCTGTCTCATGTAGATTATTTGCAATTTGGGCCAGGCGGGGTTTGCATGTCTTCAAGGTGCTACTTTGAACATCACTGGGACATCTTGTTAGCGGTCCTCCAATCGAGGCCTATCTCACAAGTTGCGGGAGACAGAAACAATCTTGAAAAGCTCCTCCCAGGCCGGCGAGAAGCAGCATCAAATGAGTGAAGGATCAGCACACCAACAGTTAGAGGGAAGCCTCAGGGACATGTATAAAATTGGATCTGCCATTTTCTGAAAAATGTGCTGTTGATTTGATACTTTTCGAGTCCAGGTTTTGTTCCTGAGGATGTCCATAATAGTTGATGAAGATAAATTACAGGTGCTTCCCTCTAAAGGAAAAGAAAGGGAAGGAGAGGAGAGGAAGAGAAAACTGATCTCAGGGGAGGTCGCTCTCATCTTCTTATACGTTCGGAGAAGACTGTCCATATACTGTACGCAGAGCAGTAATGAATAGATCAGAAGAAAGGCTTATCAAATGGTAATGCTAGCCATTTTAAATCTTCATAGATGATTTGGGTGTCCCAGGACAGTTTGGTCGATGTCTGTGAACTTGCGTCAGTCTTTCCTAAAGCTAGAAATCAGAGGCAGAAGAAGGTGTGATGTCACCGGGGTGTAAAATCGGGTGCTGCTGATTTGTAGGCGCCGACTGCGAGCAGACATAGTTTGATGAAATTAAAATTCTGGCTCTGTGAAGCAGAATGTGATCCTCGTTTGAGTACGAATATATTATGTCAGCATGCCATTCAAAGTTAGCTTTTGACACTAAACCTGCAGTAGGCAGAATGTTTTTGGCATCATTGGGCAAAAATTCCATAATAACCTTTCAGCATATTGTAATTCAAGTGTTCTGAGAGAAAACAAAAGAATAACATGCATGCAAATCTCTAAAAAAATGTTTGACTTTCTCCTTTGAAAACCACGACCATAGAATTGTGTACAATTGAAAATCACTACGCTTCCTTTAAACTAGCCCGGTCCAAGCCACCGGGGGTTAAATTAAAGAGAGATGATGCCCTTATGATACTTTAATCTAAGACTTCTTCAGAAAGGGATGTGTATGCCCATGCGAGCTCACAGATAAATCCGCTTTGTCTGCTTGTGCATGTCTGTGCCTTGTATAATTTTTCAGTGAGAGCCTGCGTTGTGCTGTAGTGGTGGCTGACAGCCTTATTGGCATTTTCTACGGTGATTTCTGTGAGCTCACTCTATTAGAATCGCAGAGGGCTTCCATCGAGTCCGCAGCAGCCTGCATGCAAAACAAGGGTCCCTGGAGCCTCTGTTTACCAACCAAGTCGGATTTGCTGCTCTCATACGCAGCCAGGCTAAAGCTCAGCTACCCAGCAACCCCCTCCAGTGTCCCTCCCTCTGCCCTCGCCACCAACACACACACACACACACACACACACACACACACACCCTCAGCCCCATCCGCTGGTCCTCGAGGCTTTCATTTTGTCGCTCATCCTTAGTTTACTTTTCGCCAGAATCTGTTCAAAACTTTCCAGACTGCGGGCTTTTTATGTAAATCTTGTGGCACAAAAAACAGAAGCCATGGTTACAAGCCAAAATCTGCATCCATTAAAAAAAAAAGAGACACTTCAAAGAGAATTGTTTTAGTCTCCAAATAACAAAATTGAAGAGGGATTGGATTGTTGCTTTGACAAAGTAGAGGGAGGGACTTCAAGAGCTTGTTAATAAACATTGAATACAAGCCATTTTGCCTGAATAAAAATGTCTCCAGTCTGCCTCAAAAACAGAATGAAACTGTTTAAGTTATTTTTCATTTATTCACATGTTTGAAGAGTTTGAGCGTGAGGCGAGTTTTGTCGTGTGGTTTTTATACTATTCTTTATTGTTTGTGTCTTTGGCGCTTTGATATTCCCAAACAAAATCTTTCTCAGTGGGTGAGTGTGAAATAAATTGTTGTCTCTAAGAATTGCTTCTTGATGATACAGAAAAACAATCCCAAGACAAGACATAAGGGGAATGTATCTGTCTCATGCACACAGCCCTTCGGGGAAGAAACTTCTCACAGTTGATAAAGTTCTTCAACAGTGCTGTACTTCTGCTGGTGTGAAGATGTCATATGTTACTTTTTCTGTCACAAACACACTGTATGTGCGTGAAAAGAAAGCCAGGCATGCCAGCATTTTTTTATCAAGCTCCAAAGACACTGGGTGTTAAATTTACCATAGTGCCCCTGGACAGTGTCTTTCATTATTAGACCATAGACTGTATGTAAGAAGCGGACGTAGTCACCGTGACATCACCCATCGGTTTGTGGACTGCCATTTTGAAGCCTCGAGTTCGGCGTTTTGGCCGTCACGTTCTTGTTTTTTTGCAACCGGAAGTGACATGAGAGGGTGGAGCTAAGTACAACTGAACGCTGAAGTATTTTTAGGCGATCAAAAAGGTTATAATTAACTTTCATGAATTGAAAACACACTGTGAAAGGGTTAAAGTTGTAAGACGAAAACACGGACAACACCCAGATCGGACAACGCCGTGGTAGCGAACTGTCAATCACAAGGTAGCCACGCCCTAAAGCATACCCTGCTTTATGGTCTATTTGACTCTAAACGGGACCATAATTTACTAAATGTACATCATGCTGCATTGAAGAAGACTTGAAACTAGTGATTGAGACCATAAACTCATGTTTACAATGTTTACTGAGGTAATAAATCAAGTGAGAAATGGAGTCATTTTCTCATAGACTTCTATACAATCAGACTTCTTTTTGCAAGCAAAGGAGTCGCCCCCTGCTGGATATTAGAAAGAATGCAAGTTTTAGGCACTTCAGCATTGGCTTCACTTTACAGAACAGGGGATTGCCCACTGGTCAAGCTCCAAATACCAGCCAATTAGACTGTTGTCAGGTTATTAAATAGGCGTTATCAGACGCTATAAGCCCCAATTGGGTCAATAGGGGCCTACTACACCCACTAGTAGGTTTTATTATCTATTGACATGCTAGATCACTGAAAGAAGGTATAAAAGAACACAACAGTGACCTCTAGCGATCGTAGTAATTATTACAGGAGCAGAAGCAAAAGTCAGGCACTGTAGTTTAGACAGTGTGAAACTCCATAAGGGGTGAAAGTTGGGGATGAAGTAGTAGTAGGCCCCTACTGACCCACATCCATGGTGCTTATAGCGACTGATAACGCCTTTTTAATGGCCCGATAACAGTTGAATTGGGTGCAGCAACACTGGGTCTTAAATGTCCCATAGTGCACCTGGATAGTGTCTTTTATTAGACACCCTTGATCAGATCAGATCTCATCATCATGGAAGGCTCCAAAGACTATGCAACTATTTTCACAGTCTGAGTAGTACTAAACTTCATGTGTAAAAAGGATGGCATTCCCCTTTAAATGGAAGACAAACATGCTGTGATTATAAAACAACAAATATAACAACAAAAAAACAGCATCATGGCACAAATTAATTCTACACTTCACAGTAAGCTTCATTTATCACTTCTTTTTGGCAGGCAATATTAACATTTCACTCTGGAACACAAACTTGGCTGTGTGTTTACACGCCGTGGCCGCTCTATTTGCCCTCATTATAAAGGTCTGACCTGCCAACACATGAAAACAATAAAAAGTAAACACCAACAGTCAATAAGCAACGGGGATGGCAGGGTACCAAACATGAAAACAGAACAAAACTGATAGCATCATTTTCATTATTCTTATTTCTTTTTTTTTTACCGCTATTTCTTGGCAAGAAGATTAATGTGAATTTACTCAGAGCTGTTGTCTTGACATTCATGGATTGGCAGACTGCCATAAACCTGGCATAATGCTGTCATTCTTTTGATCAAAAACGAGCTCGGAGATAGTCATGTGATGCTACGTTAACTAGTTGGCACCCAGTGCTCGTATGACACTGTCAAGAAGAAATTACTTCCTGTCTTTACAGTAAACATCTGCTTGATCGTTTCTCCGTGCACCTTGAAAGCTGTTTCTCTTTCAGCTTTTGTCTGTCACCGAAACGGGGCTGAGTCACCGACTGTCACTTCCAGCTGCAGTCTGTAGGCTCTCCAGACGTGAAATCAATACTCTACATTTTCCCTCTGATGGACACATACAGGGGACAGACAGATTCCCCTCGCCAAGACTGCACTTGATTGAGCCCCACTTAGATTGCTAATGTGACTGATGGACTGACACAGACAGCTCTACAGGAAGTTACTGTGTGATCTATTGTGACAATCTCTCGCTGACAGCAAGGAAGTGTATTCCAATGAGCGTGTCTCCAACTGTTAAATGCTCTTTGCTTTTACACTTCCTGTTACTTCCTTTTCAAAAGGTCCACATCATGACACGACAGATGATTTGGTTGGAAATCTGAGGACACATCCGACGCTCTATATTTGTAGCTTTTACCACTGCTTGTGTTTAATAGGCTGTAACATTAAAACAAAAGACTTGAAAGACAAAATGCTCTAACAAGGGCACGTTTTGAGCCTTAGTCTGATTGATAATGAGTCCAACAATGAAATAGTTGCACACAACAGCATAAAACAATGCAGGTCTTCATCTCAAGTTTAGAATATGAATTGCAGGGTAAAATCCATTGTTTGAGGCATTCATTAACTACAGCATCTGGTAGTGTGGGATGAGGCCGCGATGTCTTTAAGTTGCTTGCAGACAACACTGGCATGCAAACACATTCAAATGTTTTCGAAAATGATGAATTTAGCAATTAGCTGTGGGTTTTATGAATGTATTATTCTGGGAATTGTGGGTCTTTTTTGCACTAAATGTAATACTTCTTACACATATGTATTAACCGAAAACAACGGAAGAAAGCATTGTGATGTGTTTTATCCTTTGTGCATTTCCACACAGCAACAGCTAATAGATGAGAGTTTTCCGTACCTCAATATGTGTGTGTAATAACACAGTCTAAGAAATTATGTTTGAGTTTTAACAGTACCAGCCCGGTCGCACTAAATGGCGTATGAATGATACAGTTATCGTGAATAAGTGCAATAAGAACGCCGTTCTTGCTTTTGCCGTGTTCTTTGTACGCCATGTAGTCTGTGCCGACTGCGATGTAAACACATCCGTGTAAATATCCTACGCTCACAGCTAGTGACGTTGAATAGAAAGTGAGAAAGAGAAAAGCTTATGCTGGGAAGGTAGGTGGATGGGTCCAACAAACACAGGACACAGTGTTTGTGTCCCAAAGTGTTTTTGACTAGTGTGTTTTTTAGTGACTTTTGTGACATGTTTTCTGTACTTGTGTTACGTTGTTTCCGTATGTATTTTACTTAGTTTACTTATTTTAAGCCTAACCATGATGTTTTTCTTAAACCTAAGTGAGTGATTTTGTTGCCTCAACCTAACTGCGGCCACTACCGTAGTTTTGTTGCGGTGGTGTAAAAAAGGACATGTAAAAGGGGCGCACAAGTGTCACGCGAAAAGGCTAAAATGCGTTCTCATGACACGCAGAATGTCCCTGTGATGTCCTGCTATTTATACGCCTTTCCGTGAGATTGGGCTGGATTGACGGCGACCTGTCAGGGGTGTACCCCGCATTTCACCCAGTGTCAGCTGGAATTGTCTCCAGCTTCCCCACAACCCTCTAAAAGAATAAATGATTATAGCTAACAGATGGATGGATGATTACAGTGCAGTTTGCACCACATTCTGCATCTTTTGGCACTTTCAATGAAAATTTCACACTTTTTAAAGGTTACGTAAAAAAATATTTATTATTTTATTGTGATTTTTTTTTCACTGTCCATCCAAAGAATAGTTCTTTGGAGGAGAATAATTAGAAATATATTGTGGTTCTAAAGCAGCTGGATATTCTGTGTGTGGTTTTGAAGACATTTCACTGCTCACCGGACTTCATCAGTTTCATTCACTCGGGAGTTTTAATCTTACACAAAACGTCAAGGCTACAGGTTGCCAGTTGAAACTCATCACGGTCACATGATTGAAGATTTTTTATCTTATCTGTTAGTGTAAAACAAGTACACAAAATATTATAAAATTAAAATAATATGGCTCGGGCTTTGTGTTTGAATTTCATCATTCCTTTGAGCTGCTTGCATTCTATAGTTTGGTACATGCTGGTGCTGACCTCGGAGAAATATAAACATTCTTTTTTTTTATAGCATACAGAGATCACCCTTTCAGTCGACTCTCAGACTTTAATTACAATGCATACCATCGATTCCTATGAAGGAAAGCAACACAGATGGCAGCAGTGTCCCTGAAGCGAGTTGCTGTCTACCGCAGCAACAATCTGCAAACGCCGTTGGTGCGGACACATTTTATTCATTTGGTCATCAATGTCCCGGCAATGGCATCCGGCCGACTGCCCTCCCTCCATTCTGCTACCATTCCTCTCCCACTTCTCTTCTGTCGACCCCCTGCTATTAGACCATGTCACACTAATGTGGGTAGTTTTGAAAACATATCTTTTTTTTTTTTCAATGTTGTGGCCTTGGCTCGGCACTAAGCTGGCATCATACAACAGCGTTTCGATCCAAGGTCCCAACACTGAGGAATAACCGTTTGCCTTGGTTAGCAGGCAGCGTCTTACAACCCAACCCATTAAGTTATTATTTAATCACAGCTACAAAAGAAAGACATGTCAAGGAAAATGCATCTATTTGACATGGCAGATATTTGACATATCCAAGATGTTTTTCTCATATTTTTGTTTACCGCAACGCGGGTTCTGTGAAACACACAAAGGAAAGTAATAACAAGAAATGCCAGAATGGAGAAAAACACTGCAAGGACAAACAGAGAACTCAGCCGTGTTCTGTCTTTGTCATCCATCGGGCTCGACGGCCTTGACCGCTCTCCTCTGTGGCGCGGTGTACTGAAATGTGTGATCGCTAATTTGGCTAATCAAGTTATAGTCTTTTCTCGCACTCGGAGCCAATGGGCATTCTCTCAGATTTAGCACCTGAAATAGCAACACCACCTTCAGATGACTTACAGTCAAGGAGGACCTCGTCTCACCCTTACGCTATATTTGAAGCTGCCCTTCCTGTCCAGATATCATACTGGCAGGTGATCCTCATCTGGCCCGCAACATCTGCCTGAGAGCTCAGCTGCTGCTGCTGGTGTCCAAGACCATCAGGATTGTTTGGATCCTCAGTCTCTTATGTTACCTTAGGATTCAAGTGGGGTGAGGAAAATTGCAGAGGCATGTTGACACTTTAAGACTCCATTGTCCCTGCCAACAACTCCAGCTTGTCAGAGAAAGAATATGTGGGTAAATTGAAGAAGGGTGGCCTCCTTTCCTCCACCACTCTGGTAGAATATGTTTTGCTGTTGCAGCTGGGAGCCAACAGGTCTTTCTATTACTGTATCCTGTAGCTTTCTATTGCCGTTTTGCACCCCTGCTGGGCAGCAATGAGCATTTAGTCTGGTGAGATCTGCTCCTCTCCCCCCCCGCTCTGTGCAACCATCAGTCGTTGCCGGAGCAGGTGAACCCAGCCATTTTGTTGGAACCCTCGTCTTCTGACAAACCTCCCCAGCCAAGGCAGAGCGTTCATGCACAGACACTGTGAAACAAACATGCTTTTATTCTTCCCAGGAGAATCTCCGGACTGCAGAGCGACATCCCACTGGCTGTTTCACAAAGGGAGGCTACTTGGTTCCAGAGCATTTTTTTCTGTCTTTTTTTTTTGTCTACCCATTTGCAGCCATCAGTAGTCAGAACAGAATTTGACATAGAAAATGTGTGTGTCCCACGCTGTAACAGGCTTCAACTTTGTTTGGCAACTTTTTTTCTGTTTTTCTTTTTCTTATTCTTGGAAGGTTTTCCTCTGAGCACCAGTGGTGAGTACCTTCATTGTTCATACTGTTAAATCCGATTTGGGCTCTCTGTTCAGCAACCCTCTCTCGCTTCTCTTTACTTAGCTAGAATGTGTTTTGTCGGCCAAGTATCTCAACTGCTTACTAATCTTTTATTTGCTGGTAAACTCATGTTTTTTGCGACCTCCCTCTCCTTTCATCTCGAATAGCAACTTTTGTGTTGCAGCTTTCCCTCTCATGACGTCATGCCGCAGAGATTGAGGGAAACTAATCTGACTGGCTGTCCTGCTGATGATACGCACACGGCTCTACTGGCATGTCTACAGTTCCCCGGTTCTGGCACAATAGGAAAGATGTCACTTCTGGCTGAACCACCCTGGGCACGAGACTTGAAAGAATGGGAAATTTGGGTTTTTCTGTTTTATTTTTGTTGACAGTCTGGAGCACCTTTCCTAGTCAGCCTCTCTCCCACGAGCCTTTGCTTCACAGATTTTCTCATAAAGGTTTTATTTTTTTTGGAAAGGTTTTCTATCAATATTCTAAGCTGAATGGGTATCTACTGTATTGGCTGGTAAAACCTCGCGATTGCCTCCACATGAGGATTTTAACAGTGCACCTGTGATGAATACTTGTTTATTAGTTGGTTGTGGAGTGTGGAGGTGGGTGACCATCGAGGAATGGTGTTTTACTTGAAATGGCCACTTTATCTTCCTAGGTCAGTGTTTGTGTTGTAAAGGGGGTTTCCGCATCTATTTGTCAATCAGACATCCTCTCAACTGACTGGTACATATCAATATACTGTATAGGCTATGTCAAATGTCAGTCTTTTTTCCCCAGACTGAGCCTGTTACTGAGCAAAAGCTCGGGAGCTTTTTCGTGGAGCGCCGGGCTTTGAAGCAAATTTTTCGTAGTGGCCAAACGTTGGAATTTCAACTTCCGTGTCCGTCATGTGATGTCATTGGGCCCAAAAATACTTTTTCCAATAGACTTACATTGTGAAAGGGACGTCTGTAAATCAGCGGCTAATTTTTTTTTGAGGTGAATCAACTTCCTAGTACGGACACTTGAATAGCGCTTATTTAAATCATTAGGTCCTAAAAGTTGTAAAATGCACTAATAACCGAATCCAGAGTTATTTTCCTTCCCTTCCTCCGTTCATGTGAATGAGACCTAGACCGAGGGTTGGACCGAGGGCTGGGAGGCGTGGTTAAAGGAAACGTTACTACGCCTGCTCTATGGGCCCAATGGAAGCGGAAGATTGCCGGAAGATCCGGGTAATTTTATACTCAGAAGTCAACCTTTTTATTTTTGCTTCATGTGCCACTAAGCAACTTTCATAGGAATGAACGGGGCCCCGCCTCCGACGCTGTATCCAGTTCTCTTTATACTGTAAATCCTTTGTCTAGGAGCACACTGACCAGACATATACAGTACATAGTATACAGTATGTAGTATCTAGTGTCACAAGGGAGGACCAGGCATATTTTGAGGTCCATGCGAGTTTAATTGTGGTCTCAGCAATGTGTAACAGTTGTCACACGTCTATCTACTCAACCATACTCCTTACAGTATGCCGGTAAAGCACCACTTCCTTGTTTGCCAACTGCATGTAATATAAAGGAGAACCAATATTCTTTTGTATGTATTGTTGTGGTCACTCAGTGTGGACAGGGTTAATGGAAAACATTTCAAACAGTGTGAACATCACACATTAGTGTGGACATCACCGGTCAGTGCCTCACTTATGTCAGTCCCGGAGGAACTACATTATTTCCCACACATTATAGCTTTACTTTGCATTTCACCTTGGAGTGTTTATTTACCGAGGTGAGCGCAGAAATGTGTTTAACTCTATGAGTCAATTTAATGTTGTCTTTTATGAGATTTTACACGAACATTTAATGGACAATTAGCACCATTTTACAATCTCCTTTCCTGTTAAACACAGATACACTACATCAAAATGCAAGCGCTGAAGCCACATTTGCTCCCATCATTACACCCCACCTTGAATTGAAGATTCATTGGATAATCGCCCTGCACATTTGAGCTGCTCCTCTTCTGCACCCAAGTGGTTTTAACAATTTAATTGTTGCAGGTGAAACAATAAAAAAAGTGGCAGTTAATGTGAACTATGTGTCTCATAGGTAAAATGACACCCATCCTTCCTTCCCACCCGAAGAAATGTTGAAAAGTTGGTATGACTGATGATTAAACGCACTCCCTGTCAGGCTACACTTCTTCAAAACCTGCTTTGCTGTCACTTAGCCTCTCTGCTCCACTGTGCTCTGTATCTCGTCTATGTGAGCTGTTTCAGACATAGCAGGGTGATTCTTCCGTTGAGATAACACCACCTTAACCGTACTTAGCAATAATTTAACATCCCTGCGTGACAGTGGTAATGGGAGCAGAAACCATTGAATCGCCATGGGGGCCATTATCAACTGTGCTTTGCATCGGTAACATTTATACATTAGATTAAATAGGCCTCTACAAACATACACAGTATCGCTCATGCAGACCTTCATATTTCTCAAGGAAACATCTTGTGGAGTTGAAGAGCTAGCTGGAGGATTAGCTGAAGTGCTCTGAAACCATAGAGAGAATAATTCTATATAGTTAGTTATAGTATGTGTGAATTACTGCCCAGTGATCGAATCCAAGCATTTAATAGGCTGTAAGAAGCAGGAGTTGGCGAAAAACAAGCGTTTCATAGCAAGCTACTATGTCACGCCAAATAACTACAAAACAGCCGTGGAAACATGCACAAATATTGTCCTAGAGCATAGTTTAATAAAGAAGTTGTCACGGATAACTCGATGTGTTGTTAGACACTCATTTTGGCAGTATATTTGTTTTTTCAGTGTTGGAGTTGTGTATTAAAGTTACAGTTTGCCCAGATATTCTTCAGAAGCTTTTAGACTCTGACGAGAATCCTCTCGCTGCCTCAGTGTGGGATATTCATGGACAGAATATCAAAGTACAGCTGAGGTCTGGAGAGTCTGTATCTTGGTAATGTTTGAATCAATATGTCTGCTTTTTGCAGACGACGCCGTGTTTCTGGCTTCACTGGAACTTGGACCGATGCACTGAGAGTGAGTGGAAGTACACCAGACGGGCAAAACTATGTGGACCCGCAAGCACATTTTTGTGAACGCCAGAACATTATAGCCATACAGTATGTGATTGTTGAACAACTCTTTCCAAAACTATGGGCATTGATATGCTGCGACAGTATAACCGTCGCTGTTCTGGGAACACCGCCCAGCTGCAGGTGTGCTTCCATTCAGCTACATTAGCACTGATGTTGGGCAAACTGGCAGTTGTGTTCCAGTTCATCTCAAAGGTGTTTAGTAGAGCAGGGGCGATTCTAGGATCAGACCTTTAGGGGGGGCTCAGCCCCCAACGAGAATGTGACATGTGCACATTCAAGGGCGTAGATTTAGTTTCAACATTTTCGGGAGACACATATTAGTCCGGGGGATCTGGGGGTCCTCCCACAGGAAATTTTGAGCATCAAACACTTCATTTCCTGCATTCTGGTGATTTTTTTAGGCACCGATTTCTGCTTTTTCTGCATCAAGTTATGGTTGAAATATCTTAGGCTCAATGAATCCACAAGAGTCTTAGCTTTCCAGTCATACCTGATTCATGCAATTCCAAGACTGTTTAGGGACCCCAGTATGCAGAAATATTCAAAAACACCATTTTTAGAATAGGAGAAAAATAACACATTATACTGCATACAAAAAACTGCATGGTTTTTGCCCCAAAACTGCATGTGATTATCATAAAGTGTAAAGGGGAGACTCGTGGGTACCCATAGAACCCATTTTCTTTCACATATCTTGAGGTCAGAGGTCAAGGGACCCCTTTGGAAATCGCCATGCCAGTTTTTTGGAGTGTTTTTTCTCTACTAGCATGACTGACATGGTTGGTACCAATGGATTTCTTAGGTTTTTCTAGTTTCATATGATACCAATATATTCACTCTCTGCATGCACATGCACTATCCTCACTCAAGACCCAGGACATGCTAGTGGCACAATATCTGCCGTCTAGGGTGCAATGTTTAGGAAACTGATTCCTGCTTGCTGTGTTGCCTAGTGACCCTGCCCGGGACAACAAAACAGATGCATGAATAGATGAATAGATGGATAAATGCATGGATGAGCTGACTGATAAGTTCAGTAGTTGGAAGTTGATTGATACTGGTTATGCTTTATGTTTGTCTGGTGCTCCTAAAGCACTTATCTAAAAGATTTTCTCTCTGTGGCGCTGGCTGAGGCAGCCATGACAGATGAGAAAATCTGTTCTCTGTCAAGTGAGGGGATAATTTGTGCACTGCATAGAGTTAGCCATAAACTACAATGCCACCTAATCTGTGGCTCACGGTACTTTAACATAAAACCATTGCGGTAAAAGGTTATTTTTCTCCAACTATAACAGCTTTTCGAGCTTTATAGCATATTAAAGTTGTCCGTTTTTTTTTTCCCTCCACATAATACAGTCTGCTTCCTCTCTCAAGCCTCAAGCAAAGGAGCATGAAGTCTCAAGAGTGCGAAAAGAGATGTCTGCACACATTGTCTTTGCAGTGCCATGTCTTTGGCAAAGGGGCATCCACAGTTTACAAGGCTTGCCTTCAATTTTACTCATCAAACAATGGGTGTGTACACAGCCCATTCAAGGCAGGGAAAACGCAACACAACGTGACATGAACATCAAGCATTCGGCCATCTGGGGAGAAAGAGTGCCAAATAATGACTCCTTAGTGATTATGGAAGCGCTATTCTTTTCTCTCCTGTCACACCCCCAAAAAAAAATAGTTAATGAAAGAGAAATATGTGTGAGTATTGATCTTAACCATGTGTTTCTGTGACATTCTCCTTTCCTGTGTGAAAAGAAAGAAAAAGAAAAGTGACGGGAAATTTCCAACATTGAGGCGAAAAAAAAAAAAAAAAGCTGCCAAAAGACCTTGATTGATTTCAAACCCCTCCTCCCACCCTTGACTCACTTCCGTGAAATTTATTTTCCACTTGCTTTTGTTGCCACCAGGGCCGGTTCCTGACCTCACAAAGGCTCGTCATTAAGATCGAGATCTTCAGCACATAAAATTTTATTTGAAATCAATTCACTGACCTTCACCATGCAAAGGCAAACGCATTGTCAAACCCGTCCCGATTTGAGGCGCTGTGTTAAACAAGTGTTGCATATCTTGATTAATAAGTCCTCTGTGAGCGATTCTGAGGAAGTTAAAACTCCATCATGTTCGGTTTTTAAGGACATGTACTAACCTTTGTGAAAGAGAATTTTGATCAAATTAGGTATTTGCAAGTGATTAAAATCATCAATCCTAGTCGCTCATCTTGAGGAGTTTTTTAAACGTTTTTTTCCCCAACTATTGTGCGAATGAACGAATGCACATGAATACAGGGTGGGACTTTATTCAGCTGAATGTACAGGATACAGCCAAGAAAGCCATTCTCGTCTGACAGTGTTGCCCCAGGCTCTGTTTCGCAGCAGACAGATGGAAGGAAACATCACCACAGCGTGTACAATCGCCTTCATCAAACAACACACAAAGGCTGTTTTAACAGTTACTTCTTGAGAAAAGAGAAAGCTCTCCAAGAAAAGCAGAATTATGATTTAGCTAGGCATCCATCTCAAAAAGGAAAACGCTGTCAAGTTGATATCCGTTGATGTTCCGCGTGTATTTCGGAGCATTTGTAATGTTTGTGTTTATTTTGAGCAGGAAGTGACAGATAAAAGTGAGCAGGTGAAACATTTGTTCTTCTTTTGCTCTACAAATTGATCTTGCGCCGTGCCGCTACTGAAAGCGGATGTGTGATGTACTTGAAACAGAACAGCAATACTACTGTTTCATTACTAATTTACATATGTTGTCGTTAACTGGCACTTTTGCTTCATCATGCAAAGATCACATTTATTTTGCACTATTTATAACACAACATGGAACACATTTAAGCACACAGACCCTATTATGTCAGCGTTGTACTTATGTTAGTAATTTTTAAACTTTTTTCTTTTCAGCCAAATCTTGTCATTGCATCTAAGCCTAAAATAAGTTTTAAGGCTATTCTTACAAACAAAACAAGCATATTCTGATAATAGCACCTTTAGTTCTTAGTTTGCCAAAAGCAATTAGCAGTCTAACACCTGTCAAGGAAAAATATGACATGACAAAAGCACCCAGAAATCAACCAAGTCTGTACAATGCTTGTATATGCAATTAGTAGTTTTAAGACGTGAACACACATTTGAATCAGCTCTCATGTAACAATAACCTGCACCTCACACACACACACACACACACACACACACACACACACACACACATTTTTGCCAGTGGAACATTAGGTGAGGACATGTCAACTGACAATAATGGTGGTTCACAGTGCTGGCTGTAGTCTAATTGGTGTGTTGCAAAAATTACACGTCAGTCACTGTAAGACCGTTCATTAGCCTCAAGAGTTCTGTGCCTGGTGATGAATTCGGCCATGTCCTGTTTTAGCCGTGCTTCGACTTCATCTGACAGGATATTATTGACAGTGGTCTTCTCAGCGAAAGAATTTCATGTCGGCTTGAGGCTGATTGAGACCATTTTTAATGTTTCATACAAATAAAATAGTGCTCAGGGCATCTAACACTAGAACCGCCAAAGGGTAAAGTTTACCTGCGGCTGTTTTTCGATTGTAAGTTTGTTTCGATGAAATATTCAAGTCCCCCAGTCTGTGACTCGTCCTAAAAGTGTGTCATGTAGCACCCCCTGTTGTTAAAAATTGTCAAGATGAAGATGAAGATTTCAAAACGGCCATTTATACCTACAAGCGCCAGCAGGTATAATTTACCCCTGTAGAGAATGTAATTTTTGCACGTTTAGATAAATGTTCTTTGTTGCTATGGCAACGCCTTTTGTCTACTACTGTGCGTAATAGTGCTGCTTCACAAATCATAGTCAACCTTCACTGCGAACAAGAGAAAGAGATTTATGAATGTATACATCAGGCATCAGAGTTGTTCAATGCAGTGAGTGAAGGAGAGCGTGATGGTGGGAGCTTTCAGGACTGAGCGATGTGTCTTGGGCTGACTGTGACTATAAAGGGACTACAGCTATAACATTTTGTTATACAACTCTAAGTTGCACAATGATAAATAAATGAACCTTGAAAATCAATGCATTCTAATAGCCCTAATTACCTGGTGGCAGTTTGAGGTATACAGCGACCCCGGGCGGTTCTCGTGTTAAACATTATGTGATCATGTCATTTTGCTAATAATATACAGGTACTTCGCAAAAAGTCTATAAACGATTGTTTTATACACATCTAATGATTATTTTGCGATCTTGCCTGAACCAGAGCGTTCGCGATACCTTAATAAATTAAGGTTGATCGCTGTCATGTCCCTTCAGTCTTCCCCCGATGCTGGTCTGGTCTATAGCTTGGAGCCATAAAGCCCCTCTATTATATCTTTGTTAGGACACGGCAGGGGATTTATTGTTGGGGCAACCAACTACACAGCAACTCTCTTCGGCATAGCATTATTACTATTACCGGTTTGTTTAAAGGAGAAGTTTGGAGACATGTTTCAACTTCTTCTCTTTACGCTGTTGCCGTCTATGAGGTACACAGGATTGTTTTCCCCCAAAAGGGGGCGTGGTCCACTGTTGCCAGATCTCGCGAGAGAAACAAGCAACGAGGTCTATAATAGAAACAAGCCCAAAAGAAGCAACTGTCCCTCCCAAAAAAGCCCAAAACAAGCAACCGATATGAGAGAGAGAGAGAGGCGGCCACTTGATTATTTCATATATGTATGAATTTATTTTTGATTGCATCCCCAAAAAATTTTTGTGCATCCATTTTTAGCTTGTCACTTCACATTTTTTTGTTATAAACTTAAAGAAGTTGAGCATTTCGTATAATTTTTGCATCCATTTTTAACTTTTGACTTTACATATTTTTTTGTTAACTAAACTCAAAGAATTTGAACATTTAATTTAATTTTTGCATTTCACCAGATCGGCATGATGTGCTCGTATATATCACACTTACAAAAACGGCAAACTGCCTTCGAATCATCTCCCACTTAAGGGCGAATCCAATCTTTAAGTCCACTCTCTTTTTCCCAGTCTCAGTTGAACTTTTTGCCATATTTCGCCCACTTAGTACCGGGTTAGCTAAGTTTAGCTGTTAGCTAAACTCCATCAACCCCGTGAAGAACAGTCGTGAGTGGTGGTGGTGCCCTCCCTCCACGGGTGGAGGGATCGGGGTTGTGTATGGATCCTGCAACAGGACAAACTAGACCGTTATAGAAGAGCGAGAGAGAGACAGGCGCTCAAATAAGCAACTACACTTTAGAAACAAGCCCAAAAAAACGCAACCCGCGCCTGCCAATATTTGTAATCGACTCTTCGGGAAAACAAGCCCAAAGTCGCTTATAATAAGCAGCTCTGGCGTGGTCATGCAAGCCTACTCTGGATGACGTATTGCCGGTCTAATGCTGACCCTTCTCTTAGAACTAGTTCTCATCCCAACTCGTCGTATGAAAGCCTTGTCTTTCTTGTTTTTTTTCACATTTCAAATAATTGATACTACATGAAAAGTCTGAGCCTGTGATGCCTCGGGATTTATCTCTCTGTTTTAAGCTATTTTGCATCAGACATGACGGACTGTAATTGTCTTGGCTGAAGGCTTTTTCTTCTTCACTATCTACTGCTCTGGTCATGCGTGCTGCATATTCATACTGTATGAACAAGTTCAAATATTGTTTCATTCAGGGTATCTTTTTTTTTTGCCTGTCTTGGGTTTCTACACCGTTTCTCTGATATTCTACCTCTGTTGCCAATAAGGCAAAAGCAAATATTGAACTGTCCTCGCTCTGTCCACTCCATCTTTCTCAAATCTTTTACTTTCTCCAGAGATCCTTGAGAAAGTGGGAGAGGAAGAAACAGGCGGAAAGAAATGAGACAATAGAGATAGTTTCAACTCATCGTCGCAAATCTCAGTGGTTCTTGAAAGTTGCCATGGATACAAACCCAGCTTGTATGGATGAGACAAAACAATAATTTGTCAGGATGTCTCCAACTCTTCAAAAATGTTGTGTTTACTGGATTTCTCCTAAATATTCTTTGGACATGTTTCCACTGGTCTTTTTCTAAATTCTTTTTACATGTTTACTGCTAGACAGACAACATTAACAATTTAGGCTCAAAAGAGAGAGAAAAAAAAACATGCTTCGATGAGCAAAGACGACGGCACAGCAGCTATTTCACCGTGGTCCCTTTGGACAACTTATGCTGTTCAAGCTGAAAGGATAATACAAAACCACAGAATGGCATTGAATCGAGTGTGGTAGGCAAAGAATCTATCCTTTCTCAAAACCTCTGTACGTTAATACACGGCGACCTTGCAATTTAGCTTCCTTCACCCATCCCCGTGACCAGCTGTGCCTGACTGATAAGGTATATTAGTGAGTGTGCTCCCTCTTCCAATTATTTCTCTTACATGTGTGCATGACAAGTCATGGATTCAGTGGGAGGCTAAACAGCAAGCATGAGTAAAGGCAATGTTGAGCTTTTGGTTGACCAAATCTGCGAGGGCTGGAGACTATAGGGACACTTAGACATCGGACGTGAGGTAACCAGAACCAGGGACAGAGAGCCAGGAAATTCCACCAACTTTATTTTAGAGGAGTTTCCCCTTTAAAATCATCAAGTGGTGTATTTTAGACTCACTGGATGAAACAGGGGAACATGTCTGGCTGGGACAAACAGAGAAATGTTCTTCCTCCTCCCCTCCTAGTTATGGGAACACTGATTGAGCTCACCTGTGCCTAGTTGTCTCTAATCAGAACAGGTGAGCTCACCAGGATGATGGCCGACATGAAACACTTTCTAACACTGAGAAAAAAGTCTAATTGATCATATCTTTTAAAAAACAAAACAAAAGCAAGCTTTGCTTTTCTACACTGAGTCCCTTAGCAGGGCGCCGTTTTGATTTGACATTGTGGGAAACAGTTGTTGTAATTGACTGTACGGACAGAGGACAGAGTCAAGAGTTTTATAAATGTCTTAAGTTAGCATTTCACGTTAAAGGTCTTATTGAAACCACAGAGCTTTTAAAAAGGTGCAGAATAAAAGTATGGCTTTTCATAAAAAAAATGTAATGATTGTTAATAAATCATTGTAAATATTTTCACAGGTCCAAAATGAATGTTTTGTTTATCTCTGTGGAAGACATCCGATGTCCGGTTCCCACTTTTTGGGAGCCAATACTAAAACGACGTTGGTATCATGCAGCCCAGTCACACAGCAGTTCGCCAAATAGTCACAAAATTTTATGTATTGATTCGTGTACGTGTTTTTCGTGATGGTCAGCAGGAAATCAGTTTGTATGTAATCCACATACTTATGAACCGGGAAGTTTAAAGAGCGGTGAACGCCGTGTGGGGAGGACGTCGGGGCGGATGGGTAGGTGGGTCAAAAAACACGGGACTTTTGCCCAGGAGACCAGTGTTTGTGTCCCGTGCGAAACGTTGATTTATTTGTCACGTGACTTCCGTACTTAAGTAACACCACTTTCTGTGTTATTTTAACCCAAACCCCGATCTTTTACTAAACCTAACTAAATAGTTTTTATCACATAACTTCCGTACTTAAGTTATGCCACTGCCAGTGTTATTTTAACCCAAACCGCAATCTTTTACTCAACCTAACTAAGTAGTTATGTTGCCTAAACTTAACCAAGTCGAGTTAAGTTAAGCAGTTTTATTTTGACTTGTGTTGCTGGACATTCGTCGGAAAATGCTCGAAAAATACGTTGTTGAAAGAAAAGGGGGATAAAAAAGGGAAATTTGTGTCTATGTACACAAATCAAATAGATTCAATTTCGTGACTATTTCACCAACTCCCGTGAGACTGTTGTATCATGTAGTATCTCTGTGTCGTCAGCGATCGAGTTGTCAGTTAGTGTGGAAAAAAAACGGAAAAATGGCTTATGGATTATCAATTGCACCTTTAATGCTCATTATCCATGGAAGGGAAAAAGATAATAGTACGTTTGCTGATTTTGATATAGCATGAGATATGTGATGGCGCTTCCACATCCCCAAATTTCCCAACTAACTGTTGACGTTTTGAACCTTGAACTGTGTTGTCTCTCAGAAACCTATCAACGAGCTGGAGGGAAAATGTGGCGTTGGTATTGTTCACTGAAACAAGAATCAGTGGGAAAGATCAGTGAGTGGACCTTTGAGCTAATCTTCTGCTTTGGTTAAGCTGCTGCAACATTATAACTAAGAATGTCTTGCTATGAATAATCAATCAAGGGTAAAACAGTAATCTCCACTAGTGTCAGACAGGTTTTACACACATACAGTAAATAGCAGTCCACTGATGCATCCTATAAGATTTGACACAGTGCATGTAGTATTTACCCCCCCCCCCCCCCAATTTATTAGAAATGCCAAAAGTTTCCTTCTGAAAGTTATTTTTGCAAAAACATCAAAATAGCCATATGCATCATGCATGAGGAATTGTGTGCTTTCTGACAGATAATACTGCTTTCTGGCTGTCGGATTCCTTAAAGAAGTCTGTAGAAACTAACAGTAAAATTAAGAAAACACATAATGTTTTCTCACTCGCAATTTTCCAGCAGTCGCCTTTAGAGTAAAATATTATTTGGCTTAAACAAAAACAATCATCTGGCCCTATACCCCAGCCCCCTTGTCTTCAGGGATGACTGTTGTGACATGAAATAATGAGGGACACGGCGAACAGGTGACGAAGGCTGTTTTTGAAACCTTGCCAGGGGCGAAACTTGTTAAAATGCAAAGTTACAGCCATTTGTTGTGTGAGGTGATGGCAAAGGGACAAGGGTAATCAGCTGGAACATGGCGACATGATGACTTGACCTTTGTGCGACCATAACCCTTTATGACCCCCCCCCCCATAAAAGCACCTGTTAGAATCTACTTCAGGGGGATATTAGGGGACGGTTCAATTTGCCGCAGCAGAAAAAGTGACAGCTTGATGGTTTGTGATCAGGGGTTTTTGAGCCAATCGATACACCGCACTGATGCCTGTTGTGCCCTTCAGCTGCAAGCAGACTTGTTGATGTTTCACCTCGATGGGTTTTATGGTCCAAATTACACGCTGTTAAACAACGTTTAGCACTTTGCTGAGTATCTGATTCATACTTGGGTATCATTTTAATGAGGCATTTTGGCTTGTCAATTTGTATACAATGACATTTCCCTCAATTTTCCAGGTAATCCCCTTGTTGCCATTTCTTGCATTTCAAGTGTTCATCAGCTGAACTGTGATAGGATGGTGCATCACAGGAATTATGTGACACCGTTTCAAACGTTGGAAACTATGGAAACTGTGAACAAACCCATTATCGGGCTAATTTCTCTTCTCATCCCCCGATAAGAGCTCTGCCACGGCCTGTTGACACTCTCGGGAATGTCTGAAAAGAATTTCAACCTCATCGTTATTCAGAGGTGCCGATGATACAGTAGAACCTAATTGGAAATGAAAAAGCAGAAACAAAGCTCGGTATAAAAAAGTGAACAGTGCCCCCCTCTTGCTTTCTGGAGCACTAGTGGCTACTGCAAACAGCAGAGGCGTCTGTGGTCCATCCACCTACATCTCAGTGCAAAGCATCTCTCCAACGCAGTGCGGCTTTAAGAGGACCGGGAGCTCTTAAATCTGCGGCTGGCTCCTCCTTCCGCCATGATGTCAGTCGGAGGGAGAGCGAGAGGGAGAGAGGTGGGCAGCATTGAGGAACTGAGTTCATACAATACTACTGAGACATCTACAGCTTAGCAGACAGATACGGTGAACCGCCCTATCCCGGCTCCTGTAAGTGATGCTGCACTGAGGCACACTTTGATCCAACTCCATTGGGGGGCGATGCGCTCTCTGCATCCCTCCTTTCCAAGAGTGTTTTTTTGGGGGAGCGCGCACAACCTCGAATCAGTCCAAAAACAAGTGGTTATAAAATAAATTAGGTTTAGAGCTTTCAGTTGTTTTTTTTTCTCCATCCTTTTTTTTTTGCGCTCTTGGATTGAAGTTTTACGCGCGGGTCAAGAAGCCTTTTTACGCACACGTGTAAGTTAGGTGCCAGCGATTTTAAGCTGGTACCAAAAAAGTAGGAATTTCAAGGCTATAGGCTAGGGATACAAAGTTAATGTAGAACAAGCTTGGATCAATGCGTATCTCCGGCCGTGGGATTTGCGAAAGAGGAATTACAGCGTCCTTTTCCAATCAAAGTTGATCGCTGTGCATGGTTTATTTTTTCTCTCCTGCACATGAGGACCACAGCTTTTCTTTAGCGCATGGATAAGTTTTTGTAGTGGATAACAATTTTTTTTCTACTTGCATTGCGTTTTGCTGCCGCTCCTGATGAGGATCCTTCCCCCCCCACACTTCAGTTTAATTCATGGCACTTCTTCTTTTTTTTTTTTGTAAATCAGTGATGTCTCCACGCGACGGTACTCACGGTTGATTCTCCATCCTATTCGAGCGGAAAAAAAGGTAAGCTTTTGCTCCTCATCGTGACTTAAATGCTGAGATCAAAAAATGTGTTTTTACTTTGGTCGCCTCTGAGCATTTGTATGCACATGACTGGTCTGCATCCTGAGCGCAATCGGAGACGCTGGAGAGCCTAATTTATGTGCTCAGTATAAAATCAAATTGACGTCTCAATACCGGTGAGGAGCTGCGTTATATTTACAATCACCGAGAGCAACACAAGCTGGGGCAAAAAATGTAGTGGTAGTCTATACGGCACTTGGATAAATCAGTGTGTTTGCGATAGTGGGTCATTTGAATGCTCCGTGGGTTTTTCCTAGAGCTGCTCCAAGGAGATATATAGCATGCGTCCAGGCGCACCTGATGTAAATAGAAATGATCCACGGACACGGTGCGTTCAGTGGAGAATCTAAGCCGAGCTGTCGCATTATATGACCGTGTGGAGTACTGCGCGCTTGGTCACGACTTCGGGCGTTATTTTGCAGAACACCGATCGCTAGACAGATAGGCCTTTACTTTCCAGGAGCATCCGACTGCGGGGACTTGTCGGTGCACAGGTTCCCTCAGCAGCTTTGGCCGCTGAGCTCGGTGCGTGGGTTTGCGCGGCGGCGGCGGCAGCAGCAGCAGCAGCGCGCTCCTCCTGGTCAAGCGGTTCATCTGTCACAGACCATAACCTCAGAGGGGTGGCTCACTCAGACTGTTCGCGCTCACACTCCAGGAACAAAAATGTATAAATATATTATTGTTTTCTGCCAGTTCGAATGGTCACGATGTAAATACCCCCATTGGCCCTCAAAATGAACCGCCACAGTTGGTTTGTTTGAGTTCCTAATATGTTCATATACCTGCTCAGTATATGCTATAGATTATTATTATTATTGGGCCTGGTTTTTTAAAGGGTCCCACAAGGCCTACTGAACTCGATAGGCTATTTGCTGGAGAATTAAATCAAATGGTAATGTGAACCATCCCAAGGTGAGCAGCAGCATATGTTGGCTGTATAGGCTGAGGCATTTATATTAAAAGAAGAGTGGAAGCAGGCTAAGTATTTGTTTGATCCGGAAATCACAATAAGACCATCTGCTCATGCACATCAGCATTTCAAATTCACCAGTTGGTGCACATGCAATTGATCAGAGTCTGCAATATCCTCCTCATACTGTACGTGTTACGACCATATCTTCAATTATTTTGTATCCCTCAACTAAATATTGACTGCAGAGTGGTGCGTTTGGGGGGGTCATCAACTTGTTTTGGTGTCCTAAAGAGTTCATAACTAAGTTGTAGTCTCAGAGATGCTTCCCAGGTGTCAAATATATTGTTTTCTGCTTTTAGTTTTCATCGTACAGTGTACGTTTGGCATTCAAGCTCCTTTGAAATGTCTGCCTTAGTCGTATGTTTATATAAAAGCACAATTACTCAAGAGTTTGTCCATCATTTAAGGCCAACTCCAGTTCTCGATCTTCTCCTGAATAGCTTTCTGATATCATGCAGCCTTGTAGTTGAATTGTTCTTGTTTTTTTATTTCCCATAAAGGATAATATATTGAATATGACTTACCCATGTTGAATTTGCCTATTTCAGAATTCATGATGGTGTCTACAGCACAGATTTCACCTGAAATATGGCCATATATATGTGAAATTGTTATGTAAAAAAAAAATGTTTTGACTGTTTTTCCCAAAGAGGAAAATTCTATTTTAGCAATTATTCATATTATACATGGTTTCAGACTAAAGTTTGTTTTTTTCCTTTACTTTGTTTTGGTTCCTCTGACAATTTATTTGCTTGTCTGTAATTTAGAATTTTGTCACATTTTCATTAAAATAATGGATTTTAAAGCCAAAGTCAACATTCAAGATGATGTAAGGCTACACCGACATAATCCCACTTATATTTAGCATTAGGGTTACATTTGCATGTATGGACTGCCCTCTTGAGGTCCATGATCACAACGTTGTAATTTAGTTCGTCATTTTGCTAATGTAGGAGGGTGAGAAATATAGCCACCATTTAATTACCCAAGTAGCACAACTCTTCGTAATCCAAGCCTATTGAAGAATCAAGGTTGAAATGTGAAAAGCCACTGGGTTGTGCAGCCCAACAGCATTGCCAGGCTTTATGCAAACATTGTGCTGCAAATTATGTGTCAGAATGTTGAACTATTTCCTTTATTCCGTTGATACAAGAGTGTGATGTGCAAATCCCAGTGCTATTTGAACTTGAATATACGTCTTTTGTCGGTATTGAATCTTCTGTTAACATTGTCAGTGTGGCCGTTTATGTCGAGCCTCGTTTTCTCACTTTTCCAGCTCAACTTAGGTAATGTAGTCCTTGTTGAAGTTTCCCAAGAGAAAACAACTTTTATTCCTTCACCGTGTAAAGAGAATTGTTCTGGCTGTGTGGACTGAAAAAGAACTGACTGATCTTGACAGAAACCTGGTCTGTCAGGCTGTCAGCGATCCTCAAAGCTGTTAAAAGAGAAAAAGCCCAAGACAATCAAAAATATTACTTCTACCGATGCCCTCTTTTTGAAAATCTCATTGGATCCAAAGGCAATATTGATAGATACAACAGTGGTGGAAAAACCTCCCTTTGACAGTTAAAGGACTCCACATGTCTCGGCTCCCAGCCTCAGAATCACTCCACTGAAAGTTTCCAGTCGAGGGGTGTCTTCGGGGGTGAAGGTAGGGGGTGACAGTAGCTGTATGTCTCCCCTCTCAGCGGATGCAAACACCGGGAAGGCCTGTCCATCACGCTGTTGTGTAAAGTGATCCCGGGCCCGGCCTGCTCCTCTTCACTCTGTGTCTCCCAAGAGGAAGGCTTGAGTTTGCCTACTGGATTCAACCTGCTGTCTGGGGCTCAAAATAGCATTTCAGGAGACTAGTGAAATGTAAGCAAAGGAGACACTCTGACTGACACCTAGGATTTCTTTCTCCCTCCCTCTTACTTTTTTTTTTTTTTCTCCCTCAAGCACAATTCCCTCTCTCACCTAGCCTTTCCCTCGTGGACAGGCTTATAAAGAGTTGTGACAAGTGAAACGCCATGCAAACATTGGGAAAATCACAAGAAAAGAACCTCAAGTTAATAGAATAAGAGGAGTAAACAAGTTTGTAATGTGTTGAAGGATAACATGTGCCTATAAAATCATCATAGCAGTTGGCTTCATGTAGGAGGAGAAATAGCTCTATATGTCAATCTACGATTCATCAATATCTCCTATACTAGTACAATGTGTCTTCTTAGCATCACATTAGCAATGCCAGGGTGTCCTCTTTGTCACTCCATTTGTACTCTGAGTCAAAAACATACGACACCCCTTCATCTTGCGGAACATTATTGTCACTTACAAGGGAGAGGAAAATCTAGATCATGCTTTGATCTTTTTTTTTTTGTTCACTTCGCCGTATCACGTCCCATTTAAGGATGTAATTTAAACTTCATTATGCATTGTGCGAGCTCAGCCTTGGACTGCCTGGCGATCATCACAGTAAAGCAATCGCTGCTCGCTCTCACAAAAGATGCACACTTCAAAGTAAAGGGTGTCACAGCTCCTAATGGGATATATCTCATCAATATTTTGACGCGACGGTACAATACTGCCCGCGCTATACGTGTAGAATGAATAACCCCTCGCGCTGATCAATGTCAGAGCCGGTGCTTTTTTTTCCACGTCCAACTGTTCTTTAATGAGTCTCGTGTGACTGCTTTATGAAACGTGTGAAAAGAAATCTGTCTTTACAGGCTGAATGAACGCCTTGCAATTGTTGCCGATTCAAAACCAGCTTAATTAAATTCTTATTTTTAATCAATTCCCCTTTGTCGGCAGGCCGAGAGCTTCAATGGCTGTGAACGCTGTTGCCTTGCCAATTTAGGAGACCCCTGTAGTGCAGTTTAGGCAGTCATACCTTTTCTACAGGATATTGTTTGACTCATGTAAATGGGTGGGAATTTCATAAAGTGGGGAATATCACCGGTTCCCAAAGAGCTATTTGTGGTCCCCTGTTACTGCGGCTATGTATGCATTCTCAGCACCAGCTGTACATGGCTCCTGTGATGGCTGTCATACACTTTTGCCTCATACTTTGAAGGAAATGGACGTTTGATTTCCAGGCAGCTGCCTTATGAATATAAACCAATATCTTGAGGAAAATCATACGGTTGATAAAAACTCGGGGGGGGGGGGGGGCGTCGGTGGACCTAAATACACAGCGGGATATGAGCAATGAAATTATATTAGTCGTTAAATATATTGCGCTGGAATACACATGGGGAAGCCAAGATTATTATGAGAAGTAAACATGTCTTGATTCTTGCCATTGCACACTAAAAACAATCTAAAGACCAGTAATGTAATTCTGTTGTTCAACTGAAAAAAAAGCATCCACTGAACATGGATGTACTTTGATGATTACACTCCATTACCAGCACTTTAATGTCAAAAGCCAATTAAAGCCTGTGTGGCCAAGCATTCATAGAGAGAGCAGTGGCGGAAATTATGGAATTTCATTTATTAAAGATATCCGAGGATGGATTAAATGAACGAGTCCAAGTGTGAGCTAGCAAACCGCATGCAGCAACTCCCCTAATAACTTACTAAATATGCTACTAATTAACTGGTGGAAAGTAGTCAATATTTCATGCTAGCATGTACTGGCAGGGAAGGCATCGCAGAGTACGACTCCTTCATCATCTTCCAATGACCTACTTGGGTTTTGGCAAATGGGGTTCTTGCCCTTTGGCAAGCATTTGCACATATAAAACAGTTAAAGGTTTTGTAGAACAACGGCGTCAAATCAAGTGGCAACCAAACACGAGGAGATTATTAATGAATGATGTTCAGTGCGATGGGTACAGTAAACTGCATTGCGTTTTCTGTTAAGGGTTTCATCATTCAGCACAAACGGTAAACAGAATGCTGTTCAAATTTGACGCTGGGAGGAAACACACGCGTCAGGATGTAATGAAGTTATGATTAAATTTCGCTAATTTGACTGAACGGCATCTCCCACAATAAATAATTTCACATTGTTGTCTCCTTCCGCGGCAGATACTCTAAACAGTGCTCTTATCGTGCTGCGCGTGTTTACACACATGGGCGTTGATGAAATATTCGAGAGCTCAATTGTTTACATTCAGAGCAAATGAGGTTTTCCATTAATAGCTGCTGTCAAGTGTGTGTGTGTGTGTGTGTGTGTGTGTGTGTGTGTGTGTGTGTGTGTGTGTGTGCTTGGCAGCACCAATGCTTAAGGCTCAGTTCTGTTGCCTCCAAATCAGCTGGTTGTGGGGTGCAGTTTATGAAGACCCAGCTGCACCATATTGACTCACATTGACTCAGATTAAAGTTTTTCTCTTTATCCAATTTTTTTTTTTCGTGCACAGTTATTGTGTGGAGATGCTTTCAAGGCAAAGGATTGTGTCATGAGGCTGGACTGCTTTCATACTTCTCAATGAAAATTTGAATTGGTTCATTACAGCCATGAAATGGATTGATGGAATATGTGAACCACTAACCTTTACGTGTCCGCTTGCTCAATGGATGTCATCAAAGGTTAATTGTGTGAAACCGCCCTTAATTTGCTCTCAAAGACATGCAAAGAATGTGGACACATAACTAGTTAGGATGAATAGGTCAAGTTGAAAACTATCCACGAGGGAAAATAGTACTAATTACAGCAGAAACTCGAATGCCATTTAATGTTGTGCGCTGACATTGTGTGTTCTGTCTCTTTCTTTCTTTCTCTCTCTCTGTCTCGCCTCTCTCGTGGCAGAATTGCTGCTGTAGAAGTGAAGCTCCCATCCACTCTCGAGTATGGACTTAGCAAGTCAGGCTCATGCGCTGGCGGTCTTGCTCGCCTGCGTGCTCTTGCTGTGCCGGGCCCAGGAGAGGGACTACACGGTGAAGGAGGAGCAGCCGGAGAACGTCCGCATCGGGAACCTGCGCAAGGACCTCGACCTCAACCTGGACCCCAGCGTCAGGTTATCCTCGCCGCTGCAGTTCAAGCCTGTGTACAAGACGGGCGACGTGCCTTTGGTGAGGGTGGAGGCCAACACGGGGGAGATCTTTACCACCAACCACAGGATCGACCGGGAGAAGCTGTGCTCGGGGGTCTTCGCCGAGAAACGCTGCTACTACGAGATCGAGGTGGCCGTGCTGCCGGATGAGATCTTCCGATTGGTCAAGATCCGCTTCCTGATCGAGGATGTAAATGACAACGCGCCGCTTTTCCAGTCCACTGTAATAAACATCTCCATCCCGGAGAACACAGCCATCAACACCCGATACCCGGTGCCCTCGGCGTTTGACCCCGATGTAGGGATCAATGGGATTCAACACTATGAACTGGTCAAGGTGAGGCCCACTCCTGTTTCATCTCTCACATATAGAAAGTGAAAATGAATATGTTTCAGGGGGGTCTTAGTTACCTTAGAAGTATTCATCAGGGGGGGGCATTTTCCAAACCCATCTATAAAAGAAAACCTTTTTTCTAAATCACATTGTTTTGTGTTCATATGAAGCCCATTTCTGAAGGTCCATTTGGTTCATTTATGAATGTTGATTTTGTTTATCCAACACCAGGACTGCTAGAATCTCTGCCACTAGAGCTGCAACGATTAATCAATTAGTTGTCAACTATTATTACAGGGCTTTGTTGAATACTCGATTCTGATTGGTCAATCACAGCGTTCTGTTATTACTTTATAGCAGACCGTTGCTATGTATAACAGACCGTTGCTATGGGCGCAGTTCTGATGTCAGACTCTGGAGGACAGTTTTTGTGTCAGATTATTGATTTCTTAAGTAAATAGCCGTGTAATAAGAGGGATAATGTACAGCTAGCAGGTCATTATTGTGAAATAAACCTGGCTTGCTGCACATTACCCATTACATAAATTAATCGCCAACTATTTTGAAAATCGAATAATCGGCTTGAGTAATTTTTTTAAGAAAAAAGCCCCAAATTCTCTGATTCTAGCTACTTAAATGTGAATATTTTCTGGTTTCTTTACTCATCTCTGACAGCAAACTGAATATCTTTGAGTTGTGGACAAAACAAGACATTTTAGGACGTCGCCTTGGGCTTTGAGAAACACTGATCGACATTTTTCACCATTTTCTGACATTTTATAGACCAAACAACTAATCGTTTAATCAAGAAAATAATGGACAGATTAACACGTGCCGATCACGACCCCTATACATCCCTGTTTGTATGATATTTACTGAATTGTCAGGTGTAATTAGATAATTAATAATTAATAACATCCAAGTACCTGAAGCTGAATTTATAACTGGAGTTGATAGAGGTTATTACTGCATGTCCGCAAGTCTCAAGTCTAAACTAAAAGCCATCCTGCACAAATTAATTTTGTTCAATATGTTGAATGAGTAGAAGATATCGATAGTGAAAGATACGGGCCTGAAGCCTCATGTTACTGGTACAGACTTCAAGTTACTGGTTTGCTTCATGGACTTAATAGAATAAAAAGCTTTTAGTAGAGTAAATAGCCTTTTTTTTTGGAATCCAAGTACAGAACAATTACATCTGATAAACCAAAGAACACTGTCGCAATCTGTCTTGGAGACACAATTACAAAGAGATAAAATGGGGAAGAAAGTATGAAATGAATTGTCTTTTCAGATAAGCGTATGGATGAGTGACTCCAATGCGAGCACAATATTAGTCAGCACACATATTATTGATATTTTCTGACACGCTGCTATGCCTGCAGCATGCCACCTGTCTGCATCAGGTCTGATTGGTTTTTAATCAGTGAGTCTTTATGATATTTTCTTTTCTATGATTTGATATGATTCAGATTCTGCACTACCGCTTCTCCTGTAAACCTGCTATACTGCTGTATTGTATATATCCATATAAGAAATTCATTTTGAAGCCTTGAAAATACGACCTGGTTTCTCATGAAGTGGAATATGTCATGAAGTCTACAATGTTTTACACCAGCCATTAATATTTCCATATGCTTTATTTCATAATGAGAGAAGGCTATAAAGAACGGGGAAGTTTTCACCATGTGCAGTAATCTCAGAGAACATGCAGGAGAAAGTGCACACACAGCATATATCGCATGTCCAATTTCCCCAGCAACAGGTTACATGTGCTGAACACAGTAGATTTAAGCGGTGTGAGAAGGAGAGTGTATTATGTTAATAGATGTATCATGCAGAACTCGGAAAAAAGCCTTTCTTCATCATCTAATTGATGCTTTATTAAACTGCAGTGCAATATTCTATGGTGCCTAATGGAGTCAACCCTAAATCCAGAAGTGTAGGGTGATATTCTTCATTTATAGTCGAGACAACACTTGTGGATAGATGGATATTGGAGATGACATGAGCTCTTACAAATGAAGTGTAATTAAAAAGGGAGATGCGAGCACTCTGGAGGAAACCCCCTAAACATAATAAATAAAGAAAGGTTAGTGGATGTTTGAGCGCATGGTGCGAGACAGAAAGTGACAAGTCCATGTTGGAGTCTCAGATGAAGTTAACGCTGGGTTGGAATGAGCAGAATCGTTGCTCTCCGCGTCTGCCTTGAATACCAATTTGCATTTTTAGTCCCACTGCCAAGGCCTCTCCAGCGCAATGTCCTGAATTGTTCATGCCTGGAAAATCACCAACCAAATGTTCTGCTCATTACGATGATCATCTGCAATCATTTTCTTTGCCCTTTTTACAATATAAAGCTTTTCTAAAACCCTCGCCCTCGTTGCATTATCTTTTCGCAGGAAAAATTCTTCTTAGAGCATCCTCGCTGCCGCGTCCCTGATTCAGTTCTTCTCATTATATTCTCATTGTGCTCGAGATTAATTTCCTTGTGTTCCAGGTTCCTTGCGAGTAAAACACAGGGAGAGGAGCAGTGAAGGAGCCAGAAACATGTGCAACCTTTGGTATCTTTTATTTCAGAAGTGCAGTAGAAAGCCAAGGGTTTAGCGGGGAAGGAATGTGCAAGCATTTCTTAGAATAGCTCTTGGCCGCTAAGCCACCCTTGGACTATCTTTGTATGGTCCTGTGAGATTTGCCTCAGAAGCTCCCTCAGAATGATAGTTTGCCCAGTTTCCTTGTGTTGTGCAGGGCACGGTGCTGAAATTGCTACCATTGTGTAGCACAGTGAGCCACACTCAATGGTCCACCGCTCCACATGTAGCACGCCTGGATTGTCAACATAACAGAACAAATGAAAGAAACACGGTGGCCTTTTTTTTTTACGACTTTGTCCCTTTTCCAAAGCTGAGAGGGACAACGGGTAATTTCATCCCAACACGGTGCTCCAGCGGCACAAGTAATGGTTTGTAATCACACTTGGAGTGAAACTCCGCCGTCGGTGTAGTGCAGTGGTGTGCTGCTACGTCACCTGAACTGCAGAGAAGGCGTCCTAAGAAATGGTCAAGGTCAGAGAAAGCAATCACATGCATGGATGGAGGAGGATCCCCCATGAAAGCAGATTAGATCACTTTACGTATTCGCGGGATAACTCAGAGGCCAACATGGAAACGTACTCAAGACTAAAGGAGATTCTGGGTGTTCACAAACATTGGCCCCTTTCCTTATTCTAGTGGTTTATGAGTTTGCAGCATCACACGCTACATTAATTCAAGTTGCGTCTATGTCAGCATCTTCAGACACATTTAAGTCATTTCCACAGAGTAGGATATATATAGAGATGAACGCATCTCCACTTCCACCCGTTGTACAAAAGTGAAAACAAAATATTACGGATACGGGAGCTGCCATCTTGAGATTTTGTCGTCATTTGGAACCAGAGCCTGCGCAGTAGTGATCGGTGGGGCTGAAGCCGCAGTATTATGGTCCCGTCCACACCCATCCCCCCCCCGTAGCCAATTACGAACCAAGCTCGGACGGAGCTTGTGCTATGTTAGCATCACAGTAGCTGCTTGGCTAGGAAATCTCTATAACTACATTTATGACCAAATTGACACGTGTTCTATTACACAGACTCGTGACGGTTATGGAAAGTTAAAGTTACATCTCCTCTCTCGAACAACTCCTGAGCCTTCGGCTCCGCGACTACTTCACTCAGAGCAGCTGCCAATCACAGCGGTCAATCATGACGTCACACCCCTTTTTTTTTATAGCATCAAATAACTAATTAAAACCAAACTTATCAGAAAAATTAACGCTTAAACATACATCAGTGTGATCAGAACTACCTAAAGTAACAGAAACCATCTTTGACTTTTTAATTTGGCCCATGTCCCATCCGCTAACATGGAGGAGGTGGGCTTTACGACCTGTACTGCAGCAAACCACCAGGGGGCGAGCGAGGTATTTTGGCTTCACTTTTGGGGAACTGCCAAGTCGTCTGTCTTTATATACAGTCATTTCATGTAGATCCATGTTCTGCTGCTGGCTGGGCTATGCCTCACTGATAGAGTGGATGATGGAGTGGGTGTATTTTGTTTGGGCAATCTGGAGCGCTCTTACACTTGACCTTTTGCCACCTGCCTAGCTTTTTCCTTGCAACATTTCTATCTGAAATATACCTAGAAAGATTTTTGAGTGGATGCACTGGTCTTTTTGCTGGTACTCCAAGTCTGAGCTTGAATAATTTTACCCCTAAACTGATCCAAACTTTGCATTTGAAGATGCTAAATTTATTCAAGCTCCATTCCCAAGTAGCAAGAGAAATTTGATTAATGCATTGCATGCTGCCTATAGGCAGTGAATGGGACTTTTTGGGCTCACTGTCAAGCATTTCCAGTTTTCATTAGCATCCTATTTTGACACATTATCCTCTTCTAGGGGTTGACAAAAAGAGACAAACAATTCCTAGCTTCCTTTGTCTTAATTATATGCATGAGATCATGGCCAGGGGCAAAAGTGGATGAGGGATGGAGAGAAAGAATGAAGGAGGAATGAGAGAGAGAGAGAGAGAGAGGGTGAGTTTCTATCAGTATTATAAAGAGGTGCTATAGCTGGTGATGAATAGCCCTCCCCAGTTAGCCCTATCCATGGGCATCACCGTGACTAGAGTCCTCCTGATATATTCACAGCCCAATCTCAGTCTCCTCTTAGTTTTAATAAGGTCATCAACTTGACTGAAAGATGCATCCGCTGATAATCTGAGGCGCTGTCTGCAAAAAAGGGGTTCGGAGTCGTCCTTCCCTCATCATCAGCCGCCTCCGCTTCTGTCAGTATCCCTCAATCATTCTCATTTAAATTAGCCAACTGTGATCAGATTGTGTACCGCGCACACCCCACATGTAGCAGTGCCCTGATCACTGCAGACACCTGTAATGTGGAATGAATGACAAACCTTCGAAGTTCAAGAAGTACCTGTACGGTATACGTGCGGTGGGAGAGTGAGGCGCGGTTACAATGCGCGTACTTAGCCGTTTAGAGCGCTTCGTCCTTCTCGCCCAGCCTTAGGGTTCCCAGTGAGTGATTCATGCAAGTATTTGGCCTTTTCTTAGCCTGCCCTAGATCTTATCACAATCCACCAGACTAATTCTGCATTCAGGGAGGATGCACAGCCTGAGAGATAGCTCCCTTCAACTTATTGAAATGCGCTGAGTGCCGTCTTGTCAGTTGTAAAATTGTGTGGAAACCGAGACAAAAGCATAGAGGAAATGCTGGCTCATAAATCATTGTGCAGCATTCCCTTTGACACATCCCTAACTTAACATCCTACTATTAAATCAGGCTTTGCCAAATATCAGTGTGCAGATCCTCAGCTACTGTGCCGAAGCTGTGAACTATTCAAACAACTGGGGATTGAGGAGCTCTGTGCGAACGGAGTACTGCTTAGCAATAGAGCCCCCACAATGTTATGTTGGACCTTTCGGTTATGACAGAAATAGTTCTGAGACGTGCATGAAGACACAGCACAGTTCATCCATACGGCTCTACATTTCCACGCATGTTTTATATACTGCTCATCCCGTATATGTCTCTTGCTTGCCAGAAGGATCACAAAATAAGGTCTGAAAGATCATTGCTGCAGCGTTGGCTGGCTGGTTTAAGTAGTTCTGTCAATCACTGACATGTTGACAACATTCCCTCGGCAAGCAGTTTTCCAGAGTACATAATAATTTACATGCTGCAGCTGCACGTTTCCTTGTGTTGACTACAACACTATGCCGGCACGAGGACGCGGCTCGAGATTTTAAAAACCTACCGAGGACTCGTGAGCTCACGATTTTGGTTGAAATGTTCCTTCCTTGAACGAGGAGAATGTATATATCTTAATCTCATTTGATAGCTGTGCCTAGACAGAGTAATCTCTTCCAACATTATGCGCAGCATGAAGCTTATCTCTTTAAAGAGGATGCTTTTTCTTGTTTTACCATGAAACTACTTCTGACTGAAAGAGCTTCAAAGGGCTTCTTTGTTTCATAATGTGCATGCAGCTCATTCATGGGCTTGATCTTCTTCTTATTTCCTCCCCCCTGCTCTCTCTCTCTCTCCCTCTCTCTCCCTTTCTGTCACTTGTCTCTCCCTCCCTTTCTCGTCCTTCCTCTCTCGTCTAATTTGAAAACATTTATGGATCCATACCGTACCCCATCTGCAATTGTAAATATAAGTGCTAGCTTTTTTTTGGGTGGAAGGCAATTACTCTTAACAGCCAGTGCCAGTTCCTCCGGTTTCTCATGGGGATTACTTATGCATTTGTTTTCATTTTCCTCCGGCTTTACTTTTGCCTAGATTTACCCCTCTTCTTGAGCAAAAAGCCTTTCTAATATGCAGCATTTTTCACTCCCTTCTCTTAATCTGTGGTGATCTGGACTTGCAGTGTATTTAAAATGGGAGCTCATTGTTGTGTCTCCATTTCCAGCTTCCTCTCTCTTCCCATTATGAAGTTGAAATGTTGCAAGGCTGCCTGCTCTATTCTAACTCGACACAAGATAGGACGGTAGGGTGAAATCTCATTTTAGTGAAGGCAGAAAGGGAAAGGGCTAAAGAGGTAAATGAATCCCTTCAAGCAGTCGTTGCTAGGAGGGGTGGAGGGACTTGATTTACCACAATGATTGGGATTAACAAGACAAGACATTTGCTATGTTTCAGGGGCAAGTATCGTGTGTAGTGTAAGTAGTAAAATGAGTAAAACGAGCTGATGATTAGCATGTTTAAAATGCTTTTGATTAACGGGTGGCCAACTGAGATGAGCGTGAGCAGAGCCAAGAAGCAGCTGCCTTGTTTAAAAATGTCCTGGGCCATTTAATTTGCTCTTGACATTCATCACTGCCTAAAAGCCTGATCCCAAGAAGGGTTACGAATGAACCGGAGTAACCTAAGAAAATACCTCGACAAGCTGTTTGGCTTTCTAAGACAATTGACAAATCTACAAGCCGAGAGCAAAAACAGGAGGAAGAATGTCTCGGAATATCTTATACACCTCTATAGCGATCTGCACCTTCATACGTAAATGAAAATGTGATATTCTTAACATGAGACACCCTCTAACCTAAGAACCTCAAGTCATATAAAGAAAATCAATCAATCAAAACTTTTGTTGGTCAAATTTTGAATGTGGTATTCAATATTCTGAGTACCAAACAGAATAAATGTAACTCAAAAAATGTTGTCTTGTCTTTGCAGAGTGTCAGCGAGTTCGGCTTAGACATCATCGAGACTCCCGAGGGGGACAAGTGGCCGCAGCTCATCGTCCAGCAGAACCTGGATCGCGAGCAGAAGGACACCTTCGTCATGAAGATAAAGGTCGAGGACGGCGGCAACCCTCCCAAGTCCAGCACCGCCATCCTCCAGGTCACCATCGCCGACGTCAACGACAATCGACCCATCTTCAAGGACAGCGAGCTGGAGGTCACGGTGCCGGAGAACGCCCCCACGGGGACGTCGGTCGCTCAGCTCCACGCCTCGGACGCGGACCTGGGCTCCAACGCGCAGATCCACTTCGCCTTCAGCAACCAGATCTCTGCCTCAACCAAACGTCACTTTGCCATCGACGGCTCCACGGGGCTCATCACTGTGAAGCAGCAGCTGGACAGGGAGGTGACTCCCGTTCACAAACTCATCGTCCTCGCCAGCGACGGCAGCTCCACCCCCTCCCGAGCCACGGTGATTGTTAATGTAACGGACGTTAATGACAATGTTCCCTCTATAGACACTCGCTACATTATCAACCTGGTTAATGGGACTGTTCTGCTGTCTGAGAACGCGCCTCTCAACACCAAAATAGCCCTGATCACTGTCACTGACAAGGATGCCGATCTCTATGGCAAAGTAGCCTGCTACACTGACCACGATGTTCCTTTTCGGTTGAAGCCTGTCTTTAACGACCAATTCTTACTGGAGACAGCTGCCCCCCTAGATTATGAGACGACTCGAGAATATGCAATTAAGATAGTGGCCTCGGATAGGGGGACGCCTCCTTTGAACACTTCAGCTATGGTTTTAATTAAAATCAAGGATGAGAACGACAACGCGCCCATCTTCCCCCAGCCGGAAATCCAACTTTCCATACCGGAGAACAATGACCCCTCGACGCAGTTAATAAAAATCAGCGCCACTGACGCAGACAGCGGACATAATGCTGAGATTATTTATACTCTTGGCCCTGACGCGCCCGACGGGTTTAACATAGACAGACGGTCAGGAATTCTCTCCGTTGGCAAACGGCTGGACAGAGAGAAGCAGGAGAGGTACTCATTCACTGTCATAGCGAGGGACAATGGCTCCGCGTCCCTGCAGAGCAATGTCACCGTCAGGCTAATCGTCCAGGACCTTAATGACAACAGCCCGGCTTTCACACACCCCGAGTACAACTTCTACGTGCCTGAGAACCTGCCTCTTTACGGAACCGTGGGCTTAATCACAGTGACGGACGCAGACGCGGGAGATAACGCCATCATAACCCTGTCCGTTTTGAACGGGAAAGACAATTTCATCATCGACCCCCAGACCGGCGTGATCAAACCCAATATCACCTTTGACAGGGAGCAGCAGAGCTCGTACACATTCATGGTCAAGGCGGTCGATGGAGGGCAACCTCCGAGCTCCTCCTACGCCAAGGTCACCATCAACGTGGTCGACGTGAACGACAATCGCCCCGTGTTCGTCATCCCGTCCTCCAATTACTCGTATGACCTGGTGCGAACCACCACCACTCCCGGCGCCGTGGTCACCAGAGTGTTCGCCATTGACAATGACACGGGTATGAATGCCGAGCTGCAGTACAGCATCATCAGCAGCATCATCATCACGTCCAGGGTCTCCCCTCGAGGTCTCTTCGCCATCGACAGAACGACGGGTAACATAACGCTGCAGGAGAAAATAGTGGCGGCCGATCTGGGGCTGCATAGGCTGGTAGTCAAGGTCAAAGATCTAGGTCAGCCGGAGTCATTGCACGCCATCGCGCTCATTCACCTGTTTGTCAACGACACTGTTTCAAACGCCACCTTTATCCAAGAGCAGCTGCGGAAAAGCATGGAGACGCCCTTGGATCGTAACATAGGGGACAGCGAGGTGACGCCTCAAGCCAACGGATACGTGATTGTTGTCATAGCGATCATAGCGGGGACCATGACTGTCATCTTGGTGATATTTGTGACCGCCCTGGTGCGCTGCCGACAGACGCCCAGGCACAAAGTGGTGCAGAAGGGCAAGCAGAGCGGCGAGTGGGTGTCGCCCAACCAAGACAACCGTCAGATCAAGAAGAAGAAGAAGAGGAAGAAGCGATCCCCCAAGAGCCTCCTCTTGAACTTTGTGACCATAGACGAATCCAAGCATGACGACCCCACGCATGAGCACGTTAATGGCACACTGGATCTCCCCGTGGAGCTGGAGGAGCAAACCATGGGGAAGTACAACTGGGCCACCACGCCCACCACCTTCAAACCCGACAGCCCCGATTTAGCCAAGCATTACAAGTCGGCGTCCCCTCAGCCTACATTTCAAATCAAACCGGAGACTCCAGTGGCCCCGAAGAAACACCACGTGATCCAGGAGCTCCCCTTGGACAACACGTTCGTGGTGGGCTGCGACTCACTCTCCAAGTGCTCATCGACTAGCTCCGACCCGTACAGTGTCTCAGAGTGCAGCTGTCAGGGGGGATTCAAGACCGCGGGGCAAATCACCACCCGACAGGTAATTCATGACTTCCTTTTTAAACCCACCCACACTAGTCCCCACTCACACTCCCCTTGCTCTCCCATGGTAGGCGATGTGAAAGGGGGAGGGTGGCAGCATGGAGCCGGGGGATTTTCCCACACAGACCATGACCGTGTCTACATGAATGTCATTTGCACTTAAAAAAGCGAAAAGAATAAAACATAATTTGTCACGATTAACGCAGCAAACCTTTCACTGGACTGTTATTAATTCCATGTATTCACCCTCCTTCGCGAGCGATCGTAATTGCATAATCGTTTACGAAAACATATGTAATTTCATATTCAAAAGCTTGAGTAATGACAGCGGCGCAATTACGGCGGCCAGTTATTTTTAAAACTTCAGTCTGAGTGGTTGGTGGCAATGTAGGAGAGCCTGGGATAGAGCGGCAATGATTGAACTCTCTACTGATGTATTTGAGGTCAAGGGCGAGTGATGCTGTGTGCTAATATATTTGACTGACGTCTTTAAACAAGGCAAAAAATAAATATGGCAGCCACAGCGGCAATTCATCAGGTATTCATCTGGGCA
Source organism: Sebastolobus alascanus (assembly GCA_916701645.2). Taxonomy (NCBI): domain Eukaryota; kingdom Metazoa; phylum Chordata; class Actinopteri; order Perciformes; family Sebastidae; genus Sebastolobus; species Sebastolobus alascanus. Next base: position 877,036 of record CAKAOJ020000163.1, read on the forward strand.
AAAAGTGTGGAGGTAATAGCACCAAACAAAAAAAAAAAGTGCTCCCGACGTGCTAAAACAACTTGATAAATTGTCCCACTTTTTGTGGATTCTGTCCTCAAAATATTAAGTGCTGTCTTAGCTTTGCCAGCGAGGCTTTGTGGGAGAGAGGCTCATTTGAATGCCAAGGTACAGCAAAGGGCTTATGATTCCGTAAGAGATATGTGCCAAATGCGAAGTGCCCCAATAAATAAAAAAGCTGGCGAGGGAAATAAATGTAAATCAGAGGTAAGGAGAGGTGGCCTTGCTCAGTGCTGACAGCCAGAGCAGAGCGCCGTGGGGAAGACTGAGTACTTCCTGGGGCGGGGGGAGGGGGTCACAGGGATCAAGGTGACGCAGCGCCCTGAGACCAATACACTTAAACACCAAGGGAGCGGTAGTCCATAAAAAGCCCGCTCGGCCGACGTTGCATTTAGCCCATAAATGCTCTACTTTAATGACCCCAATTATTGTTATAAACGGCATGTGTAGATACGCATTCTTTACATTCTTTAAATTACCTCACATAGGAGAGGCCGGAATGACATCACAACAAAGGTCTGCCGCTGTGATGTGCTTGCGTTAGTGAAGATCACTGCATCCTTAACACATGGCAGAGTACGTGTTGATATTTGAGCAGCACAATGAACTAATCAAGGCTGATGTCTGTGCACGGGGTAGCAATTTATTTATAAGTGTGTATCCATGTTTCCCCCTCCGGTGTCAAACATCCAATTTGTTGGCATTTTCAACTATCTTCATTTTGTTTTTTTGTTTTTCTTTTGTTTTTTCATGATTTTTTTAGGAGGATTTGGTTGTTGTTGCATCGGCTTTCGTTTTTGTCACTGTTTTGATCGTAATTATCACGACTGCCATTCATCCAATTCTGGGTCAATTTCATGATATTGCATCAATAATTGATTTTGTTTGATGAGGTGCTCGCTTTTGTTTGTGTCTAGTCTCACATTGCACACAGTTTTCAGATCTTTGGTTTCATTTCCGTCTTTTTTTCCCGCTCCCAGTGCGCCTCTGTGTGTGACATCTAGCAAGCGTTAAAATTCCTCGTGGCGTAGTTTTGACGAATGACTGTTGATCCCGTGAAGTATTGTGCTCAGGATAATTTATGAAGACACCCACACAGAGTTGATAGTCGTTCCCTTCATCCACCTTTTATTTGAAATCCTGGTTAAAAGCTATCTGCCATGGTACATTATACATAAGCCAACTACATGCCCTTGGTACCAAAGATTAAATTCATAATGTGTTTATACGACACACTGACGAGTTGTCAGGATGATTTTCCCCTCTTACTGGTAGCTGGCTGCCCTGAAATATGCAGAAATATTCAGTCTGTGTTCTACAATTCTGATTTATTATCCGTCATGAATTTTATGCATCAAGGGTTTAAATTGATTTTCACTTATGTTGCTGATCAGAGTGGGGTATTTTTGTCGGAATAATTTAAAATCAATGAATATATGATTAGTAAACATCCCGCCAAATCTTCAGGCTCTGTTTGAATCAGTTTATTTCTAAAGGTACTGTATTTCTCTAAGAGAGGTCAGGTTTAATAATATTCTCACATCTCGGTGCCACATGCTCTCTAGAATTTGAATGTTATCGAGAACTAAAATATGTCCTCATTGGTTCCACTCAGCAACCATATCTACAGTGATGTTAAGCTGATAATACATCAATTTTTTTTCCTGTCCCCTTGAGCAACTGACAAGTGATGCCTCCCACTTTAGACATTAGATTTCCCACCAGTTTTAAGTGTGCTTATTTAAAGCCTGTGTCATGGAAAAAAAAGCACGAAGCTTTGCCTGATGAGAGATCGGTGGCTGCAAAGGTTAATTAAATGCACTAAAGGGTTAATCACTCATAATACAGTATGATTAAAATCACCGTAATTAGGTTTCGAATGAGGCTGATAAGGAAGAAGAAAAAAGGCAGCCGTCCTTTAAGATTATCAGCGATGCAACGTACCGTCCTCAGATGAGTCACGGGACCAGAAGTGATGTGACAATAGATGACCAGCTGTCCTGTTTGTTGAAGCTATTATAATTTCATCTCTGCCTTGATTTCATCTCCTTTAAAGGGAAATCTATTTCTAAAGAAGAACACTTCAAAAAGGGCGGTTTTATCTGAGGAGGTTAAAAAAAAAAAGAGAATATTTGAGCACTCGAGAAATTGAAGAGATTATTTCGAGTGTGGCTGTTAAAACAAAAGCTGCGTTTGGTCTGCCAATACCAGCGAATCGGCTCTCTCTTGAGCCTCAAACCCCTAATACCAGACGTCCAAAAGCAAAGATCGCAGGCAGGTTGTCGTGTTTTCCTTTCTGTTCGTCGGAGTGACAGATGGTGCTTTAGTGCCTTAACCGTGATCTCTCGTTTGCCCCACACCCTCCCACGCACCTAAAGCAGCTGAAAAATAAAGCCAAGACAAAAAGCCCGCCCGTGGAATAGCGATGTGGAGGGGCACACGGGAGGAGATGATTACGGTTGAAGGTCACCAAAATGTTTTCAGGGACTCTACAGATGTAGCTGATAAAGAGTAAAGCTTGTAAAAATACTTCAGAGACCACAGATTTGTGTCACCATATGGCTTCATTAAACAGCGCGAGCTGTATTTGCAAAATGCCTCCCCTCCCCTCCCCTCTCTCTTCTCAGTTTTTACACATCTCATCATTTTCTTTTAACCCCCGCCCCGTGATATTAGAGGTCAGTCGGCCTCCAGTGACGAGGAGCTCTTGTGAGAGTATGTGCAGATCAAATGAGTACCACCCTGCTTGAGTGATCTCAGACATCACCATGAATATGCAGGGGATAAAAAAAAAGGCTTATACGTCCTTTTGTTTGGCCCATAATTCTGGAGCACATACAGTAGGGTCACTGCTTAACGTCACTAACCGATGACTCAGTAGGATATAGGAGAAGCTGCTGTTTTTGTAGTATCACACATCCATTGCAGTTTGACGCAACGTAGACCACAAGTGTTGTAGTTATGCCCTATTTGTAATGCAATTTATTATATTCTTTATAATAAAGCATGCATTGGATAACAAGGGCAGCTGTGAACACAATCTTTGCATTTATTTGTGTGGGTGAAGGTATAAGGGCTTTTCACACTGTAGCCACCCATGGTGTGATGACAAAGCGCTTGTGCTGACTCATAGTGGGTGCATAGCCAGGGGTAGCAGCCATGATTTTAAAAGGCTAACTAGGCTTGTTAATCAAATCTGATGCCAGTATTAAATCCTCGCCACTGATTATGGCTTTATTTTATTTTATTATCATTGTTTTGTTTTTCTGTTATTTCTGTTGAGTCATTGCATCTGTGCATCACTGTGCCTTGCTATTGTAAGCACTATCGGGTCAGATTCGTCCCGATTCAGATATTGGCGTATGTGTCTTCTTAGGAACAGCAAAAATGTCATATTCTGTACATATCAGAGGACCCACTGGCAAGGGTCCGAAAGAAAGAGTGGGCCTAAATTGATCCAAATGGCTTTTTTTTGAGGGGGAATGAAAGAGTGCTGCACTAGTGTGGTGGGAGACAAAAAAAGACAAATTGGGAGTGATAATTGGATAAGATTGCATGCTCTGATAAGTACAGGAAAATGCTACAAGCATGTGACACTTGTAGCATTCTTCAAGGAAACCTGACAAGATAATGACTTGATTGCCAGCCGTGCCTTGAAGAATGCTTTTGTTTTTTCTTTATCTTCTCTTCGGAGATTTTTTATTCGGTGTTGGGTGTAGCCCGGCACCGATAAGGCTTAGGCTTTCTCAGAGCTCGATGATATTGTAACTACAATCTCCCTATATCTGTCTGTCTCTCTATATTTCAGGAGACGGCACTGAAACCACCACACTATGGCACACTCTGTGGCACAGGTACAGCTCGCTCCCACAGGATTAAAATCAATCTCTAGCTCCCACTACCTAAAGCGAGAAAAAGAGAAAAAAGAGAGAGAGAGAGAGAGAGAGAGAGAGAGAGGGCAGAAGGAAGGCGAGAACTGAAGAGGTGAAACAAGTACTTTACTGTCTCTACAGCCTCAAACCCCCACCTCTTCATACAAGCGAGAGAAAAGATGAACTTGGAGGGTTGGGGTGGGGTGGGGTGGAGGGGGGGGAGATCTCGGGAAAAAAAGAGAGAGACGCTTCATGTTGCCTGCCTGAAACTTGACAAAGCTCCTCCTGTGAATCTGTTGGAAGTTTGAAATGCTTTATTGAGTCGTATGCTATTACTTAACCTGTGTCAGTGAGGACGATGCTGTATGCCCTGAACCCTCCTCCAAAAAATGTCCCTCTCCAGCACCCACTCTGTAAAATAGGTGTCAAATACAGTCAGTAGATCTGTAAAGTATGTTTATATGTATGTATGTCACAGAGTTGATGGTGTTTATATTTATTGATTCCATTTCTTTGCCTTGTTTCGAAAACTGCCTGGTGGCCATTTTATTTTTCTTACTTTCTGATTTCTTTTTTTGTATCATTTTGACGTTGCTCCCTCTGGGCTCGCTCATGGAACTAAATGACTTATAGTGTATTTATGCTGCAAGGTCTACAGCCCGTAGGCTTATATTAGTATTGAGCCCACATCACAGTGTTCCTTTTCTGGCAACGTTTGCCTCTTTCTGCCCCACACTTAACCCATTTGTGCCCAAAGACTATATTTAGTATGATGAGGAAAAAATGGCACAACATTTGTTCTGATTGGTCAAAAGTCTTGAAATTTGGTACGAACATACGTTGGGCAAGTATCTAACAGGGAAACTTTGACATTTTTTTAGAAAAAGTCACACTTTTCTTAAAAGTCAAAGTCAGGATTTTTGAAAAATTAGGAAAAATGCTAACATTGTGTTTATTAAATGTTTTCCATATTTCTTTTACACTGCATGTGTGTACATATATTTGATCTTCAACTTGTTATGAGTTCATAGAAACCAAATACTTGATTGTGCTCCTTGTAGTTTCTGAGATACAGCCATCTTCTTATCATACTATATCTTTTGGCACATGGGACAACTGTTTTTTACTTATAGGAAAATTAGTCCCATGTGTCCAAATATTAGATATAGCAAGAAAAACTCACTTTTCAGCCAAACGGTTTACCAAATTTGAAGTTAAACCCAGAGTACACGTCCACCGAAGGAAATTAAAAATTGTAGTTGCAGGCACAAATGGGTTAGTGAAGAGCGTGGTTGCAGAAATACGCATGGATGGCCCCCACAATATACAGCCACGTTTGTAGTGCTTTACAACCGTGCCACCGATCGGCATGCTGTTATTGCAGCGGGACGAATGGTAGGACAAGTTTAATACTTTGAGCTAAGCCACAATCACAAGGGACTAACTGCTGGGGTTATAATCAAAAGCTGTTTATGTAGGGCAGATTTGAAGAGAACTAAGCCCGACCTTTTGTGTTTCGCTTTCAATTCGGAAGTGATTTAACCTGTGAGAATAATAATAATAATCCTCAGGCAGTCTTTAAAATGGGTTGTTGGGCTTAGGCGAAAAAAAAAAAAAAGACTTGACTTGAGGAGAACATCGAACACCAAAATGAAAAAAGGTAATCCAGGCTTCAGTTTTAAAAAAACAGCAATAAGTTAACAGTTGACAGAAAATCCACTATGGTGCACTTACTACTTCTTAGGCGTTTTGTTCAGAGCCTCCTTTTGCTTCTACTGTTTCTACACCTATAGAATCATTATGGTACAGTACGTCCTGACTAGAATCATTTCTACAGTATACACCAGTAAATGGCTTGATGGGTTAGCAGCATTGTTGTTCAATAGTCCTGTTAATTGGTAAGCTACAGACTGCTTTGATAGGTAAGGCATAAAAGACATACAGTACATACATATAACCATAGAATTAGAGTCATTAAAATAGACATAGCCTGCGTTTTCAATTGTACAGATGGACTGGACCAGAGGCTGTTTCCCCTCTTGTGAGAGACTATATATAGATAAATGAAATTACCGCACGGACTGGAAGCCTTTTTGATTTTGTTCCAGTCTCAATACGTCCACGGTTCTGCAGACTATGTCTATTTTGAAGCTTTTAATTTTATGTGCGTTGCCTCTTTGTGTGAGGCAGGTTGTTATTATTGAAAGGAGGTATATTCATGTAATTATGGTATCAAATGTATTCACTACTGCGTAGGAGCCACAGTATGAAATATACATAGCATCCTAGCACTGTGTTATGATTAGATTTGCCTGATCTTTGGGGGGAAAAGAAGAAAAAAAAATACTCATACATGGGGAGAGCCTTTTGTCCTTGTAAGGGAGACAGACAACCTCACTTTTATTCAATGTGAAGTACAATATGCACCTTACATGATCTTTGTAATTGACTTTGATTTGCCAGTGTGGAGAAAACTGTAAATGTTTTGTTTATGTATGTGTGCGCTTCTGAAATTTATTAAAGTCTTTTTGCATTGTATTGCACATTTTTGACGACTCTTCATTGTTTTGAGCATCTAATGTTATCACTCAGTCAGTTCGGTTTCCTGCACATTATACTGAACAGTAAAAACTAGAGTGAGGCAAAACACATGTTGTAGAATAATCATTTGTTTTTCCTCATATCCAGTACAGTTAGCCAGGAGCATATAGTGTATGTCAAAGACGCTGTGGCCTGTAGACGTGTGTGTGGCTGTGTTGGTTTGGACACCATTAATTGGCTCATTTCAGCGTTCGAAAATCTGCCCATACCTCCTTTTCTTCTATATTTTGCAACAATATAGTGCTCAACTAGGAGACGGAGTCGAAGAAATGGTTTAGATATACATCGCTCATTAGGAACAGATTACAGATAAAAAGTTATGGAAATTCGGAGCACATCCTTTGAAGTGCACAGACAGAAAACAGCAGAAGAAAAAAGCTTTTTTTGGAACAACACATTCTTTTTTTTTTTTTTTGGTTCTCCTCCATGAGAGCTGATAATGATCATTTGATAATGATAACCCTGGTATTATGATGTACAGTAGTACACAAACACAGGGTTTTACACATCTGAGAGGAAGATTGATGCTGGAGGGTGCAATAACCGCCTCCCTAACATTGTGTTATGCGCTGTTTATGCGGATTTGATCCAAAAATACAGACTTGAAAGGCATAAAACAACAGCCAGAGTGGAGACAACAGAAAATGTTTAATTGCTTATCAAAGTTACTTCATATTTTAAAACTGAGAAAGAGCTAATCAGTTCCCTCGGGGAAAGTGTCCTTGGTGATTTGAGAAAATGGTGCACAGTCAAGTAGAGCGTTCTCGTATGGAGAGTGCATAAATGTCAGCCTTCTATTAATAGATGAATGTAAACCTGCTAAACGCCTCGTTCTCTTACTTTAAAAAAACACAGAGCTCGGGTAGATCATAAGGTAGTTGTATCTCTTTGAGCTAGATAAATTAGGATTTGATTTTTCGTGTTATGCATAATTAAGTAATGAAATGTTTTCAAATGAGCCATAGATGAATAATTAAAAAATAAAAGCTGCAACAAAGCCACGGCATTAATGAGTCTTAACATTTGTGCATGAAGACAGAGCAGGCGATAAATGGATTTTTCCCTCCGCTTCGGAGTGCAGAGTCAAAGGTGAGAAAGAAGGGATGATTTAGTGGAAGCGGGAGTTGCCGGTCTGGTTTATAACAGAAAATGTCTTCGTCCTTGGACCAGTTTGTTGTTGCTCCTCTCTTCCCACAGAAATGTGCACTTGTTACGGGTCTCAGCGTGCGCTTGTGATTTTTGGTCAGCTCACATTTAAGTGCATTCCCGGAGATTTTACCATCTATAAAATGACTTTTAAAGGTTGTCCCGCGGTTGTGTTACAGTATGTCACTGAGGGAAGTGATTCCAGAGTTTCTTTGCTGACATATCGATTCATGATTTATGAGGAGGCAGTATTCAATTTCACCTAACAGGCCAGGAAGCTAGTTATATGTAGTAAGTTTGATTACATCTAATGCAATGATAAGTCTGCAGATGGAGCAACATATACAGACACACACACAGCAATTCATTGTGCTGCTGAGGCTATCCATATGGTCTTCATTAATTGTATTTTTTTTTTTCCTTTTTTTTTTTCTCGACTTCTTTATTTCACCTTTCACAGCATGGCTATCGGGCTTTTTCAGTAAAGTCTTGTTTTACACAGCAGTTTCCTGTAATATAAAACCTTTAGATCCGCTGCAGTTATCGAGCATTCGCGTTTATTATCAGTTATGAACAATATGATGGATCAGAAACCACATATAAAGTTTGTCATTGTGGAAAAAAAAGGGGGCAGTGGTAAAACGCTCAGTGACTTTCCACAACCTTGAGAATCAGTACAATCAGTACAATCAGTCCCTCACCCCCGTTATCAATCCTTCCCCTCTGATAAATGTAACATAAAACTAGAACCTATTCGTTATCCATGTGGATAACAAAGGAGCTATCGAGATGGCACAAAACATATTTTCCTTCACATTACATTGATTTTACAAGTCTCATTCTCCGCTGAGATCGCAGTCATTTGCTGCCGGCGGTATAGAATGACAATTCAAGATTACAGATTGTTTAAATAAAAGTGGCTGTCCCAGCTAATATCTTAAAAGCAGCGTGCATTGAGTAATCTGAGCACCACTAAGGGTATTTTGCTCACTCCCACGGCGTCAAATACCAATGATTGGACAGTGGCCCGCGGCGTCTTGATACCACACTTTAGTGTTTGTATGAGACGCACCGGGCTTTCAACTAAATCCAATGTAAACCCATCTGCATCAGTATTAGATGCTCAGAGCAACGTACGTTGTGTTAAGAGCGAGAAAGTCCGCTATAGGGTGGGAGGAAGGGCCGATCAAAGAAACACAAGACTTAGAAACAGGGGACTGGTGTTCTTGTCCCATGTGAAACCAAAAGTTGAGTTATTTTTGCTTATGTGATGCTACCTCACGTGACGTTACGTCCGTAGCTTAACTTACTTATTTTAAGCCCAACCATGATGTTTTCTAAACCTAAAACCAAGTAGTTTAGTTGCCTAGACCTAATTGCCACCGTTTCACAACATTAACCACGTGTTACAGTGTTAAAGTTAGGGTCTCTAATGTTGAGTAACTAGCAAGAGTAAGCCAGATTTAAAAAAAGATCCAACTGAAAAATCCAGCCCAGCAGCAACTCTTTTCCAATGAAAGTAGCTAGCAGCGCTAGCTCCAAAAGTCGCTAAATCTAGCGAGAAAGTTGTCAAGTCGGCAACACTGACGGTCCGTTCCCTCGGGCCTCCCTCCAAAGCCACTCCCACTTGAAAGTCTGCTTGGATGTGTTTCTGCTTCTTTATAAGCCACCCATGCCTTCATAAAATCGTAACAAATCTGTGTATTTTTCATGGTGACATCAGATACGTATGGATGGAAGTTGTATTTTGGCATTTATACTTCTACTAAAAACCATGCCTCTCATTTACATGTTGAAATATAAATATGATAAATGCTTTAAATTGTTCATTTGATGCTGAGGGCGTCTATGGGGAGGTGCGGGTCAATTAGCCAAGCAGCAAGCATGTTTCAGGCTATGATGTGAAGTTGTCCTGAAGCAGATACTGGCTGTCTAAGCAGGGGCTATTTATGCATGTGCTGTGCAGTGGTGCAGGAAACAAGAAGATGCTGTCTTTCTGTTGCACTCCACTCAAGGCAACACTCCTCACAATTGCTGCCAAATCTCTGCCAAACTGAATAATTCAATCATCCCCAATAGCCGCGGTGGTCTAGCTACCTTTGTGTGTGCAACAATCAAATCAGTGTGGAAGCCCGCCGAGTGGTTCTTTCTGAGACACTGAGTAGCTCTACAGCCCGGAGATTGTTTTCATTGAAAACAATTCTGTTGATTAAACGAGGTGTGACTGTGGAGCGGGGATCTGAGGAACATCGATTGCTTGTACAATTGTTTGTTCCTTGTTAAAAGTGTGATCTAAAACAGTAGTCGCAAATAGTGTGCGAGGAGCATATGGTTTACTGGCGTGCCTGCAGGACTGGTTAGTGTCTCTGTCTTCCCTAAAATATCCCAGGTAGAGAAATCCGCCATGATCGTTCGTGTAGGATTAGCAAATGCCCTCGCGATTGACAGGCACGCAAAATGTTTCGGAGATGTAGCGTGGCTTTGTCAGGGCTTGATTGTTTTGTTGTATGTATGTTACTCCAGTTGTTACAGGAGGGATAAGTGAGCTTTACAAGCGTTCTTTAGGAGACGCCCGCTCCCCCCGTTTTCCCTCACCCCACCCCTCTTTGAAGCGATCACAAGGTTTCAACCTTAGTTTTGCCCGTGCCGATTTAACACTAATCCCCCCCGAGCACAAAACCAAATACAGTAAAGAGAAGGCAACATGTATTTTAGCTGCCAGGTGCATCAGCATTCTGTGGACAACTGCGACAGCCACATAGAGGCTATTTGCATTGAAATTTGGCCCTCATTTTATCCTCTTTGAAGCATACAGTGGAAACCCTGTCCAGCAATCAATCATGCTGTTGGGGCTAATAAATGCAGTTTTCAACCCCAGCCACGTCCCACTGTGGGTCATTGTTCAACACTATGTGATGCTGTCAATATTGCAGAGCAGAGGCTCTTTCCTGAACCGAGCTCCATGACTAAATGAGATCCAACAGTCATAAATGAAAGCAATTGAATGCTGCAGTGTTATATTAGATGTATTGTGTGGCAAAATGTTAACTGTATACCATTTATCACAAACCATTCCTGACAGTGGTGTTTTAGCTCAGGAGAATTAAGTGTAATGTCGTGCAAGTTGTTGCATGTTTGCATGCTGAAGGTGGCCAGACTGAAAGGCAACAACTGAAGACATTGTCCAAGAAGGTCCATGTCTGTCTCCTCCCTAATCCTGGTAATCCTTCAGCAGAATTCTTGATTTGCTTTTGTAAAAGAGATTGGGAGATGATAAGATGCGCCTCCTTAGAATAGCTGATAATCTGGTTTGAACAGAGGACTCAGGGGGTATTTACCCTGCCTTAACATTTGCCCAAGCAGATGGCGCTGACGGGGGAAGGTACAACCTTAGCCTCCAACACCCCCCCCTCCCTCTCTGCATGGTCCACTTCGGGAAGGAAAAAAAAAAAAAAAAAAGAACAGTGGGATGATAATCAATGTTGTTTATTTTGCTGCTTGACTCTTTAAGTACTTTCAGCCAGATTATAGGCTTTTGCAGGGGATAATCGGGAGGCCGCAGACAATTGCCTTTTTCCATCCTGACAGTATCCCCCCACGAACGCGTAAAGAAGGCGATTTAAAGTAGATGCCGACTCTTAATTCCTGATTAGTCCCATTGCAAACCCTGTTGAAATTAACTGGGCACTGCGCTAATCACTGCATTTCAAACACCCCCTGCGCTGGCGCAGTGGACGTGCAGTAGCCGGCCGCGAGAGGACATCCCATGAGTGGTATCGCCATAAGTACTCGCGTTTGAAGCTGCCCTATTCCTCAATGTGATGACACTCACACTATGAACCCGGAAATCTACTCCAGGGTAGCTGTAACACTTCAAGACTGAACAGTGAGTGTGCTGACCTCTTCTGACTACAGACAGAGGCAAGCCCCTTCTCTTCTACGTTGTACAGTAAAAAAAAGAAAGAGAGAAAGAAAGAACAGTTGCTCTTATTTCAGTCGCTCATACTGAAAATCACAATAGATGTCGAGACAACTCGTATTTGCTAGAGCTGACTGCATTTCACTGTGACACTACAAGATGCGGGATCATGGATCATTCCGTGGCAATGCAATACCTCTGATCACATGCAGCGTGTAAGCATGACTGCATATAAGCTATTAAGTCGTTTACGTTGGTTTTCTAAGCCCACATCTCTAACCTTATGCCTCTGGCAATCTCCTCGGCTTGGACTGGACACCTGCAACAAAAGCATTTGTCTAATGAGATCAGCCCATTAACTAATTAGAGCTTCCCATGACATAAGTAGGATGACTGCGGAAAGGTTTGCACGTACGGAAGGACTGTTTAGCCAAAGCATTTGATGGCTTTTCCTTCGCTCTTTGTCTGTGCAGTTGTGTTCTATAACAGGATATTGTACATGGCTGTCAGGCTCAATCTGGGGCAGAAACACAAAAGACAAGCAGAGGCCCCAAATGCATCCCGCTCAAACATGTACACAGCGCAAGTTAATCCACACGTACACAGCGGCATGCTGATTTTCTTTCTGTGCTCTCACTTCATCCAGTGACAAGCGAAAGGGGTTCAAAGTGAATGCTTGAAAAACACTCAAATGTGAATATCTGATTACATTCAAAGCGGTTTGTATGAGACCCACGAACGTCACACGTTATAATTGGAACTACATCCACAGCTTGATATCTTTGTGTCATACTTGCTATGATTAATGCAGCAATTACATTTTTTTTCTCCTTGTCATCAGTGCTGTGCTATGTAAGTGCTTCCTCATAATAGAAATACACTGCATGTCATGTGTTTGAGATCTGTATGAAAACTACATATCAGCTTGCAGGTATGCATAGAGCCATTAGCAGAGAATAATAGATGGTGAACCACAAAAAGCTAATGCTAGTCAGTGGTAACACACAGTTTACAGCTCACTCTAATGGCTTGGATCTCTAGCTGTACAGGCTGTTCTCATATATCATTAGTAGCTATACCTACGAAACGTAATGCACTGTAATTCGTATGTATCCCACAAAATTAATTTGTATGTATTCCACGTAAGCGACAATTGCCGAGTATAGGGAGGAGGTCGATGTGGGTCGAAAAACACGGGACTTTTACCAAGGAGACTAATATTCGTACCCCGTATGAAACCAGAAGTCACCTAACTTCCGTACCAAAGTTACAGCATTTTCTGAGATATTTTAACCCAACCCACGATCTTGTCCTAAACCTAACTAAGCAGTTTTTGTCATGTAACTTCCGTACTTAAGTTACGCCACTTCAGGTGTTATTCAAACTCAAACCATGATCTTTCGTAAGCCTAACTAAGTAGTTTTGTTGCCTAAGCCTTACCAAGTCAATCTATTCCTAAACCTAACTAATTTGTTTCATTTTGAAAAGACTGGAGCGGAAATTGATTCACGTATCACTTGTTGCTAGACTTTCGTAGGAAAACGCACAAAAAATACGTTGTTGAAAGTCGTGCTGAGTGTCACGAAAAAAAGGGAAACTTCGTGTCTATTTACACAAATCAAATTTATTTAATTTTGTGACTATTTCATGAACTGCTGCAAGACTGTGTTGTTCGTAGCGATACCTACGAAAAGTAATGCACTGTAATTCATATATATTCCATGAAATCAATTCGTATGTAATCCACGTAATCGTGAACCAGGAAGTATAAAGAGTGACAAACGCCACAAGAGATTGGTGTTTGTACAACGTGTGAAACCAGAAGTCAACATTGATTTATTTGTTATCTTCCGTACTTAAAATTATGCCACTTGCAGAGTTATTTTGACCCAAATCACAATCTTTTCCTAAAACTAAGTTTTCAAAACTAAGTAGTTTTGTTGCCTAAACCTAACCAAGTCGATCTTTTCCTAAACCTAACTAGGCAGTTTTGTTGTTTCCTGTGAAGACAGAAGTTTATTTTGAAGACTGGAGCGGAAATTGAAACGTTCATCACGTGTTGCTGGACATTCGTAGGAAAACACACAAAAAATTAGGAATATAGATGCATAAGATATCATGCAAACCGTTGTATGGGGATATGTTGCTCTAAGCCTTTAACAAAGTTTTGACCTAATCCCTTTTTTCCATCATAAGCAGCTCTGCTTTCTTTAACACCTTTAACTGAATAGCGTGTTGCTTACAGTCGGTAGTAATGTAAAATATAGTGCTGGTGCCTGGGATCATATTCCACAATAAAGTGGAAGCATAGCTAGAGCTTGAAACATGAAAGCATAATAGAATCAGAGCTATTTTTGAAGCGTCTTCTTAAATAATGTGTGTGATATTCACTGATGGTCATAAAGAATGTATGTGCATGCAGTCTTCAAAAAGAGCAGCAACTCATTCCCAAGATCAGTCAGACAGATTACATGACATTTTGACAGGTTTTTTTTGTTGTTGTTGCAGAGGTCTTTGTTGCTCGACTGGTCAGGCTGTCATTATGAAGTGAAATGGCTCCACGTCGTGCTGCGCCATGAATTTTGAGGGAAATTGCCACTTCCCACACACCTCTTGAGACGCATCTTTCGCAGTTATGCCTTGGTTATAACTAACTTTTTTTTTTAAAGGAACTGACTTCATTTACAATTTCTCCTGGGTAAGGATTATTGCCGTTTCGATGATATCGTTTACAAGTAAAACCAATGAAACAAGAATCCGACAACTTCCACAATCGCCGTGGTTTAAGGTCTTCCTCTCCAATAAATGGATTTATAGCCAATCCAATGTGATTGGAATAGTTAGATCAGAACACCATAAACCCATTTGCCCGTAATCACCTTTTTTTTTGCTTTTTTCTTCTTTCTATTTCAAAGAGCCCACGTATACAGACTATAGTCTGGATTTTCCACTATGTCCTCTCCAAATCGTTTTTCCTCTGCTGGTGTTTTGCTGTGATTGGGGTTACATTCTCTGTTTTCAGCAAAAAGAGAAAGACCCAGGCATCCAGGAGAATTGCAGATAAATTCACTACATATATTACCAATGCTCCACACATATAGACAGGCGCTGCTTGTGATGGAGCACGCGTGTTCAAGCCCAGAGGTAATGGACAACACTTCAGTGAATTGTGCCGACCTTATTGTATTGTGTGGATGATTGTGTTATGCTCCCTCAGATAATGACTGTGCCCTACTTTGACTTTGAGGCAGTGACCTGAAATAAGGCACACAAGTGAAATCCGAGCCTGGATGAACCTGGAAGTGATTAAGGTCACCCAGGCACACCACATTTGTCTGACCCCCCCGGTGACTCACATCGACCAATGTCTGCAAATCTCCTGGGAGTCTTTTGTGGGATTCCTCCTCAATGCAAACATTGACCATTGATAACATGTTTGGGAAGAGTGTCAGGATGATTAAATACACCTACGAGAACAGGCTCTGATTTTTTTAGTCCCCTATTGTCCTGGGAGGTGCAGGAAAACATGTTGTTCCTTCCTTACATGACATAAGGTCTTTAGATTCCTGGTAACAAATCAAAGTTCAACTCTACAAGTAGCCAAGTGTATTTCTTCCCACAGCGCACACCATTTTCTGGATGCAACCAGCTCTTGCAGATATGAACCACAAGACTCATGTTTTTAGGCTTCAGTCGGCCTTATTTGTTTTGCGACTGGACAACAATATGCAGCGTAATCGATGAACGGTGCACAGCATGCCCCTACTCGTGTGTCCAATATTGCTATGCACTCGCTATGGGTGCTGACTGCACAGAGGAAAAGTCACCGAGGTTGCAGATAGTTCAGTGGCGACTATCAATGGAAGTGCACAGTAATGCAGAGCAATGTCAGTGAGTCAATGCAATGAGATGAATAAAGAATTATTCATCGTTTCTTAGGGAATATGCAAATTACATCTAAGTACTTAAGTATGCATCGCGTAGAGGCAAAATAAAACATCAAGTGAATGAAGCTGAGTGCATCAGAAAGAGATGATGCAACAGTGAATCCGTCTCAAATTAAACTCCATTCGGCTCCGTGATACATTATTTAACATGGCGACTGAAAAGGCTGAGTTTCCGAGTCCAGGTCTCATCGACGTGATGCATATATGCCTTAGTGCTTCGGGGGAAACATGGATAACATGAGATCATGTCTGCCTCTTGAGGGCGGGATGCACTGAATGGATCTCTGGCTTGTTTTTGTGTCTTGCTATTCTGCTGGGGATCCGCGCACACAGCTCCTCGCCACAGCCATAACGCTCAGATAAAAATTACTCTTCCTCTGGTGTGCATGTAAATCAGAGTGGGGAGGATATAATGAAATAATGAAGTGTGCCTGCTTTTTTTTTTTTCCAAGAGAGACCGTTGGGACCCACTATTTTTAGACACAACAAAGAGATTGCCAGGGGTGTCCAGTCTCTCCGGTTAAGTTATGGAGTTTTATCCACTTGTCAATGTACAACCGCTCGTCTTAGGGCTTAGACGCCACGCTTGGAAGAAATGGAGGCCAGTGTCTCAATGTCAATTAAGCCTCTGTGGGATTCACTGGATGGAAGTGTCCATGGATGGTCATTCTTTTCCACCCTAATAGATGATGGACATCGTCAATGAGATCAAGAGAATTTTGAGTTATGTGCAGAAAGTATCCATTGGCCACAAGCGTGGTAACCCTGTAAGATGACCCTCCCTGCCAGCAGGAAATGCTTTGTCACTCAGACAAATGTAGCAGATGAATACTCAGCATGATCCTGCATGGGGTATTTGTCATCTGGTGTTCTCTTTCTAATGGGTTTACTGCTGATGATCCAGGTCAGAGAAGGACAAAGTGCTCCACACCAGAAGTTAAGAACAGACTCTTAAGAGGGATCACAAGACGGATCCTAGCCTCTCAACCTCCTAGATTTCATAGTCTGAGCGTTAATCTTATTCTCACCGTACCTTTAACCTCAACTCCCACCAAATCTTATCCCTTTTGTTCACGACGCTCTTTCTAAATCTCGCCAAGGTTGCTGCTGTCCGCACCACACAGGACATGCTAGGTTATTGTCCCCCCTTGTATCACCGAGGACTGTTAAACCATCGATTTATTCGTCTGGAACTGTGGAAGGGATGCCTTCCTATAATTTATTGTAACACCATTATCTCCCATATTCTCGATACAACATTTGACCTTGAAAATGTGAATTTGCAGATGCAGCGCGACTGGATCTTCGCAAAGTCAGATATTTTCTGGCATCCTTGGCAAGGAGGAGGGGGCAGTAATGCTGCCATGTTTGCCTTTTGGAGATAACACCTCAGAGGTCATTTGAATGACTCGGTGTAATGTGGGTCATATGGGCCGTATAGCCTCAAACACACCAAGCTACCAACTTCCCGGCATGTGAGATATTTCCTCTCTAGCAGGTTCTTATTATATGACTGCGGCCGGTTGCTTGTGTATGTATGATCACTCCGTAGACTATTTCCAGAGTGCAGAGCCACACATATGGTACTGGGCGATAACACAAGGGCCAACCTGTACACATCTGCTTAGTTTAGTGTGAAAGTTATAGCAATGTCTCTTCTCCTTCTATAAGATTCCCCATAAAAAAAATACTTTATGTCACAGAAATGGAAACCCATAAATGTATCTTTAACATTCAGGATTAGAATGCCTCCTAAACTAACTGTCCTTGACTACTTTAAAAGAAAAAACATAAAAGGCGATGCATGTCAAGACACACATTCCCCAGCAAAGTGAAAATTCCTGCCTCTTATCTGTTTGATTTTGCACTTAGGGATTTTTTTCTTCATCTTTTCTCTTCAAACATCTAGTACCAAAGTCATTTACATGTGCTAGGGGCAACCAGAGTTAAAACACTGACATACAACTTGCTGCTGTCTAGAGGCAGTCGATGAGCAAAATAAGGAAGTCATAAGGAAGCATAGGAAGGGTAAAATGAAAGGAAAGAGAAAGGGAAGGGAGGAGGAGGAGTAGAATGATGAGGGAAATGAGCACGGTAGGGGGTGAGACCGGTGAAACACAGAGAGGGTAATTCAATTTGACTAAAACTCTCTGTCGCTTCATACAACTGGGGGATTGGCCTAACCACCGAAATGAATTAAAATTCATGAACTATTTAAGAGTGAGCTGCCAGTTGAAAGTGGATAACATGATACAGTTTTAAAGCAGGATATTATTTTTTTTCCTAATTATAAATAAATGAAGCTATTAGTTTACCTTAAATTAAAAGCAGGAGGGTTCCCACAGAGATATCTGATCCCATGTGTAACTCATTTAAGACTGATTTGGGCCCCTATTGAGCTGGCAGGCGAGCCGAAGTTAGTGAAGCAGAGCATCTCAACTGCATAGTATTGTCTAACTCCTGCTGGCTGAGTGCCGTTTCTTTAGCCTGGAAACACAGCTGACGGTTCTGGACTTGGAAACCATATCTGCAAGGTACAATTAGGTAATACAAAAAATAAAAGCCAAACTTCTGGCATGCTAAAGTTTCCCCCACTCCAATTTGTAATCTTATACAGATTCATGAACGTCTACTCGGAGGAGTCTGGCACGGGGAGAACACACGCGAGCCCATTGTTCGTAATGCTTCCCAAACCGGCCGAATCAAAAGAAAATCCAGTGTTTGACTTTCATCCATCCAACAATATATAAATAACTAATTTATCAATTGTGCTTAAAGAGGCATACAATGGGCAGAACAGAGAACATTGTGTAGCTGGGATAATCCCTTAGAAGATTTATCCTGACGTTGCCTTGAGGGGAATAGTGGGAGCAAGAAGCAGATCCCATTCCCTCCCCTCTCTGTCTCTCTATCGCTCTCTTCCTCTGGATTCATAGTCACTATCGCGCCTCCTGATCAGCCCTGTTTAGTTATATTGCATTGTGTTCTTTGATATTCCAGTTAATCCGTCAAGTGAAGAGATTTAGCCCGAGATTACGGTGATTCAATGAACTTTTGATGATACACTACTCGTGTCTGCAGCCCTGAGGCGTTTTCTTGATTGTATGTATGTTTGTGTGTGTCGAGGAAGGTGGCTGTCTTCATCTCTCATGTGGGCGACTTTGTCGGTTACAAGATAGTGAGAGCATTTCCACTCGTTGGTCTGACAGCCCCACAGCTTCCCTTAAGCTACTCGGGAGCTACAGTATACTGTAGGCTGTTCGCATTCTAAACGTGAATGACAAAGCATAGACGTGATCTGGGAGAGCTTGAGTTTTCTTATATGGATGTAGTCTCCTTGACGTCACCCATAGGTTTGCTATGGGTGACGAAGCTCAAAATGGGTGGTTCCCGTGGATACAGCATTGTAGACAGGCTCTCGTTCGTTCCTATGAGAGTTGCTCAGTGGCACATGATGGGCCCATAGAGCAAGCGCAGTAGCGTTTCCTTTAACCCAGCCCTCTGTCCAGCCTCGGTCTGGGTCTCATTCACATGAACAGAGGAAGGGAAATAACTCTGGATTCGGCTATTAGTGCATTTTACGACTTTTAGGACCTAATGATTAAAATAAGGCCTATTCAAGTGTTCCTACTGGGAAGTTGATTTACCTCAAAAAAAAATATCCTCTGAGTTACAGATGTCTCTTTCCCAATGTAAGTCTATGGGAAAAAGTCTTTTTGGGCCCAATGGCATCACGTGACGGACACAGAGGTTGTAGTACCACCGTTTGGCCACTACGAAAATTTACTTCACAGCCCGGCGCTCTTTCTGGGGGGATTGGTGGCTCCGGCTTTCGCCATCTTGGCAGTGACACAGCCTAACTCACAGCTAATCCAAAAACGGGCAAAGAGGTGGATCGTGGGTGGAACTGAGGCGGGCCGGGTGACGCAGCAGAGCAGGGCCACGCCCTCAATTATGTCTAACTTTAAGCCTTAATATAATTTAAATGGGTGATATGAAAATTCACTGCCTGTACAGTTGTCATGAAAGTTGAAATTAGCTATATTTTTTTGTACCAGGCTGTAAACATGTTTATTTCTGCTGTAAAGTTGGGCATTTTAACATGGGGGTCTATGGGGACTGACTCCCTTTTGGAGCCAGCCTCAAGTGGACATTTGAGGAACTGCAGTTGTTACCACTTCCACATTGGCTTCATTTCTCAGCGCCGGAGGTTGCCGTTTTGTAAAAACATATATATGCTATAGCAGTGGAAGACAAATGGGTTCCAAGACACCTGATTCCCTGTTTAGATGGAACAGAGCCCTAATTGCAGGTTCAGGCCTGAGCCAAATTGCGACCACCAAGTCGTGAGTGGATTAGTTTTTTCTGCGGTCTGGTTTGTAAACCTGGTGAGTTGAACTCCCAACAAACACAGACCACGGAAGTGTAATTGCACCTTAGGACTGCCCGAGCCCGTCTTACAAATTGACTATGCATGTCGTAACCCAAGGTGAGTCGCGTTGCCTGGCAACAAAGCAAACAAGCCAGCATAGATTTGGATAACATCTGTTTTCAGTTCATGAATTCTATCAGTGGGAGCATTCTGTATGTGCAATTACTCGAACCAATCACATGCAAAAGCCTTTTTTTCCGATCTGGCTCCCTGAGTGCTGTCACTAGTTATTACAGCGCGTGCTATTTAGCAAAAGTGCATTTGCAGTTTGAAGAGCATCCCAAGATATTAGTGGCATCTAATTGCATTACCTGGAGGAGACTGATGGCGCCAGTTAAAACGGCTGGCCCCAGTTCAGGCCGTGTTGAAGGCAAGTGCTTCTTTACAGGTTGTTATACGTCATATTTCTGACTGGAATCTTTTGTCGACTAAGTGATTTTCTGACAGCTTTAAGCCTCCACTCGCCTCAACCAAACACCCCCTATTCCCTCGGCCGCCGTACATCTCACCATTAATCCACTTTCATCCATGTGAAACTAAAACAATGACAGAGTGATAATGGCGCCTAATGCAGCCAAATTTTGATTGCACGAGTCCAGATTCGTTCTCATTAGCTTGCGTTGAATTGATTCATGCGTTCGTGCTTGTTTACCTAGCAATAGTGTAAAGTGTCCCAGCACGGCAATCCATATTCAAGCAGGCCAGCTGCGAGGCTCACTGCAGCACTTGTCAATTTAAGCCCTGGAAAAAGCCAAATTTCATTTTTTAATCTCCCGTCATTCGATTCGTTTTAAATTGCGCACTGATCAAATCTTTACATCTCTTTACGGATTCATTACACTGCTAATACGTTCTGCATAATAGACCTGAATCTTCGTGTAGCTTGCCAAGCTTTGCCGAGGTGACAAAAATGTACAGTTTCCATATAGGAATAGAAAAAGTCATCTCATGGGCGGCTCAACATCATTTTCCAAAAGCCACGGGCAAATCTTGATGACTGAGAATACAATAAGGTGAAAACTGCCAAGTGACCCTCACAGGATATGTCTCTAGCACCTTCTGTCTTCCACTTCTAGATTTAGTAGGGACTGGAGGGGTTTTTTACCTCACAGTCCTCACGTAGTCCAGTGGGACTCTCATCTTGGGAATAGCATGCCAGTTTTATTGAGCAGGGAGTGGCAGTGGAGAGAGACGAGGGCCCTCAGAGACGCCTGGATGTTTTCCATATTAAACTGCAGAGAGAGAGGGAGAGGCTTAAGATCTCACCGGTGAAATGACTTTCATTTTCGATATCAAAATGCCAGTTAGAGTATCATAATTATGGAGACTGTGACGCATCTATCTCTGTTGTTGGTGTGAGATTTTATCCTACTTTTGCTCTCCCACCCCCTCCCCTCTTCTTTTCTCTTCTCATTTCTACCCCACCTACACATTCCTCTCTTCCTCTCCCACCCTCCCTCCCTCTTTCCCCCTTGCGCCAGCTACCCTTCTCACTAATTCCCCAGCCTCGAACTCCTCCTTTTTTTCTGCCTCACTTCCTACAGAGAGTAAAATGTCTGTGGGCATTTATAGTCACATTAATATGAGCAAAGGATGTGGGGTAATAAATCGCTTTCTTTCTCCCAATGAGCCATAAGAAGTGGTGATAAAAACAACTTTTCTGTTGTTGTGCGCTTTTGCCTTGTGCGGTCCACAAAAAAAAAAAAAAAAAAAGAAGCTGTGTTTGAAGTTCAGATTAGTCTTCAGGGAGTCCCACCGATTGAGACTGTTAACCTTTAGCCATTCAGCTATAAAGCAACTGAGTTCCATTAAAATACATAATGCATGAAGTGCCGAGATTGCATGCCATTGATCAGCACTTGAATAAATTGAGTTGAAATCCTATTAACATAACCAGTTACACATAAAGTGAGATGAATAAAGTGCAGTATAACACCTGCAAAAATTAGCCGCCGCCATCATGCAGCCACGGTTTTGTGACGGTTGAAGTGGTCCGGCTAACTCAAGGCAATTTAGAAATTAACAGTAATGAACTATAATTCCAGTTATTTGTGCAATAAGTTGCTCCCTGCTTAGCCCTTTGTTGTCTTCCTACTGCAGCTCTTCTTTTTTTATTTTTTTTAAACCACAACACATATCAGTAAGGGTTTGAAATGTTTTCACGCATTTGTATATCAAACACCCTCGGGCCCTTTGTAATCCTTAGCCTCGGAGAGATCCTGTTGTGGCCATTTCTTCGATTTAATGCGGGACACAAGGTGACAGTTTTTCCAACGTGAGTTGAAATGTGTCACGGCAAAAGTCCATTTCTATCAAGTGTATTGTCTTCACCTTTTGCTCTCTGTCTAACTCCAAATTCTTCTTCTATTGTTGTTTATCGGTTATTGTTTCGGCTTAAAAGTTGCCATGGGAGACGCATTAAAGAGCTGTTTAGCGCGGTGCAATCCGAGGCGGCATCTTGACCCGTGGCGCCTGTCTGCTTCAGAGTGTGTGCGTGCGAGTTTCTGTGGTAAGATAGATGACCCCCCCCCCCCCCCCTCGCCCAACAACGTCACACCACTCTTCAGCATAAAGCATGTGCATATCTCCCCCCTTTTGAAAGGATTAAGCGCTCTTGACAGGTAGTCTCCATCTCTCTAAATGCATGCGTGCCACTACGACGAGTTTTTGTGGGGCAAACATGCCATACCATTTTATAAAAACGCTTTTGTGTCTTTAACTCCCCCCTCCTTCTCGTATCAGGAATAATTAGGTCAATTAATTCAGGTGGATACCCACTACAACATATGCGTTTCCAGATTAGGTGCAGGGGAGGCTCTGTCACA
Organism: Sebastolobus alascanus; assembly: GCA_916701645.2. Classification (NCBI taxonomy): domain Eukaryota; kingdom Metazoa; phylum Chordata; class Actinopteri; order Perciformes; family Sebastidae; genus Sebastolobus; species Sebastolobus alascanus. Next base: position 899,838 of record CAKAOJ020000163.1, read on the forward strand.
CGACCTCGTGCAGACTGGGAGATGACCCAAATTAAAGCATGTTTCCTCCCCACCCATCGCTCCCCCCTTCCTCCTCCGAGCCCCCCTGCCACCGCCCCCCCCGCCCCCCCTTCCGGTGCCGTGCCAGCCTCCCCACAACAATGCCAAGGAACGCCTGCCAATGGTAGCAGCTCCTTAATGAAATAGTAATTGTGACTGTGACTTGCATGCATCAGTTGCTTCCCTGTCCTGTTCTGTTTCATTGCACAATACACAGAGAAGTCTACCGAGTTCCAGCTCTGTAATTTCATTAATGCTCAGTGTCGCACCTCCGCGTATAGTTTGTTTTCATTACAGCTTTACATTAGCTGTGATTGCTTTACCGAGCAATATCGCTCAAGCTCTTAATATCTTAAGAAACGCCGCACGTGTACCTGGAGAATCGCATTTGCTAGCCCAATGAGTGAGATGCATGAAGTGCATTGAATATTCCCCAAAGGAGACGGCGAAACGAGACATTTTTGTGCGGTGGCGGTAACAGCTGTTCGGAGAGACACAAGGGTGTGAAATATTTAAGATCAATATATCATTTATTTCACTGTGAGTCTATAATGGGCCCGCAATTGTACGCTCCATTACTGGACACAAGGGCCTAGACTGCTGACCAATCCCGTCTAATGAAAACAAATGCACTGGCAGGCCGAGGAGAAGAAATACACTACGCCACAGTTCACGTTCCAGTGTCATTTGGTATGAGGACTGTGTGGCCCCGGTCTATGCAGAACGTCAGGCTTAACAACTCAAGTGTGTCATTATGTGTGGGCAGGGAGAGGGAAAGCCAAGAGTGTCCTAATAGCAGACCTCTGCTGGAGCTGAAAACCAGAATGCAGTTATTTCATAGACATGTAGCTGCAGTACTGAACACATTTATTACAAATAAACAAATCTATCTATCTATCAAGCTACTGTATCTATCTATCTATCTATCTATCTATCTATCTATCTATCTATCTATCTATCTATAGGTAGTAACTCATCCAACACATTTAATTCATGCTTCATAACCTAGTTATTGTCTCAGTAAATTAGCCAATTGCCACCAAAACGAAAAGTTGTTTTGTTATCGTGTGAGCCGTACTGGTCAAAATGTTGAGATGTTTTTTTCTCCAGTCAACCCTGGAAATGTTTCTTATATACTAATCTCTGTTTTGTTCACACTGACTGCTCACTGTACTATACCCGAATGTCAGTTCTGTCTAGCTGAATGCTGTTGTGTATCGCACTGAGCTTTTTAGATTCCCATTTCAACAGCAGCTCAAGGTTTACTTGGAAAAGTCAATAATGTACAATACTGTAGTACACAGAAACCGGATATGTACATGTGTGTATACACAGTAAATGTATTTGCAATATGTTGCATGTATTATAGTCAGAAAATTCACCATTGATCTTTCATGTAAAGTAATATACAGTGAACAGAAGATTTGCCACAAAATCCAAATAAAAAATCCATGGCAAACAAACAAACCCCACAACGATGAAAGAACCTGCAGTACTAATTTTAGCTCCTCGCAGTACATAACACCATGTCACAGACATTTACGGAATATACATGTATGTCTGACAGATTTTGACAGATAATTTTGCATGTGACGGCTCAAACGATGAAACAATGTTTAGAAGTTGTGGAGAGGACGACAATTTCACTGAGAATCAACTCATCGGTTTTCATCAGCGAGACGTCCAAGTGGTTGTTGTACATGTGCAATTGGACTAACTCTTTTGCACACATGTACCAAAACATATGCAATTTACTTGAATGAATGATAATCTGTTGTGAGCAAACAACTAATTGTTCAGAGATTTGAGCTCATTGTTTTGACAAAAATAATTCTCATTCGAGAATTGAGCCAAAGCAAACGAGGTAAAACTGTAAAAAGTCTGGTTATCATGTTGAGATGTTTCAATGATGGTGTCTTTTATAGCTCTTTCATCAGAAGCACAAATGAGATCAGGACTATTATTTCCAAAGTGCCCATGCTGATCCAACATCAGTTTTAGCTTTGGATCACGCCAAAAATGGAAGAAAAACAAGGACACATTCAGTGATCCCAGATCAGCGAACCTCCTCTGAGAGGAGTTTGATGAGTGCAGCTCCCGATTAGATTAGAGGCCTCGCGCTGATGAATGTGATCCATCATCTTGTAAGCAACGGAAATTTATGACAATTTAGTTTCAGTAACTCTGTCATAAGCCCTTAGCTTTTAGTTTTCAGAGTTGCGTAACTACAAACAGAATACAGGAGTACAAGTGAAGGCTCGTGGGGCGGCGCGTTTCATGAAACTTGGGGGATTTTGATTTGTGACCATGACAGAGATTGAAAATACATCTTTCCACCGTCGCCTTTTTTCTATTTCTCGCATTTTGTTTCTTTGTTTCACCTTTTGCCTTTCCACTGCAGGCAAAACAAAATGCGTGGCGGTTCCATTTCATCAGCTAAACTCGGAGATAAAACACGTATAAAACTGGATGTTTTGTGCATGTTTCGCCGCTTTATTCCGGCTTGTGAGACGACAACTTCTTTGAACTTGGTTTTTCCCCCCACGGTGCAGCTACTGTAGCCCGTGAAGCACGTATTCTTACCGGGCACCGAGGGAACGAGCTGATCAGCCTCTCTCAACACAAATCTTTTGTTTTTGTTATTCGTGTCATACTTCTGTCAGGTGTGGCAGCTCATCAAGCTGAAATAATGAGGCCACGTTTCCATGATTAGTGACAAAACTCTTTGGATATTTATGTGATGATAAACTGTTTCATTTTGTCAAATACTTCTTGTGATTTAGTCCACCGAAGATCCTTTTACCGTTCCTTTGTATTGTTTACATTTTGAATGCATTGGAGCTTTGTGAGCTGCACTAACTGAGGCTCAAAACAGTGAAATACAAATAAAAAGCCAAAACTAATCACTAAAAATGTCTGCATACCGTAAATGCTGAAACCATGAATTCGAGTTTAAAAGTGGGCGTAATAATTTAATTGAGGCAGAATCTGTTGGTTGACATGATAGACGGATGTGGGTGGGGGGGTTTAGCTGCTAAGGAGTTTAAATGTTTATGCTTTTCCTGTTTTATAATTCCTAATACCCATTAAGCGACATGAAATAATGTAATTTGCCAGAGGAACAGCAATTCAAATATTCCAATACCGGGTCTTTTCCTTTCCCCCGTAGTGTGATTACGTCGTACATGCACAGTACGTATAGCAATATAATACACATAATCACACTCCCTATTATGCTGTTAAGAATGAGACAGCACTGATAAACGTTGGTTATAGTGTTGTCTCGAACATATCACGAACAGTGCGATAAGAAGAGCCACGCATCCATTCAAGCGCTTCAAAAAAATAAAGTGCAGGTTTTGGATGAACTCTTTGTATGCTGCCTGCACAGACAACAGCTTGACAGTTGGTTTCAAAGAACGTCTCGGCACCTGAAGGGAGGTGTGCTGCGAGGAAGGAGAGAATAACACAAGTGGTTCAGTCATGCACATCACACCGCTCTTGTTTTTATTAATCCCTACTGTACATCTCCTCAGCACTTAAAACAGACTTTAGCTAGCACCCTCCAACTCGCATCAAAGTCAACACTTGTTTGTTGTGTCATCCTCAGAAATAGACATTTGCCCAAACGACTGACAGGAACACTTCTTATTATGCAAATAGTTCAGGCTAGGAGTTTGCGTTGCTCAGCTCAGCGTCGGGTGGTGCTGGTTTCACATCGGGTTACAGGTGGAGGAAAAGTGATGTGCTCGGTGAATGAGATTAGCACTTCCTAAATTTGATTTCCACAGTTCCTGCTGACCTAAAAACTGAAATGATGTAATTTGAAGTAGTTGGCCTTCTGTCAGTTTAAACAGCTGAAATCTGACTATACTGGCTCCCATATAACTCATTTAAAATAAGCTAAACCGTGATTGCATCTGAATGATATTGAACCAGGCGTTTCTAATCTGTTCACATTTAGCTTATACACTGTGTATGTATTGTTCTGGGCACTGTCTGAATCATTTCCACTTTACTAGATATGGCAGGAGGTGAAATGTTGATGTAATTGAACTCTATGTGTCGCCTCCTATTTCAATAATAGCTGATTTGAATCGTATCCCTTCAGTTTGGTGCACATGTCGCATTAAAACTTAATTAACTCTCCATCCACCACACGAAGGTGGATCGGAGAGTGATGTGAGTCGAATGCCGATAACGCACAGTGGGGAGAGCTTTGCAGAGCGCGGCGGCGCCAAAATCACACTAATTTAAATAATTGACATTATACATGCTGTGTTGAATAAATAATTAAATAAATAAATAACACCTCCGGATCATAGCTGGGTTTCTCATTAGAAGGCAAGCTGTGCAACTTCGTGCTCAGGAATGACAGTCAAGTGAAGCAATTGCAATAATTACAGCAGCGAGAAAAAGGAGCGTGCGTGCGCGTTGGGAGGGGTGGGGGCTTAACGGAAGGCAATGAGGAGGGAGGCGCTGACTGTCTACAGGTGCCTCTGATTAAGGGTAATCTGGGCAGCCCTCCCCTTCCTTATCTCTGCAATGAGCCCTGCTGCCTCTGGGTGCCTCGAGCTCCGCGGCTGCCTGGCGTAATGAGCTCCACAGCCACACAGCGGCTGGCCCGCAGGACAGTCCCTACAGAGCCGTAATGAGCACTCCAGTGTACCAATCCGTGCTCCACACCAAGGGCCCCCTCAAAGCCTGCCTCCCCTCAGACATGGGTGGGCACGGCTTGTTCCATAGCCACCCTCCACTTCAACTCCCTTTTACCGAGGTAACGGCATCCCCCTCTGGGTTCAGTGTGATGTCCCCGCGTCTGTGTGTGTGTGTGTGTGTGTGCGGTTAGGAGGGATGGCCCGGAGCCCAGGCTTGGCATCAATCACTTTACATCGAGGGTGAGGGGAAAAAGGCAGAGGCGGCGATAGGGATTGAGTTGCAGCAAAGATAGAGGGGAGGCACGGGACACCGGGGATGGAGTGCCGGGTGAAGAGCGAGGACAGCTGAAGAAGCTAGGGGATGGAGAAGAAAAAAAAAAAAAAGCTAAATGATGGTAGAGGGATGGAGAGGGTGAGGTAACTGACAGACGGAGTGAGTGCGAGAGAGGCAACGAGAGATAAATTGTATGAGAGAGGGGTGGAGAGAGAGAGAGAGGAGTATGTGGGTATAATGAGGTCTATGGAGGAGGGAGGGTAATGAGAGGGAGGGGGGGGGGGGAGAGTCAGAGTCCAAGGTGAGGAAAGATAGCGAGAGAGAGAGAGAGAAAAAGAGAAAGAGAGAGAGGCTCTTGCCAAACAGCGGTCCCTCTGTTGGTGCTGGGGTGGATCTGTGTGTTTAAGAAACTGCACTGCTGTGCTTTTGCTCTCTTAAACAACCAGGAGGTGGGTGAGAGGATCGACGGGCCTGACCACAGAGCAGGGCTTTGAAGCTGCCTCACGCTGAGAGAAACTGTATTGGATTTAGAGAGACTGCCTTTCAAAGGGAGAAAAAAAAAGAAGAGGAGAATGAAAGACAAATGGAAATAGAAAACAGAAATAAAGACAGAAAATCAAAGAGAAAGAAAAAAATTATATAAAATAATAAATAATCCTGGCACGCCTCACACATGTGCTTTTTGCTCGTCTTTATTTATCTCTGTTTGGAAGATTAGCATAACAATTAACATTTTCCAGCCCTGTATGCAGATAGCAGAGATGGCAATCAAGAACATGGCATAGCATTCATTAGGATTATTCGCCATCATTAATTGTGGTCATGAACGATTTTTTCGGGGTTAGAAATGATTCCATCTGTTTCTCGCACTGGTTCGTCTTTTGCATCAGAAAGGGAAAAAACATTAAGCAGCATGTCTTCAGTCAGTGTGTTTACCCGCGTTTTGCATTTTGTGAGTGCGTTTCTCTCTGTGTGAACGCCTGCGCATGTGTGTGTGTGTGTGTGTGTTTGTGTTCTTAGACTCGTGTGAAGTCCAGGAGTAAAAAGGCACTCATCATCTTTCATCTGTGCTGCATTTATTCTACAGTAGCACTGCAGCAGCTGTTGCAGCCATATTTCTTTTTGCCTTTTTTATCCCCTCAAAATGTTGTAAACTTGGTATTTTGAAACTAAAATCTTGAGCATCTTCAATGGCAGGTAGTCGGATCAAAGATGCACCTACTGGCATCTGAAAAGAATACATTTTCATTGTCTGAAGAAACACACTTGGGGAATATTATAACCTGATACACAACAGATACAGTCACAAATGAGAAAGTTTCTGCACTACAATAGCTGCATCTGTATCAGAGAGGATTAGCGTGGCGGGTAGGATTGTGTCTTATTTTAATTGCTGTGTATTTTAAATAACTTCCCATTGCTCTTATTCTTCTTAAATAGAAACTCTGCGGGGCCGAAAACTGTCTTTTCAGAAAACGGTTCCATCTGGGAAGAAGGATTACACTATTATTATTACTATTATTATTATTATTATTATCTTGTGAGGGATTAAGGATTTGTCTCAACCAGTGAGTGTTGTCTTGCAAAATACAAGTAAATCACAACACGGTGTCACAGCGTCTATTGTTCAGATCTTGTGAAAATATATATATATATATATATTTATTAAAAAAAACAACGTTAAATCCTGAAAAAGAGAGGTTTGACATCCTCTGAACGATGGCAGTGTGCTGTTTTAATGACAGCATGTCACAGAATTGAGGTTTGACAAAGAATGATGTTTGGCAGCAGAGTTTAGCTGGTTTTCTAAAGAAGATTCTGAAATTACAAAACTGCACTTGGGTTCAGTTTTTGAGTTCACAGATGACAGATGAATACATTTGAAGCTAGTTATCAAAAAGCTTTTTGACATTTTGTTTCCACTATCATCCTTTTTTTCATTTTATGTTACATCAGCACCTATTATCCCATTGTTATGTGCGTGTGATAAAAGGGCACAGAATACCAAACACTGGCCCTGCATCTCACAGAAAAGAGGAATACACACTTAAGTATAAAGAGCAATATTCAGTTGCTGTGTTTTATATTGAGGACTTTAAACTTCTGAAAATGTACACAAAATTGGTATCATTACTTGTCTTCACATGTGTCCCTTGACTTCAGCGCGACATAAACGGAGAGGACACCATAACAAAGCACTGCCCACAGCCACAATTGACCTTTGGGGTTCTGATCCCTTAATGTGTTTCTCTGTGTTGGTGCTGATAAAGCCTTCCTTCGCCTCTGTCCAAATCTATAAAGCTTCTTTTTTTTCCAAAGATGCTGGTAATGCGGAGCGAGAGACACAAATATCCGCCCCATTCCGCGGTCATAACCTCTGCCTCTGCCATCGATAGCTCTAATAGGTGTTCAGGAGGCCTTGTATGTGCCTCCGTTTGATAGCCGGCTGATGGTTCGGCATGTCATTCAGAGAAAATGGCTTGTGTTGAGGGGGGGGCGGGGCGGAAGCCAGACCATAATTTTTTAGCAAAGTCCGCTGAGGTCTGGACTGCAGAACGAGAACATCTATTCAAAACCAATCTCTTTTAAATTTGTAACACTTTAGATTTGCATAATTCATGTATGTCCACCTGAAACAGAAAAAAAAGATAGATTTGCAATTTCATTCGTGATCATAACTGCCCAGTTATTATGTTAGAAGCACATGTGGGGATTGACAGGGCAGCCTGAAGGGCCGCTGGTTCCAGATTGATCCCTGTGCAACTAGTATTGACCACATCTTTAAGGCGGTATTTCATTCTAAATGACTGCAGTTTGAGTTTACTTCCCTGAAAAGATTTCTTATAGCCTACCCCAGCTGTGTTATACTAAAACATATTGTAGTTACACAATGCTGATGTGAAAAAAAAACAAAAACACTATTAAATAAAAACATTGCCGTATTGAAGTCGGAAAAAAGCCACAGTTTAACCTCAGGATTTTTGTTTAAAACCTATTGACTGTATATAAGAAGTGAACGTAGTCACCGTGCCGTCACCCAATGGTTTGTGGACTGATGTTTTGAAGCCTTGAGTTCGTCATTTTGGTCGTGGCCATCTTGTTTTTTTGCAACCGAACGCTGAATAAGACATTTTTAGGTGACCAAAATATTACAACTAACTTTCATGAACTGAAAACACACTGTTAAAGGTATAAGGCGAAAACACAGACAACTCCCAGACCAGACAACGCCGGGGTAGCGACCTGTCAATCACAAGGTAGCCCCGCCCTAAAGCAAATCCTGCTTTATGGTCTATTTGACTCTAAATGGGACCATAATTTACGAAATGAACATCATGCTGTATTGAAGAAGACTTGAAACTAGCGATTGAGACCATAAACTCATGTTCACAATGTTTACTGAGGTAATAAATCAAGTGAGAAGTAGGGTAATTTTCTCATAGACTTCTATACAATCTGACTTATTTTTGCAACCAGATGAGTCGCCCCCTGCTGGATATTAAAAAGAATGCAAGTTTAAGGCACAGCAGCATTGGCTTCACTTTTCAGACGCAGAGGTTGCCCTCTGATTAAAAGCGCTATTTATAGAATTGAACAATTTCTGACTTTAGCACCCCCACAAAAAACATCGTAATAGCTACAATTTGTGTTTATGAAAATCTATAAAGGCTTAAAAGAAAACACTGGCAAGTGTGCTACTGTAGCCTGTGTGGTAGCATGTTTGGTTTTAGGTTTAGTATTTTTTTTTTTTTATCATGGTAGAGCTGCAGAGCATACTTTTCTGTTTGTTTTAAAGGATTATGGTCATGAATTACGAACACATTTGTAGCATGTGTTTGTGTATGTGTGTTGGTTGGGCTTGTAGAATCAATACCTGAGTTTCACAGAATGGTATGAACTATTATTTGTTAGATATCATTGTCTCGCTATGGAGTGAATAGAAGATGATATTTCTTTGGTGGAAAATACATGTAAAACTGAGGGTCATATTATATCAAAACTAGACGCATATTCACAAAAGCAGACTTTCTCCTATTGGAGTGAGTACTCATCACCACAAGGATGGATCCAGTGGTCAATGCTTATTCAATATGAGATGGTTAAATAGAATTTAAAAATATGCCTACTTACGGTTAGTAATGTTTAGATGTTTTTAACTCAATTGAAAAACCGTGATTTGTAATTAAATGTGACGTTATAAAGTTTATAATCTTATTGTTTTTCAGAGCAAATGGAACACTCTGAATGACATAGATACAAAATACACATGGTCACTTTCGGAAATGGTATCAATCTAACCCAGATTACTTGTTTTAAATGTGATTTAATTGCATTATTTTACTCAGGAAGAGCACTGGGATTCATAATACTACTACCTCCTGTCTTCCCCCCGGCCTTTTGCACTGGGCTTCAGCAGCCTGCCGCTGCTTGGCCAGAAAAACTCTCCACTGAGGTTCAACGCGACCAATGAGATTATTTCTGCTTGCATAGCAGCTCTGTCTCTGATAAATGTTTGTATAGTTTAAACCCCAATCTGCCTACATGTCCTGGTACATGTGTGGCCGTAACTCCCCAGACTGGGGGGTGGGGGTGGGGGGTTCGTTCGAGGCGTCCTGCCTGCTAGTAGTGTGGAGCACATGCCTGGCACGACCAGTGCCATGGGGGGAATGGCACACAGCTGGTTTGATTGGGGCTCTGGCCTTAATCGCCCATGTCTCTGCCATCAGTGCTCAAGGAGCAGTCACACACATGTTAACTGTGCTCATACAAGGGGAACTGATTGGAGTCTTCCAGATTCATTCCCAATCAAACACTGAATCACGCTCAGACAGATAAAAGGCTGGTGGTGCTTTGTGAGATGGGTATCAATGTCTAACAAGAAAGCTATGCATTCAACAAGCTACTTCGAGTCTCAATTCTCGCAGCAGAACAAAGGAAGGGGTCTATTTTGGGAGAGCCGATTGTCGGGTGCAGAATGGTGGGTGACAGTCTCCGCGCTAAAGATAAATGTGTCTACTCCTGTGAAAATGAATTAGCCGTACGTAGTTTAATCCCAAACGTGGTTGCAAAGGGCCGCAACATAAAAAAAAAACGCAGGGGTCTGAGAGGTCGACGTCGAGCACCTCTGCAGAGAGGAGAGTAGACCGCTCATCAAAACAGAGCGGCTTCTCTGTAATTTGACAAACAGAAGATGATTAGTTTGCCAGATTTACTTGCGAGAATAGTGTTGCATTCTTTTGTTCCTCAAACGCAACTGTTTTGTAAATCAAAAGAGATATTTATCATCCCTGACCCCTTTTCTCAAAAAGGCAGTAAAACGAGGAGAGTGGATTTGCTAATGCATAGCACGTGCACTGGTGAGATGGTATTTATTTTCATTTATCAAAATAAAGTTTGGCCTGACCGTGAGAAGCAGTCAATAACAATGTGCAGCTAATGTAATTTTGAATACACTTAATGCTCTGCTCACCCGACTAGAGAGAGAACTGCGGTAGTAAATTGGTTGACTGTCGCTGATAAGCTTAACAGCAAAGCGGCGTTCAAGCATTTGAATGAGGGCATTAATGGTTGTTTAAAACGGGAATAATGAAGTGACGACGACAGTGTTGTGTTGCCTCTTGCTCTTGAGAGTGAGGTCCGCCAGTGGAGGACTTCTAAAGGACATCAGCGGGGAGGTAGTAGGTCATCACAAGAGCGAATACTATAATTGCGAACCCGAAAAAAAAAAAAAAAAAAAAAGCTCAGCCTCATTTCAGGATAATTGTGTCTTTATATAAAAAAAAGCAGCTTCACACACTCTCATGCGTGCACACAGAGATATATTCAGTCATGCACAAACACTCGCATGCACACGCGCAGACCTCTCTTAATCTCTCTGACACACACACACGTGCGTGTCCGTGCCCACGAAATACACAAACAAGCACAAATGCAGCGCACAAAGCAAACGTTCCCCGCAAAGTAGATGAGCTCCACTCTGTGTCGAATTGAAAGCATCTGCAAAGCCAGTTCCTCTCGGCCGTGGAGGCGTGCATCAGCCGGCAGAAGCGCCTGCTCGGTGTCCCAGGGTGGCTCGCGTAACACTTGGCCTGCTCCCTCGCCACTGCCTGGATCAGAGAGGCCCACTGCTATCATCTAGGCGCTGGCAGCAGAGAGGCTAGGCTTAGAATGACAAATTGGTTAGAGGGAGTGAGTGACGAGAGCAGGCCAAGAAATATACTTTGAAGAGAGAAATGCATTCCGGGTTGCGACAAGCATGCCACATTATATGGTCAAGTGTACAAGTCCGACTCCCGCCATGCGGATTGATCCGGATCCCAAAGACACTTAAATGAGGCGAGGCGCTCTCATCAAGACAATGCCAGAGTATTTATCTTAGAAAGTCACCCAAAATATTACTGGATTAGAGAGCTTTTCAGCACACAGTCTCTCGTCTCGTGGCCTCAATTTGTACCAAACTGCCCCTACTCTCCAAACTATCTGACGATTTTGTAGTGTTTGCCCGTCAGCTCATGTTTTCAGACGCCGACAGTGTTGTAAGATTCCCAAATTTCTAAACACACATAATAATTATATCCAACTTAATCCAAGGAGACGTGTCCCCTTGTAAACCGGGAAATTTGCATAACGAACTCAAGACAATTACAGACATAATCAGCAAAAAGTCACGTTGTTTTTATAATACCATGCTAATGTGATTCTCACTGATGAATTATTGATTCGGGATGTATTACTTAATTCACTATTTCAACAAACTGATCATTTCCAAATATTTTTTTTTCCCCCTCATCATGATGTGTGATTACAGCCAGCAAATAATGTTTACAGATTGGCAGAAACTTTTCAAAACAAGCAAAGAAAAGCTATGTTTAATAAATGTTTTTTTTTTGTTTAGTACTGAGGTATAGAGCTGGACTTCAGCAAGAGGGCAAAAGGTGCAGACCTGTGGCTTTTGTCGGAGGTCAAAGATATGAATAAAAATCAAGTTGCCCCCTCTCTCACCTAGAGGCCATGCACTCTAGCAGACAGCGTCGAGTCGAAATAGAAAAACTTGAAACCAAAAAAATAGTAGAGACACTGTGTGACCTGATTTGTTTTTTAAAGACATCACAGGCACAGAATTGATACACACACCTTTGTTGAGCCACTAAATATGCCCTGCATGTATTGTGGTACACAGCAGCTCTATATTGCTCAATTTAAAACAGCATCAGCCTGTGCCTTGTCTGTGGCTATCGGGTTTCTGAAAACTCAATGTCCTAATGCGAAGTCACAGCAGTTGTAAAGGCAGCAAAAACAATATTAAGCTTCCTCGACATATTTTAGATTATCATAAACCCACATGGTATGAAATCCTGTTCTAGTTAATCCACAGCAATATTGCACTTGTCAAAACAATCCATGGTACTAGAGACTGTTCAAAATCACAGGGACGAAGACGAAGAAGGGAACACTAAATCTCCAATGAATGAAAACCGGTGATCAAGTGGATAGTGACCGACCGCTTAATGTTGGAGTTGGATTCCAGTCTATCTGAGGAGAATAAAATGTACTGGACATTTTATACGTGAAATAATGAATCCATAATGGCGACACAGTCTAAATTTGATTTGAGTCTATAAAAATTAGGGTTTTCAATCGATTAAGATATTAAATCGCATGATTGTCCATATTTAATCGCGATTAATCACACATTTTTTTTATCTGTTCAAAATATACCTCAAAGGGAGATTTGTCAAGTATTTCATACTCTTATCAACATGGGAGTGGGCAAATATGCTGCTTTATGCAAATGTACCTATATATTTGTAACCGGGTGGTAAATTAATTCAAACGTATTTTTCCACTTCGAGGTTGATATAGTTCCAAAATGTCTTTAAAGTTAAATGTTCTTTGTCGTTTTCTTATGCATGTGACATTAAGTCACTGAAATGTGAATTAGACTGTTAAGTGGGCCGCTGCAGGCAGTTGCGGACTTTCGTCACCAGGTGGCAGCGTTGAGTAATAACAGCGCCGCTCTGCCAAGTGCATCATGGTCCTACTTCCACGTAGAGATTCACGGAACGGACGAGTGATGTTACCCGTCGTGTAAAGTAGTAATAAGCAGTAAGTAAATACAGACATGTGGTTAAATATTAACGTACAAATATGTAAAGTAAGTTATCTGTCAATTTTTAACGGTATGGTGTGTTTGTGGGATTTTGAGCGCCAGTCGTCGAGTACTGTGTTTTCCATTTGCATGGCTAATGTTAGCTTGCTTAAAACAGCAATTGTACCTCGTAAATGGTGAAAGAGTTCAGGTTTTACATTCATTTTATCTTTGTTTGAAGGCAAAGGTAGTGTATACGATGGTGTAGTCTTGAAATGTAAGTGTCCCTTGTACATATCTATTGTACATTTCCAGATTATATGGTGGGTTTGTGGTTGTTACATATGTATGTAACAGGTTTTGTTTTCTGTTTTCTATTGACAGCCATAGCCCACTGCCGAATTTTGTGTATTTTTTTTCTTTATTTGAAGCCATTTTTTGTAAAGGCTAACTGGAACTGTAAAAGCACATGCACAGTTAACTAAGAGAACTCGTGTGTAGCTTCTGCACTCTGTTAAAATTACTCAAAATTGCGGTCAACTAATAAAACTACGAGGCTACTAGCTAACCCCGAAGTAATTGTGTCCTGTGTGGCATTAAATTCCACGGGCTACATGTTTATTATTGGAAATCAACTAACAACTCAAAACAATGACATATATTGTCCAGAAACCCTCACAGGTACTGCATGTAGCATACATAAATATGCTCAAATCATAACATGGCAAACTGAAGCCCAACAGGCAACAACAGCTGTCAGTGTGTCAGTGTGCTGACTTCACTATGACTTGCCCCAAACGGCATGTGATTATCATAAAGTGGGCAGGTCTGTAAAGGGGAGACTCGTGGGTACTCATAGAACCCATTTTCATTCACATATCTTGAGGTCAGAGGTCACGGGACAAAATTTAGCGTAAGTTTGGAGCGGTATTTTAACCTCCTATGAGACAAGCTAGTATGACATGGTTGTTACCAATGGATTCCTTACAGTAGGTGTTCTAGTTTCTTATGATACCAGTCTATCTTCAGTCTAATTTTAAAACCCGCTGAGCCCGCTACAACCTAAAAAAATCGCAAGTTGCGTTAATGCGTTAAAAAAATGAGTGGCGTTAAAACGAATTTGCAGCCCTAATATTCGTACATGAAATAATGAATCCAGAATGGCGTCTACAGTTTAGATTTGATTTTGAATATAAATATTAATGAATTCCAAACATTTTACAACATATTTCAGCATTACCGCATTTTTCAGTCATGCCCATTTGGATGACTGACTGATTTACTAGTAAGCAGTCCGGCTGTATTAAGAGTGAGTTTGTTCTAAACACAGCAGCTTTGTAGGTTGTAATTACATTGTTTTTCTGCGGGCTTGTTGGCACCTTGGTCAAAGGCAAGCTCCCGTGTGCCTCTAGGACTCCCTCTCATGTAAATTAGGCCCTCTTTCCTTGCCAAGGCAATCATGACATTGCACTGGTGCAATGCTAGGTCTGCAAATAAGCCATGTCAGGAGCACACACACAAGACACCGAATGTAACCCTCTCTGAGCAAGCTGCAGAGCCGCACCAGTTGGCATCTCTAGAATTTGGTTTGAAGTTGTAGAGTATTTTACTTTTGTTGTCAAATTGCTTTGCAAATGAGGCCCACCCTGGCACAATTTCAAAGAGCTTGTGCTATATGTGCAGCTTCCTTCAGGCCCTCGTTTCTGAACCTTCATCGTTCTGTATGCATATGCACGCAGTGCTGCACTAAGCTCACATGGAAGACTAGATAAACATGCCAAGCAGGGACGGAGATGGAAGGCAGCATGCTTACGTCTTGTCAGCCTGTCTGTATGTTGTTTCTGTGTTCCTCAGCTTGACTGACGTGGTCTATCTAATAACATGGCAGGTAGACAGTATGAAAGCCTCGTAGGTTTTTACCCATTAAAATGATATTCAATCATCTTTTGATGGGCATTTTTCGCCCGAAACCACGCCTCGTAATGATTCGAGGTTCGAGTGCCATTCACATTGAAATGTCGTGTTGCTTGAAGCCACATCAAAATAATTGTTTTGATATGTCCCGTTTTTGTCTTGGCAATGACATTAATAGGGGGTGATCGTACAATGAGGATAAAGGAACATTTTTGAGGTATGTTGACTAAATTTGAGCCACGGATCCCCTGGCTCACAGTTATAGGGTTTTAGTCTGGGCATCACAGAAAAGGCATTGCCTTGCGATACAAGTGTTGCACATATTGCGTGTCCCTTTGATTGCATGTCCAAGTCAGCCACTAAATAATAATAATGCAGGGATTGAAACACTGCAAAATAGCCCAAGGCTTAGAAATTGCTAATGAACAGCAGCGGGGTGCAGTTGGGGGTGCGGTGGGGGGTTGAGGCATCTGAAACCTTACTTCCTGTTTCAAAGACAAACAATCTATGGTTGCTTTCTTTTATACTCAAAACAACTGTGTCATTGCCTCAAAAGGGAGAAACCATTCGATCAATATGGACTCAGATAGATAGATTATTTTGGGCTAAAACAAATATGCATCTTATTCTTACATGTTATAAACGTGTTAATCAAACTTCAACACAAGGCAGCATTATCTTGCACAGAGCTTGTGTTTTATGCTTGTTACTCTCTCTTCTTTCGCTGCCTGTCAAGAGGTCTTCTCGCACTGCAGAGAACCATCCAGCAAAGGGAAATCCATGGAGAGGGACATAGACAGAAGGCAAGAAAAAGAGAATATATTTGGTGCTATGTGCTGCAGATCAAAAACATGGCAGTCACATGATCAAAGGCATTTGATAATCCTTGAACTACATTGCTCCTTTAATCCTAGTCAGAGAACTATATTTTATTGGGGGGGGGGAGGACAATGTCATGGTGGCAAGCGGAGCTAGAAAAGCAGTAACTAGCTGCTGGAAACACGGTTTACTAAATGTAGCATGGCACTTTTGAGGGAGCCGGGGAGGACGACAGTCTAAAGCCTCCTTGTGTGTGTGGAGAATGGAGGCTGAGCTGATGGGGCTAGAGACACAAATGTGCCACAAGTCCCTGTCCACTCAGCACTGAATAGTGCTCTTGTTTTTTTCATGGGGCTTGTAAGGGAAGTTGGCTTGTTGAATGTGATCAGACTACTATATACTACATCCGGCACATAGAAACAGAGAGGAAGTTACGCAATCACACTGTAATAGGCTACTCTATCAAAAAGTTAGCACAACTGCAAGCCAAGTATACCTTTCTGTAGGCCTAAAAGGCAAGAATACAATTATACTTTTCTTAAAGGGACTATTTGTAACTTATCACGCGCATAAATCATAACGGGTCGGAATCCCATGCGCGCTCGCGTGTGGGTACGCGCTGCTGCCTGCTGCCTGCTGCCTGCTTGCACACCGCGCTCGTTCTCACCCGCTCGGCTCGCTCCAACTCTCACGTGCACGCGCGCACACTGCAGAAGAGTTAGTTTAGCTCTGAGAATATCTAGTGAATGTGCAGTGGACGTTTTTGCAGAAATAAATGCTGCAGCTCCTCCAGACCAACAGAGGTTTCCCGTGTCTTGTGAAGTGACGGGGCTCCGCAGCGAGTTACGTTATCGTCCCGACCGGGTGTCGGTGTACCCCCCCCCCCCCCCGTTCCCTCCGAGGTCGGCAGGCTGAACAGGAAAAGCCAGCACTAGAATCAGCATTGATCCATGGAGAGACCCTCGTCTGGTCAGCTAACATTACTGCCAAGCAGGTGAAATATAGAGTGATATTGTGTGTTAGCTGACGTGTGTCGCCTCACTGTTTAGACCGGTGCTCGTTCATGTCAATGTAGCGCGAGCGCGAGCAACAGGACGCTGACTTTCGTTGACATTGCGGCCACAGGTGTCGCTGTGAACAAGCAATTTCTGATTCTTACATATAGCCCCTTTAAGTATATCTCGATCCAAAGATTAAGTACAAGTAGGCCTATAAGCCAAGTATACTTAGACTTTTCTGTATACCTGTATGTATGAGCCAAGTATACTTAGACTTTTCTGTATACCCGTCAGTATGAGCCTAGTATACTTAGACGTTTCTCTATACTTGTCCGTAAGAGTCATGTATACTTAGACTTTTCTGTGTACTTGTCAGTAAAAGTCAAGTATACTTAGACTTTTCTGTATACTTGTCAGTATGAGCCACGTATACTTATGTATACTTTTGTTGAGTATATCTCTAATAAGTACAGTACATAAAAAGTAAACTGAAAGTATACTCTGTTATTTTAAGCTTAAAAGAAGTAGTTTAATAGCACACTTCAATAAACGTATTTTTTGGTAAGGGCTAATATTCCTTAAAAGCATGCTTGCGTTGGTTAGTTCTACATTATACTGAAGGTTCACCTAAATATGTATTATACAGTTATTAAGACCTGCACAATTTGTAAGTTATAATGGTTCTCAAGTGAGGGTTAGAAGGAAAACAAACTTGGATCCTTGCTAAATACAGCATGTCTCCAAGAAATCAGACAAAGAAACATCATGTTTCAGTTATCTTTCCGTTTCCTCGGAAAATAACTGTTGTTGTGTATCATAGCATCGTGCTCTCTGGGCCTCATCAAATTACAATAACCACCCCAAGCACTCGGAAAAGACAAAAACATCAATATATGGTGTAATCCAAGGCCCTCTGTTGCAAGCCTTGTCAATAGTGTTTCCCTATCAGATGCAAAATGTTCCAGACCAAAGGTGAGTTGAAAAATGGCAGTACATTTTTCCTCCCATTCCTTTTTCTATTTATGATTTATCTCCTGTTAACATGAGCATCATCACATTTGTGTGCCCTGTAAAAACATGGAATGTGAGTTATTGCTCACAAAGCTGCGTGCTTTGCGCACCGGATGAAAAATTTATGATTAATAATTACCTTTTACATGTGTGCGTTACAGTGGAGCTGTGTGACAAAAGGAACATGGCGCAAATGAAAAGTGATGTTTTGTTCTGCTCAAAGAATAAAATGAGATTGTAATGGGGGAGAAAAAAAACAGGAAAAAAAAAAATAAAACAACAGTGATTATAGCCTGGGGAGATCGTGTTATGTGTTTGTGTTTGTGTCCAAGAAAGGGAAAGGGATTTAGATTATCTATGGTTGGTATCAAGCTTGGACAGGCTCCTTTATTTATATGAGCTAAAGCACTGAATCCAAGCAGAGTTTTTTGTAAATAGTGCTTCTTCCACATCATTTGTGCTTTCGAATTAAAGTGGTTGATGAAGATGGAATAGAAACCCTGTTGTTTGCTTGCAAATTTAAACAGATTCTAAATAAATCTAAAAATGTTCCACTCAGTGAGTTGGCTTTTGAACACTGATTACACAGAAGATTTTGACCTTTTGCTTTTTTAGTAGCACAACAAACACATTCTGGAGTGACTGGGAGTTAAAGTTAATTGGAAATGTTTGGTGTTTTTTGAGCTTTCTACTTTCAGTATTGTTGCCGTTGATTAGCCGTCAGTGGTGGTACGAGGCGGAATCATCTGCATATTGTACAAGCTTTGGTTCATGTAATTGGACTATCTCTGTTTAATTAGCAATATAAAAGATATTAGTCGCAATTTCTGAGGCATTGCTTGGAATCAAGGTCATTCTGTTTTCCCCCACCACAAACCATCTACATGCAACACGCTGAGAAGCGAATTCCATTTCTTGCTCTTATCCCCAAAGAAAATAACTCGT
This sequence comes from Sebastolobus alascanus, assembly GCA_916701645.2. Classification (NCBI taxonomy): domain Eukaryota; kingdom Metazoa; phylum Chordata; class Actinopteri; order Perciformes; family Sebastidae; genus Sebastolobus; species Sebastolobus alascanus. The sequence continues at coordinate 918,585 of CAKAOJ020000163.1, forward strand.
GTTTATTTGTCACATCAATTAAGATATCATGGTTATATAGACTACTCAATCTGTAGGGAAAATTTTGTCTACTAATTCCATCATCCCAGCAAGGCCCATTTATTCATTTATATTTAATGATGCAGTGTTTATGCTGCAGTGAAAGCCTTTTTTTTTCTCTCTCTCTCTCTCAGTTGCCTCGGCCAAAGAGGTGTTCTCCTTCTATGTCGCGATGAAATATAGATGTTAAGAGTCTGGAGGGTTGAGTGTCTCATCTGTCCTGGTGATACCATAAGGCAGCCATTAATAGTGTCAGGGAGCATCAGACGTACCACAGGCACATAATTGGATATGAGGGCATAAGTGAAAGCACCTGCTTGGAAATCAACAGGGCCTTCCCAGGAGGGAGGCCCCTTGGTAGATTCCCAAAGTTTACAGAGCCCATCCATGTCCCTGCTGGGTTTTGCCTCACCCATTGCTCTTTTCATTTCTCAGCGAGGTCAGCTCAAGATGGCTTCTTGTTTTCCTTTTTTTTTTTTTATGATGGCATTGTGAGTATGCAAATACTTTGGATCTTTGCATAATCACAAGCAGCGGGGCCATCTGTTGTTGGCTTGTTGACTTACCTTGTGTCTGCTTTTAATGGTGTTTTCTTGTATCTCAGTGATGTATTGGTGTATTAACAATGTGATAATCATTTAACCTCAAAAAATGCATTCAGGCGTGTGTGCAAAAGTCGGAACATATGTTCAGCGAAATCTTCTGACAAAGAAGGATTTATAATCTTTGTGGAGGGATAGAAGGAAGGGGAAACTGGAAAACAAAACAAAATACATCACTATACCCACTCACGCAGCGTGCGATAAGATGATATTGTCAAGATAAAGATTTAAAATAGCACTGTCAACAAAAGCTGTGGTCTTGGATTAGTGGGCGGCAAAGACCTGCTTGTTGATTGAGAGTCGCTTAAACCCCCCTCTAAAATATATTGCAAAAATGCTAATGGAAAAAGACTGGGAAATAAGCTGCAAGTTCTGTCACTGAAGATTTGCTAGGAGATGCCCTCCACTGAAAACATCCCTGGTAATGTGTTTTTCTTGTAGAACCTGAGCCAGACACCAGAGAACTCTTTCAACTCACCGCTCCCCATTTGTCCTCATAAGGTAAGCTCCAGCTTGTTGTCAGGCAAGGAACAAACAATATTATGTGAAATAATTGCAGATATTTTAAGCATTTAATGTTCTTAATAGGTTTTGTTTGTCCGCCTTTTTGTAAATTAGCTTTATCTCATGTCAAGACCCTCAAGTTACGTATTTGTTGTTCCATTTACCATATGCCTTTTACAACAGTCTTTGCCATTAATTTGTTTATCAGTGATTTTAAAAAGACGATGTTTTCATTTAAGAAACAAGCACCTCTTTTCTGTTACTGCTATTTTTTCTCTCTCTCCGCATTTCGTTATGATTCAACATTTACTTGACATGAGGCGAGAAGGGCAGATTTATTCAATGCTAATTAGTGCTGTACATGCACAGTCAAAGTCATCACTTCACTCCGATGGTCTCGAGTCATGTCCACGCACTGACTGAAGTAACTTTCCCCTTCACTTCCTGCTCCTGCTACATGCCTCTTGCAAATGTGATAATGTGCTATGTAGTGAAATTCACACAATCTCAGTTCACTTAGCACCAAATGTGTCAGAAATGCCTGTGTCCTTTTCTGGATGAATGGCCGGTATGGTGGAGAGTGGCTTGTTGCAAGAGTGGACCTTGGTAAAAGGAGCCCGATGGACAGAGGCTGTCTGACAGCCTGTCATCAACTGTTCAAAGCCCAACACTCCTCTACATCGCTAATGCACAGCTAGCTGTCTAAAATGACTTTGCTGGCATTGAAAGCTGCAGAAGGTGCTAGGACAGTAAATAATAATAAAATATGATATGCCTCCCCACCATGTCTGTCATTGGTAAATCACAGGGAAGGCAATCAACTTTTGTCTGGAAGTCTGTCAATCCAAATCAACACTGCATGTCCTTCACATAGCACCGGTACTATTAATATTTAGGTTGCTATTGATGAGAAATTACAGTCTGACATAGTCTAATATATAATGGGCAACACTGTCTCCTACAAAATAACGTTCCCATAAAATTAAACTGCACTCCCAGTTACGTTTCAAGGGAAACGTATATTTTATCCTGGATTATGGTCACAGTTTTAAACACATGGTAAACGTTGTATGTCGAAACAAAACAAATATGATAGAGACCTGTCAATCACAAGGCAGCCACGCCCTAAAGTATACCCTGCTTTATGGTCTATTTGACTCTAAATGGGACCATCATTTACTAAATGAACATCATGCTGTATTGAAGAAGACTTTAAACTAGCGATTGAGACCATAAATTCATGTTCACAATGTTTATTGAGGTAATAAATCAAGTGAGAATTAGCGTCATTTTCTCATAGACTTCTATATATTCAGACTTCTTTTTGCAACCAGAGGAGTCGCCCCCTGCTGGATATTAGAAAGAATGCAAGTTGGCTTCACTTTTCAGACCCTGAGGTGACCCACTGACTTCCATCCACCCGTAGTGGACGTTCTCACTTGTTAATCTCGTTATTATACTACTTAACTTTCAATAATGTCATAATACCACATAACTTTTACTAGTGGTTTGCTCGATATACTACGTCACCTGTCCTGCGCGTTGCTGGTTGTACAGCCTCCCGCTGACTATCATTACAAACTTATTCGTGATACGTCAAAGACAAACTTTATCTGCGACAAAACACGTTTCCCTCCAAACGTAATTGAGAATGGAGTTTAGTTGTATGGGGAAGTCATTTTGAGGAGACAGTTCTGACGATGGGATGTTGCAGAAGTTTTAATACAGGAACACCTCTCTCTTCTATAGCTCGAGTATGTCCTATTATTTGCGGCCGTCAAATTTGCGTCTCGTTCTCTCTTTCTCCGACTTGCTCGCTTTCCATTTTCACTCAGCTGATCAGGGCTGATGTAATGGGGGAGCACCGTGGGTTTGCGGATCGTGTTATTCACGTTTTAGCTGTTAGCAGCGGAACATAATCTCCCTCTAGTCAGCTCACATTAGTCTCCATGATCCGCACCAACCCAATATGTGCAGCGAATGCAATGGGCCAGCTGGGCTAATTTAGTATGTCAGTCAGCTCAGGAGGCTGGTAAAACGAGTAAATGGCTGGATATGATTTATATGAAAAGAATATTCTGATTATAATGGCTCTCAGAATAGAATATCCTCTGTCTTTTTACACTTCTCTTCATCTGCATTGTGTGCATCCCCCAGATAGATAGTGAAATGAACAGAGGGCTTTTAAACTGACTGCTCTGTGATTATATTAAGAGTGTGAGAGCGAGGAAAGACAGGGGAGGGAGGAGATCGGGTGCCCGGGCACTAAGTATATATAATTGCTTCTTGACACATTGGCCAAATTCTGCAGTGCCAGGATCTGAGCGAAGATGATTAACGGCTGTCCGAGTGGGTGGGCACTGCAGGTCGTTCAGGGCCTTTGGTTTCCATAGCGATCCAAGACTAAAGGCCATATATTGCATACTGAAAATCCCAGAGGTCCGCACATTGTTAAACTACAATTATAACTCACATAGAGAGCATTGTCTGTCCACCACAAACTCTCTTATTCATCCGCCAAGCTTTTTTTTTTCTCTCTCTCTCTTTTCCTTTATTTCCTCCTCTATTTTTCTTAAATGGTCTCCTCTAGCTGGCGAGAAGATAAAGAGTGAAAATCTTGCATTCTGTGAATAATTGATGAGTGGGCTCACCTCAGAGCATCATTACAGTACAGCAGTCAGGGTAAGAGGTGAGGGTAAGATCATATTTCTGACACTAGGCTTCAGGCGGTAGAAAATTGTGTCAGTTTTTCACAAGGTTTTCTTCTGAATCTACAGCATGAATAACCGTTTCTCATTACAGCACAACAGGATAGGAATGAATTGTGAAGAGGGATGTGCGCGTGCACACATGTTCCCGCTCATAAACTGTAGAATCACATTTGTAGCACAAATGGTGAACAGAAACTTCTGAAATATCACCGTGAAGCGCATGTTTGTTTCTGTGTTCGACAAAATGTTAAATATTTAGTTATGAGATTCAGCCCGGTTGCACGAAAAAGGCGTGTGAATGACACAATAATGCGCAAGGCAAAAGTGTGTAATAAGAACGCCTTTCTTGCTTTAGGCGTGTCATTTTCCCATGCAGTCTGCACTGACTGCAATGTTATGATGTAGAATACAAGGGGACACTGGCAGGTGGTTGTGGAGGTGAATGGGTCCAACAAACACAGGACTTTTAACCAGTTACATTAGTGATGCTTGTCACATGTTTCGTGGTGACAATTGTGATGTGTTTTCCGTAGTGATGTTACGTTTTTTCTCTACGTATTGTACTTAGGTTATGTACTTATTTTAAGCCCAACCATGAACTAACTAAGTTGTTTTGTTGGTCCCTGGTGGTCCTACACCTTGATACAAACGTGTAAGTTTTGCGAGGCAAAACGTGACCCTGACATGCTATCCTCTGGTGGACAGACGGGTCTCTTGATATCAGTTTCTGGTCGCAGTAAACACATGCTTAACATTGAGAATCAAACACCTGCTTAGGTTTAGGCAACAAAACCACTATAGTTAGGTTCAGGAAAAAATGGTTGGGCTTAAATTACTACATTTGTAAAGTGAAAATGTGACTTGACGTTGTGAACACGGGACACGAACGAACAGTTGATTGTAACGTCAAAGTGAAACTTAAAGCAGCAGTAGGCGAGATTGGAGCAAATTTGATTTAAAAAAGTTATTTTTATAAAGCGGTCGCTATATCCTGAAGTGGTGCATGAGACAGGTAATCTGAAAAAAAATCATGTGCCTCTGTGTCCTCCGATGCTCCTAATGGCATCTGCAAGATTTCACAGATTGTAGGACAACAACAAGTCAGAGCTGATCTTCAGTCTGCCGTCCAGCAGCCATCTATGAGAGCCGGCTGTCAATCACTCGCAAACTCCGACCAAACGGTTAAACTAGGCAGCGCTGATCAAATATGAATCAATATTCTGTTACTGTAATGCTTATTTCTCGCCTCAAATGTTTTCAGAAATATCTTGTAGTGTACCGTTTAGCTGTAAAATGAGAAAGTTTGTGACCCGGCAGCCATGTTGAGATCACTCGAGGAAATACCAAGCACCGCCCACCATCCAGAGAACAGCCAATAGGAACGCTCAAAAGGAACGCTCAAAAGGAACGCTCAAAAGGAACGCTCTCTCTCTGAAATGACCTGTGATTGGCCAAAGTCTCCCGTCACAGGCTAGATTTTTTAAAGCCTCAAAAAAGAGCCATGAGGAGGTGCAGAAGTCTAGTTATCTCTCAGAACACTTGAACTACAATATGCTGAAAGGTTATTATGGAATCTTTGCCCCAAAATGTCTGCCTACTGAGGATTTAAGGGACGGGACAGAAACAGCGTTCTCCTGGATGAAAGCCCAGTGTTTGTTTGGCCCATCCACCAACCCTCCCACCCTCCCCGTGTGTCTCTTTGGCTCTTTAAACTACGTCATCACACTCCCGGAGCACTTTCTATGAGCGTTTACTGTTGCCGCGGATGGGTTTAAATTGTAGTTAATTGGAAGCCCGGTGCGTTTCATACCGGCGCTAAACGCTGCCTTTTCAGTTGACAAAGCGTTGGTAATTTACGCCCTGGGAATGAGAGCAGGCTGGAGTTCTTCGATATTGGAGGGCAGCGTTTCTGGCTGATAATATTGTGCTTGTGTCCGTATGTGCATATGCAATGTGTGTGCATGCATACATAAATACACGCTATGTGTCTATGCGAGTGCATTCTAGTTAGGTGACAGATGGAGAGGGCAAGCATGGGGGTGGGGATCAAGCACCTCTGCTAGTATGGGGCCTGCACTGCACCCTGTTCCTGCCAGCTCTGAAATTTGCTAAGGTAAACTAAAGCCGTGCAACTCCGGGATGCCATTTCACAGTTTTAGTTCCTCGCACAAGATGAGAACCTCTCCTGCGAAATGTCACCTAACAACGTAAGGAGTCGAGCGACGAAAATGCGAGACAGACACGCTTGCTTCTTGAAGCACACTTTATCCTGTGAGGTCTGACTGGGATGCAAATGTAAACACGCTGATTGCCACAGATAAAACGCCGAAGAGATCCTGTGTGCGGCAGCGTTTTTTAAGCCAGGGAAAGGCCACCGAATAAGCACATCTTAATGATGATTCATTCTGTATAATAAAAGAAAATCCCTCTGGCATCCAAACAAGAGGCTAGTCATGCAGCAATTAAGCTTAGTTAAAGGCATCAAGCCGACTATGGGCGGTTAGCGAGGCATCTTCCTGAACACGTACATCCACGTGCAGCGTCCTTGCGCATGCACGCCACACATTCACTCACTCAATCATCTCGCGTACACACACACACACACAATTCATACGAGGTAAATGTGATCTCAAAAGACAAGCAGCGACAACCCACGGCTCCGTCGGGGTGCCCGGGGTTGCATCGGTGGCCATCGTCAAACAAATAATTCTTTGTGACTGGAAAAAAAAAGACAATCCAAAAGGTCATTCGTGACCTCTGGGACCAGTGCTGCGCAGCATCTGTCACTAGCAAGCACCACATGTCTGTGTCAAATGGCAAAAGGTATGCGGTGCAGCCAGCCTGCCGTGTAATAAAGGCGGTAGGTCTATACGTACGCGGCATCACTGTCACAGTTGCATTAACAGGGCTCTGCAGTCCCCCTGGCTTATCTGCAGAACATCCAACATGTATACATGATCGGTTGAAGGGCTGGTCACGGCGTGGCTTACATTGTGCAAGCCACATGTGGAACACTGTATAGATAAAATATGATTTGATTCACATGTATAGTGGTAATTTGACAGAAAATGTTTAATTTCATTAGGTTTAACTGCTTTATAAAGTACTTTTCAATGACATATTCAAACCTTCAGATTTATGCTTAACATAAAGCCCATTTTATTTAATATATATAATAAGTACATCATTCATTCGTGTCTGCGTGTGCTCTCGTGCAGTGCTCTTCTTATAATGATTTATGAGGTTGAGGTAATCCTCGGGGGAATCGCTAACAATGACTAGCCCCCGTGTTTGACATTATCTCTCTTGTCACACGACTTCCACAACAAGGGGTTAATGGCATCAAAAATTCAGTGGGAAATTGATGAAGGAATATATAATCCGCGCCTCCCTCTCAGCCGGCTTGCCGCGCTCATATATCTGCATCAGACCACACCTCCATGTGGAACAAATCGATAAGATTCCATCTCTAACCAAATTCCTCTTTTTGAATGGTGAAATCCAATCTTCACGGACACACTAACAAATTGGATATCCTGACGGTTGCATTAGGAAAAGAAACAGAAACACAGAGATGACATGGGTGGTTCTGTCAAAAAAAAAAATATATACCATGGCATATTGTGTGTAGAAATTGCATATCGCACAAAATTTCATTCTGAATTCTCTCAAAGTGCAAATGAGGCAGAGTTCTGTATATTTCCCAGATCAGATCCTGCACTGTACTCTCTCTCTCTCTCTCTCTCTCTCTCTCTCTCCTGCTGGCTGTCCTTGCCTCTCACTTGCCACTGCATATCTCCCCCCCTACATCCAGCTAAACCAATCAGGGATTTGAGGGCCTCACTTCCAATCAATTACCACCCAAATCAGTGCAGAGGCCTTTGATATAGAATCATTTGTCAAATCAGTGCAGATGGCTGGGGGCAGGTACCCCTGTGCCATAGGTCACATCCGCACGGAAATCTCTGCTCAGGGTGGGCTCTCCCGATGCTCCGCAACCCATTAATGGGAAGTCATTGTGTGCTCCAGGACTGCTGTCCAGCTGCCTGCTCGCCTAGATTGCTAATGTATAAGCATCTTAGCCTGACCGGTGGATAATACCGGGTCCCAGGGTCTACTGTAATGATTCGGACTATTTTTAAGGCGGTCCAAATGTGACTTTCACAGATCCTTGTTGAGGTGTTCATATGGACTATACGCAAAAGCTGTAGGATGGGCACCAAGGTGTGCAGCATTATCACATTTGACCTGCTGTTACAAAATAAACGTTAGTAATCAATCCACCCAAGCGGAGGATAGAAATTCCGATTTTCCTCATGCGAGTGCACATGCTGCAGGTGTTCACATGTGCACCATTACCACGTTTTCTCCTGTCAACATTCAGCAGAAAACATCCTAATATGAATTATACATCTGAACTCAGGACACACAGTACAATGAACAGATAAAATGCGGATACAGTGAAATACAAAAGAATAAAAGAAACACAAAACAATAGTGGGAACTTAAGATCAAGAACACCAAGTTCTGACAGTAAAACCTCAGGAAGTAATGGTTTGTGGATTAAATAGTTTTAACTATAATTACTTAAATGCCACTGCAGTGATCTGAATAAACAGACATTCATTATAATAAAATTGCCATATGAAGCAAGGGGAGATAATAATAATAATAATAATAAATCATTTTTTGTGCGTTTTCCTACAATTGAGCAGCAGCAACACATGACGCACGTGTCTATTTCCGCTCCAGTCTTTTCAAAATAAACTTCCGTCCTCACAGGAAACAACTTGGTTAGACTTCGGCAACAAAACTACTTAGTTAGGTTTAGGAAAAGATTGTGGTTTGGGTTAAAATAACTCCGTACGTGACGTAACTTAAGTACGGAAGTTACGTGAAATAAATCAATGTTGACTTCTGGGCAAAAGTCCGGTGTTTTTTGAGCCACCCGTCCACCCCGACTTCCTCCCTACGCGACGTTTGTGGCTCTTTATACTTCCTCGTTCAAGATTACGTGGATCATATACGAATTGATATCGTGGGATATATACGAATTACAGTGCATTACTTTTTGTAGGTATAGCTACAAACAGTGTACGAGAACAGCCTGAAGATAAATGAAGAGAATGTAAATGATAATGGCAACTTGGACTGTGTACCATGAGAAGAAAAAGATGCTAAACAAAAAAGAACTGTGTTTATACCAAGAACATATTTCAGCGGAAAAGTCCGGCTTTCCTCTTGTTTTATTGATGCCGTTCATGTGAAACAATAATGTCCTGTGATACAAAGAATAGTCGGTAGGAAACTCCCAATCTTTAACTCGAGGCAGGATAGATGTTACATGTGTTGGAATCCATTAACTACCAGAAATGTCATTAATAACTCCTCTTCCCCGCTGCTCACTTCTTTTCCACAAAGTCAACAGGCAATTCTGCACCTCGCAAACTCAAATGGGGTAAGTCTCCAAACATGGAGCACTCCTCCGTAGATTGTGCCATTAATGCGTGATTGGTTCATTCATTAAACGGGCTTGGGAGAAAAGCAATTTGCCACTGTTGATGTAGTGTTGAATAGTGGGAGGGATATTAGACGTAAACTCTGTGGAGTATTTACCATAAAAACTCCAAGTAACTAAATACACAAACACATACACGCAATATGGGCCTTGTACGTGTAATACAATTCATTATGTGCTGTTTTTTTTTTTTTATGCATGTAACATACAGTTGGTCCCATTTCTCACACGGACTGATGCTGTGTCAGCTACATTTCAGGGAATAAACCTACTGCACCATTCACTTTTTCAGGTCAGTGTAGCAGGGCCTGCTCTACATAATCTTTTGCTTATGTGTTGCAGCTCACCAGGTGCATGTTTTCATGTCTTGAGTTTGTTTATGTGGCCTTCTTGTCGCGGCCAAATTAAACTTGGCTAAACCGTGCCGATTTTTAAAAACGATAGGTCGTGTAACTTCATGTGATTTGCGCGGTGCACGACTAGTTTTGGAAGAAGAGTTATAAGATCAGGTTTTCTGCAGCTTTAGCACTGTTTTGATTCACTGAATGAAGGTGGAAGGTGATTTTCATCAAGAGAATGATGGCTGGCGAGAAGAGATACAAACACTTTTGGCATTTCCTTAATGGGTTGTGAGCTCACAGCCCACAGAAGGAATAACAGCAACAAGAGCAGCGCACAGATCGGGGGTTAAAAATGTAGTTGGAAAGAAACTAATGAAACTTTTAAAAGATTTTTTTTAAGACCAACAAACGTGCTTCATGAATGCTACAGGTGTTCAGTACATGTGAAAAACATCTTGAACTGAGTCATCAGCCATGATTACTTCCTGTTAAAAGCATATTGAAACACAGCGGAAGCTACGGCAATAATTGCAAAGTGGTAACAAGTAGGTAACTGCTGAGCTTTTGACGTCAAACAGCGCTAGTGAAGGCTTAGTTTAGTGGTGATCTGAACTAAACAATCTGTACCACCAACAGATTGAATGTATTATTGAACTGAAGACAGAAGCAGACCTGAGTGTAGCAGCTCTGTGAACAGACTGCTTCACACGTACACTGAAGTGCATTAGAAAAGCAGCGAACAAACAGCGAGTACAGATCTTTGAACTGAACAAAACCATTAAAATCATCATTTGTAATCTCCACCTCTAAATGTTGGAAAGTAGTAGTGTCTCAACGTTGGATATAGTGCCATAGAGTAGTGTCTAAATGTGGGAATATTTTGGCCAGCCCACTAGTAAAGAAGTGTAGAAAGAACTTTAAACTGAATGAACCAGTCTTTTTTTTTTTAAAAATGATAATCGTGGATAAAATTAATATTAGGTTACATAAATCTTAGCAAGCCTATAATTTCTATACCTGTCCAGGATAGTGGATCACTTTGAATTGTGGTGTATTTATTGTTGCTCTTCTAGTGTAAACATTTGTCCACCTGTAGATTAAAAAGGTTGGAACGTACTTGAAATAATGAGTATTACACAGTATTTTGTACATGTCCTTTAATTTGATAAATGTGACTCTTACATTGGCAAAGATAAAATGCTGCATCGATCTCACAATTAAATGTCAACAGATAAAAGTGCTTTGTTTAATTTAGGCCCAAATTACTTCTAATTAAAAAACTGATTTGAGATTGAGGATATATGCGCTAAAACTCAGGAAGATTGGGAGGCTCGACTATTAATCCACAGAAGCATACAATGAATATTTTTATATAGTGATATTATATGTTTTCTTCCAACTTAATGAAGAACCATAGCTACCTAATAAATGCAGTCTGCCGGGGTTACAGAGGTTGCTTTTTTTTTATATATATATGTTTTTTTTTTCACACATTTGTTTGTGAGTGACCAGTCAAGCATTTCTAATATGTGGACAGGCATGAAATTCCCCCGGCTGAAAACATAAACAATGCAACTATATTAGTTTTCACTGACATTGATTTTCTTGGCCAGGTTGTCGTCATGTAATTGTTTGCCATTAGAAGAAAACTGCGTAGTTAGATTTCCATGTTTAATGACTTAAACAAAGCCTTTGAGGCTTCATTAGTTTGCACAGTGGTGCAGCTCGAACTAGATTGTCTAAGAAAGAGATCTCAAAAAGTTAAAGCAAACAAAACTTGTGTCCTCAGGTGATCTGGCCCGTCAAAGAGAGTAAAAATAATAAATAACTAAAAACGCGAATAAATATATAAATAAGAACCTTCGAAATCTCAAAGTTTTAATTTATAGATGAAGCATTAATCATAAAACGCTCAAGATTCACGGTTATGGTCTAAGTCATAAAAGGGCTTATTTTAATGATTTTATTCATGAGCAAAGTATTATTCAATACCTTCATGTTTCAGTGATGTATCCTGGCTTCTTATTTTTCCCTCCCTACCATTATAAATCAGTGCAGTGCTGTGGGATGACATGGATGCCAGCCCTCGGCTCTTTGTGCAAGAATACGACAACTTCTCTGTAGTGTTTGATACACATTCTTTTGGAATCTGTCTTCAGATCAATGCGGCACAACTGTGTCTCCGGCAGACAGAACAAAGATCGTCCAAATTAGAAATGAAAAATAAATCTTGGAAAAAAAAAAAAACTCCCGAGGAAACAATGACCGCGAGCGTACTAACTGGAACGACCTCAGTGGCCGGTTGATATCTGCAAACACATTCTACCCAAAGCCATATTTTAGCAGCAATCAACATAATCATCAGCAAGCTGCATTCGCAGATAGCCTGGGTGTGTAGCCGGTTCTACAGTTTCACAATTTATAAGTCATCATACAAGCAACACTTTTAGCGTAGGTGCTAAGAAAGCTGCATTTCCAATTCATGTTAATATGTCAAGTGTTTCCCTGGATGTTAACGCCTATATGAGCGGAAGAGCTAATTTAGGTTTTAAACATAACTAACGCATGCCCACACATTATCTGCAAACATATCTTGTCAAAAATATCCCGCTACACTATGCAAAGTCTCTCTGTGTGCCTCATTATTTTTCTGTTTGCTTTATTCACTGCACTGTAGTTGGTGCATCATTGCCAAGACTGTTTAGACAATAGTGAGTGTCATCTTCCAATTTTTGCACCAATTGTTAAAGGACACAGTTCTTATGTTTTTTTTTTCCCCCGTGACACAGATTTCACGATGCCTTGTATTACTTCAGACAGACAGGAGAAAAAAAAAAACACAAAATAAAAATGGAATAATAAGAGGAAATTGCAGTTTGGAAATGATTACAAGCGTGTAAGCTCTCTAGGCAAGAACATGCTGCATTGCTCAGGATATTTTTCTCACCCTCTGCCTTTGCATATTTCACACTGGCGTAGTCTTTGGAGATGTAAGTCATACTGAGCGAATTTGACTCTGCATGCTAAAAAGGCATTAATACGGGAGGAAAAAAAGAAACATAACCGGAAGATGACCTTATTACGCTCAGTGTATACCATGCAGTAGCAATATTGCCTTTATTTGTCATTATTACCACCCGCCATTACTGCGAGTGGGAGGAATATCAATTTGACAAAGAGGGCCTCTGACTAAATGTTAAGGAGCCCCCCCTGTCATGTGAGACACATCCCCACTGTTCTGAGTGGGCAGATATGGCTGTGTTTTACTACTTATGGATATTCAGTGGAGGAGCACAGAGCGGGTCTTGCTGTAATAAGGCATTTACCAATGCAGAGTAGCACTGTGCACTGTGAGAACATATGTTAATGCACTTGGCTGTGGCCAGAGAAACAGCAAGAGGTTTTGGGAAAAAAAAGCACATGGGACTGGCCTCCTGGAGCACACATTCGCCTTTCTACAAAGATATGAACATGACTGGTGCTCAGTGGTGGAGGAAGAGGAGGAAAAATTACCCTGGCAGAGAGGAGAAGTTTGTTTTGGTGATGGTGATGGACCCCAATTGAGGGAGGCAGGCTGGGGAAGAGAAACGGCTCTGTTCTCCGTGGCTTTTGAATCACATCAATGGCGCACTTTTAACTGACTGCACTGCCAGAAAAACTGACATCAACATATTTGAGGAAGAGATGCATGGAGCAAATGGGGATATGACTGTGAGCCTTGTCTCTGCGCTTTATCAATGTTTTACCAAGTCGGTGCGACTGGCTTTGCAAGAAGGGTTGTCTGTGTTCCCTCTCAAGAGTTGACAGTTACAGTACATATTGGAAAGAAGTTGTCAGATAATATTGAATACAATGTATGCTGTTCATAGAAGTCACCATTAGGGAACATAGAAGGGGAGATGATGCAGTTTAACTGCCTTTTTGTTTAGAAATGTGTAACTTCCAACAACTGCCAACGATATGCAGATATCGAGTGCTTATGTAGACAAGGATTCACTGCAACTAAAGACGGAAAGTAATCATCTAACTTGGTTTTCACATTCATACGGACTAGTGCAGTGGTCGCTCGGAGTGGGCCGATTGCTTGGCCCCTGGAAGTGCTGCTTGCAGCGCTCTCAAGAGACGCTCAGTGCTCGTTGAAGAAGGGTTTGGTTGTAAAGTTAGTGTATCCAGTATCTAGCAGCAAAAGGGAACTGCAGCCAATGAACCACGGCCCGCTGCGGACAGCACATCGAAGAAGAAGCATTCTGCCAGAAATCTCCTTAGGTTTAGGCAACAACTTGGTTAGGATTAGGAAAAGATCATAAAAGAAACCCTTTCTGGCAGAAAGCCCTGAAGACAAACTCCTGCGCATGTGGACGCCATGCTCCAGCCCTGAAGCCCCGCCCTTGCTGCTGCACAGAGCGCTATCGCTCGTTCATTCAAAGCTATTGAATGTGTTGCGTGTGCAAATTGCACCAACTTCAACACTGCACGTCCTTGTGTCTCCAGCAATACACCCTCCAAATGTGAAGTAGATCGGATGAACGGTTCTCGAGATATGCCAAGGACACACATACATACTGTACAGAGACTCCTTGCTTTATAGTTAGATTACTTGAGAAAATATTCATGAACTTGGCATTTGTCTCACCCGAGACGGTGGAAGAAGTAGTCTTCCTAAATATTGAGTATGTTGACTATAAATATTTTATCAGTGGCAGCAAAGTCAAAGTAGTTCTTGTGTTCTGGGCGCATTGAATGTTGCTGCAATTAAGCAGCAACTTGTGTTTTTCCTGTGTATGCAGTTGCCTTCTTTAGACATAGTCATTTCTATTGGCCTATTTTCTTTTCCTTTTCTTTCTCTTGCTTTTATTACTATTTCACTGGTACATGTAAACACATGACATCGCCTGGGTGTCTAGCACCATCATTTAAAACCTCCTGACAATCGCACGTTTTCACTTAACTGCATCGTGCAACACTCAAGAGGCACTTATGAGGTGGAATAAGTACAACAAGAAATGTGTTTTTCTGATGCTAAAATTGCAACGATGATAATTAGTGTAACTGGAACTATCATAGTCATTTCAGTTATGTTAAACCTGTCTAATCTGGGGCGACCCGGTTGCGCCGAGTGGGCGCATACCACATACAAAAAAAACAAAACAGCTATAGTAAATTTGTATAATCTGCTTTGTTTCTGAGAAACATTCCCCTCATTTAGTCATGGCAAGAATGGCCATTATGATCGCTGTTTGCAAAGTGGAATAACATAGTGAAGGCTATATGATGATTTATTCATATAATTAGACATTTCATAGATGGTTTTCTTTATTCTGAGATACAGTAAACAGATGGAATTGCTGTACATACAGTGTATCCCAAACATACATAATACATTTTTCTCTATGATAAATTTGATCTCTTATGATAAAAATTGATCTCTGCGTAGTGATCGCATTACATAGCACTGGAAATAGAAACAAACGCAGTCTTTTTGAAGTGAGACCCATCAACACTTGAGCAGAGAGAAGGCTATTATTCCCAGAGACATTAATAAAGTATTACCACTGCTTGTTCACGGTCGTTGGAATAGTTAATGTTTAACAAGCTTCTTTGTGAAATCCTTGTGTGTGATGTGTGAAGAATGGCAGCGAATGCATTTTGAAACCCCCCGATGAAATTAGCCGGATGCCATTACACGGCTAACCATTTCGCTATCAATTGTGTTTTTAAATTAAAGTCACAAGCAACTCCCCGTGTTCAGGAGATCATTTCCATAAATGTTCTGAGAAATCATTAATCAGTATCATCATTGCGTCTCGTGTTTGTCAGTTGAATGACAATCATTCCGGCTTCGCTTCAAACACGAGCCTGCGATACGGTGCGTCGTCGCACATCACAATCTATGGACAATGCCTCTGCCAGTCTCGATGAAGAAAACTGTCAGACGTTTCGACGCGAGAGAGATCAAACGGTTGAGCAATTCACGTTACTAGCAAAATCTTGATAAACTGAAGTTTTGACACATGAAGGGGGCTTTCCCGTTCCCTTTTTTCCACCGCGTTTCCTCTTTGACAGTACACTTAGCGGCCACTTTATTACACGGACCTCCCCATTAATGCGGCTCACTCCTCCAGACAGTGAGTCAAGCCTTTGTGACTCACTATGCAGCAGACAGCACATGCAGACGAGGTGGAGAGGTTCACTTACTGTCCAGCTAAACCTTTAGGCTCCACGCATGTGTCACCGACATCTACAGTGTGTCTAGTTTCATTAAAGTCAAATGCTGCACCACCTTTTTTTTTTTTTTTACTGAATGAATAATGGCGATTTGGTGTGCAGACTATAGTGTGACTAAGAAAGTTGATTTTTTTCTGATCTTTGAGTTAAAAGTTAAAGTTTTTGATATTGCGCCCCCACGCTCCAATGGACATTGCAAGAACAGCACGCATGCCGGTATTTCTCATAAAAGTGAATTAGTGATGAATCACCCTCATGCATGATTCATACATCAATTATAGCCTCATTTTAGGCCGGATCCATGATGACGAAGATACAGAAAAATAGAAATGCAAAGATAGCATATTGTCAATATTTTAGAGACCCCCCCTAAAATGTTCACAAATCATGTTTTCAGGGGAGCTCATGTCTTATTAAGAGGATCCGAGCGCCCCCCCTGGCTCCCCTGTAGTTCACACCCATTAAAACTCAATCTCTGAAGAGTGGAGAAACCTTAAATTGTCTTACAAATCTTTGTTTTCTGTTGCAACATGCAGATGGTCAGAATTTAATTTAAACTCTATGGATCTCTCCTGTCTGATAACAACATCAGAGGGTGCTGTTGAGGTTAATGGGGTAATGTGGTGCGGGATGTTTTCTTGGCACAATTAGGCCCTTAGATATCAAGTTTTCTTCCAGCCACAGCATACTTAATAGATTACTCAAGTGTTTTTTTTTTAACCCTAATGGTAGTAGAAACGAATGATCAGATAATACTTTAGCGAGCTAGGGTGGAAGCATTGGCCGAGTGGTGCAATGAGAACACGTGAATGCCGGAGTAATCTTCACCCGGCTTATGTTGAATTTGAAGTTTAGGCAAACAAGCAGTTCAGGCTGGTGTTGGTGAGGTTGTGAAAAAAAAAAAAACATAGAAAAATGAAAAAAGACAAAACAAAACCAAAAACTTATAAACAGGGTATAGGCTGCTTAAAAAGACTATTCCCTGAAACCATGAAACCCCCCCTCTGTACTCTACTCAAAATGGTATAGTCCGAGCTCCCTCTAACCCATTGGAAGCTCTCACTTCCTGTTTGGCAGTTTGGACCCGTGCATGGACCGGCAGGTAATATGGATGGGAGCTCATTTACAAACTCTTTTTTTTTTACTGTGAACCTGTTTAGGCAACAAAACTACTTGGTTTAGGAAAAGATTGTGGTTTGGGTTAAAATAATTGAGTTTTTTATGTAAAATATCTATGTTTGTTGGCATTAGTTAAGAATGGAAGTTACATAACAAAAGTAAGGTAAAATAAGTTGACGTTGAATTAGTTTCACATTGGACACAAACAGCGGCCTTCTGGGTTCATTTAGGAGGATCCATTGGCAGAAATGGAATAGAATAATGTATAAATGTAAGTATGTTTTCTTTAGTGTATAATCATCTGAAAATAAGAATCTTTGTGTTTTCGTTACCTGAAAATGAGCCGTTTATATCTACATACTGAGCGGGTCTTCTTCACGGAGCCGGCCGCCATGTTTCTACAGTAGCCCAGAAGGGACAAATCAAACACTGGCTCTAGATAGGGCCTTTCGCGTTTTTGCCCCGGCCATCGTAGTTCTCCTACATGCTTGGCACGCGGGAGAAGCTTCAGTTGGTTGCAATCTGCAACCTCAGCGCTTGATGCCGCCAAATCCTACACACTGCAGCTTTAACTTAACAGTATAATGCTAATTATTGCAAAACATGGCTAATGCAGCTGCCATCAATTAGTCAGAATTATGGGGATATTGCACAAAAGCACAGTAGCGGTTTTAGTTGTTGTATTGTAACAGTAAATGCGATATTGTAACAGATAAAACACACAAAAACTAAAACGGTGACCATATCTAGGGTGTAATTCTACTTGTTGGTGGTATGGAACGGCAATATGGTCATCTCTGCAATGCAATAAATACTTTTTATATTGTATATAAATTGATATTGAAGGAATGAAAGCAGAAACACGCCTCATGTCTGCCAGTACTTTGTGTGCTTATGCTATTTTTGCTTCTATAAATACAGCCAACATTATTGCTGACCAGGTGCAACCCTTCATATTGACAGTGTATACTGTTTTTTTTTTTCGAGGGGATTTTCTAGCGAGATAATGTGTCATTGTCTGAAGATGGTTCCAGGAAATTACTTTACTTTACTCCAATGGTCGGCACAGTCCCCAGACCAGAGCCTAATAAAACACTTTTGGGGATGAGGTGAAGTGGGATGTTCACAGAATTTCGCGCCACTGAAAAACTGCAACAACTACGCTGTCAAGTCGGTATACATCATCCCTACGGAACTTTTCTGGCACCTTGTTGAATCGATGCCTCAAACGAAAAATGTTGCTGTTCTGAGGGGTCGAAGAGCGACATGCACAGTAATGCCAAGGTGTACATAATAAAATTGTCAATGAGTGTATTTACAACACTGGTAAAGGGACTACAGTCGGAGACCTCCAGCTGAAATATCCCTTCCCCTTCCTTGGCTTCTTAGCATAGACACCATGACATCCTGCATTTGCATAGTAGTAAAGATCAATGTAGCTCTCGGAGGCTGGTGTGACACTTATTCAAAACAGCTCCCCTTTTTTTTTTTCCCTAGTGTAGTCTGGAGCAAAAGGGGGTGAGCAGGCAGTGAGTGATGTGGGTAAAGAAAAGCCAGACACTTCCTCAGCCGGAGTCAAACCTCAAAGAGCATTTTGTCATGTATCTTCTTTTTGGTAAAGTACCTGCAACCCTCCTCACATCAGGACTGAATCAAGCTCTGTTTCGAACTATTTGATGCCGTTTGATGTCAGTTGAGATGTGAAACGAGTAATGGAAGAGTAAAAAAAAAACACATCTTCTCTTAAAACTGGCTTTTTTTTTTTTTTTTCCCCAGTCTTCATCTTCTTTTAGCACGAGTGATTTTCGGGTAAGCGATAATTATTAAGTTAGATGTCGCCGCATTATGAAGAATGTCCTTCAAGCCGCGCCTGATTTCAAGGGACAGCTTGACAAAACTCACTTTGAATTTGGTTGAAAGCATGTCTAATTGAATTTTGATACGTAATTAAATCAAGCAATAAATCAGCCCAGATCCCACTGCAACCGACAATTCAACACTCCTGAGCACCACAAGCTAATTATGATGAAGTTATTATCTCAGCCAAAGGGAGTACTCTGAATGGCTCCTTCTGCATCATGTAGAATCTTTTCAACCAGAATGCACTCAACCTTGAGGAAAGGGCATCTCTCGTATTAAGGATCGCACGAGATCCTATAAATGTCGCTCGCTCGCTCGGAAATGTATCCGCGTCGAAAACGCCCGTTAAAGCAGGTGATTAGAAAGGTTTTTTGACTCACACTCGCACGCGCAAACACGTTGGATGCACCGAGCCAGAAATGATCTGATGTGTTGTAAATCAGCAAGTTACAGCTGGTAGTAATTTCTCCCAATAATCCCCTTGATGTGTAGGAAGTGGCTATATTGATTTAACATGGATTAAGAGCATCGTCCTCATCATCTGGTTCCCAGTCTCATATGGTTAATCAATTACATCCCCCTGCGATTTAAGCGCGCCTTAGATGCCGTGCACCACGCATGTAATCTCATGACATAAGGTATTAAATGAAGTCTAATTATAACTTCGCAGCTATGTGTCATATCACACTCTTATAATACCTTCCTTAAGAAGACACGTCAACGTGTCGGTGAAGAGGGGTGTTGAGCAACATTTTCGAAGTTTCCGTCGCGTGATCCTCGCAAATAAATACGCATAAATGAATAAAATGTGCTTTAATGATCAGCCCGCTTGAAGCCGGGGAAACCTTTTTACAAATACATAAAGAAGTGAAGAAGGCATAATTCTCCAACTCCCCAGACAACCATGCTAGATCTAGCCGGTATGGTTTTCGTAAATGAATCCTCTGCAACAATTACCGGAGTAGCCTCCTTCTGCATAATTTGATGAGCAAAGAGAAAATTGATGAACTTTTTTAATTATTACGCCGCTTGGGATTCTGACACAAGTGCCACAGAGAGGGGAGGAGGGGGGGGTCCACCACTACAGCTGCTATAGGGAGGCTTTTTTTTTTTTTTTCTCCCTCCCTTTCTCTCTTTTCCCTCTTCCTACCTCCCCTCTTTTAATTCACCCAATTTGTCAGTCCAAATGAAACAGCAAAAGGTTAGAGTGTGGAGTAATTAACAGCAGCTAGCCTAATGAAATCAGGAGGGGCCGGTAGACTGGGAGGATCAATACCTCACTAAGAGTGAAGCAAGAGGGGGGGGGGGGGGGTTGGGGGGGGTCGTCCTGGGGAAACACACATATACGGACCACTTAATAATAATAAGCTGACGAAAAGGCAACATGTTGTCCACTTGTAAATCAAAATTGGCTCGAACGCTGCTGTGACATTATTGCCGTCCAGTAATTGTGTTAAAGGAAAAGTCGTGCACACTCGAGAAGTGTGCAGGATTTACGCCGCCCCGTGCGGTTTGCTGAGAGGGTTTCCCCTTTATTGAATGTCAATAAGTGCATCAATACACTTTGGACAACTGAACACCAATGCAGAAGGGAATGGGGATTCTATTTATCTAAGGCTACACTTAAGTATATTGAAGACTTTATTAGCCCCTTTTGATGAGGAGGTGTTTTGTTTGCAACAGTTTTATCACGCTGTCGAAGACGTGCTGCGCTTGCCAGAAATATAAGGGGACGTAAACTCGAACTCTGCCCACTGTTTCTTGGCTGAGGCACCCGCGTCTTCTTGTGCCGGCACACACGAGCAGATGGCGCGCACGTCCCCGAGTTTTCCGCTGCGAATATTTGTATTATGCGCGCATATGTCTGCATGCGTGCTACTGTGACACGGCCACCTGACAAAGCTGTCATTTTTTCGTCTATTGATGAATGCGGCCCGCATCCATCTCACCCGTGGGGGATAACCACTCGAATGGCAGGCCACACGCTTTTCTCTCACCCTCTCTAAACAGCTTTAAGTCACAGACTGTGGCACTTCCCCTGACATTTCCCCGGTATGCCGAGCGGCCCTGACAAGTCCTGCTTGACCATTATTTTCACGGACTTCGTGCAGGGAGACTGGCTGAATTTGAACAGCAGCAGCAGCAGGCCGTAGTGAGCCTCACCAATCAACCCCCGTGAGTCAGAGTCAAAACAAATGTGAAATCAGCGAGGGCGAGCTCTGGCAGCTCCGGAGACTGTGCGGCTATAGCTAGCTATGCTTCCTTTCGCCTCGCTCTGTGCTTCTTCCACACCTTCAAAGGTATTTACACTACGAAGTGTACTGTAATGTGGGAGGCTGTAGAGATGGGAGCAGCAGATCTCATTAGTGTTAAACTATTAGGAGCACGGGGACCCCGGGGACGTGGGGCTTTAAGGCTTTCAGTCTAGCTTGAAGTTATCACATCATACACTCTTTAAATTATTTTTCACAAACTGCAGCAAAGCGTCTTCAGGCACCTTTTTAAAAAAAAAAAAAAAAAAAAAAAACTTTGAACTTATTGCTAATGGAAATAACCCAGCAAAGCTTTGTAGTGTGATGCTGTCCGACAGATTGGAGCGGTCAGCCAATTAAGTTAGGACATATAAAATGTTTAAGAGCTGGGTTTCATTTTATGTGATTATAATAAAGTTGGAATATTTCCTTGTGAAGCCAAATGATCATTTTGACACCCGCTGTAATATAATAGCCGAAAATGAGCACGAGGAATATGACGTTGATTGTCATTCCTTAAGTAATCTCACGTCGACGGACAGAAGTGTCACCGAGCTCACAGAGGTCAGGAAGAAAATCTCATCAAACAAATTGGAATAACAAGACCTCGGAAATCCGGATTTGATTGGCTGATGTGTTTAAAAGTGTCTGGAAACGGCACCTCTGGCCATTTTTCTTCGGCTACAAATAAGTTAAATTAGTTTTTACGTAGTGGCTGCCAACTGTGTTTCTGTGCTTTTTTAATTGCGCCGGAATTCAGAGATTGACGAAACGAGAGCATCGCGCCGTGAGCTCGACATTAGCTGAGACGGCTAATTGTCAATCACTTACAGTAAATAGGTTTGTCGTGTTTACTGTTGCCTCCCCATCACTACTTGTAAAGAGCTAGCGTTGCTGTTATCTCTTACTGTTCCTGTATCACAGTACAGGACTTTTGTTAAAATGAAAAAAACAAAACCAGTAATAAAATCCCTAACTACCAGCTGTGCTTATGTTGGCAACCCAGTATTTTTTGTAAAATATGTTGCTTAATGCTTAGAGGCATGTACGGCAATAAATAAAGAGCTCTGTGGCCTGGTGTTCTAAGTTAGAAATCTTGATTAATTTAGATTCATTTTCATACTCTAAATGTAAACATAAACTCACTGAGGGAGATTTACTAGCGTATGCGCTAAAGCTGATGGAAAATTCTCTTTTTAATATCCCCGGTATGCACACAGTGGGCTCATTGTCTTTCTTGTTGCATACTGCACCGTACAGTAGATGTAATATCAGCTACCCTCCAGTCACCTATATGCACAGCTGGAACTCACTCTCACCTACCTTCTCTCTCTATATTCCCTTTGATTATAACCCCGGTCCTTCAGACCCTCACTGGAGAAGACGGGTTATTGCCGCACTTCAACCCCGTCTCCAGTTGATACTGTAACTCAAAGATTGCACTGTAGTCAAAAATGTGCTTTACAACAATAAAATTATTTGCGTACATTCATTGTGTGAAAGCATGCCATAGAATGCTACAGTATGCAGTATGTGCCTTTCACTCACATGCATTTATTCATTGTGCAGCCACTGTGTCTCAAAATTTGGATACAGAAACAGCGCACAATAAGGTCTGGTGTTTTTAATCAATTATTTATCCGATATTTTAATGATCAGAGTGCCTGGGGTGATCAAAGGCTCGGTTCGAGCTCCACTGCCTTTGCTCGCTAAGACATCCCTCTCTACTTTGATGTGGTTCACCAACAAATGCACTTATCTTAAGCATAACTCCCTCTCCCAGGCTTGCAGCATGTGGGTGCTTTGAAACCACTAGTTCGAGAGGCGTACATAAAGAGAAGAAGGTCGCTGACCAATCCGTACCGAGGAGAGGAGAAAAAAAAGCGAAAACTCCCATTTATGGTCTCCGGCAATCTGATGTACGACTACTATTTTGAATGTCATCTAAGTACGAGACAAGCATAGGTCACCTTCTCAGATCCCTCATGTACATTATCATATATTTAATTGGTTGGCAAGGTCTCTAACTAGAAGTGTGTGTCACGAGATGCTGAATAAAACATGACTTGGCGAAGAAACAACTGCTTGATGGCAGCCTCAAGTAAAGTCAGGCTTTAAATGACCAGTCAGTTGGATGCAAATGAGCAACTCCTCAAACAGACCTGACAAATGTTGGCGTGCTCAAATATGCAAAAAAAGAAAATGAAAAGATATATATATATATTATATATCTATAGGGGTATACTGTATGTATAGGGGGTTAGTGCTATAGCATGTTCCAGCCATAAAGTAAAAGTCTGCTGTAGTGATATGTACAGTAATTACTTATTATAATATCTATTTAGACGCAACCTATATAAAGTATGTCTCCATATGCAGAAGTCATGTGTTGCAGTTTTTGCATATAGCCTATTTGTGCATGCTCCATGTGAAATGAAAATGATCCAGACAGCGTCAATTGTTCGTCAATCAATTGTGTATTTCTGTTTTTTTGTCATTTTCTTAGTTGTTATGCTTAATGATTATGGTGACTACGCTTTTGAGATCATAATTCGTTGATTTAGTATAGCGTATTTACAAAAAGACCACCAAATGCATTCAGGGGCCTTAGAGCAGGACAGTTCTGTTCGCAACAAAAAAGCTGAGTCCAAAAAAAAAGTTTACCAAGCTGACTTTCAAACCTACAGTACCTTTCTCTTTGTGCCATATGTCATAAAATTGTTCTACATCACCATTACAGGGCTCCCTGCGTATAGTGATAACCTGCTGGTACGCGGCTAGTTGTGTGTTAAAATCTGAAGCTCGGGTGTCAATGTTGGACTGGTCCGCCGTGTTTGACCTCCATATTACAGTATATTTAAAAATATGAATCTTGAAACTGCCGAAGAAGAGACGACCCGTTGGTGACAGTCTTCACAGAAAACATTGGTAGTGTAGTCAACAATATTCAGTATGCATGACTTTAGTTTGACTAGACACCTCGTGGCAATGTGATGATTTAATGGTTACTTGTATAAATGTATTAAATATGCTCGTCTCCACAAAAACTTATTATAAATATTCTACAGCACAATTAATTTACTGCGCCAGGCAGTTATTTGTCTTGAGTTTGGAGACCTTACTTTTTAATTTAGTTCAGTTGTCCACCGTGAAGCTCTATTTTGTTTTTGATGAACAGCTTTGGGTGTACCGCTCTATCACTCAGTCAGTAGTAGCGGGGATCCCTCGGTGAACAATTATGGCGGGATAATCTGTTGACATGAACTTGTTTCCCGTTCATTGTTTCACCGTTCCACCCCAGCAGTCCTCTCTGATTCTCCCCTGTCTAAGTGGCTCCTCACTGCCAGATTTCTTCTATTTTCTTTGCAAATCAAGTCATGTACTTAGATTATTATACACAGTACAAAGAAAACAAAATTGGTGATTAAAAATTAAGCACTCTTATCTCTCTGCGAGTTATCTCTGTCCCCAGAGAGAGGATGCTATTTTGCAAGCTTGCGGGTGTCTTTTGTTCCCAATTTAGAAGCTTGTCGCTGTTTATTGTTAATTTTTGATGCTTCATTTGATATTCTGTTCACTTTCGTTCCCTGACATGCGGAGAAAACATCTTTATCAAAGTGTCAGTTGCGTGGCTCGTGTTGTCAGGGTGTCAGGTTTGCCCTATTCTTTACATTTCAGGGGAGAGGGTGTGTGTACTCTGCAGCCCGGGTTTGTTGCCAGCCGAGCACAGAAATGTGCTGTTCAAACTCTGCGTGCGAGGAAAGAAATCAATATGTATCCTAAATCTCAATTCCAATTTAAAAAAAAAGACTTTAAACCTCAGAATCTATGAGGTTGTCAATTGTGAACTCTGACTGACTTTAAGAAGACTGTAAAGTTCTCAGTGCAGTTTCCTTTGTTGGCTCCACATATCCATTTCCATTGTAAATCCTCTGTAGAGTCACAGCCAGACAGTGATGTGAAATGTTCTTCTGTCTTTGCAGGAGGCCTGTCAACTTGGCAAGATAACCTCTGTGAATGTAAGTCTGTTCTCTGCTCCTTCTTGCATGTACATTTCCATTAGCATACAATATTTGACACAAGTTTCACCTACACGTGTCTCCTGTAATCTTTCTTGCCCCGAAATATGCATATCGTTACCATTTGAAAAAACCTCCAAACCACAATTTAATTTTAATCTTTTAACTTCAGTTGAAATGTTCAGTATTAAATGTTTAAAAAAATAACACATAAAAACTATTTTTTAATCAAAAAAATTCAATATTTTAGACATGCGAGGCTTTCATCCAACAGTGATGATTGATCTATTCATCGCTGTTGGACATTGATTCTATTCATGCATGACTTGACTTGTTATTTTTTTATATATTTCTGTAAAGGTGCTTTGTTACTGTCGTGACCGTATTCTTTATAAGATGCCACAGATTATTTTTTTCTTCAAACTGTGTCGTATTTTATTGGAATAGCAGAATTGTGTTCTCAAACTTCATATTTTTTCCATTAAGAGCAATGGCTTCTTCACATCCCTTTAAGTGTTTTTTTCTTTTTTTCTTTAGAAAGGGTAGCTGTACTGTAAAGTTTTGCTGAGAATGACATGAAAATATCTTAACTTTAAATTGTCTGTATTGTTGCTTGTTTAAGTGAAATATTACGCTCAAGAAGGCATGTCACACTTCCTTGTAAGACACCATACACATTAAATCCAATTGTGTTGTGGCATCTGACCGTCATACCCTCTCTTTTCCTTTCAGTGTTTCAGTTGCTCTCTTTATCCTGCAGCTCATGTCTGCACACAGGCACAGAATTCACTACAGTCTTTGGTCAACGAGAGCAGGACGTTCAGAGTTCCTCCTGCGCTTTCAACGCAGTCTCACGGCAGTTTATGATATAGTCACGAAATTGAATCTATTTGATTCGTGTACGTAGACGCGAATTTCCCTTTTTCTTGTGACGCTCAGCTCGACTTTCAACAACACGTGTCAATTTCCGCCCCAGTCTTTTCAAAATAAAACTACTCAGTTAGGTTTAGGAAAAGATCGACTTGGTTAAGCTTAGGCAACAACTACTTAGTTAGGTTTAGGAAAAGGTCGTGGTTTGGGTTAAAATAACTCCGGAAGTGCTGTAACTTAAGTACGGAAGTTACATTGCAAATAATTCAACAGGGCGAAAGTCCGGTGTTTTTTGACCTCACTCATCCACTCTGACCTCCTCCCTACACGGCTTCTGCTGCTCTCTATACTTCCCGGTTCACAATCACGTGGATTACATACAAATTATTTTGTGCTGACCATCACGAAAGAAATGTGTGTCTATGTACACGAATGAATACATTACATTTAGTGACTACTACACTTTGCACAACACACTATTCAAACTTTTTCTATTTCAGCAACGAATGTTGCTGCACTCCACAGCTTTAGACTTACCTGTGGTTTTTGACAGGAGTTCCCCATTAGCAGTCTAAAACTGTTAAATATTTCTAATAATGTGGATTTATAACCAAGCTGGCAGATATCTGTTGCTTGTGTATTCATTATTGGTAACATCTGACTGCATATCATAAAAGTTTTTTTAGTGCTAAGAAGAACATTAGCCTACATTTGCTAGGACAGGGAAATATGACTAATACTCTCATAGTTTGTGTTGCACAGAGAAGATCATCATAGCATATGACTCAATAACGATGAAATTGATAAAAAAAAAAAAAAAAATGTCAAATCACCCAGTAATCTCTCAGCCCACTTGCTACAATCACCTCCTTCTTGCATGTTCCCGCTAACTCATCATTTCACCCACAGTGGCATATCACCTCGCACATAATAGGCTGCATGCGCTGGAACAGCGTGTACGAAGAGAAAGGACGCACCCGCAAAAGTAGAATCACTGACAGATTTTTTTTGTGGATGTTGCACGTCAAGCAGAATATGGACGTGTGGGACAGCATTTTTGTGGGACAAATGCCTTTGCCATTGCTGTGTTTTTTTTATTTTATTTCTCCCTCCAACATAAGGCATGTGCGACATGACAAATCACCATCTCCTCTGAACAGATTTATGCAGGTCTAGGTGTGCCCGCAAGCTGATCCTTATCTGAAATGGCAGAGCCAATCTCCCCTGATTCACTCCTAAGTGGTCCCTGTTTATCACTCAAAGTGAGGTGGTTGTCAGCCAGGTCCTTCTCTGTGCAGTACTGACTTCTTTGCTATTTCTAGAGAGTGGTAGTTTGCGGGGGGGGGGGGGGGGAGTGTATATAATAATACAACTCGAAGAGCTGTGGCCTACCAAAAGGACGAGTTTGCAGCCACTTGGCCTCTCCTCCCTCTGCATCTAAATATAACGGACTTCTAATCCGGTAACCCGTGAATCCAGCCCCATCTGCCTATTGTCTGCGTGGTTACCAGAGGGGGGGGAGGGGTTGGGATTGGCTGGCTTGTTGTATGGTAGAACTTGGCATGCATCTCTCCTGTTCATTTTATCTCTGTGTACATACTCCTCAAGGCAGTGTTTTATCTGGCTGAACGGGCTTTGTTTGGTCTTGATATCTCTTACCGCAGCTTGTCTTTGCTTTATGGATTTCTGGCAGCTTCTTTAAATAAGTGATAATGCCTAGCAAAACACTCACCTTGACTCCTCGGGTTTGTTTTTGTTTGTCATGTTTACCGTTCGACATAAATGTTTCATTCACATCAGTCACCGAGAGGCAAAACTTTTATTTATTTAAGACCCATTAATGGTATTTAATTGTAATTAATATTTTAGCTCCGAACGACTTAGCATTGAGTGCATGGTGAAATCAAATTAGGGCTTTTCTCAACATCTGGCAGCAACTTGAATGGGCTTGAACAAACAGCCGTCCAAAAATGAAGACGCTCCCTTATGCAAAATGATTATGTCCTAATTGTCACGGACAGCTGTTTGTTCTAATAGATTCTGGATGCCATTGTTGGAGCAAGTTTCCAATAATTAGAGTCATGTGGAGGGGAAGCGTGCTTTTTGTAGAGCTGCCAACCTCCCCATAAGTGGGCTCTTTCTTTCGCTGGAACCTGGACTTTGCTTTTTTTTTTTTGTTGCGTGCATCCTCAAGTAATTTGAGAAACAGCTGCCAACGCTGTTTGAGAACAAGTAGATATTTAGGCTACTTGAAAGCGTGGGCAAAGATGGCACACAGAACTATATGATTTTGCCAACAAGGTATTCGCTTCCTTTGTCTTGGAAAAGGAATAAAAACCGCACGCGGAGTGGGGGAAAAACATCCCTTTCTACCTCATCACTTTGGCAACAGAAGATGTCACAACACATGCAGCAAAAAACAAGATTAATTTCGAAGAGTCCTGCATCGTATATTTGTGTTTGCGGTTCAGAAATTAGTGCGGTGCATGTGAACAGATAACTTCTCATTTTTCTAACACAAACAACAACAAAAAAGCTTCTGTTTTTTGAGTTGTTTCTTTGACTGTACGCCGCCTTTTTTTTCTTCCTTATTTCCTTATCTGTCTTTTACTTACTTAGCATTACACTCACACAAACACACACACGCTCAGTGATTTGTGGCCTCAGGATCTAGATGAATCAAGTAAATAGAATATTTAGCTAGCTGTTTCAACATCACAGCATTGAAAACCACTCAGTTGTGCTTTCAGGGTGCTAATAATGTGGATTTAGGTTAGTCAACCTTCTCTGATAGTTTTTAAATGAAGCTTTTTGTGCACTTGGTTTTTTGGCAGTGTGTCCTTCATTAGTGCCAGACTTTATTTCACTCTCCCTCTCTGCTATTTTCCCAGCCTTATTTAGTCTTATCAAAGAACAATAAGTGCTTTATCTAACGCGCTATAGTGGCTAAGGAAAGAATATGTTCGCACAGAGACATCACCTCCTCCTGAGCTTAAAGGAGCATGTGTTAATGATGTTTTTTAATTCAGGACTCGCATATTGCTCTTGTTGCTACAGCGATGGAGAAAATCAAGATAGTCATTTGCGCTCCGGTTGTATTTGCTCTTGAAGAAAAAAATTCTTATCAGTTTGAATAATGGGACGAATAAAATTCACCGCAATAACCGAAGCTGAGGGTGTAATTATATTTTATGCGTTTTATGGTCCTATACAGTGTGATGCTACTCAGGGAGTCATGTGAAGGCATGAATTCAAGCTAAAGTATATATCACTGCGACAATTTTACAGGTATTACCTCAAGTCAGATCTCCTCGCTCCTCATTTGTTTCTTTGTCAAACTCAAAAGGCAAAGATATAAAAAAGTAAAAATGAAATCAGTGGTATCTGCCGATTACCCACGGTGCCTCACAATACGGATGATTGTAACTGTGTGCTTTGTTTTCTGGAGGAACCGCTAACATGTTAGCAGACATCACTAGCAGGATGTTTTCTTTTTTAGCTCCAAAGAAAGGTCGCAACGTGAACTTCTGTAAGCCACCGGAGAAATCAAAGAGGCCCGGCACCTTTCAGAAGAAAATGCCCACACGCCTGTGATCCCAGAGACTTTACGAATCAAAGTCTCAGCCTCCGCACACATTCACACTTCGTCTGTGTCTAAACTGGGTGGGAAGGAAAACTAGGACATAGTTCAACCCGCTAATACACATCCCATCTATTATCACGACGGGAAGTCTCAATTAGAAATCTTTTAGTCCGTTTATTATCTGGAAAAGTAATTCGCTAGACTCAACAGACCAAATCATTTTTGGGTTATGAGGTCACTCTTTCAATTAGTCGTCCTGGTGACAGGGTGCAATTTGGGCATATTTTTCCCAACTAAGAGCAGGTAAAGATGATGGATGCAGCGTTGGGCGTGTAACAACAACACTTGATGCAATTAACGGGGGGATTTCCCTTGTAAATGCCGTCTCACGGTACTCATTCACCCATAAACGAGCATTGTTGTCACCCCTCATGATGATATTAATAATCTTTGTCAGCGGTGGTGTGCCAAGACTCTCTGTGGGAGCAGAGAGAATACCTAGAAAGGATACTTTCTTTAATACCAAGGTGCGACAAGACGGGATTTTAAATATCTTTTATCTATTTTAAGGACAGTTTGCGTATTTTATGCTCATTTAAAGATGGGGTCTGCGATTTATCCAGTATACACTTTTTGTTATATTGGTTGAAATGGTCTTTACACCCCGACAGCAATCCGTTTCTTATGAGCACTGAAAAAAGACCGGAAAAGATCCGTCATCTGTAGCTGCTGTAATCCTGTAAAAACGTCTACCAGTCAGTAAAAATGGTCCCGGTTGTAAGGAACCAATCAGATGCCTCCCTGCCTCCCTGCTCGTACTCTAGCCTCAGCGTGCACCAGCGTGAACTCAAAGCGCGTGTCCGCCTCACGTTCACTGGAGAGTGGAAGAGAAAACTCAGCTCTTAAAACACAGGACAACGAGAACGAACTCGTACAACTATTACCATATTATCGAAAAATACAACTTTGATTTAGTTGTTTATGTTCTGTTAGTTTACTTTATAAGATACTGCAGGTTTAAACTATTTATTCTAACAGCTCAAAGTGAAGTCAGACAAACAGGATTATCAACGAGGGGAGACGGCGGATAGAAAACATTGCCGAACAAAATTTACGTTACTCAAACTGCTTTTTCAGTTACAGCAACAAACGAGTGGACTGATATCCCTCCAGATATTAGAGTAATGTTAAAAAGGGTCGTGTTGTCTCAGCAGGTATCCCTCTCTTTCCCTCCCCTCTCTGCTGCTCTGTGGCCGGCTCTCCAGCGAGCTGCTGCTACCCCCCGCCCCCTCCCCCTCCGTTAACAAGGAAATAAAGCCCCTCGTCTACGAGACCGGTCTCTTGAGAGCGCTCCAGCTCATAGCGGGGTCTGTGTGAGTGAATGCCCGGGTGGAGAGGTGGCGATCCCGGCAGGAGCTAGCTAGCTGTGCCGGCAGTTTGTGGAGCTTCTAAACTCCGACAACAGTGGAGAAAATGTTTGATTCGCCATCTAACATCGTAAAACTGTCAATATTCTAAATCTACACCGTTGATTTCTCGCCTCAACATTTTTCAGAAGTGAATTTAGTGATGAAATAGCTACGAAAAATGTGAAGTAGTTATGATGCGGCGGTGCTCGTGCATGTGTGTGGGGGGCGTTGCCTTATAAGGAGTTTCGAGGGGAGGGGGGGGTTTAGAGGGAGCTCCTGAGGCGATGCGACTTTCAAATTATGGTAGTTTTCCAAGATCGCAGACCCCAGCTTTAATGCCCCATTCTCAGTCGTCACATATGGATGCACGGTCGCAGTTTTAAACACATGGTTAACGTTGTGAAATCAAACAAAACTACTTTGGTTTTGTTTAGGAAAAGATCGTGGTTTGGCTTAAAATAAGTACGGTTGTTACGTAAAATAAGTTAAGTTTCACACAGGACACAAATAGCAGTCTCCCCTGGGAGAAATGTGTTTGTTTGACCCATCCATCCACCCCATTCTCCTCCCTACGCGGACTTTCTCGCTCACTTATACACACCCGACTTCCGGAGCATTTGCTCGGAGCGTCCGATATTGCCGTGGCGTGTTATGACGTGCAAAAAATGAATAGTATACGCAAAATTACTTGAGAAATCGACATATTGTTCATACCCCATTTGGTGGTATACCAGACTGGAGATTTCTGTCCTCACCTCAATGCAACGGCGGAGAAAGGAATTTCGATCGTGGTGCTCAAAGCATGAAAATATTACATTTTTAAAAATTCAGCAACAAAGGATCTCTCCGGAAGGAATGTCCTTGTTCCTCTGGACGTACCTCACTGTGAACAGCTTGCGTTGGAACTACTTTCTACTGCAAAAATAGTCCCTATAAAACTATTCTCATTGTGTTGTATTGATTATTCAGAGCAACATTGGAAAGAAAACATTGGTGTTGATTTTTTTATGTCCTTTTTCAATGCCGTGTCCACCATAAAATTCATCTCTGTTGTACGTCGGGTGGTAGCAGAAATCTCAGAGGTAGATGAAATTTTGCTTAATAATTTAATGATGTATCTTACTAGTATTTGGCCCTTGTCGAGCTCTTGGTCCGTAGAATTAACCTCAGTCTTTATTTTTGGGTATTTTAAACAGTTTCTAACAGAAACGTGTCTTGTTTGTTGGTGTGCTCCAGACCCAGCGCCGCGTGACGTTCCATCTCCCAGATGGTTCCCAGGAGAGCTGCAGCGACAGCGGGCTGGGAGACCCGGAGCCTAGCAGCACGGCCAGCACCACCCAGCCTCTTCCCCTCAGCTTCCACCAGGAGGAGTACTACGAGCAAACATCACCAAACAGCCGCACCGAGGGAGATGGAAACTCAGACCCGGAATCCAGTGAGTACCGAGTTCTGCTCCGACAGCAGGCAAATCTGTTATTTTATGTTTATCTTTTTTGTGATTTTTTGAGGCCGACTCTCCATAATGTAATTCACAAGTGGCCATCTGTGTTTTTAGACAGTAAAATAATTTACTGAGATTACAGCTGTGATTGTCATAGAAACAAGACAGCCCTGCAAACATTTAACGAGATATCATTTTCTGTGAAATAACTACTAACAAGCTAGTCGCAGCATAAACTTTTTTTTTGCCATACATGCTGCTTTTGTGAGGTCATTCTTCTTCAGACGAGTAGGATGAAAGTTTTTGTTGCACAAGAAGTCAACCGAGGCGGAGGGCCGCGCCGCTGAGAGGGAAATAAACTCTGGCTCCGTGTACCGTATATTTGTCAGTTTTTGCGTGTTGAGATTTAAAACCATCTCAGTCATATTAGAGTTGCAAACCAACTGGGTTTGGTCAAAACAAACAGAAAATCTGTTGTCATGGGAGTGCAAAAATATTATTATCAAGAATTCATTCGGTAAGGCTGGGTTTTTGTAAATGTTGTCCAGAGCTAAGCTGTACGAGGTACGGGGAATTCTCTGAAGTTGGAACTGAATTTATTCAAATGATTCACAGGACAGCTGTCACTGCCTGGCTTACTGCCCAATGATGTTCTCCATAAAAAGCCCCATTGAACGCGGGGATGCAAAACTCCTTCCTCATACATATACAACAGATTTCTTTCGTTTTTCTTTAAATCATTGCTCAAATAACTTGCTGAGGGGGGGGAAAAAAAAGTGCACTTAAGACACACCACAGAGGACCCTGGCTTTTTTTCCACCAGTGGTAGATCCAAAGCCGGTGCACAGGCAGCATGCCAATGATGCTGCTGAAATGATTTTGCTCCACCTTAACATGAACAAGGCTATTCTGAGTCCCATATCCCTGTCCTTGTCACATAACCAACACCCCCCCCCCCCCCCCAACTTCAAGCTGGATATCTAGTCCTGGTGGGTTGGGATTGTATTTTTCTGGAGGTAACCCTGCGTCACATATTGAAGGCTGGATCGAGGCTCAGATCGCTGCAGACCTTCACTCCTCTCGTGACCACTGTGTGTGTGTGTGTCATTGCTAGAAATGCTTTAGCCATTGCACCTGTCAAAATTTTTTTTTCTTCTATCTGGCAGAGAAAATCTACAGGACAGGTAGAAATAGATTGGTTTGCATACCACCTACGTGCAGTATAGCCATTGTGTTATAGCTGTAAGTGAGACAACAGTCCTCGGTGCATCTGCCTCCCCAGCAGCTGCGCTGACAGGTTTCCGGGGCTCGGGTGTCACCGCGAGTGTGATTGTGAATGCATTTGTTAGACATTAGACAAGATGGGTGACATCCTGGCGACGGCTCCCCGTTCATTTACATGCAAAGGTCCGTCCCATACGTGATTTTTCTATTTTCGATATTGCGAGTTACAGCGAGAAATCTTTTTTTTTTTTAATTTTTTTTTTTTTAACAAGATAGCCACACACAACCCACTGACCTCCATATTCCCTCACACACACATACACATCTGTACACCAGGCACGTGTATAAACACACATCCAAACACATACATCTAATGATCAAAACCTCTCCTTCCCCAGCTGTTCCATTTAATGTATTCACCGCGGTGACAGCAGTGATTCATATATGGGATTCATTCACACACAGAGGCAATTGCTCATCATCGCATTAATATTCAGTGACATAAACATCTCATACTTCATAAACTTACTCAAATACTGCACTTATTACCCACTTTCCCTCTGGGGTAATATTTGTTGAAGTGGATTAGCTCTAGATAGAAGACCACGCTAATGTAGTAAATGCATGTGTACTTTTACAAATTGCTGCATTAAAAAATCAGAGCGAGAGCGTCACCAGACGAGAGTGTAATATCGGAGTTTAATATTAGTAGTTGGATATTATAAAAGTCATTTTAGTTATTTGACCACAAAGCCCCTATAGCAATGCTCTGTTGCAACCTCATCACGGCGAATGACATTAAATTTAATTCTTACTGATGTCACCGTAATAAAAAAACGATCTTATTTGAGGGTTGTGTAAATACAGGAAGTCATTTGATTAATTTTTACCTTCATATATTTGATTCCTTATGAATTATATGTAGAACTATGCAGCTTTCAGATAAGTGTTGTTTGCCTTTCGAGGCTGCTAAGAAATACAGGAAGTTCATACTGTAATTTCAGTTAATACACTTTGCGCCCCATATATTCTCACCTTAAGTCAAGAAAGTTCTTTCATTTTTACTTTCAGATGCCGCTGATTTAACACACGCTCGCACACGCGTTCGCACATCATTTTGAAGACGGGAGCGAAAGTCGCCCGACTCATCCTGGCTTCATTTTCTCCTTCCAGAAGTTTTAAAGATAAACTCTGACTCTGTGCTGTGCTCGGTTCAAAAAGAAGAGACGGATCCTGTGCTTGTTGGCCGTCTCGGAGATGAGTGCGTCGGTGACAGAGGGGGGGCCTGAGATGGATTTGATATGGTTTTATCAATGAGCACCAGGCTGGCATGGCGGTGGCAATCTCTTATTATGTCGACCGAATTTGTAAAGCAGAAAGAACAAGGAAGAGCGGAAAGAGGAGGAGATGGAGTGACTCCAAGTGAAGAGGAGGAAATAGAGCTGAGAGATTGAAAGACTCGAGCGTCGGTAGAAAAGAGAATTTCCAGGAGTCAAACGCGGTATTGTTTTGCAAAGGTGCTCCAGCTCGGACCGGAATGTCAACTCGCGCTGAATAATTGTCCGTGCCAAAGGCAAGCCATGTGGCCTTCTTATGACAATGAATTTCTCAACTCCTCTTTAAACCTGCATCTTTATTAGGCCACCCACTCTTGAAATAAAGTTCATATGACATTTTATGTTTCTATTATTTATGAGTTAGGCGGCTGTTCGTTTTATGGGCTCTTGCTTCCCCCTCCAGGCTTACTTCACCACCCGCCA
The DNA here is from genome assembly GCA_916701645.2 of Sebastolobus alascanus. NCBI lineage: Eukaryota > Metazoa > Chordata > Actinopteri > Perciformes > Sebastidae > Sebastolobus > Sebastolobus alascanus. Next base: position 954,062 of record CAKAOJ020000163.1, read on the forward strand.
TCAGTCTTTGTGCCGTCGCCTCCTTTGTCACACATTGTTCCAAAGGTTTTGATACTTCCTCCTCTGTCTCGACAGATAGATAAAAGCCGCAAATTAATATCATTAGCATGTGTGTTTTTAGGTCCAACCCCCATACGTCTGACAGCTGGCTTTTACAGAACTGCACATCCAGAACAATTAGGCGTGATGAATCGTACCTGTCCCTTAGGGCCAAATTGCAACACTTCATCAAAACATCAAAAACAGGAATGCATAATGATATGCGATGCATCTCTTTGCTCGAATAACAAGGATGCACGGTTTCGGTTGATGTTCTCTCGTAGTGACTCAGAGCGGCGGCATCCTCGGCACAGAGGCTCACCTTCTAGGCATCAGTAGTGTTTGACTTGTCCTGGATTCACTAAGTGCGCTGTTTAAGTGGAATACTAAAAGCACCCAGTTGATGAAAATGTCATTCTTGACCCTTCTTGGCTCAGACACTGTGTCCTGTGGATGTTGTTGTTTTTTTAATAGTAATGAGCATTGGCCTTGTTCTGAGTGATGACTGCACTTGTGCAGGCTGTTCTCATACACCGTTCGTAGCTCTACCTACGAGAAGTAATGCACTGTAATTTGTATATATCCCAGGAAATCAATTCATATGTAATCCACCTAATTGTGAATCAGGAAGTACAAAGCGACAAACGCCGCGTAGGGAGAAGGTTGGGTGGATGGGGGGGATCAGAAAACACCAGACTTTTGCCCAGGAGACCCAGGGCCGGCTCTATTCCGGATTTGGAGCCCTCCCCCCGCCAGCGGCGCGCTCTAGGGTAAACCACAACACACATCAGACATCACAATGGTTTTAAGACAAATATTAAGATTTTTATTTTCATAACTAACTATTTATTCTGACATAAATAAACAATTGGTCCCTGGTATTGTTGAAAAAAAAGTGTTTAAACAGTTTCACTAAAACAAGAGTTGCAGGGGTGAAAAGTGTATTTCTTTCTTTATTTGTTCATTTGTTACCTGTGCAGAGAATGAGGACCGGCGCCCACTGGATTTTTTTTATTTATTTTTGAAGGTAGTGCCCTAGGCAACCGCCTATATGGCCTATGCCTTAAGCCGGCCCTGAGGAGACCAGTGTTCGTACCCCATGTGAAACCAGAAGTCAACGTTGATTTATTTGTCGCATAACTTCCGTACTTAAGTTACGCCACTTCAGGAGTTATTTTAACCCAAACCACGATCTTTTCCTAAACCTAACTAACTAGATTTTGTCAGGTAACTTACGCACTTAAATTACGCCACTTCCGGTGTTATTTTAACTCAAACCACAATCTTTTCCTAAACCTATCTAAGTAGTTTTGTTGCCTAAACCTAACCAAGATGTTTCCTGTGAAGATAGAAGTTTATTTTGAAAAGACTGGAGCGGACACTTGTTACTGGACATTCACAGGAAAACGCACGAAAAAGGACGATAGAAGATAACATACAGACCATTGTATGAGGATACATTGACTTGTGATCAGTTAAGGTTTGTTGACATCGAATAATTAAATACTGTGTTTTTATTTGTGTGTATTTATTAATTTTGGACAGCCTGATGTTGACTTAATGATGTCCCGAATCGCTTTTTTTTTCCTGAATGATGGGAATCATCACGTCATGAACAGCAAACAGAGCTAAAGCCCTCAGACAAAGTGCAGCAAAGTGAGAGCAAATCCCGGAGTCTAAATCCTTCACATTTTTCAAACAATACACAATTTTGTTCTCTGGACGATTTGTAATATACTTATTTCTTTCCCCCTGTTGTCGGAGCCGAGGGATTTAAGAGCTTGTGCTTTTGCCCACTTACAAGCAGCTCACTACAGGCAGTTTTGAGGCAGTGCATTAGTCTCTCTGGAAGAAACATGAAAAAGCCGTACAGCATAGGGCCGTATCTTAATCTGTGGCATATGGCTTTCAAATGACCAGCTTACACCTTGTCTGTCTAAGATCTAAATCTGCTATTAAAATAAGCCAATCCTTTTTAAACACTGCGAGTATAATGAGATTATAGTTTTAAACGTGCTGCGCAGTGAATTATAAAAACTACAAACTTTTTTACGAAAGGGAATTGCTTCATCAAATAACAGATTTCAATCAATGATTTTGTTTGATATTTAAATGTTTTTTTTCTCTTTGTGCTACTTTGTGTCCAAGTCTTTTATAGTACATTGTATAATTCCTGATGCCGGTAGACAAATAATCTGATTAAAGGATTGCTGGGCTCATACTTTGTGGGGGTTAAGTTCCCAACTCTTTGATTTCTGTAGGTCCAAAATTTTCATAATAGCTCTCAGACCGAGTTTCCAGTTGACTGATTTACACCCGCCTTTTTTTCATGTCTTTGGAAGAAATCTAGTGTGCAGAGACCACTTGAATATTTAATACTTCTCAAACCTCCGACTTTACCAAGTAGCCTATGTCTGGCCGCCAAAACCAAGCTTGCGCTAAGATTGGAATTCAACTGTCTAGACACAATCTGCCCATGAATAAAAGGGATTTCATGAGGAAGCATGAAAAAAAAAAAAAAAAAAGTTGTGATTGGAACTTAGCGGGACCAGCCTCGCCTGTGCAAAAACCGTAGCACTACATGTTGTCATATAGTTTAGCACATCATTATGTGACGGCCACGACGCCACGGTGTTCAGTACAGTTAGCTGCATTAATTATTCATATGAGTCCAATCTCAGTTTCACTTTGAGGGTTCTCATATGCAATTAGAAGTAATGAATGTGCTTCTTAATTACATTCATTTGTGCAAATTTCCATTCCCCATTGAATTTTTCTGTGGAAACATTGTGACACTGACCAATGGCATATCATTTGCAATGTGACTAAATCCATTCAGCGTAGAACAATTAGCTGTAATTAGTGTTACAATGTCATCGGCGACCAGGGGGAAAGACTAAGCTGACATGCAAAGGAGAAGAGGACCCTTGTTCGGAGAGTTTAAAGTCCAACGTAGTAGCAAGATCCAGATAATTGGCTGACCACAGGTTAGAAAGATGATGAACTGTTGTAAGACTGCAAGGCTGGATTTTTTTCCCCCCAACTTGTAAAGTTAGCTGAGCAGGCATTCTCTCTGATAGTAACGCCCTTTTCCACATTTACACACTTTAGTGCAACCTTTTACTCCTGCCAAACTCATCTCCTCATCCCGCCGCTGACAAATGAGCGGCTCCACTAAAGTAATTAAGAACAAACTGGCTTTAGGGTACGTCGCTGGTGGTTGTTGAAATATGGGAGGGAGCATTTCTCATTCATTTCACATCATGACCTTACAAATTGTCATGTTATCAGAGATATTCTGGCATGCGGTGTGTATATTTAATTCATGCCGCACATAAAATGGTAATGCAGCCTATTCCTTTTCTTGCAGTTATCCCACAATCTACAAGATAACTTCTTCAAACTCCCTTTTTTTTCCTACATCATTTGCACCAGTTTGCTTCTCGCTATATATTCTCCCTCATATAAATAAATAAAAGCCTTTGTGCCTCCTGGCTCCCAGAACTTTTTACAGCTGCCCCAGTGGGCCTGCAACGGAGCTAAATGAAGCAACAGTGAGTATTAACCTACATAGATTGGACCTTTCCTTTTAAGATGATTTTTAGATTTTTTTCCTCTCTCCTTTTTTTTTTTTTTTGACCGCCGGGGGTCTAGAGCTGAGTCAGAAGGGGATTTAGATGGACTCATCTGTATCCTTCTCAACCGATTGGGATTTGGTGGAAGTGCTCAGTTCTCAGAGGTGAGGTGGAGGGGAACCCTTGTTTTATCTGGTTCAAATGCCACACCAGTCGTCTCGGAGAGAGCGAGAGAGAGACGAGCTATTGATCTGGAGGAGTCAACTCAGCTCGCGGAAATCTCTCTCTCCACCCTCCTTCAAACGACTGAGAAGTGTCATGTTAGAAACCTCCTTTTTCAGAGTATTAGGCCCCGTCTTTGTTGCCCCGCCAAAGTCTTCTGTGAAGTTGAGACGGGGGCTTTCTGGTACAAACATCCAGATCTATACAGGACAAGCCAGGAAAAGACAGTGGAAGATTTCAGGACAATCAGAGCATGGCATTTATAGTCCGTATCATTGGAAGTGTTTCAATGTCACGACCAGAAGGAAAAAAAAAAAAACATGTAATGGAAGTTGAACACATTATCACAGTGTTGAGAGCTGACTTACAGACTAATTGGAACAGTCTCAAAACAGACGTTACAGTCTACAGCACATTATGGGTTAAACATACTTAGTATTTAACTTAGTCAACGGATCCTCAATAACAGTTTGCATGATATCTTATGAAAAGTTATTCCTAATTTTTTTGATGCGTTTTCCTACAAATGTCCAGCAACACGTACGCACGCGTCAATGTCAAATCCAATTTTTTCAAATAAACTTCCATCTTCACAGGAAGCAACTTGGTTCGGTTTAGGCAACAAAACTACTTAGTTAGGTTTAGGAAGAGATCGTGGTTTGGGTTAAAATAACTCTGGAAGTGGTGTAACTTAAGTACGGACGTTACGTGACAAAAACTACTTAGTTAGGTCTAGGAAATGATCCACTTGGTTAGGTTTAGGCGACAAAACTATAGGCTAGTTAGGTTAGGGAAAAGATTTTGGTTTGGGTTAAACTAACTCCGGAAGTTGCGTAACTTAAGTACAGAAGTTACGTGACAAAATCCACGTTAACTTCTGGTTTCACACAGGGTATGAACACCGGTCTCTTGGACAAAAGTCCGGTATTTTTTGACCCACCCATCAACACCAATCTTCTCCCTACGTGTCCTTCACATCCACGTTGGTCGCTCTTTATACTTCCTGGTTCAAAATTATGTGGATTACATATGGATTGATTTCGGGGGATATATATGAATAACAGTGCATTACTTTTCATAGGTATAGCCACTGATTTAGTTTTGGTACAAGAGAGGATTGCTGTAAACTTTTGTTTTTCACCAGAAATATACAAATTAACCTTTTTTAATTAACTTCTATTTATTTAGTTATTTTATTCAGCTCCTTTAGGGGATTAAATTATTTTTTAAATGAGGAACAGATTTTTTTTGTTGCTAATGCATCATTTAATAGTTTTATTTCGACAGAAGTTAATGCTCTGGCATGCCCTGAGAGATGTGATTTGAATACTCAGAGAGTTCAGATAGATTTTTAAGAGCAAAAGTTGGCTGGATACATGTTGCTTGACTGTCCAAAAGTTGCCTGCCTCAAATTCGCTCGGCAGCACTGTGACTTGAGTGGGCTTCTCAAAGACCTGTACAATTAAAATACTCATTCCGAAGTTGTTAACATGTTCAGTAAGTCTCGTGTCTGGTTTGGGAAGGGATCAATAGCTGCCAAGTTTGATCGTGTCTCTGGACAATGTGTTCTGAACTCGGCAGGGATAGAGAGAGAGACTTCAAACAAGGATGGGGGCTCAGAGGCCCCAGCCAGCTATTCACTTTGTTCCATTTCACTGACTCTGTGATTCCTAAACTGGAATATGGCTGGGACTGCATATTAAACCTGTGAAATGCTGGGTTCAAGAGAGGTGAACTACTTTGGTGCTTGATCCCATGCAGCTGATATGATCACACCAACATCAAACATGAGTCATTAAAAACAACAACACAACTGAAATGAAAAAAAAAATGGGCAAGCCATTTATTGGATGTCTTTGGCGTATGATTCAAAAGGCGACATATCAAATATTTTATCCTTGTTTCGTTTAATTAGGATGAAATCAAACAGCCAGAAAACACTGTTAAGCCAGAGCTCCTCAGATCACTTTTTTTTTTTTTTATTAACTTCTTTGAACTTTTAAACTTTGACGAAATCTCGCCGCAGATCTGGACTCCGCAAACCTCCCGAACACTTCCCGAGAACCACGCTGTCCTTTCAGTGTGATGAGCCGAGGTTCTACCTGTCTGAGGGAGCAGAAACTTTCACTCCCCTCAGAAGCAGGGGGGGGGAACATGGGAAGCTATAAAATATAGATGTGCTAATGTTTTATTCAAGGCCATTTGTTATAGATAGCTTTTTACAAAAATCCCACTGCTTTTCACTTTTAGTTGGAGAACTTGTGTTTGCATTAACATTTTCTCCTGCAATTTAACTGCTCCTGTCCCTCCCAGCAAACCCCGACCCGCTCACACAACATGTAACACACATACTTGAACCCTAAGCATTGCATTATTCTTTGGCTTTCAAACAGAAAAAAAAATGTAACATATGTGTTTGTGTGTGAACACAAAATCTCCTAATCTGAGATTTGATGTTATATAAATTCAGCCACGAGGTCAAAGGTCAGCCTGCTTCATATTTCAATAAAGCCATTATGCTCCGGCTCGGAGGTGTTGTGTTTCCGTATAACCGATAGTATGGTTTATTGTTAACAACTGCATTAGTGAGGCTGAGATGGGGTTAGAGGAAGTGCATCTCTCTCCCCACACGCTCCATCTCTCCTCCATCCCTTCTCACACCCCCCCCCGTTAAGATATAACGCCACAGACAGATTAAAATGCATGGTCTCATCCCTTTCTCATTTTTCACATGCAGTCGGTCTCAAGGATAAGGATGGCCTCTGCTCAGAAGGACTTATTGACCAAAATAACTGTGCATCAATATGTCTCCTGAAGGCTGAGCGGACCACGGCATCACAGGGGTTGTATTTTCACCAGCTCTCTCAGCCTTTAATGTTATTGACCTGGCTTGTCTTGATATGCTGCAGAACAGCACGGCCAGCTGGAAACATACAGCACGGCAAAGCCATTTTAAAGCTTCATTGTCCCTAAAAAAAGAACACATTTTATTGATGCAAAATGAACGGTACAAGTGCGCCGACAGACGAGAAAAGAGGAACAAAAACAAGGGGAATTCGCTCGGAGAACGGCATGCTGTGACCAATGTAAAATTAGATTGCTGCCGTTTCTCCGGCTTATTTTCCAATAAGAAATCACTACGAGATAAACTGCGGTTTTGATGAGATTCAATTTACAGTGATAGCTGCAGTATTGCCGCAATGACATCAATGATATGATGACAGACGGCTACAACTATGATGCCATCTGTCTATATTTCACATATTAGCATATTTCAAGTCAAATGTGTCATTCCTGAGAAATGCAATATTTTCCTGTGAAATCATTAATTTCACAAGCACGGGCATGAAATCGCAATAAATCTCATTCATAACAGTACACACACACACCTGCACACACACACACACACACACTCTGATGAAGTTAACAGCAGTTAATTCAATTGGTTGGAATATAATAAAGCATGCAGGTTACAGTGTGTTTTTAATCTGCATCCTGAGTTACTGCTGTGATTTAATCCAGGTGTTGAATGCGCACCCATGAACAGGATTACTCCTGTATAGGGGAGCCATCCCCGCCCGATCAATGTATGCACTGACTGGTTGATAAATTGCTATTCGCGGGCAAATGGATCGCTTCAGAAACCACTCACAGGGGCTGGTAACGCTGACAAATGGAGTGAGGGTGTGTCAAGGAAAGGAAGAAGGAGTTGTGCTGAATGAGCGCAGGGAAGAAAGGGTGCTGGTTTTTTTCAGATGGGATATGCTGAGGGACTAAGGTTTCCCGAGCAGGCCCCTGCGGGACATGTTTGGCCTTACAGAAAATGACAGGGGGGGCTTTTGCGGGTCTTGACACTTGAACGCATAAAACCCAGTTTGTCGCGCACCCTCCTCGGCGAGCGAGCCGAGGCGTTCGGCACGCTCGCCGCGGTCGAGTTTGCGAGGCACTTCTCGCCCGGTGCTCTTTGTGAGGCATCTGTGGGGACCTCAGGGCGATGTAGCACTCGTGAGGGTCAGTCAGCTGCCATTCCATGCAGAAGCAGACCCGGTGCTCGAGCCTCGCCGGGAACTCTCGCGAACAGGCGCACACAGCCTGTGTCCCTTTGTCCCCGTTTCCCCCCCAGACACCTGCGGGATTGCATTGATTTGTCCTGATTCCATTTAGCCGGGGGTCCCGCTGGATTTCAAGTGTCAAACATCTGTCACACGGAGGCTCCCTCATGCCGACTAACTCGGAACAAGAGCTCCCAGAACTGATTGTTGAGTGTGCAACCGTAATTGGATTAACAAAAGAAAAATGGCATATTTCCAATATTTTATGGGGAATTTTATTTGGTATAAAGTGGTGGCTGATATCTCGAGACATAAATCTGGATTCTTTGGATGTATCCCTTGGTGTGCATTTTAGATAGAAAGGGAAAGAGAGTGACAGTGTGAGACAGAGTGGGTTCACAGTGTTAGCAGAAAATAGACTGGAACGTCTCCCGAAGCCAGTTACAGGCAGCAGCAGCGGCGGCGGCGGCAAAGTCTTTGTTATGATAAAATCAGGGACCTCTGCGAGCGTGCCCTTGATTCTGCAGTTGGCTTAACTCGGCAGGTCACCGAGGGGAGGCAGATGTTGTCTCGAGGCATGTCCCACCGCCACGGAGAGGGCCCCGGCTGGTGTCGCTGAGCTTACAGGTGCACTAAGCCGCCGCTCAGCCGCCACAGGCCAGCTCTGGGGATGTTGGAATGAGCGGATATGCTCATTTTGATCCACTGAGGTATAATAATTGATGATCAGCCCTGCTGTCGCATCTGGGAGTCACTGGTCCATGCCGTAATACACCCTTAATGCAACACATGGTGGTGTGGAGAGAGGTGCCACGGGGCCTCATGCTGGCTTGTACTTCGTGTGGTAGAAAGGATGATTGAGGGGAACACAGGTCAATATAACATACCATAGAAAACCTTCTCCCCGTGTCTTAAAAGTTATGTTCCCATACGACTAAACTGCATTGTGAATTACGTTTTTCGAGGGTGATTTGTCTCGGATTACGTTTGTTTTTGATGTATCAAAAATAGGTTCGTAATGATAGTCAGGATGATAGTGGATGGGTCAAACAAACACAGGACTTTTGCCCAGGAGACCGCTGTTCATGTCCCGTGTGAAAACAAAAACACGATGTTAGCAATAGTAGTTTTATTGCGCTTTTTTTGTTTTGTTTCGTTTCAATTCACAATGTTAACAGTGGAGGTCTCAGGCTGTTTGAGAACAAAATAAGGGAACCAGCTGCATGCGGCGGGGCACCAGCGTGCAGAAGGTTTTCTAGCATGTAGGGCAGCGTGTATGGCACTGGATCACGTCCTCTCAATTTTAAGGCCACCCTAGAGGGCACTTCATGTTTTATCTACCATAGGGGCATCCATGAGGGCACTTTGCGGCATTTTTCGAACATGAGGGCACTAACGGGGGGGGCGGTATGTTAACCACGTGCTTAAAACTGTTTAAAACCGCATCCGTAATCCAGGAGAAAATACGTTTCCATCGAAACGTAATGCGGTTTAGTTGTACAGGAATGTAAAATTGTAGGAGACAGGGTTGCTTAACTTCTTAAACATGTTGAATATGTGCTTGAAATCATCCCTGAAGGAACTCAAAACCCAATTACTAAAATCTCTCTTTTAAAGTGTTTGCTTTATAACCTTTATGTTTACGGGCTAACAGGGAGTGGGATTCAATTGCAGATCAGGGGAATCTTAAAGTTAGCCCCAGAAGGGTAACCACAAACCCCCAAATAAAAACGAGCCCTAAAAAAAAGAAACCCTCACTAAGATATTTAGATTAGTGGACTCAGTAAAACGCCGCTGCCGAACAGCTGACTAGAGGATAAACTCTCTGGGAAACAGAGTGAGGTCGACTAAAGGAAAAGACACCAGCTCACGGTGAGCAAATCATGCAGATAGGTTCAACGTGGTAACTTCTGCCGATTCTCTCTCACACACACTCACACACACTCACACACACTCACACACACTCACACACACTCACACACACACACACACACACACACACACACACACACACACACACACACACACACACACACACACACACACACACACACACACACACACACACACACACACACACACACACACACACACACACACACACACACACACACACACACACACACACACACACACACACACACACACACACACACACCCCTACTCAGCTAGACCAAGCAACAGAATGAAGCTCTCGCAATGAGCAGCATCTGAGCACTGGAAACCAGAGGTAGATATAGGCTTCACACACCTGATCCTCATCAGGGACAATTAACCCAACCAGCCAGGTGAGTGGAAAGCGCAGGTGTCCCTCACACTTTGATTGTTATGCCAGTCTAATCCTACAATGGAGAGGGAAAAGCACAAACGATAAAAAAAAGTTTAAGATGAAGGAAAGTAGAGATAATGAGTAAAAAGAAGAGGCAGCCGCTAAAAACGCCAGAAAATGTCTATCTGGGACCATTTTAGTGTTAAAGTAAACGGAACGCAGTTCAGTGTAGTATAAACTAGAACGGACCACACGTGTATGTGTGTTCTGTAAAAAGAAAAACTAATTGTTTCTTAATTGTTGATGTTAATGAATCTATCGAGAATAAAGGAGAATGAATGTTTCTCTTTAAAACGTCATCATACTTTAAGCTTAAAACGTGACCTACTTCCCTCCCCTCTTCTGTATATCTGCTCTTGTTCTATAATTTATTTATTTTTTTAAATCCTTTTTGGTATTTGGTTACTTGATTAATCGCCGTTACTTTCACAGACGCACAGCGCGTGCAAAGACTTCAAACACCAGATATACAAAAGAAAACAGGCATACACAGGCACATACATACACCTTGATCTGCATCTAGCTGAACAAACCTCCCACGTTGTAACAACTAAGAAGCTACAAAACACTGCCATTGACAACCTAAGGGGTCTTTGAAACCACTCGCTGCTGATCCTTCTCCGGCGTGGTTCTCCTGCTGCAAAGAGATCAAACATAAACACAGCAGCCCAACACGAGAACGTTCCAAAACTCAAACAGAAAGTCTCCCAGTGTTTTCTCAATAAGCAGGTCTCGCGCAGAGCCGCTGCCTCTTTTCAAAATGAATGTGAAGAACTGAAAAAAGTTAGGGTATTTCAGAATAAATTCCAAAAAAGGATCAATAGGCTGCCATTATCCCGGCCACCCCGAACAACATTTTAAACCACTGAGCGGCTTTGTGTGTTCAAAAAAAAAAAAAAGGAGCTCTGTTCCATGTTTGTTGTCATTGTTGGTCGTCAGTGATCCGATCAAATTTTAATCACACTATTCAGCCTCATTGATTTCAGTTTACCACAGATTGTGTTGAATGAAATATTGTTTTTTCTCCATCAGTGGCAATTACCCAACAATGAGAGCTCGATATCACAGAGCGGGCGTGGTGTTTGTGAAACACTGGGTTTGGGCGACTTGTCAGCAGCTGCCGGGATTTTGAATATAACAAGCATACGTGCGTACATATTCGCACGTGCAGCAGACGCATGCCTGCGCGCTGTCAAGCAGGCGCTCATTTACTGCAGATAAATGCAGACAGAAAGACTATCATCCTCATCAAAGGCGGTGAATGGATGCCTTTTCTTATACTATACTGTTTCATTGATCGCTCAGAGCTGCAGACTTATTTTTTACTTTGCTTTGTCTTCATGCTTCAAGACAAAACAGACCAAACGTCAGGTGCTGTCACGGTCCTGGGGTTTTTGTTTCCTGTTTTACTTTGAAAGTCCGCTCCTCTTGTGTCTCGTCTTGTGTTACTTCCTGTCTTTGTTTTGTTTCCCGCCTGTGTGATTGTCAGCCCCGCCCCTCATGAGTTTCACCTGTTGCTCGTCAGCAACTGCCGTCACCTGTCCCTCGTTATCTCCCTCTTTTTCAGTCGTGGCTGCGTGATGAAGCAGCACAGGCAGGAAGGATCCAAATGCAGACAGATATGATGAAGAAACTTTAATAAAGAAAAAAACATACAAAAGGCAGCCAGGTACAACTGATGGGGAAACAAAACACTGTACAGCAACTAAACAACAAAGACCAAAAGACAAAGGCTAAATACACATGTCCAGAGACTATAAGGCTACATTCACATTACAGGGGGCTTAATGCTCAATTTTTTTTGCCCAGATCCGATCTTTCTGACTGTTCCGATTTATGTTTGGAGTGACCCATATCTGACATCAATGTGAACGGATCTCTGCCCTGAAACGCCTCACATGCAACTAATAACATCACACACACGGGGGACTGCTGTCCGATGGCCCAATTTTACTGAAAATACACTGGAGTTGTGGGGATTCCAGTGACTGCCAGACTCTTTTTAACATATTGCTCAATTTAACAGATCTGGGTTCCACGTTACACAGATGATCCTCTTAAATCATAATATATGACTTTGTATGACTCCTAAAGAAAGACCTTTCATTTCGGCTGATATATAACTTTAACAGCTGTTCTCCATTAACTTCTGTGAACCAAGCATAGACTGCCAACTGCCGTTTTGATGCCTCGAGTTTGGCATTTTGGCCGTCACTATCTTGTTTTTTTTGCCCATTGCTTTCTTGGTGATTTGCGACCAGAAGTGACACGAGAGGGTGGAGCTAAGTACAACCAAATGCTGAATGAGACATTTTTAGGCGACTAAAATGGTTATAATTAACTTTCATGAACTGAAAACACACTGTGAAAGAGTTAAAGCTCTAAGACGAAAACACAGACAACTCCCAGACCGGAAAACGCCGTGGTAGCGACCTGTCAATCTCAAGGTAGCCACGCCCTAAAGCATACCCTGCTCTATGGTCTATTTGACTCTAAATGGGACCATAATTCACTAAATGAACATCATGCTGTATTGAAGAAGACTTGAAACTAGCGATTGAGACCATAAACTCACGTTTACAATATTTACTGAGGTAATAAATCAAGTGAAAAGTAGGGTCATTTTCTCATAGACTTCTATACAATCAGACTTCTTTTTGCAACCAGAGGAGTCGCCCCCTGCTGGCTATTAGGAAGAATGCAAGTTTAAGGCACTTCAACATTGGCTTCGCTTCTCAGACCCCGGAGCTGCCCACTGGAACCAAGTTAAATAAACTAAAGTAAGATGTGGGACGTTACTGTTTGACATCCCGAAACACCGCCAGTCAGCACATCTACGCAATTTTTATAACGTTATTTCATTTAATCAGAGTTCTGCTTTGTGAAACATGACACATTTATCAGAAGAACTGAAGTTAATTTACACTTTAAATGACTGACGAGGCAAACAAAGTCTCTTTCCTACTGTCATAGGACAACCTCCGTTGACATATTGTTAGATTTAACAGAGCCGAACCGATAAACATCTACTCCTAAAAGATAGTTAATGATTTCTTACGACTCATAAACTAGACACTGATTCATTTGGCAAACATGATTCAGCATAATTTGATATTAATTTTAGCTCCAAAGTGAATAAACGTGATGTTTCCCAGATAATGCTCGTCGGCCTTAATGATGCAGTTTACACATTTTTGTAACTGCTGATTTATTAAATTTGAGTTCTACTGAGTGAAACCTGGCGCCAAATTTAGCAGAAGAACTTTGTAATATAGAAAAAGTCTTTTTTGTCATTTAGCAAACATTATCAGTGTCTGATTGAAGCTTCTGTGGAGGGAGAGAGAGAATCTTCTTCTTCTTCTTCTGTAGTTTCAACGGACCGCTCCTACACTGTATGGTGAGTGATCTGCACCTGCGCTGTGAAGTATAACGTGGAAAAACCACACATGAATTCCGATATGATCTTTCTCACAGCGGTCGCGTGGCCAGTGCATCGGGTTAAGGACCACATATGAAAGTGGCTCGGATCTGATTGGGGACAAAAAAATCTGATTTCTGCGTCTACTCTACTCTGAAAAAATCAGATCTGTGTCACATGAGAGCAAAAAAATCGGATTTGGGCCACATTTGCTTGTAATGCGAATGTTTCCCAAACACACAAGGAAACGAGAGACATAACAATGTTAACCATGCGCGAACCTTCTGCCTCAAGATACTACGCAAAAAGGCAGAGATCATATTGTCCTATAAAAGGCCTTGAAAATATCCTGGAATATAACAGTTCTAATCTTTTGTAAAGATACATCACGTTTTATCGTCACATATCTCACATGGAGGGACCTAAAGTTTTTTTGTTTCGTTCATTTCCAGCTAGGCACTCCAATTATTGTTGTGTTGTAAATGATTAATATTCATTTTCCCAAAGTGAAAAATGTGCATACTTTCACAGAACACTGGCAAAATCCATCTGTCTTACCTTTTGGAGCATCTGCCATCGCTTACAGGGCCGTCCACCTCACGAGTCACAGAGACGTAGGGACATCTGTCCCAACAGATAGAAAATCAGGATAGGGCCATCCATTCTGTTAACGCTCCACTGAACTCTGTGTTATGTTCACCATAATTTGCTTTTGGTTGCTGCAGCATCCCGGAATATTGCTTTGCAGCAGCTCAGACAAAGTCGGCTGGTTGTAATGTGTCCCTTTTCGGCCATTCTGCGAGCAGATAATTTGATAAACCCCCAGACGTAATGGCTAAGCTGCATCCTGATAAATGTGGGTAATATGACAGGGGACAGAGGATTTCCCTAACAATTTCGGAAGAGAAGTTTGGCTATTAGGATGATTTGATATTTTCCGGAGAGACTACATTTGATCTGAAGGGAATGTATTTTGTTGGCATTCAATGTAACACTATGACTTTTTTAGTTACGGGAATGGATGCATATATTGTCTGTTTTGTTTCTAAGCTTGTTTGCGGATGTGGATGTTGTATTTGGATTTGTTCAGGCAATATTTCCTTTCAAATAGTGTTTGCCGTTTCAGATACAAAGCCCATATTCCACGGGGGGGAAACATAAAGCTGGGTTACAAATACAAAGTGTTAACACTATCTCCTATCTTGTGTTATAGCGCCATATGCTCTTTCACTTCTCCCAAGCAACAACGCTCCCCACTGCACACATATTATTCATCATACCCTCTTATATATTCTTGAAAACACAAATCAGAATAAAGTTAGTGAAAGTGACCACGCAGTGACCCAAAAGCTCACGCAGCCATTCCTCCTTCTCTCATCGTGCTTTCTCTCAATCTTTCGAGGGTAAACGCGTCAGCTATTCCTCATATGGTAAAATATGCAATCTGTGCCTGCCAGTCTATGAGCGAGTTTCGGGTTAATCCTCATGAATACGTGACTTTGTCTGCATGAATAAATAAAAACCTGCTCACTGGGTAATTGAGGTGCCGTGGCACTAACAAACGAGGACACAATTTGTAAATGGGATTTTATTTTTTTTCCCCCCTTAACAGGACCCATGGTGTTTTATATCACATTAAAGCGCTGACCAAAATCATATTGATATACTGTATATATGACATTGAAATGTTGGATTCTCCCCCTGAGGACTCTGGAAAAGTTTTAATATGTTTCTCTTATTTTATCATTGGCTTCAATTTTGTAGAAGCTCAAGTGTAACAAGAGTTGTGACGGCTAAATGTTGTGGCTGGTGGCAGAAAATATTGAATGAGCCATTAAATAAAATAGTTTTAGTCTATATGAGCGGTTGACAGTAACTGAAACTCCATAGTCTGATTCCACATATACTAAGTGAACATTTAAATCAAAATAAATATTTAATTTATAATATATTGACAATTATAATTATTCAATAATCTAAATTATGTTGATTGGCTTCTTAAAAACATATAGAAAATGTACAAAGTGCAGTGGAGTTGGAGGAAGAGACAGACGGAGAGATGCAGAGACAGATTCGAGGTCACTCATGATTCCATCATGGTCGGTCGCTCTTCAGAAAGTGTTCCATTTTGTATTTAAAGTGGTCCCAATTATGGTCAATTTTGTGTTGTGTGCGTAAGGGATTCCATATGTTGATCCCCTTTATAGAAAAAAAAAAGCTGTCTGTCTAAAGGAGGTTTTGTGACAGAGCACTTTGCAATTTCCCACAGCAGCACCCCTGGTAATTGAGCCAAAAGCCCAAAAAGGTTTCAACATGTCACTAAGAATCTCAGCTGCCGGGTTACATAAACATTTATAGACGAGTGCAGTGTCGGCAAATTTAAAGCTATTATTGGACCTTCGCGGTTATTTGAAAAAATAAAGAGCATTGAGATATATGCAGCATAGAATGGTGTAATTAATTTAATGCAATTTTGCTTCTGTTTGCACAATTTAACATTAGCCTTTTAACCCTGAAACCTGTATTATTTCTTCATTAATTTCACTCACTTCTGTACTTAAAAGAGCACATGGACATTTTTTTGTTAATTAACTTGGATTATGTCGAGTTTGGGTCCAGCATTCTGCCATTAGTGTGAAAGCTTGAGGTGGTGGTCCTGCCTGACATACTTTACATATAACAGTCTCATCTGCACACATCTGGAGACACGATGTGATTCAGACATTTTTATTTAAACTTGTGTGAGGACAATGCATTGGAAAACCCCTGTTTCGATAGGATGCGACAGGATGACCGTTACTGTTACTTATGCCATATTGTTGGATGCACCACTGAAAAGCCACATAAAATACATTTTGAAAGTATCAGGATGAGAATAACATATATTAAACCTGGTTAAATGTCCATTAAAGGTGCAATGTGTAAGATCTCGCATCATGCTCCAAAGAAATAGGGGGGCAGCATTTCACCTCTATACTGGGTCCATACAATCTAAATATACCGTTATATATAAAAAAAAAAAAGAGCCAACTACTAACTAACAGCAGAGCAAGAATATGCAAAAAAAGTCAACTAAACTCGTGAGAGCTGGTCAAAATAACACTGCTATCTTATAATCTTCATGTGTGCCGCTGGCCAATATTGTGTTTTTACTTTGCCAGTAACCCAGGGCTGTACGATCCGTGTATGTTTTGATAGTTGCTACAGCTAAACGCGAACTGAAGGCCGTATCCCCGTGCCACCGCCGACCCTCCTTCCAGCAAAGTGGTCTCCTTGTGGCGGCGAGGATGAAACAAAAATATGTGTTTTCTCGTTTTTGCCACTTTGGATTCAATCCAATAAACCAACTATCCAAACATACACGGACCCTGCACCCTCAATGGGACGAGCACTCGGTGCAGCTCTACCTTCATCCTCTCATGCTGGACTGAAGGCAGACTGGACGCTACAGTGACTCACTATCGCCTCTGGAGGTACATGTGGTATTACATGATAGGCCGGGGCTAGCTGTTTAGCATGCTTATTTCAGTAGATATCTCTGCAGCACAATACATAGATGCAACACTGTAACCCCTTCACATTCTGATAATAATGTTAGTTCATTTTTGGGTCCAATGTTTTCAACTAAAATCACGTCCATATCTTACACATTGCACCTTTTTGAAAGTGAGAATGCTTTTAGTGAAACTTTCGGCCTAAATGATATACCTGATCATCTTAAAGCTTTGGTAGTATTCTTGTCTTCATCAAATTAAATTAGATGAGTGAATCATATCAGATCAGATATCAGATCGGTTTCATTTCCTAAATTGGCAGTATTTTTCAAATTGTATAATGCTAACACACAAACCAAATACAGACTTTTTTTTTCCTAGTTGACTGATGGCCATGAGCTAAATATAATAAACATAATTGCAAATTCATCAAGAGTAAACCAGTAAAGAGCCTTGCCAGTTTTTTTCTCTGAAGGGTCAAGGCTTTCTGCCAAATGGTCTTCACTCAAACAAATCACAACAATGTGACATCAGAATGTGAAACCGGCAGTAGGCTAAATGAAGGTCATACTAAAAAGTTTAAATTATATTGCTTTTTTGTGAGCGTTGTTTGTTTGCTATTATTATTTTAATACCTTTGGTAATTGTCTTGAAAGCCAGCTTACATTCGCACAGGGACTGACAGAACAATTAGCTTCTTTAACACCAGAACGCCAGTTTGATGCATCATCTCCTCTATCTTGGGAGACGAGCGTTATAATGGCCGACGATTTGGGTTGCAATTTACCGTAACAGCGAAAATACACAACTATTATGATACTTAACTCGCAAGATCTGATGACGAAGAACGCCCTGGGAATGATATAATCAAACTCGGATAGGGCACGTCCAGCTTTTAGCCCGTCATTTACCACCACAGTACTCTTTTCTGGTGTTCGATATCCCACCAAAGCAAGCCTTGAGAAGTGCATTGATTTCTGTGGGGTCCTCTTTGCCAGTCCTGCCCCTCACGCCTAGTGCTTGACCCACTTATTTTCTCATCTTTCCCTGTTTTCTCATGAGAGTTATGCCTGCACGCTGCTTTTCCCATTACAGTGTGAGTGGATGCAGGCCAAGTATGATTGCATTGCATAGTCTGTCTCCCTCTCTCTCTGTGACTCACACAAACACACACACTGTCTACCTGAATGAGTTAGGTGATACCAGCTCAGTTAGCCAACAAATAAATCACCAGACAAATTGACACATACGCCACAAGAGAGATGACTTTAAAGGAGTCGTTGAACACCGCATGTACTATAAGAATTGCAGCCGTGATGGATATTGACAAAGCACTGACTTTAAACCAAACCAAGGGGCCCACACTGATCCCGTAATTCCACAAAATATCGCTGACCGTATGGAGCTGGTTGGCTCCTTAGCATCACTCACTGTCTTGGGGGGGGCACTCGCTGTCCATGCTGTGTAACTTAAAACAAATATATAACAATTTTAATGCATTATTATTCAAATTTTACAATTTACATAACAAGCCTTCAGTTAGCGCAGAAGCTTGTATACTCAAGGTCTGAACTCTGTCTGCCTTCACCCTGTCAGAGAGATGCATGCTGGGTAAACAAGGCCACCTGATGGGCAGAGATGTTATATCGTAACACCTGATTGAATCTCTACATGTTTTATCACTTATACAGTGTAACACGATATTGTTGCTAGAAAAGATAATGCATTGTATAAACAGTGAACATAAGGTGTTGGATAGCAGCGGGAGAGACAGCCTTTAGCTACAGTTCAGTGCTAACATATCGGCACAACATTACAGTAGAAGCTAAACAGTCCAGTAAACTGGACCTTTTTTATTTACAACATTAGATAGGTTTGGTTTTGGAGAGTCATTTATTAAATGGATTTTTTTTTTGTTTTTTTACAACTCCCCCACAGCATAAGTAATCACCAATGGGATAACCTCACACACTAAACCGTGGCACTTAGGCAAGGATGTCCACTCTTTCCACTGTTATTCACACTATTCATTGAACCCCTAGCAGCAGCCATTCGGCAAGGGTAAGGGTCGTAAGGTCAGTTTATATGCCGACGATTTATTATTATATACAAAAACCATCATAATCACTACCCCGCAGTGTTTAAACTCATAAAAAGATTATCCTCCATCGATGGTCATTCCTTACATTGGGCCAAATCCACCATCTCCCCACTAAATCAGCACCAGTGGAAGGCCGCAACCCCAAAAATTACCCTTCAATATCCCAACTGGTAACATTCGATATCTAGGGATTCATATTTCCTCCAATCTTCCCCGAGTTGTTCCACCTTAACCTTACCCCCCATCCTTAAATCCACCGAAGATCCCTTGAAACTGCTGGAATAATTTACCCCTCACCCTTGCTGGCCGCATTGCAACAATCAAAATGTAGATTTCACCCAGAATCAACTCTCTCTTCTGAATGACCCCTGTCCAACACCCAATTGGTTTCAATACACTTGACTCACTATAATCACAAAATTGTACTGGAAATGACAAATGATCAAACTCACAACACTACGAAAAAGAAACTAGACATGTTAAGTTAAGAAATTAAGAAGTTCAGTTATAACCAAACAGAGGAAAGCCAACTTAGCCAAAAATCACTCTTGTTTAAAACAGCTAAGAGGAAGGTTAACATCTGAATCAAGCTTACTGATTCAATGAGGAAAGAGCTGCATGGTCTTTAAACACAAAAAAAGTAAAATCTGCAATACATTTTGAGCCGTTATGAAGCGTTTGCTACATGTAATGAAAAGTCCCACAGTGCTGCCCGAGGCAGCCTCACGTATATAGCTCGAAGCCAGCCAGTGCACTCTTCTATGCAGCACTGTTTTGGGATTTGGCTTGGTAGTGTGAGAAACCTAAGATCTGTATTTTTCACCTTTTTGGAGGTACATCCAGGACCTGAACAACTTTTGGGCATTTTGTTGATCTTGTAAATCATTGTAAAAACTTACTGAGAGAAGTACATTTATCCTGGTTGAGCTAAGGGGGGCTTTGTGTGTCTTATTGTTTCATTATAGTATTATTTTGCTGAGATTACAGGATAAAATATGATCAGTTGCATCAAATTAAAAACAGGACACAGACTCTAATGTTTGATAATGTACTTTATATCGTATGGAAATATGTCAAAGACCAATCATTCATTACAATTGAGTTATTTGACAGCTGCTCTGATATTTTCATTGTGATACTTGCTCCAGCCAGAGAGGATGAAGCCAGGGGAAAGGCACGCAGGCAGCAGTTTAAGGCTGGAGTTTAGGTTTCTTTGGAAGGCTGCATAATATTTCTTAATAGGGTTGAAAGCAGGCTTGAGGCAGGTCTGTGGAGATTCTCCCTTCCTCTCCTGGATTATCATTTTAAGCAGTTTCCTTGGGACCATCCAGAATGAGCACTATAAAAAATAGACCATACCAATTTAGTTATTTCACCAATTTACTTTCTTTCATATGATTTGCAAAATATACCGCTCACCCTAATCCACGTAAATTCCAAAAGCATTTTGAGCTTTTACTCTGTTGCGCCAACTACAACTGTTGTTTGGATGTATTTTGTTTTCCCCCATCTGACACGTTCAGCCTCAGCTCATTGCTGTCATGTCTATGCATTTCTGACAGAGCAAGGAAAGAGTAAAAGCTGTCACAAGAATAACGCAGTTAGAAGTTGTTTGCTTTTATTAATGACGAGGGAATAAGACAGCAATTTCATAGCCGGTGCCGATGCAAAAGTGGTATGTTTTCATTTTCTTAAAGAATTCATATAAACTTCAGCTTGGAAAAAAGAGACCTAGAACTGAGACTCTTTTTTTTTTGGGAAACCAGTGTCAGCGGTCTCTCCATGGACTTCATAGCAAATATCAGAGAGGCATCCCACTTTATTGTTTTATGCAGTTGACATCCTTTGAGCAATACATATGCAGCGCAGCAAATCCTTGAGAGCAAGTTGCAATTTCATATTGAAACAGATGGCGAAATTACAATTCAGTATTACTATTGATCCTCGGTGGAAGCTGAACAGTGCGAAGGATCCATCATGTGGAGCGGTTGCGTTTTCAGCCTACTGTGTCCAGGTCATGACCGTTAAGACAAAGCTCGTTCTTATAAACTGGAAAATCTGAACTTTCTTCAGGTACCTCTTTCTGATTTTTTTCTCCTTTCAGCAGCAATAGCATTTGCATTTTTCAACAGAGGCAGGATTTGAGCAAAGAGTGTGATTGCTCTCTTTGCTAGTTAAATGTTTAAAGAAGACATGCAATTTGAATTGCCGCAGAGCTCATCAATATGAAATTGGACTAGTGGAGGGAAACAAAATGTAAGGACGCAGCCTGGCACTCGGCATGCCCGAATCCAACACTCTATTTTCCACCACGGCAACACGGGGGTAGACTTTCAGGAAGAAGACAGAGAAATCCTTAGGCTACCGCTACCTTTTGAGGATTTTCTTTGTTTGCAACAGCATAAATACTCGCAACGCATATCGGAGCATCTGCAGGGTGAATCTGGGAAGAACACAGAATGGCTTTTAAGAGACCGAATGAATGATTAATATATCATGCATAATATTTAAAAGCATAGGCAAAGCTTAGTTATTGATTAACCAAAATGGATTTGCCATGTCAATCTTCCACATTTACAGCAAGGATATAATGTGTTTTAATGATGAACAGGTCCTGTTAACTATAGCGTTAAGCGTATCCGTCTGAGGAAAAAACTTCATTGGGCCTCTGAGTTTGTTATCTGTCACTCCAAAACTGATCCAATAGCATTCATAATGCAGCTAAAGCCCACCCGTTGTTTTCTGCCCCCAAATCCTGCTGTGCTTGAAGATGTGTCGGCAGCGGCAAACTTATTAAATTGTATTTTTCATTCTCAAGGGTTGTCTGCAGCCTTGCAACAAAATAGAATTTCCCAATATAATTATGATTACCAGAGGGAAGGTGAAAAAGAAGAGCTGATGTGAGGCAAATAGGAGCGCTCCCAGCTAACAAGGGGGCTGAGCACTTTTGACAAGTATCACCTCCTTAGTTCTTCCTCTTACTGTCGAGCGGAGCCCTAAATTTGACTGAAAATCAAGCTCTTGCCCGCCTAACACAAACGTTGCTCGACAGGAAAGAAGGAATAATTTGTATGGAGAGACAGTCAGAGTTCAATAGACTTTCTGTCATCGACTCCTTGGGCTGATAAAACGCACGAGGCAGGAGGGCGAAAGGGAGCCATTTGCAGAGTTGACAGATTCCATCATGGATGACTTTAGCATACCTGAGCGCTGCTCTTTCCCTGCATTCTGCATGCCCTCTGCAAGCGAAAGGGGTGATGAATCAGGCTTTATGGGCCTTCAGAATGCCGGAGAGGTCAATCTGTGCGAATGGCTGTTAAAATCCGACATAACTTGACCGGGCCCTTTTAACAAGCTCGAAGCCATTCACCACCCACAGTCCTGGCTGCACATTTGTATCGCTCGCTAATATACTTTGCCCTGATAAGTTGCCTCGCCGAGTTCCTGAATAACTAACTTGGCTGCTACCATAAGTTATAGTGGAAAAACAAATATTTCTCCCAGCAATTGAGTTCCCTGACCTGCCCTGACTTGTTCCCTGACTTTTTCCACTGCTGCTCGCAGTGATGGAAGAACAATAGCCCTCCGATTTCAGGCTCAATTATGGTTTCCTAAAACTACCGTTTAGTGCATTGGCTGTTAGCCATTATACTGTCCTCGCCCCTGAATTCTTCCTTCTAATAAAAGCTGTATTTAAAAAAAATAAATAAATAAATAAATGAAACAAAGAGACAGAGAGAGAAAAAATATATAATTAAATTACACAACATATTCTTTCCTGATTTCTAATACAGTGGCTGCAAAAGGAGGAGAAAATGATGCATTGTTTCATTATTATCTGCAGCTGAAGAGTTAATCTCTTTGAAATTGTTTCCCTTTCATTACTAAAACCCCCCAAAGCACCGCAGGCAGGCAAAATATATAAATACACACAAATCACAAAGATTGGGAAAATTAAAAAAAAAAAAAAATCAGAATAATAGCAACTTAATAAAAGGAATTAATCTGACCACCACAACTGAGCAATATGCACGTAGTCATGCTCATAAGATAACACAAATACAAAATTGAACGCTGTTAGTCGTGTTTCCATCAAAAATTGTAAGTGACATTTTATTTTAGTGCAGTGATCTTTAGTGTAGCTGTGTTCTGCTCTCATGTAAACATAAAACATCCCCACGCACAGTGAATAATGAATTTTGTTTTGCATTTATGGGTGAGACAGTATGGGACACACATGATCCTACTTTCAGATATTTTGAATTTTTTCCACCCAAAAGTATAAAAAAACAGAATGTGAATGAGGCTTAACCTGACAATCATATTCACAGTATGACACATTTTGCATCAAAATCCCACCTTTCCATTTAAATAGTTGAAAACACGGACAGCTGCAGTCCATCTGTCTTTTTTTGAAACTGCACACTGAATCCTTATTCCTCCAGTTGCTCTGTTTGCTTTTTTACGGTGACCTGTTTTGCTACAGCGTCGTATTGACAAGTTCTTGTAAATGTTGAAGCCTCTTAATTTATTTATTTTTATATGTCCATCATGTGGCCTTGACAACAGACTTGGCTTAATCCATGGTGCAAGGGGCACAACTGCCGGGTCATAGCGAAGGTCAGCCCCGATGCACAAAAAATGGTAATATCACCTGGACTGGGGTGTCTGATGTCTCCTCGCTCTGATCTTCCCTTTGAATATTTTGTTGATGTTGTGAAGTCACATTTTCACACAGCTTCGCCATGTGCATGTGTGTGTGTATGTGTGTGTGTGTGCATTTCGCCAGTGGTCTGGCAATCATAGGGAATAACACAGCATGATTGCACACTGCCCTTGAAAAAAGAAAAAATCTATTCCCAGTTGAACTCAAAACAGCCCGAAGCCTTTTCTCACCAAACTCAATATTTTTCCTGTATACATTCTTGCTATAGGTGGACGAGAAACATGAACAAATAGAAACGGTAGTAATCGCGGCACTGAATTACAGTCGGACACGTATAGTATAATTTACTCAATCCGCCTACACACAAAGAAAGTTGAGTTGATCATCAAATCAAAAATTGTTATGCGATGATTTGCTTTTTTCCACTGAGTAATCATAAGATTACCATACCATGTATTTAAGTATAAATAAATATCAGATCGCATCAACGTGTGTATAGAATCAAGCTTCTTTTTATTGCAACAAATGTGCTTCCGTGCATCCCAGGTTAAGTGCTATTTTCATCCACATGTCAGGCGGTTCGGTCTTTCTTTTTTCTCTGGAAGCATTTTAGATCTGACATGCTTTTTCTTCTTGTTAAATGTCACTGACAGGTTTTGACATGAAAACTTAAGTTAGCGGTATCCAACCTGTCATACTGTATTTGTAAACAGCTTACGTTTCCTTCTCCGAGCTTAGGGGAGAGGAGGTGAAGCCTGACAGCAGACAAGGGTTTTTAACAAACATCCCCACATGCATACATAATGCCCCCATTTCAAAAAAGGGAAAGTTTGCCGCTCCATTTAATACGTAGTATTTCCACGAGCGCCCAGAGGATACCTTCTGTCCGCGGCTTCTATCGGCCGCGTGCGCTATACTTAGCGACCCCGAATCTCACTGTGTGGCAACACAGTTTACCACTTTCTCCTATCTATGCATCAAGGGAATGAGTGATTTAGTGTAATGAGATTATGCCTCCCGAGGAATCCGTGTGCCCATGCGGAGTCAAAGTTTCTCGGAATAATCCATCACATGATGAATTGCCTCAAGTTTTTTTGTGCGGGTTGAACTTTGGTTCGCCGGGCAAACTTTGGAAGCCACGCATTGGCTGCATCGGCTCCTACACGCTGTGTCCGTGTTGCGTCGGTATTGATTGATGTAGCTAAGTAGTGCGATCGCTGTCCTACACAGCAGCAGACAAGGCCGATAGAAATCCTGTGGATTTCTGTGGCTCAAGCAGGTTTAACTCATCAGCAGAATGGGAATCTCCTCGGCCCTCGGGGAGTTGGTGCTGGGGGATGCATCAAGGGCAGGTGTGAGGAGACAGGTGACCCATGACCTTTGCCCCCCCCCTCCACTGGCTGACCTTGGAACGAGATTTCTGTCGCCGAGCTCTGGCTTAAATCTCCCTCACTAGATCAATTTGATGATGTATTGAGGGGTTAGGCAGGAAGCTCGGGATAAGAGCTCGATATCTAAGTATAAAGAGACACATGGGACACAGTGTATCTGCGAAGTCACCTCTGTGTTTTCCACACAGTTTACACATGTGCTTAATTCAGCAGAATGGCTTCGCACTGGGAAATTACCCCAAATTTGCGGTAAACGTGCAGCATCGTGAACAGCACATCCTCATTATGTTATTTCCTTGATGGGAAGGGGGACTGTAAATTATCACCAGGATTTCACAAGATGCAACTGTAATGATTCACAATAAATTACATTATAATTACATCACAGGCCTTAACTGTGATATTCACAATATAATACAGTATTCATAATTAGCATTCATTTTCTCAAATTAATGCATGGCACGGCTATTACGGCCGTGATTACTGCAAGCTACTGTGTGTTCATCAGGGGAGGTTTCTCTACGTGCTAAATCAATGTGTAAAATGATGATCATATTTTTGTGTTTATTTGAATTTAACCTATTTTTTTCAATGTTTTTCAAAGTTGTTGATAGGTTTACAGATAAAACTGTTTTTCCGTATTTTACAATGTTTTTTTATGTGTAAATTTACAACACAGTACTGAGTTGCATTAATGCAACTAGTAGCCAGTAATTTTCTGTCAGTCAAACTTTTTACAGTGTACAGTTTACCAAGTAATTCTACAAATGCCTACTGCTAAATCACAGTAATCTAAACATTAACTGTGAAGTTACAGTTAAGTAGAGTAATTCTACAGCAGCATACTGCAAAGTTGCGGTATTCTGACTGCCATGTGCTGTGAAGTTACAGTTAAATACAGTAATTCTACAGCAGCATACTGTTAAATCACAGTGGCATAACTACTGTGAGGTCACAATATACTGCTGTCATTTCACAATACCTTACTGTAAAAATGATACAGTACCTATCAGAGACTGCAACTGTACCAAATTCTGAATCACTCATCAAACACTGCTTTTTTAACAAAAAAAGAATTTTAATTTGTGCGATTAAAAAACTGTGTTTCATAAATTTTTCTGTTTTTTTTTTGGGTTTTTAATGAAAAAACCCTTTTGTTTTTGTGTTTTTAAAGTGTCTTTTTAGTTTTGAAAGAGCGCTATAAACGTGAAACTTTTTTTATTTTTTATTTCCTTATGAGGAAACATAATGCAACTGTAAAAACCAGCATTTTAAAAGTGAATTTTATTGGTGAAACATAATTTACAGTGTGCTTATTGCAAACAACACAAAAAGGAAATTTGGAATCGATTGGAAAATTGACCAGTGGATTGGGGCCCTGAAAACAATACTGGACAGTATTCCAAAACAAAAGCTCCTTGCCAGGTTTTTTTTATGTGGGAATTTACCCAACCCGAGGAAGACAGAACTGAATATGCACACATTACGAAAGAGAAATGTGGGTTTTTGGCCCCTTCCTTCTTCAACCTTTTCCCTTTTCTCGCAAAATCGTAAATGATTTTTTGTTAAAAAGTTAAATAGGAAAAATTTAATGGGATTAAAAACCAGCATTTTAAAAGTAAGTTTTTATACATGTATGTCTCCCAAAGAAGTTTTTTTTTTTTTTTATCCTAAAAAATTTGGGTTTTTTTTAAATTTCCCCTTTAAAATTCCAAACAAGTGGAAAGGTTCAGCATGGGCAATGTCTGTTTTTTTGGTTTGAATTTTCAGAAAAACTCAAGTAGATAGTTCTGAATTATTTGTTATAAAACTTAAAGCCATAGATGTACTTTATTGATGGGAAATTATTGGGTTTTTTTTAGATTGATTAAACAAATTGATACAATAATAATAATGATCTTCAAGAGTCACCACATGGAATATATCATTTTGTAATTTTACAACTCCACAGCTAATTATATTTTAGCTATTGACGTTTTTTTTTTTGCATGTAAACGTTGTATTTTTACACAATGTGTACTATAGTGACTTGGTGGCACGCGTGGCTAAAACATCAACCAGGTGGTGATTTGAAATTTCTCACCTTTTGGAAGGAGCGAAAGTAAGCAGATGGCGGGCCTTAAGGGTCCATAGCACATTGTCGACAACGAATTACAGTCCAGAGGGGAATGGGATGGCTGATAACCTCCATCCCATGGTTCCATCTGCTGAATCCTAAGCAAGGACAGTGCATGCAGACATGCAAACCCCAGACACTGACATCTTGCAAGCCTGATGTAGAGTTGTACAAAAGGTGAATGGGGAAGAATTATTAATTGTTTATTATATTATTAGCTGCAGTAGGTAGAAATGGAGCAAATATCATTAAAAAAAAATATTTTTTTTTAAAACGGTCACTATATCCTGACAGTAGTGCATGAGACAGGTAATCTGAAAAGAATCATGTGCCTCTGTGTCCTCCCAATGGCATTTGCAAGATGTCACAGACCGGAGGGAAAACAACCAATCAGAGCCGAGCTGGAGCCTTGCCGTCTCTGAGCAGCTGTCAATCACTCGCAAACTCCGATCAAACGGTCAAACTAGGCAGCGCTGATCAAACTATTTTTTTTCTCAGAACACTTGAATTACAACATGCTGAAAGGTTATTATGGATTTTTTTGCCCAATGATGCCAAAAACATTCTGCAACCTTCTGCA
The DNA here is from genome assembly GCA_916701645.2 of Sebastolobus alascanus. Lineage (NCBI taxonomy): Eukaryota > Metazoa > Chordata > Actinopteri > Perciformes > Sebastidae > Sebastolobus > Sebastolobus alascanus. The sequence continues at coordinate 982,045 of CAKAOJ020000163.1, forward strand.
GGTTTAATCAGTGCCACACGAAATATTTGTTAAATTAAAATTCTGAGCGGCGGCACTGTTTCTGAATCACAATAACGAATAAAAGCTCAACATAAAAGAGTGGTGATGATGATGATGATGATGTTACAAACAAAGTCAGATGGACATTCAAAAAGGATTCAACCTGGCATTTGTGCCTTCAATACAAAGCAATCTCTCGCCTGTTTCCAGGACGCCTATTCAAAGCCCCTCTGTTCGGCTCTTTGGGGTGATCTGGAAAGAAAAGACTTAGAAAAATAGCAGGCAAAAGGCAATTGTCAGAAAACACATGCCAAGCCCGCCTTTTGTCCCGATGAAACAAAGTGGTTCGTCATGTTCTGTACATTCACCAGGTTTCAAAATAGGCTTTAAAATCCCATTGTGGCAGAACAAGGCAATGTTCTCGGAATCAAATAGAAAAGGAATAATGTCGTATCTAATTGCAGTTCCTTCACTATATTCTCCAACTGGGTTTAATCTAGCTCCATTCATGCCCGTGGTAATCACAACATAGTCTGTGTGCCGTAGAATTACCGCCAAACATAATTCAGGCTGTTATAATTACACAACAGGCGTTGGCAGGAGCCTCCGAAGCCATCAATATTAACCACATAGATACAGTTAGTTGTTTCCGTTGATGTCTCAATATTCGAGGGGCTACGAGGAAACGCTGGACATTAGAGAGTCACTTTATGCAGCTCGATTGAAATTGCGAGCGGCCACTCGCTCGCTCTCAAAACAAAAAACCTGCTGCCTCCACAATATCCTTCAGACTATTTAGTATGTGACGGGGAGGTCCCCCCCCCTCTTTCCTGCCACCTTCTATGAGGGAGCGGGTACAGTAAGAAATCAAAGGCTCTGCTGAAACAAACAGCTGTTTCTACTTATGTAATGGCTGCAGGATGACTGTTCATATCCTGGCTCGTTGAAGCTGTCACAAATCATTAATCTCGGGCCGGTCTGTGGGGGCCACACTGTCAACTTGTTTTTCTGGACATCTGCGGCTAAGACAGAAGCGGGTCAACACGTCATTTTTATGCGGGGCGCCTCACACCTTTCGCAATCTTCCAAAAATGGCTTAAAATAATCTGACCTCACCTGCAGCTCTTACTACATATTGATGTATGTTAATTCAACTATATATAAACACAATATGTCATTTTTTTTTCACTTTGTGAGCACTTGACTGTTCAAAAAAAAAAAAAATCCACTTTCTGTCAAGTGAGCTCTAAAGAAAGCCATTGCACATGGCGGGGTTTATGTATGTCTGTTGCTCCCCCCTACCCCTTGTGCAATGCTACATCTGTTGTAGGGTGGATGTATTGGCGGTAACACACTGCAACAGAGAGCCCTGCAGAGCTACCTCAAACCGAATGGCACATCAATGGGCTTAGCCGCAGCATTAGTGAGGTCTTAAGTAACTTTTCATGCAAGACATTGAAAAGAGACACCGAGGGAGACTATACACCCTCTACTGGTGGACAAAATCAAATAATTCAGGGGAGTTGGGTTCCTTGTGTGCTCACATAACGTGCCTATTACTAATTTTCTAACTTTCATGAGAAAAGAAAAGTAAAAATCGCTAATGCGTCTTGACATTCAGATCTTTTTTGCTTCAACTGTGTGACGTGTTTCCCAGTCAACTGTAACCATTAACTGTATTTGCAGAGATCATCACAGATAGGTGCTGCAGGTTAAGTAGATTTAATTACGCCTGAGTTGAATTATAATAGGCATTTGATTTTGAATAGAAAGAAGTGGAGATGGAGACGCATTGTACGAGAAATAAAGAAAGTGAGATTTTTTTATTTATTAATTTATTTATTTATTTTATTTATTTTTTTCATCTTGCAAATTGGAACAAATGAATTATAAAAGAGTTGAAGCGTTAAAGTGTGATGTACCGTTTGGCCTAGCTCATAATTGCTTTTTCAAAGACTAGCCTTGGAAGTAATTAGAGGTCGGAGTAAAAAAAAAAAAAAAACACTAACTATTCAGATAATCAGCCTGCCATTAACACCTTAGGGGCTGCGTTCTGTTATCAGCTTGACCCCACTCGGAAAATACACTTTTCCCCCGCCTGATTCGGCTTTACTGTTTAGACACAAAGTGTTAGTGGATTGATTAGTGCAAAGGTCACCGTGTAATTCTCCCAGCATATTTGTGGCCCAGGAAGTTATTGACTAAATAAAATGGATGGCGTCATACTTTTCAGCAGGGCTGCTGTTTAGCAGCTCCCACGCTGAGCAGAGTAAGCTAATTAGGCTTTTTTTTTTCTTTTTCTTTTTTCCTGAAACAAAAATCTCCTTTTTATTGCCTGACCTTTCATGGCGGTCACTGACGAACTTGTGATTGAGAGTGAATTTCATTATGGAGAGAAACTCATCTTTATTGATCAAATTAAAAGGCAGGTTGCAGGAGGGGGGAGAAAAGGGATGACAGGTGTATTCTGGTGAATATAATCACAATCATCGAGCTCCGAACCACCATGTCGACTCAGCGACCTCTCGTTTTTTTTTCATATTGCATTTTGACTTCACGTGGATGAATAATGACTGAAAAGTAGGGCTGTCAAAGTTAACGTGATGTTAACGCGTTAAACACTCATTTCCTTAACGCGTTAATGCAATCGATCTTTCTTAGGTTGTACCGGGCTCAGTTTTAAAGCTAAAGTGATTAAACTTTTTTTAAAACTTTTTTTTTTTTTTATTAAACTAGTAAAACCTAAGGAATTCATTGGTACCAACCATGTCATACTTGCTAAATTTTGGCGAGGAAAAACTGTCAAGTACAAGAACCTTGACCTCTGACCTCAAGATATGTGAATGAAAATGGGTTCTATGGGTACCCACGAGTCTCCCCTTTACAGATATGCCCACTTTATGATAATCACATGCAGTTTGGGGGCAAGTCATAATCAAGTCAGCACACTGACACACTGACAGCTGTTGTTGCCGGTTGGGCTGCAGTTTTCCATGTTATGATTTGAGCATTTTTTTATGCTAAATGCAGTACCTGTGAGGGTTTCTGGACAATATCTGTCATTATTTTGTGTTGCTAATTGATTTCCAATAATAAATATATACATATATTTGCATAAAGCAGCATATTTGTCCACTCCCATGTTGATAAGAGTATTAAACACTTGACAAATCTCCCTTTAAGGTACATTTTGAACTGATAAAAAATGTGTGATTAATTTGCGATTAACCTCGATTAATCATGCACAATCATGCGATTAATCGCAATTAAATTACAATAACAAGTTGACAAGGAATGAACATTTCATTCGTATCAGACACACCTCTTGGTTGTTTCCTATCCATATGGTCAATGTTATTCATTTGGCAACAGGTATATGGTGCAAATAAGTGTGAATAATATATGCACGCTTTCACATGCCAGTGAGAAAAACAATACTTTGCTTTCAGCAGGAAGTCATGCAGTTTATTTACGGTTAAATTAATTTATTTACAGTATTTCAGCTCCAATAATTGATGCACCATCCATGGATCATTCTGTTGCGCGGGGAGGGTGAGACGGCATCCTATTTAATTCTGTTATTTTTCCCATTAAAACCTGAGAAAACATCAAAGGCGGAATGATTTAATTAACAATGTGGAGAGTCTGTGTACAGCCGTCTGCATTTTGCAAATTACTCTTTGCTGAGAATAAGAGACTTATCAGGTCCATACAGACATCGCTGCGCACCTCAAAAGAAGTTGTGTTGACACAGGGAAGGGAAAAATGCATGTCTCTCCCTGACAGAATTATCCACTTCACAGGTATTTCCAGTTTACAGTTTACAGGTTGGAAAATGAATCCCCTTTCTTCTTCTGCCAGTAGAGTTTACAATTCTTTGTTGTGCGCCCTGTGAAGTGCGGACTGAACGCGGAATAGACGGGGAGTTAAGTGTCGTATATGGAATACCATTGTGATTTCTTCCTTATAGCATTTCAGTTCTTGATAATTGTTTTTGACGGGGGAAGTGTCTCCAGGAAGCTGTTTCTTAATGATTATTCCCCTCTTGCCACTCGGGTTCGGGAGTCTGTTTACTCGCGGCTAAGATGTACAGTGTAGCCTGGCAAAACCCGAAAAAGTGCCCTCGACGTGTTTAATAGTTAAAAATGAATAATATTTCCGATGGAAATGGAAAGAAACACCAGTTGGGGCATGTTAACCACTTAAAATGGTAATTGTCCCACCTTGCTCTTTTGAAGAAGACCGATATGAATCAAAGAGCAATTGAAACGAAGAAGATGGGAGCCGTTCCTCGAGGTCTCTAAGCACCGAACGCGCCGAGATCGTTTCGGCCGTGAAGATGGTTTGTTTTAAAAGCGCCTCACACGTTGTTCTCAATGTTGTCTTAAGGTTGAGGTATGATGTCTGATTATATTTCCATAATGAATTATGAATAGAAATGACTGGGGGGTCACATGCTTGCAAATTAGAAAATTAGTTTATTCTGCTTGTCAAAGAGATGGATGGTTAACATCCGGCCTTCCTTCAGTCTGACTTCAATATGTTGACTCCCTGAGAGCCACTGTAAATAAATAGAGTGGATGTGTGTGGGTGTGGAGTGGAAGAGAGATAATGAAAGAAATTGCTATGAACCCCGCTGTATAGGAAACCATCATGTCCGACATAAAGTCTGTTTTTTAATTTAGACCCTACTGCCTTTTTCTTTGTTGTATGGACAACCTGCGGAAAAAATACCTGAAATTGTCCCCTCAAGAAGAGAATGAAATCTGGAAAAATAAACAGCAAGGAGAAAGTGTATAAGAGAGAGGAGATAACAAGGAGAGAGGGAGAGAAAATCATTTTTTGCCAATTCAACATCATACCTGTGTTTTGTTGCACTGTTCCTCCTCCTGCTTGACATTTCTGGGTTAGGAAGTGCCTATTACAGCTCACCGTCGCCGTGTTTCACATAAATTCACATTAAGACGTTTCCACAGAAATGATCTTCTTTTTTTTTTCCGCTGTCGAGGAGCGATCTCGCTCTATTATTCCGGTCGTGAGCGAGCCGCCACAGGTGAGGCGGAAGGAAGAAGCAAGGCAAGGAGTATAGTATCGCGGCGATAGAAATGTCACATTTGATAGAACCGCACTAATTACACGCGTGTACTAAAAATTGTTCTTCGACGACCGTACATTGTGTTGGCTTAATGCCACGCTTTGAATGGCATTCTAATTCTCACGTTATTTCAGGGGGGTGGAGAGTGAAGAGAAAGTATCTGCGTGCTTTATCATTTATTTTAATAATCGTTTTAATTATAGCTCGAATCAATCAAGGGCGACCTTTCCCTAACGTGCGACGAGCAACCGGTTCCTCGCAAAGAGAAACAATAAAGCCATCAAAACATGGTGACAGGGGCTTTAGAGCGAGTTCGGAACAATGCTAATCAAAACTTGACTTTACAGCTGCTACCACTACTACAACTACTACTAATGATAATCATAATAATATTTTGAAATACAGACCTAGCTTGCTTGTTTCCTCTTGATTTCCCCCACCTGATTTTAGCTTGCACCCTGACTGTTTATTGCAGATGATGCTGGGGAGTGCGTGTGTGGGGGGCTTGGTGAATGTCATCAATCAGCATTAACCATCAGCTCTGAGCTATTGACTGATGATTCACCACGGCAGAATCTCCTCTGACTCTGAAATGAAAGGCAGCAGCGGCGGCGGCGGCGACGTGAGGCAGAGACACTCAGTTGATTGGCACCTCATTGAGTCTGGCAGGGGAGCCTTTGATTGCACTAGCTGTCAATATCACGTAATTGTTTTTCTTACATACATGGTGCCCTCTGTTTTTGCAGCAGGCTGTGCTATTCCATTCGCCTGTGTGCCGTTGTGCAGAACCCATTACCATTTTGATCCATTATTATGAAGCGCACACTGCCCATAAGGCGATGTTATGGCTACATTTACCCTCGTATCGAGCAAAAGATAGTGTTTGTACACTACCATCAACCCAATATGTCATCGTAACATCAGTGCATTAAGATTCATAAGCCATACTAGACAGCGAGATTAGCCGCATATGGTCGTAAATCTGTCCTTCACAGCTACCCGAGGATGTATCAGAGTAGCCGGTTATGCCTTGAAGCTTTAATTGGGCCCTTTTTTTAATTATTACATTAAGTGTGTTACAGGAATACATACACTGAGCACACTTCTGTCTTGACAAGTGTGAACTCGGCGTGTGTTCACTGAACTCGGGCTAAAAAATTGCATTTAAATTTCACTTTAAATGGCACCCGTAACTGCCAGTGAGACTGTTCGGGGCTGAGAGAGCAACCCCTGTTCTCCACCCCAAGGTCAGCGGAGAAGACGGGATTTAATTGAAATTGAAACTGTCTACCTGATAGTTTGAAATAATTAGCAATATCAGAGTGGGCGAGAGAGGAAGAGTCGGGGATGACGAAAAAATAATAAGAGGACGTCAGCGTCAGATGAAAATGGCAGACTGGTGGCAAGTCATCACTTCTAGTGAATTGGATGTCATCGTGATTGACTGGACTTGACTCTGGATGTCACATGTGAAACTGAAACGAGGAATGCAAACAAGACATACGATGCTAAAAACTAGAAGTTTAGAGAGGTAACTAGTCATTTCTATTCTCTTAGATAAGGCAAGTGTATCATAAGACAACGTATCCTCATACGACGATTCGTATGATATTTTACGAAAAGTTATTTACTCACTTTTTGTGTGTTTTCCTACGTTTAGGAAAAGATCATGATTTGGGTTAAAATATCTCCAGAAGTGGCGTAACTCAAATACGGAAGTTACGTGACAAAAACTACTTAGTTAGGTTTAGGAAAAGATCGTGGTTTGGGTTAAAATAACACCGGAAGTGGGGTAACTTCAGTACGGAAGTTAAGTGACAAAAACTACTTAGTTAGGTTTGTGTTATTTAAAATAACACAGGAAGTGGCGTAACTTAAGTACGGAAGTTGCGTGAGAAAAACTGCTTAGTTAGCTTTAGGAAAAGCTCGTGGTTTTGGTTCAAATAACTCCGGAAGTGACTTAACTTAAAGGCCGTGTAAAGGAAATTCAGAGTTTTGTTTCTAAACACATTATAAATGTTGGAATATAATGTCTGAAAACATGTGCAAAGGCTGTGAAAATTGTCGTACTGGATTGTGGAGTTAGACTGTAAAACTGTTTTTGGCCACCTCTGTGTTCAGGATTTTGTGGGCGGGGCTAAATACCGACTCTATGACGCGCCAAAGTCATCCCTAACGTAGCTCCGCCCATCTTCACAAACCTCAAAGCCAAATAGAAACACGGACTAATGATAAGTTATATTGGCTAGCTCAGTGATAGATCGTGTGACTCATGTTAATATGATCGTGTTTTCAAATCCCGCTATAACCGTTGACATTTTACATCACTGTTTTTGTTCTGTATTGTATTTTTATGATTGTAATCCATCCCATGTCCTATGTATATTTATTCCGGGCGGGGGGCGCTGTAAAGCTCCGCGGCCGAGAGCCACCCGAGCCCCGAGCCTTTCCAAGCCGACCGGCCGCCTCGGATGAAATGCGCCCGGCGGGGCCAGCCAGCGCCGGGGAGAGGGGAGAGGGGAGAGGGGAGATCTCCTCTCCCCGGCGGAGGCCAGCGAGCGCCGGGGAGAGGAGATCCGCGAGGGGGTCCTCCCACACCGAGCGGCCGGTCCAAACCGAGTTCAATCACCCGGGGAAATGCGCGACGGGAGCCGTTATCGGCTCACAACGTCTACGGGATGAGCCTCGATCAGAAGGACTCAGGCCACATTCCCCAATCCGCCCGTCGGACGGCGATCATGGATGTATTAAAAGTAAAAAAAGGCGATTCGGCGCTGGGCTCTTCCTTGTTTGCTCGCCGCTGTGTTGTTTCAGCCGTTGATGTAGAGAGAGGTGTCAGGTTTCAGCGCCCTCAGTGGCCACGCCCCCAGCGTCTCAGAGCAGAGAATACTGAGGATTTTTACATGATTTTGAAAGCTAATTTTATATACTTGGCGATTTTTTTAATCATTCAAATTTGGCTGGGTGGTTAGTAACACATTTTTCTGTGGTGTGATAAACCCAGAATGTATATTTATTTTTGCTTTACACGGTCTTTAAGTATGGAATTTATGTGACAAATAAATCAACGTTGACTTCTGGTTTCACACGGTGTACGAACATCGGCCTCCTGGGCAAAAGTCCGGTGTTCTTTGACCCACCCATCCAACCCGACCTCCTCCCTATGCGGCGCTCTTTATACTTCCTGGTTCACGATTACGTGGATCGCATACCAATTGATTTTGTGGGATATATACAAATTACTAAAGGTGTATGAGAAAGAACAGCCTGCACTGGAACTGCTTTGACCCAGGGTCCACCACTAAACCTTCGTAGAAACTACACCTCTTGTCTCTGGCAAATACATTATTATGGATGCGTGCCTCCCAAAATCACCGACCCTGTACTAGTAGCTTTCTCCTCCCACCCGTAAAACAAACTCTGCCACCCTTCAGCCCCGATAGACTTCAGAAGTCACTTCTGCCGGGGCCCAACATTTCCGCACCAGTTAATAAAGAGGAAATGAATTGTATCAGTGTTGCTGTCTTTGCTCATAGTGAATAGGAAATTATCATAGAGATGGGTATTGGTGCCTTCACACACTGAATTACATAGAGGGCGAGCCTGTTTCTCTCCGTCACGCACACACACAAACGCAGTAGCTTGAAATAAACTGCGGGATGAAATTGGCTATAGTGATGTCACCGTGAGAGTGGTGGCGGTGGTAATAAGCCAGGAAGCTCTGGCAAATTTATCCCTCAATTCTACAAACACCCAGACATGTTAGTGACATTTTTTTTTTTTTTTCGCGAACTTCCTGTCCCTCCGCGCCTTCCCCAGGCTCCGCTAAGACACGTCAACATTAGAGTCGATACTAGATGCCAGGCAGAAGAAATGTGACGTACCCTTGCCTCTTTGTGGGTGTTTGTCGTGTTAGAGGAGGATGAAACAACTGACATAAAGAGGATGGCACCCCGGGACAAACGATATATACAAGTGTCCTCAGGGTCTGACAGGCACACGGAATCAAAGGCGTGGGGGTGTTAATGTCTGATAGTTAGCGCTCTAGGCTAAACAGCATAAAAGACATTGAGGTCAATGGGTTGCTGGCAGTCTCTGGAGCAAAGTAGTTGCGTGGCTATTTTCACCGTCTCCTCCTCTGTGGACTGTTGTAACCACTGGAGCATTCTCTTCATCATCACAGATGGAACACAATCAGCGAACCTACTTTCTGCTTCTGCCCTTTTATTTTATTATAATTTCTTTTCTTTTTTTTTTTCCTGTTGAGACTGTTTAGAAACCAAAGAGGAGCTGTTAGACTCGCCACCCAAGAAATGAAAGCGGTGCTGAAGACACTGAAGGAGGTTGATTGCCTTGTGATGAAAACTGCTAACAATATATTTAGATCAAATCTAAAACAATGACTGTGAACTAAGACAATTATATATAATTAACAGGAATGAAACAAAGTATTTTAGGACTAGGTATGGACAATTCTTTAAGACCATGTAGGTATTTTCTCAGTGTACAGCACGTTCACACAAAAACTCGTATGAATGACACCATAATGCGCAAGGTATTTATATGGTACGCTCGCTAGAGCTCGTGACGTACAATAAAAAGCGAAAAAGACCACTTATGGTGGACGGGAGGCAAGGTGGATGGGTCAAACAAACCAGGGTTCCCACAAATGATGTTCCCATACAACAAAACTGCATAACCAAAATATGTTTTGGGGGAAACATATTTTCTCCAGGATTACGGTCACAGTTTTAAACAGTTTTAAACACGTGATTAACTTTGTAAATTGAAACAAACAAAATGAAAACGCAACAAAACTACTAAGTTAGGTTTAGGCAACAAAACTTAATTAGGTCTAGTAAAAAAAAAACATCAAGTTTGGCTTAAAATGACTTAAAAACAAAACGAAAACACAATAAATGAATATGTTTCACATGGGGCACAAACACCGGTCTCCTGGGGGGAAAGCCCGGTGTTTGTTGGACCCATCCAACTCCCCTTCCACCCACCAGTAGTGGACTTTCTTGCTTGTTATACCCATTATTATTCAATAACATTTTTATTCAACGTATTTTCATTAACAGTCGCTCGATATACTATGTCATCTACTCTGCGCGTCTCTCGTTGTACTATTTCACTCGCTGCGGCCATCCGCGGACTTACAAAGGTTTTTGTGATACGTAAACATAATCCGAAACAAAATATGTTTCCTTCCAAATGTAATTGAGAATGCAGTTTAGTTGTATGGGAACGTAAGTTTTAGGAGAAAGGGGTGAACAAACACAACTTTTCATCAGGAGACCAGTATTCGAAACCGGTGTTTTGTTTTGTAAGTTATGTTAGTGACGTTTGTCTTGTGTTTTTCAGGTGATGTTTGTGTTATGTTGTTTCTGTACGTATTTTACTTAGTTTATGTACTTATTTTAAGCCCAACCACGATGTTTTTTCCTAAACCTAACTAAGTGGTTTTGTTGCCTCAACCTAACTGTGGACGTAATTTTGTTGACGTACAAATGACACGCGAAATGTCCTTGTAATATCATGCTATTTATACGCCTTCCCGTAAGACCAGGTTGCAGGATATAAGCAGATTCAAACTGGGGCGGCTGTGGCTCAGACGTAGAGCGTGTCGTCCACCAATCGGATGGTCGGGTGTTCGATCCCCGGCTCCTCCAGTCCGTATGTCGAAGTATTCTTGGGCAAGACACTTAACCCCAAATTGCTCCTGAAGGCTGTGCCATCGGTGTGTGAATTAGTATTTAGATCAGAACATTGCATGGCAGCCTCTGCCATCAGTGTATGAATGTGTGTGTGTGAATGGGTGAATGCTGACATGAGTGGTCGGAAGACTAGAAAGGCGCTGTATGAATGCAAGTCCATTTACCATAACTGAATACCAACTAAATCCTAATTACATTCAGTTATAATTGCATTTGTACTCACATAATTTATAAATGTTCTAGTATTGAATAAGATCACCACACGTCTTTATTGTGTGCAGTTAATTGTGTCAATAGCACTGCGTGATACAACTGGCTGCAACGTCAATTAATTGTGTTTATGTAAGGGGAACCGTTTTTATGATGAGCCAGCCTTATGGTTATTTGGTCTGAGAGTGAAACCGTAATGAATGCGTTGCATCACTTAGAGTGCTGATACAAACAGCAGCAGAATGATACTTTTCTTCTATCCTGGAGTAGATTGAACAGCAACAGTTCGCCTGGTTTTAAGCATCAAAACTTCATAGACTTTGAAACACGTTCCTGTTTTATCGCATTATTTACGTAACTTAAACACCTATTTTGCTTATGTTTCCGCGACTGCCATTTTACACACTGTCTCCCCCCCACCCACCCCCGCCACGTCTATCTGTCGCTCTCACTGTTGGGAACGCTAGTTGACAATGCCTGCACTCAACACACCCCAAATGAAGTGCGCAGTGACAGCAACATTAACACGAGGCACTGAGCACCTCTGTGATTTTAGCGGAGAAGCGTATCTGTCAGCGGGGCCTGGAGGAGTAAAAGGCATATATCTGAACTTTCAAACAGCTGGTGGAGGATTGTGACAGTCAACATCAAAACAGTGAAAAGTAAAGCTTTGATTTATTGAATGTGCCGCTTGGGTCTGCTTTCATGTTTGCCACCGATACATTATATGACTTTTCTCCTGCTTTCGAGAACATGGCGTCGCGGATGAATTAAACATGTTAAGCAGGAACAGGTCTTTCTCTGAAAGCCTTACCCCTTTTTCATGATAACCCCTTTTTAGACATTCAGCGGACTTATCACAGCGTATAAATAGGACGGAATTCATTATTCAGCGGAGGTTTCGGTGAAAAATTAATAGTTGTCCCCGGAGGAGGGTCTGTGGCGCTCCGGAAAAAGGAAAACCTTTAACTTGTACATGCACAGGGGGGATCTGTAAAAGAGTCTGCCCCTCATGTTAAAACCTTTACCATGCTACGCTACACCCTGGTATTGCAAATATAAGTTTGCTCAGCACTAATGACTGTGACTAATACCGTACACAGTCTGCATTCATGCCTAAGCTGTCCTCGTAATATTTTGAAGATGGGGGGAAGAAAAGGAAACAGAAAAAAGAAGGGGGATAGCACGGAGTGTCTGCTCCTGACACTGACACCTCATATAGATTACACGTTTTCAGAATTGCCTAGTTGGACAAAACACGGGGACGTGAGCTGTTGACATCTGAAGAGAGACTGAATGATTTCACTTCACTGTACAATAAACACACACCCTTGGAAAAAAAAAAAAACACAACAAAAACTGTACAGCAGGTTCCTTCGCTGAGCTCTGTCATATAAGAGATTACAATTTCCACCATGCCCAGATCACTCATGCACTGAAATCTCGCCGCCGCTGGTGCTGAGTGGTTTTCAGCCTGCCAGTTATCCGTTGAAAGATGGGCTCCGCGATGCCTTTGTATCCACTTCCTATCTGCCCGGCCACGGAGGCAATAACAGTAATGTATGGCTAAGGGAAAACAGAGCTAATCATCAATGACTGCAAGATATATAGCATATGCAGTGGCACCTTGTTTATTACCCTCTCCTCTCCCGCCGAATCCATCGGCTGCACGCAGACAGGGCTGCCAGATCCGAGAGCTTCTTCAATGTTAATTTGATTCATTCTTGTTTTCCATAATAATTGGGGGCAATGGGTCAGCGTGATGAATTTGCTTGTTACATGACACAGGATGTAGTGTGGCTGTTGCTGTGCAATTTGCCTCTCTAGTCTCTCCTCCATCATGTGAAGTCTCATTCTTATTAGCTATTATCTGGAAACATCCATTTGTTGTTGTAGCAACAGGTTTCTTCTTGTCTTCGCTTGGAATCAGCTTTTTAATTTAAAGCTGCGGTGGGTAGAATTGGAGCAAATATGATAAAAAAATATATATATTTTATCTATATCCTGACAGTAGTGCATGAGAAAGGTAATCGAAAAAAAACAAAACACATGCCTCTGTGTCCTCCGGTGTCCTCCGGTTCTCCTAATGGCATCTGCAACATTTCACAGACCGGAGGAAAACAACCAATCAGAGCCGAGCTGGAGCCTGGCGTCTCTGAGCAGCTGTCAATCACACGCAAACTCCAATCAAACGGTCAAACTAGGCAGCGCTGATCAGATATGAATCAATATTCTGTTACTGTAATGCCTATTTCTCGCCTCAAATGTTTTCAGAAACATCTTGTAGTTTACTGTTTAGCTGTAAAATGAGAAAGTTTGTGACCCGGAAGCCATCAGTTGAGGAAATGCCAAGCACCGCCCACCAGCCGGAGCACAGCCAATGGGAACGCTCTCTCTCTGAAATGACCTGTGATTGGCCAAAGTCTCCCATCACGGGCTAGATTTTTTTAAAGCCTGAAAACAGAGCCATGAGGAGGTGCAGAATACTTATCTCTCAGAACACTTGAATTACAATATGCTGAAAGGTTATTATGGAATTGTTGCCCAATGATGCCAAAAACGTTTTGCCTGCTGAAGCTTTAATTTTTTCTAAAAAAGGGAAGCTAAGCGTGTTGCAAGTGACATTTACATTTTTAGATCAAAGTAATTTCCTTAAAAAAAAAAATTACGATTGATTAGATAGTATTTCTGCTGGAACAATCCAATCTTTCTCGCAAATATCAAACAGCTTTGTCAGGTCCCACTTAATCAGCCTATTTCCCCCATTCTTTCTTAATCCCTCTAAAAAAATATATATATATTCCACTTCCTTTTCATTCGGCGCTCTTTTATTTTCATTTCACAGACCTCGCATTATCTACACAATATGGAAATGTTCCGACATTCATCCATGTGCAATGAATTTTAAGGTGGATTCACATTTTTTAATCTTATAAATATGCATTTATGTATTGCTTCCTTGTCGGCGACGGCGCACCTACAGCGTATCCGCGGCATCGTCCGGCGTTTCGCACGACTCGCAAAGAAGAAGAGAATGAATGGCTGCTCTTGTGTGAGGTTTTAAAAAAGAGAGCACTGGTGTGTGTGTGTGTTTGAGCATGTCTTGTGTTTCTACCCCCCATAGAAACTGTGTGTGCCCCCTCCTCCTCCGTGTGTCATTGTGGTGATGAGTTGCTGATTGCAGATTGTTATGGTGTTTGCACCTCTCATCTATCTGGCCCACGCTGGGTATTTGGCCAGGCCTGATTGTGTTGATGTTGACACCGGCATCTCGTCCTCGGGGTGGGGAGGCCCAATAGTAGTCCGGGCATAATGAAGGAGACGTAATCAACCAATGTCACACAAACAAAAAAAGTCAAGTGTCAAGAAGAAAGCTTGTTTTCTGCGCTCCACCTTCCCCAACTGTGCTTCTCTGTTGATGGAAATCACACAATTTGTTGTCGTCGCTTTTTTTCGCAAACATTTTATGCTGAGGCGATATGAAAATCGGAGGTGTTTTTTTTCCCCTCCCTCTGACAACAAAGGTGGACTCCAGATAAAGGAATTAACATTAAATTAAGTCTGTACATTGTGCCGCTGTTGTATATTCTCCGAGGAGAAATGGGCGCTTCAACCTACAACATACTTTTAATCAATGGTAACAAAAAGAAAGCGCTCGGCACCGGGTTGTTCAAGGGATCCTTTCTCTCTTTGTGCACTTTGTCCTCTCTCTGTGCTTTGTTATTTGTTTTGGTGTTCTAATCTCAGCCAAGTCAATAATATTCTTTGTTGTCTGAAATTGTGTGTCGGGGAACAAAAAGGGCCTCCTCCTTTTTGTTGAAAGTACCTGTCTGTGACTTTTCACTCTCTCTCAGACTCCCAGATAAAGTAATCATTAGATGTTGTTTTCTGCCTGCAATTACTTTCAGTTACAATGGGTCAAACACTAGGAAAGCAAACGGGGTCGAGAGCAGACAAGGCTAGATGGATTACAGGCGAGGAACTGTATAGGTCCCACAAGTGCTGATAAATACGTATGTGGCTCGGAGACTCGCCCGTGTTCAGCGGCGTCTCAGTAAATGCATCAAAAGTAATTAGTCTAGAGTATATATGGACAACCTCGCTCCCCCTCTTATCTGCGTCACATTGTCTCCCTTAAAAAAAAAAAAAAGAGGCCATTCATTGCATGTGGCACTATTTGTCTGAAAAAGTAAGAAAAAAAAAAGAAAGAGGAGCAATGGCCGTTTCTTATATCTCACTTTGTATCGCTGCCGCACAGAATTGTTCTGAAATTTATGTTCCAGTGGAAAAATCCACTCGGCTATTATCGCCGGTAACTCATTACACATTCACCGGCACGCAGCTGATGAGAACGGCTATTAGATATTTCTATTGTTTCATTCCACGTTCTGTAATAAATATCCCGCTAATAAAATTCGACAGTAGCTGTCTACCCCACACGTCCTCCTTATAGATCTTAATACATGTCAGCCTCCTACATGGCACCGCTGACCTCTGCGGCACGCTTGATATCTGCCTTCCAAAGATCACGCCAGGTTTTATTGCTACAATGGAATATTTACTTCCTCCTCCACGCCCTTGTCAGCGGCGACAATGACAGCTCTTATTGCCTTCGCCGGGGATTATACTGTACCCCCCTCCTGATAAAAGTAAAGAAAACCAAATAGCATTTGAGTCGTGACGTGCAAAGGAAAGTTAATTCTCGGTCTCATCGCCATAGAGACGGGCTTTTTTTTCCAAGAGAAGTCACGGACCTCGTCTCCGTGCCTGCATATTCTTATTTCGTATGAAGTAATGTATCTGCAGGACTTCTGGGTATTTCATATAGTTCCTCAGAAAGTAGACTCTCGCGAGCTTTGCGATATCTGGAGTAGAATCTTGAATTTTAAGTTGGCCGTCTTGTAATTCTGTGAAAGCGAGACATTGAGTCTCTCCTTCAAAATGATGATTGCCGGAGCCGCGATGAAAGTAATGGCATCTCTCTTCTCGGTGCAACACCAAGGGGTTTTAATAGCGCTATTATTATTAATGACCCTCCATTTGCTTATCCAGATTTGTACGTTTGGAGTGGGTATAAGGCTGAGTGAAGTGATAAAGTCTTGGTAATTACAAACCCAATTATTTCTACTGTGATTCTATTTGTTTGAAAGAATCTTCCATATTCTTGTGTTTCTGTCTTTTGGTCTCCCTCCAGACATGAGACACGTGCTCGTGTGTCTCTTTTTCTTTCACTCTCTCTCGGACTCATCTCACACAAGAACACAGAATATGATAATGATAATATTATTTGGCATGATATCTGTAGTACCCGTAGTACTCCAAGAGGGTTTTTTTTTTTTTATATATATAATACAGCTGATTATAAGCCTCTTTGCATTTTGTCTTTTATCTTCTGGCACCATTAAACCTGTTTTAATTGACACCGAGAGGGGCGGAGCTGTAGGTGATAATGCTTTGGGTGACGAAAGGTTTATTTTCGGGGCCATCAATAGATTAAAATATTTAATCGCGATTAATCACATGATTGTCCACGATTAATCGCAAATTAATCGCACATTTTTCATCTGTTCAAAATGTACCTTAAAGGGAGAACTGTCAAGTATTTAATACTCTTATCAACATGGGAGTGGGCAAATATGCTTTCTTTATGCAAATGTATGTATATATTTATATTGGAAGTCAATTAGCAACACAAAACAATGACAAATATTGTCCAGAAACCCTCACATGTACTGCATTTAGCATAAAAAAATATTCTCAAATCATAACATGGCAAACTGCGGCCCAACAGGCAGCAACAGCTGTCAGTGTGTCAGTGTGCTGACTTGACTATGACTTGCCCCAAAGTGCATGTGATTATCATGAAGTGGGCATGTCTGTAAAGGGGAGACTCGTGGGTACCCATAGAACCCATTTTCATTCACATATCTTGAGGTCAGAGGTCAAGGGATCCCTTTGAAAATGGCCATGCCAGTTTTTCCTCGCCAAGTTTCAGCATAAGTTAGGAGCGTTATTTAACCTCCTTTCCGACAAGCTAGTGTGACATGGTTGGTACCAATGGATTCCTTTTCTTTTCTAGTTTCGTATGACGCCAGTATCTTCACTCTAGCTTAAAACTAAGCCCGCTACAACCTCCAAAATATCGATTGTGTTAATGCGTTAATGAAATTAGTGGCGTTAAAACGGGTTATTATCACGTTAACGTCGACAGCCCTCGTTTATTTTCATGGTACATTCTAGAATATGTAGCATACATGTGACAGATAACACAAATCTAATTCATACAAGACCACGACCATACATGCTCACATGGAGGACGTCTGCAACATGTGATAAAAATTTCACATGACATGTACGTGAGCTCAATGAATATAAGTTTCAGGCAAAGAGAATGAAAAGACCGCACCAATTAACACGGCGGAATGAGTCAGAGGCGTACTAGTCCACCTTCCTGATGGCTGTTTGAGGAATTTAATGTCCTAGATGCATGCAATTATCCTTTTAATTAGCAATAATGAGTTTGTGCATGCTGAAATAATAAGTCGAACCGTGATATGTGTGCAGGCCTTAATGTGAAGCTCATCAAGATGTAACTAGCTCTGTCAGTAAATATCATCAACTGTCATGTTAAATATCTCATGCTATTGTACTGAGGAGCCGGCTAATATGCATCCTGGCTGTGTGCGCGTGTGTGTGTCTGCCTGTCAGAACTTGTGTTTGCATTAGAGGATTTCATGGCCATTAGAGGGAAAAAAAAATAAGCGAGATTGAAAGCATACCAGTTTAATAAAAAAGGTAAAATACATATAACGCATACCAAAGTGTCAACATTCCAGATATGTGGTTGGTAAGGCAACACTTGAACAACCCAATGGGATTGAGCCTCGCACTGTTTATCATGGCTGAATCAAATCAGTACATTACCTCGGTGCCGAAATGTAACCAATTATGTTTATATGACCGACTGCGTACAGTAACCTCGCTATCAGCATGCAGCATCACGGGGTCTGAACATCTGAATTACTGCTTATTATTTCAGCATTACAACCTGTATTAATATCCAAAATATACACACACATAAACACACGTAACCAGAATAATCCCCGTATTCACACCGTCGCGGTTGAGGATTTGCAGCGGGGACGCTGGTGTGCCATGCATGGCAGTTAATTGTTTTAAATTAGAACATGAATTTGTTCTCTGGGATGGTTCGGTATCAGAGCTGCACTTAAAGGGACATTACCATCGATGAATCACCTGCAACGCCAGCTGGTTGGAATATTACAGAATGTGTTTGAACAGGGGGGCCGGATACAACAAGTTGAACATGCTGCACGTGCGCTATAATACGATAGATGTGGAATTTTTTAGAGGGAGGTTTTTTGTGAAGAAATCTGGCTCAGAAGGGCTTTTATTCAGCTTTTAGTACGCTCACGTCTGCGGTGGTGTGCTGGACTGCGTTACATTGAAAGATGTTTATGATGTTGTTTTTGTCCCTGCTTACAACAATATACATAACTAAAATCTGGATAAGAAAGTAATAAAAGTCTCAAAATGTTTTATAGGGCTGCTAAATTGGACTGGATTGCCAAATATTGCATGCATTCAAGTTACAGTTTTTTTTGCAATTGCTAAAACACAGTTTCTGAAACTAGCCCCCTCTTTGTCGAAACTCTACACAAAAAACTAAATATCTTACATCTCAAGCAAACACTTCATTCAAAACTATATTCTAAAAATGGCATTTTGCATCACAACTTAACACGTCAACACCAACAATTAGCTCTATCGACATGACAACTGCACACTGATGTGCTAACTATAAAACTCTATTATCTAGACTCTTCATTGGTAGCATGCTGTAAATAGACGATGAACACAAATGCAACGGGGAAACAAACAAATGTGTTTATTCTCAATACTCATAACAGTATCTCTGACACAATCACTGAAGATGACATGAACATAATTACTGTATTCTACTGTAAACAAAATACAGTATATTGCAATTACGGTCCTCTTGTTCTCGTTCCAAAATCGGCCTCAATTGTTGTGCACACCATAGAGCAAACCTGCATCCTATTTTTAGTGATCAAGCTCCTACTTCTAAGTGATCTAATTGGTGACAGGTGTTTTCACAGGTGCATTCTGGGTGCAGGTGATTGATGGTATTTCAATGGCAGTGTTTAGCAAACAACACACACAGGCTTTTAATCTTGAGTGATGTGTCTAATGTAGATAACCGTGTGAAGTTCTTTGCAAAAGTTTTATGTATTGTAAAGCAGACAATGTGCTTGTGGTTTAGCACCGTGGTTCCCGACCTTTTTCTTTAGGGGACCCCTTTTCTATCATTGAGAAAACTGATGACCCCTGACTAAGTGACATATGTTATGGATATTTTTGTACTATATTCAATGCATCCCTCATCCTGTTTATATCTTAAATAATAATCCAAACTTTAAAAAGTAGAATTTAATTTAGTTTTCTTCACAGAAATGAATGAAATGCTGAGATATAGGCCAGCTGTATTAAAAAAAAAGTTGTCTTACACCCCTTAAAATCAAGAAAGGCCTTGGGACCCCCTGTGAAGCCTTGGTGACCCCTAGTGGGGGTCGGGACCCCCAGGTTGAGAGCCAGTGGTATAGCATACCTGGTCAATAGATAGGCTACATGAGTTAGTGCTTTCAATAATTGTGCCTCAAGTTATCAGTTTTTGTGACATGGCAATTGCAAAAAAAACTGTATTGTTCCCAACCCTCTTGTATTTTCCCCTACCAAAAAGAAGTTTATTCAAGTGTGCTATTAGTATACTTATTTTAAACTTAAAATAAGAGACTGTACTTTCAGTTAACTTTTATGTACTTTTCAGAGATATACTTAACAAAAGTATACATACAAGTATGCAGAAAAGTCGAAGTGTACTTGGCTTATAGGCCCACTTGTACTTAATCTTTTGATCGAGATATACTTAAGAAAAGTATCCTTGCCTTCAAGGTCTACAGAAAGGTATACTTGGCATGTAGTCGTGCTTACTTTTTGATGTAGTAGCCTATTAAAGTGTGTGAGATTTTAAGTACTCACATCATAGAGTGTGTCCAGTCGAATTCTAAGCTGTATTTTCATTTAGTGCAAAAAGAAAAACATTCTCCGGTTATCTTTGGCGCGCCACGCAGCATTCTCTTACCTCTCTCTTCTTACACATGTTCAATGTTTACACAAGCTGTAATGTGTGACCGCGCGGATGGAAGGTCAGCTGAAGGTGGATGCAGCGGTGTTCGATCCACGGCTGGCCAAAAAGGATGTGTTGATGTTGCAGAACAAGACCGCTGTAGGCTACCGCGGTATTGACCTTGCATACGGCAACATCAGATCAACTAGAAAACCTAGGACTGCGGGGTGTCTGGAAATTCACAACAAGACCATGGAAAATACATTACCTTATGACAAAGCAGTCAAATGAGCCTGCGGGCTGTTTTGAATCGAAACACGAATTGAATATAATTCCTGGAGTCAAAAGCAGTCAGTTAATCGGGGCGACTGCGGGTGAATTTGTGTCAGATGTTCAGTCGAGTTAGAGTTTAGAGTAACCAAACAGGTATCACAGTTTTTGTTTCACCGCCGCTCAGTGAAGATGAATCGTCTCAAATGAGAACAGTAGGTCTGATCCGAGCCACGCTGTCTATCACCCCCAATTGTTTGCCATTATCCCCACTTGTCTGCCATTCAAATTTCCTTGAAGGGAACGCGGTAAAGAATGTTCTCGGCATCAGGGGATCCGCGGCGTCAGTGATGTGTGATTCCTCCCGAAAGCTCCGCGGGGTACAGTTGTTTCCCCTGAATACAAAAGACAGCGGCATCACAAGCAGGCTGCGGCATACCTCTAGCTGACGAAAGCAGCCAGAGCTGTCAGCGACATCACTCACGGCCAGTGCTCCCACCCTCCCAAACCCCGCCACCGCACTCTCCAAACTACCCCGCCGGAATAGAAAATAGTACAGGCCCGTGTCTTTTTTCGGAAGGGGCTGGATGTGAAATATTGCATACAGAATTCGGAAGGCACTGGAGGCTGTTGAGACAGAGCCGCTGTGAGTTCAAGCTGTGTGAAGTCACGGAGCCGCAGACTTCCCTTTCATTTGTAAAGTACGCCACGTTAAAGACAGCTTCACCTCTGGCTGCACTGATCATTTAAAGTTGAGGAGGAGGAGAAGGGAGGAGGAGGGAGGAGGAGGGAGGAAATCTGACAGAGGTGCGCTTTTGTGTGTTTCTCTTTTGGAACATTTATTTGCGAGTCAGGGGTGCGTGCTTGTGGAATAAGAAGTTCATGCTAATAGCATTACCTCATCAAAAATGACAGTACCCTGAGAAGGCATTACCGACAGCAGAGAGAGAGAGAGGGAGATTGAGTCGGGGCACGGCCCGAGACTTGGCTCGGCCCTATTGTGCTAGCTCAGAGAATGAGAGAGCAGCAGCATCCATTTTTGCCTTAATGAAGTTAGTGACCCTCTGAAAGGTGACACATTTACCGCCCAGGGGATTTATACACTCCTGCTCCAAGGCTCCAGTTCAATATGGAGAGGACAGATTTGACTCCACGTGGGCACTCCAAATATATCCTCACAATTTATACCAGGGCGATTCATTTTCCGACACCGCTCTTCTAATTAAAGTTGACGCCGCTGCGCCGTTCGATCTGCGGTCGCACGGAAATACAAAAAAAAAAAAAAAATGAGTGCATTAAGCTGTTACATAACAATTTAAGATAGTTTTGGGAGGCTATCGCTAACGTAGCTTAATCAGAATATACATTTTGTAGGAAACAATAAACAAGGTGGCGAGAAGACGTGCAGATGTTTTGCGGAATAGGATCACACGGAGCATGCAGAGCCGCGTGGAGGAAAGAGTCGTCCCAGCGTACCGGGGTCTGAGACCGCTTAATTATTTACAGCATCCTTACTTATGCAAATATGCTAAATAATTTCTACATGACAGCTTGAAGCTGAGGCCTAGAGGAGCGATGTGATGTTTGAATGAGGGACCCCTCTCTCCTTTCGCATGGCCTAGGAAACATAACACCGCGGGCTCCCGGTTGCCTTGGCGCGCGCTGTTTTACATTCTAATTATCTGGCTTGACAGGCTTTATTGCTGAGGCTCAATGCTGAGGCCTCATCCCAGACTCATTCCACATGTGATGTCAGCGCCGGGATAATGAGATAAGATAGTTTGAGTGCTTAGTCTTGCCCAGTCGCCTCCTCATTCCCCCTTTTTTTTTCCTTTCCTTCCTTCCATGCATGCAACCCTAAATGCTGCCACAATTAACCGCGTGTATTAATTGTACCTGAATATATGCTCGCAGCAGCTCTCCCGTGTTTGAGTTTTTCTTATTTGACCAGATTTATTTTGGATTGCGGGAAGATCAGGAGGGTTTAAAGGTGTGCCACATTGACAGCGATTAAAATAAACAACGCTTTGTTAAGGTGTTCATTAAATATTGAACACAGTAAAGCCAATCCGAGACACAAAACAGCAAGACATTTTTTTTTTTTTCCGAACTCTAATTAAGCTACAGGGAATTCCTCGCGTGTTGTAGGTAAACAGACAGAGTCATATGGGAATACCGATGGAAATTAAATGCTCTGCTGGTGTTTTTCTCATTACAAGATGAAATGAAACATTTATCACTGACTTTCATTCCGTTAAAAGGCTGACATTTTGCGGGTCAACCGCTAGATAAGGCGACAACTTTCTTCTATTTACATTAGGATTCGTGAGTTCACGCGGGGGCTTTTTTACAGCTGCGCTCTCCTGTATGTCCTGACCTGTTTGAATAACCATGTTGTTTTCTTCTTCCTTCCTTTTACAGCCATCGAGGTGAACCTACAGAAAGCCTTGGCCGAGGCCTCTGAGACCTGTACCCAGGAGTGTCTGATACTGGGCCACTCCGACAGCTGCTGGATGCCCCCGGCCCTGGCCCAGTTCCAGGGTCCTGGCAGCACCAGCCCCACCTCCACCCCCATCACCACCGCCATCATCGGCACGATGCCCTCCTTTGGCTTCCAGCAGAGCTGCGCCCGGGGAGCCAAAGCTAACATGGTCAGCATGGGGGTCATGGATGGTCGCCATACCCTGGGCCGGTCCGTGCCCAAAAAGGACGAACTGGACAAAGGGATGAACCGGCCGCAGTTCTACAACACCCTGGACAGACACTGCAGCAAGAAGGAGGACGCCATCAAGGTCATCCCCCTGGCGAGCTTCACCTCCCCCGGGCAGCAGACGCCCAGCGGAGGGGGCAGCGGCTCTTTCTTACACGAGCACCAGTTGTAAGAGCGTAAAGACAGATCCTCATCGCAACCTGACGTACATGTGACTCAACCCCAACAGGGCGGCTTGTTGTCAGTGACTTTACGATCAGCGTGAATGCCTTGAGGTATGCATCAATTTGAATAACTTTGACCAGCTCAAAGCCTCCGTTTGACTAACGAAGACATCCGAGAACGGATTTCCATCACGACGATGATGTTGTCCAGACAAAAATCACATGGGATCAGTCTGACAGCTAAAAAGCGTTCGAAAGGAGACGTAAGTCTTAACATAGCGGGCCCCGTGTATAATAAATAAAGGTAGTTCTATACCAAAGTAGATCCATCACAGAAAAAAACAACAAAAAAAAAATTTTTTTTGCTTTCAGTTCGGTGATGTTTGCTTAGTGATAAGAAAGGGGCGATGTACGCTTTAAGCCCCTCGGTCCCAGCTTAGTGGAACTGTGTCTTTAAAAAAAGACCGTTTCTTTCTTTGCAAATACTTTGTGTTGCGCGAGCTAAATCGGGCTAAATGTTAATTATGAGCCGTTTCTGTTCAAGTTTTCTAGTGAAGTATCGCTCTGTACAACACGCAGCACAAACTCCTTTGGTGGCGGAAGATGTTTCTTTTGTCTCGCCTGAACGTGTTTCAGAAGTCTATTTTGGTCAGGGGACTGCAGAAGGATAAAAAAAAAAAAAAAAAAAAGTCTACAAAGCATAACTAGGCCAATGGTAGACAACACCGGTAATCTTTTGCATTCTACATTTTCACCGTGGACCAGCACACAAAATATAACACACACACACACACACAAGATGTTTTTTCCACACGGCGGTTGCTCCATCTCTGCCAACTCTATTAAGAAAACGTTCACTCCTTGCATTATCTCGGCAGCTTAGCCTTGAAAGGCGCCGACAGAGGTGCTTTGGAAAAACGTACCCTTTATTCCCTTCCCTTTGTTTCTATTTCTCACATTTTGCTGCTCAGAAACACACGGTAGCAACAACAGCCACGGAGCCAATTATGAAATCCTCGGTCTAATTACTTTGATGTGTGATCTCGGTGGCGACCCTCGTTGTGGTTAGGAATGGCTCTCTTGGCTAGCCGGGGAACACGTTGCTCTGCGTTGTGCGGAGGCAATGAAAAGGTGACGAGCTCAGAAATAACAGCTTTGAAATGCTCCTTTTTTCCTTCCCCATCGTATCATTAATAACACCTTTTGTTCTCGCTATTAATTACTATTGTGTGTTTTTCTACAACTCAGTTTGAATGCAAATTTTCTATTATCGGTTTTTCCTATGTGTCGACACTGGAATAATAGACCGGGGTACAAGAATTTCTTCGGGGCCCCGAGTCAAACTAAATTATTGATGTTAATGTTATTTTCGCAGTTATCACACGGATAGGCATTGGCACTGTTTGAAAGGACCTCCCTGCAGGCTGCCCCCCTCGCCACGGTTTCATCATACATGCACTGCATATCTCTGCCTGTGTGTGT
Organism: Sebastolobus alascanus; assembly: GCA_916701645.2. Taxonomy (NCBI): domain Eukaryota; kingdom Metazoa; phylum Chordata; class Actinopteri; order Perciformes; family Sebastidae; genus Sebastolobus; species Sebastolobus alascanus. The sequence goes on from CAKAOJ020000163.1 coordinate 1,006,865, forward strand.
GTGTAAACTGCGCTGATGATGATAACTACTCGAGACTAACTTGCTGCTGTAACAGATTGGGTGCAGTATAATCTATCGCTACAGCAATAAGTGACTTTGCTGATATCCATTTTTCTCTCCAGTAGCACCCAAGCCAGGTGTCCACATCATCAGGTGTATGATTCATGCGATTCATTTTCTCGTACCATCTTGCAAATTGGGAACAGGCCTAAATCTATAATGCAGCGCGGCGTCCTCGAGGGAAGGCGCGAGGCAAATTGTGTTTGCATGCTCTTAGCTATAGCACACCCATTCTCTCTCGATACGTGGGGGTCAGGACTCTTATCATTATAAAGAGGATTTATCTGAGAGTCAGTGAAACGATCACTTAAAGGAGCAGTGTGTCAAGGACACGGAAGAGGAGCAATTCAATTTCACCTTCAGTCAATTAGGAAAATGAATTCGATTCAAAACAAGCAACTTAAATAAAGCCTCCGATAAACATCCCTTCGATGAAAATGTCCCAGTTTGGGTAATACAATTTCAGCTCATTTACTGATACGTTTTTGATACACTTTTTCATCTCATTTCATTGTTATAGCACGGACATGTATAAACAATACATATTTAATCAAAAGGAGCACATATCAAAGGGAACATACATCACAATGTCACTGGAAAAATTGGATTTTATCACTCTGACAAATTCAAATCCAACACTTTTGTCTTTTCAGTCTCTGTTTACAATTATGTGAATAAGTAGGGCAAATAAATTCCTGGTTGGATCTTTTCATACAAAAATAAATCTGGAAAAATAACAATTGGGTTATTAAGAAACTTTCAAGTACAGCCATTATCTGCTACTTTATAAATATAAAGACACAGGAAATTGTTTCCTCCCTCAGAATATCCATGAAATATTATACGGGATAAAACACTGTCACACTGTAATAAAAACAGATGTGATTGTTCGAAATAATTGATCCAATCACCCGTGTACAGTAAGCACAATATTACCTGTGACATCCGTATCCCTCACTGTGTTTTAACATACATAACTCCCGTGTATTGTTAATGTCGCAGCGGCTACATTGACTGAAAGACGACTTCTAGAGGGAATAGTAGAATAACTGCATGAATGTACATCTGTAGTGTGTTGCTTTTGATACCTACATGACTTTTTTTGTCTACTGCAGTCCTGTTTTTTTTTTCCATTTGCCCTTCTAGAGGTAAAACTAGTAGTGTTGTGTTTATTTATTTCTCAAACAAGGAGCATACCATATGAATGTGCATTTGTTTTTTTTGTTTTTTGTTTTTTTGGGGAGGGGGGGATGAGGCTCCCCTGAGTAAGTAGTGTCACTCTGTGTCAAAGGTCTTCATCGTTCACACAACACACAGTAAAATAAACAAAACGTGGAGGGTGTTTTGCATGATTCTGCTCTCACTGTTATTTTCCTATTTTTCTAATTCCCTCTGCCCTAAAAGTAAAGATAGTATACATAAAAACTGAACATTTCCTCTTTTTTTTTTTTTTTTTTTTCAGAATTTTTCTATTCCAAATGTGCGTCATGATTACCAACTTGTGTCATCATTTGCATGAACTGTTTGGACCTCCACAAGGCGTTTTTTGACACTTGACTATGTAGTTCATGCACCCATCGTTAGATTCCGTGTCGGTATTTGGTGTTTAACTGCTCTACCTGTTTGTTTGTTTGTTTGTTTGTTTGTTTGTTTGTCTGTCTTATGGAACAAAAACAAATGTTAACACGGTGTACACATTCAAAACTTTGTGAAGTATGCGTACCACTTATGCCTCTACGTACACACAAATATCTATACTGTCAGGATTTTAAACTGTACATAGCAGTACCCCTAAGAACTAGTAATAATAGTTACAAACTGGAAAGACACATACAGTGAAGACTACAGGCTGAATACTGGAATTCGCTACGTTGATAAAAAGGAAAAAGGGAAAACATAAGAAGTGATGAGATGACAATCTCCTCTTGTAATGTAAATGGCTACATATGCATAATATTGATGAGAGTGTGTTTGAATGTGTTTATAGGTGATCTTGTGTGTGTGTGTGTGTGTGTGTGTGTGAAGGAGAGAGTCTCCTTGCATGTATGAGCGTGTGTGTGTGTGTGTGTGCACATATGTGTGTACTGGCATGCACCTTGCCAGAATATTTTATGTACACAAATGTATCTTGTACAAAAACTATATCAAAATATGATATAAGACTTAAGTATATGCTTGTAAATTAGTCATCAGTGAGTCGGGTGGAGTTTTGCTTTGAGAGAAGGCTTCAATGCTTGCCAGCGAATCTGTATTGGTCAGTTAAAGCTATACAGTCCCGTGTTGTCATGCCTTTGTAAAATATCCCATTTGAGTCTATGAAAAAAATGACCTTCCATATGGTGAAATGATTTTTCTTGTCATTGAATTTTACTTGAGCCATTAAATATTGAGTCCTCAAAGTACGCACGCATCACGCTTGTCCTTCACTCTACATTGTTGTTTGATTAGGTTTTTCTGAGAGCATTGTCATATCCGTGATAGATGTGATATGAGAGCATACTGTCACTGTATTCCAATTATGGCAATTACAAGCTAATGATATAAGACCCATCAAATTGACATGGCATTTCACCTTCATCATTTCAGGAAATTAAGGCCGCGGGGGAAACAACTCCACTTATGACGTGTATATTTATGGGAAAAGGAAAAAAAAAAAACATAACCCTTATAAAACACGGTAAGGAGCACAAACACTATGGAGAGTACTGTAGGCTCAAGAAGGGGTTTTACGTTTACACTTCCAACAGCAGCAGCTTTCTTACACAATATGTCAATATGTCTATTTTGGGTTAAATATCTAAAAATATTAAAATAGTAATTGACAAATACAAAATGTTATAAATACCGCAGAGAAAACAGGAGTGATTGTGTTAGCCTCTATGTCATACGTACGAGGGAAATACCCCACTCTGCCACTAAAGCTTCAACTAAACGTGGGGTTGGTGGTTGTGGATATTGCCACATTCACATAAAATCACATATGACTTGAAACCTTGAATTTCCCTGAAAGTTGCACTCAATAGTACGTACATATGTAAGTGTCTGAAATGCAAACATCATGGATGCCTCAAGCCCATCATTTGAGGTAATAAATTTAAATTAAAACTGCAATACCTGTTTTTTTTACGCCACGCAACAAAACTACGATAGTATCCGCGGTTAGGTTTAGGGAACAAAACTACTTAGTTAGGTTTAGGAAAAACATCATGATTGGGCTTAAAATAAGTACGTAAATGAAGTAAAATACATAGGGAAACAACGCAACAGAAGTACGGAAACCACGTCACAAACCTCATTAAAAAACATGTAACAAACGTAACTTAAAAATAACTCAACACTTTGGGACACGAACACCGGTCTCCTGTTGAAAGTCCTGTGTTTTTTTTGGTCTCCACCAACTCCTGAGGGAAATATCTGGCTCTTTGGCTGCTAAACGCTCCACCATGTTCACCGGCTAGTTGCTAATTCTGTCCATTGTTTGGTGCTGAGCTGAAAGCCTACCGTGGGTTTATAGAGCTTTTTCATTGAAAACAGCTTTGACCACAAATGACACCAATGAGAACAAAACGACTGAATCGAAACAGTTAATTGTGATCAGGAAAAAAAAACAGCTCTATAAAGCTCTGTAGAGCTGATGGAAACTGCAGGTTAGGTCAGGTGATAATTTCCTGTGGGTTCATCGACAACGCCCCAGGTTACATGCAATTAGTCATGTGATCCATTGTTAATATCGTTCCCATCGCTACCTTCCATCACACATAATGTGAACATGGCATCTAGCCATAACTGGTCTCAGTTAATTCAACAAATCCGTGCCCTGGATTTTAGGGTGCTCCATGTTGAACAAAGACAACTCACAAAACACAAACTGCTGATTTTTCATCCTTAGAGTAAATTCAATTTAAACTCTTCAGTTATGTGTGTCAATATACCTCACATTGATGTGGTCAAAAGCATTAGTGATTCTTGAAAATGTCGCTTGTGACACCTTTAGAGTCTAAAGGGCACTTTGATGGTTTCTGTTTAGGAAGGGCAGAGCACTCGTCGATCAATTCCTACATTTTTTGATTCGGTCCAACAATACGAATCGATGAGCTTCCCGTCACAAGGTCACTCCTCTACTCATTAGACTGTCCAGCCGTTATCATATCAGAACAGGCCGTAGACTCTAGGAAGTAGCCTATAAATTTCAGAGGCAAATCAATAGAACACAATAAACCTTAATTTTAGCCTTTTTGGTTCTAGGGCCAAGACATAAATGTAAGTTTAAGCCAGGAATAGAAAAAAAAAAAGTATCTCTTCATTCATGCCCGTGGCTGCTCAGAATGTCAACTTTGATTTATGTTTGACTCGCTGTGCATCTTCAGTAACACCCGGAGGCTGTTTCCTCTACCTGTGGCCATTTGGCCTCACCTACAGTAAAGATACAGAAAGCTTTGTGTGTTTTGTTTTTTACCTTTTTTTTGGCCAAAGCTTGTTATACACCTGTACTGTGTATCTATCCATTCATCCATCCATCCATGTAACCCACCCATCCATCACTCCATGTGACCATCCATCCATCCATCCATCCATCCATGAGCTTTGATGCCTCAAAGGCAAACTCTGCAACAGTTTCGACAATCCCCCTGGGCTATATGTGTCCTACCTGAGGCACCTTCTGCCTTAACGCTTTATCCGCTGTTCTCTTATGAATACCTACAAGCCCTCGGAGGAGGAAACCTCGAGCTTACAGTATGGTGCAGGGGTTGATGTTCGCGACAACAGGACATGACAGGATCTCTTGGCACCGACTCCTAACTCGCGCGGCACACAAAGAGCCATGTCATGTACCTCGTAACGCGCCAAAAGGCTTGCTGGACTGTGTCATCTCGCCAGCGTCTTCGGCATATGTTCGGTCCCCAATCTCCTTAAGAGAGCCGGCTGTGACCTGCCCCATTACTTTTCCATGGTAATTGGCTAATAATGAGACAGTGACAGTGCAGGGGACGTCCACACTGTCAAAACACATGCATACCCAACTACGCCAATCTGCATTTCCAGTAATTACTGCATATTCAACAGAAAGGCCTTTGTGATCTTAACAGCGCACTCTATGCTTGTTTCTTTCCTCACCCCACACACACACACACACACACACACACACACACACACACACACACACACACACACACATACACCATCCCCATATGTGCTAACAAGCCAACTTATTGTAAGCCTACTTAGTTCTCAAGGTGTCATCTGTTGAAGTGTCAGGAGAACATATAGAGATTGTCAAACAGTACACTCATTTCAAATTGTAATTAAACTGGCCATCAGGTACCTTGAGGCTGTTTAGTCAACAGCAGGGTACTAATTACTATAAGATGACCTTTGGAATAATATCTGGTGAATTATTCATAGTTGAGAAAATTGCTTCGGAGACATGCCAACGACATCCAAGGGACGGCTGAGTGTACACACACAGAAAATTCCACTCAAAGATTTCCGCCTGGCCACGAAAATGAGGTCAGCAGATGGAAGAAACCGTAGCTTTTTTTGTGTGTGCGAGAAAATGAGATGGTTGCGATAAGCCCTCAAAGACAAAATGAAAATTTCCCCGACTCAAAGAGGAATGTTACCCACCAGAAAATAGACTGACTCATGTAAAGTTAATGTAAAAGATTTTGGAGAGAGAAGATAGCCTTGTCACAGGGTGGCTTAGGAAGCAATATTATCCTGCTGTGCAAGTTGACACTTCTTTATAGTGGACTCAACTCTGCCGACTGTCAAATAAATCCTTGTACTGGTGCTTCTACCATGAAATAAACCATATTTTACTTCAAGTTGGCATGCACAAGGATGTTAATAACACTGAAAAACAACTACCTAGAGAAACAGAATGCATCTTATTTCCTATTTAACCTTTCTTTATCTATTTTTTCTATATTTGACACCCCTTTGAGATAAAAAACAAATAGCTTTAGGAGAACTTAAAGGTACAGTGTGTAGGATTTGGCGGCATCTAGTAGTGTGGTTGCAGATTGCAACCAACTTAGTACCCCTTCCCTCACTGCTCCCTTTGCAAGACAGCGGTAACTTGAGCCGCCAAGTTTTGCACTCTGTGGCTCACGTTACCGAAGTTTCACAAGCATGTTGGAGAACTACGGTGACCTTCAGGTAACGTAAAAACTCAAAGGTCTCTCTTTAGAGCCAGTGTTTGGTTTGTCCGTTCTTGGCAACATGGCGGACTCTGTGAAGAGGACCCACTCCCTATGTAGATATGAAGGGCTCTTATTAGCTAATGAAAACACGACAATTCTTAGTTTCAGGTGATTAAACACTAATGAAAACATAGTTATTAATATTATATTCCATTTCTGGTAATAAATCCATCGAAATACACACTGCTCCTTTAAGAATTGTTCAAGAAATGCGTAATGGTACATACAAGAGAGGAGTTAAAGACAAAGGGAAATACAAAAGGAGAAAGGGAGAAGAAGCAGTGGCAGCATATTTCAACAGGTCCATCCTCCTGCGGTGACTTTCAGAAACCACTGACAGCGTCTGCTCCCTCCTGCTTTAAGTGTTCCTGTGGAGTATTCTGCACAGAGAGGGCGGGCAGAGGTCCTGAAGAGTTTCTTTCCCGTCTCCGCTCAACCTTTTGGGACACTCGGTAGAAATTGCTCCCGGGACCTTGCACAAAAAAATGTTCCCCACATCTCCGTTAGACATAAATACATAAACAGTGGGGAAACTAGTCCTCAAAGCTGCACCAGCATGTGGAACTCAAGTGTCAACAGATGAACCTGAAGAGAAATCTAGCTCATATGTGGCTAAAATCAGTGCTGCATACTGTAATGGTTGATTTTGTATTTTTTTTTTCCATGCAGGACTGGCTTCTTTTCTTCCAGGTTGACAGTGCCTCTGTTACGGAGGCACAAGTAGTAACCCGGCGGACTGAGCACCATGACAATGATGTTAACCATATGGCCGGCCCCTCTGAGTAGCCTCATTCAGCGTGATCTCAGTCGAGCATTTATAGGAGGATTTTGAAAAAAGGTCAGAGAAGGCGCTCTTCACTGCCATCATAGAGGACCCAAATGATTAGTCAAAATTTGGGGTAATTGGTTGTAATTAACATTGACCTTGTCCTCTTGGACATTAGAGAAGGGAAGCCATGCCAGAAAAATCTCCCCCCTGCCATTAGAGAGCAATTACTGATAGGAGACAGTAGACCATACAGCAAAATAAAACCTCTGCAGCTGCGTGTCTTTATATCAAAATCCCCTATTCCACACGTCTGAAAGCCTGATGTGAGATGATTTGTAAAGCACTAAAGGCCATGGCCATTTATGTATTACTTTATGTACTTCAAAGATATTACTGTAAACTGCAACATTTCCGTTTTTTCATTTTAGTGATATTGTTGATGTAGTAGACACTTCTGTCGTGCTTCCTGTGATCACAGTATCTGTAGTACAGTGCTGTCTGAAAGTTTCACTTTCTTTCTTTTTTTTTTTCCTTTGTTGGTTTGGTAGCCATCATGCTAACTTTGTCCTCTGTTTACTTCATACAAATATTTCTAATATAGAAAAACAAAACACTAGCCAGATGTTTTTTTTCCTGCCAAGTATGAGATACCAGTCCTAGAGCAAATAACTTTAACGCTCTGAGACCCACAATAGACCATTTTTTGTCTTTTTTAGGGGGGTACAGGGGGTCTTTAGGGGGAGATAGCAGATCAACAGTAAATGTCACATAAAAGTGGTGTACATCATCTGAAAGCTGGGAACCTGAAGATTAATTTGAGATGCAGCTCAGCACTGTGTGTCAAGTTGCTCTAGTCACAAATCAGAAATAAACATGAATTCATTAATTATTTAGAATTAATTGTAAAAGGGTATAAGGGCTCGGAACATCATGATCACAGTATATGATGGTCATTCCCATGCTCTATTATGTCTCATAAGTTGTTGCAGCAATTTTGGGGTTTATAACATTTGTTACACAGATTTGGTGCTAAATTTAAGCATTTTGTTACCACTCAAGAATTGATAAAAATGATCCATAATCGCTCCAAAATACCACATTAAGACACCAAGACCTTGAGGAACACCATAGGAAAAGCCATGCTGTGATTTGGTGACAAAAACTTCTGACATTTTGAGATTTCTGCAAGAATTGCATTTTTTGGCAATTGGATGGCGAGCACTTCTGTTGTGTAAACTGCTCAAAAAAAACCTTTTTGTCATTGAATGCTCTAGGTCTTTAGTTTGTTGTTGTAAAGTTTCATGAGGCTGTGATTATCCCAGAGGTCACAACAGGTCATTTTATACAGTGGGGTCAAATTTAAAAAAAATGGTCTCACTACAATGATAAGGCTCCTATGGGGACTAACATCATTACACATGAATACAATTGCGCTCATTGGATCCACACAAGTCTCAACTTTACAGTCATACCCAATTTATGTAATTCCAAGACTGTTTAGGGACCCCAGTATGCAGAAATATTCAAACACACCATTTTAGAATAGGAGAAAATAAATATTTATATTGCATTAAAAAAACTGCATGTGATTATCATAAAGTGGGCATGTCTGTAAAGGGGAGACTTGTGGGTACCCATAGAACCCATTTTCATTCACATATCTTCAGGTCAGAGGTCAAGGGAACCCTTTGAAAATGGTCACGACAGTTTGATGAAAAGTCATGGGATCTCCACAGTCAGCAGAAAATTCATGACAATTCATCCAAAAGTGTTTGAGATATTTCAGTCTGGAAACAAAGTGTTGGCCCGACAGACAGACCATCATTGCCATCCATAGAGCCACACCGCTAGCATGGCTAAAAGGAAAAAAAACATGAAAATAAAAATGTATCAGTGTAAAAATGTTTGTTACTTTAAATTCATTAATAACAACCCCCCCCCCCCTTTAGATTCTCTCAGGGTTTTCCTGCCTGAGTAAAAGAAAAACAAAAGATAATACATGTATACTGTTGGCATGCCTGATAGGTAATAAAGAGAAACTAGGTTCATATCATGCCCCTTTCGCAGTGAGGAAGCACATCAGAGGAATTGCTTTTACCGCGAGTTCTTTGTGCGAATCTAAAGACAGTATCACAGGGCAGCCACTGTGCCTGACAAGTCTGTTCACGTTCAGCACACACGCAGCTTTCCTGCAGTTAAGGCACCAAGTCCCCGAAGCTCTTCCTCCATGGAGTTTATTGTCAGAGTCTCTCCGATGGCAGGACGCCTCTCCCTCCTCTTTGAAATCCGGAAGATCAAACAAAACAACAGTGTTGACGCAGGGTGTGTGTTGTGTTTGTGGTTTGAATATATAATCAATTTCCATGGTTAGAGGTTTTTTATTTGTTGTTGCATTGTTGCTAGATTACTAAATGGATAATGAACGTGATAATATACCCTATTACACTGTATGCTGACTTTGCTTATGTGTGCTATCTATCTATTATATACAGTATATACTTGCTTATTCTAACTTGTTTACTGCATATCATGTAAACTTAACGTTGTTATTGGCAATTCAATGCTGTGTGCTCATTGCTCTCAGTTCCTTTCTCATAAAGTTGTAAAAATCAACAACAGAAAATCGGACAGTGTTGAATTGAACGACTTCAAGTCTCAGCAAACTGATTTTCATGCAGGAATGAAATGCAGAGAAACCAACGGTTACCTGGACAGAAAATAAAAAAAATGTAATACCGCATTTTGCCTTTCTAAAGCAGTATTATTCGAGCCAATCAACCTTTACTTTCAAGAACATCTATTGAACAACGGTGAGCGAAAGCATGGTGGGATGAAAAGAAAGAAGCAACAGGGGAAAATCAATACAGCAATTATGTGTGCAGATAATGGACATCAAGGTGTTATTTGGAGTGACCGAAAAGAAGAGGTGACGTAAAGCCGATTCAAATAGTGCAAACATTTCATTGTCTCACATTTGGCGCTTCTGGGATGGATTAAGTGTCACCAGGTTTCTAGAAAACCAGCAGTGTTTTTTGTTGTTTTCCTGCATCGCCACAGATGAATTAGCATTGTTTAGCGCTATCTAATCATTGGGTTCTTCTTTATGTTCGCACACAATCACCAGCCTCTGTTAGAACTCCGTTAGCTATTATGCTTTTATCGGCCGTGGAAAAAACCCTGAAAACACAAGCAACAAACAGCGATTAGCTAATTGAGATCTCAGACGACAAAATACACACACACACACACACACACACACACGCACACAAAGAGAGAGTGACACGGAGGAAGAAGGACAAGGAGACAGATAAACGCACACACACACGCACACACCCGTCCTCCACGCTTTTACCTGCTCAAAAGAGGTCACCTCCAGCTCTGTCAAGCTTTGCAGGTGGGTCAGAGATCCGGATTTGATAACTGGAGGGAGTTTAGAGAGCAGACATTTGACAAGCATGACAATGCTCTGACAGCCCTCATTGGGCCATGATTAATGACTGACATCCCCGTCGCCTGTCTCACACAGAATGCAAATGCAAACGATGGGAGAAAATTACCCTAATGTGGCCCGTAATTGGATGCAAGAAGTATCGCGTAAAGCAAGCATGCGACGGGGCTTCTTTTGCTCCTGAAACAAGGCTTTATTACAGAGAACACCATACGGAGATGATGAGAGAGAGAGATGCTGCAGCGTGATTGAAAATGACCGCCAGCAAATCCCTCTCATTTGTAGTAACACATTGACATTTAGCAGGGAGTCGAGGGATGAGCGGAGTCGATGTTTGGCGCCTTGAGTTGAAAAGTCACTCCTGAGCTGGCTCCCTCGCTTCATGCAATAATCATTTTCCTTTCGCTGTTTGGTCAGATGTCACTGAGTTAGGGCAGCAGGTTTAAGCCAGAAATTGTACCGTAGACGAGGACAATTTTTTTTTAATTAGCTCTATGTAATCTTAATTTATTAGCATTTTTGCAAAGGATTGGCTTCGAGTAGGGGCTCCTTTCAAACAGCTGGCATCAGATTTTAATGAATATGCATAACGGACACCATGCGCTGGCATTGAGTGTTTCGAACTACAAGTTCACTTTACCTTCTCAAGGGCACCGAATTCCAACATTGGGCGAAGGCGGGGTACACCCTGGACAGATCGCCGGAAAATCACAGGGCTGACGCACAGAGACAGACAACCATTCACGCTCACATTCACACCTATGATTAAGAGTCAACAATTAACTCAACCTGCATGTCTTCGGACTGTGGGAGGAAACCGGAGGACCCGGAGAAAACCCCACACTAACACAGGGAAGAACATGCAAACTCCACACAGAAGGGCCCCAAGCCGGGTTTGAACCTGCGACCATCTTAATTCACAAACAAAAACTCAAATATTTGGTTTCTATGGAAGCGCTGAATGTACTGTCTATATCCTTCATGCCCATGCCGCAGTGCTAAAACAGTCGCCCCCTCACTTTGTCGAGCCGTGTTGCTACGTGCTTAGCCCTGATGTGGTTCCATTCAGCTATTCAGCAGCGCCTCGCCAAACGCTGCATCAAGTTAGCAAGCGCTTAAATGAAAGGACTGAATTAAAAGCACAGCCGCACTTTCCATTCAGTGCCGATCGCGCCAAGTGCTTCCACTGAAAGACATGGCATGTCCATTTTGGTACGCCGTGTGATCATGAATGTTGTTTCACTCTCCAAATGACATTTGCATTGAGAAAAATAAAAGCTAGCATTGATGTGTTGAAAAAAAATTGAAGGGGAATCAATTTGTCTGGCTTTTGATATAATGGCGTATCCACTGTACATTCTGCACTTTCTGAGCGGGTTTAATGAAATGAGGCCAAAAATGACACCAATCAAAAAACATAGAGGCAAGAAAAAGCAGAACAATATCACGACAGCGATCTTCTGTCATGGTTCTTCTTTGATCGTCTCATTTGCAATTAAAGAGCAAACTGTAAACTATGAAAGCCACCGGGAGGAGAAGGGGGAATAATTGTCACAAAGCGACCTGGTGATGCTGTTGGTGGGGAGCAGGGGAGGGGGGGAGGGGACACTTCCATGACATCCTCCCTCTGGTGGGAATAAGTGTCAAAACGTAAGGCTGCTTTTGCAGCAATTACAAAGACAAACAATCATGAAAAACTAAGAAAAGTAATGAGCGAACTTGATATTCTGTATGTGTTATTGCTAAAAGCGGGCGAGGCTGGGTGTCTCCCGTGAAGTTCCTCATTACCCTGATTGTATAATAGATATAATCAAGCAACAATGTCCAATTAGGAGTGCATAGGCATGCCTCTATCCAAAAAATGAAAGGGATGAACCAACAATTGACACTGTAAATTTGTTTGCTCCCTCATCAGAGTGATATTGATGATCCCGGGGCTTAAAGGAAAAAAATAAAAAATTAAACCTTTGACGTATATCTGCGATATGATGGAAGCTGTTGGATGTGAACAAACAGTCCTTTCCAGGTGGTTTGAGTGATTGCCTAATCCCCTGTAGCCAGATGATTGCTGAGCAAGGTCAGTTTGAAGGCTCAGACTGATTGAGTGCTGTCTGTGGACGGGGGCTCGCTCCAGCCTCTGATGCCATTAGATGGACAGCGGCTGAAGATTCACTCTGGAGTTTTTCAACACTTGAACCAAACCTGTCCAAACTGAATGACAACCGGTGTGCCAGTAATCATCGTGGGGGCACACTGCCGGGAACATAAACAACAATCATCGGGGGCTGCGTTATTAATAATCAGGAGGGAAAGACGGCAAATTTTTGAATTGCGATCGCAAAAAAAAAAAGAGTACATATTTGTTCGAGATTCGCAACAACATTCTCTGTGTGTTTCAAATCCTGTCATACTGTGTTGTTGCTTTTTATATACTTTCTATCACCCTGTCTAGAGTGCCGGGCTTGAAAAATACATGATAACCGCGTTATCATCCCCCAACTGCCTTCCCCTAGTTCTGCCTGATTTTCATTTGCATGGCATCAGACATCAACTGCTTTTCTGCTAAATAAATCCCGTTGTCGGCGTTGTCAAGCTGCATCTTGTACCTCATCGGCACCCATTTACATCTCAAGCTGTCATTTTGTTGCTAAACTGGGTTTGTGGCATAAAACTCGGCGTTTCCTGCAGGGCTGCAATTGGATCACCCCCTACCGCTATGTACATTCAAATGCCGAGGGAAAGTTCTGTTCTGTATATCAAACTCCACTAGTCTGCAGCAGAAAGCCTTTGTGCGGACATCTCTGTGACAGCTCCTTGGCAACTTGTACGCCTGTGTGCCACGAGCTCCCTAAGCTGACTGTTTGGATCAAGTGGGAAGAGGCAGCAATCCCAATGAGAACAAAATAGCAGATCCCAGCAGCTTTCTCAGCCGATGCTCTGAGATTTACTAGACTAGAGAGGAGCGCGTGGAAGTGTGTGTGAGTGTGTGTGTGTGTGTGTGTGTGTGTGTGTGTGTGTGTGTGTGTGTGTGTGTGTGTGATGGGGAGGGGCATAGATGTACTTTGAAATCTTTTGAAATGTCAGACAAATAAGAGTCACAAGAGGCATTATGTTTCCATAATGATGATGCGGTGAAGCTTAAGAGAAGACATGCAAATGGGTAAGATAATAAACCGGTGACATTTTTTCTTCTTTTGAAAGGCTTAGGAAATGGATGAAAGCCTTTTTCCCCCCCTTTACCATGTGCACTTTGAAGTGTCACGCTTATCAATTGTCGCAAATTACCAACACATTATACTCAAAGCAAATATCTATATAATATTTTAAAATTAAGTTCAAAAGGTAAATTAGCGTGTAAATATTTAGTGAGTATTTAGTTTAATTAATTGACGTCAATTATTTGCCTTTAAAATGCATTTATTATGTAATCATTACAATTATTTTCTTTCATCATTTCCCGGATTCTGTTTTTAATAAGAAACAAATATGCATAGTATTTATTTTGGGACTAACTGGAGTTACAGTTCAGGCTGTTCTCATACACCATTTGTAGCTATACCTATACAGAAGGTAATGCAATGTAATTTGTATATATCACACAAACTCAATTTACATGTAATCCACATAATTGTGAACCAGGAAGTATATAAACAGCGTCAAACGCCACATAGGGAGGAAGTCGGGGAAGATGGGTGGGTCAAAAAACACCGGATTTATTTGTCACATAACTTCCGTACTTAAGATACGTAACTTCCAGAGTTATTTTAACCTAAACCACAATCTTTTCCTAAACCTAACTTAGTAGTTTTGGTGCCTAAACCTAACCAAGTTGTTTCCTGTGAAAACGGACACATGCTTCATGTGTTGCTGGACATTTGTAGGAAAACACACGAAAAACATGAGGAATACATTTTCGTAAGATATCATACGAGTATGAGGATACCTTGGGACAGTGTGGAGAACAGAGAACCATCCCCGCTAAGTCCATGTCCTAATAGAAAGCTGCTCCTCAGACCCCTCCTTGAGGGATGGGGGCTGTTCTGAAGGGGATCTGACCCATAACGGGCCAGCCACCTCCTACAGGCCTGGAGGCGGCCTAAAGCAGGCGAGAGGAAAGAAAAGCAAGGAAGAGGACAATGGGAAAGAAGCTGTTTAAAAATTGAGGGGAAAAAGGATGCAAACAAATGAAAAGAATGAATAGATACATCAAATTCTATCCTGACTCAGCTGTCCTGACCTGATCCACCCCGACGCCTCTCCTAGAGCATCGTAGTTATGTTATTTCTTTCAATCTTCATTCAGGTTTTTTGCTCTCTCTCCCCTCTACTGTATATATTTCACACAGAAAAGCCATCCACCCACACTCCTAAGCACATGCGTGCTACAATAAAAAAATCTACGCCAAATATTATGCATTTTTTCTTTATTTTTTTCACTTGTTGTTGTTGTTGGTATTGTTGCTGCTGCTGTTGTTGCTTCCTGTTTTTGGTTTGTTTGAGTCTCCCATTGGTCACTTGTATTGCACTAAAAAAAAAAAGAAAAAAAGAAATGAATATGCTGTAGATGTGCTTTGTGATAAGTAATCTTTGACTAAATAAACAAAAAATCAAAACTTTTTTTTTTTCCCATTTGACACCCAAATACAGATGAAATCAAAGATGGTTTTGAGCATACACAGCTTTGTTTACATTCCATTTTTCATCTCTATTTCCCCACCCTCACATAATCCCCTAAACCACACACGGGTGCCGCTCTCCACCGCTGAATCTCGGGCAACTGAGCTTTAAAGAAACGGGCAGAATTGGTTCCGGTCCGGTGGACACTCCACATCATTTAATGTATTCCAGTCTATTACCGCTTTTTGTTCTGACACCTCATTCTTTTCCACCAATATATGTGGGGGTCATTCAATAAGTGACACCTCTCTTCCATACCGTAGTCACATCTCTGTTGCTGTTTGAGCATGTGTCACAGCTGAGAGGCCTGAATTTCGAGAGATAGATTTGCTGACAGAGACATCCCATCACTCCTTCTGGCTGAAGCTCGTGCAGGAAATGCCGCACTGTAAAGGTGCAGCAGCCTTGTCACTTTCATCTGAGGTAATTGATCACAGCAGACAACAGCTGATGTGTGCAAGTCAATTGTAGGGGGCAAAGGGATGCTGCTTATTCAGATAAAAGATCCCTAGCATCCCCACCAGTCAATCTCGCTGATAGGTAGCCACCATTACGGACAGGAAATCAACCTGGCAGCTTTGCTCTTCAGAAATATACTTACATTTTGGTCAAATATGACCCTACATACAGTACATGTCTATAGAAACTTATTTCCAACAATTTCATCTCCCCATTGGGGTATAAAATCCCTCCCCCACACTTGACATGCTGCCCATACGATGCACTGGAAGAGAGGCATCTCGCTGTCATAGTGCAGGTGCACTGGGAAAACCATCCTGACTTATAAAAAAAAACACAAGCATGCCCTGGGACTTCTCAAATGCCACTTAGCATTCAAGGGCTTCGTGATTCATTAGTAGCCCAGCAGACTGGTTAGATGGAAGCATCTGTTATCTGGTTCCAGTCCTTATGCCATCAATGTCACAAATAATCACATACAACAGGTGGTTTTACAGCTACAGGTACTTTAGCATCCAGCCTGCTGCATTACCGTCCATTATTCTTTATTTATTATTCATACACAAAGTTGGCATCATTTTTTTTTTAGATTATTGAGGATATGAGGATAACATTTTTTTATTTGTATTATTTTATTAGTGTTTAGCTTTACAGTTTGGAGCTGAATTTATTTTGTAATGGATTTAAAAGCATGCTGCCCATGGCTTGCAACCATAACTGATATTGACAGGTTTCGATCAATGGATCTTCATCAGGTCTACAAACAAGAACATGACAATTCATCATAAGCACGTCACTTAAGGCCTCAAAATAGAATATAGAAATATACTATGAATAGAAAAAATCCATCCATTCATCCATCCATTGTCTGTAACCGCTCATCCTATTCAGGGTCGCGGGGGGGCTGGAGCCGATCCCAGCTGACATTGGGCGAAGGCGGGGTACACCCTGGACAGGTCGCCAGACTATCACAGGGCTGACACATAGAGACAGACAACCATTCACGCTCACATTAACACCTACGGGCAATTTAGAGTCAACTATTAACCTGCATGTCTTTGGACTGTGGGAGGAAACCGGAGTACCTGGAGAAAACCCACGCTAACACGAGGAGAACATGAAAACTGCACACAGAAGGGCCACAAGCTGGGTTTGAAAATATGAAACATGTCATTGAAAATTACATAATAGAATATTTTATGGACTCTCTTTTAAAGGCAATAATCTATATGTTTCTTGCCAACATGCCAACACAATGAATTGATGCTATAACAGTAACAAATAGGCTACAGTCGCCTGATATATGTTAATCGTCTGTGCCATTGTTGATCACAAACTATTAAAAACAGATCAATCAGCTACACTGTTGCACCGGGTGACATGTTTCTTCATCACAATGAATATGGACACTGTAGTTTATTTTAAGTCAACCCCACATACACCATCCTGATCCCATAAATACTCACTAGAGCAAAAAATGTGTATTCATCCGCAACTGAAAATAGGTCCCAACAAATATAGTATTTACTCTTGTTTAAGTAACATTTGCTAAAAACTACAGTGCCCAGCTGTTTTAGGAAATTACTGAGCCTTTTAAAAAAATGAAACTATGTATTTGTGTTTTTAAAGACTTACATCTTCAGTAGGAACTAGTTGGTGTGTAGGTGAGTGCCACAGATAGGAAGTCAAAATATTGAGACACAACAACGCATTGTTTGTTTTGGTATTTTCATGGGATTTGTTGACAGGAACAGAATATAGAATATTGTCTGTGCTATACTTTTCAAAGCGCAATCTCCACAAATGGCACTAAGCTCTAAGTCATGTTTATTTACATCAATGAGGGTGTATTTAAGCACACCTGCTATTATAGGGTTTGACACTATCATAAATACCCCTATAATTTGAAGCTATTCAGTACAACAACTGCAAAAATCACAATTTTTTTTGAGAAAATGTAGTCCCGAACAACACAAATTATGGCCTAAAAAAAGGGTTAACACCTCCCTAACACAGTCTCAACAAACACAAAATGTGGAATATAAAATTTAGTACACAGCATAATTCAACACATACTCTCTTGGTCGTGTTGATTGATGGCATGATGTTTAATTCTGCATGGTACGACGTTGAGGAAACAAACACATATCAAATTCGAATACCCACCCTAGCTAGCAGAGCAGTTTATGATGTTATTTATTTGATGTTTATTTACACAGGGGGGGGGGGGGGGGGGGGGTGAGTGGGCTGATCATACCAGCTCTTTCCCATCAACATGCTGCTCCTCATTCTCCATCACAAACACTCAAGTTTATGATTCAGTAGGACTGAGGCTATGGATGGAGGAGCGGTCAGTTTTGCCACAGACAGCTATAAATGAAGATGTCACAATGAACATTATTTTCCCAACTGTCTGTTGAATGTTTGTTGGCTCTTGTGTCATACCGTGAAAAATACTGTCCCCTTTTTTTTCTTTCTAAAGTAGCCCTGACACAGGTTGAATTGGAGGTTTCTGATCCATCTCGACATATCCCTCCTGCTGAGAAAAGACATCATAATTACCTGAGGATGTGAACTCGACACTCCCCCTTTGAATGGGGGGAACGCTGGCAGTGAGGATGGATGTGGGAAGTCTTCTGTGGACATAATCGCACCATCCTCAGAACCTACAAATTATTGTGAGAACACACAACAGGGAGCATCTGCTAAGGGATGGACGCCTCCGCTGACGTGGGAGGCAGGAATCCATGTTGACGGATGATCCATATTACTTTGGATTTTTAGTCGTTTTCTCTGATGATTGACATAACGGAGGATGCTTCTTGGTCATGTGTGAAATGTAAAATTTAAAAAGAATATTTAATGTTTTTTTTTTCCTTATTTGTAATTTATTACAAATATTCTGTTAAGTTTTATTAACCCATTTGGGCCCAAAGACTTTTTTTATTATGATAAGGAAAAATGCCACAACATTTGTTGTGATTGGTCAGAAGCCTTGAAATTTGGTACAGGCATACTTTGGGCAAGTATCTAACAGGACAACTTTGACATTTTTAGATCACATTAAAAGTCACTCTTTCATTAAAAGTCAAATTCAGGATTTTTGAAAAATGAGGGAAAATCCTTACATTGTGTTTATTAATTGTTTTCTATATGAAATATGCTTTTTACACTGCCTATGTGTGCATATCTTTGATATTCAACGTGTTATGAGTTCATAGATACCAAATAATTCATTGTGCTCCTTGTAGTTTCTGATATACAGTCTTTTTTTATTATACTATACCTACTATTTGGGCACATGGGACTACTGTTTTTTTCCTAAAATAAAATAGAATCTATTGCAACAACAGTTGTTCCATCATGTGCCCAAAGACATATAGTATGATAAGAAAAACTCACTTTTCAGCCAAACAGTTTTTGAAAATGTCTTCACATTTGTGCTGAGGCGAGCCCAGAGAACACTTCCACCAAAGGAAATGAGAAATTCAGTTGCGAACACAAATGGGTTAATGAAATGACCAATGTCTATGGTTTTGTCACGTTTCATTTTTTGTGGCCATGACTTGTGTGTTTATAATCGCTAACTGCCATTTCAGTCAAGAAGCAAATTGTTCCACTTTAGTCCATAACTTTGCTTCAAAGACATCCCCTCATCAGTCGTAATTCATAATATCAGAATTAAACATCTGGTTGGTCCTCCCATCCAAGCTGTTTTCAGTGTTTTTGATGTTTCGCTTCAAGTATCTTGTATCTAATGTTTAATATACAGCTTAGACGCACCTTACCAGCTGTTTGGATGCTTTTCTCTGAATCCATAGATTATTTGTTTTTCTGTTGTGATACATACGTGTTTACATAATACAATTGGATCACATTAACACATGATCTTCCAAGTGCTGTAAAGTAATTTCTGGGTCATTTATGTCATAAATAGGGTTGTCAAAGTTAACGCGATAATAACGCGTTAACGCAAATTAGTTTTAACCACTAATTTCTTTAACGCATTAGCGCAATTGATCTGTTGGAAGGTGTAGCGGGCTCAATTTTAAACTAGAGTGATGATATTGGTATCATATGAAACTATAAAAGGGATCCATTGGTACCAACCATGTCATGTCGGGAAGGAGGCTAAATAACGCTCCAAACTTACACCAAATTTTGGTGAGAAAATTGGCATGGCCATTTTCAAAGGGGTCCCTTGACCAAAGATATGTGAATGAAAATGGGTTCTATGGGTACCCACGAGTTTCCCCTTTACAGAGATGCCCACTTTATGATAATCACATGCAGTTTGGGGCAAGTCATAGTCAAGTCAGCACACTGTCACACTGACAGCTGTTGTTGCCTGTTGGGCTTGAGTTTGACATGTTATGATTTGAGCATATTTTTTATGCTAATTGTAGTACCTGAGGGTTTCAATATTTGTCATTGTTTTGTGTTGTTAATTGATTTCCAATAATAAATATATACATATATTTGCATAAAGCAGCATATTTTTCCAATCCCATGTTGATAAGAGTATTAAATACTTGACAAATCTTTAAGGTACATTTTGAACAGATAAAAAAATATGCAATTAATTAGCAATTACTCAGGCTTAAGTATGGATAATCATGTGATTAAATATCTTAATCGATTGACAGCCCTAGTCATAAACAATATACATACAATATCTACAATATATCTTTGATTTCTTAACTAATGCTCAGTTTTTCTTAATGAAAATAAAATTGAGGAGTGATAAGCATTTATTTTTGCAGACTGCACATACATACACACAGATTTTTGACCCTTATTTCCAGAGACGTCAAAGGTTCTATAGACGAAATCTGATTCCTCAGTTTTAAATTGCCGTGGACACAATGGCAATTTCAGGGTTGTCCAAGTTGAGACGGTGCAGGAGATCTCTCAGGCTTGTCGACCTTTATCTCAGCAAACATCAGAATCCCTATACAAAAAAGCAGAAAATGAGCTATTGATTTTCCGTTTTTCTTTTCCCCCCTCACTTTCTTATTCCCCTCCGGTATTGTCATTCTATAGTCTAAATGAAGGTCAGCATTGGTTTCCTTGTCACTGCCATAGAGATGCACAATAGAAATATAGCAATCCGTGTTTTTGAAAGAAAAAGGTCTTGCAAGACGGGAAGAGGTTGCCTTTTGTCTTTAGGGATTAATTGGCTCAATACAACTTTTCTCTTTAGAGCAACACCGTTTTCAGTATGTGTGCACACAGTCTACGAACACACATACACTGACAAGAAGAATTTGCTGGAAAGAAACACCACTCAATAACAGGATTTAGGTTTGATCGGTGACATTTACAGCTTAACGTTCTTAAACAATCTGAAATCAAAGAATTGACAGCGCCGACCTCTGCCTCTAGCGCTGAATGGGAGATTGATTTTATCAACTGCCATTTTTGTACCAGGTTTTTAATCTAAGTAAGCTCAATATTATCAATTTCAAACCTTCAAATCATGACCTGCTAAATCACAGATTAGGAGCAGCAGATGTCCTTTCTCTGGCTGCTTGGGGAATCTAAATGTTTCTCTTATATAGACTGAACTGTCCCAGCAAATAAGGATAACAGCAGTGTCTCTCCCCTTAGGATGAGCCTAAATAATCTTTCATAAGCTATCATATCTACCTGGAGTTACTCCTCAGTAGACCTACTGTAAGATCAAATTGTTTGTTACCTGTCTTAGTCCCCAAGTGTCTGTAATCCTCTAAGCTCTCTCGCTATCTAAATCAAGCTGAGAGAAAAGAACAAAATTTGATGTTTTCTTTTACGCGTTCGCACCCACAGTACGACCCAATCATCAACGTTGTGTTTCATTTGACCCGAGATTGTTTTCTTGTCGTCTAATAGGTGGTGGCAAAGATTCCTGTCATGATGTTGGGTACATCAGCGGGATCAAAACGTTTTCTTAAATCGGCGGCGACACCAGACTTGGCGTGCCTCTCTCATCTCAATTCATCACCTCCCCAAGGTGAGCATGCTATCTTGCCAAATCCAACTCTTCGGTGCAGAAGCCTTTTTTGCATATTCTTCAAACTTGTTTATGGTTTACTGAGCAGGTCACTTCCCCTGCTTGCTTGAACAGCTGCTTCAGCGATGACCCGCCCCCCTCTTCCTAACAGGGATTGGAGGAATACTCGTGTGCTGCTCCCTGTCAAGTTCTCCTTTGCTTGTGAGGCCTGCTGGTGACCTCATGCACAGCCTTTACTGGGGCCATATGAATAATTTATCCATTGAATTTAGCCCAACCCTGACATTTCGATGTTTGATGCCCACAGGCTTTGGCTTTAACAATATAGATAGTGCTCCTTTCCTCTGTGCATCATCAGATAAAGTCTGAAAGCGCAGCCAGTGCACTCGATATCAAAACCATGGATATCAGGGATGCTGTATGTTCCACACGCTGAATTCCTCTATTCTATTAACTCTTACCGCAGCATCTATACCCTTACAATTTGATTTTATATAGGGTGCAGACATTTGAGTTGAACATATTGTGTTCTGTCAATAGGAAGATGAGATAATATGGCAATTTAATCATCGCCATGGGGACACACTTACAGAAGAAAATCAACAGGATGCATTCAGGGAAGAATATTAATAGAACCAGAGCAAAAGAAAGTCATGTACACATACACAAAAGAGGGAGAATGCAGAAACGGCCATTTTGGAGTATCACCAGGTCGTCAAATAATTAGGAGGTAAACAAAGGACAGTATTGCCTTTGCATCCTTATTAGCAAACAGAAGAATATTGTTGGAGTCACTATTTGCCCCCAAAATTGAGGGGGTCATCTGAAAAATGTTAGTGCGTTTGGGGCCCTATAATTAATTACATAGTTAAGTTAAAGTCACTACAGGACAAATGAAGCATTCACCATTGATGAACACTCTGCCAATGCATGCTAATACATTTTAAATCATTATCGTGCAGTCGTTTTGCATATTCTTTTATTTTATCATTAACTTATCCACTATGATAAAAAAGGATTATTGTCATTGTATTATTATTATTTTCTTGTTTTTACATTTTGTGTAAAAACAATATATATATTTTTCTTCTTCTTATTATTATTATTATTAGAATTATTTTTTACACAAAATTTAAAAAATGAGTCTGAGTTTTGTGTTGTTAGCTGATTTCCAGTAATAAATAAATACATGCATTTGCATAAAGCAAGTATATTTGCGCACCCCCACGTTGATAAGAGTATGAAATACTTGACAAATCTCCCTTTAAGGTACATTTTGAACAGATAAAAAAATGTGCGATTAATTTGCGATTAATCACGATTAACTATGGACAATCATGCGATGAATCACAATTAAAAACTTTGATCGATTGACACTCCTAAAAATACACAAAAGATACAAAATAGACAGTTTCAGCTCTAAAGCAGGTTAAACTCCAGTTTGGTCAGTATGAATTGCATGAATCAGTGCACTACAATACATGAAATACAGCAGTAACAGCAAAATAGCAGCAGTAGTTGCACTAGAACTAAGTGAAGGATGGGGTGTTTTTTTTTGCTATAGAGTGTGTTTAAACCATTGACCCTAACTCTCGAATGTATAGACAAAAGCCCCAATGCCCTGGGCTCAGATGCTGCTGGATTAAACATGAAGAGCAGTCTGTTGCATATACCAAAGTCTCCTTTAGAGGAGCATTAGTCTGCGCTGCCCTGTCTCTCTTTCGCCGGATTTGTTGATGCACAGGTACAGTACTTATAGGTCTGCACCATCTCCACCTCTTCACCCCGCATGATGACAGGTGTCAGTAGCTCCTCGCTCTGTCGGAATACCAGCCACCAGCCCCTTGATCTTACTGACATTTAGCAGCAGATGGTTCTCCTTACTCCACCAGACACCCATTATAAGGAAATCATCAAAGAAGTGCTGGAGGTGCATGATCCAGAACTGAACCTGAAGTCAAACATGCAGCGTGTGAATCACGAGGGAAAGTGATCCTTGTGTATTTAAGTGTTTGTTTCTTCGATGGCGCATATGCATAAATGCATTTAAAGGACCAGTGTGCAGGATTTCCGAGGATCTATGAGCAGAAATTGAATATAATATTCATAACTATGTTTTCATTAGTGTATAATCACCTGAAACTAAGGATTATTGTGTATTCGTTACCTTAGAATGAGCCCTTCATATCTACCAAGGGAGCGGGGTCCTCTTCACAGAGTCCGCCATGTTGCTCCGCCATGTTTCTACAGTAGCCCAGTACGGACAAACCAAACACTGGCTCTAGAGAGAGCCTTTCACGTTTTTACGTTACCTGAAGGCCACCATTGTTCTCCGACACGCTTGGAAAGGGAGGAGTGAGCGGAGGGGTATTCAGTTGGTTGCAATTTGCAACCTCACCATAGATGCCACTACACCCTGCTCCTTTAAAGACGACCTATTGTGCTTATTTTCAGGTGCATACTTTTATTTCTACTAGAGCATGTTTACATGCTTTAATGTTCAAAAAACGCTTTACTTTTCTCATACCGGCTGTGCTGCAGCACCTCTTTTCACCCTCTGTCTGAAACGCTCTGTTTGAGCTCAATACCAAACTCTTCGGACTCCGCTCCAGCTCCGCTCGAACTAGCTTTGTTTGAGGGCGTGCCAAACTGGACCCTAGGCAGGTATTATGCAAATGTGTTACTTGGTGACATCACTACGTCACGGAAGGAAAGGCAGTTTAGGAGCAGTGTTTCTGTGGGGGAGAGTGCACAAAAAACTATATTACACACTAAAAGAAAGGGAAGAAATACCTAAGCATAGGTCCCCTTTAAAAACAGCCAATTACAGAGCAAAACATTATACGAGCGTAGTGTAGGTCATTATATTGCACTGCACTCGTGAACAGTGAATACGTCTCTGAACTCATTGCATCAGGCCTCACTTCACTATCATTTCTACGTATACTGTAGTTTTCTTTAATCCTCTGAAATAATATCGAAATAATGGCAAACGTAGAATCATCACTAATCACAGAACATCCACAAGCGTTTATTTCCTATCTCTTTCTCCTGTTTGCTTTGTAACGGATTTCTTTTTCACGCAATCTGTACATTTGTTCAGCATTTGAGTTTAAATCTCCTCGGAAAAACTTAACACGGGCAAAACGTGTAACACTTGCACGTTCAAGCAAAACCAGGATGAAAGAAAAGCAAAAATCTCAACCTTCATGACGGTAAATTCTTTTAAATATTCAGTACAGCTTTCTAAAGCCCTGGATGAGTTTTATCAATGAACAATTGACATTACATACCCACCTATTCAGCCTCTCACGCTCTCAAATTTGATTGACTGAATGCCAGGTCTTAACCAGCTCTTAAACTAGCAGCCACTTGGCTGGTACAATGGAGAAGTTCTGTTTCAAGCATCTCACTTGCATCAACCTCAGGTGGCTCATGACAGGCTCACGTGGATTCTTTTCTTCATTGTTCTATCCATCTAATAAAACTCCCCCTCAGTTTACTTTCTGAAAAGACTTTGAGGGACGTTTTCTAAAATGTTGTACTCTGGCATTTTCTCAGATCTGACTCTTTTTTTTTTTTTCTCCCCAAGGACATCTCCTCCCGCTGCCAAGACCTGTCAGGCAGGAGCATCTCAGAGTAAAGGGGTGAGAGGACACCAATTAGAAAGCCATCCTCGGCCAAGAGAGCCAGCGGCACAGCTTGCCACAGGAAGTGGGATGTCTGACTTCCTGCATGGGGTCACAGCTGTTTGCGGGGAGGTTACCGCTACCAGCCAATACGCGGCACCGTTTAGCGTCTGACGAGGCAGGCCTCATTTGAATAGCAAAGAACCATCTCAATGTCACCAATAAATTTACATGATTTCTTCCTTGCTACAGCTGGGATCAGAGTGGGGATTTTGCTGGAATTAGGGGAGCGTGACAAAGTCAAAAGAGCAGGACCAGCTCGTTTCAAGTTGGCTAGTTTTGAAGTAAAGATTATTAGTTCGTTTAGGTACAGTTAGGTAGAATTTGTACGCATAAAAAAAACCTCTAATCACTGATGTAAGGACCCGAGAATACCATACACCTGCATGCACTTTACTTCTCAGCTGATAAATATACTACTTTTTATCATGCTTTTAAGATGAGCTTTTTTAAGGCATTTTGCATTTATTTTACAGTATAACAGTATAGAGTGCTGCAGGAATGAGTCCTAAAACCCGGAAATTTGCATTTTAGCACTTCCGGTTCCCTCTTCTGGAAGTCAATGTTTTTTTTTTAATGGGTTTTTAGTTAGATGCCTGAAAAAAGGTCTGTGGTTAACACAAGCTGAAGAGATTTTTGTTCTACGATATATAATACGTCAGTACATACCCCATTCGTGCATTTTGAAGCTTTTACGTCTCTTAAAAAAGGTGGTTGCTAGCAAATGGCTAAATGAGACTACTAAATGTCATCATTCCAACTTCGATGTCCGTTCATGCAACCGCGGTGTAGTTTGTTTATAGCCTAATGTTAGCTTTTTACTTCTGGCGATTTCATTCACACTTCAACGATCATAAAAGTGGTGTTCATTTGTGAAGATTGTCTTACGTAAAAAAAACGTGTAAGTATCATAAACGTCTGTTTACTGCAATAATCCAATGGGAAAATCCCAATGGCTTTTTGTAAAGGGAACCCGTGCGATGCTAACTTCCTGGTTGGCTTACAAAAATACGTCATCCCTGCACCACTCTATAGAGAGACAGGAAACACATTGCAGTGACATGGTATACATCCTACAACAACACGATACCTAAGACACTCAGCTTTTTGATATATTTGAAAAAATATGCTAAACTTATTTCTGTGTAATGTATATCAGGAGGCCATGTTACTGTAAAATATGTGGAGTTGTATTTTAAATAAAATTGTATACATTTTCAAAAACAAACACCATGTAAAATAATATAATGGCTATTCTCTAAAATATTATTATTTTTGCAAGTAGTTCTTCTAAGTGATTCTTTTTTTCAGAGTAGCTGTTAAGTCTCTGAAATAACAGATGTTTGATTTTGGGAAGAACCTCTTCAAACATGAGACAAGACATCAAAATCAAAAAGCAGCTTCTCCAGTGCATAAGAGATTTAAGTATCTCGACCTGAGGTGGCGAACAACTGGAAGCGTGGCAGGGATGGGAGCGTGTGATTGGCTCCTGCTATGAGCAGCTGTCTAGAATGCCCATATTTGGGCTCAACCCAATTACATCCTCTGATCCCCAGTCACTGGGCTGATGCAGTCAGAACCATTAATCTCCCTGGCTGAGTACCATGCCATGTGTTAACAGCCAAGACCCCCACCCCACCGCCAAACCCCACCACCAAGGTTGAAAGTCATGCCAATCATATTGACTCCTTTGACTCTGACGTCCCCTTGGGCACGTCGTGATTACGGACAAACCTCTGATGACTGTGGAAAACACATAATGTACAGTAAACAGGAAGCACTCCAGTCGACGCCGTTAGCCTGGTATTTCTGGACCGAGGTTCAGACGGGAGTTACAGTGTGTGTTTTCAGATCTGTGGTGCAGGTGTGCTGTGCCGAAGAGGGGATGTGAGGAGGAGGAGGAGGTCAAAAACATTTTTTTCGAATCTGGGATGTTAACTACAAAATATCCTGGAGCTGTCAGCGACCAATTTCAACAAATCATTTTCAAAAGGGACAGTAGTAAACAGTAGAGATTGTTTTTTTTTGCAACTGCCTATTTCAGAGAAAGGAAAGGCACCTTCAGCTCAGCTACAAATGGCTCCACCGACAAAGAGAAAAAGAAAGAACAAAAGATTTAAGCCATTTGTCTCTTTACTTTGGCTTCTCCGAATTTTCTAACAATTCCAATAACGAAGACCTTTCATTTAAACCTCTGGTTCCGTGTCTCACCAATAAAAAAAAAAAAGCAAAGCAACCCATCAGATTGTTTTGACCTCTGATTGGTTTGTGTAACCGTGATTAATGCTCATAACTGGGGGAATAGAAAGCCAGGCTAATGTAAAATTAGGGAGAAGTGGCTTAATCGGGGTCTGAATTACATGGACCCTCAGTTCCAGTTTAGTGAGCCCTTTTTGTTCACAAAGATTAAGGGAGGAGTCAGGCAGCCCTCCATTGTTCCGCTGAGAAAAGAAACTCATTTGCTTTGAACGATAAATGTCTTCCGAGCATAAATCATGTCCCCTAATCCCTTAACCAATGCCACGTAATGCAAATTGTCTCTCATTTACAGATCACACAAAAGAGACAATGGGGAAGTTTGCACACAGGGCTCGTAGCATTGTCCTTCCTGCGGAGGACAGATGGACTTTCACCTAAGATTGCGAGATAACAGTTGTCTGTGGGCTTTCATCATGTGTGCTCATTCGGCATCTCTCTTTGTACTGCATAAACACTTCTCACTTCGTCTCGATTCAATTGCAGCCGAGACACCAAGGTTAAGATAGTTTTATATTGCACGAAATATGAAAAGAACGCTTAGACAAAACAGTAGGTGCGACTCGTTTTTAATAGGCCAGCCGCCAACAACTTTTAACTTGGCTCTAACTTGGGTCTATTACACACCTTTCTACCTCCACACACCATATGAGTCATTTCCACAAGGGAGGCAGGTTGACATTTAGCTCTCTGTGTGCATGTACTCCATTTCTATTCCCATGACAATGGCGACTTTACAAAACATGCAAGCATCTGAATTTCTAATAGGGAAAAGGGATATTAAAAAGGAATAAAAAAAACGGTCCCCTATGAGCTGCTTCCTCATTAGCAAGAAGCTCCTAGATTTACAAAGTTTTTAGAGCATGCATGCATGATTTTTACATTTTCTTAATTTGAAAACAAACAAAAGACCACAAATACAAACGGAGTGCGACACATCCATTAAACATTTATGCAATAGGAAGTCAGAATATATCCTATATATGATATCAGCGTTGAGGATGTATTTCCTCAATAGGAACTTGCAGTCTGTAGCATGGTGTGACCTTACCTTTCATACTAAAATAAACACCACAGGGCACGCTGAGCGGGTTTTATCGACAGCTCTTCGCCGTGTGATGTCCTCTCTGCTATAGCGGCTCCGAGGATAAAACGCAAACAAATAAAGCTTGGGCGATGGGCGTTTTTTGTGTGCCAGCAAAATCCCGTTGTGTATCTGTGGCCATATTTGTGTGTCTGTGTGCTATGAGAGTATATAAAAGGAGTGTGTGTGTGTGTGTGTGTGTGTGTGTGTGTGTGTGTGTGTGTGTGTGTGTGTGTGTGTGTGTGTGTGTGTGTGTGTGTGTGTGTGTGTGTGTGTGTGTGTGTGTCTGCGTAGCCTACAAGCAGGGGGCACGACCATGCAATATATTAAGATCAGTGTGTGTTAGTCTGTGTTTTGTTTTGCGTCTGCCTCTGTGTGCTTTAGTTGGTCCTGGAGGATCACATTGTTTTCAGGGGGCCCTGTGTGTGTGTGGCTGCAACATCTGCTTTGAGCGGGTGATCCATCTCCTCTTAGCTGCCATATAACAAGTCATGAGGGATTTTATTCAATGAATGCCCAACACAGAGGGCTCCATCATAAAACTTACCGTCTCACAAGGGCATAGTAGAGGTTGTGCCATTTACGTCCTACAACTAAGTGTTAATTCAACTGGTTTCTTTCAAATTAAAGTCCGTCTTGATCAGAAACAATGCTCCTCTTGTTGTAAAATTCCTCTCTTTTTTAACAGTAAACTGTAGCTGCATTTTAAATCGCTAATAACAGAGTCTCAGCACTGTTTGGTAATAACAAAATATCCCCTGCTGCTTATTATCATTAGCGTCATTCACGCATGGTGTACATTTCAGCATGTTTGCACAGCAACCGTGTCAGCAGTGCACTCTCAAAGCTGGCAGCGTAGCAGGAGTTAAAAGTAAGCTTTCATCCCTTCTTTGGATAGAAGACTGTTTTTAAATGCCCCTGGCTTTCTTCCGAGCTCCTAGCCTCAAGCCTACGGGTCTAACAAGCATGATGCTTTGAGGATTGACTTGTGATTCAACCCAAATTTACAAGCTGATTACTATGCAGACACTGAGTCAAGTCGAGTACAAAAAATGTGCTCCTTATTTTTACCAACAATCTTTTGGATGTCCAGAGAATTAAATGGCGTGCATGTCTGTTTGTGTGTCTGTGCGAGCATGTATTTAATGGGCACCAGCTGAAACTTTGATGTAATTGATAAAAGAAGCTGTTCCCCTAATCCTAATGGCACAATTCCTTATGATCCTTTTATGCACAGACTTGCAGAGGATCAAAGAAACAGAGTTTTGCCCCAGGCGATAAAAGATGTATTAAAAATGAGTTTGAAGGATATATTAACAGGATAAAAATCCTGCAATTTATTCAATTGATAAGTTGGGCATTGCCTGTAGTTCACAGTCTATTTTTATCATTCACAAATAAAACTGCGCCAACTGTTCTTTGTTATGACTAGAAACATGCACTTTTCTCTGTCTCTAATGAGCTGTTTTTCAAAGTAAAAGTCACAGTGGGCATGGGCTCATCATTTGTCACATGTTCCCAACTGGATGATACGTGTGGGATTCATATATGCTGTATATGAGCATGATGTGGCTACAATCTCTGCATGGGGTGATTTTTTAATCTGATGGCTTTCATCACCCACGCGGACAAAGAGTGATGTCAGGCATAAACCAGCTGAGATCTGTGGTGAATTTCTCACTCATGTAACAAGTCTTCTCTCCAATTAGGAGAGGCCGTCCTGGGACCTCACTCTCTCTCTCTCTCTCTCTCTCTCTCCTGGCTGTCGGTGCCTCATTCCACATGTTGGATCTTCGTCCTCCAGGAGATTCAGCCTCTCCTCTTCTCTCTCTCTCTCTCTCCCTCTGTGTGCTTGTTTCATTCTCCGTGAATGATGTGCTTCAGTTTTGCTTCTTGTGTGTTTGTGTAGCGGCTACAGGCTAAGCCTGTCCTCCTTCCAGGTTACATGGCGCATTTATCTAATGTTTGCTGTATGGCACATGATGAAATTTCGAAAAGACTAATAAATATCTATCTATCTGGTGGAGAGGAGGTTGTGTGGCTCAGGCTCTAGCTGGAAGCTGCTTGACATCCTCCCGCATCCATTTTCTTCCTGTATGTTTACATTCTATCTATAATTTCTGTCATTTGGATTATACTGTCATTTTATTATGTTGGTTATTCTGAACACGTGCATCTATTGCATGTCTGTCCATTCTGGGAGAGGGATCCCTCCTCGGTTGCTCAGGTTTCTTCCATTTTTCCATGTTAAAGGATCAGTGTGTAACAATTTATGGGGATCTATTGGCAGAAATGGAATATAATATTAATAAATATGTTTTCTTTAGTGTATAATCACCTGATAATAAGAATTGTTGTGTTTTCGTTACCTTAGAATGAGCCGTTTATATCTACATAGGGAGCGGGTCCTCTCCAATTGGTCCGCCATGTTTCTACAGTAGCCCAGAACAGAAAAAACACACTCTGTTAACTTTTCCTGCTTGGGACTGAGTCGATAATGTTGCTCGCTCTCGTCGCCGCCGCTCTCTCTCTCTCTTGCTTCACCACTCACTCCCCACATACACACACACTTTATGCACTGGCTCTGCTCCAACTGGCTCTAGAGAGGGACATTCACGCTTTCACGTCGGCCACCGTAGCTCTCCAACACGCTTGGCTTCAGTTGGTTGTAATCTTCAACCTCACCTCACCGCTAGATCCTGCCAGATCCTACACAGGGCCTTTATAGGAGTTTTTGGGGGGGGGAGTTTTTCCTCATCCTCAATTTGTTTTGTTTACAGAACACTTGACTTGTATATAAACATTTTATTTTATATTGTTTTGGTCATTGGTGCTTTTTATATATATATTTATATAATAGTTTTATATGTACCTATTTTTTTTTAACTATTTGTGTACATAACAGTCCTGTCTATTCCTTTCCTTTATTTATCCAGCTTTGTTGTCCTTGTTACTAGCTGTTATTTCAATTTCTGTGTAAGTACATTGAGAGAGATGCATAAAACCAGAGTCAAATTCC
This sequence comes from Sebastolobus alascanus, assembly GCA_916701645.2. Lineage (NCBI taxonomy): Eukaryota > Metazoa > Chordata > Actinopteri > Perciformes > Sebastidae > Sebastolobus > Sebastolobus alascanus. The sequence goes on from CAKAOJ020000163.1 coordinate 1,038,520, forward strand.
TTGTATTTATGTACTTGGCAAATATATCTGATTGAGATTCTGATCTGAAGTGAGGGTCAAAGGACAGAGGGCGTTGTATGCTGTACAGATTGTCAGTCGAGAGACATGCAGGTTAGGTCAATTGTTGACTCTAAATTGCCCGTAGGTGTAAATGTGAGCGTGAATGGTTGTCTGTCGCTATGTGTCAGCCCTGTGATAGTCTGGCGACCTGTCCAGGGTGTACCCCGCCTTCGCCCAATGTCAGCTGGGATCGGCTCCAGCCCCCCCGCGACCTTGAATAGGATAAGCGGTTACAGATAACGGATAAAATGATGGATAAAATAAAGAGAGATTAAGAAACAAAGAGAGAGAAAAAATAGCATTTTAAAATGATACACTAGACAGATCACCAAATAATTGTTTATAATGATATATAATCGAAAATCTTTTCTTATTATTTACATATTTCAGAAACTGCATTAGACTGATAAAAGATTTTCCAACTCATTATCACAATATGTGTTTACTGTATCCCCAAAAAACAGCTTCTATTAGAAGTAAACTGGCTGTGAGGGTGAAAAAAAAAAAAATCTCAAAGTCACACAAAAGGCCTGAGTTGTCGTTCTGTCTTGGGCAGAGTGATTCCAGCGGCTGAGGAATAGAGTGAGACAAGTCCTGGTGAAATAGGGTGCTGCTCCCTCACAGGTGATCTATAGTTTGTCAGCACCAATCAGCCTGGAATGGGAGAACAGTCCATTCATCTGCTCATGGCTTATTGAAGAGGGTGGGCTGCTTTTGAATGCCTCAAGCCCACAGCTCCTTCCAGAGGCACTATTGGATTGAGCCTATTTATCTTCCTCTTTATCAGTTGAGAATGCACTTTTTGATTTATACGTCCATATGATTCTTCTCACTGTGAAGAATTCCCCCACACGCAGCAGCATCAGGGCTCGAGCTCCCGCGCATGAGAAATAGTTGCAATGAATATGTCTTACTGACATCGAGTAAATATCAACAGGAGGTCTCTGCGAAACAGATGTAAATGGCATTACCTCAGTAGCTCTTCCAGACTTAAGTGCATGTGATTAAGATGCGGATGATTTTATACGGAGCAAATATATGGTGTTTTAGATGCTCTGAAATGGAAACATATGCATATTACTTAGATTTGCATTTAGACAAGGCATCTCAAGGTCGACAGAGGATTCAAGTATAACATCATACTACCAGTGAGTTTGTTTCAGAACCACGTGGTTGTAGGTGTAATGATGCACCGCAGGAGGTTTTAGATAACATTAATCCCAGTTTTACGCCACAAATCTGGCGAGTATCCCTTTTGCCTGAATGCTCCAAAGCATCTTTACTCATCTCACTGCACATTCAGTGAAATAAAGCAATGCCTTTTGTTGCCACTGATATAATAAAGGAGATATCGAAGCTGGGGAAGACAGGTTATTTTTGGCACGTTGGGGCAAAGATTCCTTAATAACCTTTGTAATTGTAGTGGTACCCCAGGGTAGAAAGTTTTCTGGAAAAGGCAAAAAAACCCCACCAGAATTTGAAAATACAACCATCATCCTGCGGGTCTCCTCTCTGTCCTAAGCCCCTCCCACCAGACGAGCACAGTCAGGACTCCTTGGCGTCACATTCTAACGCACTGTGTAGCCCAGAGCGTCAAACTATGATGTTCCACTACGGTTGCAGTAAATACGTGGTTAACGTAAAGTTCAGGCAACAAAACCACTTTGTTAGATTTAGTTAAAAACATCACGGTTTGGCTTGAATTACTAGTAAAAGTAAAGTGAAAGTGAAACTTAACGTTGTGAACACAAAGACAAACACCACGCTGGTGTTTTCACATTGGACACCAACAGCCGTCTCCTGGATGAAAGCCCTGTGTTTGTTGGACCTGTCCACCATCTCTTTTTTGAGATTAATATATTTTTGTACATGGTCCCTGATATAAATACATTTAATAAACTAAACTAAACTGATAAGTCCGTCTTCCTTTTTTGGGTTCCTTTGCAGTGTAGGCAGTTGTTGCCAATGCTGGAATATCAACTTTTCCTGCAGGATATTCCGCCGTTGAATCAGGCTTTCACTGAAGGGACGTGCATCTGCATTTGTAGTCCCGCCAATAGGAACGCCCTCTCTCTGAAATGACCTGTGATTGGCCAAAGTCTCCGGTCATGGGCTAGATTTTCTAAAGCCTGAAAACAAAACCACCTCAATTACAATATGTTGAAAGGTTATTGTGGAATTTTTGCCCAATGATGCCAAAAATATACTGCCTACCCCAGCTTTAATGCACCCCAAATTTTGCTGACTCATAGTTTGTGGTTAATACGCTGTTATATAATGTGTCATTTCAGCCAAGTAATTTGGTCAAAGATGTGCTCCAACTGAGCTGATGATTCCCATAAAGCACAACTAGCCATGCTTTATTGGTTGCCATGCCAATTCTTGTGGAAACCGGGGAGCTTGTTAGTAATATTTCTTGTGCTCCCCTTGTCTATTATGTATGTGTGCCCCTTCAAAGAAAACCTTGGAACATGTGTTTGGAACCACTGTATGATAGCCACACAACTATTTATTGAAGAGTAGTCATTTGCTATGTATTTATGGCATGTAACCTTTCTGGTGTTGCCTATGGCTGTATCTAGGGTTGGGTATGAAACAGTTGCTGTTTTTTGGATCTAAATTGGTGAAAATGCCACATTCTTTAACAAGATTTAATAATACATTATGATTAAATAAAATGCATAGGAACGCCAACCACAGCTGCTGCGTTGTATTTCATTACAACACTCTGTCTCTTGCCAGTTCATGACTTCTCAAGTAGTCTTTAATTTTGCTAGCTGTCAGTTATTCATGAGAGGCTCCGTTCCTCTTCCCATTGCATTCAGTAATATTAATGGTTACACTAAAGCTATAGGCAACGACAAGGCAACGAGTTAGTGGTTACAGTAGAAAGAAAGATAGTTACTGTATGCCAATAGGCAGCCGGATACAAATACAATAAAAACATTGACAACTGTGTATAATAACCATCATTAATAAATGGTAAATTTATCAACTTTAGTTCATGCTGTAGTTATTTTACTATTAACAAACAATGGAATTATAATTAATAATATTTACTACTTATTAGTAATTCAAAATTTATTTTATAAAATAAGAGCAAGTAAAGCAGTAATGACTTTAAGACAGCAGGCTATAGTGGAAATTGTCATGGGTAATGTGGTACCCAGTGCAAAGTTGGTAAATTAATTAGCCTATGATTAAACCGCTGTCTTGTTAAATATGATATCTGGAGCTAACAGGGAATTGTTAGTTTGTAGGTCTACACATAATAACACAATTTTTTAATGCAGGGTGCACGGCTGACACTTACAGGGACAATTAGATGCTTTTGGATTTAAATTGGATTAGACACTATGTAACAGGTCATCAGAATACAACGAAATGAAAATAAATACGAGCTACAACAGCTAAAACAAACATTTACCCAGTGGTATTTAATCAGAATAGAAATTTCAGTCAAATTATCTAATTGGTCAAATACATATTTCACTTCGGATTATTCATATTAAGTCAGGTTGCTACATTCTTTACTAACACTTATAAGGACCAGGGAGGTGGTATCTTTCTGTTTTAATTTTGTTGTCCTCTCAATTTGGCGTCTAATGTACGATATAAAACTCATTATTATGGCTACTTTAATGATGCTGTAGGCATGACGTGCTGCCAATACAAACCCATAATCACTGTAACGAATGCCCTCTCACGTATTAACTGCTGTCCTTTATAAAACTGGCATCATCAGAAATGGGAATGTGTTCATTTATGACATCAAGTGAAATGTCATCAGCCCTCATCAGTCATTTAAATCCTAAGGCACATTATAGTCACCTTTATATGTCACGTGTGTGCTATGGGATGTTTCAAGCCAGAGCAAGGCAACCAATGAGTGCTAAAGTTTTATCAGTGTCATTACTGAGCTGCCATGGCGACAGCTTTTGGAAAAGCACCTGAATATTGTTGCAGCTGGTTTATCAGTTAAATAAATCCCAATCCACCATAGTTGTGTCTTACTGTGAACTCGACCTTAAACCACACCTCGCCACGCCGTGTCTTCCAAATTTAGCCTGTGCCCTCTGTGCTGCTCGGCACCAACTTTTTAAAGTAATTCCAGATTTCATCTTAAAAGAGTGGAATTTACTGCATTGCCATAAAAGCAAGCACTACCAGAGAAGCACAATGCATGTTCAATAAAACAATATGAGATCATAAAGGGTGAGCGATAATGCATCTCGGAGGCAGATTAAATGAAAATCAGGGAACCAATAAGGCTTGTAGTAATGTACTCTGACAGGCTGGCTATAAAATGGGGCAGACACTCTTACATAGCTGCATGGCATACCATGGTTTTTTTGTTTTTTTCAAAAGACAGAAACGATTGAAATTACTTCAGATACCATGACTTACATTTTAAATTAATAACTGTCTGGTAACACAGTTTGTATTCATTTTTGACAAAGAAAGAGGATATCAAGAGGTGTGTAGTTTAAGATATTGAAAGGTAAAGAAATGTTGCCACACGCTAAGGTCACCTCATATAGAGGTATTTTAATTATACCTGATTATTTGTAATACTACAAAGGCTCTTTGGGTCCAGTAATGGATTTCAGACACTACAGATAAGGCCAGTGGTGAAGGCCTCAGCAGGACATTGTGTTTGCAGCACATACAAAACTCTTTGCAAAATGTGATTATACTGTAAGTGTCATTCCATTCTCAACCTAGTCGCCAGAAAAAATGTTGGCATTGTACGTTTCTGCAAACAAAGGTTACGAAATTGTAACTCTAGTTCTATAAGCACAGGCGGAGCCCTCTACTGGACTCTATGGGTAATAATCTCCTCCAATCACGAGCATGCATTCGCCCACTGAAAATGTGCATAAGCGCCAATCAGCACATGCCGAGACGCTGCAGAGCTGGAGAGAATAACCCAGACTCAGTGTCCTGTTCATCCATTCTGTTAAAGCGTAGTTACGTCGCCAAAAAAGAAAAAGCTGTGACATCCCGTCTCGGCCCTACTCTGCCGCCAACCCTCCAAAAACAGAAGGCTGGCCCACGGGGTGCCGACATGGAAAGGGCCGAGCCAGTGCTCACTGAGCTCACAGTGATGGTGAGAGAAGGGGCATTTGGCTGGGAAGACGCCAGCAAAAAACGCCCAACACACCCAGATTGTTAGCAGCGGCGCTCCCAGCTGAAATATCTGTCAAAATATTCCAGCGTCTCTCTGCCAGTCAGCTGACCGCGGAAGCAGGTGGGCCGGGGGGCACGCAGGGATAAGATTTCTCCGTGTGACCCTAAATCCTGAGAAGGCTTGTTCTTTGTGGAAGCGGGGGGCTGCTTCTGCCGGCGGAGAGATGCCGGTGGTGGACTTCCGCAGGACGCTGATGAACCTGATGAGATGTTGTACTCACCATCATCTGCAAACGGAGTCGTTGTCCCGGCAGGGATGACCTGGAGGTGACGGCAGAGGTTATCAACTGGAGCAGGGGTCTCAACGTCATCGATCTCGAGCTCCGGCTCACTCGCATCGTGGCAAAACATCACGTCGAAGCGTCAAAAGTGATCCCAAAGCTGCCGGCATCGGACGAAAAGGATAGCAAACAGCGGTGTGAGCTGTCTTATAAACTGTGGGGTCTCTACACTACGTATTTGGGTAGACACATTCCTGATTGGCCAGCTACGCTTATGCAAATTTTCAGAACGCGAATGCATGCTCGTGTTTGGAGGAGAGTATTACCCAGAGAGTCCAATATAGGGGGAAGCCTGTGTACATTACAACCACGAGATATGTTGAATGACAACATTTCATAAATACGTTTCATATCAGCCTTGTACGACGCTTGCAGTAACGCAGAGATGGAAAAGTAGCGTTAAAGTTTAGATTCAATTGGTTTGAAGGTTTCATCATGACACAACAAGCATTTTAATGGCAGCCCTATTCACAAGGTGCAAGACTGAGACGCACATCCATGCAGTCTTTCTGTCTTCATCATTCCATGCCCAGAGGTATCAAAGCCTTTCTCTTTGTTGCCATGGAAACGTTTTACCCTTTACATTTCCTATTGTCACTTGCGTTTTTTGTGCTTGTCCATCTCAATGAGGCAGAGTTCTGATGGTATTCACCATGAGACCCTCACAACAGGGTTGTAGGAGCTAATGAACTCTGAGACGTGTGTCAAGTAAGGCATCGTGGGACCTTGGCTCAGGGCAATAAACATTATTCAAAGGGAAATTCAATAGCATAGTGGTAAAGGAATATACATTCAGATGGAGAACAGAAAATGAATCTGAAAAGATGAGATCTGGTTTTAGTCAGACCATTTAATAAGGTCCAGCAACTAAAGTTTTGACATAAAGCATGTATTCATCAGAGTGATAATAGGCAGGTGCTGTAGAAAATGCTTGCGCCCAGTTAATAACTGTCTCTCATAGTATAGACATGTTCTGGACATTGACAAGTCCAATGCCATGTTTTCACAGCATATAAATACAGTTTATAGCATACAAATATCTTAGAATCTATCAAACCTTTGAGGAAACAATCATAAAACACACAAAGGATTAATTTCTCAGAACATTCATAAAGAAAAGATAAATTATTTCCTCATTTAATCTATATGGCTCAATTGTGTTCAGTGTATAAATCCAGTAGCTTTCGATGTGTTACAGTTTGTTTACAATCTCCTCTCCTCTTGGGGATGAGGAGATCTTTTCAATTGGCCGGAATTTCAAGGTAGAGGCCGAGCCATGATTTGTATTCACAAAATGACATGCCATTGCATACTCAAGATTCTTAGTGCGAATAGCAGCTTAGTTCTGCAATTCTCGGTTTTAGAGCTTGTTTAGTTTGGCCGACATACACCAGACTACAAAGACATTTCAGCATATAACATGAGTGAATTTCTTCCCATGTGCATGCTTGCATCAGTGGAGTTAAAGGCTTTGCACACCAAGTCCATATTTTTTTTGTTCCAAATTGTTGCACATTTAAAAATAAATACGACCTCACATCGTGTCAATCACGTTTAAACACTCACTCCGAAACTTTCATCCGTCATTCATGTATTCGGAACAGGTTTGATTTTCAAAGGCAAAAAGCTGGTCAAAAGGCAAAAGAGGGTTGTTTGGCCACTCAAAGCCACCGTCCATGCAAACGTCATCATCCAAAATGGCATGATAAACATTCACTTCGTCTCCCAGCAGAAAGCACTTTACGATAAAGAAATAAAAGAAAACGGAAATGCAGAATTTAAAGATAGATTGTGGCAGGTGATTTCAGAACAGCTTGGAATCGCAAAACAAAGGATGTACAAAAGATTAGACAGTAGTGATTGTGCTCTCGGCAGCTAAACGATAGCTTCTTGCTAATATTCATTCTTTAGCCTAGTTTTAGACTAGTGCTATCCATTGCACCCATTATTAATTCAGTTTTGTCTCGTATTACAAATTTTCGCAACAAATACGATAATAGGACGCATCAGACTCAGTGTGAAAGGTTTCTGTGCGTAACGTTTTTTTAACAGATGACGGATTTTAAAAAAACGCGTACAAAGATATGGACTTGGTGTGCACAGTGACCTCACCGATAAAGGCCGGCAAGGGGAGATAGTATCCATGTATGTGCCTCGTGACTGCAAGAGTCTGACACCTGTTGTTATAAATCACTTGATAATGACGCAGATGACGTCAAAAAAGAGATCGCCAATTTTATTGACAGTGTTTTCAAAGGAGGCTGGATTACAGAAAGAGAAAAAAGACTTCTTTTGCATAAAACATCCAATCTGTCCAGCGTTTTATGGCTTGCCTAAAATCCATAAATCCCTCCAAATGCTTCTTTGAGCCCTATAGTGGCTGGTATTGACAGTTTAATGGAACCTCTGTCCCAATTTGTTGTTCATTTTATCAGAAAATAAATCACTTCTCTGGGTGACACAACCGATGTTTTGAATATTGAAGATTTTGGATGCAATGACAATGAACTGCTCGTGACTTTTGACACTTGTACCCCCTATAACATTATCACATATCATCATCAACCTTATCACATTATCGTATGTGAGCCACCTCTGTGGTGTCATCTAGTTTGCTGGGTGATTCACCCCGTCTGTGCTCTCTCTGCAGGTGATCGTTAGAACAACCTGGGAATACCTGAGTTTGATCTCAGGTTATTTAAGTCTGGTTGCAGCTGGTAGCCTTCTCTATGGCTGACTCTCCACTCTGCTGTGGCTTTACTCTCCCATTTGGTTTGGTTACGTTGTTTTAGTTTCTTGCTTTGCTTTTATGTGCACCTTTACAATACACTCGCACAAACTACTGACACCACTGATTTCCCCACTCCATACGGTTAACATTGTGATTTGGCTTAATTTGGTTTAATCTGATTAAATAAAGCTTCTTTTGTTGAACTTTGCCATGGTGCGTCTCCCTTTTGTTATGGACATCTGAGCCAGGTTGTAACACGTAACAAATGGCCAGCTTCAAGGCCACAGGATACCCTACTACATATATAGACTCACTGTGTGTTCCAATACCCATACTACCATACTATTTAGTATGCCAGAAAACAATTTAGTATATCCCAGTAAATAGTATGTCAAATGCAGTATGCCAAAAATACCAGGATGTCCTACTACATCTGGTCGCATTTTGCAGTATGCAAGCCAGCATGCTTTTCTGGCTTTTGTGACCCACAATCCTTTGCGCAGTGGTTATATGAGCAAGAGGGTCAATGTTATGACAAAGTATATGTCCCAATTGTATGCATACAACATGCAACAGCACATACTTTGTAAGAGCAGCTGCAGTATGTACTAAAGGTAAAAAGAAAAAGTATGCAATTTGAAACGTAGACTCAGCCTATCAGAGAGCAGTGAGCATAGATAGCCAGTTCCTATTGGACAAAAAGAAGAAGAAGAAGAAAGGCACTTTTATTAATCCCCAAGGGGAAATTCAAATTCTTCACTCTGTTATTTTACACATACATAGACACACAGGCCCAAAATACACACACATGCACAAACAGGACCTATATACATGCACTAATGGAGAGATGTCAGAGCGAGAGGGCTGCCACTGACAGGCGCCATCTAGGGAGCAGTTGGGGGTTTGGTGCCTTGCTCAAGGGCACCTCGGCAGTGCCCAAGAGGCAAACTGGCATCTCTCCAGTTACCAGTTCACACTCAGTACTTGGTCCATGCGGGGACTTGAACCGGCGACCCTCCGGTTCCCAAGCCAAGTCCCTATGGACTGAGCTACTGCCACCAAGAAGAAGAGGAAGTCAAAAGCATACTTAATACCTCTAGGGAAAATTCTATTTTTTTCACTCTCACTTTTGTTATATACAGGCCCAAAAAACACACATGCACAAACAGGATCTGTATGCATAATATATTTAGAGATGCCAGAGCGAGGGGCTGCCTCATTGGATGGCGCTCCGAGCAATGGGGGGGGTTCGATGCCTTGCTCAAGGGCACCTCGGTAGTGCCCATGAGGCAAACTGGCACCTCTCCAGCTACAAGTACACACAGTCCAAGTACTTGAACCGCCCACGGACTGAGCTACTGCTGCCCCAAACGCCAAACTTCCTCAAGAGTTTGCTTTTCAGCTGTTTACGATCCAGCGTCTGGACAGATAAAACAAACAATATCTAAATATTGGCACGACCTCCAAAGCGATCCGTCTTTGAGGGATATCTCTCTAAAACACCCACTAACTTCATCATTCAGACGAGCATGTAACTTGAGAGACCGTCTCGCCCATTGGCGTAGGGAAGGAATTCTAAATCCAGTGGTTTATAAACTGCGCTCACGTTATCTTTATACTGAAACGTCCATGGGCCTGTGGTCTGGTGTATGTTGGCCAACTAAGAATTACAGAACATAAGACTGCTATTCGCATTAATAATCTTGAGTACGCGATGGCACGTCATCATGTGAATACAAATCATGGATCTGCCTCTACCCTGGGTATTGAATACATTTCCTCATCCCCTAGAGGAGGGGACATTTGGAAGAAACGCAGAGAAAGCTACTGGATTTATACACTGAACATAATTGAATGATATTGATTAAATGAGGCAATTTATGTATCTTGTTTTCTTTGAATATTCTGAGAAATTAGCCCATTGTTTGCTTTATGATTGTTCTATGATATTCTGTTCTATTTTTCTAGCTGTTGAACTACAGCCCATGTGAACATAACATGATGGTGACATAACTCTCAATCACGAAGACTCCTGACAGTGAAGGGTATCATTTGGCCCCATTCAGCAGAGCTTTTCTTGTTGATTACTGAGTGACTCATCATTTTGTTGAAAATTGGCCTTCAGTTTTGGAAGTACGCGTGTATGCATTTATCTGTCTTTCTAAGAAAGAAAAAAAGATGGGGTTGATATATTTTCAGCTTTACAACATGTTAGCACCATGTAGACGTGACTTGTAATAAAACTGCAAACCTCCTCAAGATGAGTGTCCACAAAACAAATCTGTGAAAACAATCACAGTCACATGAGGACTAAATAAGATGAAATCTTATTGTTTGTAGTAATAAGCTCATATTATGATTAGTGGCATGCAATGAGGCAGTATCTCACACTGGTTGTGTGGTTTTAGGTAACTAAATTTAGAAATTATTACATAGATGAAATAAGCGCCAAATACAAAACCTGTCCAAACCGCTGACTGTCCATCACCAAACTTGTAGAATTTGGTTTAACAGAAATGAAACAATAGCCGTATGTCCATTCACATAATATTTGTATTCGCGTTTTGAAGTACCTCATTAGAAAAGCTGTATGGAAACGGCAGAATTCGATTTAACTTACTCAATTGCGGAAAAAAAGTTCTGACACTCGCTCGAGGTTGTTTTTGCCTTTGTCGAAAAAGAGTAATGCGCTCCGTTGGTTATGGAAACGCCTTTGACGAATACGTTCTGACGTAGTGTAACATTTAACTCACATGATCAGCTGTTTCCGCTGTCGACGTCTTCTCAGATATTCCCATAACGTGCGAATGCTTGACTAGCAAACATGAGAGAACAATTAAAACTCGCCCAATTGAAACAAATTCCTGAAGACCTCTCTCCATTTTTCTATCGTAGATGGTTAGATGGCCAAGCCAACTTGTTTATCCGGTTCCTCTACTTCTTCTACTCTGTTTACTGGAGGATTACAGCCAAGCAAGTCTATAGCGCCAACTTCTAACCAAACTGTAGCCGAGTTCATTCGCTCCAAACCAGCTGATGGAAACATGCCTAATTCGCACTTCTTTTTTTGCAACATTTCAAAAGTTTGCCTAAAATTCGCTTGACAATTTAATGGAAACCCGGCTAATGACGCGTGGAATAGTCCTAAATGTACAAACTTGGCAGATTCAGACATTTAAAAGACATCTCACCAATGTCTACGGACGTGCTGGTTATGGATCTGATTTTGCCAAATGGTTCCTTTGATCACATCTATCATTCCATTTTGCCTTAAAGCAAAACATGAAATGCATCACTGAACGCAGAATCACATGACTGAAAGAGCTGCTGCTGCTTATTCCACTGAGAATCAACAACCCAAATGGAAGCTTTCCAGCTTTCAAGTCATTGTTTGTCATTTAATATAGAATAACGGGCAGACACTTTAGCCTCATACAGGTTTTGTCACCTCGTGATCAACTTCAGCAGGCATTTCGGTATGCTCTTATGAATGTGGATGTCAAAAGAGTTTGCCGATATATATATATGCAGTGGAATTGTAAGATTTCCACAGTTTAGAAGCCTCCACAATCACTGTTCTCCCAATTAGAGCTACAATTCTTTGTTTAAATTGATATCTGGCTTAAGGTGAGAGAAAGGAAAAATAAGAGCGCTTTAATGAAGGTTTGGCAGTGAAAGGAGTCTTGCTAAAGTTAAGGACAAGAATTAAATAATGAAATATGTTTGAGGATAAAAAATCTGAGTCTCTGGATGAGAACCACACAGTCTCAGACCTCAGTTAATTACTCAAAACGGTTGCCTTCACCTTGACCTCAACCATATTACACCGCTCAATGTGTTCCTTCATTTAACAAAGCAACTCACAATCTCCGAATATACTGTTACTTGGACAAAAAGCTCTCCCCCGCAGCTGATCTCTGCCATCACTTTCAAGACTCTTTCAAAGGCTGAACTTGTCCTGAAACCAATAAATGTAATCAAGTTGAATAAATGAATGTGTAAATTATTACTTCTGTGTATTTTTGTGGAAGAATCTTCAAGAACATACTAATGGTCAATCACAGGTCATTTCAGAGAGATTGGCTGAAATACAGATATATATGCACAAACTTTTCTTTCACCAGCTTCAACACAACTTTATTATGCAGCGTTGAAAGCCAAAATTATCTTTACCTTTATCAAAATGTTTTTTTCAACTAGTTAACACCAAGTGAAATATTATGCAGTGTATTAATCAGCAGAGAGCCACACAAGTGGACATACTGTAAGAGTATTTAATAAACATATGAAAGCCAAATTATTGGTGGTACACGTGTACTGTATGCTGCAAAACATTGCACAGCCTACATAGCATATTATAATAATTTATAATGTGTAACTTGCTTGCTGTTCTAATAACAATAAAGTGACTCCGTCGCAGCTGCTTAAATGTTGCCATCCACTCGATCTTCTGTGTGGTAACTTCATCCGTTTCTTCATTTATGAGATAGAATGAGATGGAGGTGAATATAGAAACAGGTTTCCACAGCTTTGGAGGACTCAGCTGGAGGCTAGATGCAGACCTGGAGATAGGTGCAGGCAGGGGGTCTATTAACGCTTAGGGGAGCCAAGCTTGACAGCTCCTTACTCATCTGGGCCCCACAGGGAAGCTTGTTCTCGCTCCGGCACTGTTGTGATGGTCAATACCAGTGCTTCCAGGGACACCTGGATGTGGGCTGGGATATTCGGTCATTGTAACTATACTGCTCCATCTGGGATTTGATCCAGCGCAATACTGGAGCAGGGCATTCATTTTTTGTTCTTCCTTCTTTTCTTTTTTTTTGCTGAGCTCAGACAAGAGCAATGGGCCATAGAATATTAATGTAAGTACAGTGCATGTCAACCTACACGGAGACTTACAGTGCAATTGAGGACTTCTGTATGCAAAGCAATATAATCACGAGACCATCAAGCACATTGTTCATGTTATGCAGAGACTGCTAGGGGCTATGGAGCTATCAAAGGCAATAATGTCATGCTACCTCAGTTTGGCTGTTTTGCTCTGTATGTTACAGATGTGATTCAAGAACAATGAGGCCAGTTGTTAATTGTACAAAATATAATGCTCTCGATGAAAAAGCATGGATTTGTACTTGAGTTGCAATTGCATGGGAGTTAGTTTATTATTTATTAGTATTTTTTTCCCCCGTGACTGTCACTCTCATAACAATGTTGATGACAGTATTCCAAAATTTAGCAACCACATGATAGCTAAAGCAGCGATGGCAAAGAAATTCTAAATTAGCCAGCTACTTGTTGTTGTAGATGATAAATGAATGACAAGCCGCTGCTGTAAATCAATATGGTGCACAGACATAATAAGATCTTGTTTTATTTAGCTCACCAAGGTTGGAGCTGCTACCTATCATGACAAGCAAACTAGCTAAGCTTGTGACTTTAGATATTTTGTCCCGAGGCTACTTTTTATATCAGAGTGCAGCTAACACTCCTTTCATCCCTGTCAAATATCTGTCTGTCTGAATGGACACCATTATTAATGTGAAAGCATGATTTGTTTACTGTTCCGCCATGAAAAATAATCTGTCAAAAATCTGCGTCATACGTGCCCCACCTGTCATGCCTCTGCGCCCCACACTTTGAGAACTACTGCCCAAGGCAAAAAGCTCCCCACTTTATGGACTTACCTGAGCGAGATGATTGGTCTGTCCTTTTTCATTGCTTGAGTGAACAGGCTAGCTAGCTGGTATTTGCTGAGCATGCTAAGTAAAAAACAATTATACTTGAGTTTTGATGATATTTTACAATTCACCTGTTTATTATATCAATCCAGCCATTATCTGTAACCACGTAAGGCGGGGTACACCCTGGACAGGTCGCCAGACTATCATAGGGCTGACACATAGAGACAGACAACCATTCACGCTCACATTCACATTTACGGGCAATTTAGAGTCAACAATTAACCTAACCTGCACGTCTTTGGACTGTGGGGAGGAAACCAGAGGAAACCCACGCTAACGCGGGGAGAACATGCAAACTCCACAAGGCCTCAAGCCGGATTCGAACCAGCGACCCTCTTGCTGTGAGGCGAAACATTTGTGTCCAGTACGCCAACAAAATATTTAGTGCACATTCTTTTATTTAAAAAAAATGCCAAAATGCATTAAGTTAAAACAGCAAATATTCAGAGAAGCAGTGACTCCACATGTCCAGCCTGTAAAGTTTATCTGCATTGGTGCATTTGAAAGATAAGCTCCTAGACAATAACACTTCTGTAGAAGCAAAGCTGCCGCATGACTGAGAAATATATAAATAAAGTTTCTACAGTATGTGTGTGGTGAATTGTGTGTGTGTGTGTGTGTGTGTGTGTGTGTGTGTGTGTGTGTGTGTGTCGTTCGATATGTGTGTACACGTGTGGGTGATATTTTACCTTGAGCCAATGTGGCAGTTCCCATCTCACAATGGATTCAAAAGGGAGTTCATCTTTGTGTCATTTCAATCCATCTCACCGAGCATTTCCCAGAAAACTGATACGCCTATGAATATTTGCTCCCATCCTTATGTAGATGTGTCTTAATGGACTCTGACAGCTGTGTGGCTATTATTGATGTCCCCGCGAAGCATAATGAAAGTGAAATCACTCCTCAACAATAGGTGGCAGCTAAATGGTGAAAATATTCGCCCACTCTGACAGGTTAACATGTATCAAAAAATGACCCCACCATACCTTGTCTGCAGTCATTAGTGAACTAGAAACATCAAACTCATTTTATCCGAGGCGCCTTACGGAGATATCTATCTTGCACGAGTAATGAGTTACTGCTGTATAATCCTCTGGATGATCTTGCCCATGCAGGAGGATTTTTAATGGCACATTCCTGGACAGACATTCGGAATTAAGCCTTGCACTGAATAAAACAATAACGGCGATTTTGTAACTAAAGTTGCTCATTTGTAAATTTCCTCCATATTTCACCGGAATGCAGGTGGCAGGCATTTAAATTCTGGGCACCTCCCAGCTATGGTCATCGTTAATTAAGGCGGCTGTGTTCTGACTTATTGACCCCCGTAGCTCAAGGGATTTTGATGGGTTATGGAAGAGCTCATGGAATCTGGCCCGTGGCCCAAGTTCTTTCCGTTTTGGTCATCCGCAGTGTTTGATGCATGGCAATTTAAATCCTCTCGTCTAATTAAATGTGATCTGCACTTGTGCTAAAAGACTTTTTTTTCTCCTCTGCTCGCTGAGAGATATCAGCTGCCTCTCACACAAGGTGACATTCCACTTTTCCATTATGCAGGATTATAACAGGTAGGTAGGACTTGGAGGATATAGTGTATGTAGAGGGCTGCTACCACACTGGAAGTCCCTTTTTTTTTTTTTATTTCTGGTGAATAAGTAATGGTGATGAGCAGACTGCCAGCCAGGGGGAATCGAAGGGATTTGGGGCTTAATTCACAGCTTAGCTACCCCATCTCTGGTGTCAGCACAATGCAAAGTTCAGTGCTAAATCATTAATAAAATAATGCCATCAGTCAGCCAACAGTCAACGCAAAAATGTTGAATTCTAATACCTTTTGTGGTCAATACTTGAACTCTGGGACGCAGCAGTATGGAGAGAGAGAGAGAGAGAAGTGTCAGTTCGGCTGACAAATGTGTGTATCATGATACACACATAAAGACAAGATTTATAAATACATAACAATGTGTAAATAGACTATTTTCTATTTGTTATGTACTGTACTTTAATAATCACAAAGAAAAACCTCCCAACTTGAGTAAAGGTATACCAATCAAAACAGCTCATTAGAGGTCATGAATTAAATATTATTGTCTAAAAATATATGTAAGTCAATAAACATTGTTATGTTTGGTGAGTCAGCATCTGAGAGCTTATGACTTTGTCTCTTTATCTCTCAACTTGACAGTACAGCACATTGACTAATGAATGTATTGTACCAGAAAAATGCCTTTCACAGTACTGCAATTCTACTTAAATGGACTGAATAGCATATGTTTTCAACTACACAAAGAATAGTCTCAAAACTCTACACATAAATGTAACACTTACAAGCGCATTCAACTCTGGATTCGGCTTTTAGTTAATTTTACAACTTTATGGACCTAATGATTTAATTAAGCGCTATTTAAGTGTTCGTACTGGGAAGTTGGTTTACCTAAAAAAAAATTAAAATTCCGATGATTTACAGACATCTCTTTCACAATGTAAGTCTATGGGTAAAGTATTTTTGGGCCCAATGGCGTCACGTGACGGACCTGGAAGTTGCAATTAAACAGTTTGGCCACTATGCCGTTCCTGGGGGCTTGATCTATCATCACCTTTTTTATATATATTTAGGACCTTGTTGAGGGCCTAATGGTAAACTGTAATGGTTGCTTATTGTAAAATGGGCTCCTGCCTTCACGTTCTAACCAGGCTATGGTAGACCATCCCACTCATACCTGTGTGCGGGCCTGCCATGGATGTGGGGCCTGCCCATAAGAGACACAGCTTGTGTGAACCAATAGTTGCATTGACTTGTATTTGTTTGAGGACGACCTACTACCACTGGAGCTTGGGTGTCCCACTTAGGCAGTGTCCCTGAGTACAGCAACCCACCTTACATGGCTGCATGTAAACGGGAATATTTATTTTCATTAGCCATTTAAACAGCTTAGTCGGAATATTGTCTTTTTCGAAATAAGGGCAAAAAACAGAATATTTTGTGCATGCAAACGTAGGTCATTGATAACCACATTTTATTTTGAACCAAAAATTTCACCATTAGCCTATTTATTAAAACAACAACAACAACAAAACCAACCAACAACAGCAGCAACAACAACAACAACAACAGCAACAACAACAACAACAACAACAACAACAATGTATTTATTGTTGCTTTAAGTTTCATAATTAAACCCCCCCCCCTCTCCTGAGAATGGTATGAGTCATTTTGTTTGGTACGCCAGTGAACCCCCTTGAACTACGCAGGGTGCCCCGCCTCCTCCTCCTCCTCCTCCTCGTGTCAAAGCGGGTGCCAATCAATGTTTACAACTTCGGGGAGAAGATGTAGCGGAAGTGTCCACGAAAAGAGAAATAAAACACCATGAGAGTGAATTGCGGGAGCAGCAATCGGGTAAACTTGTGTTCTCTCCTCTCCAAAGTTGATATCAGCAGATGCAGTCATGTTAAGTTGTTGTAGCTTGCAGCGCATGTCTCTCTAGTCTGTCTTGCTGACCTACAGTAGCTGCAGTACATCTCTGCTCTGTCTGTCTCTTCCAGGTCTGTGTTCTGTGACTTTGTGCCTGACAAAAGTGAGAGTGAAATACAACTATTTATAAACTCAAACGATGTTTATAAACAGCAGCAGCCTGATGGCACTCCTCAATGGAGGCACTTATAGTTTATAACAAGACAGTGATTAATATCCAGTCTCTCAGTCAAGGATTAATGCAAGATGGAAAGCAATGGATTGACATTGACTATTTATTAAATATTGAATTTAAAATGTTGATTAGCACAGCTGGTGGCTGTAGGTAGGCCTGGGTCCACCCACTTGGCACTAACCCACCCAATCAGAAGGCTTACATTTGTGCTGGATCATCCAGTGAACAGCAGTCAACTGTTTCAATTATCTGAAAAACAATTCTTGTTTTATGCCTTGAATTTTACTTTTTACTACCTCTGTGTTTATTATCTATGTCAACCAGTAACATAAAATGGAGGGATTCGGCTGAGAGTCACCAGGTAACACGGTTAACTCGTTAAACCGAAACACCTGTGCACTGAGGAACAGAAGCCTGAGGAGCAGGAGGAAGAAGTTCAGCCATCATTCTCAACCAAGACCTACTCCTGTGCCAGTTTCTCCTCAACAAGTATGCGGCCCCTCGTCACCCTACCTACAACAAGCTGCGGGCCTACTGGTGAAAGACTCTTTTCAGCTGTCAGTCGGATAACAACTGACATCAGGGCATCACATCAGACTGAACTCTTTGTCCCTGCTCTCCTTTTCAGACACCAAGCCCCGTCGTCTCCGGCTGTGATCATCAAAAGTAAGCTAATTTATTTTTTATTGGGTGTAGTTTTTGTTCGGTGCACAACTGGAGTTTATGCTGATGTTGCTGCCAGCTGTGTGTGTGAATATGTGGCTGCCGTGCCAGGCCATGCCATGCTGTTAATGATTGTCTTGTTGGATCAGAATCATCTTGAATGGCCGGGTATGAGCAGGCCTACACTATAGGCTACCAGGAATTCCACTCTGGCTATTTTGCTGTCATTGTACATACGGAAATAGAAATGCAGCTTAAAAACAAGGTCAACAAAGCTGAACAAGAGTAGAGACAAAAGAAATATATATACAGTATATATGAATACAACAAAGAACAACGTACAATGTGTCAGGCTGTTTCTGTAAATTGTAAACAACAATATAGTGCAATAGTGCAGAGTGGAAATGTGCTGGAATGATTAATGTAACAGGGTTACTTTATATTATGCAACGAAGTAGGTAAATATGTACAGTATGCATGTATACATGTCAGGTGCCTGTTACATTACCTCTGATGGTGATGTATAAGACCTGTATGATAAAACTGTGGTGCATTTAGGCAAGTATAGTTGTAATGGCCTATTTTGGTCAACATATGGACGCGCTCGGCCCACCTGATTTTTTCTGTGCCCACCCACACTGTAATTTCTGACTACACCACTGGCTGGGCATGCTGGGCATGCTGGGCAACGTGGACGCACATCTCTCAGTAAATAATAACCATCAAGTATCTAGCCAACACATAGCCTAGTATAAATATTTGTATTATGTTCAACAAATGTTTGTTTCAACCTCATTCTTTTCTGTATAGGTCTATTTATTCTTAGACTGACAGATGGAGCAAACTATTTTAAAGGAGTGAGGATTGTAGTGGGAGCTCTGGGGTGTCTGGTGTAGCAATGGCAAATGGTTTACATGGCTCACGGGTCAGTACCGGCTGTGTACGCAACCGTTGTGGAAAAAAAAAAAGGTGGCATGACCTGCTTATATTTTCATGTGTGCTGAGTCAATCAGGAGGGGCCTATGGGCACTGCTGTTCAGCACATGCCACAACTTTGTCTTCACGGCCAAACCTCGTAGAGACACTTGAAATGTAGCACATCTTCCTCAGTTTCTTGTGTCCTAACATGAGCGGTGGGTTAAGTGCCCTTCTCAGATTTCTCTCCATTGGCCTACGGTGCAGTGACCTTTCACAGTAAACCTATTCCCGTTGCTCTTATGGTTAAGCTGCTGAGCAGGAAAGAACAGGCTGCTGGGCTTGGCCCAGCTAGTGGGGCTCCTTCTTAAGAAAATCTACACCCAGCTGTACTGAACCATGGCTGGCTATGTGTTTGTGGAGCCTGCGGGGTGTGAGCAGCACTCTCTCACTTCTTATTAGAAAAGGTCATTTTGTTGTTTGTGATGCAGGAAAAATATACAAATTGTCAAATAAATGAAAACTAAATAAAATAAAATAATTAATAAAAAGTTGTTGCTCTTCAAGGCTGTTTATCCCTTATGGTTAGAGCGGATGCTATTGGCTAAACTACTCAGTAGCTCAACTGTTGTTTTGATGTAGTGATTGAACCAAAATCAACTTATATGATTTAAGTATACAGTTTAATGCATGCTGCTGCTTCCACCAAGTTTCTCCAGTGAATTGCTAGTTGTGACACTTGCCAGTAACTGGATGATTATCAAAATGTTTATTATTTGTGTCTGTCTAATCTAAATAGAGTATAGGTGCAATTATAATCACCCATTTCTTTAAATAAAAGATAAGATAAACCTTTGTTGATCTCCAGAGGGGAAATTCAGTAAAAAAGCACAGCTGGGATTCAAACCCAGAATCTCCCCAGCTAAGCCAAGGCGCATGCCACCACGAGAGAACTGATTGAAATGTTTTCAAATTCCCATTTCTGTGCATGTGTATAGTGTAAGTCACAACTTTGTGTTGGCTAAGAGACATTTTCTTTGGGTTTAGGTTCCTCACTATAGATGACTTGCAGTGTGCTATAGTGGGAGAGGAGGTACAGTAGTGGATGTGTTATTTGTAATCTAGTGTCACACTGATATTTTGGTATCTAGGCAGACCACATTTTACATTTTATTTTACTGTGCAAGGCACTTTTAAGTTTGTGCTATTATTTTACTGTAGCTGACCTTTCATTTACTGTCATGTCACGCTTGCCTGTTTTACTTTGTTTATACTTAAACCAGCAATATCAAAAGACATAGATAGATACACAGTGAAAATCAGGCTGGTCTCATACATCGTTCGTAGCTATATCTTCGAAAAGTAATGCTCTGTCATTTGTGTGTAATCCATGTAATTGTGAACCAAGAAGTATAAAGAGCGACAAAATTACACGTTGGGTTAGATGGGCGGGTCAAAAAACACCAGACTTAAGCCCAAGAGGCCGGTGTTCGAACCCCGTGTGAAACCAGTTGTAAACGTTGATTTATTTGTCACCTAACTTCCGTACTTAAGTTACGCCACGTCCAGGAATTATTTTAACCCAAATTACGATCTTTTCCTAAACCTTACTAAGTGTCCTGTGAAGATGGAAGTTTATTTTGAAAAGACTAGAGCGGAAATTGACATGTGCGGCAAGTGTTGCTGGACATTCGTAGGAAAAATGAGGAATAACTTTTTGTAAGATATCATGCGATCCCTTGTATGAGGATACGTTGTGAAAATACAACTTTTATCTCATTATCCATATGAAGGCCCAGCTTTTCAGCTGACTGACTCCCCACAATCATCTGAAGGCAGCAGCACTGTTATGTGCCTTTAATTTAATCTGCAGTCTCTGATTTGAGGTAAATGCCACACATTAATTGATACAATAGCAGAAAGGGATAGACGAGTCCAGTCCACTATGTTGCTGCACTGGTTTTGTGCCGTTTTATGACAAAGAATCACTGCAACTTATTTAGCTTCTGATGGAAGGAGGACTGGTTACATTTTAATAAAATGATTGAGTCGAAGAAAGTCTGTCATGAAGCATTTCGTATGGGTGTTAAGGAATTGTCCACTGAATTGCCTTTGGTTATTGAGGTCCTGTCAAAAGAGCCCTTCGAGCACATTTGGCACATTTCCTCAAGTCACTGGCAATTAAGATGGTGTAACTACTTGCTTTGACCTCAGCAAAGAGATGGAGTGATTTGTGTACCTTTCAGTAAACCTGAGCTGCATATTTAAAAGAGCGGATCAGAGTGGTGCCTCAAACAGAATCCATCCCTCTTGTCTGAGAACATTTAGCGCTAACGCATCAGCACAATGCACTCAATCCTCCCACCCGTAAGGATGACAGGGACAGTGACAGAGAGGTTGCATAATTTGTCCCGGGAAGATGGCATGCCAAAATGGGATCCTTCTACAGCTGTTTGTGCGCACTCCTCAAGAAGTGTTGAGACATCAAGCCTCGTTCAGTGCAGCCTTGTGTGGAGCTTTGTGCTTCATTCTTCTGTACATTCATCAGATGTACCTGCTGGGTGTATCTGGGTCTTTCTTCAGGGCTGTGCTTGGCATTAAAGGATGTGAGTGGGACACTTGTTGTGTGAGTGTCTCAGGTGCTAATGCACTGCTAAGAGCTTAAAGTGCTGTTCAGTTCAGTGTAGTGGAGCTGTATGTTCAGAACAAGGACCACCTTATTCTTGCCCACTTTCTCCTGAGAATAGGGTGTTTGTGGCCGACCTGTTGCATTGTGTCAATCAGGATTTGATGCAAGAATAGCAGGATAGATAGATTTGGTCCCATTAGGGGCTGTTCACATGTTGCGTCTAAAAACGTGTGGAAAACGCCAGCCGTGCCGCTTTCATCCATTTATCGAAGGTGCTTAGGGGAGGTCGCGCTCCTGTCGGGCCTAGGCATCCAAAATCTGCGCTGCAATGATGATGAAGTTGTGGTAATTTAGCAGGAAGCCTCACTGACTAAACTAAACAAAGTCAAAACAAAGATAAATGTATTTGTATGTGAAAATGTATAAATGTATAATGATTTACTTCTCCATATATTTACCGTCTCCTGGCTGTGATTGGTTGTTCCTCGTCACATGACATGCGATGCATGTTGCTGCGTTCCAAAAGTTGAACTATTTTTATATCCAGGCACAGCGGTCACGCCCTGAAAAATAGGCGCTAGGGACTGCTAGCATCCTGCGATGGCGTTGCTCTTGGTTTGAGCGTTCCGCACGTCTACCTTGACAAAAAAGGATTTGAGGGCGCAAAAAAACGCGGCATATGAGCTGCCCCTTAGAGGCTAAAACCTGTGGGCAACCTCCGGGTCTGAAAAGTGAAAAATACGGAAGTGCCTTAAACTTGCATTTTTTCTAATGTCCAGCAGGGGGCGACTCCTGTGGTTGCAAAAAGAAGTCTGATTGTATAGAAGTCTATGAGAAAATGACCCTACTTGTCACTTGATTTATGACCTCAGTAAACATTGTAAACAAAAGTTTATAGTCTCAATCGCTAGTTTCAAGTCCTCTTCAATACAGCATGATGTTCATTTAGTAAATTATGGTCCAATTTAGAGTCAAATAGACCATAAAGCAGGGTATGCTTTAGGGCGTGGCTACCTTGTGATTGACAGGTCGCTACCACGGCGTTGTCCGTGTTTTTTTGTCTTACAACTTTAACCCTTTCACAGTGTGTTTTCAGCTCATGAAAGTTAATTATAACTTTTTGGTCGCCTAAAAATGTCTTATTCAGCGTTCGGTTGTACTTAGCTCCACCCTCTCGTATCACTTCTGTTTGCAATAAACCAAGATGGCAACGGCCAAAAACCAAGATGGCGACGGCCAAAATGCTGAACTCGAGGCTTCAAAACGGCAGTCCACAAACCAATGGATGACATCACGGTGACTATGTTCACGGTCTATGGTCAAAATTAATTACAAACTGTAACTGTAGTTCTTAAGATGTATTCAGACGGAATTCAAAGTGAGTTTTACAGCGCAATTTGACATAAAGTTAACGCAAAGCCACAAGTGAACGCAGACGGACACACATTTACTATGTGAACACTTCCCGACCACTGCCTGCCAGTGATCATTGAACAAATGTGTTCTGCTTTTATCATTATATAAAAGTGGGAAAGCTGATAAAGAATAAGTTATCGGTTGCACTTTGAGGGTCATTCAGTCAGTACCACACACTGCAGTGCTGTATACTTGCCTGTTACTGTGCAGTGCATTCAACACTGGTACATCAAAGCCTGTTGGAACCATAAAAAGGCTAGTCTTTGCCTTACAGCGCATGTCAGTTGGCTTTAATCCATTTGAAAGAATTGTACATCAAGCGACAGTATTTTCAAAAAGGCACTAAGAAAGCTTTAGTTGCCAACACAAAGTCTGCTTTATGATAATGAAGCTTTGTATTCTTAGGGTGCGTGACACACCGTAGCCTCTCTTCCCTGTAGTTCTCTATCACTGTCCAGCGAAAACTCAGTTATCTTGATCATTCTCTCCTTTTTCTCAACTTTACAGGAACAAAGCAGTTCTTTATTCTCTTAAGGGGATTGAGATGTGCTGTCAGAGACTCTGATGCTATAAACCTCCACTATAATGGTTACCTGATGCACAAGCTCTATTGTTGTAAAACCATTCACACAAAGCGGCGGAAATGATACTCACTAAATGGAATGGCAATGTACGACTAACTCAAAGGAGACACATCAATTGAGTCGGAACGTGTTACTTTTTAGCAGCTGTACATCCGACCAGAAGCACTCGTAGCTTGAAGTGTGCTCAGTGTCGCTGCCAATTTTGAAATGAATACCCTCTCTTAGCGTCCGATACCAACATTAGCAGGCAATTGGCTAGAGTAAATGGGAAAGTGGATAAACATTATCTATCACTTTATGCAAACATAAACAGTCTGTTCACATTACTGCTAAAATATTTAACAAGATTACGGCTCGACTCGTAGTAATACCTTTGAATATTCAAAAGAGGCACCAGCAGACAAAACCGCACTTGATCATTCAAAGCAAAGTGTTCGTCGTGGCCATCGCTGTGACTTTGAATGGCACTTGTTTCCGAGTGGCCAATGTCAGGTAAACAAAAGGAAATTAATGTGATGAGTGGTCGGGTTGGTTTTAGCAGCACATGATTTCCTCTAAAAACCAAACCTTTGGTTGCTCTCGAGGATTTGATTAAACTTGGCTGACCTGAATGCATACTAATGTGATGAAGTGCCCCAAAGTGTCCAGGCTTGATTGCAATATGTATTTTGATTGCCATTACCTCCCAACAGATAGTCCTTTTACAATTGAAGGGTGCAAGTTACGTTTGACACATATTTATGAGATGCTCATGTAGTGCTACTTTTTGCACGAGACCATTTTGGAAGCAAAGGATTTGAATCAGCACCGAGTGCCCGGGGAAACAAAACAAATGGTCCTAATTCTAACAAATTGTCGCGACGCCAGTGGGCTTCTTCCCAGCGGTTCTTTTATAAATTGGGACATAATGCGGCGGTAAGTCAAAGCACCCCTCATTTTTTATGGGACAAACTCGATGATCTGTGTGCCGAGTGTGGGCTAGAACGAAGACACACACACACACACACACACGAGTACACTCCGACTCTCTCAGGCACATACAGACGCTACACCTGCAGAATTGTAGGCCGAGCTAGCCGGCGATAGTGGGAGGGGATATAAATGGCCCATAGCGGAGCCATTCCCAGCGGGCAGATAGCGATAGTCAAGCAAGTTCAAGGTATAATCTCTGTTGGCCCATGAGGGGGACTAATGAGTGACTGGAAGAAGGGGGAGGAAGATGATTATACTTTACATACTAACCTTGGCAACTGGGCCTGTCCTTTAATGACGGCATAATTCAGCGTTCACCTTGGGAGACTGCCACGGGTTTTGGTTTATGAGGTCACCCGGGTAACCTCAATCATTCAAGTGCATGCTCTGTCTTTGCTTCAGTGACTCCCCCTCAACACACACACACAGGCGCACACTGGCCCTGTGTTACAGATAGGCTGCCTGCCACCACCACCGGCGGCAGAGCAGGTCAGATCCCAATCTTCCTTTACTATCCCCCTCCCTGCTTGAGATCCTTGTGCCGGGGCTGACTTGCAGTTATGAGTGGATTGATAGATGTGCATATAACTCAGGATTAATCTCCCGGTTTGAGTAACAAGGCACAGTATTGACTTCAATAAATGGATTGAGTACATAACCCGTAAAATAACACTGTTCATTTAGCGACGTTCCAATTCAACACATGACAAGTTGATCATCCAGTGACACTGTGTTGATTCCCCTTCTAAAAAAAATAGCTGTTTAATAGAATAAAGAATAACCATTATGCATGCAAAAGCCCCGTGATTGTGAATAAACCCAATAATTTGATTTACTGGATTTATTGCTATGCCAGCAATCATTTTGTCACTGTTTTCAGAAGTTATCTTCTTACAGATGGAAAAGTCTTGATGCAGTGTAGAAACCCAGGCAGACATAATTCCTTTGATCAATAGAGTGGTTATAGCTGAGCCACAGCATAATGATGCGGTAAATCCAAAGATTTCAATATTCTGCTTTCAAAATGGTAGTTTTAAATCTTTATGGTGTGATTTGTTTATTCCTGCTGCCGCGGAGATTTTACTGTTATTTTACTTACTTTTAGAGTCGCCGTTTTTCTGCTGCTAAATCTCCCCCCCTCAACCATCACTAATTGATACTAGATCTTATTACGTATTGATCAAAAACGGGCTGCGCCACGTCCGAGAACATCGCCTAATTAGATGATGTATATTTCACGTGGCACTTTTGCAATACAATACAACGCGCCGGTGTATTAGAATATCCATTATTCATACGGAACGCCAATACATTTGACGTATTTATTTTTCAGTCTGCTTCGGCTGCCAAGCTATTTCAGAAGATGCATGCGTTTGACACTAATTTTTGGATGCATTGTGCGGGTGGGGCAAAGTGGCTCTCTTGTCTACATTATTAAAGGCCTCGGATGTGTTTTTCTTGTTTCCAGCTGATGGAAATATATTATCATGAAGCTGTGGAGAGCCGGAGCTGCACAGAAAATGTATTAACAGCTCCTGACTTGCTCTGGTGCAAAGTACAGGATGAGCATGCTTGACTCTACAAATATTGCCTGTGCTCCGCGTGTATACAGGAGAAGAGGCGAAGCTGGTGTGCGTCTGTGTGGTGATCAGAGCAGAGTTTATGTTTCAAGTGAATGAAATCATCACTCGCACTTGTTACGTTAACTCTGGTAAGAGTGCGGAGCTTCACACGACCAGAGGGTTAAAATATAAGGGAAAAACATGCATCTATGGGAGTAGATTCAACAAATACATTTTGTCAGCTAACAAAGCAGTCTTCAGATGGCAAAAAAAATGTCCTGTGCAGTAGTTGTCGATATCTTTTAAGCTGCATAAGGCATTTTCTTAATGTAAAAAGACACCCATCATTCTACCAGGCTCATCACAAAGTGAGGCTGCATTAGAGAAGACAGTTCCCATCCCTCGCTAATTGAAAATACATCGATTCGGCCTATATTTGCCCAGATGAAATTCTGATGCTGTTATGAATACTTCTTAGCAACCACTCCTCTGTGCAGAGACAGATAGACGAACCAGCAGTACATCCTTTTATCCCCTGTTTGTGTCTTTTTTTTTCTATAAAGCTAGTGAAATGATAAACCCTGTGTTTGTATTGTCATCTTACAGATTTCAAAAAAATAATTTCTCAAACAGCTGCAATTAGGAGCCACCTAGAAACTACAGAGTCTAGCTTTTACGCTTAAAATTGGGGACCATAAATCAAGAGCAATGGGATGCATCATGACAAGCCATAAAAAATGATACTGACTACTTTTTGACAATGAACATACTGTACAATGACAGTGGATTTCGGAAGAATTACAGCTATTCTATCACTCAATCTCCTGCCATCTCAATTACACTCAGTACTTAGTCTTGTCAGATTTAGCCATGCAGAGTCTCTTTAATGACGACTTTCAGCTCCTCTTTAGAATTTACGGAGAGCTTTGATGTGCGTTGCCAACTCAGATTGCATTCAAGCACCTGTCACTTTTTCCACATTCGAAAGAGATGGGAGATGGAGAGACATACAGAGAGAGAGAGATGGACCAGCAGGTGTGTGCTAAGCCTCGCAGTGCAGACAATATACTGTAGCCAGAAAACAGATACAGGCAGCTATCGACAGACAGAGACGTTGTTATCATTATCGGGCGAGAGCTACTCCTCAACCAAAAGTCCCACTTTTATTTGGCCAAGGTTTGGTCAAAACAGTGGAATTGATCTGGGATTGATCAAAACGCCTGTACGGTTCTCTCATCTAAAGGGGATTTCATTGATCTGCCAAAGTCCTTCTCTATAATTGCTTCAGTGAAGTGTAGGAACAGCAGTTTCAGGTGGGTAGGTATCACAGGAAAGAACACAGCTTGGACAATTTACAGATCCTTAAAGTAAAAAGACCACCTCACCCCCCCACCACCCACCCACCGCAGCCCAGACTCCATCCTTTACAACTGCATCGACAAACCCAGTGATCTACTGAAAGGGGAAAAACACTGATTACCTCAGCCAGTAGGACACTTGATGTGTAAACTTATTTTTTTTTAAAGTTATTTCAATCCAAACATCAAATTATATATTCTGATGAAGCTGTAAAACAGCCAAATCTTGTTAATCCATATTATCGGCTCATCTCTGTGTATCTTGATGTATGCATGCAGGCTTATATCAGCCAATAGGTTTAATGTTACTAGACTGCCACCTAGTGAATGCTATTAAAAGGTCCCCCTGTTGGTTTCCACATGAGAGGCGACTGATGGATAGATGCAGTTGCTTTGAGGGAAGGTGTCTAAGCAGACCCTTTTGATGGCAACACATTTAGGCTGTTGCCAGCGGTAATGTGGGAAAATTAATTGAAGGTTTGTAAAAATCACCAAGGAATCCAATCAGTTGGCTGCTTTGTTAGACATTTTAGATATTATTTAAAAAAAAAAAAAAAAAAATGGAAACTGTTCTAATATAAAGTGAAATGTGTCATTTGAGACTTATCATAATGTGTGCTAAAGATGCAGAAATCTGTGTTTTAATAAACAAGATGCTGTTTCAACACCAATTAGTACTGCGGTCTACCCATCTGTCATCCTCAACATCTAACTCTCGCTTCCTCCCTTTTTCACTCTTTCTTCCTCCCCCACCATCCTTCCAAGGAAAAGGCAGAAGCACACTTTCCATTAGTCCAATCCACAGCCAGTGGAAGAGTTGTCTAATGTAAAAAGCAGAGGCAGTGGCTTCAGAGAAATTGAAATTACTCAGCACAGCTTTTATTAGGTACATAAACCACAGCGAGTTGGCTTGCCGGGTGCGCCTGACAGAGTCTCATAATAATTGTCAAAACACACAAAAAGGAGGGATTCACCGGGTGTACGAGAGAAGGAAATGCACATGAGCGGGATAGAGGAATAACATCAGAAAGGTCGCTGACCCTTTGTCGACCAGTAAAACAACTGTTATCCCTCCACTGAAGCGGAGCCTTTTGATCTCGCCTCAGAACAGAAAATGCATATGCAGTTTGTACAAACTAAGTTAGTCCAACTTTTTTTTAATATCCGAAAAAGCCAGAAAATCAAAAAGAAATACGAGCAAGACATTGTGAGGATTGTTGTTTCCAGCCCGTCACTGCCACTTGGCAGTCCAAACAGAGATTTTGTGTTTATGTGGCCAACATTTGAGCTTAATTTGACGAGAACTAAGGGAAGTGAATAACATGTAGGTGGCTTTAACAAGAAACGAAACAGTTTTCAGTTAGTTTTGATGAATTTGGATAATTTTGTATCTCTTATTAATAATCAGGAGCCATCAGATTTGGATCACTTTTGCCAGACTGTACGTTATGTCTCCCAAATATGCAGAAAGCGGTCCCCATCTCGTAGAACTGAGTAATGACTAGCCTGGGTAAGTATTGTTAAGGGACTGTTACAGCAAACCCAATGAATTGCACAGCGGGGGCTAATTGAGAGACAGCGACTGAGGCATGATTGTTGCATTCTCCAGAGATGGTTTTGTCTGAGGCCGGGCGAAGGGGAATGTCGCCTTATCTCTGCTGTGATTACCACGCCTCAAAAGCAGATTACACTCATATACGTATTACTTGGTTACAGACATTACTTATTAAAAAGCAACATTGCTCGGCAACTGGATTACTCTATTAAGATTAATCAGACTTCCTTTTTCATTCACATTTCATTTCAGATTCTAAAATGGATCTTAATAATAGATGAGCTATAGAAACAACAGAAAGAAAGGGAGAAAATAGCATTTAGCTGTCATGCCGGTTCTGGTTTTTAATGTCGCGCTGCAGTGATGGCGTATTTTTGCAGGCTTAAATCAATTAAAGCGCTTTAAGGGATGAATTACCAGGCATTTTACTGTAAGCATATATTCTGGCAATCTATTGAACAATGGCATTTGTATAGACATAATTTAATGAACATCTGGTTTTCTGAGGATGCCTAATGATTTCACATTCATCTTCCTCTAAATGGCTAAAGTGCACGCAATTACGTTTTTAATTAGCCGTGAATATGTTTCTGTCAATTGGAGTGATTCATCTCTTAAACATGAAATGTATCACATGATTTCAGAAATGGGTGCGTAAATTCTGATTTTAGAACAAGTATCTTCTGGGTTAAAAGTTCTGTCATTAGAATAAAGGTCTCTCTGGAAAAAAAAACAATAAAACATATTAATAATTCTCGATATTGCTTTCTTCTCCCCTCTGCAAGAGGAGACAACTGCATTATCTTAAAGGTGTTATTGATAATATTTTTATACAGACAAGTATTTTTCAAAAGTAATACAACCACAGAGCTTTTAGAAAGGTGCTGAATAAAAGGCTTGTCCTGAAAAAAATGATTGATTGGGAATTAATTAGGGCTGTCAAAGTTAACGCAAATTTGTTTGCTCAGTTTTAAAGCTAAAGTGAATATACTGGCATCATATGAAACTAAAAAACCTAAGTCATCCATTGGTACCAACCATGTCATACTAGCTTGTCGTGAAAGAGGCTGAATAACGCTCAAAATTTACGCTAAATTTTAAAATAAACTGACATGGCCATTGTCAAAGGGGTACCCTTGACCTCTGACCTCAAGATATGTGACTGAAAATGGGTCCTATGGGTACCCACGAATCTCCCCTTTACAGATATGCCCACTTTATGATAATCACATGCAGTTTGATTCAAGTCATAGTCAAGTCAGCACACTGACTGCTGTTGTTGCCTGTTGGGCTTGAGTTTGCCATGTTACGATTTGAGCATATGTTTTATGCTAAATGCAGTGCCTGTGAGGGTTTCTGGACAATATTTATCATTGTTCTGTGCTGTTAATCGATTTGCAATAGTAAATATATACACACATTTGCAAAAAGTAAGCATATTTACCCACTCCCATGTTGATAAGAGTACTGAATACTTGACAGATCTCCCTTTAAGGTACATTTTGAACAGATAAAAAACGTGCGATTCATTTGTGTGATTAATTTCATCGTGATTAACTATGGACAATCATGCGAATAATCACAATTAAATATTTGAATCGATTGACAGCCCTAGAATTAATAATTAAATGGCTTAATTTTAAAAATATCGGTGGGTCCAAAATGAATGTTTTGTTTATCTCTGTAGGACATATCTGACTTGTGAGCCAATAATAAAACAACGTTGGTATCACGTGGGATCTCTGTGTCGTCAGTTAGTGTTGACAAAACGGATAAATGGCTGAGATTGACGATGAAAAGAGTCTGGCAACGACTTATTGTGAAGTAAATGCAATGGAACAGGGGAGGGAGAATGTGACATCTAGTGGCTGAATGTCATCAATGTTATCAATAGCACCTTTGGGGCAATATTCGCTCTTTCCCAAATCACAAGGTAACAAATTTAATGACAGGAACACAGATGTGGTTAATCATTGGGCTTCCCATCCCGGCCGTTAAACCCCGCTGACTGCAAAGCAAATCAAAGCAAATCAAGAAAATCTCCAGGTCCCTAATGAATACCATTTGGCACTTCCCAGTCTCCGAGACCTTTCTGACTCCTCGATGCGGTGCTGACAGTCATTTCTTCTGGACCGATCGCTAATTCCTCATTAGAAATGATGAGCTTCTTCATCACCTCTCTTTGGAAAAGGTTACGCCCGGGCCCAGTGGAGAGGTGGGGAGTCCTTCACTCCGGACCCGACGGAAGCTTCACAGGCCTGCAGCTATCGATTGGGGGCTTCAGGTTGCCTCTCCACCAATGTAGGGGTCTGCACTGCAGCATACTAAGCTGATGTGTAATCAATGACTCATACCGCAGCCGGCCTCTGTGCACAGACCCGTCAAATTATACAGTAGCCGTCCAATATCTGACATAGTGTGTTTTTAAAACTGCCTTCCGGAAGAATGACGCACACAGTGCACACACACCAACGCACACAGGTAAATACACTTTGGAGCGCACACAAGCTGAACGGTATACAAGGATGTGCATATATGTGCAAAGATACTCACAAACAACCCACACACACACACACACACACACACACACACACACACACACACACACACACACACACACACACACACTCACTCAGGCACGCACAAACAACCACTGGGTCCTGCAGGGCTACTTTGATTTTTCTCCCTCTGTCCAGATGAAATGTTTATCATCTCAAATACTGTGTGGAAAAAAAAAAAAAAAAAAAAAATATATATATATATATATATATATATATATATATACAAGTTATAAAACCCAATCCTTCTTAGAAACGGTTGCCTTTGGAGTCTAGCGAGCACCAGCTGCGAGACGTGGCCTCTCCGTGCATTTTGGCCTGGCAGCGGCTTCGACGTGCCCTCCTCCTCTTCATGGGGCTTAATGATATGCACAAGCACACTCTGGGGCCAGCTTCCCAGAGCATTTAATCCACAGAGATATGATACTATGCTGGATGTTGTGTCATCCATCACAATCTCTCCCGTTTTTCTTGTCTTTCTCTCCGTCTATACCGTCATACCGTGCTCACCGTTTGATTAGGTGCTCTGTTACCTATCAATCTGTCTAACTGACCGTCTCATCTATCTACTTTTAATTGATGGAGTAATCCCACTCCTTTCAAAGTTTAAATTAAAGCCTTTGCCAAAATGCAGTTGTTTTACTTTGCTGACATCTTTGGTGCCAAGTGTTCTTTGCTGTGGTGTTGCTGAACTAAGCTCCCTAGAGGTTTCGTCTCAATCAAATCAGTGTTAAGCGATGTTGCATCTTTTTCCTTTGATTTCCCATTTCTAAAGTTTGTATGCGGTGTTCTCTGCTCATTATAGCAACTTAATTCTTGTGTTCTGTTTTTCTTGTTTTCTTGTTTCCTGTTGATGGAAATGCAAAGCATCACCTTCTACTGCAGGAGAAGACCTTTGTGTTTAGAACAAGAACATGTAAAAGCTTTCGCGTCATCTAACATTATGTACTGATAACGGGGTATCAAAAGACACATTTGTTTTTCTGAAAATGTCACAGATTATTACTTTATGTCGATGCAAACGCTTTGAGCTGTTCCTTGTATGAATCACACAAAGTGCATTAGAGTTTCGCTGGAAAAATGTTTTTGCATTCATCAATATAAATTCTCCGGATCAATATTGTTAGGTCAACACATGCCCATCAACACAATCCTTTATCCATTACATGCTCCATTACGGTGTCCCTACGGTTTCCCGACAAGCCATTAGGTAACAAAATCTGGCGAAGGAAACTCAGTCTTTCACATGGCGGGGCGGTCAGTTTGGAGCCTTCATGGCAATATGTTTCCCCGTCTTCCTTCTGGGTTTTACTGCGCAGTATGAAAGACAAATGGATAGCCATTAGCAGTGTATTAATTACATGTAGAGAATTACTTTGTTCATCAATCAAGCAATTCTTCCCTCCACTTGTCAAGTGTAATTTGGTGACACAATGAACAAAAACCTGGTAGGCCCGTTCTGTTCAGATCTCTTCCGCTAACAGCAGCCTGTGTAGTGTTGACAGACTGGAACACTGAATGCATCTGCCTCTTGTTTCTTCTACAGAGGCACACCGCCGTGCCACCCTGCTGAGCAAAGGTTCACAAAAACACCTCAAATAGAACTGACGCAAATTATCATGTCAAGATAGATTAATTGCAAAGATCGCTGAAAGACTAATGATTACCACTGTCAGAATGCATAGATGCGCAGACACAGCAGTGCAACCGCTTTTTAGTGGGCATCATATACAATTATCTGTTCTTCCCCGCAAGAATGAGTGTCAAAGTAGCAACGCATCTAAATCCAAATACCACAAATGATTAGGACGTGTAGACTTTGAGCCGTCATTACAGAATAATGGGACACTGGTGGGGAAGCATTTCTGAGCTCTTTTTATATTCGACTGAATTACTCATAAAATGATTTACGCTACTGTACCTTCCCTTTGGAGCACACTGTACATGTGTATAGTGGATGATGTAATGCATCATCATTTGGCACATATAGTATAGAGTTCTAGCAAATATACTGGGAACAAATATACATATGAGTGTAATATAAGTAGGAGAAACCCACATGATTATGTGCTTAATAGTTTTACATTGCATAGGGACATGTTATACATCTGTACACTGATTTATATCATGATTCAGGCTGTTCTCGTGTACTGTTTGTAGCTATACCTACGAAAAGTAATGCACTGTAATTTGTGTACATCCCACGAAATAAATTCATATGTAATCCACAAAATTGTGAATCAGGAAGTATAAAAAGCAACAAACGCTGCATAGCGAGGTTTTGGTACCACATGTGAAACCAGAAGTCACTAAGTAGTTTTGTTGCTTAAACCTAACTAAGTAGTTTTGTGGCTTAAACCTGAGTAAGTGGTTTTCTTGCCTAAACCTAACTAAGTAGTTTTATTTTGATAAGACTGGAGCCGAAATTGACGAAGCGTTGTATGTGGATACGTTGCACAGGGGTATGTTATACAGATACTGTTTATCTGATTTATATCACAATTAAAGCCATTATCTCTTAGTGATGTTCTATTCTTTTGAAAAGGAGGAGATGAAGATAAAGAAATGCAATAGTGGTTTTGAAACCAGGATGTGGATTAGGCAAAAGTGCATTTAACTCGACACAGAAGGGATGTACCTAATAAACATTCGGTGTGTAACTCCATACACATTTTTAACGTATAATTATATATTATTTATATCATATTTTTACCTTTTATGTTATTATTCTGTAGCATTAATAATTTTCTATTCAGTACGCCAGTAATTGCGTCATTT
The DNA here is from genome assembly GCA_916701645.2 of Sebastolobus alascanus. NCBI lineage: Eukaryota > Metazoa > Chordata > Actinopteri > Perciformes > Sebastidae > Sebastolobus > Sebastolobus alascanus. Next base: position 1,073,160 of record CAKAOJ020000163.1, read on the forward strand.
CTGTAAATACGGTTACATTTAGTCGTTGCAGAATAGTAAGGAGAATATTGGATTGTCTCTGCAGAGGTATGAGTAACTCTGGTGTAGGCCCTGAGGCACGGAGTATGACAACAGAGGCAAGAACAAACATTTTTACCTCCTCTGAGCCTCTGCACTGCATCCTTGGCCAGTTTAGTGCGCACAGGGCCCCCTGCAAATACACCGTGTGATACCATTGACACAGATTATGGATTTTACCTTCTTAAAAATATTCTATGTGGGAGCGTGGAAATGTCAGGGAAGGCACCCAGGCTCTGAGATTTACTGGGAATTTATAGATCACCAAATGCCGCTCTCAAAGGAGGGAGGGAGGGAAAGTCCACGCGGGAGGCTCGTCAGAATGCAACCACTGTTTCCCCCGTTTCACCCCGAGCAAGAAGCGATATCTGGCAAATTTGCATATACATGCATTTGCACAGATCCAATCAAACGTCAAGGTGCCGACACAATTCCAGGATTCAAAGCGGAATACCAACCAGTGTTTCAGCTGTAACTAATACCCACAGCCCAAGGAAGTGGAAGGGAGGGCGCTTTATCTTTGGAGCAGATAACATTTAAACCACAGAGGAGTTTTAAGCAGACGGCATATAGCAGCACAGGTCAGGTCACTTGTTCTTGTTACAGCTGGAGTGTGTCAAGCAAGTAGAATGGATTAACAGCGGACAAGTTATGCTGTCATGTACCATTCAGTTCAATAGGGCATCTGTTGATGCATAGTGTTGAATAATGAATTATTTGTAGAAATGCCTCAACAGTATACTGTATGCCTATACTATGATAAACAGGATCTTAACACATTTTCATGGTGGATGTGTGACCGATTTCGGATCAAATCAAGCTTACCTGGTGGAGCCTATGGCCGTATTGAGATAAGCAGTTCTGCTTACATCAACACTTGTATCTGTGAATATCTGCATAGAAAATCTCAATCCCTGTGCTGCTCATTTTCTGCTGTTTCGAAGACGTCTTTCTAGGTTTTATTGGAGTATATCAGCAGCCAGTGACCGCATACTGTAAAACCAAAATGCAGCGCTTGTTAAAATCATATCAAATCAAAGTGTAATGATTGTTCAAACTCTTTTTTTTTTTTTACCTCCCTCCCCTTGAAATACAGTTAATGAAAGTGGAGAAACACAGTGTAGGAAGGGAAATGGAACAGAGGTGAGTGAAGAGAATATATTAAGCCCTGAATGGAGAGATGGGAGGAAAAATATTCCTCATTCGCAGCCTTCAGAATGTGTTATTAGGGAATGATTTCAACAGGCTCTTAGTAGCTCTCATTAGATGGTGTATCAAACCAGAACAAAACTCACTTCTCCTAACTATGTGGAGGAAGTGGATTGGAAAATTAAATGGGGAGAGGAGAGTGAGGGAGCAGTCTCTGCCACGCTCTTGTCACCGTGCCCCTGCTCCCACTAACAAGTCCGCTCAGTCGACTCGCGCTGAAAGTCATTCACATGGTCTTTAATTTCACTTCATTGATTGGAATTTAAAGCCCCGGAATATAGCAAGGAAGACATTAAGATTATCTATTCCCTAAACCATGCACCGAACATTTGTTTTTAAATTGCCGTACAGTATGGCTGAAGCCTTGTCTTTTTTGAGTTTGCAGCCCTAAAAACTTCAGAAACTTTGCAAACTGAGCCTGCTCTCACTGCTGGGTACTATATGAGTGCCTGCAGTTTCTAAAGAAGTATATATTTATATACTGCATGCTGTAGATCAATAAAAGTAACATTTCATTAATCTTGACATGCTGTTCCTGCTTGATGCCAGATGCTGGGGACACAAGCTGTCGAAACAATAGACATGCTCTTCAGTGCTTACTTTCCCCTTCCCCGTTTTTCTTTGTTTGCACTTCCAAAGGCAGCATTACATCTGTCAGCAAGATATGATTTACATAAACATCAAACTATTCTTCTGAGTATCTGTCAGGGGAACTCTTGAGACTTGCGAAACATTAGCATTTCAAGGTTACATTTACACTATGTTCATATCTGTTTTGCATAGACTATTTTTGTGTGTTTTTAATTTATCGTTATATGGTCGCTTATATCTCTGTAAGTGTTGGCATGTAATTATTTGGTTATTAACATCCGTTTTGAGTCTGAGAAACAAACGCATACCGCCTTAGATAGAAACAGTCCATAACTCGTCATCTTGTGTGGTAAAGTGTTAAAGAAAAACATTACACATCATGCAGTATTCAGCTAGTGATAAGAAAACAAATTGCTCAGCTACTGCATGCAATCACATCTTGAAATGGAAATTACACCTTGGACAAGTGCATGGCTATTTTATGGATTACTTTTGCCACTGATTGTATACAACTCATGTAGTACGACAGCTTCTGCGTGATGGAATTGCTGTTAACGACAACTGTATGGAAATTTCACGATGTTTGTCTGCGGTATGTATTTTGAGTGAAAGCTCGTGTTGGTTTTGTGTAGACGTGTGTGTGCTTGTGTATGTGGGCACTGAGTGTCACCTGTGAAAGACACAAAAGTGGCACTCTTGATGCTATTTGCATGATTAGCTGTTATTGCTAAACAGGGCTGAGCACAGGCCTGGAATTACAGTTGTACAGAGAAAAGGCAAATGACCAGCTTGATGGATTTTTTTTTTTTTAACACCAAAGAAAGAAAACCAGCTGATCTGTGCCTATTTAGAAAAGCTTAGTTGATGATTTTTCTTCATCAAGAGCCACTTCAGTATTCCTTCATTTTTGTTCTATTTGCCCTCATACCTCAGCTTTCCTCTTTTTTTCTTGTGTCAACTAAAAAATCAGTTTTGCACAAAGGTTAGAGGACTTACGCATCACATGAGTAACAGCTAAAACCTGAGCAGACCTCCTCTTGGACCTGCAATATGTGGTCTCCTGAACTTATATCTTAAACATTATACTTCAAATACTGTGTACATCAATATTGGCTTCATATGTGGTTTTTTACTTTGCACCGGTGTAAGGATCGATACTCTATGAATTTTTAAGCGCATCTTAGCTTCAGGGATAGCCTGTAACCTGTGGCACTGACAATCTCATTTGTGCCTTCAGTCCTCCTCAAAGCTCCGAGCTAAGTTTGAAGTGCCAAACTTATCTTGCTGGTGATCCTCGGTGCACCCAGTAATATCAGAATTATAATGTGAAACACTATTTCAATTCTTAGACATATTATTTTATTTTAAATTAACTAGTTTTCTTCTGACTTCATTGCTGGTTTAAAACAAATTGCATTATGTAGATGGGAACATCTACACATTTAATGGAGCTAAATTCGAAATTCAGAGCATATCTATTGCCTCCACACTACTCTCAACAACTAACAGCGCTAATGGCAACAGTGCTGACAGAGCTAATAGTGTTTACCTCGGGGGGGGGGGGGACTGGAGCGTGGGTGCTACGCTTCAGCGACAACGTTGTCGGTCGGGACAGCGTTATCAGCTGTACACACTGACTGTAAGAAGTGGACGTAGTCACCGTGACGTCACCCATTGGTTTGTGGATTGCCGTTTTAAATGCAACCGAAAGCATACCTGTTTTATTGTCTATTTGACTCTAAATGGGACCATAATTTACTAAATGAACATCATGCTGTATTGAAGAAGACTTGAAACTAGCGATTGAGACCATAAACTCATGATTACAATGTTTATAGTCGCCCCCTGCTGGCTATTAGAAAGAATGCAAGTTTAAGGAACTTCCACATTGGTTTCACTTTTCAGACCCAGAGGTTGCCCACTGGCTATAACCACGCTCGCGTGCACGCTCAAATAACATGCACTTAAAGCACGCACGGCCGACCCAGCGATGTCAACAAAGCATAGAGAAGCTCAGATTACAACACACTGAGAGCGACTTCATTCTCTGCTTAAGTACACATTACTCCACTAAAACTTTACATAGCTAATAGTTGGTTGCTGCTATATTAATGCTCTGAATGTCGTATAGTGCGCCTTTAAATTCCCTCAGCTCCGTGCTGTGTGCAGACTAATACTATAGTGCCAGTGATGGATCTGTAAAGAAGCTCCTCTGTCAGTAATATAAAAATGGTGGAGCAGAGGGCTTGATTCAGTTTTACATTGTTCCATTTTAGTTAAATGTGAAGTGAACTGTAATAGATTTCAGGTGTAAGCTTTTGCAGAGTAGGGTGGGATTTCAATAACGGACTTGAGGTTAACTCTTCTGTTGAATCCTCTCCATTGCTGACCACTGCACATGTGCCTTAAAATAAAGTTGATATCATGTAACAGTTCACAGACAGCTACTGGCATGTCTGTGATGTATTTGCAACTTACACAGACTACATAATTGGCTGCTTTGCATTTTCTGGATGTGTTCGACGTTTTTTCTATTTCGAGCTGACATCCTCGGCTGGCTTTTTTTTGTTGAGTTTTTTAAAATGCTGAACATGTGCGGAGAACATTGCTCTCAACTCTAAACATTGCACTGGCTGCAGTGGAAGTGTTCAACTAAGCAGTATGACCTTTGATAACCGGGATTCACTTCTCTGTACTGAACTTATCGTGCCATATAATTTACTGCTCCTGTGAATGAAGTTCAGTTCTGAAAAATGCAACTAAAAATGAGATTTAGATTGCTTTAATCCTTATGGAAATCTTTCAGAGTGGGTATAATCAGAATTTTTAAGATTGACGATTTTCATCAGTGGAAAATGTCAAAAAGGTCAAATTATCAAACCACAAATGTAATAAATGTGTAGTCAAGATATGGCTTGAATGCATGCAAAATATAAAGATATAGTTAATTTAATTAGTTAATTTGAAAATATAATTCAGTTGCTGCAATTTTTCATGGAAAAGCCCTCAGGCTATCTCCAGGCATTGGCAGGTGAACCTGTCCATTTTCTTGGAATTAAGGCCAAGAGCTTTTTGCCCCTGATTTCAAAAGCTATGGGGCTGGAGCTAGAGATGAGTGATTTAAATATTTCTGATGTTGTGCCCAAGTTGAGAGTTAAGCTCCATCACAGCTCAGTTCTGAATACGAATAATTTTACCTTGATATGGATTTTGGTGGCATTTAAAGGAAACATCAAAACAGGAAGTCTGTTTTGTGTGTTGGGCCACTGAGAGCGAGAGAAGAACTTCGTGAGCTGAAAGACTGAATTTGGAGAAGCCTCATTTCTGGGAGCTGCATTGAAAACTTTTTTTACACCAAGACTAACAAAAGCAGGTTCAGCACACACTGAGTATTGTAAAACTGATGTCTGACATTAGGGTGGGCAATCGATCTCAAAGTGTATGGTATTTTTTATAAAATGAAAGCAACTTCTGATCATTTTTGCTAAGAGGAAACAATATACAGTAACTGTAATTTATGGACTAAAGTATTAAAAACCACAAGTGTTGTCCATTTATAAAGATTAAAATATGACATTTCTTTTAGAAATCTGCTAACTTGTCTGTTGATTATAGACCTGATTGGATCACCCTTACAAGACATTTTTCCTGAGGTAATAAATCAAGTGAGAAGTAGGGTCATTTTCTCATAGACTTCTATACAATCAGACTTCTTTTTGCAACCAGAGGAGTCGCCCCCTGCTGGCTATTAGAAATAATGCAAGTATAAGGCTCTTCCGCATTGGCTTCACTTTTCAGACCCAGGAATTGCCCTCTGCTTTCATTAAACAAGCTTAGAAGTTAGCTGTGTTTGAAACCAGTGCGCAGACGTCATGGTCAATAAGTCCTGTCTTCCATCTGAAGTTCAGTACTGTATTTGGGGACAATGGATGGCGTTGGTGTCATCAAAAATAGGATTTGATGCAGTCTGAATTTCCTGTGACACATGATTTCTAGTCCTTATCATCAGCTCAACCTTTCTTAAGTTCCCCTGGCAGAGAGAGGTAATACACGTTGGGCTGGGTTGGACTATAATCCCTGTGGATACAGAGAATCTACATTGGCAAAAGGACAATAGTAATGATATTCACCTAATCTCCCTTGACAGATTCAGGACATGCTTTTCATTAACACAAAAGTGGATAAGAGAGCAATAAGCACTGTTTCAGAGTTTACCTAAATCCTTTAGAGCTAACTGAGATTCACATTCTGGTGTCGCCTGTCTCTGTCTGCTTGGGCTTAAAGCCAATGCAGGTACCATATTTACAGAGCTCTTTGACATACTTTTTCAGCTGCATTTTTCAAGGTGCGACTACAAACAATAGCAGTTAATTTCACAGCTGGCCGTGTGAATTTAAGGAATACAAAAAAGATGCATGTAAGAAAATGCTGTGCCTCTATTTAGTATTTTAATGAGTGCTTTCTACATTCAGTGTGAAAAAAAGGTTATTGTAAACTGTGGAGAGGCTGCAGAACGCTTCCTTATTTCAAATGAATTGTTTCCTTATGTGCTTAATATCTTCATAAAAGCGTCTATATAATCTAACTGCTCATGCAGTTGAAGTGTTAAATCCCAAAGCATTATAAACATATTGGGATAAAAACAATCATGAGCTGCTGATCTCATCGGATTATGATCTCATTCAGTTTAATTAAAATACACAGGTTCCAGTCTGTAAAGCGTGTCTACTTTGTCAACAGCGTCCTTTGTTGTCTGAAAAAGAAGCATCAGATTGTGTTGTCAATTATTTTTGTTAAGACCAGGTGTTTTTTCAAATGTTGGCTATCTGATGCGATTTCTTTTCTTTTATTTCTTATTCGACTTTGCATTTATTGATGTTCGGAGCAAAGAAACGGAGGGAATCTCAAAAAAGCTCTCCTTTTTTACATGAAGAGAGAGTGTCAGTGGAGTCTCCATTCAGATTGCAAAGGAGGTAAGAAGAGGGAGGATAGCACTTATTTTTCTTTTTAATTAGCTTCATCTGAGGAATTATCCAGCACTAATATAATGGCTCGATTCATCTCCCACACCATCTGGTGCGAGAGCGGTGTACCTCTGGAGCTGATTGCTTTCCCCCGGTGCTGTGTCGGGGTAATAGGCTGTTCAAAGGCTGCTCTGGGCTCGGACAGCTGAGCAGAGGTGGGGCAGGAGCAGCTGGCCTTGGCGCCATCACCTGCTGCCTGTCAGAAGGCTTTCGGATACGGTCCATCCATGCCCTAAGTGTATGTATCTACGTCTGCGTATGTGTGTGTTTGTGTCCATGTGCAACATACTTGAGAGTCAACTTCAGGCTGAGCACGAATTCCATCCTCGTCCTGAAGAGGACCGGAGTGAGAGAACGTCATTAGGACTCTTGTGAACATCTGGGAGAGGTGAGACAGGTGGCAAATAAGCGGTAGTGTCTGGAGATGATACCAGCACTTCAGTTAGTTTGCACCTCTGCACCTCACGTCAAATGACACAGCTAAAAAAGACATATTATTTGCTGTATATAAATTGCTTTTTGGTGAATTGTTCACAAGCCTGGCTCTCAAACACTTGAGCTGTATCTCAACATCCACACCTTTTTTTTTTTTTAATCATGTCATTGTCACTGAAGTTTTTGTTCAAATACTGTATTTGTCGCAAATATGGCGGGGCTTCATTTGACAGTTTGACATCTGTACTCCCCATCCTGCGGTGCAGTGCGCCCACAGCGTCTCTGCATCACTGACACCTGTTGACTGGGACCTGCTTTCGGTCAACAAACCTGTGGTGTAAATGTAATTTACTACAGCTTAGAGGAGGATGAAGGCCTGCACCTGCCAGTTAACTGTTTTGGTTCAGTATTAACACTCCCATCTCCCCTGTTTGCAGCAGCAGGATTTCATGGAAAAAGCTCTGATAAATCCACAGTACGCAACCTCCCCACAGCAGCAAATGTCAGACAGACAAAGTTAGCGACTTGCTGGTGAACACAGTGAAGCATTTAGCGGCTAAAAAGCCAATTATTTCCCTCAGTGGTTGGTGGAGACCAAAACAGAGGCAAAAGGAGAGGTCATATTGGACAGGTCATCTGAAACACGACTTCAAATAAAGGCGAATGTTGCTATGCGTTTGCTGGACGTGTGAATAGTCACTGTTTGCTAACACATTTGCCATATCAACTTAATAAGTAATAATTCAGTGTTGAGTTTGCCCCCAAGTTGGTTAAAAAAACAAGCTATTTATGCAGGTTTAAGGAACAGTTAACGTTTTGAGAACAAACATGCTAGAGATTAGCCCGCATCAGGGCTTTAGTACTCGAGTCCGGTATCGGTTTCGAGTCCATTCTTGAGTCCACTTTTTTGAAGTCTTGCACTTGTCTTGGACTCGTGCCTTGTTGGAATCTGTCATGTCTTGGTCTCCGGCTTGGCTATTGAGAACTGGTCAAGTTGGTCCTGGCTGCTGATTTGGGATCAGCTGTACAGATGTTGCCTGATTCTACCGACACAGTGTTTCCCCTATATGCATTCAGTAGCAGCGCAACAAATTCTCTCTACCACCAAAAATGGACTACTTGTGCACTACACATCGCCTGTATCCCAGGAAGAAAGGGGAAGCACTAGTGCTAACACTAAGTTTAAATTTGGTGGTTGTTGGTTTTAGGGGATGCTGCAGCACACCTAGTTCTTCATCCATGTTATTTGCATAAACAATTATCTCAATAAGTAAATTGAAAATTGAATGAAAATGAATATGTCCCTGCTTGTGGGCATATTGGGGGTGGTCCCAGGGGTAGAGACGTCAGTAGCAAATATTGGATCAAATTCGAGGTTTATTAATGAATGTAACGTTAATGGTCCTCAAACCTAAATTCTATGCATTGATTTGATGTAGAAGATGGATCAATATTGTTTATAGATTATTTCTGTCCTTCCTAACTCCTTAATCACTATATTAGCATTGGAAAGACACTATTGCCTATATGGTCTTGAACAGGACTCGATTTGCTCTGGACTCGCTATTGACTTGGTCTCGATTGTCTTTGGACTTGGTCTTGACTCTGACACGACTGGACCTGGTCTTGGACTGGACTTGAGCTTGATTAAGTTGGTCTTGACTACAGCCCTGGGCCTCATACAAGGACACTCTGGGGGTCTTTGGTTGTAATAATTGTTATCGGGCATGTTTTGTCACTAAAAAGCTTCCTCTTTATCCCAAAAATGTCTTCCATCATAATAGTATGCAAGATGTCTAAATCAGACTTTGTGAAAACTGCAGAGTAGCTTCAGGAGACAAAAGGCCAAAATACAGACGATTTCACCGGCTAACTGACTGTGCTGATAAGAATAGCTAGCTTGCTAAAATGAATCTTACACACTCACCTTCGAAAAAGCTCTGATGCCAACATTTTTGGGAAACTTAAGCCTCTTTCTTTGCAACGGTCAGCTGTTTGGGTTGCTGTGTACTGCCACTCTGTTGAAACAGGAACAGGTGATCACATAAGGGCACTGCTACAACAGATACCTGCAAAACCCAACACAGAGAAAACATGTAATATAATGAAGACACGTTGACTGAACAGTGTTAAGTGCAGGAATTGTGTGTGTCGGTGTTGAGGCAGGGGGGGTGGGGGTGAGCAGGGGGAGAGGTGGGGGTTATTGAGGGTATCTTATCTAACAGTTGAGCAGCTTTATGGCTTCTAAAAGGCACCCTGTCGGATTGAATTGTAAATATGGAGCACCATTGTGCATTCAGAGGTGTGTACATCCTCTGCTTCATTTACCAGATGCTAAGTCATGACCAACGCATTTATTACAGCGTGCAATCCACAATTAAAATGGGGGAGAGGCTCGCAAGGAAAAAGCCATTTACCTTTAGCCCGAGCTGCACTTACACACACACCAGACACAAATTTCACTGTTACTTGAAAACTTTCCATGCATGGAGCACATTATCATTTGATTTCCATCCAGAGTTCTCAATTAAAATTATACAGAGGTTGCATTTCATTACCTGAGCTTGGGGCAATTTGCAGGCCATTAAGCTTCTACCTGTATCAGTGGAGATGTTTTCGAGGTGAACATCTGGGGTTGAGGTGGCAGAGCATGAAATGAAATGCCCCTGGCTCTCTGCTCTGCCTTTTGTCCAAAAAGGGGCTAAGGGTATTAGAACGGCATGCATAGTAAAGAGCGCGTTTCTACGGGTGGCAACAAATTGGTCAGGGATCTGAATTGAAATGGAAAACCGACAATGAATGTTAGGATACCGAGTCACCAAAAAGCCCAAAAATTATTATTTTTCAATATGTAATATTGATGGAGGTATAGTGATTGGATGCAGGAATTATACTGGACTTGATTTTCATCATTATTATTCTTATGCTTGTCCCAGCATGCATTTGGCTTTGAAACACCTTGAACAAGTCACCACTTTGCTGTCTAAATCCCGAAGACCCGTAAAAATGCAAAGTGTTCCTCGCTGAATTCCCCGTAAAGGGATCAAGATTCTCTATAAAACCGTAATTGATTTCTGTACCATGCAATAATAACGACTCACCACGAGGAAACTGCTCTTACGAGACCTTTTTAAGAATCCGACCTCATTACACCTCGGATCTAATGTTTTTCTCTAAATCAAGATTTGAAATACAAACTTCAATTATGTTGCCTAATGACATAATGTAATTTGGTTGGTAATGTAATAAAAAACGGTGGCTTACGACGCTTAATCTCTGGAATTCTCTGATCGGGATCTGATATGTATTCCTTGTGCATATTTGGCTCAGTGTGAGATGAGACTGAAATATGCCCGCAGACTGCAGTGGTAGATAAAAATAATCATATCAGATTTTCATTTCAAGTGATTTAAATGCCACAGTGATCTGGGTTGCATGAACTCCTTTGAACGAAATGTTATTCTTGTAATACCTCACCCTTGTTTATAGAAATTCATTAACCTGATGTGGATGTTTGGCCTCAGTTTCAACAAAGTAAAATTTTTCGGAGCAACTTTGTTGGAAGTTGTAAGCAGTGGCAATATTTTTGTATTAAACATAAGGGATGCACCGATACCGGATCGGATATCGGGCCGATACTGACTCAAATAGCTGGATTGTATATCTGTGACAATGGGGCCGATCTATTTAATTCAATTCTATGTTTATATACTATATAAATTTAAAATTCCTGTTTTATTTTTGACCAATTTGTTGCTGAATTAAAAAGGTTTGCACTTGAATTGTAATTCTTGTACATTTTTAAGATTTTTTACCAAGTTGCTGGTGTACAATTTATTATTTTAATAATAAATAACAATTCAGTAAATTTATATCCATGTATTTATTTGTATTTATATTATTTTATTTTACAAATATAGGAAAGTAATGTTTAAGTTGAGCCCGATGTTGTCTTACACATAAATGAATGATCTCAGTCACTTCCACACAGTGAGGCATACAGTTTATTAATTAAACACTGGTATCGGATCGGTACTCTGTATCGGCCGATACCCAAAACTCAGGTATTGCTACCGGTATGGGGACTAAAAAAGTCAGATTGGGTCATCCCTATTAAACAATCTGAATAATTAGCACTGCATGCTGAGGTTTGATATGCACATTAATGGAAGATATTAGAACAATTATCTCTATATTTTATTGCCACCGACTTAGCATTTCTCATTACATTTGACAGCATGCTGTCACATGCAAAAATTGCATTGACTGGTTTCCTTTAAGTAAGAAGCAATATCTATGCAAAGAGCTGTTTTATCAAGTGTTACTGTGCTTGCTATAGAGTACCACCCTTTAATCTTCTGTAGTTAAAAGAAGTGAAAAGAATAAAAAGCCAGTCTAATATCTTTCATGAAAAAAAATTGCGTAAAAAAAAAAAGAAAAAACAGATCAAAACCCCGTAGCAAAACCCACACTTAGTGCAGGGCAGCTTTGGTGTGTCTCTTTTCACAATGTTGTGAATAATAACATTTCTTTGTTGGGGATTATAGGTCCTTGTTACAGGGTGTTCCAAATAATTTTGCTTGTGACAGCCTGAAATGGCTTTCAGTTTGTCAAATAACTGCAGAATTGCTGTCTAAGTCATGCAGTGAACATTCGAAGATCACTTTCCTCAACACTGCGAGGCGGCTGCGTTAAGAGAGCCCCAACACAAACTAGCTTTTCATTTCTGTTATCGTACTCCAACAGTATGGGGATCTCACTGGAGATTTGCGCGGTACAAGTTGTATTCTAGATGATATGCAGTAATCAGGCCCTTTGAGTCTCCTTCTGTCTCTCCGTCTCTCTCCCCCTCTCTCCAGTCTGTCTCTCCCTCTTTCCCCTGCCCTCACTAAAGCTGGTGAGCACTCAAGTTTTGCAGTGTTTTAGCATTACATCATTCCACATGGCACGCTATTAAGCTTTTGGGAACTGGGAAGACAGCCCAAGCCTTCAGATTTGTCATAGCATTGAGCTCCATTGTTGCACTGAACAGATGAATCGCATGCTGACCAAACCAGCACTAAGCTAGGGGAAATAATTAATGCACACTCTTTTTTTTTTCTCTCTCTAATACAGCGCGTGGACAAGTGGTGACACTAGTTGTCAGATTTTGTCCCTTTTGTGTCAACACCGAGGACACATATTTATTCTGCGAGGGGCATGGCCTCCATCCATCTATCCCTCCATCTGCCCATATGATATTCCATCCAGGTACGATGTCATGGCGACGCTTAGTTATGCAGTGGAATTTATTGTCTGCACTGCGGCAGATTACCATTGCTTAACATGCCACACAGGAGACTTAAAGAGGCAGCACCTTTTCACAGTGTTGCATCCTGCTGGCAACTATGTTGGAAAGCCTGAGGCATGCTGGGAAGCCTGGTCTATATGCATGGTTTCCTATGCTGTGAAGGACATAAGGCTTACAGTGCAGTGCAAGAGGAGAGAAGGGGGAGACTGAATATATTAAAAATATAATATTAAGCGTTCGCCCTGACACTATATTCACATTTTTTAAATTTTACGTATTTGTTTTAATTTTTGCTTGTAGTTTTTAATGCTTTTATTTTATTATTTTTTCAAAGTGGTGCCACATTGACGTGATACCTCGATATATCCTCATACAGCGGTTCGTATGATATGTTACGAGAAGTTATTCCTAATTTTTCGTGTGTTCTCCTACGACTGTCCAGCAACACTTGTCAATTTCCGCTTGTTGCGTGCATACAGTCTTTTCAAAATAAACTCCCCTTCTTTGGTGTATAATCACCAGAAAATAGTGTGCCACGTCAGATTCAGCAAAACGCTCCTAACTTCAGATAGCTGTGTAAATGACCCACGTAAACATGATGAATGCCACCTGTGCGTAAATGAGCATGCGTTCATGAGAATTGTGATTTAGCATAATTACTGCCCCAATGATACCATATAAGGATAAGCGTCCTGCCTCTTTCATCTGTCTCTGTCAATATATCAGCACAATGTCTAAAGACACGTTCTCTTCCAAGGGTCTGACGCGCTAAGGCATCCAAAAGAAGAAGTGGCCTAAGTCAGCCATGACGCACCTGGTTACACTTCCCATTGACCTTATTATAGACGGAACACAAATTATCCTTCTATTGGTGCATAATTTAAGTCGTTTTGCAGTTTGATAGAATAAGATAATCCTCTATTAATCCAACAGCGGGGAAATTTCAACTTGAGATGTTCATATTGATATTGTAGTGTTATACAATGGCCAATATAAAGGAATAATGATATCATTAGGCTATATGAATACATTTAGAATTATATTGCAAATTGAATTGCAGAGCCAAACAGGATAATGTCAACATAATTATTAAGTGTAATTTATATAGGATTTTCAAACTCAAATTTGCTTCAAAGTAATGAAATATACCATCTATTAGTGAAAAACAGCAGACTAATTGCAGATGACTCCTACGACAGGTCTGGACCACTCGATAATTGTGTTCTTACCGAAGGGAAAATTCAAAATACGTGAAAATTGGTGAACTTGACAAGTTCTGCTAAATCACTCGTACAAGCCACTTAAGAACAAATTTGTCTGTACGAGTGGTTCTTGCATGAGGCCCGTTGTGTTGTCGTTAGAATGAGCAGTTTATATCTACATGTGGAGCGGGTCCTCCTCACGGAGCCGGTCGCCATGTTTCTACAGTAGCCCAGAACGGACAAACCAAACACTGGCTCCAGATAGGGCCAATCGCATTTTTGTTTTCGTGCCAGCCACCGTATGTTCTCCTACACGCTTGGCACTCGGGAGAAGTTTCTGTTGGCTGCAATCTTCAACCTCATCGCTAGATGCAGCCAAATCCTACACACTGCACCTTTAAGTACGGATGTTACTTGACAAATAAATGAACGTTGACTTCTGGTTTCACACGGGACACGAACAGCGGTCTCCTGGGTGAAAGTCTGATGTTGAATAATCCACCCATCCATCCCGATCCCCTCCCTACGCAGAGATAGTCGCTCTTTCCACTTCCTGGTTCACGATTACGTGGATTACATACAAATTAACTTCCTTTTGATATACTGTATACAAATAACAGTGCATTACTTTTCGTAGATATAGCTACGAACGATGTATGAGAACAGCCTAAATAACGAGCCTACTTTACTATTTTAATGAAAATTTGGCTCATGCGTTGACTATTGAGATTATAGTCATTAAAAGCCTGCTCACATGCAGAACTCTTAGAGATGTTTTTTTCTTGAACACTTTCGCTTGCTGAAATGTGATATGCTTAGTGGCAGCCAGGGGAAACATTAAGTTATGCGATGATCAGGTGTACAAACCCACCATTTACAAGGTGTTTAATTCACCCAAAGCAGCCTTCATAGCTGATAGCTTGATACCTTTTAGTATTCCATCCAACTCCATTCAATAACAAAATACAGATTCAACCTAAATAATTTAACACCACTGCACGTCAAACAGGGGTATCAGGCAAAAGCCTCAGGATGAATTTGAAGGGAAAGTTCTTTACCAAGCTAAAGGCTATGTAACAAAAGACTTAGGCTACTCTGACTACAAGAGATTTTCCTGCAAAAAGATGTGTAGTAAGATGAGAATTAATCTTTTGAAGTTGTTATCTGCTTGCATATGCTATGAGATTCCGATACCGGGCTATAGAAAGATAAGAAAGGTTCAGCTTTTGTCCACCGTGGGCAATCCTCCTGGCAATATATATGCCGTGTGGGTTTTGCCTGTGTGCTGCTCATTGCCCGGGGTTAAGCAAGAAACAAAATGTTCTAAAAAATTGATTAAATCAACCCTGGTGTGCCTCTGTTCAGATCCCATCTGTAGGTAGTCACAGACTGTTGCCTACAGCTTGAAACACTGTAGCAGAAGTGTTGCAATATCACACGCCATTGTACTTGCACACTTTTATTACTTTGGAAGTTTCATTTCCTTTTTGCGTTGGCATATTTCGCACACACATTTCAACCTTGTGCATGTGTGTTATGTCTGTATTGTCGTCAGTCATTTAAAAGTAGGTTTCACCTAACCTGTCTTTCTCTATGGGATTTTGAATTAAGAACATATTACTGTAAGATACATATGGAGGATTTATAAGTGATTTAAAGATTAAAGTAATCCGTTACGTTTTTACATAAATTAATTTCTTTTTTGTTACTCTAATCACTCGTGTCTGGCAGGACTTTCCCTCGGGGAAATCCCTTGCCACACAGGACATGATATATTTGACTTTTTTTCTGGGGATTTGTTTTAAACAGAGGCGGAAGTGGATTGGGTGGCACAAAAACCGTTTTGGCCACTATGTGCTGAAAGAAAAAAACAACAACAGCACCAGCTTTTACACCTATTACAACACTCATCTTCAAAAGCAGAGTGTCTGGGAAGTGATGCACAAAATCACAACATGCTGGTACCAAAGATGGACCTTTCTCCCCAATAGGATCTTTCCCCCACGGGAACCATACCTGTTGGCATTCTCACAAACAATCCCAACGTTGTTTCAATAATATATAGAACTTTTCTCTCAGCTCTGGTAGGCTATATAAAGCTCTTTTGAGGCTTTGTTCACAATTCACTCTGTGGCAGCACAATGGCCAACGATATACTGTATGTTAGGCTCTTGATCACATCTTTGATCATGACACTGGTGAGGAGAAGAGAGGCCAGGAAACTGACAGCAAAGATGCATTAAAAGAGGAAGTCAACAACACAGAATATGATCCAGACCCAAGAGACAACCAATGTCTATGTCCTGACATTACTAATAAAATCATACCGATCCGTTTTAACCATGAACACAACAGATGTTATTTTGTACCACTACTTAAAATTTTTAAATGGTTTCAAAACAAATGTCCTTGTTAAACTTTGATACAACGTCTGTGAAATAGATAAATAAATAGCATAATATGTTTTGTTATAGTCAAAATAATCCATACATTATGCTTTTTTTTTTTTTTTTTACTCAAACGAGTTGTATGAGCTCAGGCCATAAATAGCAAATACAAGTTCAAAACTTGTAATGTTCACAAGAACATAAGTTGATAAAAAGACCTAACACAACATTAGGTGATAATGTATGTATTATTATGGATTTATAATCGGCTATAATTGGGCGGTCATTTTGGACTGGGAACACAAAATGTATTAACAAGATATGAACACAACAGCAGGGTTATAATTTAAAATTTTACCATTATTATTTATTGATTTAATTTGTTGTGTTTGTAAGTCTTCTGTTGCTATTATGCAAAAGCTAACACTAAAAATAAATATAATATTTACTCTTCTTCTTTCTGTTTTGGTTGAGGATCTATCGGTGTGCCTTAAAGCAGTCCTACACATTTCACAGGAATATGTACATGAACACAGACAGAATAAACAAGTATTAAGCAATATATAGAATGAACCAATGACTATTGGATTAACCAATTCTCACTGTAATTATCTCACATTAGTTTGACAAGAATATGTTTTATAAATAGAGACTGCAAATACAGAAAGTAAGAAGAAAGTATGTTGCAAGTCATACACAGCAACGAAACAAATTTGCAACCATTGTTGTACGAGTTACTTGAAAATTTGGATCAATTCCTCATTTAATTTTTCTCATTAAAAATTACTACTTTACTAATTACTCAACAGAAAAAGTAATTCTTTAATAAATTACTTGTTAACTTTACTTTTGTTACTCAGCCCAGCTCTGTCAAAGCTGCCTTTAAACAACTCCAAAGGCCCCACACATCACACCTTCTGTATTTAACACTTAGAAATACAAAACAAGACATTATGGTTCTCAACAAGCAGCCGGCCTACAGTTAGGAGATATTTACAGACCATCAACAGCCAGCTTAACAGCACTCTAGAAATCCCATCCTCACTACAAAGCTGCAGGGTTCAAGCATCTTCCAACGATAAACAAAACCCAAGTGACTCCTAAATGTAGGCTTACCAGTAGCAAACGTTACCAAGCCAGCTGAGGAGACACAACATGCAGCGCTAATTAAGACAATTTTGGGGTCACTGGGAGTCACGTTTCTCCTCCTCACATCCCAGACCAGTCTCTCCCCTGAATGAACAAGTAGTAATCACATTACTGTAACACTACTGGTTACTGTTACAGACTCGGAATGAAACACTTATTGGTCCAGACTGGCGATAGGACACATTAAATTGCAGGAGTTACCTGTGCAAAACATATTTAAGACCATAGTCAGCAACATTGTCCATATCATCGGCTCTGCTATCGACTGTGAACACGGCTGTAATCGCATCAATTCATAGTTCTGCTCTGACCTTTTTGCAAGACTTCATTTTAAACGCAATAACATAAAACATTTAGCTACGTGTACACTGCACCTAAATTAAGTAACATTTTCTCTACAAAAGTAGAAAAAAACACATTAAACATATACAACAATTTGCATTGTATTTTCCACACAATTATCTTATTAATAGGTAACTAGTCTAGCTATCCCTGTTACCTGCTTACTGTATCTATGCTGGCTGGGTATTACAAAAAGCCTAGCTTTCCAGCACTAATTAATTATTCTTTAATAGCTAATTATTCTCTACAGTATGACTGGTTTAACTCTGCTACCTTACTGCCTGTTTACTAGCAATATTCTTAACTTTTTCAGTCTAAAAACACGGTTTATAGATCACTGTAAAAGCTCAAAAATAACACTGAACAAACTACCGGGGGCTGGTCCACATTAACTAAACATTTTACCGAACTTTACTGACTCTAATTGACCATTTATTCCAATCGTTAACACTGTATTTGCAAGTGAATTATAGGGTTGTACGAAAATATCGATACACTTGAGTTTCATGATATTATGTTGTGTGATACTGTATAGATTCTCAAAAACACTATTGATTTTTAATTAATAGTTTACATGAAAAGATTTGAGTCAAACATTGGCTCAGATTGCACAAAAAGTAGTAAACTATGATGTTGGATGTTATAGGGGCTGTGATAAATACAAACGCAGAGCCCGCTGTTCTGATTGCATAAAAAAAGTCAACTTTTTTTACTCCGATTTTATGCATAGTGGTGTGTTCTTTATACTATGAATGAACACAATATATTGCTTACAGTTTCGCAATATATTGAATCATAACCCCTGTATCGTGATACGCATCGTATCGCCAGATTAGTCTCTTATGCTAATCGCGAACACAATATTAGCCCGCGAACTGCTAATTGTAATCGTTAGTCCTTCCAGCACATAAACCCATCCCTGCCTTACATGTAAATTCAAATTCACAGCATTACTTGCAACCAAAGCATGTTTTTAGTGTTTAAAAGAAAGGTTATACTGTGTTTTATCATCACAGCTTTCCCTTTTTAGTACTCTTACCTGTGCAAAAAATAATAATTATGACAACCGTCAGCAACACTATTCATATCATCACCCCTGTTTTCACTCAACGTGCATCCACTCCACTGCTGTCGCTCTTGACAATAATCGTTTTAAGCGATGCGCACTGACATAGTTCAACTCGGACCGCCCACAGCAATTTTGATGCAGAAATGGGGGGGATGCATTTAACGTCAGTGTTG
This sequence comes from Sebastolobus alascanus, assembly GCA_916701645.2. NCBI lineage: Eukaryota > Metazoa > Chordata > Actinopteri > Perciformes > Sebastidae > Sebastolobus > Sebastolobus alascanus. The sequence goes on from CAKAOJ020000163.1 coordinate 1,092,088, forward strand.
CCAGTCTTCACGCCTATAGGCCTACTGTAAAGTTCATGGTTACCCCTTAACACAGTTACAAAACAAAGGCACTGATGAGCACGCTAGCAATTATTATAAGGCTAACTATAAGTGTTTACCCAATATCTTCAGTAATATCACAATGTTAAATCTAAAATGAGCATCGTTCACTTTAGCTAAATTTGAACACCATTGACGAGAAGTAGACATGGACTTGCAGCACTCCTGTTTTTTTTTTCTGTATTTCCAGTAGACTTCGTTTCTCTAACTTGGTTTCACTTTGTTCCCATAATAGCCTATATTCTCAACCCGCATCCTTCAGACCTCTGGCATGGCTGCATAAACCTGACCCAATGCCTGCAGAGCGGCGGACATTTGTTGGCTCTTCATCCATTCCAAGGCTCTCCATTATGGCCCTGGATGACAGATGTAGATACGGCGGTGTTCTCCCTCAGGCTGTAAAGCATGAAGCCTAACCTTCCTCACAGCAGAAGTAATGGTCCACACCTTTAATTGTCGTGGGCTGTTCATCTTCACTAACAATAGCAGTAAGCAATGGGTCTGGGGAAGAAAGGCAGTCGTGTCTGACAAAGGAAGTGATTTAGCTCTGGAGGCGATTCGTAAGCGGGCGTTGCAGGGGCAGCAGTAATGTGCCGGGAGAAAGATCATATGGGGTAAGAGGCGTAGCAGACACGATAGTGGCACACAAGCGACGCTAGGTTTTTTTTTTTCTTATCCTCCCATTGCAAAGATTTATTTGAAAAAAAGGAGGCAGTAAAAATGTATATTGTGTGTGTCCTTCAGGGGAGGGAGAGCTTGTGTTATTGAAGTGGACATGATTCTCTCTGAATTATGGATGCTGCGAAGGCTTAGAAAGTGAGTTCGACAAGAGCAACTTTATCGTCACGGCTGTATCAGTCAGAAAACAAACAACACATCTCATTTAAAGACTGTAGGTGATCTTCTGGTTTTCATGCCCCCTCATTATCCCATTTGATGTCAAAACATCATTTGATGCTCAACTTTCAAAAGTCTGCTTTTAGTTGTGTGTTTCTTTATTCCGCCCAGCCTTCCAAAGAGGCAAAACTGCTGTGGAAAAAAATACGCCATTGATGGGTCACTAGCTTACTGTCAGTATTAGACGTGTAAAATACGAAAAAGACAAGTGTTGTTACCAAATTAAAGCGTGTTCCCTGGGAAAGTTGAGGCCCATTAAAATGATAGATTGCATGGTGTATGCAAAGGGATGCTTTACACCCACAAACCAGTCTAATTGCATTCATTCCTGTAAGAAGTCCACAAATGTTGAATCTAGATTCTCAGGCGTATTGGCAGCAAGCTGCTAGACAGCAGATGACTAGCTTCAAACGAGTAGCGAGGGGGAGGGATGTAAAATCTTGACAAACAGTGAGAGCCAGTGTCCACATCATCTCTCGCCCCTGACAGGCTTCCCCATGCATGAATTCAAAGCTGGTAAAACCATGGCTGGATTCATTTTGATCTGACATCCATCATGTAGATCAGTGTTGTGGTTTCACTGTACTGTGTCCACGATAAGATGTTTTGGCAATCGGCCGATGACATCTGTTAGAGCCAGTCAAGAGAAACTGGGACCAATTTGGCATTTCTGTCACAAGTTATTGTTTGCTTTTGGCTTTGAGCGCTATTCATTCTTATTAGGATAGTCACTCAATACCATTCCTGAATTTAATTACACTGTATGTCTAAATTGAAAAAGTTCATTTAAAAGCATATATATATGAAGCTAATCATATTCATTCATGATAATTTTTGAGGCTGCAATTTACGCTGCCCGTTGCATCAGATTGTGTGATTCTGTTATGTGTTCCGTTATTTTTTTTCCCCCCCTATCTCTGCTGTTTCTTTACCCCGGAGAGGGTTTGCAGATTGGAAAAGTGGGAGGGACTGCAGATTTTGTTCTCCCTTTATTTGTCTGAAAGAACCAGAAAAAAGGCTTGCAGCCAGTTGCCGGGGGGTAAATGAGTTTTGTATACTGGTTTGAAACCATTAAGAAATAAACATGATACTGCAATATTAATGATGATATGAGATGCAGGCTAGACGCATGTATAAAGAGTCGGGGGGCTCTTTGATGGTTACCACCACTGTAAAAAAAACAAAAAAAAAACAGCCCTGTTTGTCTGTAATATCTTAGTGATATTTAACTAGAGCTGACCCGAATACCATTTTTTGGGCTTCTAAGCTTCGGTGAGAAATATTCAAACGTAGGGATGCTAATTTAGATTTTTTTTTTTAAAACAATAACCGACCCTTGCTAACCGATTATTAACCGTTAACTGACAAGATTAGTGCGTAGCATGCAGCGGTGCTATTTTTCGTGCCTAACAAGCCGCCCCGCTGCAACGAAAAGCCGATGCACAGACAGGTTAAATCCATAATTTTTCACCAGCTGCGGTGTATGCGCTAAACAGACAACTGTGTGTGTCTGCCTGGCGTAACGTTAGCGAGTGTCCGACAAACCGTGTGTGTTTGTGCTGCGTTCACAGCTGTAGCGTTGCTGGTGGCTTCGTGCTCGCCGTGGTCACACACATACGGTCTGTCAGCCCGACGTAAAGTTAGCGAGTGTATGAAAGACCGTGTGTGTTTGGCGACCGTGAGTGTGGGGTTGTCGGTGGCGTTGTAGCAGTGTGTGTGCAGTTTATTTGTCGGTGAATAAATGCAACAACTCCTCCAAGCCAACTTCCTGTATCTTGCAATACCGGCTCAGGCTCACTTAAGGTGGACCAGCTATTCTCCTTTGAGTAACAAGCCGCTCCTCTGAGTTTTAGTCAGCTTTTTAGCTATTTTTAAATATTTCTTTTAACCGTTTAACCGATAGCATTAATCGGTTAAAAATCGGTTAAAATTCGTAATGTCGGTTAACGGTTAATTATTAACATCCCTATCCGAAGGTATTCAAAGCTTCGCGACGCAGCAGGCTGACATGTTCTCCTGTCTGTCTGTCTGTCTCCGCACACAACAAACCATATCCACCATATATAATAAACCCTATCCATCTGAGAATAACTAATAATAATTAATAATGTTGTGGGATTATTCCTTATTTCTTGATCTAGTTTGGGATTTATACATTGTTATTACATACTTATATATACAAAAAATAGAAAAAATTAAAACAACGAAGCATTCAAATCGAGATTTGGCGGTCGAATACCATGGCAACGGTCAACGCTTCGAAGCATTCAGGTCAGCCCTATATATTTAACCATGCAGTGATTTTAGTTAATAGTAGTTAGGTAGTTAATAGTGTCCGGACCTGCTTAGATAAAATACAAGTCTCATAACCGAGTTATAGAATTAGAGATAAACCACTCGCAGTAATTCTGTACCAGCTTGCATGGCTCAAGCATGGCGGCATGTGTGTGGAAGGCGTTCGGCAGATGGGATGTGTCTGATATCTCTCACTCAACATAATGAGACGAGAATGCGCTTCACCAATCTCAGGGCCCGTCTGATGGCAAGAGACACAGTGCCCACTCATACGGGAGGGATCTTTCCCCTCTTCAAAGATAATGAGATGACAATGTATTCAACTATCATTAGATAGAGACAGAATTTGGGGGGGGAGGACGGAGGGAGAAACATTCTGCAGCACTTGTCTGCAGCCTTTGATCAGACGAGAAAAGCAACTGTCATTCTTTGTATCAGTGCTGGACTCATGAAAGCGCAGCTAACTACTTTATCACCGCCAGTGTCACTGAAAGGCTATAGTGTGTGTAGCTCCTGAAGCAGGTGATTTCTCAAGCTCACCTGGATTGTTAGCCGAAAAGGAACACCCAGCTCCGCGGTGACTGTCCTGCTGCTCGTGTGATATGTTAAATCACTCACTGAATTCAGTCGCTTGAAAAAAAAAAAACCCAGAAAAACTGTCGCAGCGTTACATCAATTTGCCGTCACCTGGGAAGAGAAGACAACATTTTGCCTGACATGGCACTCCATTGCAAGATGTCAGAAGTGCCATGTTAACAGGCTTATTTAAGCAGGCTTGACGAGACAATCTTATTCTAAGTTGACAGTTTGTTGTGGCACTTGTAGAGGGATCCATCTTGTCTTTTGTCCCCGCGGTGAAGATGATCCCTCGCATGCTGTTTTTTTTTTTTATTCTCAGTCTTTCTTAGAACACTGTGTTTTGACAAATAAACCATCCAAATCCTTTTTTTCAGGCATTCTTCAGTGAGCATTAGGCCAACTGATCTGCACTGAAGTTCTGAGACTGTATTTTGACAGCAAACAATTATGCAGCGTTACCATTTATCTGGCAGAAGAAAATGTGTTTGGTGAAATCCAAAAATCTGTGCCTGTAACATCTTTGCAATGCAGTGATGTGTAATTTATCAAAACTTTAATGTTAAATGAGAAAGCAACCTGTATGGTATGTCTTCACAACGAACAATCAATATGGTACAATGTTTGCAACTCGCACTATGCTGTTGCATCTTTCTCTCATCACTTTCCATCTCTGTTCACTGTCACACACAAAAAGAGAATAAAAAACGAGGGAGAGCTGCTCCCTCACTCCTAATATATATATATTTATATATATATATACTGTATATATAAAATGGCTTCGCGCAGAGCTCAACAATGGAACAATCTGTCTACATTTGTCACACAATTATGAGAGATTGTTCAAACTTTTGTGATGCCAAAATCCCTTTAAAACCTGACAAATCATCTCTCAAGTCAGGACTCATCTTCCTCGTCGTCTCCGTGCCTCCCCTTAAAACTCAGCGAGACGCTCGGTTGAAAGTAAGAGAAGGAGACGCCTTAACATCCAATTTCCCAACATTTCATCATCGCGTCTCAATAATTATGCAGGGTTATTAGCTCAAGTATTTGTCCTTGGCATTCTTAATGCCGGCTGACATTTATTATGAACAGTAATGGTATTGGAGATCTTTGATTTGCCGGTGTGCGGTGGTTAAGTGTGCTTTGGTGTGTTCTCTGCAGTGCAACAGCACCCTCTCTTGATAATTTATGATATGATTACATCACCATGAAGGATCATGTGAGTGCGTCACACTGGTGGAAATATACTAGAACTCAAACTGCTGAACAGCTGAACATTCACTAACAAAACCAAAATGGATGAATGCATATTTAAATACTTTGTTTGCATAATTTTCCTACAAAGTACCCGAATTAGGAGTTGACAATGTAAATTTGTGTTGGGACCTCTGCACTAAAAATCCCTTATCCCGTTCCCACTTTCTGTATTATTTTGTTCTACACTAAAGGCACATCTCATTTGTCACAAAGCTTTAAACCAATCATTGTAAAATCATCAGTTTATCTTTGTCTCCATCTCCTCCTTTGTGATGTTTCTGGATTTAAAAAGGGGTTTCATTATTCACTTATTCATTATTTTAGGATTGGACCTGTTTTCAGGTGTGAATTTGCAAATTTCACTGTTTTGTGATGTATTGTGATGACATACTTGGATTTTAATTGGTGCAGTGATAATCTCAATATTTCATATATTGATGTATTATTTAGCCAGCACGTTGAATTACTGGGATTAAATTTGAAGAGGAACCTCTTTTTTAAGTGATTTATTTCATTTAGGTCATGTTAAATACCTAAAACGGTTAAATAATAGGATCCTAATGATGATCTTGATAGTATTTTAAAATTAGAGTTGTACAACTTCATCCAGTTTTGAGTTAAGTCAGTGCTGCACCATCTAACTTCTGAATTTTGAGTGAATTGTATTACTCAGGAATTCCAGCAAAACATTTAGCAATGGTCAAATTACTCTTGTGAAAGTGTATCCATTGCCATCGTAATGTTGCACTGTACTGTAACATGGAGCACATTTAGCCCCTTCAACCAGAATCAGAATTTGAGTTTATCATACGCTTATCATGTGACGCTGACTTGCTCAGTGTTTAAGTCATTGTGTGTTTTAAACTGCGGTTGCCAAAATGTGGGCGGCAAGAGTCGGCAAAGCAGTTTAGTCTAACAGATGTGGAATTTAAGATTGGGCAATACTGAGCTAACCCTCAGGAGAAGAACACAATGTTGTGCATTTGCAACAATCATATCCATTGCAGGGACAAATATAATAAAGCTATTTTCATCACTATGGGCTCATGTCTCTGCATTACACTATGCCTTTGAATTAATTGGACAGAGATGTACGGTATATTCTGGCGTTCAGTAATATTATACTCTGAACAGGTGAACTCAGGTGAAAGCTATTATCCTGCATTGATCTCCATTATAAGATCTGACAGGAGGAGATGCAGATAAACAGAAATAGAAAGTTAGAGAAGGAGATTTATCTTCCCATCAGCTGAGATACGGATTGTGCAAAAAAGGCTATGCCTCAAAATGAAAAAGATAAAGGGTGTGTAATATTTTGTGTATTCTGAAAAGAACTAAAACTGTACATGTGAACACATAAGCCAGTATTTTGTATGCAAAAACCATCAATATCTCACCAAACAAGCGAGAGGAGAGTGGGGTGGGGGGGGACCTTGAAACTATTTGGAGGGTAAACAATGGAAGGCAAAGCAATAACAGTTGGTCCTCAGTCTGTCGTGCGATATCAACAAACATGCTTGCTTGATTTAAAAAGTGGGTGCTGCAATGAGAAGAACACTGAGAGGTTAATGCCGACATGAAAGTAGTATCTTCCGAGTCTGTTTAGTCGAAGAATCAGTTTAGTTTACTTAAAGCAGAACAAGAGAAATCAAAATCTGCCACATTCGGCTCTGAACAAGGATTTGAACGTGCAGAGAAGACTGAAGTCATTTTATTTATAGGTTTGCATGCTGTACAAAATTATGATTAAAAACTAACATTTGGCCCCAAAAACATGTTATAATTGCAGTTACAAATTGTTCTCATTGTGATAAAGTTAGTAGTGTGTTAACCTTTTATGAGCAGAACAACTACGAACCTAAAAAATCCAATCAGAGTCACATCAGTGAAGTGCTGCACATAAGACTCAGATAGCTGGTTTGGATGCACCTGGTTAGCCATAGTTTGCTGTTTCTTCTGTGTTATTCCAGCGGTTGTGTTGTGAATGATAAGATGATCTACACGACCCAAAAAGGCATCATATCCTTAAAAATACAGAACAGACAGTGATGTTGATATACAACATTGCGTAAATCAAATCAAACATTCGCTCAGCCAGCATGCCCAGAAATAAAGAATATTAATAACTTTAGTCACCAGAGTGAAGGCGTGATCCTATCAACACCAATGTAGTTTCAGAAAGTTCACAAAAGAAATCTGTACAGCAATGTGAAATATCAATATGATATATTTTCTGCAATTCACAATTTTGTAAACTTTTTTTTATTTAATGCGTAACAAGACTTCCAAGACAAGCAAATGACTTTGGTGTTCTGTAGCTACAGGCTCGATAAAAAAAGAAATATATTATTCAGCAAAAAGTTTGATTTCATTCCTGTTCTTTTAAACCAGCCTGGACAAACTCCTGTTCACAGTGGTCTTCTTCCCTAAAGAGTACAAATCTGTTTAGACCACCCACTAAGGAAAGACACAGGAACGTGGTTACATTTATGTATCATAGCAACTTTCATTTGAGTGGCTATAAAGTGAAATACAAACCCCAAAATATACTGTACTGTATGTGATGGCACTGATAAGAAAAGTCTCTGTATAGATGTATACTAACCTGCAGGCTTATTTACTCCAAATGTAACTTTTACATTGACGGACATACACAGAACGTTTCATAAAACTAGTATAACAAAGCAGTACAACAAAGGCTTGGCACTTGCTACAGCTTTAGCCAAGTCTATGAAAATTCTTGATCGGTTGAGAATGTGGAGAATGTGCAGTGCATTCCAGTTTCTGAATAAGTCCTCCCCAGTGGGCAGGCATGTCCACTAATGATAGAAACAACGGTTTATGGGCAAGGCTCTGCCTGTGTTTGCCCATCTGAAAAATGTGGAAAGCCGAGTTAAAGGAGAAAAAGAAAAAACACACGACTCTCGAAGGATGTGTCCTTGATCCGTTGTTTTGTTTGTCCACTCTTCTTCGCCGCTCTCTCATTTGTTTCCCATGCTGTCGTGAGACAAAGCGCTCAAGGCAATTTCACCACCACCACGCAGGCGCCTGCCCTGCCAATGTTGAGAGGGACCTCCTGCAGGACGACAGAGAGGTTAGCATGCAGCCTCTCGTCTGAGGCCGTCTTCAAAAAGAATCCCATTTTACTCCATGCAGATAAGAGGGTTACAGAGGCAAGATTGGAAAAACAAAGCAAGCTATAAAATATTGATAGGATTTAGTGACTTCAGCAGATTTATGCTCCCGAACGGTGTTAACTGGAACCCTGATGTGTAGCATGTAACCAGTTCTGGCAAAAAACATGCTACAATTCCATTAAGAAACATTTTAAATGTCATAAGTTCCCTATTTTTATTTATGTCTAAAACAATAATAATATAATATTCAAACTGTGCTGTGTAACCATAGATGGAAATAGTTTACCACATGGGATGAAGTGGACACATGTCCAGGGCCCTGAGCCAATGATGGGCCCTTGGCCTTAAGATGCATTATTATTAGGGCTGTCAATCGATTAAAATATTTAGTAAAAGCATTAATGTCCATGATTAATCGTGATTAATCGCACATTTTTTATATGTTCAAAATGTACCTTAAAAGGAGATTTGTCAAGTATTTATTACTCTTATCAACATGGGAGTGGGCAAATATGATTGCAAATGTATGTATGTATATATATATATATATATATATATATATATGTATTAGTGTTATTGTATTGTAAATCAATTAACAACACAAACTAATGACAAATATTGTCCAGAAACCCTCAAAGGTACTGCATTTAGCATAAAAAATATGCTCAATAAATTTTGACTTTTGGACTGAGACAATTACAGAGACAAAGACTGAGCACCGCTAGCTGTGTGTGTGTGTGTGAGAGAGAGAGAGAGAGAAGGTGTACTATGCATGCAGTGTAAGTTATTAATGATAATAATTTGAATGTCAAAGCTTCGAACTATTCAGTACAGCCCTAATGCTGTGTGGTTGCGGGTTGCTTGTGCTATTGCGAGACCAAACTCTTGCTGTTTGGGGAGGGCACACGCAGTGCATGTGTGCTATTTTCGTGTGTAGGTAGGGGTCCGTGGCGAGTTTGTGCACAGGGCCCGTGGTCATGATAATCCGTCCATGTGTGAAACTGTGATAAATTATTGGTGGATGTGATTACCTCAGTCCACTCATTGTTCTGTGCGTCGTAGGACTCGACAGTGTTCAGATATGACTGACCATCGTATCCACCCACAGCATAAAGCCTGTCGCCCAGCAGGCAAACACCCACGGCGTCCCGGGGGACACTGAGGGAGGACACAGTGGTCCACGTGTCCGTCTTTGGGTCATACCTGTAATTACAATATTTGGATTGTTTTTGCATTATGGCTGGCAATGGTGTAAAATCATTTATCAGATCAGCATGAATCTCAAGAGGAAAGCAGTGTCCCAGCCCCACTAACTGAGACACCCTGATGTTCCCCCTCTTTAATCACAGACTGGCAACTCCTCTCAGCACACACAGAGCGCCAGATTGAGACTTAAAAGCCAAAAATTGTCTCTTGGACAGCAGCTGGCGGCTGCTGGCTCCACAGAGAGCTGGACTCATCAGTGAAGGCAGAAGTTGCTGTTTTTTTCCACCATGTTGACCGCTAAGATGAGGAAAATGAAGAGACATTATATGATTTACTTTCAATAATTTCTGGGTAATGAAGTCATGTCTTGCTGAGACTTGGTACTATCAAAGATTAAAGCTACCTAATGCAGGTTTATATCAGTTTTAAGCAAAATATGTCAAATAATGATGTGACGGAATGTGATCTGTAATTAGCAAATTGCGAAGAATAATGTATATAAACACTAAACACAGTACAAATAAGACTACATAATATGTGAAACTGCCATAATCTCTCAAATATGTGACCGAGTAGGCACCGATATATTCTAAATTATTTGATATTATATATTGCTTAAAGTGAGTAAAATACTTCAAATATATGCATTTAAGTTACATTAATTAACTACATTAATATAAGAGGCTAATCGACTATAAAAAAGCTCAATATAAATGACTCAAAATATTTTCCAGTGAGTAAAATAATTGGAAAATATGTAGAAATCAGACAGCTCTGAAGGGTAACCATCTGTTATTTGAGAACGTTTGGGAAAGTACATGGATGTTAAAATGAAACATCATATGGTGGAAAATATAAAGCAACTGTGTTTCCATCCTACACAAAGATAGTTACATTTATTCTAACTAACTAATCTGTAGGGGTGTCCTTGTTTTAGTTCTAGTACCACCACTTACAAAATGATTGATTTGATGTTAATTTGAAGATTGCAGCAGATTGTTTTTTCTTTAAATACACAATTAATGGGAAGCACATAAAAATGAGGCGTAATTTGCAATCAAAAATGGGAGAAGGTATTCTGAGCAGTGAATTACAACTGGAGGTGCTCTACTGTGAGTTAAATCAGATTCAGATTCAGGAGGATATTGCGGCCACCAGATGGTGCCAGATACTGTAAAATAAAACCATCTGTGGAGACTGTTATCTCTTCATCTGAATATCATATCATAGTATAATACAGACATGTCTCAATATGCAGGAACAGGGTGGGGATCAAGAGTTTCTCCTTTTTGTTTTTACAGCTTCGTCCCAACCCATGACTGAATTCAACTGCAATCCAAAACCTCTTACGAAACATTTTTGTGTTTTCTCCGGAGATGAAGCGTTTACCGACCTTTCAACACAATCGGAGAGTCTAGAACAGTGGTTGGAGGCGGGGGCGTCGTGTCCGCCTACAGCATACAGGAAGTTGTTGTACGTCGCCACGCCCACTCCTCCTCGCCTTTTGGCCATGGGAGCACACATGCTCCACTTGTTGGTGTGCGGATCGAAGCACTCCATCGACCTCAGACACGAGCTGCCGTCTCGACCACCTACTGCAAACAATCTGAGAAATTACACAAAACGGGTTCAAAATCTCAAACATCTGACATGTGCATACAGTACTAGTGGATATCTGGTGGGAGTAGCTCACATCAGTTGTCAGATGTTTGTAAAGACAGTGATAATAGTGACATATTTTGTAAGATACAGCAGTGGATAGCATTTTTCAAAGGCCCTTTCCTTGAGAGTGTTCTCTCCCAGAAAGATCACATCAGTGTTTTAAGTGCTTGTAGCTCACAGGCCCGACAGCAAGAAAGTAGAGGCTAGGGAAACAGTTTCCTTGTTGTCTATTTTTGACCTAGATGCAGAAATAACTCCGCATCGACTTTAACGCTGAATACTGGATGGAGCCGAGCAGCAGCCTCTTTCGTCCTTCGGCACACAAAAATATTTAAATTAGGCTGAGAGTCGGTCTGTTCTTTGCTTAATTTAATACAGGCATTTAATACATACAAATACACAAAGTGTTTTGCTTTTATAGAGTCTAGATTACCCTGTATAAATTACCACACTGATCAGAACAGCCTTTGCCGTGAGCTGCTGACTAGTGCAGCCACGGTGTGGTTTATCTCACACAGACCACAAAGGTTGGAGGTAGAACGTTGTCAAACCATTACACAAACACTAATGCTGCACTTCAGCTTTTCCTGGACCAGTACACTGGGAGTTACATAACTATTCCTGTGTTATTGCATGCTCTATTCCAAGTATTACATTACTGCTGACCGTTTTCCCAAAGCAAATTATTGGATTTTTCATGTTAACTCATTTCAGTACAGTCAGCAAATGAATTTTCAGAATACTTAATGGTGGACATAAACATATTCTCTACTTTAGTGTTTTTGTCAGTCACATTATTTTTGCATGAAAACAACAGATTGCTTATCACATTAAAAGAAGACATGATGCTCATGCTTGAATTTCAAGTCTATAAACAAGGTGATTTTGTAACAGACTGCCTAAAACATCTAACTATAAAGGAATCCCGCTCATCCGATTGACTTCAAACTTGGTTGGTGTATTGCTCAGGGCCCCAGTGAGTGCAGTGTCGAATGTGGTGCTATTTGGCCAGATGGTGGCACGATAACAATGAACTTTACGTTTGTCGGTCCAGACGAATCTATCCATATAAGCCACGCCCATTTGTGTCTTGATTGATTGTCCGCCATTTTGAATTGTGTCCAAATCAGATTTTTTTGCAACTCCTTCTACACATTTTGAGCAATCTTCACACAATTTGGTACAGAACATCTCTGGACCAAGCCGGAAATAGTAAAATTTTTGTATTGTTGATGTTTCATACAGTTTTGCTACAGCTGGTCCTCAAAGTTTGCTCAAATGATGTGGTCAGGGCTTACATTACAAAAAATGTCAGATCTCCTGAACGCTTTGTGCTATTGCAACCACATTTGGTGGACATGTGTAGATATGATGTCTGAATGACCATGGCCAATTTGGTGCCATTTGGCCATTAGGTGGCGCTGTAGCAGCATCATCTAACTATCAAGGAAGGAATTGTCTGTCTATGTATGTATGACTGTCCTTCGCATATCTCGAGAACCGTTCATCCAAACAACTTTATACTTGGCGGGTGCAAGCAGCCATACCGCGGTTCTCGACAATGCTGTAAGCAGCACTTCTGGGCCCGTTCCGGACGGATACGTGCTCCGAATGGGCACTGCACTATAGTGCACAAAAATGCAAGTACCCTTGGTACTCTGTGGTCATTTTAACACTGTAATATTCAACTTTTCTACATTTAAAAAGCCAACTTATATTTAAGGCAGACAGGGCCCTTTCAAAACCATGCACCAACACTGGCATTCCTTTTTTACTGCCTGTACTCGTCCGCCTCCTCAGTGTCTGTTGTGGCTTTACAAATGCCAGTGACCTCGACCTCAGGCCCCATGATATTTCGCAGTACTAAAAAGACAATAATATACTTTGCCTCGAAGTGTGAAGTTGCACATTTTTCAGCATTAAAATGTCAGAAGGTCTGCATAGGTTCGATAAACCAACTTACTTTCCATTGAGCGCCGTGACTCCCATGGTGCTCCGTGGTGTCGACATACTGGCCACGTAGTTCCACTGTCTGGCCTGCGGGTCCCAGCGTTCCACTGTGTTGAGGTAGCTCCAGCCGTCGTGGCCTCCCACAGCATACATGGGGCCCTCCAGCACAGCAATACCTGCACAAATGGAAACCAGAGATACATGTTACCCAAAAATGCCTGCTGTTTTTATACGGTGATTTAGTTAAAGAAGATGTCCGATTAGATGATTAACGATCCCTGTACATGTAAGTACTCGTGTATTTGTATAAGGTGATGGTTTGTTGTTTCTTGTTTTCTTTCAACAGTTCTTAGAGAGAGCTGAGGTGGAGGAACGTTTCTCATTTTAGAACTGGGCAGAGTGAGTCATGCAGCTGACCAAATCTATTCAGAAAACAGGAAGACTATAAAACTGCATTGTTATTCCTCATTCCCAAGACGCAGAGGAAAGCGGTTTTCCCCAGCAACATTGCAGAGGATGTTTTAACACAATGGATTTCTATATGATTTCCTTTTGTGAGAGTTCAATTATTTGGAGGGAACATGAGGGCAAGGCCGCATTCGGAGAACCTCGAATGACACAAACACTGTCAGACAGAAACAGTTCTCGTACTGAGACTTCCTTTTATTACCAACTGGTGGCTTTGGAATAAAAAGGAAACCCATAATGCACACAGCAGGAAATGGTTGGGCAGGGGCGTTGGTATAGACGCTAAGCTCAAATATATTCAGACTCAAAATATGCACGCCACAAGCAAAGCAGCAAGAGATATTTGCTACGGGAAAGATGAAAGACAACACAGGTAATCTGTACAGTGTGATCTCCTGGGCTGGCTGATACCTCCGACCACACTGGGTGAGCGAGCAGAATGCTTTGACAAGATCTCCCTGTTCTGTTACCCAGACCTGTTTCAACTGTGAATCAAAACGCTTCTGATATGAGTTTTATTGGGCAGGGAAGGGTAAGGAAGAGCAGGGCCAGCACAGCCTGCCAAGCTTTGATAGGGGAATGGGAAAATATCAAAGGTCTATCTCAAAGAGAAATGTATGATTTCTTTTTTCTTTTCTTCTTTTTACAGCATGCCAGTTGTGACCCTCCTGAGCATGCATCCTGCAGTTTTTGGTTTTTCATAACGCCAGGTAGCCTGACCGAGCTAAAACCTCAAACCTTGAAATAATTGGAAGAATTGTTTTATTGTTAACATCCACTGAAAACATAATAATAAAGTTAGAAGGAATTTAACTAAAATATTAGAAAAATACACACATAAAATGCGGATTGAGAACTTTGAAATAATTTTCTTGATGACATGTAGACCTGAAAAGAGTAGGGTTGATTAATCATCATCATCAATGATCAATCATTTATCAAGCAAAACTACCAAACATCCTCTGGTTGCATTTTCTCAGATGGGAGGATTTGATGATTTTCTATGTCATACATGAGGGATGGAGGGAAAAATCGATACAGCATAGTATTGCGATATTTTGCGTGGCAATATTGTATCAATACAGGGACGTCAAGTATCAATATTTTATTATATTAACTATTAACCACTTAACAATCCGACGGTCATGTTAGCTTGTTGGGGAGTACGCTAAAAAACGCTCCAAAGTTAGGCTAAATCTTGGCGAGGAAAAATTGGCATGGTCATTTTCAAAGGGATCCCTTGACCGCTGACCTCAAGATATGTGAATGAAAACTCTGACATGAACAGAGTCAAAACTGTATCTTAATAGATAAAACAGATGTTGACAAACTGCATAATTTGCAGTTGAAAAAAGGTAATAGACTGCAATATATCTTATTGCAATACTCAACATATCGCAAAATGTTTAAAACTGCCATAAGGTCGTATTGTGACTTAAGTATCATGTAATATCATATTGTGTGGTCTCTGGTGATTCCCACCCCTATCATACATGATGATAAACTAAATATCTTTGGGTTTAAGATTGTACCACAAATAAAACAAGCAATTTGAATGCAACATGTTGGACTCTGAGAATTTTTTTGCAGTATTTTGTAACACTTTATAAACAAATCTATTAATCAGTTAAATGAGAAAATAACTGGAAAAATAACTGATCGTTAGTTGCAGCCCTACTGACATATTCGTCATTTCGAGAGTCTCCACATTTCCTTGTAAGTTTTAAAAAATGTTGAATTTAAAAAGTGACTAGATATTTTGGAATGGCAAAAACAAAGCAATGTTTTTATGTCTGTAATTATTAGATTATATATCACTGTGTTTTCTCTCTTTTTAATGAAATAAGTGAGGCTACATTTGCCCCACAAGACACACTCACCAAGCCCATGTCTGTGTGTTGACATGGGGGGCATGGTGGACCACACTTTATTGATGGGATTGTAGCACTCCACCATGTTGGACGTCTTGAGTCCATCTCTCCCTCCGACCACATACAGCTTGTTGTCTATCACTGCGACACCAAACTGCAGCCGGCGTCCGTTCATGACTCCAACCTGGACCCAAGTGTTAGTCCGCAGGTCGTACTTCTCTATGGTGGTGGAGCCTAAAACCACAGACACAGCAAGTATTACAATTTAAATTAACTGCGTTGCTGTATATTGAATTGATAACTACTGCATACGAGCCATACCTTTGGTAGCATCCATCCCTCCTACAGCATAAAGTGCGCCCACAGTGGACTTTCTAGGTTTGGTTCTTGGGCTCTGAAACATGGGACGTCTCTCAGGCAGAAGATGGTACTTCATGGCCTCCATCAGCAGCTTTTGGCATTCCAGATCATCGGAGAACATCTTGTTGTTTTCCAGATCTGCAAGGAGCTACATTTCAAGGAATCTCATTAATAGGCAGGCTACAAATTCATTCAAAATGCAATGTGTTGAAAAAGTGGCAAATGTTTATGGTTTATTCAGAGGTGGGACCAAGTCCTAGTTTTGCAAGTCACCAGTAAGTCTTTGCACCCAAGACCCGAGTCAAGAAAGGAAAGTCCCAAGTCCTAAACTTTGAGTTTCGAGTTCTAAACAAGTCATAATACGCTCTTCATCAAATGTAATGCCATTTTAACAACAAAGTAATAATATATTAAGTTTACAAAAATCATGAATGCTTTTTAAAAATTAAATTTAGTTATGGTATTTTCAAGTCAAAAGGCTGAAGTCCAAGTGAAGTCACGAGTCACTGGTGTTAAAGTCCAAGTCGAGTTGCAAGTCTTTTTTTGATTTTTGTCGAGTCTAAAGTCATCAGACACGTCTGGTGTTTATACAAAACACCTTTGAAGAGATGTAATGAAATGTGTGTTAATCTAAAACCAGGTTGATTTCGTGTAGAATTACCTTGAGTACTTAATGTATGATTAAATATAAGAGTGAAAAGCATTTACTCATGTAACACAAAGACCCTTGTACATAAACAGATCTTTAGATGTGATATCGGCAAGTCTTTAGTCATATCGTTTATGTTAAATGCATCATTTTCATGTTGTAGCCACAGTAGTCGTATTTTGTATCTGTTTGGAAAATATTTCGCCAATTCTTTTTGAAAATACCCAACATCTCCCCTCTATATAATATTGAACCTCACACTCAAGATTGAAGCAGTTACTTTTAAAAGAGAACATTTTTTATGTGGTTTTATTGAATATTTCACAACACATTTCATTTTCATGAATGACGGTTTTGTATATAACTATTGATCTTGTTATGCCTGCAAGTAATGTCAATGACACCTCTCTGCTCATCTTTCCAGTTTCTACTAAATGCAGTACATGTTTTGACAAATACAGTGATTCATTTCTGTTGTTTATTTGCCTAACAGCCAACAATATCTCCCCAGCCAATGGATGAGATAATTTATGTGTTAGATCATATAATCCAGTTTTTATTCATAAAAACATTCACTTCATTGTTGTGTGCAGACACCACTGTTGTAGATTGTTTTTATTTTATCCTGCATCTATTCATCCAATATAAAGTAATAAATAAAATACACAGGTGCATAATTAGTTTTGGAAATCTGTCAGTGAAAATAAAGCTGCCATCATTTAAAAGGGAGATACTTTCACACTTCAGATCTAATAAAAATTGCTTATCTGGGTTTGATGTTATGTAAATTAGACAGACATGACACAGTTGTAAAACAATGCTTCTCCTCAGAAATACAGCATTCATAAAACATGAGTTGCAGTGTTTAAAACAATAATAATTCAAACGTAAGCAAGCTATTTATAGCCTGACAATGCATATAAAAACTCACGTGTAGCTGTCATACTGTCACTTTGATTTATCACTGAGAGGGGAGATATTTTTTCTTCAGCCACTAACATAAACAAAGTGATTATTGACAAAGCAGTAGTTCATTGCCTTCCAGTGGTCAACTGGAAGACTGAGGGTGAACTAGGAGGTTCTCTGGCAGTAAATGTATTGTACATAAAGCTGAAAGTAGTCGATTCATCGATTAGTAGATCATCTTTCAAGCTAAAATGCTAAATATTCCCTGCTTCCAGCATCTCAACTGTGAGGATTTGCTGCTTTCCTTTGTCTTATATGATAGTGACCTGAATATCTTTGGATTTTTGACTATTGCATTTGAATATGTCATGTTAGGCTCTGGAAAATTATGATTTTCAACATTTCCTGACATTGTATAGACAAAAACAACTGAAATCCTGTAAAAATATTGAAAACATTTGTAAAAAAAAAAAGTGCATTATAAATCCAAGGAGGCTAAAAAGAGGAGAAGTCACGGCACCATAACGCGTCATATCATTGAGGTAGCCTTAAACACGTGCACAGTAAAGTCTGGTCTGCACTTGCCGAAAGGCTCAATAGCTGGCGCACAATCACAGAAGATGGGGATGATTGATTCGTTTCAGGGGTGAGTTATATAAAAGTTATATGAGTGAGTTATATAAAAATTCATCCCCCGTACAGTTGTTATGAATTGGAAATTAGCTAAAGAGACCAAATCTGTTTTTTGTACCAGGCTGTAAACATGTTTATTTCTGCTGTAAAGTTGAGCATCTTAACATGGGGGTCTGTGGGGATTGACTCGCTTTCGGAGCCAGACTCAAGTGGCCATTTGAAGAACTTCAGTTTTTGGCACTTGCACGTTGGCTTCATTTCTCAGCACCAGAAGTTTCTGCTTGGGCCGAATGCACCCAAAGAGCACCTGAGCGGACAACATCCCTTTCATTGTGAGGACAAAGGAGGTGCTGTGACACCTTAGTTCTCTTCTTACACAGGAAAAGCACAGTATATGATCCTGATCGCACCTTTTCCTCTGCCACCATCTCTACCCCTTTACCCGCTATCTCACCTGCGGAGGAAGAAGAGGCAGGCGGATGAAGGCGAGAAGCACCCCGAGGTCCTGTTGTCGATGCTGGACGTCGTGTCGCACCCACATCATCAAAGCCTGGAAGATGGTCTCCTCATCGGGGACGTTGATGTCATCGCTGGAGAGCAGCTTGACAATCTCAGCCGTGGGGAGCAGCAGGAACTCCTGGTTCTGAATGACCTCCAGGAAGTGTTCCTGGAACACAGAGGAGACGCGTAGGAGGCAGATAATCATCAGTCATTAGCCGAGGAGTACGCTCGGTGCAGCGCTGTGTGTGCATGTGTGTGTGTGGTTGTGTTTCTACACCTATGAGGAACAAATAGCACAAGGACAGAGAGGTGAAGAAAAATGAGTGTGAATAGATAGAGGACGCCAATTTAGAATCGACAATTTCTGACACAACCACAGTGAAATGCCCTCCGTTTCTCACACATTTTGAATGAACAGATGAAACCGTCATCTGTTTCACTTAGCATCTGATCCACGCAACAGCGGGCCACAAATCAATCTGGCATAAAACATCTCCAAAAAAAGCCTCTTGGTAAGCTTATACAACATGATCGTACATGACACCATTAAACCGTTATAAGCCTTCTGATGAGAAACAGAGAGTCACTGCGCACCAACATTACCATCACACCAATGCAGTGCCCGGCTCCAAGTTTTGTGGAAGCTGTTCTCTATTGCCTTCCTTAAGATTGATCTTCCATTTACTGGCCAGAAGCCCAGGCGATATTACAGGGCTGCATGGCTACCTCTTCAAGGACATTGTCTCTGGGCAGTTCCATTAGCGATGATGCTATATAAAACACCCTCCCGCCTCTACGCCTCTATGTTATATCCAACATTAAAACACTCCAACAACATACGGAGCGATCCTCGGCCATAATCACGCCCTGATTCCTTTTTGAACGAGGCAGCATTAATTATTAAGCCGCCTGAATGACTTAGACTGGATGCTCAACAATTAAGAAAAACAAGCACACTATTGATCATCAACTTGCAGCAAATTACAGCGTCTCGGCCCGATCTATTATGAGAGCAGGTTTTAAGAGCTCAACACAGACGGCCTTAATGAAATGAGGGACATCTATCGATCTGTTGTGCTAACACGGAGGGAGAAATGCCATCCAACTCTTTGACGTTGCTTTAGACCAATTATTTGTAATTACCAGTCCCGAGCAGCTGACAACAAAATTGAAAGCTCCACCGAGTTTGTTTCATGAACATTTAAAAGGATGTACTTTCAGATGCTGGCAAACTCATTGGTGGGTAAACTGCTTGGAAAACAAGATCAGCGGGAGAGGATACTAATTGATTTAACTACTGCAAAAGAGTAATTGTGTAATAACAGTGTTTTCAGAGGAGAAGGAACGCTGATGTTTAATGGCAGCGAGGCTGGGAGAATTACTTTTCAAGAACGGTTTGATTACCATGTAATTTGCAGAGGCTGGCAAAGACAGACAGAGACATTTTGTCATTATTTTTAAATTGGGATTCATTCACAAAATCTAAATTCTGTAGTAATTATTTAGATATATATATATAACTGAAATACCGTTTTATCGCTGGAAAGACACCCCAAACAATAAAACAATACATTTTTATCTACTGCGACATAAAGAGGTCAACTCTTTCATAAAGGAAAAAGGATGTTAGAGGCGGATCTCCGCTGCCGTGCTCAACCAGGAAAAACAAGCTTATCAAAACACAACTCGCCCCACTCCCAACCCAGAGGACGGACTTCCAGGAAGCCCACAGCTCTCGCTGCTCATTACTGAAGTGATTGAACAGGAAGTTGGCCCTCTTGTGCAGTTTGATGATTAGATTAACCTCCTGGTCCTGGATGGGGCCTATGTAAACAGGCTGAGCAGATGTCCTCTAGGAGATAACGCCCTGCCTCATGCTGTCACTTCTGCGTGGCCAAGCAAGACGTTATCTGACAAATGCGTGCACGAATCTTAATCCAATGCAAATATTCCTCGCAGAAATATATATAGGAAATCACATTTTCACAAGTCTGGCAGCGCACTAATCAATGTGGAGCAACGCGGTATCTCTTATTGGCAGCCGCATAACCAAATTAGATAAAGTGAAAGCATGAAACTATTCAATTTCTATTCAAATGTGGACGTCACCGATTTCTCTGCTGAAATTAGATGATATAAATAACCAAGACACTGACAGTTCATTCCTTTACAGGTTATGACAGGTTATTTAAATTAAGTAGCCTCAAAACAGAGGACGGTCACAAATATTTCAATGCCTCATGTACAGTATACCAAGCCATGACGTTATCTATTGCATTCACAAAACAGTGATTATTACGAGGGCTGTCATAGTTAACGCGATAATGATGTCTTAACGCATATTCGTTTTACCATTTCTAAATAAAACTTGTGATTTTTAGGTTGTAGCGGGCTGAATTCTAACGCTTGAAACTAGAAAACCTAATGAATCCATTGGTATAAACCATGTCATACTAGCTTCTCGCGAAGGAGGCTAAATAAGGCTCCAAACTTACGCTATTTTGTCGAGGAAAAACTGGCACGGGCATTTTCAAAGGGGTCCCTTGACCTCTGACCTCAAGATATGTGAATGATAATGGGTTCTATGGGTACCCACGAGTCTCCCCTTTACAGACATGCCCACTTTATGATAATCACATGCAGTTTGGGGCAAGTCATAGTCAAGTCAGCATACTGACAGCTGTTGTTACCTGTTGGGCTTGAGTTTGCCATGTTATGATTTGAGCATATTTTTTATGCTAAATGCAGTACCTGTGAGGGTTTCTGGACAATATTTGTCATTGTTTTGTGTTGTCAATTGATTTCCAATAATAAATATATACATACATTTGCATAAAGCAAGCATATTTGTCCATTCCTATGTTGATAAGAGTATTATATACTGATACAGATAAAAACTGTGATTAATTGCTATTAACTATGAACAATCATGCTATTAATCGCGATTCAATATTTTAATCGATTGACAGCCTTAATTATTACACAGGTTATAATCAGAATTAGTGTGAGGAAAATAAAAATCAGATAAGCACTGAAAAACTTAAACTTGCTTCACATAACCTTAGATTATGTGAAGCAGAGTTAATTTGATACAGTGTTGGCTGCCTTTCATGTGAAATTACATATAGTGTTAATTAAACTACATTTTTTTAAATTCTGTTATAGCTTTCATTACCACTGCTCCCCTTGTGTATTCATGCAATGAAGAGTCACTTTGAGAGTGCGATCTCTTCACACAAAATAAATAAGTTAAGTCCACCCCAGCCATGTAAATGTGGTCTAGCGCTATTCGCTCTCCTACCATGGTGTAGATGTGAGCCACGTTGAGCAGGTCCACGCAGCCCTGGGCGTCTGCAAAGGAGCGTATTCCCAGGCAGTTGGAGGGATGCAGCTGTTTCATCAAGAAGTTACAGCAAACCTGGATGACTTGTGAGAGCTGGAGGAGGCAAGCTGCCGCCAATAAACTCTCAATGGTCTCCTCTTTCAGCTCAAGGACGCCTGCAATGTCAGGACAAGCAAAATATATATTTATGAGGTAGCCATAATGGCAAAAAACGCAGTGGTGGGGGTATTGGGAAGTACTGCAGTCGAGCAAACCGGATAATCGTCATTATGTTATTTTTCC
Organism: Sebastolobus alascanus; assembly: GCA_916701645.2. NCBI lineage: Eukaryota > Metazoa > Chordata > Actinopteri > Perciformes > Sebastidae > Sebastolobus > Sebastolobus alascanus. The sequence goes on from CAKAOJ020000163.1 coordinate 1,114,144, forward strand.
CCTTAAATACTGTAAATATGGATATTCCCAACAACAGCACTTATCAAAAGGGGTTTGTCCTGTATAATAAAGCAACATTATGTTGAAGTGCTGCCCAGTCAGTCAGCCCCAGTAATGAATTGCCTTATTGATCCATTTTAATCATGCTTGGACTTCAGAAGTCTCATAACTGCTTACAAGAGCTAGTGAACGTCTTTACGAGCACTCACCGGTGTAGGCGAAATGAACCAGGGATCTGAGGGCCTCCGGGTCGACTCCCTCCATCTTGATCTCCTCCTGCTTTGCCTCTCTCACGTCGCTGGTGAACATAGCAGCAAAGTAGTCCGACACGGCACTCAGGACCAGTCTGCCATAAAGAAAACGCAGTGAATTAATGCTCTTGTACAGTAATTATGTCTATGGGAGATCTATATGCTGATTATTTTGAGTGGTTAGTGAATCAATCCTGAGATTGCGTTTCCTCGAATTTAGCTTTGCTTCATGAGAAAAGGGCATATCTTTGGAGTATATTGTATCACATTGTACTGTTCAGGGCTCCAGAGTGCGACCATTTTACGACCAAAAATCTGTTGAGTGCGACTAAATATTTTCAGTGGTCACACCGGTGCGCCTGACAGGTCTGTCTCTGTGTGTATGTGTGAAACCACACCTTGTACTCCTCCTCGGACAAAATCACAACCATAAAACATATCGGTAATTCAAAATGAAGAGACCTAATGATTGATTTTACGTCAAGAAAAGTGCTGCGGTGCCCGTTACACCTGTCCCTGGTACTGAACGGCCCAGCCCAGACCGGCATTACCGGCGGAGCACCGCTCCACCACCTGTCTCCCGGTCAAGATGCCTAATCCTGAACACGGTGCCGGATTCATTTCACAAGTGGGGAGGCCAAAGGTGTGACTGTGTGTGTGTGACACTACTGTAGGTACATTTAATAACCCGAGGCAACTTAACCGCTAATTTCTTTTCTGCTCCGATGATCGCCAAACAGCTGATCTGCTCTGAGCGCATCTCCCTCGCGTCATTTCACCACTCACTCGCTGCACACACATTACATCAGGCTACTCTTATACCAACATAATATGTAAACATGTGGATACCTGAAAGACTGTAGACTGTTAAACTCGCTATCGACGCGTCCAGGGGACCCACTCTATTTTTTCGTCGATAATACTACATTGTGAGCAACAAATCTGTATTGAAATCGGCAGGACGAGAGCTTAACGGGAGGTGCCATTCATTTACATTATGATGCGTTCAGGCTCTATTCAGTTAATGAATATTGGGCGTTATCATAACGTTATCATGATGTGTTCAAATGTAATCTCGTGAAATGTAGTTTTTGTTGAGAAACTTGAATAAATCCAGTTGTTTGAAGGAGATGTTTTCACAGCAGTATAAAATAGACAATAGAGAGTGAATTATGACCTGTTTAACTTCCTAACAAAAACCAGTATGCAAACGGTAATAAAGGAGTGTATGTTGAAGTCCATGGGATTTATTGTTTGAGTTTTGTTTTTTACCGTGGTATCGAGAATCGTGGAATTTCACTGGTATTGGTATCAGCTACTAAATTGCTGGTGCACCTAAATGAAAAAGCACCAGTGCAACAAATGTAAAAAGTTAGTCTGGAGTAATAATCAATAATATTCGGAATAATAATTTCAAGTAGTACTGTTTCTAACAGTGATGCTTGTGTGCTTTTACACCATGCTAGTACTATTTCCCCCCACATTCTTTATCATTCCACTTTGTCAGTGTATGATAAATGAAAGTATCCCACATAATTCATGTTACTAATAGCTACGCTGGTCAGACTTCTAATTATGTTAGCTCATTTATCTAGCTCACATGACACAGTGGTTGATTCATGAAGGGACGGAGAGATCATATGGCGATACAAGGAAGTGAGATCGAGTGACGCGGTCCAACAGTCTACACCCACCATCCATTATGTTGTGGTTTCTAATATTATTATATCATTCATCATTCATATCATTATTATATCCCTGCTTTACTTGGATGTGTCCTATGAGCAAATACAAAGCCACATTGCAGTCAGAGAGCTGATTATTACAACTAGGTCAGTCACTGACACTTTCTCACTCTGTGAATTCTGGTTTCTGTTTCATGAGTCCGTCTGGATGAACTAACACAATATGCTGGCAGCCAGACATATACAAGCACATGCACTCGGTGAACGCGGTGCCTCTCTGCATTCAGGGGATGGTGCCATGCGATCTGTTCAAGTCAGCCATTCAACCGAGGGGCTGGATGCCCAAATATTGACACCTCCATGTATAGGATCACACGGCGCAAATGTAATGTGGAAATGAGAAAGGCCAGAGGTGTAATTAGATCACAGCAGTGTGCGCATTATTTAGATGCAAACCAGTGAACGTGGAGTTTGCATATCTTTCCCATCACCTGAAAATCGGACGAATCTTGCTTTGCATTTCAAAGATTATCTGATTATTCCTCAGATGGGTTGGGACTGACAAAATAGGTTTCAGCATGCAAACTGTGGTCCAGACCAAAAGCCTGAACGCTCGCATCGACAGCGTAACTTAATGAAGTGAATCCAGATGAGCTTCTGTATCGATGCAGGTTGCAATTAATGAAATCAAAGAGGACAGAAGCACAAACACCAACCTGTGAGCAGGTATCTTATGATCCCCTGCTATCAATAGGACGTCACACAGCTGCTTGTGCTGGAGGTAGGTCTCCATCTTACGGAAAGTCTGTTCCGCATGATTTGTGGCCTGGAAAAACTCATCAGAGGAGTTGGTGTTCATTCTGGAGAACGTGCTCAGAGCCAACCTGTGGAGGAGAGGAGAGATGTTGTATGACTAAAAAAATTGGACCAAAGCAATGGACCTTGTCTGTATGTCTATAGCAATCTTTGCATTCTGTGCTTCGTATGTGCATTTTTTTTTTTTTATTGAAATTGTTGCACCAGGTGGCATTTGCTCTTTAGAACATTGCATGTAGTCCCTTCTAAATAACCAGAACAGTACTTAAAGGGTAACTTTGGTATTTTTCAACCTAGACCCTATTTTCCCATGTTTATGTTTCTAAGTGACTAATAGACTCACTAGAAGTGCTTGTTGTTGCCATGACAGGCTCTGATTGTTATTATAAGTGTCTGACATCATGGAAAGAGTCTCGCTCAAGGAGAAGTCTGTTCTGAAATCTCGCGAGGTAACGTGTTGCCGGTAGACAACGGTGGAATAGTGGAATAAATCCATGGTGGAAGCGGGCAGAGTTTGTTGTGTTGGAGTACAGAAAGCGTAGCTTAGTGTTATCTAAAAGATTATCAATGTCATGGCTGAATATTTAGATGATTTCAACAATGTGGATGAGGTCTTTGAATTCGATGGCCGCCCGTCTATATTTGAGCCAGAGTATACAGATATTCAGATTTCACAATGAGATTTCTCCTTGAGCGAGACTTGGACACAATAACAAACAGACCAGATCAAGCGAAAGGTAATAAACACGTTTTATTTCTCTGTGTCTGTCAGACTCTTATAATAACAGTCTGAGCCTGTTGGTGGTGAAAAACAAGCACGTTTAGTGAATGAACGTCCAGGTTGAAAAAGGCCAAAGTTACCCTTTAAGGTTTTGTTGAATTAAGCTTTGCCCTCATTATTAATTGTGGACATAGGCATGTGTAATAAATAGTGAGCCGTAAGCAATAACTTCACTTAATGGGGACTTCACAGAACGCAGATAAAAAACAAAAACATTAGACACATCAGGTGAAATAAAGACTTTTAGGTAGACTAATTAATTAAAGAAATTAATTAATTTCACCCACTGTTTCCTCTCCCATTGCACTATCATAAGTAGGCTATGAAATAAGAAAACTAATCAAAAAGCTGTACACAGCAAGATAAGCAACATATTATTGAGGACACAGAAGAGCTTATTCGGACACATGGCACTCCTGGATCCTCTATTCCCTGCGGTGTATCTGCATCTGTCTTGCCACTCTAAGCTGAAATTAAAACTGTTATGAACTAAACTCCGTACATAAGTCGATAACTAAGTGCTGCGGTCTGATGGGACGAGCGAGCGCCACAATCTGTGCAACAGCTTTCCAGACAGAATTTCTCTGTGTCGTACGCCTTTGTGTCTGCTCCTGTGTGCATCTGCATATCTGTGTGTGCACGTGGGTTTTCCCAAAGACAGGGACTTAACAAGTGAACAAGCCTGTTCCTCGCAGCATTGTGGCGAGGCTGAGTCCCCGTCCCCGCGGGCTGCTAGATTACATGCTGTTCTACAGGCACCCAAGTAATCCCTCAGACTCGTGGCGAATAATGCAGCCCAGACACTTTGGTGTCCTTCACAGAGAAAGTCCACTCATTGACATTTAGGGTTGTTTGTCACGCTACATAAACAGACCCGAGCCGCCTCTCCGAGGGAATTTACTGTCATCTCACGGTCCTGCGGCTGTGTAAAGACTGATTGTGCTCAAGAAGAAAAGTCACTGCTATTTAAATCGACACTTATTAGCACTCATACACTGATATGAGAGCTGCATAAACTAGTAAAGTTACAGATTTGTCAATACAAATGAACTGAAAACCCTGTAATGCTTGGCAGCACAACGTATTGGCACATACTAAGATTGATAACACGGGAGGGATGGAGGGGGCGATGGCTCTTATCGATGTCCTGATTAACACTATTATAAAGTTTTTTAGCCGAGTGTGTGACTTTCTCCTCTTTGATTACCAAAAGCAACAACATTTTCCCTCTGGGAATTGTTTATATCACCCTCCGGTCACCGCAGTATCCTATAGTCTAATCTTTATTGGGAGACTTTATGCTAAATGCAAGAGTAATTTATTGCCCTGTCACGATAATTCCCCACTGACTCCAGAGTCTTGGAGAGGAACACCAAACAAGACTGAATAAGCAATGGGGCCGTAAAACTGAGATGCATTGCCTTTGTATTGGCTCCAAGGCATGCTGTAAGGATTTTTCATGCCTACCAATCTCTCCGACACTAATTGCTTTGGTATCACATTCTGGGGAGCAGTAAATTTCTCTGTGGGGTATATTTCGCTTTCAGTAGAGGGTTGGATCGTCGGAGGTATAGCCCAATTTTATTGAGGCACTAAAGCCCCAGAACACCTTACTCCAGAGAAACCGCTGTAGGGACATTGCTGTACATTGCATATTACTAAGCAATTCACAGAGAGTCACAGACCCTAACAGGCTATAGATTTTTTTTTTTTGTGGTCTACAAACTATTTCAAACTTGCATCCCTTGAACAGTGAGAAGGTTAATTAGCCTAAGAATACAATCCCATCTTATCCTACATGACGTTTACTTCTGTGAGCAAATTTTCACCTGCAGTCTTGTCATTTGCTCTGGCTCACACCTTCCCAAAGATATCACACCACAATGTGAATAATTGGATCTGAGAAAAGACATTGCATATTAAAAAAACTCTAACGAGCTATTCATGTGAAGCAGAGGCAATGTGGTTTGGAGACGGTTTTAAGGCTGTGCTACGGAAACGCCATATGCTGTTTTTTGAGCACTAGATAGAATGCTAATCTAACTATAAAGCAAGGAATGTCTGTCTGTCTGTCCCTCTGTGTGTCATTCACATATCTCAAGAATCACTCATCCGATCTACTTCACAAGTATAGTGCAGTATTGAATGTGGTGCAATTTGGCCAGATGGTGGCACTATAACAATTAACTTTACGTTTTGGCCTGTAACTTTTGAAACGTAAGTCTCCAGACAAATCTATCTATATAAGCCACGCCCATTTGTGTCTAGATCGATTTTCCGCCATTTTGAATTTTGTCCAAATCTGATTTTTTTTTGCAACTCATCCTACAAATTTTTAGCAATCATCACCAAATTTGGTACAGGACATCTCTGGACCAAGCCGGAAAAAGTAACTTTTTTGGATTGTTGATGTTCAATACAGTTTTGCTATAGCTGGCCCTCAAAGTTAGCTCAAATGCCGTGGGCAGAGCTTATATTACAAAAAATGTCATATCTCCTGAACACTTTGTGTTATTGGGACCACATTTGGTTGACATGTGTAGATATGATATTTGAGTAACTGTGAGAAATTTGGTGCCATTTGGCCAATAGGTGGTGCTGAAGCAGCATCATCTATCTATAAAGGAAGTATTCTCTCTGTCTATCTGAGTATGTATGTAAGACTGCCCTTTGCATAGCTCAAGAACAGTTCATCCAATCAACTTCACATTTGGCGGGTACAAGCAGCCACACCGCGGTTCTCGACAACGCTGCAAGCAGCGATTCTGGGGGCCAAGCAATCCGCCCGTTCTGAACAGGGAACTGCACTAGTTTAAAGGAAAGACACTCATTAACAATAATACAGAGGAGTTATTTCAAATATTAAAATATCATGTTTAATGTACCTCCCTCTGTTCCATCTGCTGTAATCAGTCTGACTTCTCGCTGTGCCAAAACTGCCCTCCTAGATGAATGGTCAGACGATTCAAGATATGCTTTCTTCAGCCAGGATTAGCCCCTAGCTGTAAAGGTTATGAGTCAGACAATTTGCTGAGAATCTCAGTCTTATTCCAACTAGTGTCAACTCCATCTCTCCACAAGAGGGGAAGTCGTGCCTGTCTGGGCCAAATGGGAAATGTCTCTTTCAAAATGGATTATAACAGCCATTTGCCCCTGAAGGCTGCTGAGTAGCTTGGGTCGGGTTGGGAATCCAACAACTCCTACAAAGCCTCATGCAGCATGTTCCAAGTCTATATATTCCATGAGATCTTTATGCCTCTGTGCTTTGACAGTCGGTATTACTATCATTCGGCTTTGTGTAGAGAAAAATATACACACTGACTGCAATAACTTGATCCCGGCAGTGAGGCAGAGATGATAACTCTGTGCAGAAATAGATTTTTCTCTCTGCACTTTACTATCTCGCCGAGGCCTCGCAACAGTCATTCTTCTTCTGATACCATTGTTATACCGGACATACTTAATATTGATAATGATGGAGGAAATGGAGCTGCACCATGTCTTTTGAAATCTGCTCTGAATGTGGCCAGCAGGCCCTTTATGTTAGAAAGTGCAGTGGAAAATTGCCACTGCTCTTAACAGAAAATGAAATATTGCCTCCTCATAGCTTTTCCCCTCAGCTTTTTACCAAAACCGCACACGTTGTAAAGAAGAAGTGATGGTGGAGAAGTCATGTCAGCAGAATGTCTGTGAACAGCTAATGAACATCTCAGGTGGCATACCGATTCCTGTTTTGAATATTAAGAAACTGCATCAAGGGGCGTTAAATCTTGCACAGTAAAAATGAAAAATCAGCAGTGGAAATATCTGTTCGTTTAATAATGAAAATCTCCATAATTGACTTGCACACATAAGTGAAATGCAGTATCTGCTTGGAGCCACTGAGGAATAACATGCCAAGAGATGAATATATTTCAAAATAGAGATTCAATTTTCCTGTTGTTAAGCACAGCATATTAATACTGCAACTGCCTTGAAAGGGGTACAGGTTTGGTACATTTTAATGGTAAATCTTAATTCCATATTAAGATTTTCAGTCCTTGTAGATGTGATTACAATGCTGAGCTCTGCATTGTAATGCTGATGAAAATTGTGTGTGTGTGTGTGTGTGTTTGGGGGCTGGGGGCGTCCTGTAAGTGAAAAATGTGCAGATCTTAGCAGAAAGCTTCTCACTGCTTTGCTGATGGCAGGTTAACTTGCTTAGTGTATGACACTGACATCTTTGTAATTTATTTACATCTGATGTTAGTGGGTAAACAAATTAATCCACATTATTAAAGCAGTGGGTCCTGGGTCGCATGTGATCTACCGTATATATTAGATATTTATAGATCTAGATCTTTAGATCCTATATGCATTTGCAACCTATCTAGCTTGGTGGGCTGGGGATGGGGGGACCCTAAAACAGGGCAAATTATTTCTATTTTCCCCAAATCCTACTACAGATCTTAAACTTTATTATATATTCTAACCATGCATATTACAGAAAAGCCTACTGAACACCTTCCTGCAGTTGGAGATGATTTAGTTGATTTTTTTTTTGTCAACACTATCACATTTTCAGCTTGATCACAGTTCTCCATGCCACTATGATTATTTTTCAACACAAAGTACCGAGTGCCTCAGAAACTGTTGAACGAAGTCATGCCCCCTACTAAAAGTGCCCGTGTAAAATTCATAGATAGCCGTGTCAGGGATTATTTTCTTTGAATTAGGTCCATTTGGGGGGGAAAAAATGAATGATCCGCACTTGAACAGAAATGAGGAATGTGTCCAGCATATAATGATGCTGTATCTCTGTTCACCTCCTTCTGCAAAAGCATGAGGAGGGGCTATGGAAAACTCTGGCTTGATCTTTAGCTTCCATGTGAGATGGCCTTGTTGCGTACAGAATGCTGATTTGGCGAAGTTAAAGAACGCTCAGAATCAATTATATGTGAAATACAAAATCTCCTGAGGATGTCATTTTGAGATTACAACATATATACTGTATTTTGCAATTTACAGCCTCTTTAAGACGCCTCCGCTGGATGTGTCACACGCAGACCAAGACCCTATAAGCCTTGTGGTGTTATGAGACATCCAACAAATATCTGAATTACTGCTGTTGACAGGGGGAGAGGTGGTGGTATTTCTTTTCCAAGGCGGCGGAGAGGGAATTGAGATATCATTCAAACTAACAGCCCGCTGACTCAAGCCTCTGTTAGTGTTTATGTGGGAGAGGTCAGGGTTTCCATTCCATTCAGGTTAACTTCTGTCATATATTCTCTGCCAATGATGGGGAGAGGTTATTTGGATGAGAGTCGTGAGGACACAACAAATATACAGTGCATAGCTTGCTATAGAGCATTAGGAGCAAGGGTGGGAAACAACATGGTATTATCTGCTACTTACTTCACTACATTTGATTTAACAACTTTGTAGATGGTCAGATGAGAAAGGTAAACTAAATTCAAGAGAAAGCCAACAGAACGAGAATAATTATACCAGCATAGACCACAACATAAATGAGTCGCTGAATTTTTGAGTTATCTTGAGTACTCATGGTACCCAGGCGGGAGAATAAACTACATTAAATATAAAGAAAAATATGTTTCATTAACTCAATTTTAATGTTTCCAAGAACCCTTTCTGCCACACAATGTGAACATATACATTTATGATTAATCATATTAACATCAGAAATAAATTCTTGAAGTCAAGCAGAATCCTAAATATATGCTCACATTGTTTATTCCAATATGCGCAAGTTAGGATGAGCTGTTTTCATTGACTTTGTCAGTTAATTCAGTTTGTCATCAATCTTAAATATCAATAACAAAAGAGAGAAACTCAATGGAAATCAATGAAAGGTCTGAATAAGCCGATGGGATGGATTTCTTGTAGACATTGTGTGAATGAAACTAATCACTGAGGGGCATGTCTACCACTAAATGACTGACACATATTTTCCAACTACAGGCGAACGGCTAAAACTTTTTGTATTTTTTTTCACAGCCAGCAGAACTCATTTCTTCATTCAGCCTGAGGGATTGTGACAAATTATGTGTCAAGGATTTATGATGTGAGACGTAATAGGGCCACCCAGCTGGTGGAGTAAATGCATGTGCATATCTCAGTGACATCCACACATCTGCTTAGCCGCTGAAGAACATGCAGGCCATGATGTGTCACGCAGTCACTTGCCTAATTCACGGTGCAACTTCGTACATCTACAGATGCAGCGCTCGTCCAAACATCCTAGCAACTTCACAGTTATCGAGTGACTGCATTTCCATTATACGCAAAGTTGATTGAAAAGTGCCACCATGCCACACGCAAATATGTATTCATCTCAAGTCAAATTAATTAGGGATGCACAGATCTGACATTTTCAGTCCCGATAGCGATACCTGGGCTTTGGGTATCGGCCGATACCGAGTACCGATCCGATCCCAGTGTTTAATTAATAAGCTGTATGTCTCACTGTGTGGAAGTGACTGGGATCATTATTTTATGTGTAAGGCAACATCAGGCTTGACTTTAACATTGCTTTCTTAACTTCGTAAAACAAAATGTAACAATTAAATACATAGATATAAATTTAGTGAATTGATATATATAATTAAAATAATAAATCGTACAGCAGCAACTTGAAACAATCTTCAAAATTAACAGGAATTACAATTCAGGTGTAAACCTTTTTAATGCAGCAACATATTGGTCAAAACTTAAACAGGAAATAAAATTCCAGTACATAATGTATATTGTATATAAACATAGAATTGAATTTAATAGATCGGCCCCATTGTCACCGATACCCGATCCAGCTATTTGAGTCAGTATCGGCACGATATCCGATCCGGTATCGGTGCATCCCTAAAATTAATTGTTGCAGCCTTGTTTGCTATTCAAGCCGCTACATGATCAGAAAACACAAGTTCTTTGATTTAATAATGATGTAAAAGAAGTGCTGACAGGGTGATTAATTTATTTATATGAAAGGAGGAAGTGAAGGAACTGGCTGTCAATATTATTAATGATACTTGTCATTTAGAAGAATGGACGATTTAAAAATACTTTTTATGTCAGATTCCTTTGCTGATTATCAAATTCATGAATGGATATCACTACAACTAAGTACAACTGAGCCAAGGATGTATGTTATGATCCACCAGAGCAGAACCATTTTAATATTTCAGTATCATTGTCAAAATATGATAGCTGTGCTGTATTTTACATGGCCAGCGTGAACTCAAGGTCCCCCTTGAGAGCCGGAGCGTTACACATTTTTTTACTGTGAGGCACATCTTTTATGCATGCACTTTTCACATACAGGGACCCCAAAACACGAACATCTGCCAATTATACCAACACGGAGAGCAGAGCGTCGAGCCGATTCCAAAACTGTATCTTAACTGGGAATAATTCATGTTCTGTTCAGGGAACTCGACCGTCCACTGACTGCCCGTGGCACTCATTTATTCCACATTGACACATTTTTGGCAGCAGACAGAGAGTGTGTATTTGGAATTACCTGTTTATGGTATGGTATCATGGTGAGCTCTCTATAAAACAATGGGACAGGTTTCACTTTCATTGTTTCATTTCATCATGGAACAAAAGCACGCAGGAAAGCTTAAGGACCAATCACCTCAGAATGTCACAGACAAGATAAAAGGGAGACTTGGTCTTTTCATCCTTGACGTGAGGTGCTTTTAGTGTTCTGCCAGACAGCACACACACACACACACACACACATCTCTAACCTGTTTACTTCCTGGAGGAAGATGTAGCATCACAGGGAAGACAGGGGGAAAAAACACAACCTGGAAAAGCACGGGGTGTGATTTATAGCTGGAAAAACATGTATGACCCTGAGAGTTTGGCATCAGGGTTTATGCAAAGATGTTAGCAGAAAATAAATTAAATCACCTGTGCCAGCCACTAGCTATGATAGCTTTTGGCTTATAAAGTGGTTGTAGTGGCAGTCTATAATTCATGTGATTGCACTGCTTCTTCTTTTTATAGGTCCGGTACGTGTTACTTGATGTAATGGCTCTTTCCCGCCATCCACTTTTAACTCTGTGTAAGAATGCATTAGTGTAATGTGTAAAATACTAAATACTCTGGAGGAATCGGGCAAAGTCATACAGTGCATGTAATCTGGACCACAACACAGACAAGGGAGCAGAAAAAAAAGCCCTGGCTTTCGGTCCATCCTTTGAATAATTAAAAGGATGCTTTATTGGTTTGTCCTGCCCAACATGCTGTGGACAATGAGAGTGAGCTGTCCCCAGGTGAGCCATGGTGGCAGCTGCCGAGCCAGAGTAAACCGGAAAATGAGAGCCGTGCAGATAATTTAATCTTAGTTTAATTAAAGAATCTACATGCAGGGTGGAAGTGCAAATATTGAACAAAGTCAAAAAGCTGTATACTCTTCATATATGGGTGTATTTAGTCTCAGAAATGTTGAAAACAGATGCTAAGTATGGCTGTTGTGTGCTATGTCAGCAGCATTTTCTGTTTGAAGCTGGGCTGTGCTCATATTTTCCCGATCACAACAAAACATTCTTACTTTTTAATCCTGCGGTGCTGCCTCAGGCGTCAGACTTTCTCAATTAGATGCAGATTTTATCTACTTTCACTATGAAACGAGGGAGTCATGTCTTCCCGAAAAAGCATCCCATAATCTGGTTTTAATTGAGCATACGATATGCAAGGTGACTGATGTGGCGCCACATAATAAATCTGTGTCTCCTAACAGTCATACCTCTCTCTGGCCTCCACCTCTGCAGGTGCCTCTGTGCTGTTCTTCACATCTTCCTGGCCGGTGATGGCGTCCTCTTTCCTCGTGGTGCTCGGTGAGGAGCTGCTCTTTGAAGATTCCTCGTTGACCTGGAGACCCTGGATGGTGTTCTGCGGATGGTGCCATGATTGTTGACCCGCTCTGACATAGACAGGTGTGGGCCCTGTCGTCTGTGCCAAGATGCTGTGGACCGGGCTGTTATTCTTCCGTAGTCCTCCAACGCCTCTCTCCCGTGAGTGACTCTTCAGCCGGCCCTGGACGGGCGTCCCTCTGTGGTCCAGGCCATCCTGCTGAATGTAACCTCCCACCCCACCGCCGCTGCCGCCTCCACCGCCAGCCGAACCTTGGGATGAATGGCTGAACCAGCGCCAGCGGAGCCTGAGGATCTGCTTCACGTCAAATTCCTTCTTCCCCGACACAGACATCCTCCTCTGGGTTTGGAGACGCAGGCAATGGTACGTTGAGTCCCCAAAAACATGGAGAGCAGAGGAGAGAAGAGCCTTGATTTCAGTCCTCACTGACTACAATGTGCCTCTTCTCTTCCGTTATTGTCTCACTACTATCATGACCACCCCCTCCTTCTTCTATTACTCCTCCGTTGTTCTTTTAGTGGAGATGGAAAGCAGTCCTCTGCAGCTTTTGTTCCTGTGCCTGAGACTACTACCCTCCCTCCAACTCTCCCTCTCTGTCTTTCTCTCTCTCTCTCTCTCTCTCTCTCTCTCTTTCTTTCCCTCCTGTGCTGCTGCTGTTTCTGTTTGCTGCTGCTGCTGCTGCTGCTGCTGCTGTGCCGCTGGAGCTGAGTTAATGCACATGCATGATCCACACTCCCTCCCCTTCGTCTCCCCTGTTTCGCTTTCTCTCTCTCCCTCTCTGCTTGTCTCTCCTCTGCACACACACACACACTCTGAGGGATAGACATATATACTCTGGAAATAAAATGAGAAAATCTCCCAAGCCCTGCCCAGTCCCCTCTGCTGCTGTGTCCCTGTGAAAGTATATGTGTGTGTGTATGTGTGTGTGTGTGATAACAGGGTTGTCTTCTCCTGCTGCGAGGGGGAGGTGGGGTATCATAGAGCCAGGATGATGAGGTCACACCTTAACAAAGTAAATCACTGCTTGCTCAAGGAAGGAAAGAGGAAGACTACTAACTTCACTGTGCCATCAGGACTATTACTGTAGTAGGAGCTTGTAATCCATTAATGTATGTAGATACACATGCATGCTCATCCGTGAACAGAAAAGCAGGATACAGTAATAACTCCCTCATAAATAACCAACACTCATCAACACACACTCTTCAAGGCAAGTGAAATGTATCTCACACTAACACACATCTGTGCCGTCTGCTATTCTCACATCAAACAGGGTCCCATGGGGGAATGTCTCAGTGTATGTAGCCATGCAGAAAAAATATTCTCCTTCAGTCACTGTCTTGAAATCCCCCCCTGCGATTACAAGTGAAAAACTACATACTGATGAACCTTCAAGGTCAGTAAGCTGCCTCTTCCCCCAGTCAGGGCTTCAGTCTTTTGCATTTCCAAAATAGATTCTGCATAAGGTTAACTCTGCACCATGCAGGTAATTGAGATACCACACATTAACTCCAAAGGCAAAGGGACGCTGGAACAGCACACAAGGTAATTTGGGGACATTTGATCAATGCTGACGGTATCACCAGCATATGAAAACAGCCTGGTGGTATGATGTAGGGCAGTGATTCTCAACCGCCGGGCCGCAACCGCATACTGTGGGTTACCGGGCTGCAGAGATGCTATCTGACGGGAGCCGATCATCCCCCATTCACTGTGCAGAATGATGCAGGCTATGAAGAGGGATGTTTCCTTAAATCTCTGCAATTTGCACAAGTGTGATGTGGAATTGTGATGCCTCCAGTGCACACACACTGAGAATGGAGTTTTTAGTGTAGTAGAGGATAGGGGTGTAAGAAAATACAGAAAAAATCGAATATCGCAATATTGTGTTTTGTGGTACTGTATCGATTCTCAAAATCACTATCAATTTTTGATTAATAGTTTACAAAGATTGACTCAGACAATACTTAATTTAATTTGCAAAGATATGTGCCCTCTCAGAGTAGTGCTATGATGTTGGATGTTACAAAAACTGTGATGAATGCAAATGCAGATACCACTGTTCTGATTGCATAAAAAAAGTACTTTATTTACTCAGATTTTATGCATATGGTGGTGTGTTCTTTATACTATGACAGTTTTCCAAAATTCTTGCCAATACACATCCCTAGTAGAGGAAATCTTGTGTCCGACACGTTTGCGTATTCATTAGGGCTGTCAAAATGAACTCGATAATAACGCGTTAACGCAAATTTGTTTTAACGCCACTAATTTCTTTAACATGTTACAGCAACTTGCGATTTTTAGGTTGTTGCTGGCTCAGTTTTAAAGCTAGACTGATGATCCTGGTATCACATGACACTAGAGAAGCTAAGGAATCCATTAGTACCAACCATGTCATACTAGCTTGTCGTGAAGGAGGCTAAATAACGCTACAAACTTGCGCTAAATTTTGGCGAGGGAAAACTGGCATGGCCATTTTCAAGGGGTACCTTGACCTCTGACCTCAAGATATGTGAATGAAAATGGGTTCTATGGGTACCCAAGAGTCTCCCCTTTACAGACATGCCAACTTTATGATAATCACATGCAGTTTGGGGCAAGTCATAATCAAGTCAGCACACTGACAGCTGTTGTTGCCTGTTGGCCTTGAGTTTGCCATGTTATGATTTGAGCATATTTTTATGCTAAATGCAATACCTGTGAGGGTTTCTGGACAATATTTGTTATTGTTTTGTGTTGTTAATTGATTTCCAATAATAAATATATACGTACATTTGCATAAAGCAACCACATTTGGCCACTCCCATGTTGATAAAAGTATTGAATATTTGACAAATCTCCCTTTAAGGTACATTTTGAACAGATAAAAAATGGGCGATTAATTGGCGATTAATCGCTATGGACCTTCATCCGATTAATCGTGATTAAATTTTTAATCGATTGACAGCCATATTATTCATAGATTGGATACATTTTTGATTTTTGAATTACAAAGAACCAGACCCACCCACCACTCTTTGCTAGCTTGCCGGTCCCCATATCCAAAAAGGTTGCTGTAGAGTATTCTGTGTACACTATTGGATCTGGGTGTTTTTAAGTACTTTATTTTGATCCAGTTGTCAAAGGAAGCTATATATGCCCATGGGGCAGGTGGTAATTGGATTTAGAAATGGATTGTGAACCATGGAAGATTGTGAACCACAACAAGCCTTATCCTAACTGCTTGATACTGCTTAGCATCTGGTCTGGAGTTATGGATTTCTACATTGGAATCAATGTTAATGTTCTGCACCTGAGCTCCCTATTAACACTGTGTTTGTTATCACTGCAAGCTTACACACTGACATAACAGAATTGCAGTGAACTTTTATTCCTGTGAAATAGATGAAAATGAAAACGCAGCACGGCCTTTCTGTACTTGTTTCCTAATTTCCATTTCCATGACAAAGGTGAGAGGAGAAGCTTGCACTCAAACTGCTGGATTTCAATATTGTACAGTCTCTCTTCCGCCTCCACAAACCTCCCACTGCAGGTTTGGAAGAGTGGACGCAACCAGCTATTGTGTCCACTATATCTACCTAAACCATAACTGGCCATAATATTTGATAGGACAGGCATTGATCTGAAAGTATCTTCCACTCACAGACTGCACATTGCCTCCATTCTCTGATTATAGATAACATATTTAAAGCCAGGGAAATCCTTTTTTATTTCCACTCACAAATGCTTGTAAGTCATTGACAGAAGCATTGGTGAGGGAGTTACAGCTAACTTCCTTTATACTAAAATTAGCTGAGAATATCACTTTTCTTTAAGTGTTCTTCGCACATGCCAAACAACAACACAGTAGAGACAAAGATTATGATTACTACAGAGACAAAGATTTTCCCACAACTACTTTAAGATCAAGAAATACACATCATAAAATGCTCAAGTCACTGCATTATTCAAATAAACTCTGGTAGAAACTACAGGAGGTTGAAAGACTGCATGAAGTGTGTGGATCATCCTTTGTTTATATCCAAGTCTTTATGCTAATGATACAATAAGAGTGGATGATAATTTTCACAGTCAAGAGGCAAAACACTGAATTATTAATACAAGATTTCTCTGCATATAAAAATATTTTACATTGTATTATATTAGTTTGGAGCCCAAAAGGACCAGCGTGAAGTAACTGGTTCCTTCTGGGGATTCTGATAATTGAAGGAGTTTCTATGTGAATAAGTAGGCCTATGTGATAGACAAGATTAAGTATGTGACAGTCAAGAATAATTTATTTTCAGGCAAAAATCTTTAATTTGGAGAAAAGCCAATTCCTTTCTTGTCTCAGTTGTTACTTTTTCAGGATATTTAATTTTTGGTTGTAAATGTATATTAATACTGGTCACTGTTAAGAATATGCTGCAAGTGATACAAAAAGAGGAATGCAGATACAGATCCTTGACTGTGTGGTTTTATTGTGCGTTGATCTGTTAGTAATGCCTCGTGTCTAGAAGGTAACCTGCTAATTGCGAAAGCTTGCAAAAACTCTGGCGAGACTCGCTACCCAACGACCTATCCTCACCTTAACCAATGCATAACCTTGACTATTCAAGATCAATGCCTAACCTTAACAATCTCACAAGAGTTTCCCCAGTTTGCTGGTTCCTTTCTAGCCACTACCACCCAAAAGTGAAGCCAAAACATCTCAATCGCCCCCTGGTGGCTGGCTGCAGCAATAGGTCATAAAGCCCGCTGCTCTTGTCGTGTCTAGAAGGTAGCCTGCGAATTGCGAGAGACTCACTGCCCGAGGACCTATCCTAACCTTAACCTATGTCTAACCTTAACTGTTCGAGGTAAATGCCTAACCTTAACTGTTCGAGGTCAATGCCTAACCTTAACCGTTCGAGGTCAATGCCTAACCTTAACCATTCGAGGTCAATGCCTAACCTTAACTGTTCGAGGTCAATGCCTAACCTTAACCATCTCGCCAGATGCGTTACCTTCTAGACCCGACCCGCTTCTCTTACAAATGAAAGCGAGTTTTGTGAGTGACTTCTTCATCCCTTTCCCTAACTATTCCCGTTTAAGGTAATAACCATCCACATAGCACTAAAAATTTGTAAACGCCTGTTAAGAATTTGTAATACGTCATTGTGAGAGAAAAGTGCACATTTCATACTTGTTTGAAAGTTTTTGGCTAATGTTAACTCTGTCGGGATTTAAGCTAGCTGCCGGTGTTATGTTGAAGTCTGTTCCCCCGTCTAATAGTGTTTCCCTCCTGTTAAAATGATAGCGCTCCCTTGGTAGTTAGGGTTAGGGATAAGAGTTGGTTCATGTGGGGTAACGGTAAAGTTACTCGACACCACCTGTTACCTCGTGGTCCTGCCGTAGAGTCGGACTGTTCCTTGTACATCCATACAGTTTACCCTGTCGTTGGTTTCCTGTTAGAGGGCACACCATCTACATGCTTTGATTTTGTGTATTCACCACAACAACAGTTCAGATGCTCTCGGGTTTCCTTTGTCTGTAAGGGAAGCCATCTTGATTTGCCGTGCCTCAGACCTTCACCTTTTGATATTTGCTGCTTCACAGCAGAGATAGTGATCATCTATAATGGCATCACTAAGTTAAATGAATGACCTCCATTAATTGAAAACAGCAATATCATTGGATGTGCAGTATTTATTGATCACAAGTTTGAGTATGTTGCACACATTTTTATGGTTTATGCTCTAAGTGATGCTAAAACCACTTTCATTAAGTGCCATAATAACATTAAATATACATAAAATTGCGGTGTTACTAACCTCTCTCTGCTGTTCTACAACCAGAATGGGACACACTTTATTACAGGCGTAAAAATGTAAATAATAATTTTATTGAACTGAACAAAATGATGGTGAGGAATATTATTTCTCTGGCTGAGGTTGATTTTGTGACTACACAATCAAATTATGTCGTTTTTTGGTTTCGTGTTATCCCTTACTAACCACTACTAATCTTTTGCCACAATCATTAATCACTAAGAGTCATTATCACCGCAGGTAGCATTAGCTGTATGCATAAACTGATGAAAGCAAAGACCTTAATATTCCCTCTCTTTTTGTTATTGGAAATAAATCTCCTCATCTCCCAAGTGCATTTTTTTTTAGTCCAGGAGGCACTTAATGGTCCTTTGCACTTGCTACCCTTTTAAATCAAACATGATCTGAAAGCATCTTTGAATGAAGCTGTGTATTGTACCCAAAACCCATTCATTATGAAAATCTTATCAGTGAAAACACAAACTAGACAATTTTATGCAAATCCATATTAGCTTCAATGCATTATCTACCATCCTATCTATTCAAATTAAACTCCTATTACTGTTACATAGAACAAATAGTGTATTTTAAGGACACTATCTATATGTCTAGGAAGCCTAGGTGTGTTATAATAATAAAGGCCCATTAGAGTGAGATATGATCTAATGTATAGTAACAAGCCATCACACTGGGTAACCTCTTTTATTCTTGCAGGAGTCAAGGACACCATCTGGCTGCACTCCGCATGACACATGAGATGTCAGATGTCAGACTGCTGTGGTAAACCACATTATCATCCAACATCTGCCTCCCCAGTGAACATACCTACGTGCCTAGACGGCTATTCTTCGAGCTTTGCACTAGCAATAAAGCTGTAAGTTAAATATCTTTTGTATAGAGTTATAAACAATATCTATTACGAGAAGGGGATTGTCTTATATAACATGAAATGTAAATCAATAAAAAGCCAAGATCCATGTAAGGAAAACTACAACATCCATACCTTGCTAGAGTTATCAGAATTTTGGTAACGGAATGTGCAATCTAATTGCCGAGAGGCATTATATACTGTATATACAGTCTGTGTGTGTGTGTGTATTTTACATTGTATTCACAAGGTTATTCTGTGGAGTATGTGGGATGCAAGCATGAATGGGAACACCCACCACCCCCAGCTACCTCTGCAAAATCCTAGCATAAATGTCAACTAAATGCTTCTTGGAAAGATGAAGGAAAGGCCTCACATGTCAAATTGGGCAGTGATATTTCAAATATAATAGACCATTGTCCAGATTCATGACTAACAAGCTCAGTAAATAAAACGCAATGACAAAATCAACTACACACACCAACACGTGCTCACCGGCACTCACACAGCATATACAATTTATACATACACACGCACATGATGATTTGAAGTTTCATAGCAATATAAAATACTACTTTCAAATGTAAGAATGTCTAATTATTTGCTGTAACATCCCTGACCTGATATGTCCATGTCCAGGGTGCAGAAACGAGATGCAGCCATACACTCACTATGGAGGTCAGGGGGAATAAGTTGAAAATGTATGAGAAAATTAAGTTCAATGTTCCACTTATGGCTGGAACGGTAGACAAGGTTATTGTATCGCCTGAATCAATAGCTTACACCATTTTAGACGCATCTGAATGTAACCAAGTACATACCGTAACCAGAATGCAAAGTAAAAAAAAATGTTTTTTCACTGAGCAACTGAACAGATTTATGGTACTGGTTAAAGTAAATCTCTGTCATGCAATACCCTCATCTATATCAATTTTAAACAAATGTCAGTAATCAGTATTTTTTTCTTCTTACCTGAGAAACTGATTCTGTTGCTCATCAGCATTCAAACAGTGGAATTATCTTCCAAAATGGATGGCCAATGGAGGCGAACTGCATGTAATCCAATAACTTACACGTAACAACTGTGCTGGACTGTTCCAACTTTTTCTTCTCCTGTGTTCCTCTTTCAGCACAGAAATGTTTGCCTCTCCAGAAAGGAAGGGGGCTCTTTCCTCTTTTAAAGGAAACTCCTGATAAGTTCCTTCCTCTGCACTACAACAATTGCATTCAAGCAACTAGGAACACTGGGATCACATCCTGTGTTTGAGGTAAAACACCGCTTTCACAAAGCCTTACCCTTCAAACCATGTTTCTGTAACACTTGTGTTAATACTTTTTTTCTAACAGCTGCCTGAAAAAGACATTATTGCTGAAACTAGTCCATATCTGTATGTTGCAAATACAGTTTAAGTGATTATAATGTTGCATGAAGTAATCAATAATAAACAATCAAAAGTTGTAAAACTGTATAATGACTGTGTAGCTTTGTATGAATCTTTGAGTCTGATAACATATAGTGCAGAATTAATTATTCGCCAAAAAAGTCAGTCAAAATTCTTTTGAAGACTGTATTTATCAAATCCTTGTAACAGTGGTGGTGTATTATCTTTTAACCACTGGGTGGCATATTTAACATTTTCTCTTAAGAAGACCTCCATCCATAGTTTAAAGATTAGTTTAAAGGGTCAGGCATTTCAAGGTGTTATAAAAGATTTTTATTTTGCCCAAATGATCCCATTCTCTAGCCTCAT
Source organism: Sebastolobus alascanus (assembly GCA_916701645.2). Lineage (NCBI taxonomy): Eukaryota > Metazoa > Chordata > Actinopteri > Perciformes > Sebastidae > Sebastolobus > Sebastolobus alascanus. The sequence goes on from CAKAOJ020000163.1 coordinate 1,134,968, forward strand.
TCCCACATGTAAGCCAAATTTCAGCTACATGGTAGGTAATGTGAACAGTGTGATAATATTCTATGATAGTAAAGACCTGTGAATTGGAACAATATCAACAAACAAGTGTTTTTTTTTTCTTCTGAGCCCTACTATAATATCCTATGTGTACAATGATAAACTCAAATGTCTAATCACAACACATAACTGATTTATTTTTATCTTGATAGGCAACCTTTTGCAATTGTGAGAATAATGAAGTCACAAAGGTGGAAGTAACATGTTGTTGTTAAACCATCATAAAACGGAGGGCATGTCAGAGTATCCAGCCACAGAGAGCACAGAGGAGACCTGACAGTCCCATACAGGTGAGCCCTTTACCGGTGAGGTTAGCTCCAGGCTTCCGAGTGTAACACAGTAGCGCCGAGCACACAGAGAAAACCAGACTGTTGAACTACTTCAGCATCAATCTAGACAGGCTAAGCAGTTTTACAACAGACGAGTTTATGCGGAACAAAACAAACAAACAAATCACGGTGGGGGCGCGGCAGCAGCTTGCCAGCGGTCCCTCTCCCGGAAGTATCTCACAGAATACTGTTGCAGAAAAAGTGATGTGTTAATGATTGTGTCTCTGCAATGCATTTTTTTGCGTCTCCGTCCTCCAGAAAGAGCTGGAAGTGCAGCTGGAGAACTATAGGGAAGGGAGGCTCATCAGGAGCAGCTCAGCTGCCTCGGAGACGAGATCTAAGACAAGCAGAGGATGCTGGAGGAACTCAGTAAGTAAACACTAGTAAAGCAAAATATTGTCTTCATGCTGTTATTATTGTTTCAATAACTATAGTATTGCATCAAAATTTCATAATATAGTATGTCATAAAATTATCATAAAAAATTCCAGTGTACTATGTCAAAAACTGTACTATGACTTTTTAAATTTTTTCGACATACTATACTATTGCTTTTTTCCCACATACTATACTATCGCTTTTTATCGACATACTATGCTATGACTTTTTTATTTTTTCGACCTAATATAGTTTGACTTTTTTTCGACAAACTATAGTATGACTTTTTTTGTTTCGACATACTATAGTATGACTTATTTATTTTTTTCAACATACTATACTATGACTTTTTTTCATTTTTTCTACATACTATAGTATGACTTTATCTATATACTATACTATGACTTTTTTTATTTTTTCGACATTCTAAACTAACTTTCTTCGACATACTATGACTTTTTTTCGACATACGATACTATGACTTTTTTTCGACATACGATACTATGACTTTTATTTTTTTCGACAAACTATACTATGTCTTTTTATTTTTTCGACATACTATACTATGATTTATTTATTTTTTCAACATGCTATACCATGACTTTTTTGGAACATACTATATCATGACTTTTTTATTTTTTCGACATACTAAACAATTACTTTTTTCGATATACTATACTATGACTTTTTTAATTTTTTCGACATACTATACTATGACTTTTTTAATTTTTCTACTTACTATAGTATGACTTTTTTATTTTTACTATATACTATAGTATGACTGTTTTTCGACATACTCTAGTATGACTTCAAATTTTTTCGACATACTATGACTTTTTTTGGACAAACGAAACTATGAACTTTTTTCGACATACTATATTATGACCTTTTTATTTTTTTGACATTGTTTTTTTTCGAGAAACTATACCATGAATTTTTATTTTTCCGACATACTATACTATGACTTTTTTAATTTCTTCGTCATACTATGACTTTTTTTTGACATACGATACTATGACTTTTTTTAGACATACTATACTATGACTTTTTTTTATTTTTTCGACATTCTAACCTATAACTTTTTTCGACATAATATACAATAACTTTTATATTTTCTACATACTATAGTATGACTTTTTTCGACATACTATACAATCTTTTTCGACATACTATATTATGATGTTTTAATTACTTTTTTCGACGTACTATACTATGACCTTCTTATTTTTTCGACATACTATACTATGACTTTTTTATCACTTTTGTTCGACATACTATGACTTTTTTTTATAAAATATTCAACATAATACACTGGGACTTTTTTGCGACATACTACACTATGACTTTATTTATTTTTTCAACATACTATACTATGACTTTTTTTCAAAAAGGTTTCGACATATTATACTATGACTTTTTTTTCATAAAATTTTCGACATACTCCACTTTTTTATTGATAAAATTTTCGACAGACTATACTATGACTATTTTTTCAAGAAATGTTCGACATTATGTAGTATGACTTTTTTTCACTAAATTTTTGACATACTATACTCTGACTTTTTTTTCATACAATTTTCGACATCCTATACTATGACATTTTTTTCATAAAATTTTCGACATACCATAATATGACTTTTTTTCACAAAATTTTCGACATACTATACTATGACTTTTTTTTCACCAGATTTTCGACATTCTGTATTATAACTTTTTTTTTCATAACATTTTCGACATACTACACTGACTTTTTTTTCACAAAATTTATGACATACTATACTATGAATTTTTTCATAAAATTTTCGACATACTATAGTATGACTTATTTTTTTTCAAGAAATTTTCGACACACTATACTATGACTTTTTTTCATAAAATTTTCGACATACTATAGTATGACTTATTTTTATTCAAGAAATTTTCGACATACTATACTATGACTTTTTTTTCATAAAATTTTCGACATACTATAGTATGACTTATTTTTTTTCAAGAAATTTTCAACATACTATACTCTGACTTTTTTTTCATAAAATTTTCGACATCCTATACTATGACATTTTTTTCATAAAATTTTCGACATACTATAATATGACTTTTTTTTCACATTTTCGACATACTATATTTTGCCTTTTTTTTCACCAGATTTTCGACATTTTGTACTATAACTTTTTTTTTCATAACATTTTCGACGTACTACACTGACTTTTTTTTCACAAAATTTATGACATACTATACTATGAGTTTTTTCATAAAATTTTCGACATACTATAGTATGACTTATTTTTTTCAAGAAATTTTCGACACACTATACTATGACTTTTTTTCATAAAATTTTCGACATACTATAGTATGACTTATTTTTTTTCAAGAAATTTTCGACATACTATACTATGACTTTTTTTTCATAAAATTTTCGACATACTATAGTATGACTTATTTTTTTTCAAGAAATTTTCGACATACTATACAATGACTTTTTTCACAGAATTTTCGACGTACTATACTATGACTTTTTTTTCATAACATTTCCGACATACTATACTGACTTTTTTTCCATAAAGTTTTCGACATATGATTTTTTTTCACGAAATTTTCGAAATACTATCGACTGACTTTTTTTTTCATAATATTTTCGACATAATATACTATGACTTTTTTTTTCATAAAATTTTCGACATACTATAGTATGACTTATTTTTTTTCAAGAAATTTTCGACATACTATACTATGACTTTTTTTTCATAAAATTTTCTACATACTATAGTATGACTTATTTTTTTTCAAGAAATTTTCGACATACTATACTATGACTTTTTTCATGGAATTTTCGACGTACTATACTATGACTTTTTTTTCATAACATTTCCGACATACTATACTGACTTTTTTTTCATAAAGTTTTCGACATATGATTTTATTTCACGAAATTTTCGAAATACTATCGACTGACTTTTTTTTCATAACATTTTCGACATAATATACTATGACTTTTTTTTTTTCATAAAATTTTCGACATAAGTATGACTTATTTTTTTTTAAGAAATTTTCGACATACTATACTATGACTTTTTTTTTCATAAAATTTTCGACATACTATAGTGTGACATTTTTTTTCAAGAAATTTTCGACATATACTATGACTTTTTTCACGGAATTTTCGACGTACAATACTATGACTTTTTTTTCACAACATTTTCGACAAACTATACTGACTTTTTTTTCATGTTTTCGACATGATTTCTTTTCACGAAATTTTCAAAATACTATACTATGAATTTTCTTTTGTGAAATTTTCGACATACTATATTATGACTTTTTTTTCATAAAATTTTCGACATACTATACAATGACTTTTTTTTCATAACATTTTCGACATACTATAGTATGGCTTTTTTTTCACGGAATTTGACATAATATACTATGACTTTTATTTCATAACATTATCAACATGCTATACTGACTTTTTTCTCATAAAGTTTTCGACATTCTATGACTTTTTTTCACAAAATTTTTGAAATTCTATACTATGACTTTTTTTTCACAACATTTTAGACATACTATACTATCACTTTTTTTTCATAACATTTTCGACATACTATGCTATGACTTTTTTTTCATAAAATTTGACATACTATACTATGACATTTTTTTCATAAAACTTACAAAATACTATACTATGACTTTTGTTTTCATAACATTTTCGACATTCAATACTATGACTTTTTTTTCATAAAATTTTCGACATACTATACTATGACCTTTTTTCAAGAAATCTTCGACATACTATACTATGACTTTTTTCACGGAGTTTTCGACATCCCATACTAACTTTTTTTTCATAACATTTTTGACGTACTATACAATGACTTTTTTTTCACAACATTTTCGACATACTATTCTATGACTTTTTTCACAAGATTTTCGACATACTTTACTATGACTTTTTTCAAGACATTTTCAACATACTATACTATGGCTTTTTTTTCCTAAAATTTTCGACCTACTATAGTATGACTATTTTTTCATAAAATTTGCGACATACTATACTATGACTTTTTTTTCATAAAATCTTCGACATACTCTACTATGATTTTTTTTTTCATAAAATTGGCGACATACTATAATATGACTTTTTTTCATAAAATTTTCGACATACATATGAATTTTTTTCATAAAATCTTCGACATACTCTACTATGATGTTTTTTTTCATTAAATTGTCGACATACTATAGTATGAATTTTTTTCATAAAATTTTCGACATACTGTAGTATGACCAATCGTTTTGTAAAAAAAAGTCGTACTATAGTATCTCGCAAATTTTATCAAAAAAAAGTCATACTATGGTATGTCGAAAATTTTATGAAAAAAAGTCATACTATATTATGTCGAAAATGTTATGAAAAAAAAGTCATAATATAGTATGTCGACAATTTTATGAAAAAAAACATCATAGTATAGTATGTCGAAAATTGTATGAAAAAAAACATCATAGTATAGTATGTCGAAGATTTTATAAAAAAGTCATACTATAGTATGTCGAAAATTTTATGAAAAAAAGTCATATTATAGTATGTCGAAAATTTTATGAAAAAAAAGCATGGTATAGTATGCTGCACATTTTATGAAAAAAAAGTCATACTATAGTATGTCGAAAATGTTATGAAAAAAAGTCATATTATACTATGTCGACAATTTTATTTTTATGTTTGTTGAAAAAAAACATCATAGTATAGTATGTCGAAGATTTTTTTTAAAAAAAGTCATACTATAGTATATCGAAAATTTTATGAAAAAAAACATCATAGTATAGTATGTCGAAAATGTTATGAAAAAAAACATCATAGTATAGTATGTCGAAAATGTTATGAAAAAAAACATCATAGTATAGTATGTCGCGCATTTTATGAAAAAAAGTCATACTATAGTATGTCGAAATTTTATGAAAAAAAACATCATAGTATAGTATGTCGAAGATTTTATGAAAAAAAAGTCATACTATAGTATGTCGAAAATTTTATGAAAAAAAGTCATATTATACTGTCGACAATTTTATGAAAAAAAACATCATAGTATAGTATGTCGAAGATTTTATGAAAAAAAAGTCATACTATAGTATGTCGCAAATTTTATGAAAAAATAGTCATACTATAGTATGTCGAAAATTTTATGAAAAAAAAGTCAAACTATAGTATGTCGAAAATGTTTTGAAAAAAAGGTCATACTATAGTATGTCGAAAATGTTATGAAAAAAAGTCATACTATAGTATGTCGACAATTTTATGAAAAAAAACATCATAGTATAATATGTCGAAGATTTTATGAAAAAAAAAGTCATAGTATAGTATGTCGCATATTTTATGAAAAATTGTCATACTATAGTATATCGAAAATTTTATGAAAAAAAAGTCCTACTATAGTATGTCGATAATTTTATGAAAAAAAAACATCATAGTATAGTATGTCAAAGATTTTATGAAAAAAAGTCATAGTATAGTATGTCGCAAATTTTATGAAAAAGTCATATTATACGTTGTCGACAATTTTATGAAAAAAAACTTCATAGTATAGTATGTCGAACATTTTATGATAAAAAATATCATATTATAGTATGTCGCAAATTTTATGAAAAAATAGTCATACTATAGTATGCCGCAAATTTTATGAAAAAAAACTTCATAGTATAGTATGTCGAAGATTTTATTAAAAAAAAAAGTCATAGTATAGTATGTCGCAAATTTTATGAAAAAATAGTCATACTATAGTATGCCGCAAATTTTATGAAACAAAAATCATAGTATAGTATGTCGAAAATTTTATGAAAAAAAAGTCATACTATAGTATGTCAAATTTTATGAAAAAAAGTCATACTATAGTATGTCGACAATTTTATGAAAAAAAACATCATGATATATTATGTCGAAAATTTTACGAAAAAAAAAGTCATAGTATAGTATGTCGCAAATTTTATGAAAAAAATGTCAAACTATAGTATGTCGAAAATTGTATGAAAAAAAGTCATACTATAGTATGTCGAAAAATTTATGAAAAAAAGTAATACTATAGTATGTCGAAAATTTTATGTCATAATATACTATGACCTTTTTTCATAAAATTTACGACATACTATACTAAGACCTTTTTTTCATGAAATTTTTGACATACTATACTATGACTTTTTTTTGTGAAATTATCGACATACTATACTATGACTTTTTTTTCATAACATTTTTAAATACTATACTATGACTTTTTTCATGAAATTATCGACATAATATACTATGACTTTTTTTTCATAAAATTTTCGACATACTTTACTATGACCTTTTTTTCATAAAATGTACGATAGACTAACCTATGACTTTTTTTTCATAAAATTTTCGACATACTATACTATGACTTATTTTTCATAACATTTTCGACATACTATACTAGGACTTTTTTTTCATAAAATTTTCGACATACTATAGCATGACTTTTTTTCATAAAATTTTCGACATACTATAGTATGACTTTTTTTTCATACAATTTTCGACATACTATAGTACGACTTTCTTTCATAACATTTTTGACATACTATAGTATGACTTTTTTTTCATAAAAGTTTCGACATACTATAGTATGACTTTTTTTCATGAAATTTTCGACACACTATAGTACGACTTTTTTTCATAAAATTTTCGACATACTATACTATGACTTTTTTTTCATAAAATTTTCGACCTTCTATAGTATTACTTTTTTTTCATACAATTTTCGACATACTATAGTATGACTTTTTTTCATAACATTTTTGACATACTATAGTATGACTTTTTTTTCATAAAAGTTTCGACATACTATAGTATGACTTTTTTTCATAAAATTTTCGACACACTATAGTACGACTTTTTTTCATAAAATTTTCAACATACTATAGTATGACTATTTTTTCATAAAATTTGCGCCATACTATAGTATGACCTTTTTTTCAAAAAAATTGACATACTATAGTATGACTTTTTTTTCATAAAATGTGCGACATACTATACTATGACTTTTTTTTCCAAAAAATTTCGACATACTATACTATGATGTTTTTTTTCATAAAACTTTCGACATACTATACGATGATGTTATTTTTCATAAAATTGTCGACATACTATAGTGTGACTTTTTTTCATAAAATTTTCGACATACTATACTATGACTTTTTTTTTCATAACATTTTCGACATACTATACTATGACTTTTTTTCATAACATTTTCGACATACTAAACTATGACTTTTTTTTCATAACATTTTCGACATACTATACTATGACTTTTCTTTCATGAAATATTGTACATACTATACTATGACTTTGTTTCATAAAATGTACGACAGACTAACCTATGACTTTTTTTCATAACATTTTCGACATACTCTGCTATAACTTTTTTTTCATAGAATTTTCGACATACTCACCTATGACTTTTTTTCACAAAATTTACGAAAAACTATACTATCACGTTTTTTTCATAAACTTTTCGACATACTATACTATGACTTATTTTTCATAACATTTTCGACATACTATACTATGACTTATTTTTCATAAAAATTTACGACATACTATACTATGACTTTTTTTCATAACATTTTCGACATACTATACTAGGACTTTTTTTTTATAAAATTTTCGACATACTATACTATGACTTATTTTTCATAAAATTTACGACATACTATACTAAGACCTTTTTTTCATGAAATTTTCGACATACTATACTATGACTTTTTTTCATAACATTTTCGACATACTATACTAGGACTTTTTTTTCATAAAATTTTCGACATACTATAGCATGACTTTTTTTCATAAAATTTTCGACATACTATAGTATGACTTTTTTTTCATACAATTTTCGACATACTATAGTACGACTTTCTTTCATAACATTTTTGACATACTATAGTATGACTTTTTTTTCATAAAAGTTTCGACATACTATAGTATGACTTTTTTTCATGAAATTTTCGACACACTATAGTACGACTTTTTTTCATAAAATTTTCGACATACTATACTATGACTTTTTTTTCATAAAATTTTCGACCTTCTATAGTATTACTTTTTTTTCATACAATTTTCGACATACTATAGTATGACTTTTTTTCATAACATTTTTGACATACTATAGTATGACTTTTTTTTCATAAAAGTTTCGACATACTATAGTATGACTTTTTTTCATAAAATTTTCGACACACTATAGTACGACTTTTTTTCATAAAATTTTCAACATACTATAGTATGACTATTTTTTCATAAAATTTGCGCCATACTATAGTATGACCTTTTTTTCAAAAAAATTGACATACTATAGTATGACTTTTTTTTCATAAAATGTGCGACATACTATACTATGACTTTTTTTTCCAAAAAATTTCGACATACTATACTATGATGTTTTTTTTCATAAAACTTTCGACATACTATACGATGATGTTATTTTTCATAAAATTGTCGACATACTATAGTGTGACTTTTTTTCATAAAATTTTCGACATACTATACTATGACTTTTTTTTTCATAACATTTTCGACATAATATACTATGACTTTTTTTCATAAAATTTTCGACATACTAAACTATGACTTTTTTTTCATAACATTTTCGACATACTATACTATGACTTTTCTTTCATGAAATATTGTACATACTATACTATGACTTTGTTTCATAAAATGTACGACAGACTAACCTATGACTTTTTTTCATAACATTTTCGACATACTCTGCTATAACTTTTTTTTCATAGAATTTTCGACATACTCACCTATGACTTTTTTTCACAAAATTTACGAAAAACTATACTATCACGTTTTTTTCATAAACTTTTCGACATACTATACTATGACTTATTTTTCATAACATTTTCGACATACTATACTATGACTTATTTTTCATAAAAATTTACGACATACTATACTATGACTTTTTTTCATAACATTTTCGACATACTATACTAGGACTTTTTTTTTATAAAATTTTCGACATACTATACTATGACTTATTTTTCATAAAATTTACGACATACTATACTAAGACCTTTTTTTCATGAAATTTTCGACATACTATACTATGACTTTTTTTCATAACATTTTCGACATACTATACTAGGACTTTTTTTTCATAAAATTTTCGACATACTATACTATGACTTTTTTTTCATGAAATTTTGTACATACTATACTATGACTTTGTTTCATAAAATGTACGACAGACTAACCTATGACTTTTTTTCATAACATTTTCGACATACTCTGCTATAACTTTTTTTTCATAAAATTTTCGACATACTATACTATGACTTTTTTTCATAAAATGTACAACAGACTAACCTATGACTTTTTTTTCATAAATTTTCGACATACTATACTATGACTTATTTTTCAAAACATTTTTAACATACTATACTATGACTTATTTTTCATAAAAATTTACGACATACTATACTATGACTTTTTTTCATAACATTTTCGACATACTATACTAGGACTTTTTTTTCATAAAATTTTCGACATACTATAGCATGACTTTTTATCATAAAATTTTCGACATACTATAGTATGACTTTTTTTTCATACAATTTTCGACATACTATAGTATGACTTTTTTTCATAACATTTTTGACATACTATAGTATGACTTTTTTTTCATAAAAGTTTCGACATACTATAGTATGACTTTTTTTCATAAAATTTTCGACACACTATAGTATGACTATTTTTTCATAAAATTTGCGACATACTATACTATGACTTTGTTTCATAAAATGTACGACAGACTAACCTATGACTTTTTTTCATAACATTTTCGACATACTCTGCTATAACTTTTTTTTCATAGAATTTTCGACAAACTCACCTATGACTTTTTTTCACAAAATTTACGAAATACTATACTATCACATTTTTTTCATAAACTTTTCGACATACTATACTATGACTTTTTTTCCTAAAATTTTCAAAATACTATACTATGACTTTTTTTTCCTAACATTTTCTACATGCTCTACTATGACGTTTTCTTTCATAAAATTTTCGACATACTATACTATGAGTTATTTTCCATAACATTTTTGACATACTATACTATGACGTTTTTTCATGAAATTTTCGACTTACTATACTATGACTTTTTTTTCATAAAATTCTCGACATACTATAGCATGACTTTTTTTCATAAAATTTTCGACATACTATAGTATGACTTTTTTTTCATACAATTTTCGACATACTATAGTATGACTTTTTTTCATAACATTTTTGACATACTATAGTATGACTTTTTTCATTACATTTTTAACATACTATAGTATGACTTTTTTTTTATTAAAAGTTTTGACATACTATAGTATGACTTTTTTTCATAACATTTTCGACATACTATACTATGACCTTTTTTTCATGAAATTTTCGACATACTATACAATGACTTTTTTTTGTGAAATTATCGACATACTATAATATGACTTTTTTTTCATAAAATTTTCTAAATACTATACTATGACTTTTTTCATGAAATTATCGACATAATATACTATGACTTTTTTTTCATAAAATTTTCGACATACTATACTATGACTTTTTTTCATAAAATGTACGACAGACTAACCTATGACTTTTTTTTCATAAAATTTGGACATACTATACTATGACTTATTTTTCATAACATTTTCGACATACTATACTATGACTTATTTTTCATAAAAATTTACGACATACTATACTATGACTTTTTTTCATAACATTTTCGACATACTATACTGACTTTTTTTTCATAAAATTTTCGACATACTATAGTATGACTTTTTTTTCATACAATTTTCAACATACTATAGTATGACTTTTTTTCATAACATTTTTGACATACTATAGTATGACTTTTTTTTCATAAAAGTTTCGACATACTATAGTATGACTTTTTTTCATAAAATTTTCGACACACTATAGTACGACTTTTTTTCATAAAATTTTCAACATACTATAGTATGACTATTTTTTCATAAAATTTGCGACACACTATAGTATGACCTTTTTTTAAAAAAAATTGACATACTATAGTATGACTTTTTTTTCATAAAATGTGCGACATGCTATACTATGACTTTTTTTAATAAAAAATTTCGACATACTATACTATGATGTTTTTTTTCATAAAATTTTCGACATACTATACGATGGTTATTTTTCATAAAATTGTCGACATACTATAGTGTGACTTTTTTTCATAAAATTTTCGACATACTATACTATGACTTTTTTTTTCATAAAATTTTCGACATTCTATAGTATTACTTTTTTTTCATACAATATTCGACATAATATAGTATGACTTTTTTTCATAACATTTTCGACATACTACACTGACTTTTTTTTCATAACATTTTTGACATACTATACTATGACTTTTTTTTCATGAAATTTTGTACATACTATACTATGACTTTGTTTCATAAAATGTACGACAGACTAACCTATGACTTTTTTTCATAACATTTTCGACATACTCTGCTATAACTTTTTTTTCATAGAATTTTCGACATACTCACCTATGACTTTTTTTCCCAAAATTTACGAAATACTATACTATCACGTTTTTTTCATAAACTTTTCGACATACTATACTATGACTTTTTTTCCTAAAATTTTCAAAATACTATACTATGACTTTTTTTTCCTGACATTTTCTACATGCTCTACAATGACTTTTTTTTTCATAAAATTTTCGACATACTATACTATGACTTATTTTCCATAACATTTTTGAAATACTATACTATGATGTTTTTTCATGAAATTTTCGACATACTATACTATGACTTTTTTTTCGACATACTATACTACGACTTTTTTTCGTCTTACTATATTATGACTTTTATTTTCGACATACAATACTATGACTTTTTTTCATGAAATTTTCAACATACAATACGATGACTTTTTTTTCCATGAAATTTTCGACATACTATACTATGACTTTTTTTTCATCGAATTTTCGACATACTACACTATAACTTTTTTTTCATAAAATTTTCGACATACAATACCATGACTTTTTTCTTGAAAATTTTCGACATACTATACTATGACCTTTTTTTCGTGAAAATTTATGACATACAATACTATGACTTTTTTTTCATAAAATTTTCAATATACAATCCTATGACTTTTTTTCTTTACATTTTCGACATACAATACTATGACTTTTTCATAAAATTTTCAACATACTATACTATGACTTTTTTTTTGAAAATTTTCGACATACTATACTATGACCTTTTTTTCGTGAAATTTTTGACATATTATTCTATGACTTTTTTTCATGAAATTATCGACGTAATAGACATTATACTCTGCTATAACTTTTTTTTCATAGAATTTTCGTCATACTCACCTATGACTTTTTTTCATAAAATTTACGACATACTATACTATGACGTTTTTTTCATGAAATTTTGGACATACTATACTATGACTTTCTTTTCATAAAATTTTCAAAATACTGTATTATCATTTTTTTTTATGACACTTTCTACATACTCTACTATGACGTTTTTTTTCATAAAATTTTCGACATACTATACTATGACTTTTTTTTCATAACATTTTTGACATACTTATACTATGACGTTTATTTCATAAAATTTTCGACATACTATACTATGACTTTTTTTTCATAACATTTTCGCCATACTATACTATCACTTATTTTTCATAAAAATTTACGACATACTATACTATGACTTTTTTTCATAACATTTTCGACATACTATACTATGACGTTTTTTTCATAAAATTTTCAACATACTTTACTATGACGTTTTATCATGAAATTTTGGACATACTCTACTATGACGTTTTTTTCATAAAATTTTCGACATACTATACTGTGACCTTTTTTTCGTAAAATTTTCGACATACAATACTATGACTTTTTTCATGATATTTTCAACATACAATACTATGACTTTTTTTTCATAAAATTTTCGACATACAATACTATGACTTTTTTTCATCAAAATGTTCGACAACTATACCATGACTTTTTTTAATGAAATTTTCGAATTACTATACTATGACTTTTTCATGAAATTTTCAATACAATACTATGACTTTTTTTTCATAAAATTTTCGACATACAATACTATGACTTTTTTTCTTTACATTTTCGACATACAATACTATGACTTTTTTCATAACATTTTCGACATACTATACCATGACTTTTTTTTCATGTAATTTTCGACATACAATACTGACTTTTTTTTCATACAATTTTCGACATACAATACTATGACTTGTTTTCATAAAATTTTCGACATACAATACTATGACCTTTTTTCAATACATTTTCGACATACAATACTATGACTTTTTTTCATTACATTTTCGACATACAATACTATGACTTTTTTTCGATACATTTTCAACATACAATACTATGACTTTTTTTCTAAAATTTTCGACATACAATACTATGACTTTTTCATAAAATTTTCGACATACTATACTATGACTTTTTTTTCCATGAAATTTTCGACATACTATACTATGACTTTTTTTTCATCGAATTTTCGACATACTACACTATGACTTTTTTTTCATAAAATTTTCGACATACAATACTATGACTTTTTTCTTGAAAATTTTCGACATACTATACTATGACCTTTTTTTCGTGAAAATTTATGACATAATATACTATGACTTTTTTTTCATAACATTTTCAATATACAATACTATGACTTTTTTTCATGAAAATGTCGACATACTATCCTATTACATTTTTTAATAACATTTTCGACATACTACACTATGACTTTTTTTTCATTATTTTTCGACATACAATACTATGACTTTTTCGTGAAAATTTGACATACTATTCTATGACTTTTTTCATGAAAATTTTCGACATTCTATACTATGACATTTTTTTACGAATATTTTCAACACTTGTTCACGAAAATTTTTGACATGCTATAGTATGACTTTTTTCATGAAAATTTTCGAAATTTTAAACTGAGTTTTTTTTCCACCAAATTAACCGACAGACTATACTATGCCTTTTTTCATGGAAATTTTCGACATTCTATATTATGATATTTTTTTTACGAATATTTTCGACATGCTATAGTATGACTTTTTTCATGAAAATTTTCGAAATTTTAAACGGAGTTTTTTTTCCACCAAATTAATCGACACACTATACTATGCCTGTTTTCATTAAAATTTTCGACATTCTGTACTATGACATTTTTTTACGAATATTTTCGAAAATTTTCATGAAAAAAGTCATGTCAAAAATATTCGTAAAAAAATGTCACAGTATAGAATGTCGAAAATTTTCATGAAAAAAGGCATAGTATAGTCTGTCGATTCATTTGGTGGAAAAAAAACTCAGTTTAAAATTTCGACATTTTTGTGAAAAAGTCATACTATAGTATGACTTTTCATGAAAATTGATGAAAATTTAAACTGAGTTTTTTTTCCACCAAATGAATCGACAGACTATACTATGCCTGTTTTCATTAAAATTTTCGACATTCTGTACTATGACATTTTTTTACGAATATTTTCGAAAATTTTCATGAAAAAAGTCATGTCAAAAATATTCGTAAAAAAATGTCACAGTATAGAATGTCGAAAATTTTAATGAAAAAAGGCATAGTATAGTCTGTCGATGGTGGAAAAAAAACTCAGTTTAAAATTTCGACATTTTTGTGAAAAAGTCATACTATAGTATGACTTTTCATGAAAATTGATGAAAATTTAAACTGAGTTTTTTTTCCACCAAATGAATCGACAGACTATACTATGCCTGTTTTCATTAAAATTTTCGACATTCTGTACTATGACATTTTTTTACGAATATTTTCGAAAATTTTCATGAAAAAAGTCATGTCAAAAATATTCGTAAAAAAATGTCACAGTATAGAATGTCGAAAATTTTAATGAAAAAAGGCATAGTATAGTCTGTCGATTCATTTGGTGGAAAAAAAACTCAGTTTAAAATTTCGACATTTTTGTGAAAAAGTCATACTATAGTATGACTTTTCATGAAAATTGATGAAAATTTAAACTGAGTTTTTTTTCCACCAAATGAATCGACAGACTATACTATGCCTGTTTTCATTAAAATTTTCGACATTCTGTACTATGACATTTTTTACGAATATTTTCGAAAATTTTCATGAAAAAAGTCATGTCAAAAATATTCGTAAAAAAATGTCACAGTATAGAATGTCGAAAATTTTAATGAAAAAAGGCATAGTATAGTCTGTCGATTCATTTGGTGGAAAAAAAACTCTGTTTAAAATTTCGACATTTTTGTGAAAAAGTCATACTATAGTATGACTTTTCATGAAAATTGATGAAAATTTAAACTGAGTTTTTTTTCCACCAAATGAATCGACAGACTATACTATGCCTGTTTTCATTAAAATTTTCGACATTCTGTACTATGACATTTTTTTACGAATATTTTCGAAAATTTTCATGAAAAAAGTCGTCAAAAATATTCGTAAAAAAATGTCACAGTATAGAATGTCGAAGATTTTCATGAAAAAAGGCATAGTATAGTCTGTCGATTCATTTGGTGGAAAAAAAACTCAGTTTAAAATTTCGACATTTTTGTGAAAAAGTCATACTATAGTATGACTTTTCATGAAAATTGATGAAAATTTAAACTGAGTTTTTTTTCCACCAAATAAATCGACAGACTATACTATGCCTGATTTCATTAAAATTTTCGACATTCTGTACTATGACATTTTTTTACGAGTATTTTCGAAAATTTTCATGAAAAAAGTCATGTCAAAAATATTCGTAAATTTTCAATACAATACTATACTAAATTTTCATAAAATTTTCGACATACAATACTATGACTTTTTTTCATTACAATTTCGACAAACAATACTAAGACTTTTTCATAACATTTTCGACATACTATACCATGACTTTTTTTTTTCATGAAATTTTCGACATACAATACTGACTTTTTTTTCAAGAAATTTTCGACATACAATACTATGACTTGTTTTTCATAAAATTTTCGACAACAATACTATGACCATTTTTCAATACAATTTCGACATACAATACTATGACCTTTTCAATACAATTTCGACATACAAATATTATGACTTTTTTTCATTACAATTTCGACATACAATACTATGACTTTTTTTCGATACATTTCAACATACAATACTATACTTTTTTTCTAAAATTTTCGACATACAATACTATGACTTTCATAAAATTTTCGACATACTATACTATGACTTTTTTTTCATGAAATTTCGACATACTATACTATGACTTTTTTTTTCATCGACTTTTCGACATACTATACTATGACTTTTTTTCATAAAATTTTCGACATACAATACTATGACTTTTTTCTTGAAAAATTTTCGACATACTATACTATGACCTTTTTTCGAGAAATTTCGTGACATAAAATACTATGACTTTTTTTTCATAAAATTTTCAATATACATACTATGACTTTTTTCATGAAAATTTCGACATACTATCCTATTACATTTTTTAATAAATTTCGACATACTACACTATGACTTTTTTTTCATATTTTCGACATACAATACTATGACTTTTTCGTGAAAATTTGACATACTATACTATGACTTTTTTCATGAAAATTTTCGACATTCTATACTATGACATTTTTTTACGAATATTTTCAACACATGTTCACGAAAATTTTTGACATGCTATAGTATGAACTTTTTTTCATGAAAATTTCGAAATTTTAAACTGAGTTTTTTTTCACCAAATTAACCACAGACTATACTATGCCTTTTTCATGGAAAATTCGACATCTATATTATGAAAATTTTTTTTTTACGAATATTTTCGACATGCTATAGTATGACTTTTCATGAAAATTGATGAAAATTTAAACTGAGTTTTTTTTCAACCAAATGAATCGACAGACTATACTATGCCTGTTTTCATTAAAATTTTCGACATTCTGTACTATGACATTTTTTTACGAATATTTTCGAAAATTTTCATGAAAAAAGTCATGTCAAAAATATTCGTAAAAAAATGTCACAGTATAGAATGTCGAAAATTTTAATGAAAAAAGGCATAGCTTAGTCTGTCGATTCATTTAGTGGAAAAAAAACTCAGTTTAAAATTTCGACATTTTTGTGAAAAAGTCATACTATAGTATGACTTTTCATGAAAATTGATGAAAATTTAAACTGAGTTTTTTTTCAACCAAATGAATCGACAGACTATACTATGCCTGTTTTCATTAAAATTTTCGACATTCTGTACTATGACATTTTTTTACGAATATTTTCGAAAATTTTCATGAAAAAAGTCATGTCAAAAATATTCGTAAAAAAATGTCACAGTATAGAATGTCGAAAATTTTAATGAAAAAAGGCATAGCTTAGTCTGTCGATTCATTTAGTGGAAAAAAAACTCAGTTTAAAATTTCGACATTTTTGTGAAAAAGTCATACTATAGTATGACTTTTCATGAAAATTGATGAAAATTTAAACTGAGTTTTTTTTCAACCAAATGAATCGACAGACTATACTATGCCTGTTTTCATTAAAATTTTCGACATTCTGTACTATGACATTTTTTTACGAATATTTTCGAAAATTTTCATGAAAAAAGTCATGTCAAAAATATTCGTAAAAAAATGTCACAGTATAGAATGTCGAAAATTTTAATGAAAAAAGGCATAGTATAGTCTGTCGATTCATTTGGTGGAAAAAAAAACTCAGTTTAAAATTTCGACATTTTTGTGAAAAAGTCATACTATAGTATGACTTTTCATGAAAATTGATGAAAATTTAAACTGAGTTTTTTTTCCACCAAATGAATCGACAGACTATACTATGCCTGTTTTCATTAAAATTTTCGACATTCTGTACTATGACATTTTTTTACGAATATTTTCGAAAATTTTCATGAAAAAAGTCATGTCAAAAATATTCGTAAAAAAATGTCACAGTATAGAATGTCGAAAATTTTAATGAAAAAAGGCATAGTATAGTCTGTCGATTCATTTGGTGGAAAAAAAACTCAGTTTAAAATTTCGACATTTTTGTGAAAAGTCATACTATAGTATGACTTTTCATGAAAATTGATGAAAATTTAAACTGAGTTTTTTTTCAACCAAATGAATCGACAGACTATACTATGCCTGTTTTCATTAAAAGTTTCGACATTCTGTACTATGACATTTTTTTACGAATATTTTCGAAAATTTTCATGAAAAAAGTCATGTCAAAAATATTCGTAAAAAAATGTCACAGTATAGAATGTCGAAAATTTTAATGAAAAAAGGCATAGTATAGTCTGTCGATTCATTTAGTGGAAAAAAAACTCAGTTTAAAATTTCGACATTTTTGTGAAAAAGTCATACTATAGTATGACTTTTCATGAAAATTGATGAAAATTTAAACTGAGTTTTTTTTCCACCAAATGAATCGACAGACTATACTATGCCTGTTTTCATTAAAATTTTCGACATTCTGTACTATGACATTTTTTTACGAATATTTTCGAAAATTTTCATGAAAAAAGTCATGTCAAAAATATTCGTAAAAAAATGTCACAGTATAGAATGTCGAAAATTTTAATGAAAAAAGGCATAGTATAGTCTGTCGATTCATTTGGTGGAAAAAAAACTCAGTTTAAAATTTCGACATTTTTGTGAAAAAGTCATACTATAGTATGACTTTTCATGAAGATTGATGAAAATTTAAACTGAGTTTTTTTTCCACCAAATGAATCGACAGACTATACTATGCCTGTTTTCATTAAAATTTTCGACATTCTGTACTATGACATTTTTTTACGAATATTTTCGAAAATTTTCATGAAAAAAGTCATGTCAAAAATATTCGTAAAAAAATGTCACAGTATAGAATGTCGAAAATTTTAATGAAAAAAGGCATAGTATAGTCTGTCGATTCATTTGGTGGAAAAAAAACTCAGTTTAAAATTTCGACATTTTTGTGAAAAAGTCATACTATAGTATGACTTTTCATGAAAATTGATGAAAATTTAAACTGAGTTTTTTTTCCACCAAATGAATCGACAGACTATACTATGCCTGTTTTCATTAAAATTTTCGCCATTCTGTACTATGACAGTTTTTTACGAATATTTTCGAAAATTTTCATGAAAAAAGTCATGTCAAAAATATTCGTAAAAAAATGTCACAGTATAGAATGTCGAAAATTTTAATGAAAAAAGGCATAGTATAGTCTGTCGATTCATTTAGTGGAAAAAAAACTCAGTTTAAAATTTCGACATTTTTGTGAAAAAGTCATACTATAGTATGACTTTTCATGAAAATTGATGAAAATTTAAACTGAGTTTTTTTTCCACCAAATGAATCGACAGACTATACTATGCCTGTTTTCATTAAAATTTTCGACATTCTGTACTATGACAGTTTTTTACGAATATTTTCGAAAATTTTCATGAAAAAAGTCATGTCAAAAATATTCGTAAAAAAATGTCACAGTATAGAATGTCGAAAATTTTAATGAAAAAAGGCATAGTATAGTCTGTCGATTCATTTAGTGGAAAAAAAACTCAGTTTAAAATTTCGACATTTTTGTGAAAAAGTCATACTATAGTATGACTTTTCATGAAAATTGATGAAAATTTAAACTGAGTTTTTTTTGCACCAAATGAATGGACAGACTATACTATGCCTGTTTTCATTAAAATTTTCGACATTCTGTACTATGACATTTTTTTACGAATATTTTCGAAAATTTTCATGAAAAAAGTCATGTCAAAAATATTCGTAAAAAAATGTCACAGTATAGAATGTCGAAAATTTTAATGAAAAAAGGCATAGTATAGTCTCCCGATTCATTTGGTGGAAAAAAAACTCAGTTTAAAATTTCGACATTTTTGTGAAAAAGTCATACTATAGTATGACTTTTCATGAAAATTGATGAAAATTTAAACTGAGTTTTTTTTCCACCAAATTAATCGACAGACTATACTATGCCTGTTTTCATTAAAATTTTCGACATTCTGTACTATGACATTTTTTTACGAATATTTTCGAAAATTTTCATGAAAAAAGTCATGTCAAAAATATTCGTAAAAAAATGTCACAGTATAGAATGTCGAAAATTTTAATGAAAAAAGGCATAGTATAGTCTGTCGATTCATTTGGTGGAAAAAAAACTCAGTTTAAAATTTCGACATTTTTGTGAAAAAGTCATACTATAGTATGACTTTTCATGAAGATTGATGAAAATTTAAACTGAGTTTTTTTTCCACCAAATGAATCGACAGACTATACTATGCCTGTTTTCATTAAAATTTTGGACATTCTGTACTATGACATTTTTTTACGAATATTTTCGAAAATTTTCATGAAAAAAGTCATGTCAAAAATATTCGTAAAAAAATGTCACAGTATAGAATGTCGAAAATTTTAATGAAAAAAGTCATAGTATAGTCTGTCGATTCATTTGGTGGAAAAAAAACTCAGTTTAAAATTTCGACATTTTTGTGAAAAAGTCATACTATAGTATGACTTTTCATGAAAATTGATGAAAATTTAAACTGAGTTTTTTTTCCACCAAATGAATCGACAGACTATACTATGCCTGTTTTCATTAAAATTTTCGACATTCTGTACTATGACATTTTTTTACGAATATTTTCGAAAATTTTCATGAAAAAAGTCGTCAAAAATATTCGTAAAAAAATGTCACAGTATAGAATGTCGAAAATTTTAATGAAAAAAGGCATAGTATAGTCTGTCGATTCATTTAGTGGAAAAAAAACTCAGTTTAAAATTTCGACATTTTTGTGAAAAAGTCATACTATAGTATGACTTTTCATGAAAATTGATGAAAATTTAAACTGAGTTTTTTTTCCACCAAATGAATGGACAGACTATACTATGCCTGTTTTCATTAAAATTTTCGACATTCTGTACTATGACATTTTTTTACGAATATTTTCGAAAATTTTCATGAAAAAAGTCATGTCAAAAATATTCGTAAAAAAATGTCACAGTATAGAATGTCGAAAATTTTAATGAAAAAAGGCATAGTATAGTCTCCCGATTCATTTGGTGGAAAAAAAACTCAGTTTAAAATTTCGACATTTTTGTGAAAAAGTCATACTATAGTATGACTTTTCATGAAAATTGATGAAAATTTAAACTGAGTTTTTTTTCCACCAAATGAATCGACAGACTATACTATGCCTGTTTTCATTAAAATTTTCGACATTCTGTACTATGACATTTTTTTACGAATATTTTCGAAAATTTTCATGAAAAAAGTCATGTCAAAAATATTCGTAAAAAAATGTCACAGTATAGAATGTCGAAAATTTTAATGAAAAAAGGCATAGTATAGTCTCCCGATTCATTTGGTGGAAAAAAAACTCAGTTTAAAATTTCGACATTTTTGTGAAAAAGTCATACTATAGTATGACTTTTCATGAAAATTGATGAAAATTTAAACTGAGTTTTTTTTCCACCAAATGAATCGACAGACTATACTATGCCTGTTTTCATTAAAATTTTCGACATTCTGTACTATGACATTTTTTTACGAATATTTTCGAAAATTTTCATGAAAAAAGTCATGTCAAAAATATTCGTAAAAAAATGTCACAGTATAGAATGTCGAAAATTTTAATGAAAAAAGGCATAGTATAGTCTCCCGATTCATTTGGTGAAAAACAAACTCAGTTTAAAATTTCGACATTTTTGTGAAAAAGTCATACTATAGTATGACTTTTCATGAAAATTGATGAAAATTTAAACTGAGTTTTTTTTCCACAAAATGAATCGACAGACTATACTATGCCTGTTTTCATTAAAATTTTCGACATTCTGTACTATGACATTTTTTTACGAATATTTTCGAAAATTTTCATGAAAAAAGTCATGTCAAAAATATTCGTAAAAAAATGTCACAGTATAGAATGTCGAAAATTTTAATGAAAAAAGGCATAGTATAGTCTGTCGATTCATTTAGTGGAAAAAAAACTCAGTTTAAAATTTCGACATTTTTGTGAAAAAGTCATATGACTTTTCATGAAAATTGATGAAAATTTAAACTGAGTTTTTTTTCCACCAAATGAATCGACAGACTATACTATGCCTGTTTTCATTAAAATTTTCGACATTCTATACTATGACATTTTTTTACGAATATTTTCGAAAATTTTCATGAAAAAAGTCATGTCAAAAATATTCGTAAAAAAATGTCACAGTATAGAATGTCGAAAATTTTAATGAAAAAAGGCATAGTATAGTCTGTCGATTCATTTAGTGGAAAAAAAACTCAGTTTAAAATTTCGACATTTTTGTGAAAAAGTCATACTATAGTATGACTTTTCATGAAAATTGACGAAAATTTAAACTGAGTTTTTTTTCCACCAAATGAATCGACAGACTATACTATGCCTGTTTTCATGAACATTTTCGACATTCTATACTATTACATTTTTTTACGAAAATTTTAATGAAAAAAGGCACAGTATACTCTGTCGATTCATTTGGTGGAAAAAAAACTCAGTTTAAAATTTAGACATTTTCATGAAAAAAGTCATACTATAGTATGACTTTTCATGAAAATTGTCGAAAATTTAAACTGAGTTTTTTTTCCACCAAATGAATTGACAGACTACACTATTCCTGTTTTCATGAACATTTCCGACATTCTATACTATGACATTTTTTTACGAATATTTTCGAAAATTTTCATGAAAAAAGTCATGTCAAAAATATTCGTAAAAAAATGTCATAGTATAGAATGTCGAAAATTTTAATGAAAAAAGGCATAGTATAGTCTGTCGATTCATTTGGTGGAAAAAAAACTCAGTTTAAAATTTCGACATTTTCATGAAAAAAGACATACTATAGTATGACTTTTCATGAAAATGACGAAAATTTAAACTGAGTTTTTTTTCCACCAAATGAATCGACAGACTATACTATGCCTGTTTTCATTAAAATTTTCGACATTCTATACTATGACATTTTTTTACGAATATTTTCGAAAATTTTCATGAAAAAAGTCATGTCAAAAATATTCGTAAAAAAATGTCATAGTATAGAATGTCGAAAATTTTAATGAAAAAAGGCACAGTATACTCTGTCGATTCATTTGGTGGAAAAAAAAATCAGTTTAAAATTTCGACATTTTCATGACAAAAGACATACTATAGTATGACTTTTCATGAAAATTGACGAAAATTTGAACTGAGTTTTTTTTCCACCAAATGAATCGACAGACTATACTATGCCTGTTTTCATGAGCATTTTCGACATTCTATACTATGACATTTTTTTACGAAATTTTTCGAAAATGTTCATGAAAAAACTCATCTCAAAAATATTCGTAAAAAAATGTCATTGTATAGAATGTCGAAAATTTTAATGAAAAAAGGCACAGTATACTCTGTCGATTCATTTGGTGGAAAAAAAAATCAGTTTAAAATTTCGACATTTTCATGAAAAAAGTCATACTATAGTATGACTTTTCATGAAAATTGACGAAAATTTAAACAGTTTTTTTTCCACCAAATGAATCGACAGACTATACTATGCCTGTTTTCATGAACATTTTCGACATTCTATACCATGACATTTTTTTACGAAAATTTTCATGAAAAAAGTCATGTCAAAAATATTCGTAAAAAAATGTCATAGTATAGAATGTCGAAAATTTTAATGAAAACAGGCATAGTAAAGTCTGTCGATTCATTTGGTGGAAAAAAAACTCAGTTTAGAATTTCGACATTTTCATGAAAAAAGACATACTATAGTATGACTTTTCATGAAAATTGACGAAAATTTAAACTGAGTTTTTTTCCACCAAATGAATCAAAAGACTATACTATGCCTGTTTTCATGAACATTTTCGACATTCTATACTATGACAGTTTTTTACGAATATTTTTGACGACTTTTTTCTTGAAAATTTTCGAAAATATTCGTAAAAAAATGTCATAGCATAGAATGTCGAAAATTTTAATGAAAAAAGGCATAGTATAGTCTGTCGATTCATTTGGTGGAAAAAAAACTCAGTTTAAAATTTCGACATTTTCATGAAAAAAGACATACTATAGCATGACTTTTCATGAAAATTGACGAAAATTTAAACTGAGTATTTTTTCCACCAGATGAATCGACAGATTATACTATGCCTGTTTTCATGAATATTTTCGACATTCTATACTATGACATTTTTTTACGAATATTTTCGAAAATTTTCATGAAAAAAGTCATGTCAAAAATATTCGTAAAAAAATGTCATAGTGAAAATTGACGAAAATTTAAACTGAGTTTTTTTTCCACCAAATGAATCGACAGACTATACTATGCCTGTTTTCATGAACATTTTCGACATTCTATACTATGACATTTTTTTACGAAATTTTTCGAAAATTTTCATGAAAAAAGTCATGTCAAAAATATTCGTAAAAAAATGTCATAGTATAGAATGTCGAAAATTTTAATGAAAAAAGGGATAGTATAGTCTGTCGATTCATTTGGTGGAAAAAAAAATCAGTTTAAAATTTTTCATGTCAAAAATATTCGTAAAAAAATGTCATAGTATAGAATGTCGAAAATTTTAATGAAAAAATGCATAGTATAGTCTGTCGATTTATTTTTCGTGGAAAAAAAACTCAGTTTAAAATTTCGACATTTTCATGAAAAGAGTCATACTATAGTATGACTTTTCATGAAAATTGACGAAAATTTAAACTGAGTTTTTTTTCCACCAAATTAATCGACAGACTATACTATGCCTGTTTTCACGAAAATTTTCGACATTCTATACTATGACATTTTTTTACGAATATTGTCGAAAATTTTCATGAAAAAAGTCATGTTAAAAATATTCGTAAAAAAATGTCATAGTATAGAATGTCGAAAATTTGACATTTTTTTACGAATATTTTCGACATTTTTTAACGAAAATTTTCGACATGCTATAGTATGACTTTTTTCATGAAATTTTTCGACATTCTATACTATGACATTTTTTTACGAATATTTTCGACATGCTATAGTATTACTTTTTTCACGAAAATTTTCGAAATTTTAAACTGAGTTTTTTTTCCACCAAATTAATCGACAGAATATACTATGCCTTTTTTCATGAAAATGTTCGACATACTATACTGTGACCTTTTTTTCGTAAAATTTTCGACATACTATACTATGACGTTTTTTTAATAACATTTTCGACATACTATACTATGACTTTTTTTTCGTGAAATTTTCGACATAATAGACTGACTTTTTTTTCATAACATTTTCGACTTACTATACTATGACTTTTTTTTCATAAAATTTACGACATACTATACTATGACTTTTTTTCATAAAATTTTCGACATACTATACTATGACTTTTTTTTCATAAAATTTTCGACATATTAACCTGACTTTTTTTTCATAACATTTTCGACATACTATCATATGAATATTTTTCATAATATTTTCGACATACTATGCAATAACTTTTTTTTCAAAAAATTTGACATACTATACTGTGACTTTTTTCATGACATTTTCGACATACTATAATATGACGTTTTTTTAATGAAATTTTCGATATACTATACTATTACTTTTTTTTTAAATTTTGACTTACTAACCTATGACTTTTTTTCATAAAATTTTCGACATACTATAATATGACTATTTTTTCATAAAATTTTCGACATACTCTGCTATAACTTTTTTTTTCATAGAATTTTCGACATACTCACCTATAACTTTTTCATAAAATTTACGACATACTATACTATGACGTTTTTTTCATGAAATTTTGGACATACTCTACTATGACGTTTTTTTTCATAAAATTTTCGACATACTATACTATGACTTTTTCTTCCTGACATTTTCTACATACTCTACTATGACGTGTTTTTTATAAAATTTTCGACATACTATACTGTGACCTTTTTTTTGTTAAATTTTCGACATACTATACTATGATGTTTTTTTCGTAAAATTTTCGACATACTTTACTATGACATTTTTTCATGAAATTTTGGACATACTCTACTATGACTTTTTTTTCATAAAATTTTCAACATACTATACTGTGACCTTTTTTTAGTTACATTTTCGACATACTATACTATGACGTTTTTTTAATAAAATTTCGACGTACTATACTATGACTTTTTTTTACGAGATTTTTCGACATACTGTACTATGAATTTATTTCGACATACTATACTACGACTTCTTTTCAACTTACTATACTATGACTTTTTTTTCGACATAATATACTACGACTTTTTTCAACTTACTATACTATGACTTTTATTTTCGACATACTATACTATGACTTTTTTTTCTTGAAATTTTATACATATTATACTATGACTTTTTTTCATGAAATTATCGACATAATAGACTGACTTTTTTTTCATAAAATTTTCGACTTACTATACTATGACTTTTTTTCATAAAATTTACGACCTACTATACTATGACTTTTTTTCATGAAATTTTCGACATATACTATGACTTTTTTTCATGAAATTATCGACATAATAGACATACTCTGCTATAACTTTTTTTTCATAGAATTTTCGACATACTCACCTATGACTGTTTTTCATAAAATTTACGATACACTATATTATGACGTTTTTTTTCATGAAATTTTGGACATACTATACTATGACTTTTTTTTTCATAAAATTTTCGACATACTATACTATGACTTTTTTTTCCTGACATTTTCTACATACTCTACTATGACGTTTTTTTTCATAAAATTTTCGACATACTATACTATGACTTTTTTTCCATAACATTTTTGACAT
Organism: Sebastolobus alascanus; assembly: GCA_916701645.2. Taxonomy (NCBI): domain Eukaryota; kingdom Metazoa; phylum Chordata; class Actinopteri; order Perciformes; family Sebastidae; genus Sebastolobus; species Sebastolobus alascanus. The sequence continues at coordinate 1,162,613 of CAKAOJ020000163.1, forward strand.
ACTATACTATGATGTTTGTTCATGAAATTTTCGACATACTATACTATGACATTTTTTTCATAAAATTTTCGACATACTAACCTATGACTTTTTTTTCCATAACATTTTTGACATACTAATACTATGACGTTTATTTCATAAAATTTTACATACTATACTATGACTTTTTTTCATAACATTTTCGACATACTATACTATCACTTATTTTTCATAAAAATTTACGACACACTATACTATGACTTTTTTTCATAACATTTTCGACATACTATACAATGACTTTTTTTCCATAAAATGTACGACAGACTAACATGACGTTTTTTCATGAAGTTTTGGACATACTCTACTATGACGTTTTTTTTCATGAAATTATCGACATAATAGACTGACTTTTTTTTCATAAAATTTTCGACTTACTATACTATGACTTTTTTTTCATAAAATATTCGACATACTATACTATGACTTTTATTCATAAAATTTACGACATATTAACCTATGACTTTTTTTTCATAACATTTTCGACATACTATCATATGACTTTTTTTCATAACATTTTCGACATACTATGCAATAACTTTTTTTTTCAAAAATTTTTCGACATACTATACTGTGACTTTTTTTCATGAAATTTTCGACATACTATACTATGACTTTTTTGGTGAAATTACGACATACTATATCACTTTTTTCGACATACTATACTATGACTTTTTTAAAAAAACATTTTCGATATGCTATACTAAGACTTTTTTTGTGAAATTATCGACATACTATACTATCACTTTTTTCGACATAATATACTATGACTTTTCTAAAAAAACATTTTCGACATGCTATACTAAGACCTTTTTTCGACGTACTATACTATGACTTTTTTTTACGAGATTTTTCGACATACTGTACTATGACTTTATTTCGGCATACTGTACTACGACTTTTTTTCAACTTACTATACTATGACTTTTTTTTCGACATACTATACTACGACTTTTTTTCGACTTACTATACTATGACTTTTATTTTCGTGAAATTTTCGACATATTATACTATGACTTTTTTTCATGAAATTATCGACATAATAGACTGACTTTTTTTTCATAACATTTTCGACATACTATACTATGACTTTTTTTCATAAAATTTACGACATACTATACTATGACTTTTTTTCATAAAATTTACAACATACTATACTGTAACTTTTTATCATAAAATTTTCGACATACTATACTATGACTTTTTTTTCATCAAATTTTCGACATACTAACCTATGACTTTTTTTTCATAACATTTTCGACATACTATCATGACTTTTTTTCATAACATTTTCGACATGCTATGCAATAAAAAAAAATTTCAAAACATTTTCTACATACTATACTGTGACTTTTTTTCATGAAATTTTCGACATACTATACTATGACTTTTTTGTGAAATTATCGACATACTATACTATGACTTTTTTAAAAAAACATTTTCGACGTACTATGCTGACTTCTTTTTACAAGATTTTTCGACATACTGTACTATGACTTTATTTCGACATACTATACTACGACTTTTTTTCGACTTACTATACTATGACCTTTTTTTCGACATACTATACTATGACTTTTTTTTACAAATTTTTTCGACATACTATAGTATGACTTTTTTACAAAATTTTATTACACACTATAGTATGACTTTTTTTTACAACATTTTACGACATACTATACTATGACTTTTTTTACAAACATTTTTGGCATACTATACTATGACTTCTTTTTCAAAAAAATTTCGACATACTATGACTTTTTTTTCAACGTACTATAGTATGACTTTTTTTTCGACATACTATACTATGATTTATTTATTTTTTCGACATACTATACTATGACTTTTTTCGACATAGTATTATATAGTACACTTTCCTGTGCGACCCTAAATCATATGCTGGTTTCCTAAATTGGCACTCAAAGTAACTGAAAGTCATTCGAATAACGATTGTGAATACAACCCCAAAATTGCAAGAATCATGAAAGTACCTAAGTAAGATGTATTTCTGCTGTCCTGATGTCAATGATGAGCACAGGTTGCAGCAATAATAATAAACTTGTATTTATATAGCATTTTGTTTTTAGAAAAAAACAGCTAATAAAACCAAAAACAACAATAAAACACAATAAAATACAAACAATAGTCTGATCTCAATAGGTAGAGCGTTCTGCAGTCTGGAGTGCAGTGCAGAAGAATCTGCCATGCTGAAATGTTGTGCAGAGGTTTAGTTTTTCAAGAGGTTTTTTGTGTTTGAGTTGAGTGGAAGTGGTATGACCAAGTAGTACAGGTAGTTAGTGGATCGCTCAGAAGACTTGAGGTTGTGGGTTTGATCCTTATGTGATGAAGGGAATTTTAAGTGAAATGTGCTACGAAACAGCATGGAAGTGTGTCAGATCAGATAGCTCAGGGTGATTGAAAACTGGAGGTTGTGAATTCAAACCTGATGTGGTGCATTGATTTTTTTTTTTTTAGGTCTGACACCCAAAATGAGTCAAATACACAAAGAGAATAGTTCTAAGTGCGCGTGGCATTGGTGGTTAGTTCCTGGTATGGAAGGCGCCACGGCCGGGTTCGAGTCCTCAACGTTGTGAGGACACCAGTGTCCAGAGCACAACCGTGGAGGTAGACCAGTGAGTATGAGACTGTGGCAGATCTGAGTACATTCATACAGTAGAAGACGACGTGGATGAAGTGAGTGGAGAAACTCGGTCATCCTCAGTTTTGGTCCAAAAACTTTGCACACATCTGGGGAGAAAAGAAAAGAAGGACAGCATAAGAATTTGCATCACATTCATGCAAATCTGTGCCTTCTATTACTACTACTACTACAACAACAACAACAACAACGGAGCAACAACAGGCTTTCTCAAACTTTTGATGACAAAGGAAATGTGTCAAAAAAGTCATGTCGAAAAAATAAAAAGTCATAGTATACTATGTGGAAGAAAAGTCATAGTATAGTATATCGAAATAATAAAAAAGTCATCGTATAGTATGTCAGAAAAATTAAAAAAAGTCATAGTATAGTATGTCGAAATAAAAAAAAAGTCATAGTATAGTATGTTGAAATAAAGAAAAAGTCATAGTATAGTATGTCGAAAAAATAATAAAAGTCATAGTATAGTATGTCGAAATAAAAAAAAGCCATAGTATAGTATATCGAAAAAATAAAAAAAGTCATAGTATAGTATGTCAAAATAAAAAAAAGTCATAGTATAGTATGTCGAAAAAATTTAAAGTCATAATATAGGATGTTGAAAAAATAAAGTCATAGTATGGTATGTCGAAAAAATTTGAAAAAGTCATAGTATAGTATGTCGAAAAAATGAAGTCATAGTATAGCATGACGAAAAAAGTCATAGTATAGCATGTCGAAAAAAGTAATAGTATAGTATGTCGAAAAAAATAAAAAAGCCATAGCATAAAATGTTGAAAAAAAATCATAGTATATGTCGAAAAAATATTAAAGTCATAGTTAAGTATGTCCAAAAATTAAAAAAGTCATAGTATAGTATGTCCAAAAAAAAAAAAAGTTTTAATATAGTATGTCAAAAAAATAAAAGTCAAAGTATAGTATGTCCAAAAAATAAAAAGTCATAGTATATAGCATGTCAAAAAAAGTCATAGTATAGTATGTCGAAAAAATTTTAAAAAGTCATAGTATATTATGTGGAAGAAAAGTCATAGTATGATATGCCGAAAAAATAAAAAGTCATGGTATAGTATGTCGAAAAAAGTCATAGTGTAGTATGTCGAAATAATAAAAAAGTCATAGTGTAGTAAGGCGAAAAAAGTCATAGTATAGTATGTCGAAATAATAAAAAAGTCATAGTGTAGTAAGGGGAAAAAAGTCATAGTATAGTATGTCGAAAAAATAATAAGTCACAGTAAAGTATGTCAAAAAAAGTCATAGTATAGTATGTGGAAAAAATAAGTCATAGTACAGTATGTGGAAAAAATAAGTCATAGTACAGTATGTGGAAAAAATAAAAAAGTCATAGTATAGTATGTCGAAAAAAATAAAAAATAAAAAGTCATAAAAAAGCAACAGTATTGCATGTCGAAAAAAGTGATAAAGTTATAGTCGGAGCGGGAGGGAACAGGCAGCCATTCAGCTGGTCAAAGACATGACACGCTCACAAAATTCACTCCATAATTTGCTCCCACAGACAAGAGCAGTGAATACAAACAGACTGTTACGGAGCAGCAATAATCCCACACACGCCCAGTGCAGAACAAACAGGCTGAAAGCTGCAACCCTGCTTAAAAGCAGTCAGGTTGTACAATACAGAACTGAAGGGAACAAAGGATGGCTAGCTGAATTTTTTGGAATTTGTTCTAATTGACTGTTTTTTCATTTTCTGTGTTAGTGTGGTTTTAAAATGTATATATTGATGTATTTGTAAATGAGGATGTATGATTTGTGTATGAATAAATGTATATTTTTTTTTTTTTTATGTCGTACAATAAGGTATAGATTTGTTTAATCAATGTAAATTCTGCTTCTATTCAGTTGTTAATGGAACATGAATGCAAATAAACTCAAACATACTATACTATAACATTTTTATGACATACATTTTTTTTTTGGCATACTATACTGTATTTTTATAGCTTTTTGTGACATACTATATTATTTTTTATTGCATACTATACCATGACATTTTTACGACATACCATACCATGATCTTGTTTATGACTTATTTTATGATATATTATACCATGACTTATTTTTTAGTCACAACCTATATTTTTTATGGCATACTATAACATTTGATATCCTATTTGTATGACCGACTATATTACATTTTTTTTTTTATTTATTATTATGAATTATTTTATGACATACTATACCATGACTTTTTTATGACTTACTGTATTATAATTTTTTATGGCATACTATATTATGACATTTTTTTAATGACTTTTTATGACATACTATACGATGACATTTTTTTATCACATGCTATGTTATTTTTTTATGGCATTAAGTACTATAACATTTGTTATCTCATTTTTATTACATACTATACAATTAATTTTTATGACATACTATGACTTTTTTATGACATACTTTATTATTTTTTGGGGGCATTCTATACTATTACATTGTTGTAGCATACCATACCATGACATTTTTATGACTGTTTTTTATGACATAATATATTATCATTTTTACTGCATACTATACTATGACATTTTCATGGTATACCATACCATGACATTTATAATTAGTTTTTTATGACACGAGAATCTGCTTCTGCAGAAATCCACCACAACCTGTTTCTTGGGAGACAGGAAGTCCCAGTTGTGACAGGAAGTCCCGGTCGTGACCACCACCAGGTACCTAGGCTTTCGCCTGGACTCTGACCACAGCGGGGACACTCACATTGTGCAGGTAAAGAGAAAAGCATCTAAACAGCTCCACTTTTTGTCTGTTCTAGCCAAACACGGCCTATCTTGCGAGGACCTTGTTACCATTTACACTGCTGTGGTCAGGCCATGTCTGGAGTATGGCAGCGTCATTTTGTTCCACGCTCACAACATCCACTCCATAATTTGCTCCCACAGACAAGAGCAGTGAATACAAACAGACTTTTACGGAGCAGCAATAATCCCACACACGTCCAGTGCAGAACAAACAGCTTGAAAGCTGCAACCCTGCCTAAAGCAGTCAGGTTGTACAATACAGAACTGAAGGGAACAAAAGATGGATAGCTGAATTTTTTGGAGTTTGTTCTAATTTTTCGTTTTACTGTGTTAGTGTGGTTTTAAAACGTATGCCTGGTTAGAGTTTTAAAAGGGCATGGGTGTATGCAAGTGTATGTATTATTTTATGACTTTTTTTCATGACTGTTATATGACATACTATACGATGACATTTTTGATCATATACTATATTATTATTGTTTTATGTCATACTATACTATGACTTTTTTTATGACATACTATACCATAACATCTTTTATGTTTTTTTTATATATAACATACTATATTATTATTTTTTTATGGCATACTGAAATTTTTATGTCATTTTTTATGACTTTTTTATGACATACTATACAGTGAGTTTTTTTAGGACATACTATACTATTACATTTTTATGGTATACCAGACTATGACTTCTTTATGACATTTATATGGCATACAAAACTATGACCGTTTTATGACATACTATACTATGACAATGATATTCTCGGGGAGTTTAAATCACACTGAATGATGTCTGAATGTCCATGTCTATTGCAGACCATATCCTATAATTTCATGAATTTTCAAGATGTTCCTAACGAAACTTAAGAGGCCACCAAATTTTAAATATGTTGTATGCTTTCAATATTCAACAACATTAAACACAACTCAGCTGGTAATGAGAAAAAGATATCCTACCTCAGAGCTTCAACACAGAGAAGATGTTGTCTCAGTTGGTCTTTACAATGTTCCTCTTCTTCCCAGATGTTATCCATTGAGGCCGCATATCTACAAGTGTGTGACAAATAAAAGCACCCGTCTTAACATGCAACACACAACTGACAGTTAAAGTAAAAATCACACAACAATAATACACTTTTATAGAATTTATAGTTATATTTATAGTTAGCATTGACACTGGAATGTGTATTACAGACTAATGTAAACTAGATCTTGTTCTACATACTCCAGTTCGGTAATTGGTGGTATGCACCTAAAAATTGCCGATGCAATCCACCAAAAAACGCAAGGAAGAAGAGGACAACACTGGAAATTGGAGCATTGCATAATGTTCATGAAAAAAATGACAAAGATACATAGGATTTGGACTAACCTGAAGACTCTTCCATATTTCCCAGACTGTGCAAACACCAGTACACCTGCAACCGTCTATACAATGAAACAAATTAAAGTCATCAGAATTTTTAACCATGTTGCACACATTCACACCAACCTTGGTGTATGAAATAAAAAGTGTATATTTGCATTGATGAATTATCTTTCATATTAGTTTATTTCCATTTTTTTTGTTGTTAATTAATTAATCATTTTAATACAATTAAGTTTGTATGAAAGTGTGTTTTTAGGAAACACTAAAATACCCATTTCTGTAACTTTGGGATCTGGTATCTGCCTACAAATATAGGAATAATAGTCAGATTTTGTGGCCAATTGTATCACATCAAAAAAAGAGAATTGTTAAAGATAACAGATATGCTGACAATAGTTGTAGTCTAAGAATTGCCTAAAGACAGAATGGCATGTGCATATCACTTTCAATATCGTAAAATATTACTATTTATTACTTTTCATCTTCATTTCCAATATTACTCTCTCAATATCAATATTACTTTTCTGTTTTAGTTTACTTATTTTACTAAAATGTATCTTACTTTTATTGTTATTCTATTAGGCACTGGAGTTAAAGCTAAAGTTGGTAACTTTGAGCAAATATGATAAAAAGTTATTTTTATAAAACAGTATCTATACCCCCTCAAATGTTTTCAGAAACGTATTTTAGTGTACAGCTCCAGCTCGGCTGTGATTGGTTGTTTGGATTCGGGCGAGGTAGAAACTTGCAAACTTTCACAGATTATCTGTCTCATGCACTACTATTAGGATATACTGACAGTTTTATAAAAAATAACTTTTTATTTTATTTGCTCAAAGTGGCCGACTGCAGCTTTAATATATCTTCTTATACACTTCATTACTCTGTTGTGTTTTTATTCTTATGTTGCTATAATTTTTGAGCAATCTCTGGCAAAAGAATTTCCTTTGGTATAAATACAGTTCTATGTTATCTCTCTTGTGACTATTTTGGCAATGGGTTTCATACACTTTCTTTAATAAAATATCTAAAAAGCTAAAATCCTATCAGATGTGGACCTTGGGACAAAATCTAATCAAATGGGGGGTCAGTGGTCTAATTTGTGTCAGTTTAAGCTTCCTTGACGTGAAAAAGTTTGGGAACCACTGCCATAAATAACCAGTCACGCACGATGTTGTCCCTTGAGTAGTAGAAGATTTAGGAGTGGATATGACTTTGCTCCGATAGTTCTTTTGTTCGTTTGTTTTTTTTTAGTCCTTGGCACTGGCACACACTCCAATATGCTTTCCAATATGCGTAATTGCCGACATGGCATGTTTTGTGTTATATGCTCCAGAATTATGCCAGTAATCACAATACTGTAATGAAATGGGTTACAGACCAAACAGAGGTTAATTAGCCACTGTAAAAAAACTATCAATACATCTTTAAATCACTGAGTGAACTGATCATTACTAGCATATTTCCGCCCTCCTAAAACGAGATAGCTTTATTTAAGCAGCTGGTAATGGGAGGCAATGACATAAATAGGAGCAGGACATGTCCTAAGTAAGGGATAATGTACAGCGAGCCCGTCATTGTTGTGAAATAAACCCCTTCAGGGCGATGCTTGGTGCCTTCCCCGCCCTGAAGGGGATTATTTCACAACAATGACCGCCAGCTGTACATTATCCCGCTTATTACATGGCTACTTACTGAAGAAATCAATATTTTGACGCAAAAAACGGTCTGCCAGAGTCCGACATCAGAGGTGCGCCCATAGCAACGGTCTGCTATACATAGCAACGGTCTGCTATACATAGCAACGGTCTGTAATACAGAAATAACAGACCGCAGAACGCCGTGATTGACCAATCAGAATCGAGTATTCAACGCAGCCGTGAAATAACAGTAGGTAAATTATAACAAAAAGCAATATAAAAACGCCATGTTCCTCCTCACAATAATCTTTAAATTTCGCCTCTCGCATCAGTCGGGTGAATTTGACCGCTGGGTCGTTTTTTTTAACGTTACTCGCCCAAAACAGCTAGACGTTAGCATAAATTAGCTGTAGGCTAATTAGGAACTAGCTTTTTTGATAACATCTAGCACGCAAGTTGAGGATGTACAAACTTGGTAATGTGAAAGGCGTCATGTGTTAGTGTTTGTGTCTCTGACTGACCTCATGATTCACAAGAATCCAGCTCAAGCCAATGGGTGTATAAAAAGGACTCGGCCCATGCTCTAGCCTCTCTCCTTTTACAACTTCCTTCTTCTTCTTCTTCTTCTTCTTCTTCTTCGGAGTATTCCGGCAGGTGGCATAATTTGCATTACTGCCTCCTACTGGTTTCAATCGAACACTGTAGTTCTATTCTATTACAGCCTTAAACCTGCAGTAGGCAGAATGTTTTTGGCATCATTGGGCAAAAATTCTATAATAATAACCTTTCAGCATATTGTAATTCAAGTGGCACACATCTCAGACTGAGGCTAAGTATTGCACTTTGTACTCCACTGTGTTTATTTAACAGCTTTAGTTACTTTTTAGTTACTTTTCAGATAGAAAAAAAAACATGTGTTAAGCTTATAAAACACAATAATCTGTTAAAAATTAAACCAGTGGTTCCCAATCTTTCTGGTTTGTGACCATGACTTGTTAGCAGTTCCACTAAAGAGACATTTCCCCTCTAAACTTCTCAGGTGGTTTAATTTTAACTGTTTGAGGCTCAAAAAGGTAAAATTATCCACTATTTCTGAAAAAGCAGAGATTTGAGAAACATCCAAAAGAAAAATACACATTTGTGAAGCAGAACTTTTATTTATTATTAATTTTTTTTCATCTTTTCTACCCCATAAATAATATCAAGACCCCCTTGTGACCCTTTGGAGGGAGCCCAACCCCTAGGTTGGGAACCACTGGATGAAACTATCTAACTCCACCTCAACCAGCTAAAACAGTAAAATGTTGCTTATGCTATGATGCATTAGTATTAACAACCTGATGAGAAAATATATGATAATATAACAGTAACAGAGGTAATTTTCTGCGGAATGAGTACTTTTACTTTTGATACACTTTGATATGAACTGTAGTTTTACTTAAATAGGATTTTGAATACAGTACTTTTACTTGTAGTGGAGTAGGCTACTTTAACATTGTTGTATTGGCACTTTTGCTTTAGGTAAAAGATCTTAACACTTCTTCTACCCCTGGTTTTGTGTAATGAACTGTTCACTAGATTTAATGTATCCCTGTATCCAGTGTTAACTGTTATGTCTCTGCATCAGTGGTGACATCACCGCTATCAAGTCTTAGAAATACAAATGATAACTCAAGTTGGATTAATTGATGATGATGGATATTAATGAAAACTTGGATAAAATGACTGTAATGTAGAACAAAATATAGACAAACACAAGCACGTATTTTCCGTAACACACTGGCAAATACTGATTTCAGAAACCTTTTAAATTCTATAAATCTTTTTATTTAGTTTATCTGGCAGAATACACACACACAAGAATAGACCCAAAGAATCATGCTATATCTCCATCATATCTGATCTAAACAATGCAACTCGTATCAACACAGATTTTGTTTGAAATCAAAAAGTGACAGATTATTTGTGATTTTCTTTAACATTATGATAAGGTGTGTGTACAAAGAGAGAGTGACAGCAAATAAAATACAGAGGGGCATCATAAAACAGGTAAGAATGAAAATGACACAGGATTAGGAAGCAAATGAAACAATGCATGTTTTTGGTAAATGACACAGAATCAGAGGGTGAATAAAGTTTCTTAAAAAAATGAACAGCACTTCAGAGAGTTGGTAGTTTCCAAACAGTGATTGTCTTTGCAATTACGGGTATATGCAACACCATTACTCTTTAAAATGTGTTAGAAAGGACCAGCTCTATGTTGCCTAAATATGCTTCTACACTGGTTATATAATATCAAAGCTCGAAAATAAAATCATTTCATACATTAAAAAAAAAATTGGTAACTGTTTATATTTGTGTCTGGGTGTATAAACAACATTTTCCTTCAAAATAACAATTGTAACTATCTGTTCTGTGCAATAGACCCCTGGATACAAATATACCACACCCGTTCATTAATAACATTCATTTGATAGAATGAAATAGGACAAAATGACAACCCTGTAATAAACTATTGATGAAAATTTGGTGAGATGGCATACGTTCAATAAATCTGGACTATGTACAAAAAGACAATATTTATTATTACAATACAAATTAATCTTATTTACAGTTATAAGGGATTTTAAACAATCTCATGTACTCCTGTCTAATTACTGAAATAAAGAATTACTCATAGTTAACGATGTTGAGATAACTCTGTACGTCCCCTTAGGTTTTAAAGATCTATAGATTGAAGAATTTTTCATATTAGGAGAGTATATTTGGGTGTACATGAGAGAGTTTAATTTACCTCATAATTCATTTTTTTGGTGATACAGATAGTTCAAGTCTTGGGAACCTGAAACCACCTCTTGAACCACTGTCACTGCTGGAAGATGAAGACAATCTCGATTTTTTAGAGGGTAGAGTAACACCTGCACCTGCTTCACCCTCCTCACCAAGTGACACTTCATATGAGCCCTTTGACTTTGAACCAAAACCTCCAAAGGTGCCAAACTTCAACTTGCCTTTCTTTCCTTTGACCTTGCTTCCTCCTAGGTCTAATGAAACGTCACCACCCTCAGCTTCTAAGTGAGCTGAATGAGGATTAACTGCAAGCCCCCCCTCATCACTCAGAGAAGAAGACCGATGCCTTGATTTCTTAAATAGATCCAGTGAGGCTGACTTGCCTTTAGTTGACACACTGAGCCCAGGATCACCCTCAAATTCTAATTTTCCACCCATCAGCTCCCCTTTTCCACTTGTACTCAATTGTACATCTGGTCCTCGAAGGTCACCTGCACTACTGCCCTTTGCTTTTGATTTGCCAAACAATTTTGGCATCTTTACCTTTACTTTGCCTTCTCTCTGCCTCAGTTCTGGACTGGGTACCTCAATATTTTGTGAACTGACTTGGTAACTAACAGATGGAGACTGTATGTTTATGCCTCCACTAGCTGACTGAACATTTCCTCCACCTCCCTGGCCTTCCAACTGAGGCAGAGCAATACCAAATTTTGGTACCTTGAACTTGGGAAATGTTACAGTACCTTCTGGGTAATGAAGGCCACCACTTGCACTGCCCCCTGGAGCACTAGCATCAATCTCTACACCACCTTTTGCATTTATTCTTGGGCCTTGAGTGGACACGTTCACATTTGGCATTTTAATATTAGGAGACTTTAATTTCACATCTGTACCTCCCAAATGCACATCTGGACTGTCAAAACCAGAATCTTCAATAGCGGCGTTCAAGCTAGAAGATGGAAAATCCATAGAAGATCCATCGCCTTTCAATTTTGGTGATTTGATATCTAATTCCACATCAGGAAAATGAAGCTTACCAAAAACAGGCTTCTTTACCTTTGTTCCTTTGACATGAGTATTGGATGTGTCTACATCTAGGTCTACTGCAGGTGTTTCTATGTCAACATCAGGTTTCTTTGACTTGCCTTTCACTTTGGGAAGTTTGAATTTCCCCTTCTTCCCCTTTACATTGATATTAATATCAGGGGCATCAAGACTTGCTTCAGTATCTGGGAGACTAACTTCTGTTTTGGAACCTTTTGCTTCCACAGTGAACATGGGGGTCTTCCCCTCCACTTCCGGGGATTTCATTCCAAACTTAGGACCTTTGAACTTGGGAAATGTAACACCTGTCTTTACCGAATCAATAGACGCACCTTCCATAGTGATGGTGGGTACTGCAATGTTAGCATTTGGACCTTTGATATCTGCTTCCAATTTGGGCAATGATGCATCCATCTTTCCTTTGACTTTAGGCCCTTTTAGTTTGATATCAACATCAGGGGCTTTTACATCAATGTCTCCTTTGGGAAGGTTTAAATCAACATCTGAACCCTCACCTTTTGGACCTTTAATGTTAAATGACGGCATTGTAATTTTAGGCATTTCAAATCCAGCTTTCGGACCCTCGATATCAACCTGTGGACCTTTGATGTCAAAGTCCGGTGTTTTTATGTCACCCTCAATCTTTGGAACTGACACATTAACATCTCCCTTTATTTTGGAACCTTTCAGACTCATATCCCAATGTGGCAGTGAGGGTCCTGATAATGACGGCATTTTCAATTTGGGCCCTTTCAATTTTGCATCAGGACCTTCAATATCCATTTCTGGCCCTTTAATGTCAAAGTCGGGTGCTTTAACGTCAAGTTTAGGTTTGGGAAGGTTTATATCAACATCCGGACCCTCCACCTTTGGAACTTTGAAGCCAAATGATGGCATTTTGATCTGAGGCATTTCAAATCCACCTTTCGGACCCTCGATATCAACCTGTGGACTTTTGATGCCAAACTCAGGTGTTTTTATGTCTCCCTTTATCTTTGGCGCTGACACGTCAATGTCTCCCTTCATTTGTGGTCCTTTCAGATTGAAATCCACATCTGGCATGGAAAGTTTCGGTCCTGAAATGCTTGGCATGGTGAATTTGGATCCTTTGATTTTACCACTTGGACTCTCAATGTCAAAATCTGGTCCTTTGATATCCAACTCAGGGGCTTTAATATCAATATCAGCTATCGGGAGGCTGACATCAACTTCTGGCATATCAACATTTGGACCTTTCAGCCCAAAGGATGGCAGTTTAAATTTAGGCATTTTAAATCCTCCTTTGTGGCCCTCAATGTCAACTTCCGGTCCTTCAATATCGACCTTGGGAGCTTTTATGTCACCCTCAATCTTTGGAACTGACACATCAACATCTCCCTTTATTTTGGGACCTTTCAGACTCATATCCCAATCTGGCATCTTGGGTCCTGATAATGATGGCAATTTGAATTTAGGCCCTTTCAATTTTGCATCAGGACCTTCAATATCAATTTCTGGCCCTTCAAGATCAAAGTCGGGTGCTTTAACGTCAAGTTTAGCTTTGGGGAAGTTTATATCAACATCCGGACCCTCCACCTTTGGACCTTTGAAGCCAAATGATGGCATTTTGATCTGAGGCATTTCAAATCCACCTTTCGGACCCTCGATATCAACCTGTGGACCTTTGATGCCAAACTCAGGTGTTTTTATGTCTCCCTTTATCTTTGGCGCTGACACGTCGATGTCTCCCTTCATTTGTGGTCCTTTCAGATTGAAATCCACATCTGGCATGGAAAGTTTCGGTCCTGAAATGCTCGGCATGGTGAATTTGGGTCCTTTGATTTTACCACTTGGACTCTCAATGTCAAAATCTGGTCCTTTGATATCCAACTCAGGGGCTTTAATATCAATATCAGCTTTCGGGAGGCTGACATCAACTTCTGGCATATCAACATTTGGACCTTTCAGCCCAAAGGATGGCAGTTTAAATTTAGGCATTTTAAATCCTCCTTTGTGGCCCTCAATGTCAACTTCCGGTCCTTCAATATCGACCTTGGGAGCTTTTATGTCACCCTCAATCTTTGGAACTGACACATCAACATCTCCCTTTATTTTGGGACCTTTCAGACTCATATCCCAATCTGGCATCTTTGGTCCTGATAATGATGGCAATTTGAATTTAGGCCCTTTCAATTTTGCATCAGGACCTTCAATATCAATTTCTGGCCCTTCAAGCTCAAAGTCGGGTGCTTTAACGTCAAGTTTAGCTTTGGGAAAGTTTATATCAACATCCGGACCCTCTACCTTTGGACCTTTGAAGCCAAATGATGGCATTTTGATTTGAGGCATTTCGAATCCACCTTTCGGACCTTCGATATCAACCTGTGGACCTTTGATGCCAAACTCAGGTGTTTTTATGTCTCCCTTTATCTTTGGCGCTGACAAGTCGATGTCTCCCTTCATTTGTGGTCCTTTAAGATTGAAATCCACATCTGGCATGGAGAGTTTCGGTCCTGACATGTGTGGCATGGTGAATTTGGGTCCTTTGATTTTACCACTTGGACTCTCAATGTCAAAATCTGGTCCTTTGATATCCAACTCAGGGCCTTTAATATCAATATCAGCTTTCGGTAGGCTGACATCAACTTCTGGCACATCAACATTTGGACCTCTCAGTCCAAAGGATGGCAGTTTAAATTTAGGCATTTTAAATCCTCCTTTGTGGCCCTCAATGTCAACTTCCGGTCCTTCAATATCGACCTTGGGAGCTTTTATGTCACCCTCAATCTTTGGAACTGACACATCAACATCTCCCTTTATTTTGGGACTTTTCACACTCATATCCCAATGTGGCATCTTGGGTCCTGATAATGATGGCATTTTCAATTTGGGCCCTTTCAGTTTTGCATCAGGACCTTCAATATCAATTTCTGGCCCTTCAATGTCAAATTTGGGTGCTTGAACGTCAAGTTTACCTTTGGGAAGGTTTATATCAACATCCGGACCCTCCATCTTTGGACCTTTGAAGCCAAATGACGGCATTTTGATTTTAGGCATTTCAAATCCACTTTTCGGACCTTCGATATCAACCTGTGGACCTTTGATGCCAAACTCAGGTGTTTTTATGTCTCCCGTAAGCCAAATGACGGCATTTTGATTTTAGGCATTTCAAATCCACTTTTCGGACCTTCGATATCAACCTGTGGACCTTTGATGCCAAACTCAGGTGTTTTTATGTCTCCCGTTATCTTTGGCGCTGACACGTCGATGCCTCCCTTCATTTGTGGTCCTTTCAGATTGAAATCCACATCTGGCATAGAAATTTTCGGTCCTGAAATGTGTGGCATGGTGAATTTGGGTCCTTTGATTTTACCACTTGGACTCTCAATGTCAAGATCTGGTCCTTTGATATCCAACTCAGGGGCTTTAATATCAATATCAGCTTTCGGGAGGCTGACATCAACTTCTGGCATATCAACATTTGATCCTTTCAGCCCAAAGGATGGCAGTTTAAATTTAGGCATTTTAAATCCTCCTTTGTGGCTTTCAATGTCAACATCCGGTCCTTCAATATTGACCTTGGGAGCTTTTATTTCACCCTCAATCTTTGGAACTGACATATCAACATCTCCTTTCATGTGTGGCCCTTTCAGACTCACGTCCCAATGTGGCAGTGAGGGTACTGATATTGATGGCATTTTCATTTTGGGTCCTTTCAATTTTGCATCAGGACCTTCAATATCAATTTCTGGTCCTTTAATGTCAAAGTCGGGTGCTTTAACGTCAAGTTTAGGTTTGGGAAGGTTTATATCAACATCCGGACCCTCCACCTTTGGACCTTTGAAGCCAAATGATGGCATTTTGATTTGAGGCATTTCAAATCCACCTTTCGGACCTTCGATATCAACCTGTGGACCTTTGATGCCAAACTCAGGTGTTTTTATGTCTCCCTTTATCTTTGGCGCTGATACGTCGATGTCTCCCTTCATTTGTGGTCCTTTCAGATTGAAATCCACATCTGGCATAGAAAGTTTCGGCCCAGAAATGTGTGGCATGGTGAATTTGGGTCCTTTGATTTTACCACTTGGACTCTCAATGTCAAAATCTGGTCCTTTGATATCCAACTCAGGGGCTTTAATATCAATATCAGCTTTCGGGAGGCTGACATCAACTTCTGGCAAATCAACATTTGGACCTTTCAGTCCAAAGGACGGCAGTTTAAATTTAGGCAATTTAAATCCTCCTTTGTGGCCTTCGATGTCAAAATCTGGTCCTTCAATATCAACCTTGGGAGCTTTTATGTCTCCCTTTATCTTTGGAACTGACACATCAACATCTCCCTTTATTTTGGGACCTTTCAGACTCATATCCCAATGTGGCAGTGAGGGTCCTGATATTGTTGGCATTTTGAATTTAGGCCCTTTCAATTTTGCATCAGGACCTTCAATATCAATTTCTGGCCCTTTAATGTCAAAGTCGGGTGCTTTAACGTCAAGTTTAGGTTTGGGAAGGTTTATATCAACATCCGGACCCTCCACCTTTGGAACTTTGAAGCCAAATGATGGCATTTTGATTTGAGGCATTTCAAATCCACCTTTCGGACCTTCGATATCAACCTGTGGACCTTTGATGCCAAACTCAGGTGTTTTTATGTCTCCCTTTATCTTTGGCGCTGACAAGTCGATGTCTCCCTTCATTTGTGGTCCTTTCAGATTGAAATCCACATCTGGCATAGAAAGTTTTGGTCCAGACATGTGTGGCATGGTGAATTTGGGTCCTTTGATTTTACCACTTGGACTCTCAATGTCAAAATCTGGTCCTTTGATATCCAACTCAGGGGATTTAATATCAATATCAGCTTTCGGGAGGCTGACATCAACTTCTGGCGAATCAAAATTTGGACCTTTCAGTCCAAAGGATGGCAGTTTAAATTTAGGCATTTTAAATCCTCCTTTGTGGCCTTCGATGTCAAGATCTGGTCCTTCGATATCGACCTTGGGAGCTTTTATGTCTCCCTTTATCTTTGGCGCTGACATATCAACATCTCCCTTTATTTTGGGACCTTTCAGACTCATATCCCAATGTGGAATCTTGGGTCCTGATATTGATGGCATTTTGAATTTAGCCCCTTTCAATTTTGCATCAGGACCTTCAATATCAATTTCTGGTACTTTAATGTCAATGTCAGGTGCTTTAACATCAATGTTAGCTTTAGGAAGGTCTATGTCAACATCTGGACGCTCCACTTTTGGACCTTTGAAACCAAATGACGGCATTTTGATTTTAGGCATTTCAAATCCACCTTTTGGGCCTTCGATATCAACCTGTGGACCTTTGATGTCAAACTCAGGTGTTTTTATGTCAACCTCCATCTTTGGAACTGACATATCAACATCTCCCTTTATTTTGGGACCTTTCAGACTCATATCCCAATCTGGCATCTTGGGTCCTGATAATGATGGCATTTTGAATTTAGGCATTTCAAATCCAGCTTTCGGACCCTCGATGTCAACCTGTGGACCTTTTAACTCAAAGTCAGGTGTTTTCATGTCTCCCTTTATCTTTGGCGCTGACACGTCGAAGTCTCCCTTCATTTGTGGCCCTTTCAGATTGAAATCCACATCTGGCATAGAAAGTTTCGGTCCTGAAATGTGTGGCATGGTGAATTTGGGTCCTTTGATTTTACCACTTGGGCTCTCAAAGTCAACATCTGGTCCTTTGATATCCAACTCAGGGGCCTTAATATCAAAATCAGCTTTTGGGAGACTGACATCAACTTCTGGCACATCAACATTTGGACCTTTCAGCCCAAAGGATGGCAGTTTAAATTTAGGCATTTTAAATCCTCCTTTGTGGCCTTCGATGTCAAGATCTGGTCCTTCAATATCGACCTTTGGAGCTGTTATGTCACCCTCAATCTTTGGAACTGACACATCGACATCTCCTTTCATGTGTGGCCCTTTCAGACTCACGTCCCAATGTGGCATTGAGGGTACTGATATTGATGGCATTTTGATTTTGGGTCCTTTCAATTTTGCATCAGGACCTTCAAGATCAATTTTTGGTACTTTAATGTCAATGTCAGGTGCTTTAACATCAATGTTAGCTTTAGGAAGGTCTATGTCAACATCTGGACGCTCCACTTTTGGACCTTTGAAACCAAATGACGGCATTTTGATTTTAGGCATATCAAATCCACCTTTTGGGCCTTCGATATCAACCTGTGGACCTTTGATGTCAAACTCAGGTGTTCTTATGTCACCCTCCATCTTTGGAACTGACATATCAACATCTCCCTTTATTTTGGGACCTTTCAGACTCATATCCCAATCTGGCATCTTGGGTCCTGATAATGATGGCATTTTGAATTTAGGCATTTCAAATCCACCTTTCGGACCCTCGATGTCAACCTGTGGACCTTTGAAGTCAAAGTCAGGTGTTTTCATGTCTCCCTTCATTTGTGGCCCTTTCAGATTGAAATCCACATCTGGCATAGAAAGTTTCGGTCCTGAAATTTGTGGCATGGTGAATTTGGGTCCTTTGATTTTACCACTTGGACTCTCAAAGTCAACATCTGGTCCTTTGATATCCAACTCAGGGGCCTTAATATCAAAATCAGCTTTTGGGAGACTGACATCAACTTCTGGCACATCAACATTTGGACCTTTCAGCCCAAAGGATGGCAGTTTAAATTTAGGCATTTTAAATCCTCCTTTGTGGCCTTCGATGTCAAGATCTGGTCCTTCAATATCGACCTTTGGAGCTGTTATGTCACCCTCAATCTTTGGAACTGACACATCGACATCTCCTTTCATGTGTGGCCCTTTAGCTGTCCCAAAGTGGCTTTGAGTTACCATTGCTTGAAGGTCAATTGATCTTTGGATTCAATTTAGGGCCTTAATCAAATAGTTTTGGATGATAATTTAATGTCAATCATTGGCCTTTACCAATAGTTGGGTTAAATTGGCATTAACCTCCTTTGGCCTCATTTGAAGACAAATACGCATTTGATTTGAGGCATTCAAATCCCCATTTTGGCCTCAATGCACCTTCCTTGTGGCCTTTCAATGTTCCTATGTCATCCACTTACTGACATGATACATTCCCTTTTTTGGGCCTTTTTGCTCAGACCTTCAATCTTTGGCACTTTAAGGTCCATAAGTGCTTTCTAATTTAGCATTGAAGTCTTGCAACATCGGACCTCATTTTGGACCGTTGAACCATGGGCTTTTGATTTTAGCATTCAAATCAGCTTTTGGGCCTTGATATCACCTGGACCTTTATGTCAAACTCAGTTCTTATGTCACCCTCATTTGAACACATTGGCAAATCCTTGTCTGAAACTTTAGGCTAGTCCAATTGGGTCTTTGGATCTACATGGCTTTAAATCAACATTGGTCTTCATTCACCCGGCTTAAACTGAAAATCACTTTTGAAGTCTCAACTTCTGGCACTCAACATTTGCCTTTCACCCAAAGGATGGCTTATTTGGGCCCATTTGAAATCCCTTTGGCATAATTTCGTCTGGTTTAATGAATTTGGGCTTTATTTACCTCTTTTGGAACTAGTCAACACTGCTCCTTTCATTTGGCCCTTTCCATAATATCAAAATCATTTGGAGGCTGACATCACTTTGGCACATACATTTGACCTTTCATTTCAAATTGCATTAAACTTAAATTTTATCCTCCTTTGTGGCCTTCGATGTCAAGATCTGGTCCTTCAATATCGACCTTTGGAGCAGTTATGTCACCCTCAATCTTTGGAACTGACACATCGACATCTCCTTTCATGTGTGGCCCTTTCAGACTCACGTCCCAATGTGGCATTGAGGGTACTGATATTGATGGCATTTTGATTTTGGGTCCTTTCAATTTTGCATCAGGACCTTCAAGATCAATTTTTGGTACTTTAATGTCAATGTCAGGTGCTTTAACATCAATGTTAGCTTTAGGAAGGTCTATGTCAACATCTGGACGCTCCACTTTTGGACCTTTGAAACCAAATGACGGCATTTTGATTTTAGGCATATCAAATCCACCTTTTGGGCCTTCGATATCAACCTGTGGACCTTTGATGTCAAACTCAGGTGTTCTTATGTCACCCTCCATCTTTGGAACTGACATATCAACATCTCCCTTTATTTTGGGACCTTTCAGACTCATATCCCAATCTGGCATCTTGGGTCCTGATAATGATGGCATTTTGAATTTAGGCATTTCAAATCCACCTTTCGGACCCTCGATGTCAACCTGTGGACCTTTTAACTCAAAGTCAGGTGTTTTCATGTCTCCCTTTATCTTTGGCGCTGACACGTCAAAGTCTCCCTTCATTTGTGGCCCTTTCAGATTGAAATCCACATCTGGCATAGAAAGTTTCGGTCCTGAAATTTGTGGCATGGTGAATTTGGGTCCTTTGATTTTACCACTTGGACTCTCAAAGTCAACATCTGGTCCTTTGATATCCAACTCAGGGGCTTTAATATCAAAATCAGCTTTTGGGAGTCTGACATCAACTTCTGGCACATCAACATTTGGACCTTTCATCCCAAAGGATGGCAGTTTAAATTTAGGCATTTTAAATCCTCCTTTGTGGCCTTCGATGTCAAGATCTGGTCCTTCAATATCGACCTTTGGAGCTGTTATGTCACCCTCAATCTTTGGAACTGACACATCGACATCTCCTTTCATGTGTGGCCCTTTCAGACTCACGTCCCAATGTGGCATTGAGGGTACTGATATTGATGGCATTTTGATTTTGGGTCCTTTCAATTTTGCATCAGGACCTTCAAGATCAATTTTTGGTACTTTAATGTCAATGTCAGGTGCTTTAACATCAATGTTAGCTTTAGGAAGGTCTATGTCAACATCTGGACGCTCCACTTTTGGACCTTTGAAACCAAATGACGGCATTTTGATTTTAGGCATATCAAATCCACCTTTTGGGCCTTCGATATCAACCTGTGGACCTTTGATGTCAAACTCAGGTGTTTTTATGTCACCCTCCATCTTTGGAACTGACATATCAACATCTCCCTTTATTTTGGAACCTTTCAGACTCATATCCCATCTGACCTTGGGCTTGAAATGAGCATTTTGAATTCCCATTTCAATCCACTTTGACCCTCGCAATCGCTCTGGCTTTTATATCATGGCAGTGATCAATTAATCCATTTGGCCCTCGATATCCCTTATTTTGGCCCAAGTTTAGTGTCCAATCTGCATGAATTTGGGTCAATTTGTGCCCTTCATTTGGCCTTTAATTGACCCTTGATTCAAAAAGGCTTATATCAAATCAGTGGGGAGCTCTTATTTAATCACTTTGGTCTCATCAACCTGGTCTATTTCAACTTTAGGCCAAAATCAAATCTTTTGGTATTAATCACTTTGGCACATCGACTTTGGCTGTTCCCTCAAATTGGAGTTTAATTGCATTTAACCTCATTGTGGCCCTGACTCACGTCATGTCTTAGGACCTTGAGATGGCATTTCATTTGGATTGAGTACATCGACTTCTATTTTGGTCCTTCAATGTCACAGTGGCTTAAATCAATGTACTTTAGGCAGTTTATGTTATCTGACAATTTTGGACTTTGAAATAAATTCTGGACTTATTTTGGCAGTTTAAACCATTGGGCTTTATATATGGCATATGCAAATCCACTTTTGGCTATTAAACCAATCCTTTGATGAATTAGGCATTCATTCATTTTGGGCCTTCGAATCAACCACCATTCTAACTTGGGTTTAATTCATCCTAATCTGGCATCATATCCATTCCCCTATTTGACCTTTCATTTAACCAATTGTTCTGGGTCTCATAATGTGGCTTTTAATTAGCAGTTTTCAATGTGCCCTTTCGATTGAATCACTTGGAAAACTTTCAAGTGGTTTTGATTGCCCTTTATTTTCCTGACATTGAGTCCTGTAATTTGGTCCTTTGATTAATCCACTCGGGCTAATTTCAAGATCCTTGGTGGATGTCAACTTGGCCTTATATCATTGGGCTTTCAGCCAAAGAGGCGTTTTGATACCAACTCTTGGCCTTTTACAAAGCTTTGGATCTAAATCAACTTTGGCTTATTTCATTTCAGCCAAAGGCTGCAGTTACCTTTGGGCTTTAATCCCCTTTGGGCCAATGCATGGTCCTTATATGCCTTTGACTTTGTCCCAATTTTGCATAGGACAATAATTTTTATTTTGGCCCTTTCAGATCACTCAACTTGAGTTTGGTCTTTCAATTTTGTCTGGGTCCTTTAATCTTTGACAAGCAGGATTATTTTGGACTTAAGTCCACTTTGGGCTTTAATCAATTAGTTGAGGTTTATGTCACATGCTCATTTTGGACCTTTGAAACAATACGCTTTTGATTTTAGGCTTCAAATCACCTTTTGGCCTTGATATCAACTGGGCCTTTATGTACTGGTTCTATTCCCTCCATCTTTGGAACTGACATATCAACATCTCCCTTTATTTTGGGACCTTTCAGACTCATATCCCAATCTGGCATCTTGGGTCCTGATAATGATGGCATTTTGAATTTAGGCATTTCAAATCCACCTTTCGGACCCTCGATGTCAACCTGTGGACCTTTTAACTCAAAGTCAGGTGTTTTCATGTCTCCCTTTATTTGTGGCCCTTTCAGATTGAAATCCACATCTGGCATAGAAAGTTTCGGTCCTGAAATCTGTGGCATGGTGAATTTGGGTCCTTTGATTTTACCACTTGGACTCTCAAAGTCAACATCTGGTCCTGTGATATCCAAGCCAGGGGCTTTAATATCAATATCAGCTTTTGGGAGTCTGACATCAACTTCTGACCCTTCACCATCTGTACCTTTCAGCCCAAAGGATGGCAGTTTAAATTTAGGCATTTTAAATCCTCCTTCGTGGCCTTCGATGTCAAGATCTGGTCCTTCAATATCGACCTTTGGAGCTGTTATGTCACCCTCAATCTTTGGAACTGACACATCGACATCTCCTTTCATGTGTGGCCCTTTCAGACTCACGTCCCAATGTGGCAGTGAGGGTACTGATATTGATGGCATTTTGATTTTGGGTCCTTTCAATTTTGCATCAGGACCTTCAATATCACATTCTGGTCCTTTAATGTCAATGCCAGGTGCTTTAACATCAATGTCAGCTTTGGGAAGGTTGATATCAACATCTGGACCCTCCACTTTGGGACCTTTGAAGCCAAATGTCGGCATTTTAATTTTAGGCATTTCAAATCCACCTTTCGGACCTTCAATATCAACCTGTGGACCTTTGATGTCAAATTCATGTGTTTTTATGTCTCCCTTTATCTTTGGCACTGACAAATCCACATCACCTTTCATTGTGGAACCTTTCAGGTTGAAATCCACATCTGGCATGGACATTTTTGGTCCTGAGACAGTTGGTATTTTCAGTTTTCCCTTGATCTTGCCATCTGGATTATCAATTTTAACATCTGGTCCTTCAATGTTAAAATCTGGACTTTTTATTTCAGTGCCACCTTTGGGAAGATTAATATCAACATCTGGCATTTCAACCTTTGGGCTTTTGAAACCAAATTTTGGCATTTTGAATTTTGATCCTTTACTTTTCGGACTAGTCATTCCCAGGTCAAGATCAATACCCTCAGAGCTACCAGTCTTTGCTTTGATGCTGATATCCCCTTTTACCATTTCCACATCAGTTTCTGGGGCCTTAATCTTTGGGCCCTTGAAGCCAAACTTTGGCATTTTAAATTTACTTTTCTTTGTGCCAATTTCTGGAGCGTCAATTGTAACATCTGGTCCCTCAAGTTCAGCCTTTGGCAATTGAAAATCCCCTTTCAAATCACCCTTCCACTTTGGCCCCTTCAAATTGACATCTGGCAAGGAGATTTTTGGTCCGGATATTTTTGGTAACTTCACCTTTGGCCCACGAAGTTGTCCTTCTGGAATTTCTAAATCAACGTTAGGACCTTTGATCTCAACCTCAGGTGTTATGTCTCCCTCAATCTGTGGAGCTGACAAATCTCCCTTTATCTTGGGTCCTTTCAGACTAACGTCCCAATCTTGCAGCTTGGGTCCTGATATTGATGGCATTTTGATTTTAGGCATTTCAAATCCACCTTTCGGACCCTCGATATTGACCTGTGGACCTTTGATGTCAAAGTCAGGTGTTTTTATGTCTCCCTTTATCTTTGGCACTGACACGTCAAAGTCTCCCTTCATTTGTGGCCCTTTCAGATTGAAATCAACATCTGGCATAGAAAGTTTCGGTCCTGAAATTTGTGGCATGGTGAATTTGGGTCCTTTGATTTTACCACTTGGACTCTCAATTTCAACATCTGGTCCTTTAATATCCAAGCCAGGGGCCTTAATATCAATATCAGCTTTTGGGAGGCTGACATCAACTTCTGGCCCTTCAACATGTGGACCTTTCAGCCCAAAAGATGGTAGTTTAAATTTAGGCATTTTAAATCCTCCTTTGTGGCTTTCAATGTCAAGATCTGGTCCTTCAATATCAACCTTGGGAGCTTTTATGTCACCCTCAATCTTTGGAACTGACACATCAACATCTCCCTTTATTTTGGGACCTTTCAGACTCATATCCCAATCTGGCATCGTGGGTCCTGATAATGATGGCATTTTGATTTTAGGCATTTCAAATCCACTTTTCGGACCTTCGATATCAACCTGTGGACCTTTGATGCCAAACTCAGGTGTTTTTATGTCTCCCGTTATCTTTGGCGCTGACACGTCGATGCCTCCCTTCATTTGTGGCCCTTTCAGATTGAAATCCACATCTGGCATAGAAAGTTTCGGTCCTGAAATTTGTGGCATGGTGAATTTGGGTCCTTTGATTTTACCACTTGGACTCTCAAAGTCAACATCTGGTCCTTTGATATCCAACTCAGGGGCTTTAATATCAATATCAGCTTTTGGGAGGCCGACATCAACTTCTGGCCGTTCACCATCTGGACCTTTCAGCCCAAAGGATGGCAGTTTAAATTTAGGCATTTTAAATCCTCCTTTGTGGCCTTCGATTTCAAGATCTGGTCCTTCAATATCAACCTCCGGAGCTGCTATGTCACCCTCAATCTTTGGAACTGACACATCGACATCTCCTTTCATGTGTGGCCCTTTCAGACTCACGTCCCAATGTGGCAGTGAGGGTACTGATATTGATGGCATTTTGATTTTGGGTCCTTTCAATTTTGCATCAGGACCTTCAATATCACATTCTGGTCCTTTAATGTCAATGCCAGGTGCTTTAACATCAATGTCAGCTTTGGGAAGGTTGATATCAACATCTGGACCCTCCACTTTGGGACCTTTGAAGCCAAATGTCGGCATTTTAATTTTAGGCATTTCAAATCCACCTTTCGGACCCTCGATGTCAACCTTTGGACCTTTGAAGTCAAAGTCAGTTGTTTTTATGTCTCCTTTTATCTTTGGCGCTGACAAGTCGATGTCTCCCTTCATTTGTGGCCCTTTCAGATTGAAATCCACATCTGGCATAGAAAGTTTCGGTCCTGACATGTGTGGCATGGTGAATTTGGGTCCTTTGATTTTACCACTTGGACTCTCAATGTCAAAATCTGGTCCTTTCATTTCCAAATCAGGGGCTTTAATATCAACATCAGCTTTCGGGAGGCTGACATCAACTTCTGGCGCATCAACATTTGGACCTTTTAGTCCAAAGGATGGCAGTTTAAATTTAGGCATTTTAAATCCTCCTTTGTGGCCTTCGATGTCAAGATCTGGTCCTTCAATATCAACCTCTGGAGCTGTTATGTCACCCTCAATCTTTGGAACTGACACATCGACATCTCCTTTCATGTGTGGCCCTTTCAGACTCACGTCCCAATGTGGCAGTGAGGGTACTGATATTGATGGCATTTTGATTTTGGGTCCTTTCAATTTTGCATCAGGACCTTCAATATCAATTTCTGGTCCTTTAATGTCAATGTCAGGTGCTTTAACATCAATGTTAGCTTTAGGAAGGTCTATGTCAACATCTGGACGCTCCACTTTTGGACCTTTGAAGCCAAATGATGGCATTTTGATCTGAGGCATTTCAAATCCACCTTTCGGACCCTCGATATCAACCTGTGGACCTTTGATGCCAAACTCAGGTGTTTTTATGTCTCCCTTTATCTTTGGTGCTGACACGTCGATGTCTCCCTTCATTTGTGGTCCTTTCAGATTGAAATCCACATCTGGCATGGAAAGTTTCGGTCCTGAAATGCTTGGCATGGTGAATTTGGGTCCTTTGATTTTACCACTTGGACTCTCAATGTCAACATCTGGTCCTTTTATATCCAAGCCAGTGGACTTAATATCAATATCAGCTTTCGGGAGGCTGACATCAACTTCTGGCACATCAGCATTTGGACCTTTCAGCCCAAAGGATGGCAGTTTAAATTTAGGCATTTTAAATCCTCCTTTGTGGCCCTCAATGTCAACTTCCGGTCCTTCAATATCGACCTTGGGAGCTTTTATGTCACCCTCAATCTTTGGAACTGACACATCAACATCTCCCTTTATTTTGGGACCTTTCAGACTAATATCCCAATCTGGCATCTTGGGTCCTGATAATGATGGCATTTTGAATTTAGCCCCTTTCAATTTTGCATCAGGACCTTCAATATCAATTTCTGGACCTTTAATGTCGAAGTCGGGTGCTTTAACGTCAAGTTTAGCTTTGGGAAGGTTTATGTCAACATCTGGACCCTCCACTTTTGGACCTTTGAAGCCAAATGATGGCATTTTCATTTTAGGCATTTCAAATCCACCTTTCGGACCCTCGATGTCAACCTTTGGACCTTTGAAGTCAAAGTCAGGTGTTTTCATGTCCCCCTTTATCTTTGGCGCTGACACGTCGAAGTCTCCCTTCATTTGTGGCCCTTTCAGATTGAAATCCACATCTGGCATAGAAAGTTTCGGTCCTGAAATTTGTGGCATGGTGAATTTGGGTCCTTTGATTTTACCACTTGGACTCTCAAAGTCAGCATCTGGTCCTTTGATATCCAACTCAGGGGACTTAATGTCAATATCAGCTTTTGGGAGTCTGACATCAACTTCTGGCCCTTCACCATCTGGACCTTTCAGCCCAAAAGATGGCAATTTAAATTTAGGCATTTTAAATCCTCCTTTGTGGCCTTCGATGTCAAGATCTGGTCCTTCAATATCGACCTTTGGAGCTGTTATGTCACCCTCAATCTTTGGAACTGACACATCGACATCTCCTTTCATGTGTGGCCCTTTCAGACTCACGTCCCAATGTGGCAGTGAGGGTACTGATATCGATGGCATTTTGATTTTGGGTCCTTTCAATTTTGCATCAGGACCTTGAATATCAATTTCTGGTCCTTTAATGTCAAAGTCGGGTGCTTTAACGTCAAGTTTAGGTTTGGGAAGGTTTATATCAACATCCGGACCCTCCACCTTTGGACCTTTGAAGCCAAATGATGGCATTTTGATTTGAGGCATTTCAAATCCACCTTTCGGACCTTCGATATCAACCTGTGGATCTTTGATGCCAAACTCAGGTGTTTTTATGTCTCCCTTTATCTTTGGCGCTGACACGTCGATGTCTCCCTTCATTTGTGGTCCTTTCAGATTGAAATCCACATCTGGCATAGAAAGTTTCGGTCCAGACATGTGTGGCATGGTGAATTTGGGTCCTTTGATTTTACCACTTGTACTCTCAATGTCAACATCTGGTCCTTTTATATCCAAGCCAGGGGCCTTAATATCAATATCAGCCTTCGGTAGGCTGACATCACCTTCTGGCCCTTCAACATTTGGACTTTTCAGCCCAAAAGATGGCAGTTTAAATTTAGGCATTTTGAATCCTCCTTTTTGGCCTTCAATGTCAAGATCTGGTCCTTCAATATCAACCTTGGGAGCTTTTATGTCACCCTCAATCTTTGGAACTGACACATCAACATCTCCCTTTATTTTGGGACCTTTCAGACTCATATCCCAATCTGGCATCTTGGGTCCTGATAATGATGGCATTTTGAATTTAGCCCCTTTCAGTTTTGCATCAGGACCTTCAATATCAATTTCTGGCCCTTCAATGTCAAATTTGGGTGCTTGAACGTCAAGTTTACCTTTGGGAAGGTTTATATCAACATCCGGACCCTCCATCTTTGGACCTTTGAAGCCAAATGACGGCATTTTGATTTTAGGCATTTCAAATCCACTTTTCGGACCTTCGATATCAACCTGTGGACCTTTGATGCCAAACTCAGGTGTTTTCATGTCCCCCTTTATCCTTGGCGCTGACACGTCGAAGTCTCCCTTCATTTGTGGCCCTTTCAGATTGAAATCCACATCTGGCATAGAAAGTTTCGGTCCTGAAATTTGTGGCATGGTGAATTTGGGTCCTTTGATTTTACCACTTGGACTCTCAAAGTCAGCATCTGGTCCTTTGATATCCAACTCAGGGGACTTAATATCAATATCAGCTTTTGGGAGTCTGACATCAACTTCTGGCCCTTCACCATCTGGACCTTTCAGCCCAAAAGATGGCAATTTAAATTGAGGCATTTTAAATCCTCCTTTGTGGCCTTCGATGTCAAGATCTGGTCCTTCAATATCGACCTTTGGAGCTGTTATGTCACCCTCAATCTTTGGAACTGACACATCGACATCTCCTTTCATGTGTGGCCCTTTCAGACTCACGTCCCAATGTGGCAGTGAGGGTACTGATATTGATGGCATTTTGATTTTGGGTCCTTTCAATTTTGCATCAGGACCTTCAAAATCAATTTCTGGTCCTTTAATGTCAATGTCAGATGCTTTAACATCAATGTTAGTTTTAGGAAGGTTTATATCAACATCTGGACGCTCCACTTTTGGACCTTTGAAGCCAAATGATGGCATTTTGATTTTAGGCATTTCAAATCCACCTTTCGGACCCTCGATGTCAACATCTGGTCCTTCAATATCCAGATCAGGAGCTTTTAGATCTCCTTCAATCTTTGGAAATGAAACATCCACATCTCCCTTGACTTTAGGACCTTTTAGTTTGATGTCAAATTCTGGCATCTTTGATCCTTTTATGGTTGGTATCTTTATGTTGGGTCCTTTGATTTTTGCATCAGGGCCTTCAATGTCAATGCCAGCTGCTTTTACATCAATGTCAGCCTTTGGGAGGTTTATATTGACATCTGGAACTTCTACCTTTGGACCTTTCAAACCAAATGATGGGATTTTGACTTTAGGCATTTCAAATCCACCCTTCGGCCCCTCAATATTGACCTCTGGACCTTTAATGTCCACATCAGGTGTTTTCATTTCTCCCTCTATCTTTGGAGCTGATGCATCCAAATCACTTTTCATTTGAGGACCTCTCAGATTGAAATCCACATCTGACATGGAGATTTTCGGTCCTGATATGGTTGGCATGTTGAATTTGGTTCCCTTGAGTTTTGCATTTGGTCCTTCAATGTCAACTTCTGGCCCTTGAATGTCAACATCAGGTGCTTTCACATCAATGTTTAGATCAACATCTGGACCTTCTACTTTTGGACCCTTCATGCCAAACGATGGGATTTTGAGTTTAGGCATTCTAAATCCGCCTTTGTGGCCCCCAATGTCAACATCTGGTGCTTCAATATCCAGATCAGGAGCTTTTAGATCTCCTTCAATCTTTGGAACTGAAACATCCACATTTCCTTTGACTTTAGGACCTTTTAGTTTGATGTCAAACTCTGGCATCTTTGGTCCTTTTATGGTTGGTATCTTTATGTTGGGTCCTTTGATTTTTGCGACAGGGCCTTCAATGTCAATGCCAGCTGCTTTCACATTAATGTCAGCCTTTGGGAGGTTCATATCAACATCTGGACCCTCCACTTTTGGACCTTTCAAACCAAATGATGGGATTTTGACTCTAGGCATTTCAAATCCACCCTTCGGCCCCTCAATATTGACCTCTGGACCTTTAATGTCAACATCAGGTGTTTTCATTCCTCCCTCTATGTTTGGAGCTGATGCATCCAAATCACCTTTCAATTTTGGACCTCTCAGATTGAAATCCATATCTGGCCTGGAGATTTTCGGTCCTGATATGGTTGGCATGTTGAATTTGGTTCCCTTGAGTTTTGCATTTGGTCCTTCAATGTCAACTTCTGGCCCTTGAATGTCAACATCAGGTGCTTTCACATCAGTGTTTAGATCCACATCTGGGCCCTCCACTTTTTGACCTTTAATATTAAAGGATGGCATCTTGATTTTAGGAATTCCAAATCCACCCTTTGGCCCTTCAATATCAAACTCTGGTTTGTCAATGTCAATGTTGATGTCAGTGTTTGCTTTGGGAAGGTTAATATCAACATCTGGACCTTCTACTTTTGGACCCTTCATGCCAAACGATGGGATTTTGGGTTTAGGCATTTTAAATCCGCCTTTGTGGATCTCAATGTCAACATCTGGTCCTTCAATATCCACATCAGTAGCTTTTAGATCTCCTTTGATCTTTGGAACTGAAACATCCACATCTCCTTTGACTTTAGGACCTTTTAGTTTGATGTCAAATTCTTGCATCTTTGGTCCTTTTATGGTTGGTATCTTTATGTTGGGTCCTTTGATTTTTGCGTCAGGGCCTTCAATGTGAAACTCTGGAGCTTCGATGGCAATGCCAGCTGCTTTCACATCAATTTCAGCCTTTGGGAGGTTAATATCAACATCTGGACATTCAACCTTTGGACCTTTCAAGCCAATTGATGGGATTTTGAATTTAGGCATTTCAAGTCCACCCTTTGGCCCCTCAATATTTACCTCTGGACCTTTAACGTCAACATCAGATGTTTTTATGTCTCCCTTTATCTTTGGAGCTGACACAACGACATCACCTTTGAGATGAGAGACACCAGATGCTTTTACATCAACATCTGGACCGTCTACTTTTGGACCTTTGATGTTAAAGGATGGCATCTTGATTTTAGGCATTTCAAATCCACCTTTTTGACCTTCAATATCAACCTGATGACCTTTGATGTCAAGATCAGGTGCTGTTATGTCTCCTTTAATCTTTGGTATGGACGGAACCACATCACTTTCAAGTTTCTGACCTTTCAAGCCAATGGATGGCATTGTAAATTTTGACTGGTTGTATCCACCTTTAGGACCCTCAATATCAATATCGACTTTGGGAGTTTTAATGTCAACCTCAGGTGCCTTGACATCAATTTCAGGTTTTGTAAGTTTTATATCCACATCTGGAGCTTTCACCTTAGGATCTGTAAAGCGAAACGATGGAATTTTGATTCCAGGCATCTCAAATCCAGCTTTAGGCCTTTCAATATCAACTTCTGGTCCTTTGATCTCAACTTTAGATTTTGTTGTGTGTCCCTCAATCTTTGGAACTGACACATCTCCTTTCACATTACTTCCTTTCACTCTGATATCCCACTCCGGCATTGTGGGTTCTGTTTTGAATGGCATCTTGATTTTTGCTCCTTCAATTTTTATATCAGATTCCCCACCATCGATTTCTGGTGCTTTAAAGGCAACCTCCGGAGCTTTTATATCAACTTTTGGTCCCTTGGCCCCAAATGATGGTATCTTAATCTGAGGCATTTTTAAATCTCCTTCTTTCCCCTCAATATTAATAGCTGGACCTTTAATGTTTATTTTGGGTGCCTTTATTTCTCCCTCAGTCTTTGGCACTGTTACGTCAATATTTCCTACCTTGGAACCCCTCAGGTTCACATCTGTATCTGGCCCAGATAAAGATGGGATTTTAACCTTAGACACTTCCATTTTGTATTTGCTATCACTCTTTGGTACTTTGGTTTGAATGCTGGAGTTGATTTCAGGTGATTTGAAGTCTGCTTCTGGAAGTCTTACATTGACAACTGGTCCTTCAATGTTAGCACTAGGACCTCTGATCTGCATATCAGTCCCTTTGATGTCTAGTTCTGACTTTCTCCCCTTTTCATGTGTCACAGGTACTGACATACCTGCATCACCGCTGAGTTTAACTTCAACACTGGTTCCCTCTTTCTTGTTTCCTTTAATTCCAAACACAGGCATCTTGATTGTTTTCATGCCACTCACAGTGCCCTCATTTTCATAGCCTGGGACTTCAGTGTCTATTCCAGATACTTTTATTCCCCCCTTTGTGCTTGGCAGGTTAACATCAACCTCACCTTTCAACTTTGAACCTGTAAGGTTGACATCCACACCTGCCACTGAAATCTTGCCTGGCCCTGAGGAATATCCTGAGGTAACATTGCCTACTGTTATTGCTGATCCTCCTATCCTGCCACCTCGCAATTCAGTATCAACACCTATGGAACCTCCACCAAGTCTGACATTCGGAATATTAATGTTGCCTGATCCCATTGCCTGCGGGTGACTGATGGTAGATTTAGATACCTTCACCTTTGTCCTCTCACCAAAACTGGTGTCAACACCTCCCTCCTGTGATTTATCCATGGATGAAGTCAAAATGCTTTTTCCTGGTAAAGAAAGACTAATTGACCCTCCGTTCTCATCAGTTGAGGTTACCTCTGCACCTCCCGACCCTCCTATTGTAACATGTCTACTACCAGTGTTTGTGCTGTCTCTTAGTGTCATGCTTGTTCCTGACATCTGAATGCTTCCATCACCTTGCTCACCACTCCCTCTTGAGATCTCAAAGCCTCCCTGGCCTTTACCCCCTGCTACTCCAAAGTTAGGCCCTTTAAATCTGAGACCTTCTACCTCTCTTGTAGTTGTTGAGGTCTGAACTCCCCCACTGCCCCAGCCTGTCTCTGTGGAGCTAACTTGTGGCCCAGTGTAAGAGACATTACTTGACTCAAAATCACCCTCTTCTGCTCCCACTTTACCTGAAAGGCTGCCAGGTGAGATTCGTATACGAGGAGAGCCATCACCGGATTCGTGCCTTAGCCCCTTGAATTCTGGGCTTGAAAGTTCAAGTTGCTCACTCATGCCACCCGGCATATCTACGGTGTAGGTCGTGATGCGGCGGGTGATGGTAGTAATTGTGCTGCCATCACTGCTTGTGCTGCTATGCCGCTCTGTGCGAACATCCACTCCCTCTGCAAGGTCTTCAGACTTCAGCCTTGGTTTAATCTTCTTTGTGTATATTCTCTTATAGTCCTCATCCTCCCCACCCTGTTGATAGAAAAAAGACAGGAAGACATCCAACATGGAAATGTTATTATACCATGTATTTTCTTCAGCATCTTCCCTTCAAACAAATCAGTGATCATATGGTTAAAAAGAAGAACTTACAAGGATGATGTCTGGACTGGAACCTCCCAACCGGGTCTTCCCTTCCCATGTCAGGGTGCCAATTGGTGAACGACATGGTGTGCTCAAGGGCGAGTAGCAAGGGGATTTGTCTCCTTTGTTTTGTAGTTTCAGTCCAACCTTGTGGCGGTTCAATGTCTTCAGTAGCTCAGCTGTTTCTTCTGAGCTCATGTTATCAAAGTAAACAGTGGCACCCACAATCTGGTCACCTATGAATTTTGTAGAGAAAGCAGCAACAAATCTGTTAAGAATGCTAGTCAGCGTGTGGGTGAGACAAATCTTACTTCATAGTTGATGATTTCGGAAAAAAATAATTTTCTACCTTCATATACTTGTCCAGACCGTGCTGCAGGTGACTCTCCTTTCACCTCCTTAACAAAGATCTCTCCTCCCGTCTGTTCAATGGTCAAGCCAGTTTTGTCTGGACCCTCCCAATCTGGAAAGAGCACCTCTCTGGTTTCATCCTCTTCAGCCATCTGCAAACATAACCATACAAATAACGGGTTTGAGAGAGAAAAACACAACATAGTCGTCAAGACCTTACAGTATATGCATTTTCACCAAGGTATACATGATGCCATAATAAAGTACAAGGGATTTTTTACGACTTTAACTTCATAAAATACCTTTTTTTGCTTTACTGTATTTAAGCCCTGGTGTCTTCGAAACTCTATCTTGGTTTTCCTGCATAAAGAAAAGACAATAACAATCATTAAAATCATGGCAAACAATGCATCACTTTATGTTCACAAAGTACTTCTTTCACCCTTAAAGCTGCAGTAGGCGAGATTGGAGCGAATATGATTGAAAAAAGTTATTTTTTATAAAACGGTAGCTATATCCTGACAGTAGTACATGAAACAGGTAACCTGACAAAAATCATGGGCCTCTGTGTCCTCCGGTGCTCCTAACGGCATCTGCAAGATTTCACAGACCGGAGGAAAACAAGCAGTCAGTGCTGATCTGAGGTCTGCTGTCCATCTGCTGTCTATAAGAGCCGGCTGTCAATCACTGGCAAACTCCAACCAAACAGTCAAACTAGGCAGCGCTGATCAAACATGAATCAATATTATGATACGTTAATGCCTATTTCTCGCCTCAAATGTTTTCGGAATCATCTTGTAGTGTACGGTTTAGCTGTAAAATGAGAAAGTTTTATGACCCAGCCGCCATGTTGAGATCAGGTTGCGATGGCTTGAAGGAAAGGCAAGTACCGGTCACATGACCGGAGCACAGCCAATAGCCAAAAACGCTGTCTCTCTGAAATGACCTGTGATTGGTCAAAGTCTCCCGTCACGGGCTAGATTTTTTTTAAAGCCTGAAAACAGAGCCACGAGGAGGTGTAGATGTCTAGTTACCTCTCAGAACACTTGAATTACAATATGCTGAAAGGTTATTGTTGAATTTTTGCCCAACGATGCCAAATATATACTGCCTACTGCCACTTTAAGATAAATCCTATATTTAACATTTACCAACCTCACTCTGTAAGTAGGTCTGGCTTGTAGGACCCAATGGTGAACACTAGATGGTGGTATAACCCTTTCAGATAACACAGCCTCTACCCCCTCCCTCCCTCCTGGGCTTTCTGTGTTTTGGAAATTTGGTAGGAGTCAGACCACACCCTGCCCTGAGGAAAGCAGCCCAATCCTGCGCCTACACCCCAGCTCCAATGTCAATAGAGAGAACAATGATGGTTAAAGCTGCCTTGCTTTATGAAAACACACAGAGGTGCACAAATACAGAGTAACACCAGCATGTTGGTGCACATCCTCTCTTTTCCACAAACAGTAGTCTAATACTAAAACAACTACACATTTGTATATGCTAACACAAACAATGTACATTCAAATTCTTATTCTGTTCATTAATGACAGCAACGTATCAGTTTCAATCTAGCTTGACCATATATTTGTTGCAATTGTATTAATGACTACAACTACATCATAAAGCTGATCACCTTTAAGGTGTACTCAGCAATGCAAAAGCACATGTCATGTTACTTACTGGGTGTGGTCAATCGACTTTACTAGATATTGCTGGCCATAATACAGAATCTCTCTCAATAAGCAAACAATCATGTAACATTTCACCATATTTCTATTAGCTCATAGCTCATTAGCTTCTAAAAGCTCTATTAGCTTTTCTATAACTGTCTATCTTTATGTGCGCTGTAGAACACATTTGGAACCATCACCAAGATAATAAGGTTTGTTTACATCATTCTCAGACCGGCCTCTTCAGACATGTTAACTAGTCTTACCCACTCTGCTCTTAGGAACAGAAAACCCATTGTTACATTATTACTAAACTCTCCACAACCCACACCTTCAATTACACAAAGCTGTCTGAGCCATGTCTCAGTACTCAGTCTCTGTACCTAGTCAGCAATGGTTTGCATGTTTTTACATTGCATTCATTTGGTAAACACTATTGTGCTGCCATTTACATTTTTCCCACAGATCACAGATTGTTGTTGTAAATAGTTTCATTTAAAAAAGCAAGGTCATTCTGTGTGCTGCGTTTTCATCCAATGGTAGGACATTTGACTTGATCATACTAACAGCAACCAGTCAATATTTGACTGTACTTAAACACTTTTTTTGCTGAATGATATGAGACACAAGAGACACTGACAAAGCTGTATTACCACAGTCATTTCAATGAGAGAATCATTCTGCTGCTGCCTGGTGCAGCTTACCACATCAAGCTGTCCAGCCATTCAGTAGGTTTTAGCAAATTGTCTATTTGCCTGTAATCAGCCAAACAAAAGCCTATCCACAGGATGGCACAAAACAGGATACGAACAGGATATGAGTCATAGTCGTGACTGGTTGCATGTGGGGGTTTTTTTATGGGCTGGACATAACAACCTGAGACAAACTGGGACAAGAACGGTAGAGGATTTTCACTGGTTTTATCACCCTGCAACATACTTATTCAGAGAATTGCAAGATACAACTTCTGGGTGGTCAGCTACGCACTTCATACGTGGGGGGTGTCAATTATGCCTTTTTCCACTTGTGTCTTCCTTTGTTTGTGTGATCTATTTCACTTGGCTTGTCTTGACTCTATCTTTACCCTGAGATAAGTAGACCTCCTCCAAGATCATTATTTAAGGTGATGACATGTAGTCAGATTGCTGAGATAATACATAGCAAACTGTGGGTGATCCTTGAATTCACATACACTTGAATATACAGTATCAAGATAAAACATGTAAACTCATAAGAAACTGCCTCAACATCTGGATTTCCATGTGATCAGAAACCCCCATTTAAGGTCTGAATAAAGACTTTCTCTTTAAAACTATTACTAAAAAACGCATTTCTTTTCCATACTATTTAGCACCACAGTAAAAAACATGATTACACCAGTAAGCCACAACTCCCTTCCACCATTCATTGAAGCTGCCACACTGTTCTGCAAGATAACAAGCTGCTGGGAACAAGAGGAACCTGAGGCAAAGATAAAGAAACAGCTGTTTCAAAAGGGTCTGTAATAAGCATCACTCGGTCAACGGCCATCTGGCACTCTCGCCACACTGCCAGTATACAGTATTTTAAACAAATGAGAAGGTTAGAAGAAGACGGCACTGATGCTTTAGTTAGTTCTCTGGGTCGCCAAACAATATGGTGCAAATCTAGGTGGTGCTTTGTGCATATGTGGGCGTATGTGAGCTAGCTGACGTAATTGTATCTCAACTATTAACACAGCAGAATTTTTTTTTTTTTTTTTAAGTTAGGGTGTGTGAGAAAGCATTAATAAACAAACAGTTTGGAATGCGAAGTGGTTTGCAAACTGGTCTCCCTAGTTTGCTGGACCTTGTCCAAGGGCACACAACAAGCAATACACCAATTAACACAAGTCAATAAATAGACTTGTCCTGCATGATTGGGAATACTGGAAAATGCATGCAATGCTTTGAGGTAATATTGAGCCTGCTCTCTAAAATAGCCTTTTGCACACTCTCAGGACTGAATAACAAGAGCCAGGGCCACTGAGAGTGATAATACCGGAGATAGGGATGGTGTTTATGCCAAATATGACGCCAACCACTCGCAGGCATCCACAACCTGATCATCTCCCTCCTCTTTCTCTCTCATTGTCTCCGTCAGTGTGACTTGACTGAAGCTAGTAACATGAATCTATCAGGGCCTCAAGTCTCACAGTATCCGTAACATTATATGCATCAAACAGAGCTGAAATGTGCGAGTATGGAGGGGACAAACAAGGCAGTTTGCAGTGCCAGACCCAGCTTTACCCAATTAACTCATGTAGATCAAATTTCACTTAGGTCAACTGACACTGCCAGTAATAGTATCTTGACCAGGCCGAGAGTATTTGGGCTGAACCAAAGGAATTTGTGTTTTCCCCATGGGTCACAATGCGGCTCACTTTACACCTCCTCTCTTTATTCAGTCAATGAAAACAGACAAGAATAGCTGACAAACTTTTCACATGATCTCGGTTTCCTCACTTTTTTTTTTCTTGCACATGCTTCTCAGTGCTTGTTGACATTACATAAAACTATTCAGCTTCGGTTTGAGAGGGGGACAGTGAATGTGAAGCACTTTCACTCTCAAACAAGGCACATATTATTGTCGGCTGGAAGTTTTTTGAAAAATAAAATCTCACAGAGGAAAGCGGAAGGCGACATCCATGTGTTCACAAAAAAATCCCCAAGAGTAGGGGAGAGAAAACAATTTTCTTATTCAATCCTCGATTTCTTACTCACAACCTCAGGACACAACTCTCTTACTCTTTCTCTCGCTCCATCTATCTATTTTCATACATAATTACCTTTCATATTTAAACTTTCTTTCCTTTTCCCACATTCAGCCGTCGCTCTGAGGCTCTCTACATGATCGAGAGTGAACTATTTGAGCTGTCCTTGTTCTCACAGCTTTGACATATTTCTGGCAGCAAGCCGCAGGGAGGAGCTGAGGCTCGCAGCAATATAGGAGGGAAGGAAGGAACTTAGAGGGAGGGAGGGAGATGGAGAGAAGAGGAAATGGTAAAAAAAAAAAAATGAAAGTGAGCGAGACACTAAGTGAGAAAGGAAGAGGAATGGTTGTGAAACTAACTCTGTGGAATGTTAGCGTACATGTTAACAGTAAGAGGCGAGAGAAAACCACCAAGTAGGAATAAAAATATGGGGCTATCACTGAAGAGTCTCTTATAACAGCTGTGCAGAGGGCATCCTGAAAACTCCACTCTCTGTCTTCATTCTTTATCAGTCTCAAGTGTAGGAATCCCCCTATTTAGACATGCTTAGAATATGCCCTAACATAGCATAACTTATTTTGGAAATAGAGCACAGAGGAACAATTAACTTGACAAAGATCATATGATTAGATAGGAATTGTGTTGTAAACAGATGCTAAATAAGTAAGCCTCTGTTCATGGGATCATAAGACAGGCTGGCAGTCTGTGACTCAAAGCAACATGAGAATCAACCAGTCCACTATTCTTTCGCTTTCATTTCTCTGACATGCCTGAGAGAGACATTCCTGATGTCACTTGGGCTTAAATTTCACGATGTCGTCAAAAGAAGATCAAACAAAGTGAGATTTTTGCAAGAAACGCTGAAGGCAACCATGGAGGCAAGAGGGCAAAGGGGAAGCAGATGAGCTTGTTTATCTATCAAGTTTTATTATGGCCTGGTATGTGTGTTGAGCAAACGGGGGGATGTAAGGACAGCCAGCCAGACAAAGGCTTCTGTTAACTACTAGAGTGCAACCACAGAGCTTTTCTGGATACGCCTCTCTTATAGTCATTGGCCTGCGTACGGTTTGGCTTTGGTATAGCTTCTTCTGCTATCCCTCCACTCTTAAGCCGCCGACTACAAACCGTTAAAACAATCTGAGCTTGGCAGGCTTTTGACTGTTTCATAAGAAGGGGAGAGGGGTCCGAGCAGAACAGGTGGCGTCCGGGGGAGGAAGGAGGTGCTGCTAAGAGGAGGCACCGGGAGTAGAAGCAGTCAAGTGTCAGGTTTCCACAAGGCAGGCCTTTCACAGCTGAATGGCGGTGGCGTGACCTTCCAGGTTCAAAGGAGGCTTTGCAACAAACATTCCAGCAGAGGTTTAGCGTCTGGACGCATAATAGATCGCTCTTCTTAAGGTGACACTGACTAGAAGGCTTTGGAGTGGAGTGATGGTGGTGTAGTTTTCTTCCTAAACCAGTAACAGATTGTGTGGATCACTTGCATTATGTCTAAGGACACTTACCTTGGATTGCTCAAGCAAGGCCAAGGCCTTCAGTCTGCTGCTGTGGTTCTTGTATTCTTGGCTTCTGTTGACAGAAGAGCAAAAACAGGATTGGGATTTAAATAATATGATTAAAAATGATTTAAATAACCAGAACAATAAGTCTAGAAGTTATCATGGATGATAAAAAAGAAGCCTGCCCCGAATTCATCGTGCCGCTCTCTTACGCAACAACACACCACGTTTGACAGATAACAAAACATATTCCAAGTCACTTTTGCTTTAAGAGGTGTGTCCCAACATTAAAAGACAAAGCCACATATACTGCGGTTACATTTCAGTTTACATGCTCAATGGACCTTCCCATGACCAATCAGAGCCTTCAGAGGCTTTAATAATTAACCAACAGTAGTAGCAGCAGTATTGACCCTGGCAAGTCATTATGCAAAAGACTCCCTTTAAGTAAATAAATCCAGCTACTTGTTTGGTGTGGCCCTCACTTCTGCAGATGAGAAGATAGGCGAACACACTAACACACTATCTATCCAGGATCCAGTTCAGCTTTAAAAAGAAGCAAATCCAGTTCAAGTGGATATTTAAAAGGAAATGTAATAAGCTTGTGAATTCCTCCGCTCTAGTTTCATTGCTCGAGTGAGACAAGATTGCACTGTCAAGACGTAAAGCATAAAGCTATCGTATAACAGCAGAAATGGGCGGCCACATAAGCCAATATGACAATACAATAAAGTTGCAACTGTGTTCATAATTTAGATTTCAAGTGTCGTCCTGCGTACCAAGTCAATCGTGCTTTTACCTGCTGTGACTAGCCCAAAATCTTAGCGGACTTGCGAGGATTATTGCTTCAACCCACCGGCATATTGTGAAACAAAGCCTTCTCTTTGTCAGCCTCAGTACAAACAGAACCAGAGTTGATGTGTGTACAGACAGGCATCTACCAGTGGGAACATGTCCCTCAGAAAAAAAATTCTTTTGAGACGGGCTCTCCAACCCCATCATTAACCTTCCCCTCCCCAGCCCCCCAAGCCCCGTGTTCATTAAAATAAATTGCTCATTATTTTGTGAAACCTATGCCAAATGACTGTGTTTGTGAGACTGTGAAACTACTTCTATTATAACTGATCTGATATTGAATATCTATGCTAAGTGACTAAACATGCTCCTTAAACCAATGGTGCAAAGCTTGTAAAAAAAACGCTTCATAGTTTTGCCTAAGAATGCGTTGTTGTTAATTACCTTTTTGGTCCTATACTGAAATAGATGGGACATAGCTGTGATAAATGCCAGGCAGCGCGTGGTAGTCATTATGTTTGTGTAAGGAAACTTGCGCCACAGCAGCTGTGTACACTCTCTAACCCACACTCTTGTTACAGATACGTATTAATCAGACTGCCGTGTCGGGAGTCATTCAGGTAAAGGGCTGACTGAATAACGAAGGTACTGACTGACTGTGAAAGAGATGCTTATTTTTGGTGAGATTTGTTGCTGAATGTGATTTGCGATAACGTCCAGATACATGACTCAAAAGACGAGACATAG
This sequence comes from Sebastolobus alascanus, assembly GCA_916701645.2. Classification (NCBI taxonomy): domain Eukaryota; kingdom Metazoa; phylum Chordata; class Actinopteri; order Perciformes; family Sebastidae; genus Sebastolobus; species Sebastolobus alascanus. The sequence continues at coordinate 1,203,916 of CAKAOJ020000163.1, forward strand.
GTTGCCCCACCTTCTGTTCTCAATACCGTGGCGAGGCCACACACACGCAGGCATGCACAGTAAGGTGAAGTGTGGTCACCGACAGTGAGGAGAGCAAATAAAAACACATGCCGCGTTGGACGAGTAGAAAATACCACGCCACAGTCCACGAGGCAGATCGGGTCGCTTTGCGTCTGCTTGCAGAGGGAGCAGCTCAGTGCACGGCCCCACCCAGGCCTCCAGTCACACACATTCCTTGATAGAGCCGTCAGGCCAGCTGGAAGGGAGCCCAGCCTCTCCCCGCAGTGACTAACTCCAAAGAAATGTCCTCTTTCTCCCTGACTCCGGCCTCATTCTATGCCGCCCACCGTGTACCCTGAGTGCCCACCCCTTCTGCAGTCACCCCCCCCCCCCAACCTCCAGGTTCTGCTCAAATAAACAAGAACACCACAATCAGTCAGATATGCACATTTAAAGGCAATGCACTCTCAAATGAACGCTGAGAAGCAACACCGGACCGGCTGAACGGATCCCATGTTCATCATGTCACCATCATTTTAGTTGGCTCCACCTGTGCATCAAGTAGATGCTGCAAACAGCACTCTACACCTCACTGTTGTCCATTTACACCCCAATCCCAGGCCTTGTGTGTTCTTGTATGCCTTGGGGGCACATACCTGCCCCGTCATAGTTTGTGCTTAAGTAGGTCACAGCACACTGGAAACTGATCAAAGTGGCTGTAGTCAATCCATAAGGTTGATTGCCAATTCCAATCAATTTGGCGACCAGAAAACAGGAGCAGCGTGACGATGATTAAAGCTCAGTCGTAGGTGAATCAGGCACAGTGGCTCTGGTGCGTGATAAGATTTGATTATGAACAAATAAAAAGGCCTCAGTGCAGAGAGGGAAAGAGAGAGGCGAGCAGTGACCAAGTGTTGTCAAAACAGAATAGCCTCCCTGTTACTCTCTCCATTGAAGTTTGACAAGTACAACAAATACCAAGAGAGAAGCAGCAGGCCCCGGCTCAGGTTCACTCTCCCCTCAAAAACGCAGATAGGACATGCATGTGTGACACATATAAAAGGAATGTGCGTCAAAATAAATGGTTCTTTTCTGCACTCCATAGTCCACATAGCCCTAAACCAAACCACAAGCCCTGCATAAGACCAAAGCCTGCCCACTGACGCCAACTTGGCCTGCTGCTGATTAAACTATTGTGACTTTGGCAGGGGTTGCGCACAAAATGGAAAAACTGAAGAAAACTCTTAAAATCCTCTTCTCTTGCTTTTTACGAGATCACAAAGTGGACCAGGGGCTCCGCTGAGAGTATACTACGTCTTGATTATCATGTGAATTATATCCTAAGCCTTATGTTCACAAAAGGACAGTAAAAGAAACGTTCTATACTATATGAGGCGGTAAGTTCCTGATAAATCATGGCTCCTATCATTACTCATTGTTCTCTATCACACCCCTAGACATCCACGGAGGGAGGATATCACTTTGAATTTCCTCCCCCAGGGTTTCTTCCATTTGTTTCCCCTTATGCGCTATGGTTTTCAGGGGAGTTTTCCTTTGTCCTCCTAGGAACTTTGGCTGCATCACAAACTGTTGCCAAAACTGGACCTGTACATTCCACAACGGTAACATTTTTGCTAAAATGAAACAAAACATTGTGTCTATGGCTGATGTTCTGAAATGAGAAGTGATCCTGGGCTGGTGCCCATACGGGCAGTTTCAGAGCCAAGAACATTGAGCGACTAACAGAATAAAAAATAGGATGACAAGCAGAACTAACAACAACTGAGTTCGGGATGCAAATTTTGTAGTAGCATAACTCCAGAGAGAGAGAGAAAGAGGAGAGTGAAGTTTACACAGTTCTACCACATAAATACAATAAGTGAGGTATGTGAGGTTTACAGACATCCATAGCAACCGTATATAGGCCATGCCGTATAACTGCCCAACTTCAACCCAATTTAGTTTGTCTTCCACAGCTGCTGTTTGAACAAGAACAAATGCAAGTCCACTCATGGAGCAAGAGACAAGAAGGTTAAGAGGAGAGCTAGAGGGCAACCATAGCAGCAGAATGTATATATAGACATAAGACTTCCTTAGCTGTGGAGCTTGAAGCATAAGCTGTATGTATATGTATATGTATATGTATTTAGCATTTCGACCACACCGGAGTAGTGCGTAGTTGTTTAGAGCAAGAGAGTGCTGTGTTTTGGTGAGTGCCATTCTTGAGTATCTTGTGGCAGATAAAGAAGACCTTAACAAAGCTGAATGTATTTCTAACATTACATTCCAAGCCCTGTTGCCCTGACATTTTGGCTGCCTCAAGCCAAATAGAGGTTTTGTAACACATGCTGTGCGTCATTCCTTACGCAGGGCAACGTCGCAGCGTTTGTGGGGGTTGGGGCGTAGTTCAGACAACTAGTGGAGGGCAGGTAGAATGTGCAGTAAGGTCATGTACGATGTTGGATGGATTCGTATAGCAGATGTCTGGCAGAGCGGTGGAGAAATTATCGGCTTATCAGAAAAATGATTCACACCCTTTCTAAATCCCATGACTGCAGAAGCCCAACCAAACTTGAAGCTCCAATAAACAAGTCTGAATTGCATGCATGTGCATGGGTGTGACTTACAGAGGTTTTATGTGTGACTTTTTTTTTTTTGTGACTGTCTCATCATACTTCCCAAATCACTATTTTTCAACAGCAAGGCAAGCAATGGTAATGATAGGTGCTCCACAGAGCAGACATGCTGAAACATTCCAAACCGGCACTGGATGGACGAGAAGGGAGTGGCTGCTGGGTGGATTGTCTAGAGAGACTTTATAAAATCGCGCCCTACAGTTAGCTGTTTATTTGCACCTGGATGAGAACTCAACTTCCCAGTCGGGAAGAAGTGTGAAAAAAATTAGCTAAAGTTTGATTGCAATCACCCTTCTTTTAGCTTATTCACCACATCCGCCTCCCTTTTTTTGCCTCTCCTCGCTGTCCCTCCCTCCAACCACCCACTCATCAAACCCATGAGGAAATGGCAGAGGAAGTGTGCTAGAGACCCGTTTCTTTCCGTTTCACACTGGCACGGCTGAGTAACACCACTCCTCTCGCCTCTACTGCCAGTCAACAGGGCGAGAATATATGGTGCTCCTGCGACACATATCTTAACATGATCGTGCTAAGACTCCAAACAGTCATGAGGCATGTCCTTTTCCTTAAGGCTAGTAAAGATGCTGTTTGTCACATGGGTGGCAAGTGCAGCAAAATCAGCGTGACTGGCATCCAGCTAGGATGACCGAGCAATAAAGCTTCTTCTGAATTTCACAGTGTGGTTGTTGGAATTCCAAATGTCCCACATTACGCCAGGTGACAGTATAATGTAACCTCTGTGCTGCTGCATCGGTAGACAGCGTAAGTATTTAGACAAACAGTATCCGCCCCAGGCCAACGTGAGGCCCTGCTTACTGACAAGCGTTTTAGCTGCAGGCACTCAGGAACCAGTTATGAAAGTTTCAGCACTCGAATGTTTGTAGAAGTCCATCCCCTTGCTTCCAGCAAAACTCTACACCTGTGAGATAATTATCACCAAGGAAAACGTGCATTTTTGAAAGACCACTAAACATGTTATAGCTTAAATGACAACCTACAACCCAAATACCTTTTAGCCCAGTGCCACCATTTGGCTCTTCAAGCAGCCTGTGTCACAATCAATCACCTTGACAACAGCAATTTGAGTAATGCCAGACATTTACAACGGCGAGGTGCTCGACAGGAGTTAAGTGCGCATTGCGGACAAGACTGTGCAGAGCGGAGCAAAAAGCAACTCTCCCTAACACTGACATGATTTTTTTTTTGGGTGTGGCAGGAGAGAGCAGTGGAGGATAGGCTATACTTCACACCAAGACAATTGACTTTCAACTGAGAGTCAACAAAGGATTACATCTGGTCATCTTTCACCTCAACTTTTTCCTTAACTTGAACAAATACATGACATCATACGCAGGCCAAGACAATGTCTGATGATTCTAGTTTGAACCACACCTGGAGAGATGCCGTTTGTGCTTTAAGTATGTGCGCAAGTTAGGCAGGGAAATAAATATCTCTCAACTTTTCGGGCAGATAAAGTGCGTTTCTCTATTTCTCCAAAAGTGCAAAGTCTAAGCTCCCACCCTCTGAGCCTCAAACCTGGTTTCAATTAGCTTGTCTTTCCAAACCACTACATTCCATTACTCCCCTCCTCAACCCCCAACCCGCCCATCCCCCTTCACTAACTCACTCCCTGCCTCTCTTTCCCCGTCTTCCTCCCTCCTGCTCCTCCTCCTCCTCCTCCTCCTCCTCCTCTTTCCTCCCCTGCACGCCCTGGCTGGGCGCCCATGTTAAGAGACCCACGGTAAAAGCAAGACTTTTAAGATTTTAAGTCATGTAAGAAACAAACATGCCTCAGTACAAAGCAGCAGTGATAGTTGCCAACTTTCTCTTACGTAAGCTGGAAAGGAGCCTTGTTCAATAAGCTGATTTATATCATATCGAGAACCTGCAGATATGTTTGTCGCATTCCACAAAAGCAGACTGCATTAAAAAAGGCCCATGAATGAGATTTTCATTGTTCCATATGACTGATAATTATACAGCACCATAAAAACACAGAGAAAAAGCTATGATCAGTACTTTTAATTTAGCTGGAACCCCCTGGATGCCCCATTTCTTGCTCTTTTTTTTTTTTGCTATAAAGGGTGTGCCTCTGTGAGGAGACAGCGAAGCAAGAAGGGAGGGAGGGAAAGGAGGGGGTGGAGGGAGATGGAAGAGAGGAATCCACACCCAAGCTTGTTGCTGCAGGCTTTCCTCGAGAATTAAGCTATACCTTTACTTTTTAAACTATCAGCAAAGGGCGTTGGACAGTTAAGAGAAACACCTGAACAATACCACCAGAGCAAACTCTTATCTTTAAGCTGCTTTAACTTCCATTTAGTGTGTGGGGACATTCCAAAAAAGTTCACAATCTCAAAGACTATGTGTATTCAAAGGACATCCACGTTGCACAACAGTCAAATCACCACACAAGTAGAGTAATTTTGCATTTTACAACTTGTTTGACTACACTCATATAAAGATATTCTTTCAATAACAGCGGGTTGAGCAGTCTTACGCATCTTGGTTAACAACCTTTGTGTGCGGCTAAAAAGAAAAGCGAAGTGCGCAACTCCAGTCAAGCCCTCTGAATTCATGCGGCTGCTGTGGGTACACACCCACTTCACACTCTTTTAGCCATTTTAAATCAGCATTTAAACTTTAAAACACAAAACCAAAGCCACTTTGCACGTTTATAGAAGTAATAATACACACTTTCTCTTCATGCTTAACACACCTTAAGCAAAACTCCCTTCAGAAAAAAAACCCACAGGATACCACAGAGGATAAACACATGTAATAAAGTAGGACAAAGTCAACAGTGCCTGTTATAGGAATGTTGGATTTTGCAACTTTTTAAACTTTGGCCAATAACTGATTTGCTATTTTTTCAGCACAATTAAGTTTGAAGCAAAGCACAGCTGGCAACAAAGTTCACAAACACAGTTTTAAAAAAGCATTCACTTAAATCTGAGCAAAGAAAAAAAGTGCATCTTTACCTGTGCGCAGTCCGTGCGCCCACGAAGCCTCACACCAGCTTGAGCATCCTTGAAAAAACGTGTCCCGTTCACCCCAGCCCACGAGCAAAGCACTTCTTCCAGTCACAACTTTGCAGTCTGTAAGGATTCTGTCACTCTTTTCCTATTTCTTGATCAACCAAGTTTTCCAGGGCGTTTTCTCCCCCCCTCTCTCCCGCCCTCCTCTGCTCGGAGTTGACTTAAACTTTTTTTTTTCTGTGTGCCTGCTCCTCTGGGCTGAACAGAGTAGTCAGAGAGAGCTGCATGGGTAGGGCTCCTGGTTTTTTGCAGAAGGAGGGGAATGGAGGGGAGGGAACCGGTACGAGGGAGTGGTTCCCAGCAGCCGTGGGGCCACCCACTGCTTCCAGTAGAGAGGCCTCAAATGACATGAAAAGTAACTTCTGCTTTAAAAAAATGGAAATAAATGTTAATTTACTATCAAATAGCTACATTAAATGTCCATAAGTACCGATACATTTATCATTAAACTTTTACCAGCAGTCAGCACATTTGAAACTGTTCAATCATCCATAGTAGCCTAGGCCTACTTTTCTGATGTGAAATGGCGAAAAAAGAAGTACATTTCAAGTTTATTTCCCCCAAGTATACTTTATGTAGTAAGTATACTAATATAAATGTACTAGTACTATACTTGTTAGTGCACTACCTCAATACTTATTGGGACTAAATTGGCCCACTTTTAGTTTATAAAAGTATACTTAAAGTGTAAGAATAGTAAAATTTGAGTACACAACTAGTTTAAATCTGAGTTGTATTTTGTACTGCAACTATACTATGAACTATACTACAAGAGAATATGTATACTGTACTTGTAGCCCACTTTTTAGTTTATGAAAGTGTACTTTGTATACTTAAACTTATTGTACTTAGCCAATGCATTATGTATTACATAAATAGTCTTGCTCCTTTTGTTATCTGCCTCGATGTTTTGTGATGATAAAAAAAAAAAAAAAAAAATTCTCACATGTCTCCACGGTGAACGGAGAATCCAAACAAGTAGAAATTCTTGATGAATTGAACTAAATTCATATCAAAACATCCGTTTACAAACTCTCACACACTTTAATAGTCTACTCTATCAAAAAGTAAGCACAACTACAAGCCAAGTATACCTTTCTGTAGGCCTATAAGGCAAGAATACTTAATTATATATTTTTTTAAGTATATCTCCAATCAAAACATTAAGTACAAGTATAAGCCAAGTATACTTAGACTTTTCTGTATACTTGTCAGTATGAGCCAAGTATACTTAGACTTTTCTGTATACTTGCGAGTATAAGCCAAGTATACTTAGACTTTTCTGTATACTTGTCAGTATAAGCCAAGTATACTGAAGACTTTTCCGTATACTTGTCAGTATATGCCAAGTATACTTAGACTTTCTGTATACCTGTTAGTATAAGCTAAGTATACTTAAGTATATCTCTGATAAGTAAACTGAAAGTATATATATTTTACATCTTATATATATATATATATTAAGTTTAAAATTGGTACTACTTCGCTACTAATTGCACACTTGAATAAAGTTCTATTTCGTAAAGGATATCGCAGTGAGAATCAAGCAGCGACTGACAATATATTGTTTGAGCAATACAATATTTTATTCAAGCAGCTTTGGACTGGTTCAAGCTGATTCAAGGCATGTGACGCACCTCCCCAACTACACCCAGAGGCAGCCATTAACTGCCTTGCATAAATGCTTACACAATGATCAGCGCAGCAGTCAAAACCCACTGTATCTTTGTTACTCAACTTCTTGTCATTCTATAATCTACTAGACAAAATAAAACAGCTTTAAAATTGTTTTTTATCAGTTTTTGTTTCACATTTTAGAGTAAGAATGAAGTACTACACAGAGTAACACACCGCAAGATGATATGATGGACAATGACGTAAACATGTTATTACAGCATTTAAACTACTGCACACAAACTGACACAAAGTTATCATTAACAAAAATGACTAGCTAAGGAGTCCTTTACTTACATACGAAAGGCAAAGTGTGTATTTACGAGACAAGATTTTCCAAGTTTTTTTTTTTGGTTTTGTTTTAACAATGCCCACCCAAGTTTCGGATTTATAACATATTCAATACTTTGAAAGCAAACTTTGTTATGTTGCCATTTCATAGCAGAAAATAACAATTGTAATAGTAATCTCTGTCATTGTCAGTATGAAGACATCTCTCTACATATGCAATAGCCAGTGTCACATGAAAGTTTTTTTTTTAGAGTGAAACATAATCATAGTTAGGCTACAGTTCCTCTTACAGCCTACTGTTATTTCTATTATTTTAAGAATAAGCCATGAAGAATAATGTTTCACTTTTGAATTCCGAGAAGTGAGGGGGCTTGTGGCAGAGTATGTTGACGAACATATGCAGCCTCTGTCTACAGTAGAATCACCAGCCTTTGGAAAGCTTTTACCTAACTGTTTCAACTATTTACGGACTAAAGCAGCAGTGGGTAGAATTGGAGCAAATATGATAAAAACAAGTTATTTTTATAAAACGGTCACTATATCCTGACAGTGGTGCATGAGACAGGTAATCTGAAAAAAATCATGCTCCTCTGTGTCCTCCGTTTTCCTCCGGTGCTCCCAATGGCATCTGCAAGATTTCACAGACCGGAGGAAAACAACCATCTCTGATCAGCTGTCAATCACTCGCGAACTAGGCCGCGCTGATCAAATATGAATCACTATTCTGTTACTGTAATGCCCATTTCTCAGATAAAATGTTTTCAGAAACATCAGAATCCAAAACACTCCTACTGCAGGTTTCAGTTACCTTAGCTAACTGTTTAAACCATTTATCCATTATGTTTAGCTATATTTCAACAACTTATCCATAAGCCTGTGTCTACCTATATTTCAACAGTTTACTTATACCTAACTAGTTGAACTGTTACATTACTTAAACCCTTTAACTGTTTTGACTTCTCTGCTCACTTGCTGGTTTTCACTCACTCGCAAGGTGTGGTGTTTAGGTGTTACAGCTGACTCAATGTGTGGAATATATTCTTTTAATCAAAGCGTAATTTCTGTTTTTTGAATTAGTTTAGTTCTATAATCTTTCCACCTACCCTCTCACAACTTTTGCAAATGAGATGGCATGTGTGTGCTTGTTCATCACTCTCATAAATGTTTAGTGTCCTTGAAACACCCCTGTACCTCCTTCTGCATGGCATCAGTGAGGTGAAATAGTAATCGTGCAAATAGCTGAGCAAATACAGAGGAAGTTACCGTGTCGCTTTGTAGGGATCGAACAGGGAGTGGCACACACACAAACACACATACTTTAATATTACCACATTACACCACCATGAGCCAAGATGGCTCTGATTTTGTTTTCGCTCAAAAACAGGGTGCAGTTCTCCCATAGAGAGAAGAAGCCCCACTGTTTGTGTGCGTGCACGTGTGTATTGGTTTGTAATTGTGTGCATGCAGAGATAAAAGGGGAGAAGTAATCCCAACTATGTGCAAGATAAACTGAGATCCTAAAGAACTGTGTATGAAGTTGCTTTACTCTTTGGACTGCAACTGTGCTTTTAAAAAAAAAAAAACAATGCTAAAAGAGAGCAAAAGGTTCCTAACATCTCAGGAAGTTCTGCAAAAGAGTAGGTGAACAACATGTATTACATCCTTTAATTGACTGCAGAGATTATTTATATTGTCCACGTTTTTAAAGAAACCCTCTGGTGCTTTTCAACCGTGTTGCCTAATCGGAGAAAAGGATCATTATCCTATTCACACAAAGTGTCCTGCTACTGCACCTGTTTCCTCAGCTCCACACGTGTTTGACTTTTTGCCACTGAGGTGTGGCTGTTGTTGCCTTTGAAGAACAGTTTCAGCTTAGAGCAAATGGTGCTTCCAGACAGACAACTCCTATCATGTGTGCACATGTAAACAGCGGGACGCCTGTCAGAACTGTGTGCTGCTAAACACCGTTTCTGTAGGGTTTTGAGTATTTAAGGTCACATAACAACCCCACAGTAAACACTGGCACTGCTGCGTGTTCTCTGCTACTCAGAATGACCATGCGATTTCACTGTTACTTAAAAGCTCATTCTTACACTGATGAGGTGGCTCCAGATAAACACATTGATTGCTTATCGAGTTCCCTTTATTACATCTAAATCAATCCACAGCAGCAGCGTTGAAGATCAAGATAAGCAGATAAGAGTTGGAGAATGAGCTTTGAGACAACTAAAATGTGGATTGTGCAATATAGGGATAAGACTAAACAGCTAAAAGGTCAGATTTCCTAAATATTTTGCGCATGCAGTGCATGTTTTTTACAAACTGACTGTCACCACTTTGTGGCAGGTCACTCTAGTTGAATACAAGGATATGTGGGATTGGGTGTGTTTCCTGGGCCTAGGTGTGTCAGCCAGTGTGAACCAGCGCAAATAGCTTGGCTCAGACGCTGGCTGACTCACGGCCCATGACTACAATGAAAACAGGGCAGCTCAGACTGTAGAGGAGAGGAAAATCAGAGGATTAGACGGGGATGGACGGTTGAATATGTGTGTGCCTGCGTATGCTTGTTTGTGTATGTGTGACTGTCCGTGTATGATTAATATCTACCACAGGATAAGGGAAGTCACATGGCACTGGCCTGGGCAGCACTGTAACTTGTGATACAATTAAACCAAAATGACACCACACCTGGATAATGACTGTTTAAATACTATCACTGCTCCTTTAGCAACTGCCCATTAAGAGCCAGATGGGTGGGAGTTGCACATTTGATTATTGCGTAACGCAGGTTTAATCCGGCACAAGGGACCATCTGAACACATTTCAATAAGAGTTTTTAACCCAGAGGAATTAACAATAGTTTTGGAAATAGCTGACAAAGGTTAGGATGCGGTCAAAAGAGAGAAAACCCTTGTATTACACTTGCAAAGCGTCCCAATTATCAACTGAAATTCTTTCCTAAATTCAGACAATGCACACAGTGTACTTGGCTCACGGCCTGTTTTTATGAGTCATCCAGATAATTTGTGAGAACATGAGATACAATAGAGGCGTTTTATTCCAAAACACATTTGAGAATGTAACTCAATGTTCGCTGCTCTTTTTTTTTTTCTTTTTCCTTTCTATTGTTTTTTTCTACGTCTAAGTGACTACAACATTTGTTTTTGAAAGGTGTAACCATCAATAACTCTGTAATTGCGTGCGACATATTTTCAAAATGCTAGCGTCTGGGATTTATTTATCACCTCTGTTGTGAAATGAAAGCAATGTAAAGTCAGAGTATAACTTTCATCGGCAGTAATCGCAAACAAAATGCTGATTTACATGAACAGCAAACCTATTCAAAGAGTCTGCTTTCACTGAATCTGATCTTGTTTGCTGCATTTGTGGTTGCTTGAAAATGTCATTAAACATAAAAGTCGTTGTCGAGATCATTGTTAAAAGAAGGCACTCACTACACAAACCAGATTGTCTGTATATAGAAGAGTTCTTTGTCTACCAATTTTGTTAGATTTTTTACACAATGCAACATTGTCAATATTGTGACCACTGAAGAAACAGACAGATAAACGCTGTCAAAGAGGCATTGTCAGCGTTGAAGAATGTCAAAGCAAATGTACTACAGATTCTTGTGTTCTTCATAAATGAATGAATACGCTTAAAAAAATAAATAGTGACCGAGCATATCGTCCTACTGCTGTTTACTCTTGGTCTTGTTACTGTATATTTAAATAGCACTTGACTCCATGTCCTTTATTTAACAGGTAAACTCATTGAGATTAGGATCTGCTTTTCACATGCACAGGGAAACATAATTAAAGAACATAGCAGTTCCTCCTGTGTGAAGATGGTGACGAATGCAAGTTATGTGTGATCACCTGCAACATCTGCTCCCTCAGCTCAGAGTTCTGCAACAAGACAAACAATTCCTGTGTTAGTGTTATCTTTTCTTTCTTGTATGTGAATGATTGATATAAACACACTGGGTTACACACATCAGTTGAATGTCTGAAACTACGGTATTATTTCTTGTCTGCATTGCTGAGATTAAAATGTTGATCAAATCAAACTAGAGTCCATCTTGCAATGGCATCACACCAGTCGCGACGCGAAATCGGGCCATGGGTGTAAAGTGGGGGGAGGGCAATGGCCGTTTCCCCACTTCCTACACCCTACTTCTGGCGTCCTTGCTTGGACCACACCCATCTTCGAGCTCTTCGAATCCTTAATTTTTATCTCAACTACACATCTGTAAAGTTTCGTGACTGCATCTTACACGGTTGCGACACTATCAGTCACAAGAGAGACTGAATTATAAACACCTGGCAAAGTACTTAAAACAGCCTCTGTGGTAGTTTCCGTTACAGTAGGTGTCTCCATGACCACATTTTGCCATGAAGACACACACACACACAGATACACAAGATGAAAACAATACCAGCATCGCTGTTGCGGCTGGTAATAATTGAACCCACAGGTTGTTGTTGAATTCCCTCAAATTTACCTGCTATTATATTCAGACGTTTAGTGTAATGTAATGTTATGCCATACCATATAATCTCATGCTCATAGAAAATATAGGGTTAAAGGTGCTCTATACGATATCCAGAGCATTAATGAAGCAGCAAACAACTATGTAAAGATATAGAGGAGTAATGTCTACCTGAGCAGAGAATGAAGTCACTCTCCCTCTGTGTGTGTTGTAATCAGAGCTTCTCCTCGCTTTGTTGACATCGCCGGGCCGGCCGTGCATGCTTTTAGTGCATGTTCGTGCATGTGAGCGTGCCCCACTGGCTAGCTCACGGCCGCCACTCTTCACTGCTCTCATACGGCGGTTACAGCTTTTAACGCCATCCTGACTCAGCCGTCGCCATGTTGAGTGTGCGGAGGCCATAGAACTGCCCCCAATCTCGCTTTTAGCACCTTTAAAGAAAAAGAAAAGAAAAGGCATACAATTACTGTTTGGAAATTAATTTCAACTTTTTTACAGTATGTGTTCAGTGAGCTGTACAGTCTAAGGCAGTGGTTCCCAAACTTTTTTACGTCAAGGACCCCTAAGATTTTGTCTCAGGGTCCCCCATCTGATAGGATTTTTGCTTTTAGATGTTTTATTACAGAAAGTGTATGAAACCCATGACCAAAATAGTCATACATTCTGTCATTGTGTTACTTATGGATGGAATTATAGTGAAAGTAAATTATTCTCCTTGTAAATTATTGTCCCCGTACCCCACTTTGAAAACCACTGGTCTAAGGAAGTAGTTTCATAAGGTTCTATGCAAATAAAAACAACTTAATTTACCTGGTTCATAAACACCTGAAATACAGCACTGTACAATTATTTTTGCATAATGGTCATTACTATCTAGAGAAGAGAAGTCTGTTCTTTATAATCATTGGTGGAATGTAATAATTTAATGATATATGATTATATGATTACACTACCTAACAGCATATTAAGTAACCTTCGTTCCACCTCAACTTGCTACAACAATAAAATTCAGCGTATATATTTATGCATCAATAATAATAATCACAAAATATAATAATACAATACCGATAGGGGCCGTTCTGCTGCTTACTTTTACTTTCTTTCATTTCATTTTGCCAGTAACGATTTTAACAAAATTTAAAAATCACTGGCTTTCCCTTCCATTCTTTATTTGCTCAAACTGAGACCAGTTAAACCTGCAGTAGGCAGAATATTTTTGAGAGAGATAACTAGACTTCTGCACCTCCTCATGGCTCTGTTTTAAGGCTTTAAAAAATCTAGACCGTGACAGGAGACTTTGACCAATCACAGGTCATTTCAGAGAGAGAGCGATCCTATTGGCTGTTCATTCAACGGAGGTAGCTGTCAATCACTCGCAAACCGTCAAACTAGGCATTGCTGATCAAATATGAACCAATATTCTGTTACTGTAATGCTTATTTCTCGCCTCAAATGTTTTCAGAAACATCTTGTAGTGTACTGTTTAGCTGTAAAATTATAAAGTTTGCTCCGGCTGTTTGTCGTCATTTGAATCCGCAAACCATTAAAATTCATAAATTCACAGGTCACTGTGCAGTACATGGATCCCTGCACACCTAAATGGAAGGCAACTATTAGTTATACTTGATGGACAGGTTAAACGTTTGTGTTGTTTGCTGCATTCCGTCAGACTTTTTAACTAGTCTGCTCTTGTAACTGCTTTTCCAAGCATGCTTTTAAAGAGAATACATTAATACTGAAATACAGAGTTAAAGCTTCAGTAGGCAGAAAGTTTTTGGCATCATTGGGCAAAAATCCCATAGTAACCTTTCAGCAAATTGTAATTCAAGTGTTCTGAGAGAAAACTAGACATCTGCACCTCGTCATGGCTCTGTTTTCAGGCTTGAAACAATCTACTCTGTGATGGGAGACTTTGGCCAATCACAGGTCATTTCAGAGAGAGAGCGTTCCTATTGGCTGTGCTGGTGGGCGCTGCTTGGTATTTCCTCAACTGGTCTCAACATGGCTGCCGGGTCACAAACTTTCTCATTTTACAGCTAAACAGTACACTACAAGATGTTTCTGAATACAGTTGAGGAGAGAAATAGGCATTACAGTAACAGAATATTGATTCATATTTGATCAGCGCTGCCTAGGTTGACCGTTTGATCGTCGTTAGCGAATGATTGACAGCTGCTAAGAGACGGCAGGCTCCAGCTCGGCTCTGATTGGTTGTTTTCCTCTGGTCTGTGAAATTTGCAGATGCCATTAAGAGCAGCAGAGGACACAGAGGCACATGAATTTTTTTTTCAGATTACCTGTCTCATGCACTATTGTCCGGATATAGTGACCGTTTTATAAGAATAACTTTTTTTAATCATATTCGCTCCAATTCTGCCTACTGCAGGTTTAAGCTTTGACTATAATTGGAAAATTCCTTACGTGTAAATCTGCTGTGTAAGTTTAGGAGCGGCCTCATCCTGTTTTTTAAAATGCAATTTAATTTAACCTAATTGAATTAGCACAGATAATTGGATTTTCCTCATCTTCTTGGCAAATTAGTGAGGAACCGTGGAACTAAAGCAAAACCTTTAACTTAATCGCCACATGCATCATTCGTTTGCAGCGTATGCAACGTATTACGTGTGATTTTGTGCTATCCTGCGCCTGGAGCCCTGTGAGTAAGCACACCGCAAACCTGGGTCTTCTCAAAACAAAGTGGACCTTAAGCAACAACAGAGAGCAGAGTGTATCCATGGAGAGATTACAACTACAAAGAAATCACAGTCAGCTAATGTTAGTGTGCACTACTCAAGATAGCCTGTACACTATCTCGCAACACACAGGTCACTCCGCCTGATATTTGCCATCACCATGGTAACTCATCATTGGTAATCATTCCGGAATTCCCCACAGCGCGTGCTCCCTCACACACACACACACACACACACACACACACACACACGGATGATTCAGAAAGGCGAGCTGTTCCTTTGGTACAGAGAAGAATGTAAAGGGAAAAAGGGGAATGAGAGACAGATTGAATTGTGGTTTCCACTGCAAGTTGTGAGTCACGAACACGAGGGAGGGACGGAGAGAGAAAAGACTATTCTGGGATGGCTGTTATAGCAACATAATAAGCAAAGGGGGCAGGTACTTGCTGGGGTGTTTCCATAGCAATGCCCTGTGTGTGTATGGATAAATATCACATGCCACAAAGCAGTTTGTAACGCAAGTTTGGAACTTTGCTCTACTTTGCTTGTAATTGTGTCTTAGATTTGATGACCCTCCCTCATCTTCCTGTTCTTTCAAGCAGACTAAACGGTCTTTTCATGTCTGCACACTAGACTCATCTAAACAAACCACCATGTTCGGTCTTGACAATGCCGTCACATTGTGCAGTCAGAGTAATTAAGTTATTGAAAGCTTTGGGTGTATTAATGCGCAATTGTTTCAACACATCAGCCCCCGGACAGTCAGGAGACACACTCTGTGCTTGCGTGTGATTAGCCCACAGCATGATCAATTTCTATACAGCGTCTGACAATCCCTCACTGTTATCTGTTTTGAATCATTTATCCAAGGGAACGATAAGGAGGTTTTGCAAGAGTTTCTCCTCCCTTTGGCTCACCAAACCATTTGTTGTGCTTCAACAGAAGCAGATACCTTCCTTGGCTGCACATTCCTGTCATAACTGTAAATGTTCCAACACTATACAGCTCTTCCTTTGAGTGTGATGTAAACCGCCAACAAGTCAATACATGAAACGGCAATCTATGCGTTCAGGGTTGGGGTACCTGTTTGTTGAGAAAGCTCATCCAGGCCGAAACTGCCTCTTTCTCAACCGAACGTCGCAAGAAGAAATCTATTAAATGTCTCGAATCAATGTAAGTTACTCTAAACTGTGCTGATTTCAGTTCTTATACCTGCAAAGTACCTACAGTTGTTTTTTATGGCAAGGTAATGGATAGCCTGGGGTAAAATGCGAAAATTGACGGTTCAGTACACACACCCAAACCACAAAGTGAAGCGACGCTTTCACAACTAACTTTTAAATGTAGTGTTTTTAATACGCAACGCTGGATACCATTGCAAGGTGGTGCATCAACTGGAAGGATGAAAGGGAATCAATTAGTAGGTTTTGTTAATTTTTCCATGACAGTGATCAATATTGCTACACTTGATAGTTATGTTACTGCGTATTAAAGTTTTCCTTCAGTTGGACAACATCACTCCCAGTGCCCCACCTCCAGATTTTGGTAATATGAGCCAGAGGCAACTCTGGGGTTTCATGTCCAAAAGCGCAGGGGCTGTCTGTTTTCCCTCCGCCATACCTCTCGCTCTCTTGCTCTCGCTCTCTCTCTTCCCTCATGTCACGCACTTTCCTTTCCACTCTCACACTGGCAACCTCTGTTGCAGGGTAACGCAAACTCACCAAGAAAATAACTGATAAATAATCCCTTTTCTAAACAACGATGTCACACTTCAACTTAAGGATGTCACTAGCAGGCATTGTTACGGAGCAAAGCCTCCTCCGTCGCTGTATCATCTTGTCTCTCCCTGCCTTCTTCAGCTATTTCCCCCTCAGCAAAGTCACCTTTGACCTCCTTCATTCCATTCCAGTACTAAATTACTAGGCTGCGTTTTAGAGCCACAAAGACAGCTCACACCCCTCAAAGCGCACCAATGGGAAGATACGCCCCTCACTCAGGAACCGAGGTTAACATCTGAAGGTCACTTTTCTCGCCTAATAGAAACAACGGGGTGTATACGTAGATACGCATTTGTACCATCGTTTAAAGTATGCATGCTGTTCATAATTACCCTGATTTACATGTCAGTGTCCTTACTTGCCTTTGCTAGAATTCCAGTCTAGCATTCACATTACATGTCCAAGCCCCGGCTGTAACTCAAATGCAAAGAGGGGACGCTTAAGGTGAAGTGCTGACTAAGGATCCATTTTCCTGCCCCCATTGCTTTTGCCTAAGTGTAGTGTGTGTGTTACCGGGGTTGCAAGCCCAAGGAAAAACTCCATAAAACTCTGAGGGTGGGACTCTGTATGTGTGGCGGCTGTGTGTTGTTTCTGTCCGCCTAGAGACGCCCTTACGACCGTCTGACAGTACTACCACACTCTCGTATCGGCCATAAAGCCCCAGACGCTGTAGCAGAGCAGCAAACATCACTATAGGGGAGGAAATATCTATTTAAGGGACTTTGCGGCTACAACTTAAAAACTCCTCATTCTACTGTCTAATTTTAACTTTCTAGAGTCACAAAAGCGCTTAAACCCACAGAAGAACTTCTTTAGCAATAGCATCTGCAATGAATTGAGCGTCTTTAGAGAAAACATTGTTGGATTTCAGCCCTCAGACCCCCCCCCCCCTCCTCCCTCCTCCCTCCTCCCTCCTCCCGTGTTAGCTCTTCACCTCGCTGTTTCAAGCCCCCCCACCGGCCGCCTCACTCTTTTCCAGATGTGTGTCTTCCACCACCAGATGCTCAGCACATGCATATCATGCATTAAGCTCCTACAGGGGGCTGACAGTCACACAGGGACCTTATGTGGTGAAACAATACAGCCTCTCTCTGTGTTCCTCCCTCGCCATAACTCCTAACAACTGCTTTTAAGAACCCCTCCCCACCACCACCACCACCACTTTCTACGTCCGTGCACGGACATAGAAAAATGTCCAGAGAGGAAGGAAAAAGAAGTAGCGAGTGTGTGTGGCCAAGAGAGAAATAAAGACCAGGGGAGGAGGGAAGGTTGGCAGGGCTGGAAGAGAAAATGTTGCTGTTGGCATAAAACTGCGTATTGTTCTCGTGGCTGGCTTTAGTTTAGCTTTTTAACTCTGAAGTAACTAAACACAAATAAGGACCAGGATATTGTATGGACTCAATATTGCAGCCACTGCGTAGGAAACTGGCCTCAAGAGTTTTAAAAACTGCGCGTGATTTCCTCACGTTAATTTCATATTTGATTGCCTGATGAAAAGGCTTTTGTAACGCCACTCCTTCAGCAATCAAAGGGTTAGCCCTCAGCGGTGTTGTAACTGCTGTGGATGAAGCTCAAGTTATTTGCTCAAGTTACAGCCCTCTTCCACCACGATCCACAGGATGGGTGAGTCATGTGTTCAAGGACTTGGGCGCTTTGCTGTTGTGGGAACATTTCCATTTTCTGATTTCCATGAGACCACAGAACAAACTAAAATGGCCTCCCTGATTCAACGACACTATGGTGGAAGATGGTTGCACCAAAACGAACTTGAATCACGCTTAGTAGGCTGGAAAAAATGACACATCTGACTCACTCCTGGATGCAATTCCTTTCTTGTGCATCTCTCTCGTGTGTGTGTGTTAGTGTGTGTGTGTCAGAGGGAAAAACAGATCCACCCAAGATCTTCTCAACTTTAAGAGCTTAACATATTCAGTGTTTAAAGGATCGATTGTGCTAAATACATAACTGAAAATCTCAAGACTAGATGATGTGAAGGGATATTATGAATATAAATAAACAGAATGCATTATATAGGCCGGTCCAGGTGTCCTATTTTTTCTGCAGATATGGACTACACACAATGACGCACCAAACAAAGAAATCAGTTATAGCTGACGTGAAAGGATAAGCCAGGCTGCAGGTGTGGGAACAACCAACAACAATATGCAAAACAAACTTCGATACGGTTGGGTGTGTCCGATTAAAAGGAATGATTCGTCTTCGCAGTTCAACATTAACTCTACCAGACGCAGAAAAAAAAAAAAAAATCATGAAACATTTTCCTCAATCATTAGGAGAGAAAGAAAAGGTTAGTTTTCAATTTCGGCATTCAGACTTAACGTGAAAAGAATCTATGTATGCACAGAAAATGGCAGACTAAACAGTCTATTCTTCTTTTGTGAAATATTTTCTTCTTTAACGACACAAACTTGCAGAAGTAGGCACCAAAAAAACCTCATTTCTGCATTTTACTAGGGTGTGGTCAAACCACAAAACAGATTTATAGAACTATTAAGTACACAAGTCAATCCTCAAACACAATGCATTAAAAATATACTGTATGTATGTTCATATAGGCCATTTGAAATTAAATTGTAAGTGGATTAATTTAAAGATCAGAATGGCATTGCAATTTACTTAAATAATATTGTAGTCTTGCGTGCAGGCTTTTCTCATTTCAACAATGTACCTGCATTCATTAAATGACCCTGTAAGTGGATTACACTTAAAGGTTTTTGGTAAAAGATATAACAAAGCTAATAATTGTGCGTCTCACTCAGTGAAACTTTAAGGGAAAAGTACACGTTTTGTGTTAGTGACCCTTGGCCTTGGAGTAGACATTTTAAAAGGGCATCCAAGTGGATGTGCTTTATAAAGATTTGTTTGAGGCTTCCTCTCTTTGGGGAAGCACCAGAAACATCAAAACAACAACCCATAGTTTAAAGCACACATTCTTGTCTCAGAGTGAGCAAACCACAGAGCTCAGCCCAGTCATTTTCTCTCTCTCTGTGGGATGCTCCCCATTCAACAAGATCAACAGCTTTCCAATGACTAGTCTTTGCCTGCCCCCTGCTGGAATAAGAGAGCACTGCAGCTGAACCTTTAGGTTACAGTGTCGTAGTAGTAGTAACTGTGATAAACAGCTGCTCCTAATTCAAGTGTTCTAAATAAAAATAAATCTAAATCTGAATCTAACTAAAGTTTCCCAGTTAGGATGCATGCTAAATGTATTCAACCATTCACAACATCCGCAGTAAAAGTAAAAACAAACGTGCCTAGTTCTCTTTTATAGTGCGTCTCACGTGTTACTGTGTCTTTGCACCAAGCTGAAACGTTTCGTTTCACCGACTCTTCTGGTTTCAACTCTTGACACACCGCCGACCACACCCAGCATTTGCCATTGGGTGTGGTCAGAAGTGTGTGTGACTGTTGTACCATACAAAAAGGGATGTCACGAGTGTTGAATGAACTTAACTGTAGTACTTCTCGTTTTCACTTCAACTTAATCCCTGGGCGCTTTACAGCAGCCCACTGCTCCTAAAATGCTTAGGATGGGTTAAATGCAGAGGTCAGATTTCATGTATTTAAAGGACGATTCTAATAAAGTTAAAGTTTACTTTTGACTGGAGGTTAAAAAAAATATTAATTTTAAACTGTTGCTGCATTGCTCTTCAAGTCTGTTTATTGAAATTAAATGTTTTTTCTCATTAACATTTAATTTCTCGCTTTGCTGGGTGGCACTCCGACTGGGAAAAGATGGAAGGAAATTAATTTGTAGATGGGTTATCATGCAAACACAAAACTTTAAAACCAGACAGACTGAAGTCACATCACGGACATCAAAATCCCATAGATGGCATTGTGGAAAATGCTTTATTTCGCAGGTCAAACAACAAAAACCCAGTTCGGGGCCACTGAGACAATTCACTCTCTTCTTAGACGCTGTCGTTCTTGCAGTAAAGTAAGCACGTGGTGGCTGAAAGTCAATAGGTTTTAAGTGCTGGAAAGCAGAAGCGCAGTTTGCCTTCGTTCAGACCGTCCCAGTGTCCTCTCACTTGAAGATCTTGCCCTGGTTGAAGGCTTTACCCACGTGCTTAAAGTCACCCTCCCAAGCAAAGTACTCCTTTACCATGGTCTTGCACTCCTCGCTGTTTGTGTCCAGCTTACGCCACTCGTATGATTCGTAGTCGATCTGCCAGTCTGAAGACAGCTAGGAGGGGAATAAAAACAAAGTTATTTGAATGCGAGTGAATTCCTTTTGGGTCAGATGAACTGATTATGTACCACCACAAACTGATTATCAGATGATGAGATTATCCAGTAGAGAACGCTTGGACCATCACACGGCGTGCATTGAAATGCAGACAAAAGAAAGCTGCGGTGTGCTTTAACAATCTGAAGCATGTCGAGTTAAACAGATAAGACTCGTTCACTTGAACATTGTGTCATGCAATCTGTTCAATTCTGAGCTGCAGTGAAATTTAGTCAAGTCACTTCACCAATCAACCTACAACATCAAATATTTGAAGTCAACTTTAGATCTTAGATATCGTTTGTGCCCATAGCATGAACCAGCCTATTACTCACTGAAACAGAGATGACTGGGATGAACATGGTCTCAAGTTTCTCTTCCCCTGTCAGATTAAGACTTGGTGCCATGACTGGACACCCGCCTTGCCCAAAGACAGGGGACCGTCCAATAACTCCCAGATGAGACTCATCTAATCAAACATTTTGTCTCTCAGGAAACAGCCGTTTAATGTTAAGCTGCAGTCAATGTATGTTAAAGTGACTAGGGGTGTCACGATTGATTCTAAAAACAAAAATCGATCGAAAAGAGCTTTCAATTTTGACCTTTGAAGTCAAAAAACGACCGTCGATTCCCCCAGTATCCTTTTTCTCTCTGCTACCGCCTACTTCAAAGAAAAAATAAAATAAAAAAACACTTCAAAGACGACAGCATATCTTACCGGTAGCCTTTAGCTGCACTATGAGACACCATGGCCACTGCCAGAGTTTGGAGATGACGGAAAATATCAGAACTGTAAAATCCTCCTGCTTCCCCGAAGTCACAGTGTGGCAACATTTTGCCTTCCCCGTGAGTTATGTAAACAACGAACAGAAAAGCTACAGTTTGGAGGCTGCAGAACATTTAGAGACTGCAGCAACCAAAGAAAACTGTGCTTCGCGAATTGATTGGCGATGTCAGCCACACTATCTACATCGCTTTGTACGGTAAACGGGGTTTATGCAGGCGTAGTGTAGGCACAACAGGGACATCATGGTGCATTCAGGTGTACCTCAAACTCTGAACAACTCTAGCTGTTGTTGTAAAGTACACTCCTGCCATCTAGTGGATCTTCATTTAGTTGTTACAGCTTGTTCTCCAATTGACTGGTGAAATAAGATAGTTATTACTCAGGCTGTCGAGTAAAATATTTAATCGCGATAAATCACATTTTTTATCTGTTCAAAATGTACCTTAAAAAGGGAGATTGTTCTGTGAACAACACAGAACAACGACAAATATTGTCCAGAAACCCTCACAGGTACTGCATTTAGCATAAAAAAATATGCTCAAATCATAACAGTGCAAACTCAAGCCCAACAGGCAACAACAGCTGTCAGTGTGTCAGTGTGCTGACATGACTATGACTTGCCCCAAACTGCATGTGATTATCATAAAGTGGGCATGTCTGCAAAGGGGAGACTCCTGGGTACCCACAGGACCCCTTTGAAAATGGCCATGACAGCGTTTCCTCACCTAAATTTAGCGCAAGTTTGGAGCGTTCTTTAACCTCCTTTGCGACGAGCTAGTATGACATGGTTGGTACCAAAGGATTCCTTGGTTTTATAGTTTCATATGATGCCAGTATCTTCAATCTAGCTGTAAAGCTGAGCCAAGTACAACCTCCGGAAGATCGATTGCGTTTAAGAAACTGGTGGCTTTAACGCGTTAACTTTGACAGCCCTAGTCATTGCATATAAAATTAATTATTTAAATTTGACCATATGGCCATAATGTGGTACATTCCAATAAAATATCACACTTGATCCCACGTAGCCTCTCTTTTTAAGAAGACTTTGAAAGTGTAAATTACATAAAACTATTCTGTTGAGGTTTACAAATCAAGACTCCATAGTCTTACAATGGCTTGTTTAAATCAAAAATCGAATCGTGACCTTAAAATCGAAAGTTAAATTGAATCGTATATTTGGAGAATTGTGACCCCCCCCAATAGTGACTACACACACGAATGACTGCCCAAATCAGCTTGTCAAAAACCAGCCCTAAATGCTTGACGGTGGGGATGTTATCAGGCCAGGACATTGTGTTCACCCTTTTCAATACTTACAGTGAAGGCCAGGTCGTGGCCTCTGAAGATCCAGATGCCAGAGATGCTGCTGTCGTTGTTGGTGCCAAACAAGATGACACTACCGAAGGCGTTCTTTCTGAGTTTGTCCAGGCGCTGGAACATACCTGTGAAGAACATTGATGGGGTTTGAGACATTTTAGCAATCAATAGAATCAAAAAATCTCAACATATAATGTAATATGAATGTACTTAACACATTGACCAAGGCAGTCATATGTTTGTTTTTGATATTTTTTTTTAGATATGGCCAAACACAAAGGCCAAAACTTTTACACCCGTAGGGTAGTTCAATCTATATTTCAGTACCCTACGTCGTTTTTACTGTGCCCATAGCATGAACCAGCCTATTACTCACTGAACAAGAGATGACTGGGATGAACATGGTCTCAAGTTTCTCTTCCCCCGTCAGATTAAGACTTGGTGCCATTACTGGACACCGCCTTGCCCAAGACGGGGGATCATCTGCTATCCCAAAAGAGGGGAGTTTCCCCGATTGGTGTACAGGCCTGTTTCTGTCCAACAGGTTTTCAAATTTAATAATTCCCAAGACAAGCACAGGCTTGAGCAGCGACCAAAACCTGTTTCTTATCCAAGTTATGTGATGCCTGAGCATGATCTTAAAAACAGAAAAGGCTGTGCTACATAGAAATAAGGGCCAAAACCGCTCGGCTAACCGGTTTATGTCACTAAAGAATCTACACACTAGGCCTCCAGAATAGTGATGCAACAATTATTCGATCAGTTGTCAACTATTAAATTAAATGTGAATATTTTCTGGTTTCTTTACTCCTCAATGACAGTAAACTGAATATCTCTTGAGTTGTGGACAAAAGACATTTGAGGACGTCATCTTGGGCTTTGAGAAACACTTATCACCATTTTCTGATATTTTGTAAACCAAACAACTAATTGATTAATCGAGAAAATAATCAACAGATTAATCGACAATGAAAATAATCGTTAGTTGCAGCCCTACTCCAGAGGACGTTTAAGAATTCTACAAGCCTAACTTGCAACCCGTTAATTAAAATAAAGATTTACAAACACGCAACCTTTAATTGTGTAAGGATCGATTGCCATTGTGTTAACGAAACAAACATGATGCACACCACCATCATAAAAACATACTTGCAACGTTTTCGGACAATGGAAGCCAATGTGAACAAATGGAGGTGATGGAGCTTTTCTTTCCAACCACTGAATCACCATAGTGCTCCAAATAACAAATAAGTAGGACGATAAGAAAATAACTTAAATATACTATACAACCCCTAAAAGGCTTTGAAGGTTTTGGGTAAGTTGGCTGCTGCTGAGACTCACCTGTGATAAGGTTGCAGCTCTTAAAGGTAAGTGTAAGCTCTTCGGCATATTTGTACTGGCTGAACCAGATTGAGTACCCCTCAGAGTCAAAGTGCTCCCAGAAGTGGGGAATGGCTACTGTCAGGGTGTCCTCGTTGGAGTACTTTCTCTTGAACTCGTCCATGACAAACGCACTAAAAAAAGAAAAGGGAGAATGAGATCGGGTCATGTACTGTACATCTGCTGTCTGTGCATGTAGGCTGGAGAGAAAGACAAGGTGTGGAAATTAGGCAAGTGTCATAAAGGATACGACTAGATTCATAGCGACATGTTTGGTTTAACTCTAGTTTCTTTGGCCCTGTTCAGACCTGGTATTAACATGCGTCCTCAGTGATCGGATTACAAGTGGACAGCTATAAGTACAGGTGTGAACGCACTCGAGACGCATTGAGATCCGATCGCTCAGACCACATTCAGAGGTGGTCTGGGCCACACATGGCCACATTCTTTTAGCAGTGTGTACGCGAATGTGTTCCGGGCCACATTAAGGACCGCCTACTCAACCGACATCCCGCTTGGATCCCCCGCGTCTCACTGCGCTCCTGAGGTGCCTCACAGCATGGAAACGGCTTCTGTGCTCTACTGTATTCTGTCGGTACAACTGTATTTTATCAAAATATATCTCATCTATAGGCTACATAATCTACAGACTAGACACGTGAAGTGCAATATTATCATACGGTCTGTGATTCTTTTCCAGTGCTTCGAGATCGGATCACAAGTGGTCACTCAAGACGCATGTGGAGATGCATTCTAATACCAAGTGTGAACAGACGTACTTAATGCTGTCTACTTGTGTTCGGATCGCTCAGGACGCATGTTAATGCCAGGTCTGAACAGGGCCTTTATTACCCTAGCTCACCAACTTCACACTTCTTTTGTAATTTGAAAAACAAAATAAAGAAAGGTAGGGACAGTTGCTGCCTGCTACATTGAATTTAAAGGACTACATTATAGGACGTGGAAAGTCAGACTGAAGCACTACGGACTACTTGCATAACCTAACCCATCTTACAGAGTCATGTTTCACTACCCTCGGATCAACTGTAGAACTTGAGGTTCAATCTGGTTTGTGCCCATAGCATGAACCAGCCTTTTACTCACTGAACAAGAGATGACTGGGATGAACATGGTCTTAAGTTTCTCTTCCCCCGTCAGATTAAGACTTGGTGCCATGACTGGACACTGCCTTGCCCAAGACGGGGGATCATCAGGGAGGGGAGTTTTCAGGCCCAATATATTTAATTAATTACACCTTTTTCTAACATTATTATTTTATATTTCTCATACTTGTCTTATGGTTTTATATCTTAAAATTGTTTTTACCATTATCAACTTGTTTTTATTAATATTATTATCCTTTTTGGTAGCTATTTAGGATTCCATTTTATTGTTCTCGCTCCTCGTCTACCCTGTTTTTAATACTTATGTTACTGATTTGTTTCTCTTGTGAAGCACTTTGAGCTGCATTTCATGTTATGAAAGTTACTATATAAATAAAATGTATTATTATTAACATATGGAGTGCATAAATCTTGCACTGTGAGAAATTCAATATGCAATTGAATGTTCCAAATGCAGCACAGAGCCGACCATCTTCACCCATTGATCACTCCTGTTAAGTACTCTGGAAAATAATCTGCTGAAGTGATCAATTGGAATGGAAACCTGCTGACTATTGGCTCTCCGTGGGACACGGTTGGCCACTGCTTATCTATAAATTGTTAGCTAAAAATGTAAAAAAAAAAAAGAAAAAAAAAAAAGGACAAGGAAAGCATAAAGATCTTTCTACCTCTTTGCCAGGTGTCCAAAGGGGTCCTTGGCTTTGGGCTCAGCGGCCAAAGCAGCCTCACACTCGTCCAGGTCCTCTTCTGGGGCTGGCTTCTTCTCTTCCTTTTTCTTTTCCTTCTTCTCCTGGGGCTTGGCTGCCTCCTTTCCTCCCTTCTCTTTCTTAGGAGGGGTCTCTTTCTTGGGCTGCATCTCAGCAAACTTCTTGGCTGAAGAAACGGAACAAAAACATGTTTTCTGTTAAATGTTCCAATTATCTGACTTTGGTTGTGCACTCGAAACTAAAAAAACCTGCGTAGTTCTGTCTTATGCAACATTTCAATACCCTAAAGGTCGGTCTCTTTTTTAACTGTGCCCATAGCATGAACCAGCCTATTGCTCACTGAAACAGAGATGACTGGGATGAACATGGTCTCAAGTTTCTCTTCCCCTGTCAGATTAAGACTCGGTGCCATGATTGGACACTGCCTTGCCCAATGACAGGGGGCCAGCTGGTTTCCCCAAAGAGGGGGGCTTCCTTTCTGGCTAGGTCTTTGGAGATGAATTGCGAAATACTGCAAGACATTTGACGTTTGTATAAAAGGACATTTTCTGTCCCTGAAAGTAATTCAGTATTTCATTGATATTGTTCCACTTTAACAAATAGGTAAATAGCTGTGTTTATCAAATGCCATTCAGTTTCTTTTAGTGCAATCCTTTAGCCACAGCCATTAATCTTCCGCAAACATTTAAAGGGAAATGACTTCCCAAAAGCTTTATTACATATCTTATCTTTAATCACTTCAGCTGAAAAAATAGGATTTCGCTGACGAAAGGCAAATGCATGTCCGATTTCAACCTTTGAATTACACGGTCTGCTCCGGCAGCCAGCCTCGTGCTCAACGTGTGTGTGCCTTCCGATCACATTGCTGATGACTCACCATCAAACTGGGCCATCTTTTCACACAGCTTGACCTCTCCAAGGACAGCCTTGAACTGGGGCTGGTTGACACAGGTGACAAACCAGCGAGTCACGTTCGGGTAAGGCTGACGGAAAGAAGGCTCAAGGACCTGCAGGGGGACAAGAGAGGGTGTTAGGGCCTTCTGGAGAGCATCTCGACTCAAATATCATTACAGAGAACAAAATGAATGAACAGTGTGTGGCTTTGTGTAACAGTTATGTGCTGGGTGTGTTCCAAACCTGTTTGTAGAGCCAGATCATGGAGCAGGCCACCGTGATGTCAGCAAGGCTGACCCTCTCTCCCACCAGGTAGGTACGGGTGTTCAGGTGTTGGTTCAGCACTGTAAGGGCCCTCTTCACGTCCTCCTTGGCCTGCTCTGTGGCCTGGACAGACCCAGACAGAAGAATGACTATGCAGGATTACACGACATATTTACTGTACTACATGGTCATGTGCCAAGTCTCAACTACAGGGTGTCGCACTCTCTGGCCAACCACCGCAGCTACCAAATAATCATTTAAGTCTTTAGCTGGACCAAAAAAATGCTGAACTGCAAACCTGCTTGTTGAACTGCATGATCCCCAGAGTGGGGAAGACCCATGCGCTGGCTGGAGGGATGATCTCAGAATCAGCGAAGCTCACCCACTGCAGCACCTGGGCTGCGGCCTGGGGAGTGTCACCACGCAGGGCATCATTGCTCACTGAAAGGTGGAAAGTGTTTAAGAAATGGATTTTTAAAAAAAAAAAAAAAAAAAATTCTATTCATAATAATGTCCTCATTTGTTTTTGTACACAGCGCATAGAAAATCGGGTTTTCATGTAGGGCTAATAGACATCATTGATTACAAGATGGTTGTTACAGTCTGTAAATCATTTCAATTATTTCCCTTTCCCCACACTGATGCATAACACATTTGCCAGTGATTATCTTAACGGTCATTATATCCTGACAGTAGTGCACGAGACAGGTAATCTGAAAAAAAATCATGTGCCTCTGTGTCCCCCAGTGCTCCTAATGGCATTGCAAGATTTCACAGACCGGAGGAAGACAACCAGTCAGAGCTGATCTGGAGTCTGCCGTCCAGCTGCCATTTATGAGAGCCAGCTGTCAATCACTCGCGAACTCCGATCAGTTAAACTAGGCAGCGCTGATCAAATATGAATCAATATTCTGTTACTGTAATGCCTATGTCTCACCTCAAATCTTTTCAGAAACATCTTGTAGTGTACTGTTTAGCTACCATGTTGAGATCTGTTGAAGAAACACCAAGCACCGCCCACCAGCTGGAGCACAACCAATAGGAACGCTCTCTCTGAAATGACCTGTGATGGGTCAAAGTCTCCCATCACGGGCTAGATTTTTTAAAGCCTGAAAACAGAGCCATGAGGAGGTGCAGAATCGAATCGGCACCCAAGTATCGTGATAGTATCGAAACGGGTGATAGGTGTATCGTCCCAGCCCTAAAAAACAAAAAGGTAGGGACAGTTACTGCCTGCTACCTTAAATTTAACTACATTATAGGACGTGGAAAGTCAGACTGAAGCACTACGGACTACTAACACAACCTAACCCATTTTACGGAGTAATGTTTCACTACCCTCAGACCAACTGTAGATCTTGAGGTTCAATATGGTTTGTGCCCATAGCATGAACCAGCCTTTTACTCACTGAACAAGAGATGACTGGGATGAACATGGTCTCAAGTTTCTCTTCCCCCGTCAGATTAAGACTTGGTGCCATGACTGGACACTGCCTTGCCCAAGACGGGGGATCATCAGTTTTCCCTGAAGAGGGGAGTTTCCTGATATGTCTTCAGACCAATTACCGCCAAACACATTTAATTAATTCCACCTTCTTCTAACATTTTATATTTATAATACTTGTCCTATGGTTTTATATCTTAAAATTGTTTTTACCATTATCAACTTGTTCTTATTAAAATGAGAAAGTTTGTGACCCGGCAGCCATGTTAAGATCTTTTGAGGAAATACCAAGCACCGCCCACCAGCTGGTGTACAACCAATACGAACGCTCTCTCTGAAGTGACCTGTGATCCAAAGTCTCCCATCATGGGCTAGATTTTTTTTTAAACCCTGAAAACAGAGCCATGAGGAAGTGCAAAAGTCTAGTTTTCTTTATGAGCACTTTGAATTACAATATGCTGTAAGGTTATTATAGAATTTTTGCCCAATGATGCCAAAAACGTTCTGCCTACTGAAGCTTTGACTCTGTATTTCAGTATTAAGGTATTCCCTTTAAAAGCATGCATGGAAAAGCAGTTACAAGAGCAGACTAGTTAAAAAGTCTGACGGAATGCAGCAAACAATGCAACGTTGCAACGCACACGTTTAACCTGTCCATCAGGTATAACTAACAGTTGCCTTCCATTTAGGTGTGAAGGGACCCATGTACTGCACAGTGACCTGTGAATTTATTAATTTTAATGGTTTGCAGATTCAAGTGACGACAACCACAAATTCTTGAGCTGTGGGAAACATCTGAGAAACTGACCCTTAAACCTAGCAGCATTTACACCACTTCCTTTAATACTTTAGGAAAACAATACATATGGACTTTTTGGATGAACACCAAAATCGATAGTGCACGAGACACTTAAGTTAAGCATTTGATTATGAAAAAAAGAAGTCACTTAAGTTAACCATTTGAATAATAAATAATAGACTTACAGTAGTGAGCAATGGCATTACTCTCAAACAGACAGAAACCGTCATCTCCCTGGTAGGCCGGTACCTACAAACAATGGCAGAATTCAAGACTAAATTAACACATGTAGCATGTCTTTATCCAGCGAATCCAGCAGTTAAGTTCATGATGATACATCTGTGTCATAGTCAAACTAGGTAAAACCTTTTCACTTAATCAAATTTAAGCTAAGAGGTTTGAATGCAGTAACTTATTTGCCACATTCATTGTTGACATTGAAACGAGGGCTACTGTGGAAAAAAGTTCAAACACACCAAGCGTAACAGTACTAACCTTGCCCAGAGGGAAGTTGTTGAGGAAGGCAGGAGTACGGTTCGTCTGCCCGAAGGTGAAGGCAGGGGAGCTGCTGGCAACTTTGAGGCGAGCCCCACTGTACTGGGCTGCAATCTGGGCCTTGAAGGCCCGCCAGTTCTCTGGGTACGTGTACAGAGTCTGGGAAAAGGAGGGGAGACAACACAACAATTATTATATTTAAAAAAAACACCCACTAACATACATGCATCACATTTTTGCTAGCAGATTAACAATAAATTGAGGCAACTTAAAAATGTTCTCATGGTAATAACTCACTACTATGGTGCAAAAACAAAATAATGTATTCTGGTCTCATTCTAGTTCTGTTGCTTTAAATGCAATATGAGATATCTAGGCAAAGACCACTGTGGTGCGTTAAAGAACGCCACAAAAAGTAGTTAAAGTGAGACAGCTTGGTCTGACACAAATGCATGATGCTAACCTTATCCAAATCTAGATGCTCGACCATTTAAATGGACTGGGGCAGGAATGGGAACAGGGTGAAGCTTTGAGTACAGTTTATTTAAATAAAACTGCAGGTTACCAAGGCCAAATGTACCGTATTTATCAGCTACGAGCAAACAGTGAGCTATATTCACGTGGGTTTTTTTTAGCTTGCTTTAAATGCTAACTGGTGCTAGCTACCATTACCGGTATAGTAGTCTACCGTCTGTATAGCTTCAGACAAAGTGAAATACAGGGTAGCCGTGGGTCTACAAAAACAGGACATAAACACCAACTTTAGGCGAAAACACCTCTAAACGCAACAGTAAGTTTTCTTTGAAAATAGCCTCGGTAACGTGGCACCAGCCCGGGTCAGAAGAGGGGCGTCATTCACCGTGAATGCAACGTCAGGATAGCAAAAAAGCTAACCATAGTTTGTATGAACACTGAATGAAATTCCACGTAAATACCCCCGATAACATCTACCTGACAGTCAGAAAGCCTCGTTTACGTGCAAAGGTGCTCAGTAGCAGTGCAGATGGGCTTGATATTCGTCGGATTGCGCCAGGAAAGTTAGAAAAAAGCCCCAAACTAGCCATCTTTAAGTCTTACTCACCCCTGCCGCCATCTTCAGGACGAGAGAAAGAAAGAACGAGCGCTCCGCTGACGTATTTACGTCCACAGGACGTGCGCGTACTTGAGATTTCCGCGTTCACGTTTTTCGCCCCCAGGGTGATGCTTTGCCACATCACACTGATGCAGTCTCTTTGCACATTAAATACTCTGACAAGATATTAACATACTGTGACATTAACATGATAAAAGGATACAGAGATATAACAAATACTTTATTACAGTCCACGTACAAAAAAAACAAAATATAGTTGAGATAGAAATTGTGAATTCTACATGAAAGAAACAGGAAACTAATAGGTGCTGCTTTTGCATTGTATGCCATCTTACTATAAATTTAGCAAGCACTTTACTGAATTTTTTTTTAATCTTACACTGGTTCCAATAAAAACAAATGTAGGCTGTGCAGCATAATAACAAAATGATGTCAATCAGTGTAGAAAAATATTAATTTCAACAACAAAATAACTAGGCTACTACATAAAATGTCCCATGTGAAATGTGCTCCCTCTGGGGCGAATCAGCTCACAAGACCTGGAAATAAAGAACAGAAGGTAAGTTCAACGATCAATCATAACATAGAAAATAAAACATTTTTATAACTCAGGTGATACACAGCACAGCCAAAATAGTTCAATTGCAACCACAGTAACCACATTGAAGCAATACCATGTTTTCCTTATTGTGCAGAATTATTTGACATAAAATAAATATATGCAAGGCATTTCATCAATCAATGTCCCGTCTAACAGGGACGTACTGGGACTGAACTTCAGCCCGGGCTTTTGAGAAGGAGAGGCATTTTATGCTGAAAATTTTTTGGCAGTAATTTTAACACTAATACAGTTTTTGTGGTATAAAGCGAATCTGAAGATGCTAAAGACCTTCATGTCACTTAAGGATGTCTTGCTGACACCTGCCTCCTCAATTTGTATAAGCACGTCACCACTGCACTAAGTCTAAAAAAAGATTAGCCAGGCAAGCCTAGGGGTCTTTCTCATTTCTCGATTTTGTGACTCCTCGTCTCCCCATCCTCCGGCTTGTGACCCGGAGATTAATCTCAGCACTCCATCTTGAAGGATGTCCAAATTCCTATAATGCGTCTCGAGGATCGAGGAGGCTTGCCGGAGGAGCTATAAGCGAGGATACACCGGTGTATCCTTTGCGGGAGTGTTTTCAGCACCCACGACTTATAAAAGATCAAACTTTCTGCCCTTCTCCGTTTGTGTAACGCCTCGTAAGGCACTCTTCTAACCGCATTCCTTAATGACATTTCACCTTGATATTACTTATGTTTTATCTTGAATGTAGGCTTCATACAACTGCTATAATCGTGATATGATGTTTACTAGTGCAAACAGCTGCTGACGTCAAACTATTATATCAAGAACATCCTCTTGCATTCATCCCGTATTGGATCAGCTGTTAGGGGGTGTTCCTGAACTTCCAGATGGCCAGTCCACCACTGCCATCGAGCAGATCTACCACCTGTATGACAATGTGCTGTGTAATACTCACCCAGATAATCATCCATGAGAGAACCAATGGCAAACTGAAAAACAAGTGAAAAGCTTGTTTTTTAATTTCTCGTATATTAACATACAGTACATCACTTCTATAAACTACTGTGTAACATATGAGATATACTGTATAGTGACACACATTTTCTTGTTATTTATACCAATAGCAAGGAGAAATGTGCAGTCCTAAAAAAAAAAGAGAAGAAAGAATACACTTACAATGTCATTCTTGTCCACTCTTGTTCCCACAATCTTTAGCCGGATTTCGTCATCTTGCTGGATTACAATGTCCTTGAGAAGAATAGAAGAAAACATCCAAGACTCAGCAACAGTAAAATGAAAGGGGCAGAACAGTATGCATCACCGCAACTACTTTGTATACTAAATTTATGACGTTATCCTTTTTGTTTCACTCTCGCTTTCTTATGTTTCCTGAAAAATACCGTCCTTAACACCAGTGTTATTATAATTACCTGGATTTTTAGGTGCTCATTTAATTTTAAAAGTGGTTAAAGGCAAAGCGAGGAAATTATTTGGTGAACATTTATTTTATTAAAAAAAAAATTGTAATGCAATTTGATTTTTCTTTTTTTTTAACCTCTGATTGATAACAAGAAATAATGAATTTTCTTACCTCATCAACTGTCTTATAACAAGGAGGATTGGAGTTGGGGTCAAACTCCATTTCTGAAGGGATGGACTGCAAGACAAAGTTTCTCGTGAGATAAAGATCATATAAATTAAGCCAACCGATTTGGTCAACAGCTATAGACGTTAGGCTGACTCACATGGCGAGAGATGAAGCAAGACATGGGACCAATTTCTGTGAACAATCCGACCTGCAAGAAGCAGACAAAAATATAATTTAGATAAGAAACAAAAGAATAATTTCCATTATTAGTTATTGATTACTTCATATTCAACAAATCAACCACTACAGAAGCATAAACTCTTCACCGGAGGCACATTTACTGTGATAAAGTTAAAAGATGTGCAGAGAGAATTTCACGAGACAAAACAAAATACAGGGTATTTACAATTATATTGGCCAAATGTTATCTTTATAATTAATACGATTTATATCACAAAGCATCTTGTTTTACTTTCTAACAACATGATGAGTTGGAAAGCATATGTAAACATGAGGTTTGGCTATTAAAGTAACCAGTTATTTTACTGTGCAGATTTTTCATATTTTCATCATATCAAAATAATGTTCCTGCTTAAAAATCTGCAGTCAGTAGTGGCCAGTAAACCTGCATTGTATTGTACCTCACCTTGTTAACCTGAGTGACCACGGCGTCAACCACCTCTCCTTTAAACGGGCGGAACACAATGGCCTTGTACTTGACTGGATAGAGGACAAACCCTCTCCCCGGCTGGATTACACCCGCCCCGATGTTGTCGATGGTGGTGACTGCGATGACAAAGCCATACCTGAAGGAGAGACATACAAAAATCAATGACTTATATGTGTGCATGCAGAAATATGAATGCAAAGTTAGTTTCATTGTTATGCATGTTGATACTGTCAGGATGACTTTAAGGCCATAACAAATATCAGCCCTGATCTGTTGCCTTTAGTTGTGTTTTTTTTTTAATAGCCATGTTAATACACACAGTTTTAAGCATTGTTTTCCAAAGGCCATAAGCCAAAATGACTTAAGGTAAACTAAAGTATTTAAAATGATTACACATATCATGACACAAGTTGTCAAATTTTCTATCCCCAATGAAGGAGACGGAAATGCCCATTTGTTTATTTCTGCCTCTTCTCCTGAAAGTGTGTACACACACCTTTGCATAGGCTTGAAGTTTACTGCACTTTACCTAGTAACATCTGTTCCAACCTAATATATGCAACGTGCCATGGAAATGACAGGCTAACCTGACTTTCCAGTAAAAATTACAGCCTCTGTACCAACAAGTTAGTAAGTAATTGCCAATAATTGAGTCTTGCAGCCACTCACTTGCCAGTGCAGGTACCCTCCACTTCTGTGAAAAGCTTCTGCTTCACGGTGTTGAGGAGGTTGGGACCAAAATACCTCGGGTGTAGCAGGATTTCATGCTCCAAAGAAATCTGAGAACACAAAAAAAAGACGTGCATTATAAGACAACGTTTCCATTGATAGTGTGCTGTGCATAATGTTATAGATATTTTAAGCTATGAATGTGATCCTGCGGGTGCTGCATCAAACGTTAGTTACTCAGAGACGAGAGAATACTGGTGGTATTTTTCTGCTCGGCTATAAAACAACAACGCTAATCAATGCAGCGAGGAGAAGTTGTGTTCAGCTACATTAGCCATGCTAACCGATCATGCTTGGCACACATTGTTAAACAAAACACCCAAACACTGCTATTAGCCGGCTCACACACGGAGGGTAACACACATACTTACATGGTAAAACATTTTTGCTGTAATGTTCAATTCGTACTCAATTAATTTTCTTGTTTTGATCAATTATCTAAAGCGTCTCTCACTTATGAATGAAAACCCTGTGGCTCATTCGCGAGTACGTCATTTCCGGGCTACGAAAGGGGTTTTTGTTGCCCTGTGTTCTATCTCGCAGGAGCGTAATCAGATTTACATGGTTATGGAATAAATCCAGAGCAACCTACTTAGGCAGAAAGCATGTAGAAAACCTGCACTAAAAAGGGTTTCATTTCAAACTTAAATTAAACTATCTGTGGGGCTTGTTGATTGTAAACAGCATAAAATAGAGGCAACCATAGAATCACTGCCTGTCCCTTTCACACTGAACCCTGGCGGAGAGGAGTGGTAGTACAGGGCAACCCGTCTGCTGCCGGTCGTGTCTAGATGGTACCCCGCAATTTGTACAACTCTCGCGATATGATTAATGTTACGGTTTGGGAAGGTTAGGTCGGGCAGCAAGTCTCGCGCGAGATTTTGCAAATTCTCGCATTTTGTGGGTTGACTTTTTCACTTCTTGGCAAGATCTTTTCTTTGTTCCCACCTCCACAGACAGCAGGCGTGTCTCAATACGACTCTGTGATTGGTTGTTCTACTCGACTGTCAACATCTGACATATCAACGAAACAGTAAATAGAAGATTTTTTTAGGTGGCGGTATTCGTCATATAACTAAGTAACGGTTGCAACCCGCCATTAAACTAAAAGAAGAAGAAGATTAACAACATCACAAGCTATATATATATATATATATATATAATATATATATATATATTTCTTTTTTTTTAATATACTACATTAGCAGCAGTAAATCGACATTTTTGTCTGACTTCAGTACTGGTTAGACTGGTTACCTGAGCCCTCCGGCTCCTCTCCTGCACTTTCCAGCCACACAAGCCGACTGACATGGCGACTAAGCTCGTCTCGAAGTTATTTCGTCCCCACGTTTTCACGCAGCTGGTAAGTTGTCGAGTACTTGTTAAACTATGCTTTGCTATAGTGCTGTTTCGGTACTCTATATAACTACTCTGCTGATCCTCCGTCCAGGCGTGTCTCTGGTCTGGATGCGTGTCCTCTCGGGGGATCAGACATTTCTCCAGCGATCCGCCGCCACCGGAGAACATCAGTCGCTATCCAGTTCCTTACAAGAAAGACCTCCCGTATGATATAGTGGAGCTCATGGAGGAAGTTGAGTCAAAGGTAAACAAAAATCCTCAATATTTTTCAACTCTATCTGTCTATTTTACCTGCTAAACTTCACGTTTCCTTCTTTACAGGGAGGCTTTATACCCAATGTCTTCAAAGCCCTCTCTCATAGACCAGCAGAGTTCAGAGCCTTCTTCGCTTACTACAATGAACTAATGAGCAAAGAGACAGGTTTGTGTTTTGTTATGTTTCTATGTGGTGCCAGGAAATTATGTTACTCAGGGGTGGTGATAGAAATTCTAGGCATCCTGAACATGTTGGGCCCAATGCATCATTCACACTTTACCCCTCATGCAGCTACAAGGTCAGACTACACATGTTCCACCACTTAAGTAAGCCAAGATGTTATTTGTCAAACCTTTTTAGGCAGTGTTGCTGACTCTTTTTGTCAGGGCTGCACTCTATTAGGCTTTTTCTGATTGTGTGTTGCATTTTAGTGACAGCATTATTGGCATGGAAAACCCAATTCTGTGTGCAGGTGGTAGGCTACATGAGGAGGCATGTTTGATACTTAATCTGTTTCTTCATGAACTAACAGCGGTATGTAGTCTGGTAGACACCGGTATATCAGGTACGTAAAAAGTTTATGTTGTGAGGAAACCACCCATTTGATACAGACTGACACTTTCAACAGGCACTGTGGGTTTTGGTGTGCACGCAGTGTGAAAGGTAGAAAGGTGGTCAGACATACAGATTCAATGACGCAGACTGCATCTTGTCTCTCACAGAATCTGTAGCTTTCAGGCAACTTTGGCTCTGCATACATTATTCACATTTTTACCTCTCTAGTTTGACACTATAAGCAAATGAGAAGAGTATAATTTTCAGTCTGTCTGTGTCTGCTCTGCACTCACTAAACATACAGTAGATGTCAACCCAGACAGCCATACCAGCAGGGAAGACAGCTTTAAATAGAAGGTATAATGTCTTCTCATAAAGCTTCTTGATGTGCCCATAGGCTCTTATTCTAAATAAAGTCACCAATGGGGTCTTAAAAATGTAGTTGGCAGCGCTGTTGGCAGGTAGAGTGAGATCTCGTCGTCATAGTGAGAGGGCCATAATAAAACCGAATTACAACAAGAGATCTGCAGAACACATTACGTAGGGTTTTTTTAGTTGCTGTGCCTTTTATTTCATTGGGGTTTAAACCACAATTGCACTTTGTTTTGTTTCCATTTTGTGAAATAAAACTGAATGGGTGCTTAGTTAGCCTATATGTGAACTGTGACTTATCGACTGAGGAGAAATGTTATCCCTGAGGGTAGACCAGTTAAGACCCAGTGGCTCGGAATATGAACAGAGCTCCACATTATCATGTTTAGTGAATGATTAAAAAAAAAAACGCCCTTAATGAGAAGAAGACATTAAGACACTATGTGGAACCGAAGCTAACCTGGGACTGGCCCACTCCTCTTCAGCTAACTAATATTTGACTTCACAAAGGCAAACTGTGTCAACTGTGCAGTCTGTGTGAGGTTATTGAATAACCCCTGTCTGGCTTTTTGTTACATGTGTATAGCCCTATTGGCCTCTGTGCATTTACACTTATACAACTTACAATGCAAATCTATCCTGAGCAACAAAATCACACATTACAACCTCAGAGTTCTCAGAGATGTGAATGAAAACCGTCTCTACTAAATTGAACATTAAAAACAGATTCTTTTGGTCACTTCCTGAATATCATGTTCCAGTAGGAAGTTTACTCATTTATCTGTAAAACTTTGTTGACTAAAACCAGCCAGCCAGCTCTGATGCTACGTACTTTTATATTTTATTGTTGTTGTGTGAATTTGTGTTGTGTTTTTTTCACAATTTTCACATTAATTTGATCTCTAATGTCTTCCAGGCGGGTTGACCAAGGCAGATCGTGAGATGATTGTAGTGGCTACCAGTATTCACAACAAATGTCTTTACTGTGTGGTATCCCACAGTGCATTGCACCGCATCTACTCCAAGAAACCCACTCTTTCCGATCAGGTATAATCTTTAATTGATTTTTACTACTCGAACCTGCTTTGCTTATTATAATACACAATTACTGTAGTTGTCACATATTTTATACTACTACATTTTATTTTAATCAGAGCGAAACAATGTTTTTGTGATACAAAAAAAGTTATCTTGTAACAGGAGAGACCTCAGAGGCCAGGTCCAGTGCAAACTGGACCTGGCCTCTGAGGCCTTAAATCCATGTGCTCCAGTGTGCTTTGGACCTAGTCTCTGAAGTCTCTCCTGTTACAAGATTGCCCTATTCTGTGGGCACCAGACAGGCCTGCTATTCTTTGCGAAACGGTTGAAGCGCATATAACCTCCTTTCTTCACAAAAAAGTTATATATTAATTAAAATCATATAAATTTCCCGACCACTCTGTCTAATTATCTCCTTCCCTACTCTCCCACAGGTCGTTGTTAACTATGAGAATGCAGAGCTGTCGCCTCGGGAGCGCGCCATGCTGGACTTTGCGATGGCCGTGTGTCGCTGCGACACCATCACAGAGCAGCATTTCCAGTCTTTGGAGGAAGTGGGCTTTGACCGCGAGGATGCGTGGGACATCGCTGCCATCGCTGCTTTCTTTGCCATGTCCAACCGGCTCGCCCACCTCACCGACATGAGGCCAAACTTAGAATTTTATAACATGGGCCGTATACCCAAGGACAAGAGCAAGGACAAGAGCAAGTGAAAGGGGAGTAGCGTTACAGACAAGATCATTGAACACTTCAAATCAATCAAAAGTCTCCTACTGTATCAAAAGCGTTTTTGCCAGCCCTCCAGTTTGAACATGTAAAATTGAGGATTTTGTAAAGCTCCCTAAGTATATGTGCCTTTAAAAATTGTGGTTCGATGACGAAGACGCACGAGAGAGACCATCTGACTTCGACGTGTACCTTCCTGTGTGT
This sequence comes from Sebastolobus alascanus, assembly GCA_916701645.2. Taxonomy (NCBI): domain Eukaryota; kingdom Metazoa; phylum Chordata; class Actinopteri; order Perciformes; family Sebastidae; genus Sebastolobus; species Sebastolobus alascanus. Next base: position 1,243,136 of record CAKAOJ020000163.1, read on the forward strand.
GTGTTGTTGGGGCAGACATGGTTTTGTTGGTTTCTTAATCTATATCATTGGTCAATGTGTGTAACTGTAGTCATTTTGTCTGCTTATTACACGGCTGTGTTGAATACTCGATTCTGATTGGTCAATCACGGCGTTCTGCAGTCTGTAATTGTGTAACAGACTGTTGCTATGGGCGCAGTTCAGATGTCGGACTCTGGCGGACCGTTTGTGTGTCAAAATATTGATTACTTCAGTAAGTAGCTCTGTAATAAGCGGGATAATGTACAGCTAGCGGGTCATTGTTGTCAAAGAATCCCCTTCAGGGCGATGAGAGACCCCTCTGCAGCTTAAATTTAATGACACAATTTCATCGTTGTCTTGTCCGTGTCTCATGAAAAATAATCACACAAATCTCAAGCCAGCTCTTTATTTCCTTGTTCACCAGTTGCACGTGCTCTGTGTTGTGATGTGTTGCTCGATGCGTTGTTACTGTGACTACCAGGAAGAGTGTAAATAAGTTACTAGCATTGTTCACAGCAATGTGAGCTTGAACATTTCAAACTCTGTAAGCCTTCCCTTTATCTTCTAAATAAACTATTTTTCTTGAAAATATGTAAGATGACACTTATTTTTTCTGACTTTACCACTTAGTTTTCTTTGGGAAATATATAGTATTTATAATAAATCATCTGTATCACAGTTCACTGCTGGCAGGACAGTAAAAATGAAGGTATCACATAATTTTGGTGAAGTACTGTGATTCACCATCAGATGGCACCACATCCGCACACACATTGGAACGGCTTAAATTGACACTGCTATAGGCTATAGTTAAAACATTAATGTGATCTTATACCCCTATATGAGCTGCACATGTGAGAGACAACACAACCTTATAGAGAGGAAAAAGGATGAGTGCTATTATTAGGATTAGTATCATACATGATGGGTGCAGATCTTAGCTGTAATTGTCTTTCACTGGACATGTGATGAATCACTGATCTAATTCCTACACAACATTCCCTCCCAAAGTTTATTTCCTGGCAACCTACTTTTAACGCTGACGTCCCTGCGCTGTCTATTATCTACAGTGATGCGAGTCAAACAACGCTCCAGGCATCACCAGAAGATTTACTTTGGTGTGTGGTGAGTGATGTCGGAGTCACAAACACTGGTGTTGCAATGAGAGCACGTATGAAGATTGTCTTTTTTCGCATGCATTTCAAAACTACCTCCCTCACTTTGATATTTAGGAGATATTATTCACACTTGAGAAAATGTGTTTGACTGTGAACAGAGCTCTGGTGAATAGCAGTCCAAAGAATCACAAATGATATATTAACATGTTGAGTGAATGTCATCCAGACTCTGAAAGTCATCCAAAACAGGATATTTACTTCAACATTGAATTCCTCTGACAGAGCAACGCATTGTTAAATCATCTGAAAGCTAATCTATTGACGTTAGTAAAGGTCATTTCACTGATAGCTTCCTCCCAGGGTTTCTCCTGTCCTGTCCTGTCCTTATCACCCTGATTAAGTATCATATGTTACAGGAACTGCTCATGTTCTATTACAGCTCCTCATTAGGCACCAACCCTCCTGACCCCCATGTCTCCTTATAGTATTAAAAGGAGACAACAGTCTCCAGCTAATTTATGGTCTGCGGCTGCCCCCGTTGTCACTCATCTTGTAACTCTTCAGGCCACGATCACAATAGACAGAAATAAAGTTAACGGCTTTCAGGTGGAGGCTTTCACCCGCTTCTTATTGTAGCCTGTCGGTACGCTGATGGACAAATCAATAAGATTTTATTCCTGTTGCAAAGTGAAAGGGGAGTCAGGGGAAGCTCGGCGCTGTGTCTTTATTCTCCCGAGGCAGATAAAACAAGTCGTGATACACAGATGCTAAATGATAGAGAGCAGGAGAAAAGAGCTGTAGAGCAAGTAAGAGGATTGGTGAGGTTGTGGGTCAAGTGGAAAAAAGATCACCGGGGAAGTAGACATCATTTATGAAGCTTAACTTCCTTGTGGGTGGATATTACGGTAGAGTATAAAGAGCAGTAGCAACAAGACTGGTTCTCAGAGTGTGGTTCGGGAACTTACAGCACATTTCTGAGGGCATTTTGCATACAAATTGCAGTATTTCACGGCAACAAGTTACCCCAAAATCGGAATATATAAGAATCAAACCACATTAGATTATGCCGTGTAGAAATGACCCCAGATTGACTTTTTCCATGTTTACAACATGAAAGAACCTACTTTAGAAGAAAATGAATCATGAACCAGAGAGATAATGGACAAAGGAAAGAACTTTCAATCTGCCAACACGGACGAGAAGCCTCTAAAGCGTTCAGAAAAATGAAAATTCACACAAATACACTTCTATGACAGTTGGTTATGTGCTATGTGGTGAGATTGTTTTGTGAACTGTGTCCAAGGCCAAAAATACACTTTCAATTAAAGTTTATGACAACGATAACCACGATCATGTCATCAAAAACTCCATTAGTAAATGTCAATGCTTTGATACAAGCTGTTAAATTGTGAATCTGCCGTCTCTTTGTGTCTGCGCTCAGCCTCCAGACTTCCTGCAGTAGAAAACCCACATAGCTCGAGGAGAGATAAGAAGGGGTGGAGAAGTGCTTCTCATCTTTTATGCCTCCGCTGGGTGTACAGAGCAAACTCAACACAACTCTGAGAGTTGTCAGACAACTCTTCCATTCTTGCAAAGGAGAGGAGCCGGAGTGGGCAGTAAAAAGTGGGGGAAATTAATTCAAGGGAAAATATTGAGGGATACTCAGACTGCCCCAAATTGCAGCTTTTTCTCTTTATTTAGTGATGGCCAAACTCTTCAAACTGTGCTTATGATTGGTGAAAATTATAATATTCCTTCAGTGTTTGAGAAAACTTTTTTTGGAAGCGAGATGAACATCAGAACTTCAGTTTTAAATTAAATGAGATATACTTTTTTTTTTAGATTGTCTGTCTCATGCACTACTGTCAGGATATAGTGACCGTTTTATAAAAATAACTTTTAATCATATTTGCTCCAATTCTTCCTACTGCTGCTTTAAGTCGCCATTATGACCAAGTGTGAAACAATAACATACCATTAGAAAAACTGGCAGAAATTTGAACACATATCAATATATACTGTATAATATGCTCTATTTACACACAAGGGATGCACTCGCACTTTGCGACTCGTTGAAGAGAATGCAGACAGGCATAAGGGCTGACTCCTAACCGAGCAAGCACATATGGGACATTAGCAAATGGACAGACACAAGGATGAGGCCATTATCTACTGTGTTAAGAATGTGTCCGTTCCTGTTAAGCATGCATGTGTGCAAGTCTCCATATGCACAGTGTTGTGTTAACGTGTGTAGCCTGTAATTTGCATTCTCCAGCAAAGTGTGTGTGTGTGTGTGTGTGTGTGTGTGTGTGTGTGTGTGTGTGGAATAAGCATGCTGTGTAAGCATTTGCAGCTGGGGTCATTTGCATTAATTTAATTTGAGCAGCCATACTTGTCCCTTTACTGGGAGTCTAATCCCTACAGACTGTACATCAGAGATAGAACATGCAGTCAGTCACACAGCTGTGACACAGAGAGCATGAGTGGCAAAAAGGCAACGCATCTTTGAATATAGACTAAACGATAAATGTCAGATTTTTGTGTCAGGGCTTCCGTTTGGAGCTGACATTTTGTTATACTGATGGCCTCGATACACCAGAGTGCAAGTGACACGTTTCATGGAACAAGGCGAGCCTACAATATGCAGCTCTGTGAGGCTGTAGCCGACTTGTGTTGCTTTGAGCGAAATGCTAATGTCAGCATGCTAAAATGTTCACAGTGACAACATGCTGATGTTTAGTAGGTATAGCCAGCCCGTTCTTATTCCCAGGGCGTCAGATACCGAGGCTTTCCATTAACTACAATGTATAACCATCTGCGGCAACAGTAAACGCTCTGAGAAAGTGCCTACTGCAGGTTTAATGTCTGTAGCCTACAAATGTTGTGCCAATCCATTTGGTAGATGTTTATAGCTATAGCACTGGATAAGTGAAAACTAACTGTGATAAAAAAAAAATGTTAGGAGATCACCAAAGTCATTAGGATTCATACAGATATCTTGGCCTACACCAAAATTGAATGGCAACCCAATCGATAGTTATTGAGATATTTCAGTCTGAAACAAAGTGGTGGACCAACATTACCATCCCTAAAATCTCCCTCTCTTGATCTCATATGATACGTGGAACATCCTGGGTAGACCTCATGAAGCACGATAAAAAAAAAAAAACTTCAATTCATTAGTGCTGTGAATTTACTTCTGATCTTAGATTATACCTGGATATGTCAAAGCTCCTAATACTCCGGGATTGTTTTGCAGATTTAAATCAGTATCACTGAGAATACCAGGATATTTTCATTGATATCAGTGAATACATTTACTGTATAGTGTGGCCTAGTTGACGAGGCAGAATGAGGAATCATGGGTACAACAGAAAAACAAATTTGCACATCCTAAATCTGATCAGGGTGCTGGTAGACCTGCCATAGCAGCTGTCACACAGCGCATCATGATGATAAAAGTAACACTGACTCACAGAGAAAGGTGTGGCAGCAGCAGCAGCAGCAGCAGCAGCAGCCGAGGGAACTCTAAATATCAGCCAATGAGAATAGGAACACGTTCCATACTTGATATCTGCCAACAGAAGAGGTAAACACAGGACCCAAGTTAACCACCACATTCCCTTAAACTGCTGCAGCAGATACTATCTAGTTGGGCCTCAAAGCTTAGTGCTATATCCCCTGCTACTCATCATCCTGACAGCCGTGAGGCAAACAGTGATACGCTGCATCTCCACATGGCTGAAGCTCTTTTCATGACCTCTCAATCAACCAGTTTGAGAAGTGTTTCAGATTAGACTGTTCCAGACTGATAATCCAAATGCACATTCGCTCAGATTACTTCATGCCTGCGGATTACGGGTCATGCATCATCTCATATTTGCTGCTGAAAGAGAGAGAGATTCACGCTTGTAATGTTTGTTTGTGTATCCCTGCTTGTTCTCTAGTAGGTATTTGCTATCGTGTATATTTGCTTTTCATGCATTTATGGCTGTTTGTGCGATTACATGTGCTGTATGTTGCCATTTTTCTTTTCTTTAGGAAAATTTAATTTCACGATGAAAGAGCAGTTTGGTTCCATTAAAAGTGTGACCTGCAGCTTGTCCTCTGAGCTCCATGAGCACACTGGAACTAATGGCTTCAATATTAGATGGAAGATTGGTTAATCACTGTGATGTGTTTAGTTTTGGCATCACTCCCATTTTACAGTTCAAAGGCGTCAATTTGCTTGTTTTTTTCCTCTGTTTTCACTGTTTCAGATTATGCTTGAATCTACGTTCTTATACTCTTTTTCAGAAGTCTGCTCTCTCTGCGGTCGTCCTTGAAACTTGGCAAAAATCATCACTTGGCCGACTCTACTGTAGGTAGTTGCAAATGCTGTGCTCATTTGTTTGTGTGTGCCATGAATATGAATGTCATTTGACTCATTTAATTGCCGCCATATCTCTACTGGGGGGGATTCACACGTCTCACATATAAAAGTCCTGTTTTGGTTCCAGCCTGCAGACGGAGCCAAGCAGACAGTTATCCAGGCTTCTGGGCCACAGAGAGGAGCAAGGGCTCTGCTCTGTCAGGACGACCATGAGGAAAGTGAGAGGAGAAGAGACTGATGGATGACAGGACTCCCTGTCCGGACCAGCCTTGCTGCTGCTCTCTCATTTGGCGATGCGTCACATTAGCATTCAGGCTGTCTCCTTTTCCCCGCCCACTGAAATGAATCACAGCTTATTACAGTAATGAAAGTGTCACGACAGAATTGATTTAATATGCCTTAATGAATTACTGAAGCGGAATAGCAGAATAAAAGACGCAGAAAAATAGAAAACAATAAAGAAAATAGAACAGATAAGAGAGGAGAGCACGACAAGACGGTAAATAGATCAATGACATGACAACAAGTCCTCCAAATTGTTGTCGGTCTTGTTAAATTGTAGGTAATACTCAATGCACAAGACCCAGAATAAACTGGAGCCAGGTCCTGTTCACACCTGGCATTAGAAAGCGTCTCCAGATGCATCTTGAGTGACCGCTTTGTGATCCGATCTCACTTCCCCGCTCTATATGCAAATAAACACGTAGTAAACACACGGCTAATACAGCAGACGTTGTGACGTAATACTACAGGAATGTCAGTAGTAATATTCTACATATTCGTGAATTTGGGTACATTTTATTAACATCAAAATATAAGGTGATTGTACCGGCGGTCCGCGGGGACCTCCGCGCCGCCGGCACCGCTGCCTTTGCCAGACAACAGCGGGTTACAAAGCTTCAGAGAGCCGGGGATGACAGCGAGTGGGCGGATGGGTGTCAGCTCCGTGCATAGCAGCGAAACAAAACCGAGGCCGTGTCCATGCTGCGAGGCAGACAAGCCCTCGTGTCTGCCTGTCTATTCTCCTGAGGAGCGCAGAGACCCCGCGGATCCCAGCAGGACGTCAGTTGAGTAGGCGGTCCTTAATGTGGCCCAGGACACATTCGCGTACACACTGCTAAAAGAATGCGGCCATATGTGGCCCAGACCACCTCTGAATGTGGTCTGAGTGATCGGATCTCAATGCATCCTCAATGCATCTTGAGTGCGTTCTCACCTGTACTCATACTTCCCGTTTTTCCTCCCGGGGTCACAATTCTCCCGCATTTTGACAAATTTTCACACTTTTTTTCCTTTTCGTCATCTTAGTCTGTTTCTGGAACTGAACAGTGTGTATAAGCCCTACTGTTTCCACATGGACGACAATAGAGCTACATCAACTGTCGTTTCCCGGCAGATGAGAGCAGCCTATGCTCGCAACACGGCGCAGTTTGAGCTCATGTTTAAGCTGCGCTCGCCGCTGGGTTCAGCGCACATCACAGCATGCTGCACCCAAAGTTGAGCTTTGCTCGACGCAGCGAAAAGCCGGCGTGGCGTGGTGCAAGCCGTTGGAAATAACTGTTTTCAGAGCGCAGTGGTGCTGTTGTCACGTTGTGTCTGAAAGGACCTTCAGTGAGTGAGAGACGGAGAGAGAAATGGAGAGAACTAAGAGAAAGAAATACTCAAGCAGGAGCAAAAATAAATAAAAAACGGATGAATATCAGTTTATGCTATAGATTCACACAAGTTCACACCAGAGGGGCGAATTATTCAGTTTTGTTTCCTGGGAGTTAAAGGTAAAATCAAACATTTAACATTAAAATGCTGTTGCAGTGTACTTTTCAATTTTGTTATTTTCACTCTTTTAAAGTCACCAGAATGCAGGAAACAAAGTCTCTGAAACTCAATTTTTTACTACTTATGAATAAACCACCACTACTCGCAAACCAATTTGAACCAAATCAAAACTGTTCTACAACACTCCAATTTACCTCGTCACAGCAAGCTAAGGTGACTCAAACAACATAATAAAGCGCACATGCAAGATGGCTACTCTACCACTCAGCCCCCCCTTTAACAGAGCAGAAAGCCCCACAAGAAAAATAAAATGGCCCCTCCAGTGGATTAGTTAAAGACACACTAAAATCTAATAAGTCTGGGAAAAACAGTAGCTCGCTCTAGTAGTGTCTTTGATCAAACACTAAAAGAAACAGGAGCACATTAATATACAAAAGGAAACTTTACAAGAAACACTTTACAAAACATATGTACTGTAAAATAAATAATATGCTTGCTCGACCGGAAGACAATCCCCTCCACCAGTTGGAGACATGTAGGTGACTGGAATCTATATATATATAAAGAACCATGTTAATATTGTATTAAAAGCACTATAAAACATCTCTGATGTACTTTAGCAGACCTTGTTTCGTGGCTGATGTGCCTAAGCAATCACTCCAAATTTTAGTCCCTCGCCAAACATGAGCAATCTAACAAATAAAACATTTTATTAACAAATATTTAACACATCTTTAAATTAATACCATGAGCTAAAATAAATATGTTATGGTTCTACAATTTCACTATTGAAATCATGCTTTTAAACATGTTTTTAAAAAGGGAGCCTACCAAATCAAACACCAAACAAAGGCTGGTCTCAGGTGTGTCTCCATGCAGGAAGAAGGGCCCAGGTGAGCTCCACCCCTATTTATAGAGTCTGCCCCTTGCCTGGGTTCGTCCTGGGTCCTAGTGATACACTTTCTGTTACCTTCCCTTCCACAAAATTAAACCACAAAGTATGTTGTTTGTAACTGAACTGTCCTTTAGAAAGAAACAGAAGTGTTTCCTGATCTGATTACCCTTTTGGCCACAACATTTGTCTGTGCCCTACAAAACTGTTACAAAATAAATGAAAAATCAATCTGTTTTACGATGTGAAACCACTATGGTTAAGGTTTGATTAGGTTTAGGCACAAGAAAAAATTGGTTAGGGAAAGATCACAAGTCCTTAGTTGGTTAGGAAATATTGTGGTTTAGGAGACATTTGTTATCATGGTTACAATATTAGCTAAATATGTGATTAAGGTTGCGCAACGATCATCTTGGTTTAAAGAAACCCACAAAGTCCTTGAATTTCCCTCGGGATCAATAAAGTTACTATCTATCTATCTATCTATCTATCTATCTATCTATCTATCTATCTATCTATCTATCTATCTATCTATCTATCTATGTTTTGTTAACCCATCCCCCTGACCTCCACCCTACACTGACTTTGTCATTCTATAATAACATCCCCTCACTGCCTCCTTTGCTCCTGTTGGATGAGTCATTCCTGTGGCTTTTGGGGCACTCATTCCTGTTGTTTTTCTTGCAAGGACAGTCTCAACCCCTCAAAATCCCACAAAACCATGAATGTCACCCTCATGGTTGCTCCAGATTAAAAGTTAATGGGGATCAGCAAAGTCAGAGAGCTTAATCCTCTGGGAACCGTGAATGTCTGTGCAAAATGTCATGCCAATCAATTAAATAGTTGTTGAGATACTTCAGTCTGAACCAAAGAGGTGAACCAACAGACTGACATAGCCATCCATCGAGCCTCGCCACCAGCACGGCTAAAAAGTAAAGCAAGCAGATGAGGAGCAATAAAGGAGAATAGAGTAAGAGCAGAGAGTGATGTAACCAATCTAACTGAGGGATGTTTGGAGTGTGTGAAGGCGAGAGACCGTTTGGACCTGTGGACCGGATATGTAGCTGTGCTACTCGCAGGGCAAAGAGGGGAAAGAAGATCGTCTGGTGTGGCTGCACCGTCCAGCAGGGTTGTTTCCCCAACTCCAACCCCCCAGGGGATTGTGGGATTGATTGGGACTGGAATGAGAAAACGTGAAGAGGGAGCAAGACAGGAGGTAAAGGCTCCAGGGGGTGACGTTCAGTAACTCTGCGGTCGAGCTGACGTGTCTCTGCGTCTGTTGAGGAAGTAATAGCATTTGGCTGACGAAGCCCACCCACCCACAATCCACCTGCCACACATAAACGAACAGCAAGAGCTGCGTTTCTCTTCTAACTAATAATGCTGGGCCAGCAGCTCAGCAGGCACAGGTCGTTGCCATATTGGATGGTAATAAGATTGAGCTCCAACCCATAACTTTTTCATGGATTTCATTACTATCCTGCCCTTTCCCCACTTTGCCCTACAGCTCCCTCGACCTGTTTACGGTTTGGATTTCAACATAATTTACCTACAGCGTATCACCTATACTGTAGTTGCATTATTAACCACCACAGATTAGATTTTAATCTGTATTCCCGAGAAAAAAAAAGGAAAGCGTCTCTGTTTTGGTTCATAACTTTTTGATTCCCTGTGAAGTATACATCAGCTGCACGCTGAGCTCAGCAGTCTGACCGTTTGACACACTGTGAACAGGCAATCTGGTCTCGCTCAGGCCCCCGCCGTGCACAGCGAGTGTGAACGTGTTGATGGTGTTTACAGGCATGTTTGTGTTTATGTGTGGGTGTGTGTGGCTGATAGTGGCGGCTACAAATATGTACATGTGACGCATCCAGACACCCAGTCTTGCACTTTGCCACGTTACCATATCGTCAAGCTTCCTGTCGCTGGCACCGACATAAAACAACAATAACAAACACAACAACAACCCTTGTTTACATGTTGTCATCTCAGGAGCCTCAGTCTGGCAGCTGAGCTGTTCTTCCTCACAGGGGGTTAGTTGCGTACACCAGGCGGTGTTGATGAGATCGGGGCACACGCATCTGTTCCAATGGTTTGTTTTCCCCATGACGGTTATCTAATTGTCATAATGCAAGACATAATATACGACATGCAAAACATAAGGAAGAGTGTGGGGAAGGGCAAAAAGTCCCCAAATTCTGGAGACCAGGAGAAAGCCTTTCAGTGAAAAAAGAAAGGTTTTACATGTTTACAGCAGCAAAAATAAAACGCCAACAAAGGATTTCTCTGCACTTTGTCGCAACATTTTACCCCGTATACCTTTGCAAGTCTTCCTCAACCTGTCAAAGAATGCTTTATATTTATATATAATGAATGGTAGATGAATAGATTGGAGAATTAATGGTTATCATAACAGAATAAAGATGATGTTTGCTTCATATGGTGTGTATTTAGTCTTGTGTTCGCTGAGCCTCCATCTCTTCATCACTGTTGCGCTCTGATCCCTGATGAAATTCTCACGTCTCAGAGGTAAAAACAAGAATGAACAGATTTCTAATTAAACTGTGTACAATGTGGCGAGTGACTGAATAATTACGTTAAAACTGATTTAGAGTATCTGACTTTTCCCTCGTGACAAAACACCATTGTGCTCCGATTTGCTACCGTCGTATAAAAATCAATGTAGTACGTGTTTTCACATCCTAAACCAGAATTTTAGCTTTTTGTCATAGCACACACACACACACACACACACACACACACACACACACACACACACACACACACACATGCGCGCGCGCACACACACACACACACACACACACACAAACACGACACAAGCAATATATATTTTTCCCCATGAGATCTCTATGATCACAGATAACATCACCCGGATGCTGCCTCCATCTCGCATCGCTCACTTGGTGTTTCTGTGGCTGTTTACTTTCTCTTCTGGTTCAAAGGTCATCCCGATGCCATTTTAAAGTGTGCAAATGCTTGTACTGATATATTATTATTTCATGCATTAACAACAGCTAACATTTCATAACCCTTAGCGCTTATAATTGTCTTCCCCTTTAATAACCTACATCAGATAATTTTGGAGCTAGATTTACAAGGAGGTAATGTTGTCTCAGGTGCCTGTCTGTTTTTTTAGTAGTAAAAGCAGATTTCAATAAAAGGAAACTAAGGAATTATTAGTTTTAGGTGCCTGTAGATATTCTGAAAACATTATGTTTTGCTATACACTGTACCATTTTCCTATAACTGGTTGCCAAATGCTTGTATGCATGACTTATTTGATATGGATATATACAGTCCTTAATTGCTTAAATAAATGGTGCAAATGCAACCAAATTTACATTTTTCCAAACTACTTTGAGCAATCCTGCAAAATGTGATGATATCTCACTGGTCATTAATCTGCATGGTTCGCCCTTGTACAAAGCCCTAATATAAATGGACAGGAGCTCGGTATTCTCCAAACAATTATTACCACCAGCCATCAGCCAAGTGACTGTGTGTAGTTTAAAGAAGATCCAGACACAGATTCTAACTCCATATAACCATATAACCAAACATAAATGATTCTGCAGCCTTGGTGAGGGACATGCTCTGTGCACTTTCTACTTCTTTTATGTATTTTTTTGGCTCCAGTATTATCTTCAGTTCATCGAGACTTACACACACACACACGCTCATACACACTCCCAAACCTCAAGGGTGTAGCTAAGGTAAGCAGAAGAAAACAGAGAGAGAGGGATTAACCTTTAACACAGCATACAAAGAGACTGCTTGTCTCCCAGCCAAAATGCCTTGAGAGCCTTCAGGCACCAGGTACACACACGGACGCACGCACACATACAAATACATGAACATATGGACTGCTAGAGGTCACTCTTTATTGTGAATTTGCCATTTCTATCCATAACCTATAATATCCTTGCAGCTTGGAATCTCTGTTTATCCTCAGTTATGTAATATTCTTTATGTGTGGCCTACTGACTGGTTGAGTCCAATCTCTCCCTTTACATTTAAACAGACCATTTAATCCCAACAACTTATGTTCCATTATGATTTATGAAGGTAAGGGAATCATCATATGTCGCATCATATTTTGTTTTGGTTCTTTGCTATTTGCCTAAAATGTTTTACCTGTCTGTTCCTTTCGTCTTTGACTTCTCATCCCACACAACTGACGTGTCTTCTCCACTAAAAATGTAACAGCATATCCCCTCTAAAACTGTAGAGCTGGACCAGACATCGCAAAGCATTAAAATTCATAGTGGCAAACCACTTTAATGGTGCAATTGTATTGGGGATATACTGTCGCAATATTAACACAGATGCTCGTCTATTTACAGTTCAATCGGTCCAAATATTAACCGATGTTTCATCATCAGTTTGATGTTTGATACATCTACGGGTATTTTCTAATTTTTTCTACTGAATCTTTGTTTAGAAAGTTTGCTCAAAGCACTGCTGTATTTTCATCAGCCTCCGTCATGGACTGTTTCACTCATTTTTATTCCCATGCCCCGTTAATAAATGATTAGAATACTGACACAGTGCAGGAGGCATAACTCAGCACTTTAGTGTCCCTATGTATTACACTCACAACACAGAGGAGCACCGACTGTACCCCGACCTCCAGTTTAATTTGTTTTTTATTATTTTTAAACCCTTGTTGTTGTGTTTTAATACTTGTATATACCAACACCTTGGTCTGACAGAAACACCATTTCTATCCTATTATGTCCCGCACATTTGGCAGAATTGACAATAAAGTTGACTTAAGTTGAATAAATGTACCCGTTCTGCCTGAAATGTGGGTTCTGCCTTATGGATTGGAGTTCATCCACAAAACATCAAACAACTGGAAGTCGAGAGGCAGCCTTTGTTGGCCACACAAAAAAAGACATCTGAGCATATTTCCTAGACCACGGGAGGAAAACATGCCCCACATTCTTCATCTTTCATGCTTTTTTTAAAAGCACATTTCAGCTCAGATTTCTATTTGATTTCCTCTCCCATTCAGTATTTAATTTCCCTTCCTTAGAACAAAGACAATTTTCTACCACTATCTAAAATAAAGGGACTTTTCACATTATATTTCTCTTGTCCTGACCAGGTTTTTTTTTCTATTTGACCAAAAGGGTTGACTTTGAATTTATGCCTTTTTTGCCCTCCTATTAAATTAGCACATCCCGTCCCATTAAAACGACGACATAATGAACGTACAGTTATGAAAGCTGGAGACACTTTAATGTCTCATTAGTCTTCCTAATAACTAGTGGTGACACTGATGGTGACATTGTGTTTGTGGATGTGCTCATCTTTAAATATGCCATTACTGCAACTGTTTCACAACCAGATAAATGACTCATTCATTGCATTATCCTGATTAATTTAGCACTTCAGACATCTGGCCGATCTGTTTTCTTACTTGGCAGCCCCCAGTAAAGCTGCATGTACTCTGTTTTACTTAAAAACTGTGGATAGAGTTTGAAAGTACTGTCTGGTTAGTGAAGCAAAAGTCTGTTGATTTGTTTAACCCTGCAGCTGTAGCAATCTAAGAAGAGGTTTCAGCTATTATTTGTGTTTGGAATAATGCTATGAATGCCACAACATAACATGCTGTAATTTCAATTTATTCACCACTTAAGTCTACTTTCTGTGGCGGATCTTCCAGATGACTAGCAACAAACCACTGGTTTCTTCCCCTCCCTCCACAGATCTATCCAGAGCCTGTTATACAGAGAATAAATAGACTTTTATTAACACCGAGAGCCAAAAACTCACACTTGGAATGACAGAGAAAGAGATAAAGAGACCAACGATGACAAAGAAGAGGTGGCTGGGAGGTGGAGGTGGAGGTGGCACTAAATACGTTAACAACTGTGTTGTGTGAATCAGTCACTCGGCTCCCTCTACAAAACAGACGAAACTCACTGACACTATAGGGCCTTTTATAAATCTACAGTATATTCTCCAGTGATATGGTGGCGGATGGGGTTGTGAAGTTTTCTTGTTGCTGTGGAGCCTCTAGCCATCGTCTGTGGCGTTCAAAAAGTCACTTTGCTCTTCATCTTCAGTGGCCACTTATGTACAGTGAAGTCCAACAAGGTACAATGATATTTTTACAGCAGTTAGACAACTTTTACTTGACTTGTTTCCAACAGTTAAATCAATACGTGTAGTGTCAGACCACTAATGTACAGTTCAAAATACAGTATTTGACTGTAGAAAGACACCTGTGCATTTTGTGTTACTGGTCAACACCAGTACATACCAGTTGACACAGTGCTTTCTGATATAATAAACTGGATGTTTCATTATTACACAGCCCCAAACTCTTATTATGCTACATATTCTAAAACAAAAACAGGCTAAGTGAAAAGTGATCCTAAATAAGCATTCCTACTCTGATGGCTAAAGAAAATGCCTCTACGCTTGTGTCCAATGCTCTGTTGATCGAAGTGAAAGCAAAAACAATAAAATTCACAGTGAAACATCTCATCTTAATAACTAACCTAACATCATTACGGGGATGGTACATCATCCGAAAAAAAAGTCTGATTTCCTTATTAAGAGTTCAGAAGGTGAACGGTTGGTGTGTGAGCTCAGACTGAGGCGATATTGTACATATGTGTGTGTGTGGATTTCTACATACAGGACAAAACTAGTCGAGATGATTGAAATGAAGTAGAGAAGAGGCAGTGAGGTGGTGCTGTTTGAGTCATTGTACAGTAAATTAAGCAGTTTTTTTTAAATGAATGGTGCAGGTAAAACAATGATATTTACACTGTTTTCAGGGTTAAAGACGGCCACATTATCTTTCCCTTATTGATATCTTACACAATGTAAAAAAGAAAATCTATGCAGATCCTTCCTCTACTGCCCCAGTGATTCCAAACCTTTTACCTCTAGGTTTGTTGTTTAGTCTGCATCCAACCTATATTTGTCTCTGACATCAAGACAGAATGGAACAATGAATGTATGTTTCTATTCTTAACTTGGGATGTAACATAATGATTTGTCTTCGTAATTACTTATTCATCAATCATGAATATTTTGCTTCCTGATCGGTTCAATTGACTATATGACTCCATTTACTTTCTTGAGTTTCTTGAGTTATTTTTTCTCATAGAACACTGCGTGGCTCAGCTCCTTTCCAACATGGTGCCCAGACTGTAGGTTGGGGGACCATGCACCCTTCGTTGTTTCCTTCCCCCTGTCCACTTTCTCTCTTCTTTAACCCTAATCTCTCTCTCTCTGTCCTGCTGCTGCAGCCAGCTATGTGAAGTCCTTGGAAACAGCCTCTATGAAGTTGGGTGCTGACATGAGGATGGTGAAGGTGCAAATGATGGAGAAGAGAGAGAAGGCCACCAGGCACAGCCGGTCCACCACCGCCGCCGCAAACTTCCACTCGCCGCAGATGGCCTCGGCCCTGTCCTGGTCCCGGAACCGCTGGGCTATGTACGACACTTCCTCCAAGATGCGCTGGATCTCCGGCGGGGGGATGCCGACTCCCATCCCCAGGCCTCCGACGCCACCGCCGACTCCTCCAGACGACTCCGCCTCATCACTGGGGGAGCCATGGGCACGCCCCCCTAGCGCTACCCCGGAGTCGCTGGAAGGCGGGCAGTGCGGGCTCTCCATGGGGTGGTAGTTGCCGAAGTAGAGGCTCATGGACCCGTTGGAGGTGCCAGTGGGGCAGGGCGGGCAGGACGTCTGCGAGAGTGGCATGCTGAGGCTCGGTACGGCGCCCAGCTCTATGGAGCTGGTGCTGGAGTGGTGCTGGGAGGGGTGGCCGTACTTGTAACCGGGCCGCTTGCGCTCGTCGCCAGGTTGTTTCATACGGAGAAACCAGGCACACCAGTTCAGCAGAACCACCCGAACCTGAAGGGATCAGGCTCCGTCAGTGATGCACACACACAGGGTTATTATAGTAATCTAAAACTGAAACTAAAACGAAAACAAGCAGTGAAAAATATTTTTGAAGAGAGACATTATACCTGGTCCTAACAAAAACAAACTAAAAGTAAATATATAAAAACTTAATAATTTTTACATCATAGAATAATAATGTAAAAATTATCATACCCTTTAATATCACAAATCATATCACAATTGCAATATCAGTCAAAATAATTCCAATTAGATATTTTTTTTCAAAATCGTGCAAAAACCATATTACTCAAAGCCTTTTTTAAACTTACCAAATACCCTGTACATAAAAACTGTACAAACATCTTCACCTTCCATCTTTCTTCCATAGATCAATAACAAATTTTTCAAATGTTTCGCAAAGCATTTCATATGATTAAAATGCGTGTTTATGCGTTTCTCACCCGTGTAGATGTCACTACATATTTCTGAGACATTATAGCTGGCCCTAACAAAAACAAACAAAAACTAAATATATAAAAACTACAACTAAACCTTTCTGAAAAACTGAAACTAAACTGAAACAAGCAAACACACTCTGACAACTAACTAAAACTAAACTAAAATCAAAACAAAAAGTAAAAACTAAAATAAAATAAAAAATAAAATAAAATTAAAAACTATTATATCATTGCACACAAACACACACAATAACACGCTCATACAAACACAGTTATTTGTGTTAAATGTTATCAATGACAACAGAGACGATTATCTGATTAAATCAGTTTCAGTCACTCACCCACTTGGGCATCTTGCCTCCGTGAGGGTCATGATGGTGAAACTGCAGCACTATAACTGTCACCACCACAGACATCCCTACTATCATCATGGTGCTGGCAAAGTACTGGGCTGCCGAGTACACAAAAAAAAATCAATATTAATACTTTTAAGTTTGCTGAGAGATACATATAAGGTCATGCCCCCCTATCCCTTGAACCACCCAACGGTCACACTTAATGAGCATGTACTAACAGGTAAAACATTAAGCTGGAATTAATTCCAGAAATAGGTCGATTTCAGACTGTAACATGAAAGGAAAGCAAGACTGATCAATTTGTGCAAGAGGTTATATTGCCGAGGGGAAAAGATGCACACAGAAATGGGGAATCTGTGCAAAAAATTGTGACAAAACAGAGAATAGGGGTAAACAAACCAAAAAAAAGTAGAGGAGAGAGAGAGAGAGAGAGAGAGAGAGAGAGAGAGAGATTAGTGCTGGTTCTGGAGGGATGTTTTCACCCACAGGAGGGAACAGTACGAGAGGAGGGGAGCATTAACTCAACACCAAGGCACTCCAACCTTATTTGTTAGGATCATGGGGAGAAAGACGGAAGGAGAAAGGGAGGGGCGCTTAAGGAGAGAGGATCAAACAAGAGGTGAACCTGAAGATGATAAAACAAAGAGGTGGGGAGAGAGATGAGGGAAGAAATAAGAGCCAGCACATAGAAAATAGCATTAAAGGATTTTGTTTGTGAAACGGTGGAAGGCCATAGAGTGGTGCAGGGATGACGTATTTTTGTAGGCCAACCAGGAAGTTAGAATCGCACTGGAGCACTGCCTTTTACAAGACATGTAAAACCTTCAAAATTCACGAGTGGGATATTTACTGATGTATTTTATATCAAAGAACAAAACGTTAAAATCTCATAAGCTTGTGTTAACCACAGACCTTATTTCAGGCGTCTAACTAAAAACTAAGGCTGTCAATCGATTAAAATATTTAATCACACATTTTTTATCTGTTCCAAATGTACCTTAAAGGGAAATTTATCATGTATTTAATACTCTTATCAACATGGGAGTGGGCAAATATGCTTGCTTAATACAAATGTATGTATATTTTTATTATTGGAAATCTATTAACAACACAAAATAATGACAAATATTGTCCAGAAACCCTCACAGGTACTGCTTTTAGCATAAAAAAATATGCTCAAATCATAACATGGCAAACTGAAGCCCAAGAGGCAACAACAGCTGTCAGTGTGTCAGTGTGCTGACTTAACTATGACTTGCCCCAAACTGCACATGATTATCATAAAGGGGAGACTCGTGGGTACCCATAGAACCCATTTTCATTCACATATCTTGAGGTCAGAGGTCAAGGGACACCTTTGAATGTGGCCATGCCAGTTTTACCTCGCCAAAATTTAGCGCAAGTTTGGAGCGTTATTTAGGCTCCTTCGCAACTTTAAAACTGAAGCAAGTTGCGTTAATGCGTTAAAGAAATTAGTGGCGTTAAAACGAATTTGCGTTTACGCGTTATTATCGCGTTAACTTTGACAGACCTACTAAAAACCCATTAGAAAAAAAAACATTGACTTTGAGATGAGGGAACCGGAAGTGCTACAATGCTAACTCATTTCCGGGTTTTAGGACTCATTCCTGCACCACTCTATTTGCTGTGTCCTGACTGCTTTATGGTCAATCACTAATCACTTTGGTTTTCTTTATGGAAGAAGACTGCCTACAGATATGATGTACAATAATTCAAAACAAAACCACATTGTTGATTATAGCTGAATTAACTAAATTAAAAAATAAATGAAAACTGAACAGAATTAAAATGAGCTGAGCCAAATGGCCTTGAAACAGATGAGACAGGTCTAACTAAATTAACTAAAATGAAATGAACACACTATGCTTATCTGGTGATTAAGGGCTGATGATAAAAGACATATGGCCTGATTCTGGCAGCGGCGTTGGAACACTCGCTTTATATATTCACAGTCAAGCTCAAGCGGCTACGATAACTCATATCCACATTCAGCCACTGTGTTGTAAAGGGGGCATGAGTCATTTTAACAAGGCTGCTAAAAGTGTCCCAGTTGGCCTTGTGTTGAGGTCGAGGGGAAATAAAAAACACAGATTAATCACTCTATTGATGAAGCATTTATCAGCGGCGAGGGCAGGGTGTAGTGGTGACCATGTTCAGCATGACCAAACACTACTCACATCAATACACTCACATGATGTACTCGTACAATATATTTCACTTTGACCAAGTGAAACTGATGTGACACACTACACACAGGACTGCAGTTATAATTCAAAGCATCTCACACACACACACACACACAAAACAGACTTCTTGGCCTGGTGAGAGGAATGTTAACCAAACTAACATGCTGTCTGCCTCTTCACTTGCTCCACAAAGCCTTTGAGGCCTTTCTCTCTGAGAACTTTAGCCCCAAACGTTACTCATCTCTTCCCCTGTCTCCATCCATTTATTATTTCTTCTTCTTATCCCCCTTTCCTTCTTGCCTACCCAGTGGAGAATCAGACATTTCATAGCCTATTAATGGTGCTGATAGCTTTAGTTCTGGCCACCCAATTTACTCCACACACCATACAGGGGTGCTGTGAATGATGCATAGACGCCCTCAGGCTGCTCAAACCAAAACCCGGCCAGACACCAAGATGGGTTTTTATTTATGATTTTTATCAGGAGACCATTAACAATATATATAGAGGTCAGGCTATTGCCTACATTTAACCTCTTCCAACCCTTGAGGGTGCCGGCGCCCTCGGCCGACTTTACTGTCTTTCAGAGGCTTTAGAGCTAGAGTGAAGGTACTGTTTACACATCACATGAAACTAGAAACCTAAGGAATCCATTGGTACCAACCACGTCATACTAGCTTTTCGGGAAGGAGGCTAAATAACGCTACGAAGTTACGCTAAATTTTGGCAAGGAAAAACTGGCATGGCGATTTTTAAAAGGGGTCCCTTGACCTCTGACCTTGAGATATGCGAATGAAAATGGGTTCTATGGGTACCCACGGGTCTCCCCTTTACAGACATGCCCACTTTATGAAAATCACATGCAGTTGATCACGATGCAGTTTTTTGTATGCAGTATAAAGGTTTTATTTTCGCCTATTCTAAAAATGGTTTAGGAGGATGTACGGCTTTTCCAGAACAGAAGTGCTCGCCATCTCATCGCCGAAAAATGCAATTCTTGTAGAAATCTCCAAATGTCAAAAGTTTTTGATACCAAATTACAGCATGGCTTTTTTTTCTATGGTGTTCCTCCAGGTCTTGGTGCCTTAATGTGGTATTTTGGTTTCATAAGTGAACATGGTCATCATATACTTCCATCATAATGTCCTAAACCCTTATACACTCTCACAATTGATTTAAATTATTTATTTTTATATTTCTGATTTATGACTACAACAACTTGACACACAGTGCTGAGCAGCATCGCAAATTAATCTTCAGGTTCCCAGCTTTCAGATGATGTACACCACTTCTATGTGACATCCACTGCTGACCTGCTATCTCCCCCTACTACCTAATACTCAGAAGGACAGTCAGGTTGTTACTGTGGACTGTCAGCCTGTGTGTTGATGTACTGAATCGATAATACAGTCACTTAACTTCTCTAAGGTGAAGCTTTTCACAGGAGGTAAACACACATCAGGGATAGCTTTGGTAAGATATATTGCATCTGTTACACACACACACACAGACACACACACACAGACACACACACACACGCGCGCGCGCGCGCGCACACACACACACACACACACACACACATAACCCACCGATGAGAGGGACAGAGTCGGACGTGGCAGGCATGATCTCTGCTACCAGAAGCATGAAGACAGTCAGCGAAAGCAGCACAGTGATGCCTTGAGACAGAGATCGAGAGACACACAGGGAGAGAGAGAGAACGTGAGCATATACATAATGATGTGATCAGGGTCACTGGTGTATGAAATCAGTCCTATAATTACTTATGTATGTAATCAGTTATGTTCTCGTGACTACAGCCATTTATCAGCTGCTGGCTCCTCTGTCCTAGGTGGGTTAACGCTTCAGAAATCCCCTAAAACACTTTGACTTTGTAGCTGCTCATTCACAGACGGCTATTCATCAAAACTCACTGGCACTGACAGAATATCCAAAACGGATTTAAATGGCGAGCCTCTTATTTTGAAATTCATTATTCCAAGGTGATTTGACATGCATGTATTCATGGCTTTCTATATGATTCATGAAGACAAATATGTGTGTGTGCTTTAATATGTTTATGCATTCGTGTACAGTTGTGATTATATTTGTATAAGCTTGAACCATAGAGTGTATATAAAGATGGACGACATGACAGCTCCCCAAAAGTGAAACCAAAACATCTTGATCGCCCCCTGGTGGCTGGCTGCAGTAGAGGTCATAAATGCTACGTCCTCCATGTTAGCAGATGGGACACGTCAAATAAGTTCATATGTTTCAAGTGCATTTTTCTGATACGTTTGGTTTTAATTAGTTATTTGATGCTATAAAAAGGGGGTGAGACGTCATGATTGACAGCTGTGATTGACAGCTGCTCTGAGTGAAGTAGTCGTTCGGAAATGTACGAGAGAAGAGATTTAACTTCAACTTTCCATAAAAGTCATGAGTCTGTGTAAAAGAACATGCGTCAATTTGATCATAAATGTAGTTATAGTGATATTATGGTTAGTTGTTGTGTCTTTCTAGTCAAACAGCTACCGTGGTGCTAACGTAGCAGCTAGGTGGCTCACGCTAACAAGCTTGGGCCGTGCTCGGCTCGTTATTGGCTCGGGCGGGTGTGTGGGCGGTAGATATTGTGGCTCCAGCCTCCCGATCACTACGGCGCAGACTCTGGCTCCAAATGACGTCAAAATCTCAAGATGGCAGCTCCCGTATCCGGGATATTTTGGGAGTGGGAGGAAGTGGAGACGCATAGTCCATCTTTACATACATTCTATGGCTTGAGCACCTTCAAACCAAATTTTATATATTACTCTTGGTGTTTGAAAACCACATTACTCCAAGATTTTTTACTTATTGAATGCCCTGTGCTTAAAAACTGTTCAAACATCTTCACCTTCTATGTTTCTTCCATAGATCAATAACACATTTTTCAAATGTTTTGCAAAGCAGAGTCATTGCATGTGAATAACATGTGCGTTTATGTGGGTTTAAGCCCCGCTCACCCAGAGAAATCTTTTCTCCAGAGTCTGCAGGTAGCAGGAAGACCAGCAGGGCCAAGCCAGAGATCAGCACACATGGGATGAGCAAATTGAGGCCATAATATAGCGTCCTGCGGCGCATGGTGACCGTGAATGTCACATCAGGGTAGGGCTCCTTACAGCAATCATAGTACAGCTCATTGCGCTTGGCTGGCACACCTAAGAGAGGAGCACAACACATGCAGGTCATGTGGACTAATAAAGTCATTGAAGATTTAAAAAGCTTCTAGAGAAAACAGATAGAAGAAAAAAAAAGATGAGTCTAAATATTTAATGGGATGCTCCACTCAGACCAGGCTTGGAACTTTGCGCTGCCTTTATTCTGTCTTTGTATTGTTGTTCAGCAAGTCAAAAAACAAGATAAAAAAAAGTTTAGATTTTTGATGGTTGAACTATCTCACCTTGAACTCCAACTCTGGGGATGTGGTTTGCTGCTCTCACATATGGCCTGGCTACACACACCTGCCAACATGTCAAACATTCCCATTGCATGCCATCTGCTGCTGTCTGACACCCATCTCCAGCTAACCATCACCCCGGGGGCACAGGCACTGGGATCTGCTGCTACTCTCTCCCAGCTGGAAACACCCCGCTTGGGAGGTCTTCCAAAAACTCTCCCCTTTCCGGATCATTCGGCTACAACCACACAAATGATATCCCATCGGGTAAATCGTTTATATAAAAGACTTTGAACACAGGAAGTTGGCAAGGCCTGATCCTGGTGTAATTAGGGAGGAGCACAAATGTAGAGAGGCTATTTATGTATCCATAAGTCTTTTACTCTATAGCCTGTGAAGCATTATCTGATGGAATTTTTGGCAAATATTAAACTCATGGAAAATATTGACTTAAAAGGATAGTTTGGCTGTTTTGAAAGGGGTTGTATGAGGTACTTATCCATAGTAGGTGTCTTACTTACAGTAGATGGCGGACGGCGCGACGGGGCCAGCAGCAAAATGTATTTTAGCCACCTAAAAGAAAGGCTCAATTAAAAAACAAAAATCGATATCCGTTCAAGTGTACGCTATATTTAGAATATTTTCTGATGGCAAACTGAACTGAAAGTGAAACGTATCTAAATTGTTTTTATCATCTGAGCCTGCTGGCTTTGGAGGGAGCATAGATAAGATTTACTTTCAGTTCAGGTCCCCGTCGTAAAGGAGAAGAAAAGGGATGTCTGACAGCAAGATAAAGCAGTGAAAATATTCTAAATATAGCGTACACTTAAGTGGATATTGATTTTTCTAAGTGAGCCTTTCTTTTAGGTGGCTAAAATACGTTTTTCTGCCATCCCCATCCCCAGCACTGTATTGCTTTGCTCCGGTGCCGGTGTTCCTGTCTGTTTCTCCAGGCTGGGGGAACGCCGCCCATCATCTACTGTAAGTAAGACACCTACTATGGATAAGTACCTCGTACAACCCCATTTCAAAACACCCAACTATCCCTTTAAGGAGTCTAGTGATGGAGTATCCCACTTTTATTGCATAGACTGAATACAGCAGCCTTATTTTTATATACCCTAAAAGAATTGTTTTCAAAGTTTGTTTTCAACTCATCTCAGGACTCAGACGGAGAAATCTTAGGAGACAACTAGAGAAATCAGTTTGAAGCTAAAATATACTTATTGAATTATACAATCGCACAGGATTCTCAAGTGCAGCCATCTATCCTGACGGTCGCATTTGCAGAGAAAACAATGCAGGTCGTGTTGTTCATGCTCTATTTGTTTGGCGACGCCTGGAAGCTGCTTGACATCCTCCTGGATCCATCTCTTCATTAATGTTCACATTATATGTAACAATTTTGTCATATGGATTGTCTATGTTGTATTTTCATTATGTTGTTACGCTGTACACACAACGTCTATTGCACGTCTGTCCATCCTGGAAGAGGGATCCATCCTCTGTTGCTCTTCCTGAGGTTTCTTCCAGTTTTTTCCCCGCTAAAAGGTTTTTTTTTGTTTAAGTTTTTCCACATCGGATGCGAGGGTCATACTGCAAAGGACAGAGGGTGTCTTGTGCTGTACAGATTGTAAAGTCCCCTGATGCAAATTTGTGATTAGTGATATTGGGCAATACAAATAAAATTGACTTGACTTTTCTTACCCACAAGGTCCCACTCTCCGTTGGGTATGTAGGTGGACGTGTCCACGTCCAGCATCTGGAGGTCCAGCAGCCAGCCGTTGTGCGTCCAGGAGCCAAACTTCAAGTCACACTTTTGCACGTCGAAGGGGAACCAACGCACGTCAATGTAGCAGGTGCTCTTCAAGATGCCAGGGGGGATGTACTGGCAGTAACCGGAAGCATTCACCAGTACGTTGGTGTGGAAGGTGGCATCGAACCGCTCGTCCGCACTGGGGAGAGAATAGGAGAGAGTAATGTGTGTGTGTGTGCACCGTCAAAACGTTTCATCATCTTGCTGTGAGCTAAAGCTCTATCTTGCTGAAATCTCTTTATTGCCTTTTAATTGTTTTTGACATCATGCTCGGGTACCACAAGCTGGCAATTACTTACTGAAATGGGTTTTGTCAGTTTGTACTGTCGTAGAGAGACAAAAACACAATAAAATAAGAGAGTCTGCGCATTTGGTTAAGACAAATTAAGGAATAAGAAAAGTAAGTTGGAGGGATACAACATTAATTTGAAGAACAGTAACAGATTTATATGTTTAAAGCTCCAACCTTTTTTTGGCCACCTGGGGGCAGCAGAAACAAGTTGTTAACATAAGATGGACTTATCATCACCTTTTAAGTTGATGTGGCAAACTTGTAGCAAACAGTTGCTTATTTGCACATCCAGCAGTCAGTGTTGGTAGTACTCAAGATTGGTTTCGGTGAAAAAGTGGTCTCCAGAGCGGTGTTGAGACCATTTATTGAAGGTCTCGTCTCGGAATCAGCTGCATTTTTACTCAGTCTTGTCTCTGTCTCAGACAAAGAGATCTCTGGATTTTATTTCAAGACCGATCAAGACCACAATATCGATATCACTAAATTGCCTATGCATTGTTTGATTTATTTGTTAAAATCATTACTGTGATTGGATGTAAAACATCATGCTTCAAATGCAGCCAATGACTTGACTCATTTCCAATTCTAAATTTTTGTTACAGTTAACGGCTGTCACCGCGCATATTGTTTGATACATTCTGTACTGATGGTTTCTAGGGGAGGACAAGAATGGTTAAGTTGATTTCAGCTTCTTAGTGTTTTTATTTGTGTCGTAGAAAACAAAGGAAAATTAATTCCTACACGTAAAACTCAACTCTGCAATGCCTTTTGATTAATTTATCAAGACCTTTCTCATGGTACACTTATACATCACACATATACAGTATATATGGCAATAAAAGAGGTGAATGAAGAGGAATCTTCATTTGTTTTCTGTGGGTGTTTTTATGGGAATGTGGATCTTTCAGATCAATTTGAGGAGTGCCTATGGTTTGCATGTTCCACATTTTATCGTAAGTGTGTCATGCAGTGTGGGACTCGCACTGGTCTGGTCTTGGTCTTGACTCGGTCTTGTCCTGCCTTAGTCTCAACCCCTCAAAGTCTTGGTCTTGTCTCGGTCTTGATACACTCTGGTCTTGGTCATGACTTGGTCTCTGTTTAGGTGGTCTTGACTACAACACTGCCAGCAGTTATGGAGCAATGTTATCATTCATTTGGAGTCGTGTTTCTGGCTATCCGAAGAATGCAAGTTCAACATTCACTCTATTTTTTTGCTGTTTCTGGTCTCTAAGGGAATTATCTGGCTCTTTAGCCACTTTAAGGTAATTTGTTTTTGTATGTGTATTTGTATACGTGTGACGGTCTATTTGCTGTTTCAGCCTGACCTGCCACAGCAGCGAGCAGTGGAGTGATATATCTACTAGCCATCTGTGAAGCAACCAGGCTGCTGCTCCGGTCCGTCACCCCACATACGCACAGTTAAAACCCAGGTGAAATCCAGGGTGCAGTAAATTAAATATTCACTTCCACTGCTATGCCAAATATGCACTAACAGGAACCAAATCAGTGACATGAAAAAACACTACCACAGATGCGTCCTTCAAGGATCTGCAACTCACAACCTGCTGGGATGATATAATGGAAGCCACAGACAGGTTTGTATAAGTTAAGTTTCGAATATTTAAAGTTTCAGATGGACTTGGCTTCACTCACCAGACTCTCAAAAATCAATGTAAACCATTGAAGTAGAATCTGTAATCTCTGAGAGTCTTGGGAGTAGCAAACACAACCTTTGGGGATAGATACACAGTAAAGAAAACGCCTAGACATCTAACCTTAGACCCACTGCAGCTCTGGCAAACTCCAGTTGAACTCTAATTGAGAATTAAAGAGTAGCTCCTCTGGTGTCGACAAGAGTGTGAACTCTTAAATAAAGTGCCCGAGGCAAAGTCTGAACTTAGGCAGTGTCTTCTGTTTTGTTTCCTTGTACAGTATACGGCCAAAATCCTGTTCATACAAATTGATTCTCCACTGCAGCAACTAGCTGGAAGGAAGTAACTCCCCTCCTCCTCTTCTTTTATATTATATCACTCGGGCGGCTGAAGAGAATAAAAGATCAGCTCAAAACTATGAAAGCAAAATATAGGAAATGCAATTTGTCATTGTGCTATATTTGTTTTGGATTATCCTTTTGACTCTAACAGAGAAACTAATGTTATTTAATTGAATGTCTTAGTCGTCTGGATTTCCATGCCCCCATTTACAGTTACACAACCAGTTTTTTTTTTTTCATTTGTAATAAACAATCTGTCATATAATACAAATTTACAGTTCACAGAATAGTGTGCCTTACCAACAGAAAAAAAGTCATAATTAAATAAAATAAATAATAATATTAAAAATATTTACTAAAAAAATAAATAAATAAAAATAAAAAATAAATGAAAAAAGGGGGTGGATGCCTATTATTACTCTTGTCAGCGAACCAATTTGTTTATCTGAAATCCGAATTCTGTTTCTACAATCAAGTGTGACTAAAGAGAAAGTGTGAATCTCATAATGAACATGGTGGTGGTATACATATTTGTTAATGTTTCAGTTTCTGGTCTGGCTAAAGTAATTTATAAAAGGCAATTTTGTAGAACTTACCATCCTGTCTTTTCATAACCAGTTTATCTTTATCTATTTTCATCAGCCAGACAATGGGTTTCATATTTTCTCTCAGCTGTTTCACTCAGAAGACGGTTCACTGATTTTTTTCTTACTTGTTGACAGTCTACATGGAGGTAATTAAATGGAAACCTCTACAGCAGGGGTCAGCAACCTTAGGCAGAGGCACGCGGTAGCTTAACCAATGGCACACTGTGTGCAAGAGAGTTTTTTGGAAATGTTGAAGTGCCCTCTCATCCGCATGCCAAATTACCTATTTCACAGCCATTGGCAACTGCTCGGCCTGTTATTTACGGTAGTTTGATTGACCCGCACTCTGCCTCTGATTGACTAGTACTCGTTGCCGTCTTCAGAATGGATACTGTGCATATAATTTGTAACCACAGGGGGTAAAAAAAATACATCTATTTGTTAAGTTAAAAATGAGAAAAATGCCAACCCCACACAAACACTGAGCAAACACATGGGGACAAAAAAGGGCACGATCCCCGTCTCTAAGTCCTGCTGTCAGTTTTCAGCAGTCGGAAAGAACAAAAAATAGTGTTGAGTTTTAATTACACATACACGCACGCACGCACGCACGCACGCACGCACGCACGCACTATCAGTCCTATGTTTGTCATCGTAGGCCATACAAAAGCCCATTGTAGAGCTGACAGCCCTTTTCACTTTACAATCCACACCAACTTAGAGCTCAACCCCACACACTGACCTCCATATGCATATACAGCATGAAGGCACAATCTCAAGGGAACACACACAATGCAATCCCCAGCGAGAGCGATAACGCCAGCGTGTCTGAAACATCCTGGAGCCTCATTCAGCCCTGACAAAAGGACGTGGCGTGCGTCTTAACAGAATTTGTGGGGGGACCCATTTTATTTGTCGCTGCCTTTGCTCAAGATTGAGTGATTTACCTTTTTCCGGGGGGTTAAGTGTGGTTATTTATTTCTCTTCTGTGTGTGTGTTGCTATCAGCTGTGGCTCCGGGTGCTGGGGGAGGGATGTGTGGGTTGGCCAAGGCGGAGCTATGCAATGAATTATTCAAGCTTCGGCCTTACTTCATCTGAAGGTGTGCGCTTTCCCGCAATCAGCGCTTAAATACATCCCAGCAGAGCATGTCCTGGACTTAATGTGTGTGTGAATATTGGAGAGTACATACAGTATGTACAAAGTACGTATGTGCAGAAAAGGAGAGGTGTACAGAACAATATATTTAAACTTATCTTAAAAAGATAAATTAGATCAAGCACATAAATGTATTTCTACTTTATTGTAGCTTGCTTCAGGATAAAAATATACTGAAAACTATTGTCTCATCTAATCAGAAACAATTTTCTTTTAATTACCGTTAAGAGAAAATATTTTAAGATTTTAAAAACACAATCATTTTTGTAATGTACACATTTTTACCATTAAATATGCACACAACTGGGCATGTGATAGCCCTGGGAGAACAGGAAGTGGTCGTGTTTGTACAGCGTACCCTCACATACACAGGAGAAAGAGTACTGTGGACATGTGAGAGTGAGGCAAGGTGGAAACAGAGACTGACCGACAATGACAATGGCGGCAGTTACAGGTTCCTGCACCATGGGACATGAGTCACCAAAGCTTTCTTCTCAGTCACTCAACACCTGCTGCTGTCCTCACACAGGAACACACACTCACACACATACACCAAAGACAAAAAGGAGGAAGCCACAAAGTCAAGAGTGTTCCTGAGGCACAGAGAGAGCAATGCAGGGTGGAATAAATGATTACGTACTGCTAAAAATATGTAGAATGCACTGATCTTTAAAGCGAGATCTCAATGCAAGACTAAGAAATAATATGTAAAATAACAATATTGGGGCTGTCCTCAACCAAAGAAATCTGAGAAACTGAGTTTCTCCACAAATAATCACACAAAAGCACCACTTTAAATCTAATGTTTACCAGAAATGTGCTGATAAGTTTCTTAGAAATAAGTAATTCAGCATGAAAAAATCATGAAAACAACGAATCGACTGAAGAAATCTTAATCAACTAAGAGCCAAAACTAATCGCGTAAGAGGGGGCAGCCCTAAACTATATTATGTACCTATAAAGTCATGATTTGACTTATATGCTTTTTGTTGATGGTTGCACAAGATGAAAGAGCAACAAGGAGTACTACAGAACACTATTAGCTATTAACTATTTGACTTAATTATTTCTTTGCAAACATTTTTTTTTTCTAAACTTTTCAAATCGGAAAGAGAGAGCTAAATTCCTCCTAGGAGAAAGCTAACACCTTCCCTGAATCTTGTAGCCATGCACAGTTGAGAGCTACACACAGTCAGCACCTACTCAGGCAAGAAAAAAACCATGTGCATTATGTCATATCCCAGGAACATACTGTAGCATTCAATTTAACAGCCTCAGGGGGTCCTGACATCTGTTTGACAGCCGTGAGGCTCTGTGGTTAACTAGCTGGTTAAGGCAAGAAGCACAGAATGTTTCCAGTTTACAGAGGGATGTTTATTCCTATAGGGGCAGAGCACATATACAGTACATCACCCATGATGAATTGATTACTAAGAAACATCTCCATTGTCACCTTCAAGAGAAACAGAAGACTTGAGATCATTATGTTGGGATAATGATATGTGACAAAACTGTTTTAAGACTAAATACTTTTTTTTTCTTTTTTGTGCGAAAACTCCAGCATGTAATATGAAGTTATGTTGCTGATTAAAACTTAGCATGATAATTATTGATTAAATTGCATTGTTGTTGATTAGCAGAATTTCAGTAAGGCTTTTAGATGTCACCAGGCAACTCCATTGTCTCTTTGGCTTCTGGATGCTCACCTTGTCAAGTAAAAATAATATCCATAGGACGGTACGCACACTTGATAACCTCAATCTGCACTTTAGCACATCTTTGCACACACACATACATAGGCTACAAATAGTGCAGGCGCTTGCTAATCATGATGTCATCAGCTCACTAATTTGTTTTCATAGAAAAAGAGGAGCCTCATGCTTAATTTATATTTCTGCGGAAAAGCTTGCACAGAGCTCCAGAGGTGGTTTGCACCTCCTGAAAAATGTGACTATGCGCCAGGCAGAAGTTTTAGGCCCGAGGTGGCATTTCCGGACACGTACCTTACATCCAACAACAACTGTATTAATTCTAGGTGCAGGATTTTTTTTGTGTTAGGGTAAACGTATATGGAACTATTGATTCACCCCTATCAAATTAATCAAGCCGCCTGACAAAGGATTTGAAAACCACGGGTCCAAATCAAACCGAAATTACATGCTCCGCAATATCCGCCGCAGTTCTATAGCCGCACGAGTATAAATCAAGCATCAGAGTAACAGAAAAAATTTAGGTTTGACCTCATTCACAGAAAAATGTTTTTACTGTCACATAATCTTCACGAGGTCTTTACAAACCAAAATGCACTTTGAAAACATCCACCTACAGACAGTGCATATTGTAGTTTATTTCCAAAGTATTTATTCATTTGAGTGATCACAGAAAAGTCATCAAATCCGTCCATCTGTCCATTCAGTCAACCATTCACCCATCTAAAAAATCCCTCCGACTATCCATTTATTCAATTAATTCCCCTTTCATCTTTATGGCCTGTCGCTACGCTCCGTCTGTGTTGTACATCTACCGTCCCTGCTGGCAGAATTAAGATTCTGTCTGTGGTCCACCTGAGTTGGACGTCCTTCATGTGCCTCATCGATCCCCAGTCAAGTGAGACCATTGACTTTTCCCTCCAATGAGAGAGGAGGTCAACAGCTTA
Source organism: Sebastolobus alascanus (assembly GCA_916701645.2). Lineage (NCBI taxonomy): Eukaryota > Metazoa > Chordata > Actinopteri > Perciformes > Sebastidae > Sebastolobus > Sebastolobus alascanus. Next base: position 1,274,145 of record CAKAOJ020000163.1, read on the forward strand.
CATAGCTGTTTTAGATCTGGATATTATTTATACACACACACACACACACACACACACACACACACAAAGGCAGACTCGACTGACACACAAACGGCAGACGAGCCGGAGTCAACATAAAGTGTGCAGTTGGTTCTCATCAGTGAAGAGAAAGAGCTTCATTGTAAACATGCATCTCTGTCTCCGTGGAGGCCACATTTGTCCTTTTGTCGTAACCTTCTTATGTATATCACATACACCAAAATCTTCAATTGATTATCAGAAGGTTCCGTTTTCATGAGCTGAGTTTAAAAAAAATAATGTTTACGCGTTAGCAGAGACAGTTGAGAAAGGAGACGGTGCACTGGGAGTCAGTTTCCTGTATCTGTGTCACGCTCGCCACTGCAACGCCCCTTTAGGAGACTAGCAGCATGTCCTGAGTCAATTAACTTGAATGGGAGAAGTGAACATGAACACAGATTATGACTGATTCCTTCGCCACATAGTCACCAAAGTAAATATTGGACCCATTTTTCAGACCGACAAATCAGGAGAAAATTAACTTGGTTCGAGGCCTGTCTTTGTCTCGGAAACACATTCTCGCGAGATCTGGCAACTAACGTTCGCTAGCGCCCTGGCTAACTAATTTTCGTAATGCTAAATATGGCTGTTAGATGTGTAAATATCTAATGTTAGCAAAAGAAAACATAAATACATCATACCATATCAAATATATAACCCAATCTGCTATCATCCATCCACACAACGTTCACAACACTTCAACACGAGGTGATACTGCATGACGACCCCGCCCACTTAGGAGACAGGAAGCGTACACCATTTCAAACGACTGGCGGAGCTTGTAATGCGTCATCTTTGTTATAGAGTATCTTTTGTGTTACTAATTAGTCTGAGCCATGCTGAAAGCTATTGGACGTACAATAATTTGAACTCTTTGATCTGAATTGGAAGATTTCAGCTGTCAGTCACAGAACAAAACCCTTACTTTTCACCAAATATGGTGAATAACAACATATTTTCCCCAGGCAGTATGCATGGATATGGTCGGGATGGTAACTCCATGACTCACAGTATAGATTACCCATGTGTGAAACATCATTGTGAGTCAGTGTGAGCACAATATGAGAGATATGAGAGAATTCACACTGGGATATTACCAGCTGAGTGACTCATCACAGACAATATCTGATTTTTATCTCACTCTTCTTTTCTTTGAACGCATCGCATATTGAGATGGCCTCTGACCTCGGCACTCCTAAACATCATTAACTTCATAATAAAACAATAGAAATGAATGACTGGATTTATGGCGAGCTGTCGTCTCAGCTGCATGCTAATAAGCCTGAATGCATCTGCTATTCAACACAGTGAGACTAGCGTGTTATTGGCTGCGCACTGATGGCCCGCGGCGTAATGACGCGGGTTGTGCCATTACTGTCTGTAACTGTGTGACAGTCCGTATGTGTGTGTATGTGTTGAAGGGTGTGCGTCTGTTTGCAACCTGTGTGTGCACAGATATTTACTGTGTATTAGTGACATGAGAGCTTAGAGGTGCGTGGTGTAATTAGTTAGGCGTGCATGTGTTTGTGTGGGTTTCCAGCAGCGATCAATATTACTCCTGAAAACCGTAAATTTTCATCTCTCCTCAGGGGCAGCGTAAACGTCCCGGCTCGGCTGTAAACTAGCTCTTCCCCTTCAGCTTCACTTTACCGTTCATCTTTTCTGACTTCAACGAGTTAAGCAATAATCTTAGGCTGAAAACCAGCAAAATCAGCACTGTGGTTGTTGTTTTTTTGATTGCCCAAACTGAGGCCGACATTTTATGGCTGTTTTCAACAAGTTATGATAAATACATTTTTTTCAACCTTGTCTTCTAAAAATTACATTCATTAACTAATTTGCATTAACAAATTGAAAACTAGGGCTGCCCCCTTTTAGTGGATTAGCCGACTAATCGGTAATTCTGGTCGGCTAAGATTTCTTTAGTCCATTAGTCATTTTTTATGCTTTTTTTCATGCTGAATGACTTATTTCCAAGAAACTTGTGAGCACATCTCTGCTAAACGCAAGATTTAAGATTGGTGCGTTTGTGTGATTCTTTGTGGAGAAATTCAGTTTTACAAATCTGTTGATTAAATTAACTATTCGGTTAGTCGACAAAATCGTATGAGTGTTAGTAGTAGTTAGTCGACTAAGAATGTCTTTGGTCGAGGACAGCCCTATTGGATACCGGATACCGAATGCTGATATATATATATATATATATATATATATATATGGAAGAAGTTATTTTAGTTCAGGGCTAGCCAGAGCTTTATGATCTGTCCCACGAACTCTTTTACTTGCTTCACCCTTTCCGTCCAAGACCGTCACAACATCCGGTTGAAAGGTCAGCCAAACTGACAAATTGAGTAGTAAAGCTACTGTGAGGGATTTATGGTGCTGGAAATCCATTTAACTTTGTTTAGTTTAGTCAGTGAGGCTTTTACTGCTAAATTACCGCAACTTCATCATCGCAGCACACAGGTTTTGGTTGCTTAGTAACGGCAAGCGCGACAGTAGCGCAACCTCTGAAGCACCTTGGATAAAAGAATGAAAGCGGCACGGCTGGCGTTTTCCACGCGTTTTAGACGCGGCATGTGAACGGCCCCTTACTCTGCTGGCGCCGTCATCAGATTAAAATTTTACTTTGTCCAATACTTTAGAAACAAATGATATTTCTGTACATTGTGTTTAGTGCTAAATAGCAAATATTAGTATCCTAACACGCTAAACTAAGATGTTTAACATGGTAAACATTGAACCTACTAAACATCAATATCATTGTCATTGTGAGTGTTTTAGCATGCTGACGTATACAGTATAGTAAGCAGACTCTTAGTCTTGTTCAGTATTTAACCAAAATGACACATAATTGACACAACCCCCAGTCCTGAGTCCTGTGCTTCGTACACTCAACCAGGCAGCACTTATTTTTCCTCCAGTATATACTGTATTTAGCAAAGCAAATTAGTAGTAGGTCATTTTTTTTTTTAGAAAACAGGGCTGTTGTTTTCATGTGTGAACAGATTTATAACACGCAGCACAAGAGAAGACAGCGAGAAACTAGCGAGACACAAACAGGTAGACTGTGAGAAGAGAGGGAGAGTAACATGCCGACACCTTGACAGACAGAGACAGGGAGCTGGGATGATTTATAAAGAGGAGTCGGTGAAGGCTGGGCACGATAAAAAATATGGAGAGAAAGAGTTGATTGAATAGAGTGAATTATAGTGAGACAGTGAGTTATGAAAGCGAGACGGAGGGAGACACAAAAAGGATGAGATGAGAGGAGAGATGGTAAGACGGGATGGATGATGGAGGTAGAGAGGGAGGAGAGGAGGCAGAGGGTAAAAGGCGGAGAGGGAGCGGGGAGATTAGGATGCATAATCCATGGCAGGTCTGAAAGCAGAGCTTTTAAAATTTGGGTTAATACTCCCCAAAACCTTTGTTTTGTCCTCGTAGTCCCTGTGATGTGCATGTGTGTGTTTGAGTGTATTGGGGGAAATATGGGCATGAAGAGAAACTCTCTCCATCCACTCAGTAGCATCAGTGAAGACCAACTGCAAAGCCGTCTGTCTCTCTTAACCTCACTTTATGTGTTCACATCGATCAAATGTTCTGTTTTACAAGCTTCTCCACACATCCTATCTGTGTCATCGTCTCCCTCTTTGTGATTTAATCTTCGTATTTCTTCCCCCTCAGCCTCAGACCCGATCATCAGTCTCTCACTCAAGCATGCAAACGCAATGCAATTAGTTGTTTTTGGAGAAAAACAACTGGCCTACATTACTAATTGACTTGAGAAGCCTCGCACCAATGCTGTGAAGAACAGCGGATACAGCCTGACCTGAATCAAAAAATGCAATGAGCTCGCTCAACCTCATTTATTAAAATACGGACTTTACCCTCAGCCCGTATGTCTTCCTTAATTCTTAAAAAAACAGACATTTTTGTTTTAATGTAATGAAAAATGCAGCATTTTGACACCAACAGCTCTTTATCAACGTTCAATTCATGACGTTAGTATCTTTATTGTTTACAAGCAAGTCCAAATCAAATCATCAAGGAGATCGACAGCCTTTGTCAGCTACTTCACTGATCGATGATGGAGGGAGTGTAAAATCACTTCCAACATGTTAATTATATTTCAATAAAGCAAAATAACTGTCAAAATGTTCTTTTAATACACCTCTGGTGGTTTTTAAGTGAGATGTTTAATTAAAGGACATCAAAAGTCGTAATACATTTATTTTATTTTATAAAAGAAAGCTATTGATTACATTAATATCAATTTATAGGATATAGTTGAGTTACTTTATTTTTTTCTCCTCTGTTTCGTTAATAATTATTTTATTTTTATCTTATTTTTATTTTATTCTATTTTGTCGTATGCTCTGTATGCAAAAAAAGAAAGCTATTGGAGCAACTTTCCATCAGTGCGGAACTTACAGTAATTGAATACAGTAGATTCTGTTTTTATCTATATTATTTATTTATTTTTAAGTTTCTAAAGCGACCCATCTCCTCCTGTTGCCTGTGTCACTGAGTTTGTGTTTGATTGGGTGTGATTGTTTATCACATTGGCTTAAAGGAACCCTGATACGACTTTGGTTTGTGGAGATTAAAGACAGAATTTAATAAAATAGTGGCACATCTGAAGATTAAACTGATATTTCAAATCACTCAGACACACCTACCCAAAAATAAAAATAGTAAGAAAACATGCTGACAGGTGTGCTTATCTGCTGGACTGACTGGTGGATTACAACACCTATTTTATCAAGTTTGACAACAAGATAAAATGAAATTATACTAAACTCAAAAAAGAGAACATTTAAAAAGCAAAGAAAAAGGTCACAACCTTTTAAACTTAAACTTGCATACTGATTTTTTTGGTCACCTGGGGGCAGCGGAAACACCTTTTAAGTTGATAAGACAAACTTGTTGACAAACTGCTGCTTATTTCTACATTCAGTGATGATGGAGCAACCTTATCATTAATTTGGAGTCATGTTTTAGTCCCCTGCAAGACCAATATATTCACTCTCTTTTAGCTCTTTTTTGGTCTCCACCACCTCCTGAAGGAAATATCTGCTCTTTAGCTGCTAAACGCACCACTATGTTCACCAACTGTGTCTGTTACTACTGAGCAGGCATTATACAGTGAGTTTTTAGAGCTTTTTCGCTAAAAAACAAATGCAGCTTGTGCAGCTGAAAACAACACTACGAGAGTGGTGGGAGTGAAGGAAAACAGTCGAGTTGCTACCGGACAGCTAAATAATGCGCTGAGACTCACTATAAAGCTCCGTAAAGCGGAGAGGAGAGGAGCTGCAGATTCAGATTCTCTGTAGGTTCATCACTACGAGCAACCCTACTCATTGTAACATTGTTTTCACATTATCATTTGATTCATTGTTATTATAAAAATATTGTTGGATGAAGGAAGGTGGTGATGAGCAGGAGAAAGCAGCTCTGACCTGTTGTAAAGGAGGATGTCAGGGGTCCAGATCTGGTCTGAAGGGAATCGCAGGTTCTGGACACCGGGGTAGTTTTCTGGAGTCCAGCTCAGGTAGATGTCGGTCCAGTACTGAGACAGAGAGAGAGAGAGAAAAATGTAATTATTCATTAACATGTAATTTAGCTTTGGCAATAATGTAACCTGAAAATTCATGACAATAAAGCTTATTTGAATTTGAGAGAGAGAGAGAGAGAGAGAGATGATTTTTAAAAAGGATGCAATAACTCTAATGCGCTGCAAAACCCGTAATGTACATCCAGTGGCTAGTTGAACTAATCTAATTGAACCTTTGCAAGAAAATGGCACATTCGCTAGAAATAAGAGGGGCTGTATCTTGCCAAGAAGGAAATGAAAATGGAGGGGTAAAATGATTCTCGCATTATTGGTTTTCAAAATTAAACAGCAATTCTGAAGTTATCAAGCAATGGAAAGAAAAGATTATTCCTGTAAAAATGTTTCTAACCATTCAGACATACCTGAGGGCTTAAACAATGTAAAAGTCTATAAACATTTACAGCCAACTAGCTAAATTATCAAGCTATTGATGAGTGTTGTGTGAAACTGTGAACTCCGAAAATAAGCTAACACTTACTAATACTAACTGGATATACAGTAAATATTAGTTCATAAATATTGCTTTTAGACTGTGAGCAAGTACAAAGAATTAATCCAGGAAATAAATTGTATCTCTGGACGTGCACGGTTAAAATTCAATATCATCAACAAGCACTTAATGGAGTGGCACCAGTAATTTGAGAAACACAGTCAGTGTCTTCAGAAGATAATTGTGTAATAAAAATAGAAATATAATTAAAGCATATTACACTGATGATAACGTGGCCTTCTCAAACTTTGACTCACCAGCTGCAGCCAGGCGTTGGTCATCAGCACTTGGTTCTTCTCATCCTGAGGACAGAAACAGAAAAAAATAAGAAGAGGAAAAGAGAGAATAACTATATCTTTTGTATAAAAGAAGACGAGCAGGCCAATCCATATTTAATATTGTGGAAAAGGGCTTTGTCATCAGTGCAGTTGCTTTGCATATCCAAAGAAGAAAAAACTAGGCTATGTAAAACTGTGTAAAAGCTGGTTTTATGTAACCAAGTGTAGTTCTGTTGAATGGTTTCACAGTGGAGCCATTTCAACCCTTTTAAAACTAAAACATTGTTGGTCCTAGTGGATTCAGACAATGGCGATGGGCTGTAAAATGCCATTCTGGCTCCAATAAAAAAACCTAATCATATTCACAGACAAAATAACATCACAAAAGGAACGCTCTCAGTGTTTATCTTCTTGACTCACTGATGCACAATGAACATATCTGCAGCTGGTTTATCTGTGTCTGTCTGTTTATATAATTAAGGTGCATGCCAACACCTAGACATGCTCTATAAATGTGGTGAATGTTATTGTCTAGTGTATGTATTACCTTAAAAGCAAAGATTGAGCTTACAGTAACTGTATCCTCCATAAAGGGGGCAACGGCAAAGAATCCTCAACAATTAAAAAATGTAAAAGGAACTATTTTAACTTTTATATACAGTATATATACTGTATATATATATATATACACAGTATATATATATATATATATATATATATATATGACATTTGGTTCTGGCTTGTGAGCCAATAGTAAAACGACGTTTGTATCACGTGGTATATCTGGGTCAGTGAATGTGGATCAGTTAATGTGGACAAAAATGATAAATGGCAGATATTAGACATTAAGTGCCTGGCAATGACTTTTGGGAAGTAAATGCAATGGAACAGGGGAGGGAGAATGAGACATCTAGTGGCTGAATCTTATTAATGTTATCGATAGCACCTTTAATCTCAGTGAGACAATATCCTGGTTAAAACAATACTACTACTGAAAGTTATTATTAACAACAAGTAATTACTGTTAATTTCTGCTTATAAATCATTTATCCAAAATAAAGCTCAAAAAAGTAGAAACAATGCAGATTGAAGCCTACGTCTTTATCAAATAATGAACTTCAGAAATGTTTTCAAAGTGTACTTATAGCATCTGAGAAATTATGTTGCTAATATTCTAGCCGCGGGGTGAAATTAGCATTTCTGCAAGCCTCAGAGTTTCAGCTCCGAGTGCAGAGTGGAAAAGTCAGGACAGGAATGACTGCAATGAAGAGAGGAAGGCTGAAATGGATCAAATAAGTTTCTCTTTTTCAACGCACTGCATCTATTTATCCATTTATCTCTCGCTCTCTCTCTCTCTTTGTCCGTTTTCTGAGCAACTTGGAGTTGAAAATACGGACACATATGGCAAACCCTTCTATAATGTCTTTTCTGAAAGCAGATGACCCAGATGACTGAGCAAAAGTCACAGCTGAAAGTAATAATTGGAAATGTGTGTCTCTTCAGAGATTTCCAATCCCCCGGTGGTTTGTCTGTTTGCAATTTGTTGAAATGAAAATAGAATTGTGGGTCGTATAAAATTTATAACCTGAAAATATTAACTTCACTCACCTATTCAAGGTCAGAGCAGCAGAATGCCTGCAGCATTATGTGGATAGTGAGCATATATTCAATATAAACACTGACATACACTTCACATTTCTTCATCTACTTCAAGTTAAATGTTTATTGTCAGTCATTCTCTCATCAAAAGGTCAATCTTGTAAATTAAAGTGGCAGTAGGCAACAATTTTTTGGCATAATTTGGCAAAAATTCCATAATAACCTTTCAGCATATTGTAATTCAAGTGTTCTGAGAGAAAACTAGACTTCTGCTCCTCCTCGTGTCTCTGTTTTCAGGCTTTAGAAAAATCTAGCCTGTGACAGCAAATTTTGATCAATCACAGGTCATTTCAGAGAGAGAGAGCGTTCCTCTTGGCTGTGCTCCGGTCATGTGACCAGAACTTGGCTTCCTTCAACAGATTTTACAATGGCGGCTGCCTCACAAACTTTCTCATTTTACAGCTAAACAGTAACTCCAAGATGATTCTGAAAAAACTTGAGGTGAGAAATAGGCATTACAGTAACAGAATATTGATTCATATCTGATCAGCGCTGCCTAGTTTGACCGTTTGGTCGGAGTGCGCGAGCTATTGACAGCCGGCTCTCATAGACGGCAGCTGGACAGCGGACCTTGTTTTCCTCCGGTAAGTGAAATCCTTCAGATGCCATTAGGAGCACCGGAGGACACAGTAGGACACAGAGGAACATGATTTTTTTCAGGTTACCTGTTTCATGTACTACTGTCACGCTTTAGCGGCCGTTTTCTAAAAATAACTTTTTTAAATCATATTTGCGCCAATATCGCGCACTGCAGCTTTAATAAGTAAATTGTATTGTTGTCGTGTATATTAATAAGTACTCATCTTCAGTATATTGATTTGTCATGTTATCTATAGATGTATTTGTAGTTATTTTTTGTTTCTATAAACACTCAACATTATTATTGATGTCTTTTCTTCAATACACTTTTGTTGATGATTATCTTCTGTTTCAACATGAATATATTTGTGTGTTTACGAGTCTCTGTATGGACAAATTTACCTATAAACACCTAGACCCTGACCTAGAAACATGCGAGCAGCACCAGTCAGTCGACGCTGTTTACATTAAAGCTGATGAATAAGTTAGTTAAACAGACATGGGTGTTCCCATGACAACTGAACAGTAAAGTTACAGTGTTCTAGCACACCTCTGGGTCCTAGCACATCAGTTATTGCTACATAATTGAAGCAAACCCACATCCTGACACAAGGTATTCTCAGGTAGATATTTTTTTTCTATTTTGTTATTTTAAAAAAAATCATCGCATCTTAACTCTGAGCATCAAATTAGCAGCTTGTCTGGAGGCTACAGGGAAGAATACAAGCTATTTGCCAAGAGATGGGCTGAAAGGTGTTTTAAGAGGATTGAAACGTGTTTTTTTTATGCTGAAATTCAGTCCCTCTGGCAAGGTTGAAAGAGCATCCTTGCTGTGTTCCAGAAATCTAGTTTAGACCTGTAACGATTAATCGATTAATTGTCAACTATAAAATAAATCGCCAACTATTTTGATAATCCATTAATCATTTTGAGTCATTTTTTAAGAAAAAAAAAAAGGTCAAAATTCTCTGATTCCAGCTTCTTAAATGTGAATATTTTCTGGTTTCTTTACTCCTCTATGAGAGTAAAGTCAATATCTTTGAGTTGTGGACAAAACAAGACATTGAGGACGTCATCTTGGGCTTTGGAAAACACTGATCGACATTTTTTTACCATTTTCTGACATTTTATAGACCAAACAACAAATCGATTGATCGAGAAAATAATTGACAGATTAATCTACAATGAAAATAATTGTTAGTTGCAGCCCTAATCTAGTTTACCAAGCATCTAAACTGCTGCCTTAGTGCCTTGCTCAAAGTGTTAGTGACAACAATAAAATCCTGTAATTTTACTCCCTAACATGTTTTCCAGATGGTGTCTGGCCCATCCTCCTCTTACAGTATAATGGCCACACAACCACAGTTCGTGAATTAGGTTACTTGTCCACTTGACTTGGTCTCCGTTTGACTCTCTAGAGAATCTGATTAAAACAGGATTAAAACATGCGTCACTCTTCCATCCTCCTCTGAAGAAGATGAGACAACAGCAACTACCAGGAACAAGGACAAACGACCCTAATATTGCTCCTGTGTGTAAAGTGCAAGGCCCTGTGGCTAGAAAACACTTACAAAGAAATTGTACTATTAGAGCTGGGAAATATGTCAATATTATATCGATATCGTGATATGAGACTAGATATCATCTTAGATTTTGGATATTGTAATATCGCATAATTGTTGTCTTTTCCTGGTTTTAAAGGCTGCATTACAGTAAAGTGAGGTAATAATTTCCTGATCTACCAGACATTTCTAGCTGTTCTATTATTTGCCTTTTAGTCATTATATCCACATCACTGATAATTATTTATCAAAAATCGCATTGTGTAAATATTTTGTAACAGCACAAATAGGAGGTATTTGGTCAAAAATATTGTGATATTTGATTTTCTCCATATTGCCCAGCACTATTGTACATCTGTTTTTTTGTTGGTTTTTTTTGACAAAAGAGAGCAGACATCTGGCTGGTATGAAACTCGGAGAATTGAACATACTAGCACGTACCTAAAGTGCTGTCTTTATTTGGACAGGTTGACTGAAAAATGGAGTGTCTGGCAGGTTTTTGGTCCTCTCTGGTGGTTAATGAGTCGAGGATTCATTTCAGGGCCTCCTGCTACTCTGAGCAGAATTTTAACAATTTGAAAATTCATTAAAGATAGTAGACCAGGATTGATTTCTGGGTCACGGGGTGGAGGGAGAGAGGAATGGTAATTTTCATAAATTGGGAATGTGTCAGGGTTGTCAAACTCAGGTAGACACAAACAATGTCAGGACAGCGGCCCTGAGGGAGAGTTTGACAACTCTCATCTATAGTCTAGACAACATGAGCAAATGTGGAGGAGAAAGTAAATAAGCAGAGTAAACGCATCTCTTAGCAAATAATCTTGAGGAGCAAAACACTTCCGACAACGTAAAGGACTGCGTTGGTGAGTGTTGTTTAAGGTATGGCGAGATATCCAGGAAGCCCCGTTTGAGTAACATATTAATGCATTTAAAGGCTTAAACAGGACAACTATTTTATCCATCATTGCGATATTTGCGAGGTAAACAGCACAAATATGGCTTTCGTGCTACAAAGTTGCCACCAAAGTGACTTGCTTGATGATGTTGCTTTTGCAAAAGTTTCAAGGTTCTGTTTTTTTCACAGACAAACCTGCATTTTTTTTGCAGGAGCCCCATGTGTTGGCCCCCCGTCGCATCGATGGGCGCCAGCGTTAGCCATGCGCTATTTCACGCAGGGCTACTGACGGTCTGAACGACGCCCCACTCTGCTTCAGTGGAGCAGCAAAATTAAAACAACTATGCTCAGCCAGCTTTCCCCCGGTGAATAAAGATTAAAAACAATGGAACATTGGTGTTAAAAGAGACATTAAGACATACAATTAATCAGTTAAGGTAAAGTTGCAGCCAGTAGATTTTCAGGTAGAAAGTCGACCCGGGAACACGAAAGAACAATGTATGGAAGTATTGAGTGTGTGTGTGTGTGTGTGTGTGTGTGTCCCAGTCCAGAGGGTCTTTACAGTATGTAACAGAGGTCAAACAGCAGAAGTGCATTATATCTGCCAACATTTAACACTGTTCCATAAGCACAATCCTGCGTCACTTATTTCACTGATTCAATTGTAGTTTTTCTCTTTCAAGTATATTCTCTCACTTTTTCTTGGATTCGTCACTGTGATAATTGTGTTGTGGGACTTAAAGCTACTTTTACAGTTGCCACCAAACACTTGTCAACCCTCCCGATTTTCCAAGGAGACTCCCATTTTTCATTGCCCTCTCTAGGTCACAATTCTCCCAGGTTTCTCCCTATTTATGGCAAATTTTCACAATTTTTTTTCCTTTACATTGTATCAACCTGTTTCTGGCATGTACAGCATGCCAGACAAACAATACAGCTACACCTAATGTCGTTACCCGGCGCAAGAGAGCTGCTTGCGACACAATGCTGCAACCCAGCGTGCAGCACCCAAAGTTGAGCTTTGCTTGACGCAGCGAAAAGCCACCGTGGCACGGCGCTAGCCATTGTAAATAATGAGTTTCAGAGCGCAGTGGTGCCGTTGTCGCGTTGTTTTCTGAAAGGACCTTCAGTGAGTGAGAGAAGGAGAGAGAAATGGAGAATACTAAGACAAAGAAATACGCAAGCAGGGGCAAAAAATGAATGAATGAATAAATAATGATATTAGTTTATGCCAGAAATTCACACAAGTTCATGCCAGAGGGGCGAATTATTCTGTATTTTTTCCTGAGAATTAAAAGTAAAATTAAAAGTAGGCCTATTTAACATAAAAATGCTGTTGCAGTGTAATTATTATTTTGTTTTGTTCCATTCTTTGAAAGTCACCAGAATGCAGGAAAGAAAGTCTCGGAAACTCAAATACCCCCAGACCCCCCGCTTTAGTTATAAAATCCTCCCTATTTTTTTTTTCTAAAAGATTATTTTTTGGGTCTTTTTCCTTTATCTGACAATGATTGTGCTAGTCATGAAAGGGGGAGAGAGGGGATGCAGCAAAGAGGTCTCAAGGTTGACAAGTATGAATGTGATACTCAGCTAAAAATCTAAAATGTAAATGATGCAAGTCATCAGCATAGTGGGAAAACTCCACTTCAGCATTCCATTAAACAACGCACCGTAACAAAACACAAACTTCATATCTTGCCATACTTCCTGCATTCTACCCAAACTAAACACCGTGCCACACACACCATATAAAGAATACAAGCGGTCTCCCTCCCTCACCACGTCTATGATCTGCAGCAGCGTGAGGCCCAGCTCCACCAGGATGGCGGCTGAGTCATTGACCACAGGTCTCTCCAGGCGGTTGTAGTTAGCCAGCAGCTCCTTGTACAGCCTCCTCTGGTGTTCTCCCTGCAGCGATCCTGGAGGAAACAAAAAAACAAGAGGAAACATGGTTGTGAATACAAAGCATCACCCGCACTAAAAGTTGTTCAAAACTAAGCACCAACACTCGAATGGAAGCTCATTCTTGACCTTACAGGTAAAACTTTGTGACTCAAAGGTCCTTACTCCTATAAAACCAGTAAATGGATCTTTGATATTATTTTGTCACACATAACCACCAGCAGTCACCTCATAATTCAGAGTTGAAGGTACACCCCTCCCTGCACTACAGTTTCTGAAGGTCACTCCGTGATTTACAGACACAGGAGGTGCAGTCTTTTCATTTGCATTTTAAACCATAAATCTAGTGCTGGATTAATGAAGTTTCAGGACAGGATATTTTTTAAAACTGCTATCAGTGTTTTGGCTTAGGCTATACCTTTCCTGCTAATTGTACTTTGGAACATATTCTTCTAATCCAGAAAGTAGCTTTAATGGCCTTCCTAACCTTTTACCCTTCCTTTGCTGGCATCCAGATTATAATTTACCTGATGGGGTTTCAAACACACTGCCATATACTGAACCTCTTCAGTCTATTCAGATTGCGCCAAAATGCCACCGATTCCTACAGTACTTCCTGTAAACCTGCCTTTGGTATGAACAATACATAAGAGCAAGGTTTGTTGTTGAGCTGAAAGTTTTAATGAATAATGAATACTGTAAATATACACACACGTGTATGTGCTGACATCGGCATATACATCCACAGACTGTAACACGCACACACACCCAGAGTGGCAGGGCTGTGAGTCGGCATAGTCTTAAGGTCCAGGGTGATTACGATGATGTGTTTGTTGGCTCGACTCTCATCGCCATTATTGATCATCTCTACCTCACCTTTCACACTGCCCATTTGTCCCAAAATGCGCACAAACAAACACAATCAGACCACGTTGTTAATGACCTTGGAGTCACTGGTCTCCCTATATTGCATTTTACAAACAAAAGACAGAAGTGCAACAGGATAAAAACTTCACTCTGCTAAAAGCATTAATATTAACAAGTAATTTACTGTAGAGCTCAGTGCTCCTTGGTAATGTGTTTACACTGCAGGTAAGATCACTTTTTTCGTCCTACACATGTGACACAGATCTGTTTTAATGATTAGGAGGCTGCCGTGTCAAAGCAGAGAGCATTCAAAATGTCCAACTATGAGGGAGTGGATCTGTGTAATGACTCTATACACATGGAGGTCAATTCAGAAGAAATATTTTTCAGATTGGTATTAGATATTGGCCACAATGTCAAACATAACTGATCATTAAGGCATGCAGTGTGAATATAGTATGTTTATGGTCTGGTATATTTACCTATGCATACCCTCCCTGTAGGGTAAAACCTAAATTCATCAATTGAGAAAAAGCAGCTTTGACCATGTATTTTGTTACACCATCCAAGGGTTTTGAAAGGACGTTGTTGGGCCAACGAGTTGGATAATTTTCTTAAATGACAGATTTGAAATTATTCAGAGGCATGCATATGAACCGGGGAGTACAAACACTTCAGCAAGTGAACACTTACTTACAAACAGCAACCAGTTTTGTTTAAAACTCACATATTGGGCCTCATGCAGGAAGTGACATACAAACAAATTTTCTCTTTTTTTTGTTTGTATCCAGGATTAGTTCTTATTTTGTTAGTACCTATTGATTTCTGGGATTCACCAATGTTTTCTTGTTTTTGTTCTTCTCTTATGTAAGAGAAAATTGTATTGAGTGGTTGAGAGCACTCTCACCAAGATAAGAAAAAAACATCTTGTTTTCACAGTCCACAAATTGTTTGTCCAACACAAGGAAACACGAATTTTAAATTTGAGCAACATTACAAAACATGATTATAATATAATCAAATTGAGATAATTATACGTTTTAGAGTAATTATAATGCTTGGATTATTAAATTTGTGGGCTAACGAAACATTATTGGTCCATTGATCCCATTTAAGACAATAAAAACTCTTGGATGATATTGTGTGGCTTGCATACTGCTCTTTGATTATTTTTGATTTTTCTGTAACACCAGTCCTGGAAAATCACGTTTACTTTGTTTAAGTTTATTTAACAGTACCAGTAACAGTAGTAGTATAGGCCTATGTTTCAATGCATATGCCGCCCACCCCCTCTGCGTGCCTTGAAATTATGGCCCCCTTGTTCAGATGTGTTCCATAGTCTGACTGTCTATCTATCTAATTTATTCCTCTTACAGCATTTTTTGGTGGCATCTCTCCAATTCTTGGGCATGTGCCAGAGTATTTGCACACAACACAACACTTGCTCTTATATAGTGTTTGGGCGGTATTACCTATGCTAATAATAAACAACTGGCCAGGCGCTTCCAATTTATGATCAAGTGGGATTCATCATTCAGCACACCTGGGTGAGAGCAGATTTGGATGGTTAAGAACGTTTGGTGCATCTGGAGTTGACTTCTCTTATTTTTTTCTCTTACCATAAAATTAAGAGAAAATATAAGATAAATTTAAGAGAATGTTGCATGAGGCCCAGTCCCTCTCTGTCATACAGTAGCCTACATACACAACCTGTCAATGTGCTCAAGAGGTCACCCCCATGCTCAGACAGTATAATGACTCCCTCATACACTGGGAAATGGTGGAAGGAAGTGAAACAGAAAAAAAGAGAGAATATCAGAGACAGACATGTATTGTGGGTGAGAAATAAGAAGAGAGGATTACAGAGAAGGAGGGGAGCCCTGTAAAGCTGTGAAGAGGAGAGGAGCGTGCCTTCGGCCCGGCACGGTGTTGATTGGCCCATTAAGGCGTTAATGAGGAGAGTTATGGCAGGACCGAGCCCGAGGTCAGAGACGGAGGAGCTTCGAGAAGCTGCTCTGCACAGCAGAATCCTTTTCTCTGCTCCTGAGGAACCACACAGACTGATTAACACATCAGACCTTATCCTCTCTATTCAGGCATCCGTCTATCCATCTTCCAGCACCTTATGTGGAAATTGGATAGACGGATCCATGGCTTTCCTGCAGACACACATTCAAACACATGCACACTTACAGACACATTTTTGCACCATATTCTGTCTCACACAAAACACAATCTCAATAAATCAATACATAGCACCACAAAGTCATAAATCTGTCCATCTATTCGCAATGTAATTTGCACGCTCACGTGCACTCAAATTTAACTACAGCCTCATCTACAGCTGCAATCCTGCCAACCTCCTCCTGTGTCTCTCCTGTGTTTTATTACTGCGAATTGTGAACTGAGGTCCAAACAAACAACAAAACTAATAAAGTCAGTGGAGAAGAATTGAAAGCTCAGTCTCTGTTGTTGCTCGTCTCATAAAACCGTGTTCGGAAAGAAATTAAATAATCAAATACAATAAACCACCGTGCCAAATTTAATTCGCAAACAAACGTGTGCAGCATACACCAGGGATGAAGGGATACATCCATTAGTTTGTTGGGTTTTCTTTTTTCTTTTTGTAAAAAAAAAACAGAAACATCTCACTAATGAAGCTGAGATGAGAAGCTGGCAAGAAGACATCATTTTCCAAACCCAGCGAGAGGCCTCATCAAACAAACTCCAGGAGAGGGAGGGGATGAGAGCGGGGTTGCAGAGGGAGTAGGGGAGCTGGAAGATTTGTCGTTTGTTCAGCATCCTCTTTGTTCATCTCTCTGTTTGCCTTCCATGACCTTTTAGGTAAAGAGCACGACCGAGAGGTGCTCCTAAGAGCAGATAAAGAAGACTCTCAAAGCCTTATTTATCCTAAATGTTATCTTTTAAACAAATATATTGTTTGTTTCAGATGGATTTAGACCAGTAACTTAGCACTGTGTCATATTTCTTATAGATGCTTTTTGATCAAATACATAAGTGTATGTGATGCACAAAATGTAAGTGAGAACATGAATGACTGTTTCACTAATTAAGGCTGAACATAGGATACAGAAAATATATAATATGTAACATTTAAAGGAACTGCATGTAAGTTTTTACATATAAACATTTTTTAATTGTTTTTTTATTGCCAATGTGTGAACAGGTTGTAACCTAACCTAAAAATGAGCCTTCCGCGACTTTCTGGGTTTCCTCTATAAGCATGTAGACTGATTTTAATGTGAAGAATGTGGGACGTTTTTCTTGGGAAAATCCAACAGTTGTGACGTCATGCTCGCTTGCGAGTGCCTTTATTTTCAGCTCCGCTTACAGGGCTAAGGGTGTGCAACCATAGCTAACGTTCAGTTAGAAATGGAGTCCGCTAACGCCAACAAACGACCAGCCCCCACCACAACTCAGACTTCAACACAAACTCCACGGAAGCACAAAAAAACTAAGTTATATGTAGTGAAGCCCGTCTTGCAAAACAGGAATGTGACCGACTTCGGAGGAAAACTAGGATCGACATCGACCGCGTCTGCGCTTCATGGAGGGACCTTCGTTTAGTAAGCAAACATTACTGCCAAGCATGTGAAATACAGTATGTACTGAATTTGTGGTTTTAGCCGGCTGATGTTGCTAACGTTAATCAACATGATGCCTGTCAATCACGTTCAGTCTCGTGTGTGTCGCCTCACTGTTTTGACCGATGCTCGCTTGCATCTACGTAGTGCGAGCACAAGCGCGAGCAACAGGACGCTGAGTGTCGTTGACTTAACGGCCACAGGTGTCACTGCTAACAAGCAATTTCTGATTCTTACATCAAGCCCCTTTAAAAGGACTACCAAGGAATAACTTTAGAAAAAGCATTTTAATGATGCATTTAACCTTTGACCTGGTGACCTTTTTGACATTAAACTGAATCACTATCTTCATTAAGTTTGACCTTTTAGTGTCTGTCATGCACACTCATAAACACACAAACAAACTTAACTACTATTAACTTCAATTCCTTGATAAAGACATGAAAATCAATGTGTCCTGATCAATTCTGTTTGTTTTAAATACAGACATGCTAATGATAAGCAACTAAAGCAGATCAATACTCCATCAGTTTAACGCCATGGTGGTCATTACAGGAAATGTCACCAGTCTGTCTTGTTCTGATTCTGATTAGTGGAGTTGCTCAAAATATCAATCATGAGTAAACCAGTAAAACAGCAAAATTGTCCATTATTTATAAATATCTCAATACACTAAGGTCAAACTATTTACATGTACAGTGTATGAGGAGCAGAGAGAATCAGGAGTCATTTTGAGCTCAGTGAAACAAACTCAGAGTCAAACTGTTATTGAATGTCTAGTCTGCTGGTGTCATCGCAAACTAAAAACGTACTGTTTTCCTGTTCCCTCCAGAAAGGTTAAAAAAAAAAAATGCCCTTTGAAATCAACCCCTACAGCCAGGGATTTGAAGAAAGAATGAAAAAGCTGATGCTTGAACTGACTCTATTGATCGCTGATCAAAGCATTTCTCTAATTATTTACTAGCGAATGATTTTTTATTTTTCCTCAAAAGTCACTGACAAGTTCACCTTTCATCTTTTTCAACATTCTTCTCTGAAACTTTATGAGCTCTGACAGCCTGAAATGGGTTTGTTCTTGGATCAGGACAAGACAGAAAACATGTTTGGAGATCTCCAGAATCATTTCAGAGGTCCAGGTACAAATTAAATCATCATTTTTGCAGATCGTACATGTTCAAATGGCTGGGTTCAAACATTACATTTCTGAATCAGACACAACTGTTATTAATATCCTAATTTTATATATTAAAAAGTAGGGCTGTCAAAGTTAACGCTGCAATAACGCGTTAACGCAAATTTGTTTTAACGGCACTAATTTCTTTAGCGCATTAACGCCATCTATGTTTCGGAGGTTGTAGCAGGTTCAGTTGTACCAACCATTTCATACTAGCTTGTCGAGAAGGAGCTTAAATAACGCTCCAAACTTGCGCTAAATTTTGGCGAGGAAAAACTGGCATAGCCATTTTCAAAGGGGTTCCTTGACCTCTGATCTCAAGATATGTGAATGAAAATGGGTTCTATGGGTACCAACGAGTCTCCCCTTTACGTACATGCCCACTTTATGATAATCACATGCAGTTTGGGACAAGTCATAGTCAAGTCAGCACACTGACAGCTGTTGTTGCCTGTTGGGCTTCAGTTTGCCATGTTATGATTTGAGCATATGTTTTATACTAAATGCAGTACCTGTGAGGGTTTCTGGACAATATTTGTCATTGTTTTGTGTTGTTAATTGATTTCCAATAATAAATATATACATATATTTGCATAAAGCAAGCATATTTGTCCACTCCCATGTTGATAAGAGTATTAAATACTTTACAAATCTCCCTTTAAGGTACATTTGGAACAGATCAAAAATGTGCGATTAATCACGATTAATCATGGACAATCATGCGATTAATTGTGATAAAATATTTCAATCGATTGACAGCCCTTTTAAAAACTAATAATAAGTCAAAGTAAGTACGTAGTATTTAGAATTCACTGTCACATTTGTTCACCTCCTCTGTGCTCATTTTATCTTCAGACAAACGTCCCATAGAAACAGGTAACACATCTGTTTGTCATTGTTCTGAATGTGCGTTTGTGTTTAACCCTGTATATACACTGATGTATGCATGTTAACCTAACTTCACTGATGTCGCCACTGAGCTCCAGGATGTCTGCATAGAAAATTAGTTCTAGTTTAATAAGCAGAGCCAGACTGCTTCTGGGTATCAGGGACCCCAAGGGCATCAGCACCCAAGGGGACATTTTATGTCAGCTCGGCAGAAAACCCACCAAACCCACAAAATATTAATACATTTCACACATTCACAAGGTCTCCTTTGAGACCAAGCCAATTTTCTTTTTGAGTAGGTTTCCTCGACATCAACATTTATTAGAAGAATATTGGACGTGAGAGCTATCTCGCAGATTCTAGTGAAAGACAATCGAGAGGAAATGAAAAATGTGAGACACGTAGAAATGTAAATTTGGTCTGTATATCTTTATGCATTTTTCTCTGTGTGTTGCGGTAGTGAGACAAAGAGTCACCCTGGCTTCCAATCAGTCCAAACTGGGAGAAACTCCAGCCCCTGATGTAAAGTTTTACAGCCATTCAAATACAAAGGACAGAAATTATGTTTTTGAAATGAAACTCACTATTTATATAGGATTAGAAAGCACACATTTAATTTAATATTAATCGCAATCACCATTTTGGCTTCCCACAATTAAATGAACATGATAGACTGCAATATTGACGTTTAAAATGTTTGCTCTGCTCATAGAAAATGCCGCTGCATATCAAATCAAGCGCCAGTCAGCCACCAGGGGGCGATCGAGATGTTTTGGCTTCACTTTTGGGGAGCCGTCATGCCGCTGCCTGCGCATCCTACAGCGGCAGCCTATGAAAAGCTCCTGTTGCGGCTGCAGTTCAGAGTAGGAGAATAACATAGTGTATATCACTCGTTTTGCATGTCTGTTTTCTGTTGTATTACACAAAATAGAGCAGAAGAAGAACCTTATTTTAAGTCTTATTTTGATGCAAAGATTTGTTAATTAGCAGGAATGTAGCACAACATGGAAGTGAAAGCTGTGGTCTGTTTATTTAAATGTGAAAGTGCAATAAAAATACTTTGCCCCTAAAATCAATGAATATCGTGATAAATTATCGTGATGTCAAAATTGATCAAAGTAATCGTGATTAGCATTCTGGCCATAATCGTGCAGCCCTACAACGGCTACTACCAAGTCAGGATGGGACGGCTTCAGCTGACCAGAAAAAAAGGATATTCTTGCTTAGCATTAGCTAAAAAGAACATTTCCGTAGTGTGTGCAAGGTGAGAGGAAAATCAAATTCCAGACACATGGCAGCTCTGTACAAATGATGGGAAGAAGAGAGAAAGACTGCTGAAGATTGCTGTTGTATTCAAGACTGTTGTATACCACCATGACCCTGTTTGTTGAAAAGAAACTATGTCAGAGGTTTTCCAGGTGCTTTTAAGCTTTGGCCTGGCAATATTGTATCGATACACGGACATCAAGTATCGATCTTTTATTATATAAATTATTTACTACATACCTCTTAACAATCCGATGGGCCGCCGGCAATTCCGGACGCTATTCTGTCCTACAGAGGTTGTAGCAGGCTCAGTTTTAAAGCTTGAGTGAAGATACTGGTATCAAATGACACTAAAAAATGGAAAGGAATCGATTGATACCAACCATGTCATGCTAGCTTGTCGGGATGATCGCTAAATAAAGCTTCAAAGTTAGGCTAAATTTGGGTGAGGAAAAGCTGCCGTGGTCATTTTCAAAGGGGTCCCTTGACCTCTGACCTATGTGAATGAAAACTCTTGAGATGAATGAGATGATGAGTGAAAACTGTCAGGATATAGCGACCGTTTTATAAAAATAACCTTTTTTAATCATATTTGCTCCAATCTCGCCTACTTCAGCTTTAGGTATCATGATAATATCGTATTGTGGTGATTCCCACCCCTAGAACAGTGATGTGCATTTGAAAGCTCCTGAAAAAGCTTTTAGGTGAACCTTGAGAAAAGAGCCAGATTTTTATTTTATGCTTGTCAATAGAATTTGAAATTTGCAAGTTTAATTTGTTAAGTTTATTTATTTAGTCTGTACTTTTTCTAAAATGCACATTCAGATCTGTCAACATTATCTTTGTAAATGTGGGTGGATGGATCGTTAGCCGGAGAGGGAGATGTCTGCATTCACGCATACACAAAGCAGTGAGATGGTGGGATTCAATACAGTTTCGAATGTGATATGCAAAAATAAATAATATATAAAAGGGAAAATCAGAAGCACATTGTTCCAATCCTCCCTCCCTCAATCCCTCTCAAGCTTTCCACCTCTAATCCAAATTCTTAACACTTTCTCACTCCAATCTTTGGAATAATATCCCACTCTTTTGCTATTCTACTGTACAGTTTTCATTCTTCTCTATTTTGACTGCACCTCTCTCCCTCTATCAGCTGCTTTTTCCCTTTACAAGCATTTCCAAATCTTGTGATATCCCCTCTTTGGATCCCTCTCTCTATATACACCTCCCTCTTGTTACCTCTATTCCTCCTTTTCAGTCGCTCTGCCTTGTCCTGACTTGACTTGTATTTTCCCCCTTTTGTTCTAATTTGCAATGAATGAGTGCTTTCTAGAGCCGATTAGGTTGTGAGGAAATAAACAAAAAGCTGGAAATTAATTCATGGTCATGAACAGTGGTTTCAGCAGTTAGTTAGCATCATCTGCAGACAAATGGTTGGATTTTAATAGAAAGTACCTCGAGGTAGAGGGCAGGTGAGGCCAAATAAACAGAAGGGGAACTTTGTTCCACAACTGATGTGTGTGAACTGAAAAATAGGCTATACGTTTTCATAAGAGGTGGCATCTGGAAATACAAGAACCGTGCAAATACACTCACGCACGTAATTATTCTCTCTCACTTTCTCTGTCACACACACACACACACTAGCATTCACGGAAAAAATCAGCTAGGCGATTCGGTCCCATCTGAATATTTTTTACTGGGTCAATGTGTTCAGATGAGGCTTCCAAACACGCTCATCAGACACAGGCTATCCAAACACAGGCGGCCGGAGGGACCCGTTCTCCCACTCCCTTTCTCACACACACACACATGCACATATGCACACAAACACACACACACACACACACACACACACACACAAAAACAAACAGGAAAGCTATTTTAGGCAGAGTACTAAATGACCACCTCTTACATCAGGGTGTTTTAGTGCCCCTGATGAGCTCAGCTAAACCCATCCAGGCTGAGCCGCTGTCCAACACACACGCACAAACATACTTTTAACTGGCAGGATGAAAGCATGCAGAGGAATGATCATGTCTTTGTTCCTTAGTCTCTTTCTGCCAAGATACTTTACTGCACTTGTAGATTAGTTATCTTGTTGATGCAGAGGTGCTTTAAAGGATAGATTCACATTTCCTCTAGTCTGTCTTAATACAAAACTCACGTGCCCATATGTAGGTTGAAAGAGTTATTTGTCGATTCAATCACTACAGTCCATACCAGCCATGAAGCAGCATTCCATGCAAAATGCATTTTTAAGTTCAACCAAAGCAATTCTGACTCATCAGATGTAGACTGTGGGTATAAGCCTGCCATTGGCCGCCTATTTCAGCCGGCATTCTCCTCCCCTTCCTCTATCCCCACTATTTTGCAAGAGCATCGCCGCTACATCCTGTGCTTAGCGCCGCCCAAGACGATTGTGATTGGTTTAAAGAAATACAAACAAGCCAGAGTGTTTTTTTCCCCCTATAGCAGAATGATAATGTGTGGAGGCATGCAGACCTTTCTTTAGTGCTGACACAGCGATGTGGAGATAGATCTGGCTATGTGAGACTAAACCGAAGCTAATATGGGGCTTTAACAGTTTGAGTTAGACAACTCAAGCGGGTAACAGACATTTTTAGTATGAAATTCTTCCTTCTTTGTGTTACTATCCCTCAACTGCCCCTTTGAAAGAAAACAGTGACCAGGAAAACATATAAGCCAACACGAATCTGGGGAAATACCGGAAGTAGAGTTGTGCCGATAGACGATGATCTCGGGGATCGGCAATGGTCAGAACGATCGCGACAAGACGACATTTGGCTCTTTTTCCCATTATTGTATTAAATTATTATTATTAGTAGTAGCCTTGTATTAAATTAATATTAAATTGAATTTGCCCCGTCATAGTTTCACCTCGGCACCTGCCGCATAAAACCGGCACTTGTGACACCGACACGCAGGCGCACACACACACTTTCCCCGCTACTGAATGGAGCGGAGGAGAGATAGACAGACCGCACCGAATAGCTTGAAGCTTCAAAGTTTCATTCATAACGTTAACATTCAAATTATTATTATTAAAAACTTACAGAAACATTGCATGTAGTCCACCATCACACTTCTCTTCCCCTCTCTCTGTCACTCTCTTCTTTACACAAACACAGCGAGCGAGTGACTGCGCTCAGTTCACCTCTCTGTAATTGTCTCAGTTCAAATGTTAAAAATTATTGACAAAAGATAAAAACATGTTGTGAATGTTGGAATTGATTACATCTAACAAAATATTCTGCCTCAATCCATACTTGGCCGACTCAAAAACAACATTTTTACTGCGGTTATAAAATTCTCCCATCTGTGTGAATTATCTACGCCAACCATTTATGCACGTTACTACGAGCAACCACGGACACATTTGCCAAGTTAACACGGTTAGCACCCCCACAGTAATGGTGGCGCTGCTAGATGGTGGCACACACAGACCAGTCGCCAGATTTGTCTATTTATTGTTGTTGTGTTTGCTTGATTGGCAGGTGTCTCAGCCAATCACAGCTCTGTTTCTGCTGCTTACTCCAGAAGGCGACATTACAGATGCTATGTCCATGTTTTTCTACAGCTCAAGTGTAGCTGGCTTCAGCCACTGTTTTAATCTTGCCTGCTAGACAGACTCTGTACACGGGGTTGACATCGGGCCTCTAGTGGCCCCTGCGTTCCCAATGATGTAACAAATCCTGATGAATAAACATCGAGAACACTACAGACATGTCGCGTGGTGACAAAAGGGTTGGGATGATTAGAATAGAAGTAAAAGGCTTTAAAAAAAAAAAAAAAAGACTTCATTTCACTTCAGTTTAGCTCAACATTAATTTACATGCTGACAGCAAGTTCTTTCTTTTGAGGCTTCTCCCAGCACTAACACAGAAACCACACTATTGTGAAACAACCCCCTCATTATTTAGAGTAATCTTGTTTAGTAAATGTGGTAAACATGCTTGCTAAATCTCAAAAAAATGATGTAAAAGAGCCAAGTCTATTATCCGGTCTGGAACATAACAGGGCTCTGATCCCAGAATGCTCTGGGACAGAGGGACTAGAGTTATGAACCTGGAGGGGGAACAGGGCTGCACAAAGAAACTCGCTGACAGACCTCCGCTCCCTGAGGGCCTGGACAGTCAACACCACGACAAACGCTACACATCTACAGCCATTCTGATGCAAATATCTTGTGTATGTGTGAGAGTGTAAGAGAGAAACAGACAGAGAAAAATAAATAGCACTGCATATGTACACAACAATGGCGATGTGGAAAGAGCGATATGATTAAAGCCAAACTCCCACAGTATATTTTTTTTTGTCTGACTCTGAAGCTGTTACATCTGCCGAATATAATTTACACCTCGAAGCTGGAACAATAATACACACACTAACAAGAGTTATGAACTCGGTGTTATTGCAACATGCTGATTGTTTGCAATCACGATCCACATAAAAATGTGTGCATGCAAATTTTGTTTTAAAAGACGGAGAGTGGGTGCATGAGAAAACAAAACAAAAGAGAAACTGCAACTGAACTTAACTTGTTCCTCATTCCATTGGGATTTTTTACTTAATTAAAAATAGCAGCAGATAAAACTTAGAAACACTCAGGTACATCACGTACTGAATGAGTTTTTTTTCACGAATGTGAATGACAAATGTGTGCGTGTCTCATTTGCGGTACGAATGTGTCGGTCGGTAAAAGATGTAACATCACCAAAGACCACAGCAACTTTTCATGGGACTTTCCGGCTGGTAGCGGTCTACGAACAGAGAAGGTAAAAGAGCTGAAAACAATGCTTAAAAGACGACAGTCTCTGTTTACCAAACTGACGAAGAAGGCCAACGCAGCAACAGAGGCTTTGTTTAGTTGCGCACATCCTAACGAAACACAAAAAGCCCTTCATCTATGATGGGACTATAATAAAGGCGATGATTGCGGTGGCTGAAACTTTATTCAAAACCATAAAAATAGGACAGAAATTATGTCTGCTATTGATGATGTACATCTTGGTGCAATGAGTAGCTCTTGGACACTTGGTTGGAGCCCCCTGCTCTAGAATATAGTATATAATGTATATTCTGACACTTCCTTTCTCAAACCGGTGTGTCCACCTTAACAGAGACCATCTATCTCTCCTTCATATTATGGCAAAGACCTTGACAACTGCCATTTAACTGTCTGAAAGAAAAGCACCCCGAGGTAAAGAAATAATGGGACTCAAGACACTATAATGTCTGATGGGCTGCAACAAAGTGTGTCTCTGTGAAAAGCACCTTGTCTTGTATTCATGCTTGTGAGAAACACGTGTATTTCAAAAGATAGAAAACCTAAGAGGATACTTATTGAGTATGGATCTGCATGTGTAGGTAATCACACGTGTGTGTATAGCATACACACAGTTCTGCATCTAAAACTAACCAAGTGTGCATCAATGTAAATTAAGGTCACTTCTACATTGGCGTTGGTCTCGCACCTCATTATTTCACTTTCAATCATTTGGTGGGGGAAAGAGTCAGGGGAGGTCAGCAGTGAAGTGTCCAGATGTTCAGCAGCTTTAGACCTGCTTCTTAAGCCAGGTGGCTTCTCATTGCCTAACCTGTCTAATAACACAGACAGAGAGGCGGGGAGAGACGGAGAGCGAGTCAGAGAAATGAGAGATGATGAGAGTTGATAACAGGAGGCACAAAAATGAGGGAGACAGATTGTAAAGGAGGGGCAGGGAGGAGAAAGATGATTTGGGTTGGAGGGAGGTGAAAACGAAGTGAAGGTTGGGGAAAACATCCTTAAAAAGGCCCTGAAACTACTATAGAGCCATAAAGAAAGTTCCTTTAAAAACGATAAAACTTCAGACAGAAATTTTACATCTTGTGAGACTTCATCGAGAGGTTTGTGAAGTAATTACACAAGTGCTAAAACTTAAAGGTGCTAAATTTGATATCCAGAGCATTAATATATGAGAGTTATGTCTACATGAGCAGAGAATGAAGTGGCTCTCCCTCCGTGTGTGTAATCTGAGCTTCTCTGTGCTTTGTTTATGTAGGCGGGCCGCGCATGCTTTTAATGCAGGTTAATGCATGTGAGCGTTCCCCACTGGCTAGCTCACGGCTGCTGCTGTGCACTGCTCTCATACGGCGTTTACAGCTGATAACGCTGTCCCGACCGATGGCGTTGTTGCGAAAGCGTAGCACCCACCCACCCTCTGGTTCGTCCTCAGGTAAACAATGTTAGCTCTGTCAGCACCTTCACTGTTGTTAGCGCTGTTAGCACCGTTAACTGCGAGCCGCCAGCTCGCGGTTGCCATGTTGAGAGCCGTTGAGAGGCAACAGAATGCTCCCAATCCCGTATTTAGCACCTTTAAGTAGTGGAAAAAAAGATGGGCTGTAGTGTCAGTTTGTTCATTTAAATACCAGTTGGATAATTTGGGTACACATGCATGTTGACTATTCTTTTAATACAGGACAGTTTTCATATATCAAACACGTTATTTAATTATTCTCTGCCCTTTAATATATAATTAAGAGTTTAATTTAGGCTTTCATTTGCTATGTTCATACCGTGCTGCTTCGTCTACAGTATAATTCTAGTCTGTAGGGCTGTCCTCGACCAAAGAAATTCTTAGTCGACTAACATTATTACGATTTTGTTGACTAATCAGTTAGTTTATTTAATCAACAGATCCGTAAAACTGAGTTTCTCCACAAAGAATCACACAAAAGCACCACTTTAAATATTGTACTTACCAGAGACGTCCTTAGACGTTTCTTGGAAATAAAAGCATAAAAAATGACTAATCGACCGAAGAAATCTTAGTCGACTAAGACCAAAATGAGCGATTAGTCAACTAAGAGGGGGCAGCCCTACGTTTGTTTGTTTTTTATTCGTATTATATAAAATACAGATAATGAACAAAATAAGAAAAATGAGCGGTCATACAATTCTTGTTGGCATTATAAATGATGTAAAAAGGCTTAAATCTGAAACCTGCAACCACTAAAATAGACAAAAAGGCAAGGGAGGAGCAGCATGTCATTGTCAGTCAGTAATGATGATGAGGGGTAAAGGGGACGTTTCAAGGGGACACGAGGGCGAGAGTTAACAGAGACAGATGAGGGACAGTAAAAGTAATCCTGAAAAGATCAATTTTACATGAGCGATTTCAACCCTGTCCACTTTCTGCAGCCGACTAGTAATGTTTTTCACTTCTTTGTGCGACTCTGTGTCTTTTTGTGTATTTCTCTGTCAGTAAATGGGTTTCCATGTACACGTACACATGCTCATCACCACTGTGTGTGTGCGTGATGCTTAAAGCAACCGACGAGTCACATCCATTAGCACATCATTTCCAGCATCATGTGACAATCTACAGTGGTGAGCAGGGATCAGAGCGTATGGTGTTGTGTTTTAATGGAGTTTTGGATGGATGGATTCATACAGGAGATTTATAATCTATCGTCGAGGGCTCAGAGCTCTAAGACCACTGGATATTTAATCCTAATCCAGCAGCTAAAACCTTCGTTGTGTTGCAACGCTGAGTGCGTGGCTACCATGTCCATACTTCTACACCATGTTGGACGCAATCTACCATGCCTTGCATATCTTGAACTAAAACTGTTCAAAGAAAGCTCGACATTTTATCAGGAACTGTAAGTTTAGGACGTCCAGTTGCACAGTTTTAAACTTTTGAGGCAACTTGAAGGCAGCAGAACCTGTGTACCATTTTAGCATCGTCGGTGAATGAACGACAGCACTTATAATACCTTAACACATGACTGAAATGCTGAACAAGGGCATAAAAAGTGCATTTAACATAAACTTTGTGATTAAAGAGCGTAGAGTTCGGGGTAAGCATTGCTGAGCATGGGAAAAAATAAGAGGCAAGCAAGAGAGAAAGAGAATAATTGAAAGAGACAGAGGAAGACATCGAGAGAGATGAGGCGTCGCATTGAAATCAAGCAGATATTATTACAGCATCTGTGCCAGCCAACTTCACGCTTACCAGGGAGGGGCAGGATAATAAAGTCATTGGAGGGTATACTGCTGCACCTGAATACGGGGCTGTTGAGTCTTTTATGTTTAATTATAACCAAAACAAAAATGTCCACTGCATGAGGAGTAAACTTAAGTCTAATTCACTCTATCATCTGTCTCTTCACTGCTGCGTGGAGCTCAAGTTGTCATACAAAACTAAATTGTCCTATCTCGCTTCTTTTGGATATTGTCTTGTGTTTCCCTTGACAGACTAAAGCTGCTTATTGACGGTGCAGTGAATGTGAACATACGAGGCCTACAAGCGACTAGCTGGTCCTTTAATCCCCATGACCAAAGACTCATGATCAAAGCCTGTTCTCCTGCCAACAGTCAGACGTGACTCGCCATGACATCCACTGTTCAAAAAACACACTGTAGGGGGTGTTTGTGTTAGATTTAGGTAGCCATTTCAAGTGAACATAAAGGTGAAATCCATCTATCTATCGCTTCCATTTCCATCAATTTTGCAGCAAATTCTTTTAAAGAAAGTCAACTTAAAAGGACTGAATCTTTCTCACCTTTTTGTGAATTGTTTAAAAGAGAATAAAAATAACGACCCTACGATTTTTAGATTCAGTACTAAATTACATGACTTGTGTAGCTGTGCAGTGGCTTCGCAACTTTGAAAGTAGACAGGACACAGTGTCCCACCATGAGACAGCAACACTGTTCATGACAGACAGTGGAGGCGTCCCGTCATTGGCTGGCATGTAATCTATCCTCTTTATCGCTCCCTTCAGTCTTAAAGTCATTAAAGCCATTCCTGCCCTCCTCCTTCCCAACAACATGACCACTGACTGGACCGGTATGGAGATGTGAAGAAGGTGGTTTGATGTTTACACATGGTGAACACATGCACATACTGTATGCACGCACACACACATACACACATACATGGAGGGTTCGAAGGCATATCTTCAGCAAAGCCGCTGTGTCACAAACCAGCAAGTAAACAACCCAGATGTTACAGATGCTGATGGGATGGGGCTTAGGAGAGAATTAGAGTCATGCATGCACATCTAATGCACAGGAATGATCAAAATGAGCGCACAGACACGCACGCAGTGTTTAAAAATAACTCTTAGTGTAATAAATCGCCCTTTTACAAAAGGTAACTGAAGTACATTCAGGGTGCAGAAAGGAGTGGATTTTTTAAACTGATTTGTCATTCAAAGATTCAAAAGCCAGTGTTATTCAACAGAATATTCGGTGACTCTATAATACAAATTATACTGATTCTTTGGGCTTCAGAACTTTTTTTTTTTACACAATTACTTATAAAAAAATTCCATCCCTGTCATCCCAACATGAAATGCAAACTGTTTTGTTTACCATAATGTGAGCAAAACTAAGTTTGATTGATTGCCTCCAATAAAATTCCGGTTTAAATGTTGCCTTTCATTTTAATAGTTTATAATCCAAAAGAACAAGTTGCCAAGTGGTAGAAAATGTTGCCAACAAAGACCACACCAAAGCTCATTAGTCCCTTTAGAAATAACAGATAAAGGCCAATATAGACTCAGGTCTAGATGATAAACCCCTGCACTGCTGATTTTTCTGTCAAAATCAATAATGTCTTAGTTTATCTAAACAAGCATGCAATCACTGAAGGAAGTATCTTAAAGAAAAAAACTTCACTTTTGCCCAAACCTACCTTTGAAAAGCATGGCCGCACAAATATAAAATCCAACCGAACAAGGTCCCCAAAACTTCATCCTGACACCGCTCTGTGGACTCCGCCGGCCCCCGGCAGCGGGCTCTCAGTGTCGGATAGACGGGGAATCAGCTCCGGCTTGGCGGTGGTGGTGTGAACATGAGGCTGGAGAGAGACGAAGAGGAGGGAGACGGAGTGTGTGAGATAAAAAAAAAAACCCTCACAGACCAGAATGAGTGTGGAGTTCAGATTGGCGCGTTCACGCTGCTTCACAAACACATTCCCTCACACACACACACACGCACACACACAGCGCTGCACGGGGACGCGCGTCCGAGCCGGGAGTCAGTTAGAAATATGGCTGCTATACCTTCACAGGTAAACAAACAGGTGATAACAATAACTAAAGTACAGTAATGGGATAGTTGCAGTCACTTCGCTACACGCTAGAGTTGTTGCAGAGTATTCAATCGCGAAATTAAGAGCTCACCGTGCTTGTTTTTAATTTCCTCCTAATTAATTAATTGAATAAAGACTAGCTTACTTTGCTTCCTGTGACATTTAAATACTTAAAATGTCAATATTTTTGCTTAATTCTCTTTTTCTAAGACTTTTTAGTTGCATATTGACGTTAAGAAGTGACGTTAGTGTAAGCTTTACTAACTTTATTAGGTCAGTTTTGTGTCTCGTGCCCTCACCTGTCTCCAAACCCTGCTCACCTACATTTAAGATGTGAATGTGCAGCAGGGGGGGGGACCATGTGACGTAGTCAGAGGGCAAGTGTTTGTGCGCATGCGTGTGAGGCTCTCCTAACTTTGTTTACAACAAACTGCATTTTGACTTTTATTGATCGTCAGTTTATCAATAGAAAGATAGTTTTAGTGTTATTATGTCATTGTTAGATGCTTTGTTTATTTATTTTTGGCATGACGCAGCTATGTGACATCACAAATGAGGGTGTGGCCAGAAGGGCAGCATGCCTCCAAGTTTCAACTGAATTAAGCAGTGCCATGCATATGTTTTCTGCTTTATGCGATTCAAAGTTGATTTAAACTTTAACAATACTTCTAGTATTTTGAAATCCCTTTGAAGTTACTTCTGCTCTAATCAATACTTGTATAGTAAAAATAGGTCAAATTAGTTGGCTTAAAGGAACAGTGTGTAACAATAAGGGGCATCTATTGGCAGAAATGGAATATAACACGACACGCTTCGCACACAGGAGGGGTTGCAATCTGCAACCTCACCGCTAGATGCCGCCAGATGTTACACACTGCACCTTTAACAATACTTCTAGTATTTTGAAATCCCTGTGAAGTTATTTCTGCTCTAATCAGTACTTGTATAATAGCAATAGCTCAAATTAGCAGACTTAAAGTTGCTTGTGATGAACCCACAGAGAATGATCACCTGATGCTGCAGTTCTCTCAGCTCTAGGGAGCTTTTTATTATCTTTCAGCATGTTGTTTTGGTTACGGCCAGAACTTTACTATTTCGGTTCAGTCTCGCTGATCTCATCAGCATTGTTTCCAGCCACACAGGCAGCTGATTTCAGCTCCAAAGCTCTGTTAAACCCACAGAGCGTTATGCCTGCCCAGCACCAAACGGCAGACAGACAAAGTTAATGACTAGCTGCTGAATAAGGAAAACAGACCAAAAGGAGAGTAAATATTGGCCTTACATTCATCACGTGGACAAAGACACAACTCCAAATGAAGGAAAATATAACTCTGTGTCTGCTGGATAAGTAAATAAGCATTGGTTTGCAAACACACTTGCCATATCATCTTTATAAATTCATAATGTGTCAATATTGTGTTTACAGCTTGATGAGCTGCTGCAGAGTGGCCAAAAATCAATTACTGCTTGTTTTAATCAAAGACAAGGCCATGGAGTCATTACATACAAAACAGATGTCAGTTTTCTCAGTGCTGGTCACGACCAGGCCTGAAACTCTTGGCCCTTGAAGTAGAGTCAGATCACCACCCAACCCTCCTTCTCCCACAGCTGTAGACTATCATTTATGAATGTCATGTGTGCCACACTGCAATTTCCCACTTCCCGGATTTCCAAAGAGGTTCATCAACTGCATATTTGCCTTATTTGTCACCTTTTTTGTGCCAAGCTGGCTGATAACCAAATGACCTATTTATTCCAGTCCATAAATAATTTCAGTCGGAAATAGGATCCGACAGGCGGTGAGAACATTTTGCACAAATGTGCAGCATTCCCCCTCATGGCTCCCTTTCTCTCCCTCTCAATGGAACAGGAGCATATCGTCTAAGAAGCAGTCCTGTGCCAGCGGTATTAGACCAGTTCTCGCTATTTTTCATACCCCACATGTCTACGTCTCGCGGAGCTCCATCAGATGAGATTTATGCTTCTAGATGTGATTTGGTACAGAATCCCATATCTGTCTGTCTGTGCTGTAGGTGGGCCGACAGCCGCCGTGGGCTCAGGGAAACCTCTGATCGCAACCTTCATCCTCGTTCTTGCTCTCACTGGGCAAACTTCTAGCCATTCAGAAGGCACTGCCATTAAACTAATCCCCATTTTACAGAGGAAACTATATGGAGTCAGTTGTGAACTATAAGATTTGTTAAAACTACCAATAACTTTACTAAAGAGCTGTCCATGGTGCTGAAAATCACCAGCAGCACTGTTTTGTGTCACCAGCAGTAACACGCAGATGAAAAAGGTATCAAAGTAATAAAACAAGAAAAATAACGTGAAGAAATCCAAAATGATTCATACAGGACATGCAAATATACTGCTTGCAGAAGTTACCGGTATACCGATATCAAGGTGGTATGAAAGTTGATGGTTATCATACCGTGTACATTATCTACAGTATTGAAAAAAACCTGACATAAGTGAGTGTGTGAGTCAAAGGTACAGACAGGAGCAGCCTGGTTGCACTGTCGCTCACCTAGCGTGAAAGTCTCATACCCTAACTGACGTGGAAATCAAACATCAGTGCATGACAAAATTAAGCTTATTGTTTGTTAACCATGACGTCAGGCTTATTATAAACTTCACATTTCACTGTGAATCACATTTATAGCTTTGGTGCATTGCATTACATTATAACTCTTATACACATCTGGATTCAGTATGCAAACACTTTTTGTGTGTGTGTGTGTGTTTATGCAGTGAGTCTGTGAATCTGTTTCACCATAAATATAAATTGTCTCCCCGTGTGTTGCTTCCTCTCAACATTATTTTTCCCCTTCGGGGGGAGGGGCTGCAAACACTTGCTAACACATACTTTCACACACCAGAGTAACAATTCACAAACCACATACACAACAAACCCCCTCCAAAAAGTGCAGAATCTCGCTACCCGCCAACTGTTAACTGCTGAGACTTTTACCACACATTTAAAACAACATAAAACAACAAAGCAAGAACACTTCTCAGAAGCACCTCAGAGGTTCGTCTCTCAGGTGCTTTCCAAACTATATTTGTTTAAACATCAAAGATCATAGAAATACTTGTAGATTTAGTTCTAAAAACAGTCCTGTCCCTGTGAATCTGAATCCACAATGCAGATTTTGACCCTCTCAATACTGAGCTGGAGCCTACATAGCCTACCATATTTAAGCTTTTTAAATACACCGGCGGCCAACTGATAGGAAGTGAGCAATAGCAGAGAGGAAAGAGCAGAAAAGAGACCAGAGGGAGCTGTTAATTCTCTATCTTTTATAAATGAGAAGTGTTCTGCTAATGGACTTAAATGTTGTGGAGCCACCATTGCTTCTGTCTTTCTTCTCTCAGTCCCTTTTTTTCCTCCAAATCCCTCTTGTCTTCTTCTACTACTTAAAACAAACCTAGTGGACAAATAATTGCTGACAACAGAGACAGTGCTACATGAATAAAAGTTTAAACATAAAGTCAACAATGACAAAAGTGTGAACAAAAGTGTGTATGACATTTTAAATCTTATATTTTGCTAAACACCCTTCTCACTCCCTTTCCCTAATCAAATATTTGAAATATTCGCTTGTCCCAGCAGGGTGCATAGTACGTGTACGTGTGTGTGTGTGTGTGTGTGTGTGTGTGTGTGTGTGTGTGATAGAATGAGGTCAGATGAGTTTTAGTTTTGTCTCTACCTTTGATGTGTGGAAGACGCAGAGCTTTCGCTGTGGCAGAGAGCACAGGGGTCCCTGAGCTACCCAAGGTGTGTGTGTGTATGTGTGCATGCTTTGGGAATCTGTATTTCTCTGTATGTGTACCGGTATGTGTGTGTGCATGTTATGTGTCTGCGTTTGCAATTTTGCATTCATACTTTTCATTTGGGATCTTTACGAAATACTTGCACATATTACAAATGAAAAACGATAGAAGAAACAATTAAAGGTGCTTAATCAACGGCTCTCAACATGGCCACGGCGAGACAGTGGAGTCGTGTCTAGAAGGTAACTCTCAAAAGCCAAAATGATGGCAAGACTTGCTGCCC
Organism: Sebastolobus alascanus; assembly: GCA_916701645.2. NCBI lineage: Eukaryota > Metazoa > Chordata > Actinopteri > Perciformes > Sebastidae > Sebastolobus > Sebastolobus alascanus. The sequence continues at coordinate 1,309,150 of CAKAOJ020000163.1, forward strand.
AACGACCTCTCCTAACCTTAACTATTCAAGGTCAATGCCTAACCTTGACCATCTCGCGAGAGTTTCGCAATTTGCGTGTTACCTTCGCAGCTAACAGCGCTAACAGAGCAACAATGGTGAAAGTGCTGACGGAGCTAACAGTGTTTACCTGAGAGGGAACCTGAGGTTGGGAGCTATGCTTCTGCAACAACGCCGTTGGTCGGGATGGCGTTATCCGCTGTAACCGCCATATGAGAGCAGTGCAGAGCAGCGGCCGTGAGCTAGCCAGTGGGTTATGCTCACATGCACGAACATGCACTAAAAGGTATGCGCAGCCGGCCTGGCGATGTCAACAAAGGACAGAGAAGCTCAGATTACAACACACACAGAGGGAGAGTGACTTCATCCTCTGCTAAGGCAGACATTACTCCTCTATATATTTACATAGACAATAGTTGTTTGCTGCTATATAAATGCTCTGGATATCATAGAGTACCTTTAATATGAGGCTTTTTCTGCCCTCTAATACATGTTGTTTTCAGGTTTCCATGAATATCCGCCCACATGATGAAGTGCATCTTGGTCCTCCCGAAACATTTCCTCCTCTGTTGTCCTGCTGCCAGCCAGCCAGCCATTTGTCTCCGTTACACTGCCGAGGTAGCGACTCAGTTTATTATGGGATGTCGAAGGAAGGTCAGACCTCTCACACACACTTAGGAGTTTACTGTGGAAAAGGTCAGCAGTGCACACAAGGGTGAGGGAGAGACACAGAGAGTCACACAGACACATACAAAACAGCAAACAATAGCAGTGCACTGAGTGGGTGGACGACCACCATGTGTGATCAAAGAACATTCTTCAACATACAATTACATGCAGCAAAATACTGTCACACTTGTTTATACTCATACTTAGAGATGCTTAGGTTCATAAATAGAAGGAGTTTAAATTATTAATGAGTTGTGGTCTCTTGGACTTTTAGTTATTGTCTCTCTCTCTTATCCTCACTTCAGCTTTTAGGTGGTCATTTTCGTGTGGCTGCATCTTGAACGAGAGTGTAAATATTACATCACACGAAGAAATTCACGGGAAGCCTCCTGCTCATACTTTAAAGGATGTGAGCCTTTACTGCAGCACCTTCAAAAGTAGAAACCCAAATTAATACTCTCGGGACCTGCTTTGAAATTCTTTGGTGTTAGCGAGCATTTCTTGATTCAAAAACCAGGCTTTAAATCCCCCTCCTCCCGTAGGTGATGCTACATACACATGCATATTTTGTTAATGTTTCCCCCTTTGGTTTTAAGTTAGACAGTTTTAATTAATTTCTTTACTTTTGCTCTTCTTCTCTACTTCTGTTCCTGGTTTCAAGTCCACAACGTACTGTGCTCACATATTTGTTTATGCAAAAGACTATTTTTAAACAGGTCTGCTTCCTTCCACTGAATTTTTTAATCCATTGACACAGCTTCCAAAAAATTCTGAAAAACAAAACAAAAAACATTTTTTCCCCATGTGTGTCACACATTGGGTAAATGCCTAGAGCAGAAAACGTGAAATGCCTACCAGCCATGAACGTGGTTAGAGCCCCACCTAGTGGAAGAAATGTTGATGTACACAAAACTATTGTATATTATTAAACACACATTCTCCAGTGACCACAAACATGTTATACAATCAAAATTATATGTTTATCTGAATGCAACATGTTTCGGTGTCTGAACTGTTAAATAGTTGATATAATAATGCAAAAACTAACATAAACAAAAACAACAAAAAATGCATTTGTGTGCATAGAGCTGCAGCAATTAATCGATTAGCTGTCAACTATTAAATTAATCGCCAACTATTTTGATAATCAGTTCGAGTAATTTTTTAAGAAAGAAAGTCAAAATTCTCTGATTCCAGCTTCTTAAATGTGAATATTTTCAGGTTTCTTTACTCCTTTATGACAGTAAACTGAATATCTTTGAGTTGTGGACAAAACTAGACAGTTGAGGACGTCATCTTGGGCTTTGGGAAACACTGATCGACATGTTTCATCATCTTATAGACCAAACAACTAATCGATTAATCAAGAAAAAAATCAACCGATTAATCGACAATGAAAATAATCATTAGTTGCAGCCCTAGTTTGCACATTTTGTGCACTAAAGCTAATTTATTTAAGTCTATCTGAATGAAGTTTTTATTGACACACAAGATTGCTGTCATGACTTAAACTTATGAGTGTTGAATTTCGCTGAAATCAAGAGTTTGTTCACTGATAGACTGTTGGTCCAGACAGAGTCGTCTTTATGTTGACTCTGAGAGCTTGACTTGTTCCTGTGGAGAAGCACCAGTGTGTCTGTGAGTGTGTGTGTGTGTGTGTGTGTGTGTGTGTGTGTGTGTGTGTGTGTGTGTTTTGGGATGGCCTGTCATAGCTCTGGCACCCAGATAAAGTGGTTACCTTGAGCGGCCGGCTGGCTCCTGGTAAAAATCTGTGAAAGAAACTCTTGTTCACTTTTACATTCAGACGAGAGATTCTGAACTCTGAAGACACTCAGACATTCATCTGATCAACAGCTCACTGCTCTCACAAGCTGCAGGTAAATCTCACATTTCTGCTACTTTTTTGATAACTTCATTATTTTTGTCTTTCTTTATCTACCGCTTTTTTATTGAGAAAAGGCAATTGCCAAAAAGAAGCAGTCGCTAACTGTTTTTAAAACAATTTATGCATGTGTGTGTGTATGTTTATTATGCATGACCTTTCTTATTAGAAACATGATTTGTTTAACTTTTTAGAGACATGAGGTTTGTGATCCTGTTTGCTCTTTTGAGTGGTTAGTCAGACAAATCCTGCTTCGTAGTACAGACCTCTGGACAGTCAGATGGGTCAACACTGATAAAAACACAAGAAGAGGAAAACTGAGATCAGACAAAAATAATGCAGTGCTTCCTAGTGGTTGAAGCTTAAACATTTACCCTAGTGTGATTTAGGAGCAACATATTCTGAGCCTCAACCATGAACTCTTATGAATGAATATATTAGTTTGCCTTTAAATATAATGTAAAATGGTTAAAAGGGTGCATAAGATGATATACTTGTCAGGATTTTTGGCAACGAACAACAATCCACATATTAAGGCTACACTTCTGTTGCACATTTTAATAGATAAGATAAACAGAAACTTAATATGCCAAAATTACCTGAATACCCTTTATATAAAATGCTGCAGTTGTGTAAAATGTACAGCTTAATATATGTTTTTATATATTCATTTTAAACATTTTTGAATTAGAGTAGTTTCCATGATGATTATTTTAGAACAATGATGCAATCAAACATTTTATTCAATAAAAGTAAGAATCAAAGCAAATGAAATGGTGCTTTTTTTATAGTTGCAAAAAGTCTTCTTTATTCCCTTAGGGTTGTCATTGTCTTGTAATAAAGTCACTGCATGTACTTAATGAAAAAATGTTGAACACTGGAATTGATATTTAAAATAATAATAAAAAGAATATTTAAGAAAAATCTCTGTCATGAATTTCATATCCATCCTTAGCAAATCTTGCATGTTGTATTTTGAGATTAAATGCATGAGAGGAGGAAAGAAGAATTTATTTCATAAAGTTCTTCTGGGGAAAAAAAGAATTATGTTTGTGTTTCATCAAATAGGATGTTTTTTTACATCTCTGGTTTACCACTAGGTGGTGCTGTCACTTCACCCATTTCATCTTTATTTTTATTAGTACTTTACTTTTTTTGACCTTTTGTTATCTGTGACTGGACTGTTTAATTTTTTTAATTGAACATTGTTCAACATTATGATATTATGGACATTAATTTTCATTGAATGGAGCAGAGGTAAATATGGCATTAATTATGAAAATAAAGCATCATGTATTTAAAACAACTTTATTAGTGCAATAAAGTACATCCGAACAATACAAATACTGTACTTTTGAGGATTGTGTAAGAAATGTCCGATAAGTCTTAATTTATTCGTTACACTACATATTATGTTGCTTGAAATGGTTTCACTAACTGTAGTGACCAAAATATAGCAAATTTTGTATTTGAGGAGGTTGAGAAAGACAAGGACACACAAATTAGACATCTTAATATATTTATTCCCCTAACGTATGCTAACGTCTTCAGTAATTTACCAAACATGTAACAGGTTGTTGCATCTCTAATGAATGTGTAAGGTAGTTCAAAGGTTGTTGGTACTTTGAGAGATTAAATCATTTCTTTTTCATACAATATACAACTAAAAAGTAGTTACAGTAAGTAACTTAATAGCTGTGTATAAATGAACATAATATTGTTGAAGTGATAGTCTGACATTGGGAATTTTAGATGGTTTTAGATGACTTTGGCTGCAAAACAAGACAGGTTGCACCAGTTTTCCTTTTTAAGACTGTCTTTATTTATATTTATATTTATATTTATCTAAAAACGAAACATTATGGCTTTGTCCGAAATCACATACTATGCACTACATAACCAATAGGTGTACTATCATTCAGCATACTTTTGTGTGAATAAACAGTAGTATGTATCTTTTTGATCCTGAGAGCCTCCTTACCGGTTGGAGACGTAACCATGGTAACCCATACCAACCTCATGTGACCAAAATGACGGTTTGAGAGAATCAAAGTCTAAAGATTTAATTAAAATTAAGTCTAAAATAAATTTAAAATATGTATTACACTTAGAAAAGTTCAATCTTATACTTGCACTTTAATTGAAGGTTTACGGATGTCACATAGCTGTCTGTCAACGTCTGCTATGAACGTTGTCGTCACTACCGCATTGCACTGTGGGATATTTATGCCGCCTTAGTGTCCAGCATTGCATACTGTAATATTTCACCGGAAATAGTAGGCAATTCGCGTACTATGGTTTCATACTAAGGTTTCGGACATACTAAATAATTTCACATACTGTTTTAGCGTTCGGAATTGCATGTTAGCGTGGAATTTTGGAAGCAACCTTTGTCATCACAATAGTTTGAAATATGTTATAATGTGCATAAAAAGTATACACATAATGACTTAATGACAGACAGAACATTCTACACAGTGGATCTAGAGAAGAAACCAAACCATCAAAGAGTCAAAGTTCTCCTTTACAAAACACCTGTAGTGGCTTCCTCTTGCTCAGTGGTAACAAATGTTTCATAGACTCTTGAAGGTGGATCATCGGTTACCTGTGAGAGTGTTGTTGCTACTAGTGTGAAGGTGGACCCTCACTTGCAGTCTGCGGAGGGATTTTCAAAAACATGTAGATAGCTGGAGTGAAGATGAGCACAGTGCCCAGTACTGCGACGGTGAGGAAAGCCCACAGGAAGATCCTGTCTAACACCTGGGCCACAAACTTCCAGTCTTGTACCACCTGGGAAACAGAAGAAATGGGAGATGATTGACAGCAACGTATATAAACATTGAGAGCTATTCTAATGATTACTCCAATCTCTCTTGATCCCGCTGAACCCACCTCGCGGATGAAGTGTTCCTTGCGGATATGTCTGCTGATGTAGCGCACTGAGTAGATAGCCTTGTCCATCATGGTCGCCCAGGCTTCCTCCTCCTTCCCCTCAGAAGTTGCTCCGCTGTTCCCCCTCTGGCCTCCTTTCCGACCTCCCGAGCGAGACTTCAGCTCGGGGCTCTCCGGAGCCAGCTCTGGGTAGTGGTAGCGGTCGGTGTGTCCACGCATGCAAAGCAACCTCGGCAGTTTATGAAGGAAGAGGTTACGAACCCACGGCGACATGGGGTGGTAGGTGGCCGAGGAGCGGTGGTGCACGTTGATGACGAAGACGGTGACGATGATTGAGAGAGTGACGAAGATCATGATGAACAGCAAGTACTCTCCGATGAGCGGGATCACCTTGGAGGAGGAGGGGATGATCTCCTCTATGACCAGGAGGAACACAGTGAGGGACACGAGGACGGAGGTGGAGAGCGACAGCTTCTCTCCTTCGTCCGAGGGAAGGTAAAACACCAGGACAGTCAGAAAGGACAAACCCAAACAAGGGAAGATGAGGAAGAGCGTGTAGAACAACGGCAACCTCTTCAGAATGAAGGAATACGTGAGGAAGGGGTACGAATACATGTCGTCCTTCCGGTTCCCTCTGGCGCCGGTGGCACTGAGGATCTGCCACTCGCCGTTGTCGAAGAAGTCCTTCCGATCCACCTGGTTGTCTATCAGGACCAGGTCCACCATGTTGCCATCGTATGTCCAGGAGCCGAACTTCATGGTGCAGTTCTGGCGGTCGAAGGGGAAGAAGGTGACGTCCATAGTGCAGGCGGATTTGTAACTGGCGGGTGGCGTCCAGGTGATGGCACCGTTGAACTTGACAATGGCTTTGGTCATCAGGGACCCCTCGAACCGCCCATCAGCACTGAAGAAACACAGAAAATAAGTCTCAGATTCACATTTACAGAATCTGGTGATTATATTAATATTGGCTTTTTTATGCATGTTTTGTTGTATTTGACTTTATTATTATTTATTACTGAAAATGAATTAACTGAAAGCAGCACTTTTGATCATAACTCAGTATAGCATAACCATTAATTTAGTGCGTTAGAGCTAACATTAGAGTATCAAAATGTGGTTACAACTTGAAAATTAGATTCTATATATCAGTATATGAACTTTTTGTTGCTGTAATTTTCATACAGGCAGAGAGTTTCACATGAAGGTGATCGTCAGTCAGTTGGTTCCTAGCACATTAAATCAGTCTTACTTCTCGTAGAGGACGATGTCTGGGAGCCAAATGTTTTCAGAGGGGACTCTGATGGAAGTGATTCCTCCGTATTTGTCTGGATTCCATCGCAGCTTGAAATCAATCCACTCCTAGTCAACACAAACAGAGGACACAGGATGCAGTATCGTTAGACCTACATACAATAGCCTACTAAACAATCCTACTTTTGTTTGCATTTACAGGCATCACAGTTCATGAAACATCTTTTAATAAGTTCTCCGTCCCTGGAATAGGATCACATCCATTAGAGTGTCCTATTATACACAAAACAACAAAGAAATACTAAAATTAAAACTTGTATAGAAGGAACTAATGGCTGTATGTTGCCTTATTGCATAATGCAACTAATTTTAAAACATTTTTACAAAGAAAAATCAATGCCTTTTGGTCAAATTCTGTTTTCAAGTTAATGCTTTTTGAAAATACTTATCCTTTACTGTGTTATACGATTAAAAGAGATTTGCATTTATCAGACAGAATAGAGACAAGTGTACTTAATTTATAGTATTTAGACTGTAAAATACACTAGCTAATCCATATCAATATTATCATGTTCCTTCTTATTGACCTGTGTATACGAATGGTGAGATTGAAGGTAACCATTTCACCTCTGCTGTTTTTTGTGTCTTGCTCACCTGACACAGCCAAACGTTAGTTGTCATTAGCTGGTTCTTCTCATCCTAAAACAGACAAAAAGAGTCATATTTAAAAATGGGAGAAAGACCCCAGCAGCGAGATAACAGCGTGTAGGTTATACGCACTTTTCATGATCAAACAAAAACACACAACTGAAACCGACTATCACTCCCAATGTTACTGTTAAGTCGTTAATACATGGACCAAGGTATACAAAAACTAAAACTGGCTCTTATATCTCCAACTTGACATTCAGTAATTTATTTATTTTCAGATAGCTACAGTACACATCAATATAGATGACAAACATGCAAATATTGGTAGTTTAAATTAATCTAAATCAACAATATCAGTTATATTCACATGAATATGTTTGACTCTACTAACAAAAAGCAAGACTGCATTTTTAGGGTTGTATGAGATCTGGGTGCTTCCATCACAACGTTAGATTTGATTAGTTGACCAGATGAGAAGCTCGGTTGAACGTAAACTGAATCATCCTTCCCCTCGCCATGAAATCAGACAGAATCTCATTTACCTGTCTCCGCCACTTCCTTAGCAAACAAGAAAAAGAAACATAAAACCGGAGGTGGGTGCAGTGAAGTGAACCCTGAAGCTGAAGCAGTATAGACGCAGCAAGAGGTAAATAGATGAAGACAGGAATAGAGAGATGAGAGTGGTTAACACAGATTTATTTCCACATCACTGGAGGTGAGTTGGAAAAAGACTGAGAGCAAAAGACTTGAGAGAAAGAAACAGATGCACAAAGATGCTGTTCAGTGTATCCGGACCAGGCCTCAGCTGTCAGACTGAGTTGGATGGTTTGGTGATCACATAGAGCAGAGGTGAACCATAATCTAATACAGAGCCATGTACAGTAGCAGTTAAGAGACACTCTGGGGATGTACGCAGTATGGCGAAGCTGCTGTGTCTCTGGTTAGCTCTCTTTTCCAAAATCCAACCGATCATCAATCTTTCTTCTCTGCAGAGCCATAATGGCGGCTTTGTTTAATTCATCACTGATTGTCTTTGCCCGGCCTACGTGTTAGGTGAAAGGATTGAAGAGTTAAATCTAAACCGGTTGAGATGAATATTTCAAGCCGAGAAGAGCAGCTCCTCCATTAGCATCCTCTATTTTCTCCTCTTGGACACCTAAACCATCTCAACCTATCACGGCCAGCCTCTGAAATATTAAAGGAACACTCCAGAGACGGAGACTGTGTGTTTGTAGATATGAAGAGAGTGTTCCAGATCTATTTCAGGACCACAGAGAGCTCCACACTGTCAAGCTGCCAGTGGCCTGTTTGGTTTCAGCACCACGGACAGCGACACTGCTCGGCACGCCAGAACCAACCGCATGTAGCTGTGGTTCATATTTCCACGTGTGTTAACTTATTCTTTTCTTCTGAAGGATTAAGCTGGAAATGTTCTATATTTTTGTTGTTGTCAATGAATCCCATTTTTAGATAAATTAAAGGGATAGTTTGGGTGTTTTGAAGTGGGGTTGTATGAGGTACTTCTCCATAGTCATAGTGTATTTCCTACAGTAGATGGCGGTCGGCACTTTCTAAGCTTGGAGAAGCAGACAGGAACTACCGCACGGAACCAAAGCAATGTACTGCTGTGGATGGGGACGGCAGTAAAACGTATTATAGCCACCTAAAAGCATAGGCTAAATTTGAACTGAAGGTTGGGGGTTCACAAAAAAATCTAGTGGGAACATATTGTGTAGGATACAACGCAGAGAGGTCTAATGTATTGGGATGTGTGTAGCCTACATATTACACCCTCCAAACAGAATGCGATGCGAGCAAGCGTCGGTGACAAAATCAGTTTGATCGCATTGTTTTACGAGGGACAACACACTGCACAGCATGCCATTTTGAGCTGAACTTATTCCTTATTCCAACGGACGAGGAACGGCTGATTTGTGAAGTTGAAATGAGGAGTTATCTGATACGATACCTCCTCATTTCACTACAAACACCTAAATAAGGTGACAGCTGGCAAGAGGGAGATCACCAGGAGCCTGAAAGTTTACTTAGGCTACTGCTGGCTGTATTGTATGTCATTTTCAGTAAATATCGCAGTATAAAAAGTGTTTTCTGTTTAAAAAACAGAAAGGCAGAAGAGACCAAGTAGCCTACTACTCAGCCATCTTTTAAGTGGTTACGTCTCTAGTCTGATCTTGACCGCACAGCTGCTAGGTACGTGGTTTGTGTACATGACATCAGTAAAAGCGTAATATTTAACGATGTGTGGACGGAGAGTGTCCGATGTTATTAGGCTATAAGTAAATAAAAATACCACAAATCTATCTTCTTATCTTATTGGTTTCTTATTCTGTCAATATGAAGACACAACAAGGTCGACATTATTCATCATTACAATAAATTATTAGTTCTACGTTATTATAAAAAAATATAGACGCATTTCTCGGGGGTTCAGTGAGCCCCCTGAACCAACGCAAACAGTGGCACTGTTTGGCCCACCTAAAAAAAATTAATATCAGTTTAAGTTTTTTCAATGTTTTTTTCTCAGTGGAGTCTGGTGGCTTTGGCCAAAGCATAGATAACGGCTTCAGTTCCCCAGAGAATTTATAGCTGTCTCACGGCAAGGTAAACCGCAGAAAATATTGTAAATATAGCGTACACTTATATACTGATATTGATTTTTTTAGGTGGCTAAAATACGTTTTGCTGCTGGCCCCGTCCATAGCGGTACTTTGCTTTGCTCCTGTGTGGTAACTCCTGTCTGTTTCACGATGCTGGGGGCGTGCCGACCGTCATCTACAGTAAGAAATATACTGACTATGGATAAGTACCTCATACAACCCCACTTCAAAACAGCCGAAATATCCCTTTAAGCCAAAAAAAAAGTAAATTGTTAATTTGCTGGGGACTATTTACAGATTTGGTGCACTAGCAAGTTATTTCAGACAGTTGGACAGTATATGTAGGATGACTCCAAATAAACTACAGATCATGGTAACAAAATTAAATTGTCGCCCGTCGTGTAACGGTGTGGTTCATTTATGTGTTTTTAACAGTTTTTGTGCAAGAATGGAGGTCTGTGGCACAGGAGAAAAGACTACAAACTACAAATCTCGTCATGACTTCAGAAGTGCATGGATATGTGCTTGTGTGATTGCAGGTATGTTCTCACCACATCAACCAGCTGGGAGATCTTGAGTCCGAAGCGTACCGTGACGGTGTCGTTGGCGTGTTGGATGGGCCTGACCCAGCGCTGGTAGCCTTGGAAAAGCTTCCTCAGGAGGGCGTCCTCCATCTCCGCCAAGGACACAAACTCACTGGGTGCTGGAACAAAGAGAAGGAACAACTGTTCATTACATTAACACATGCTTTGTGTTAGCTTGGGAATAAAGTAGCATAGAGTAAAGCTTTCTCACAGACACAAAAACAAAACAAGTGGACAGCAGTGGAAAACAGACAATAACAACTATCTTCTAGTTATTGTTGTTGAGTACCTTCTTCGTGTATTTTCTTTAAAACATCCTTAAAACACAAGAGTGATGCTACTGTCTTTAAAGTAGGTCTTTGGAGAAGTAGTTTTAAGCTACTTCTGGAAAAGTACAGTCTGAGAGTGAACTACAGTTGTGTTGGCAGCAGAACCTTGACATTCAAATTCTTTGAATTTCTTCTTCTTCATAAGGTGACCTTCGTGCAAAGAAAAGATGGTTAAAACTTTGAAATATGTTTCGGCACCATGGACAGTAACCCTTCTGAAACTGAAATGGATTTATTGTCAAGCTTGTAGACTGCAGTGTATAACACAAAAGGAGCAAACATAAGTGTATAAAACAAGTTGTTTCCCTCCGAATCCAGCTGATCTTCATCCATAAAAAGCCTGGAAAATTCCCCCGGCAAATCACAGCAATCATAACTTCAGTCCTCCAGCTGTGTACATTGTAGTTATATATCGGACTACAAGAGAGGACGAGGAGTGAATGATGCAGCTCTGCTCTGTGGTATAAATGGAGTGGGAGGGGACAGAGATAATATAGCCACGTGCAGTCAGTCGGCCCGAGGCGATATGATGTCTCTGGAGGGACAGAGACGGTGATATTGACAAAAGACGGCTATAATGTTAGACACAGGGGACGCCGAGTGCAATGCCTGTGGTGAGGAGGAGCGAAGACCTTTAACCTGCTGCTGGTTTCACCTCTGGCTTCACATCTGTCTGACATCATCTTACTGAACTCATGGGTGAATAAATGTAAAGTATCCACAAAGCAAACAAAAAGTTAGAAGGCATTTCAGTCCTACTGGATCCATCCACTCTGTCTCTCTGTGCTTTCAAGGACTCAGTGAGAGGTTTCTGCAAGCTGGACACTGATACCTGATACCTGTGTTCCTGTTTGTCTGATGACCAAGCAGCTACAGCACAAACACAGCTGTTATTCTCGAACGGATATGCTGCTTAAATCCTCATCTGATTGATGCAGGAGTGCAGTGGAAAAAACTCAGATAACATCTGGTTACTTTTGTTAGATCCAAATGGTATATTTCTGTTCCATTATTGTCATTACATAAAAAAAAAATGAAGAAGAAAGGGTGTTCTTTGAGTAGAAATAGCTTACACAATAAGAACAGATATGACAGGAAATACGGGGAAAGTAATAAACACGAATTCTGTAACAAATTACTGTAAAGTAACAACGATAAACTACCTTTGGATAAGCGATGGATGAGTAGGTTGTACTTTTTTAGGTCATCGGAGGTTACGCGGAGCTGATTTGAATGTTTATCAGACACCACATGGTCTGTCTATCCTAACAGAAACAATACTGTAGCGGATACTTTCTAAATATTTAGAAAAAAACATCAGAGTTTGCTTACCGGGGATGTCAGCGAGGGACAGCGGGCAGAGGAGGAGGAGGAGGACCGATAACTTCATGGTGTTGTCCGACCGACCGACCGCTCCTGCAGCCGCCTCGTGTTACTATCGGCTGTTCAGCTGGAGAGGAAGTGCAAACACACCGAGGTGGTGAAGGCACCGAAGTTCCCATCAGTTGTGCACAATAACATGCGGAAAACAAGCCCTCTGCTGCAGTTTCACACAGAGAGTAGGGAGCCGGTGTGAGGGGTGCATGTGGTCGGTGTTGTGCGTCTACTGTGATCCGGTCGCGGCGTCACGGGGAGCGGCGGCCAGAGGAGCCAAGCGCAGCGGCTCTCTGGAGGAGGAGGAGGGGGAGGAGGAAGGTGGGGCTGAGGCGTGGAGTTTAAAAGACGCTCTGAAACATAAAGCACGTTTCACTTTTCATTTTAAATCTCTGTAGTGTTTTCGATCTGCTCGGGAACGGAATTTTTATAGTATAATGTGTATAAAAACATTGTGATAATATTCAAGTTTATTTCATTTGTATAGGCTAGCACTTTAAAAAGCAAACAGGTTTGCACCACAGTGCTTCACAAAGACAATATATGCATACAAGCATGGAGCTATATGTGCATAGATGTGGAAATAAAGTTTTAAATAGATACATTTTCCTGGTCAGGACTATAAAAGGAAACTCGTGACATTGTACTTTAAAATGTGCACAGTTTTTGCATATTTCACTAAAGTCTTGGAGGAACTTGCCCATATATTGTTTACTGCATTGTTTCCTTTTATGAATATATCATTAGGATGTGTTGGCGTGTGGCTGGATGTCATGCGACTTCTAGATGACTACCTTATTCCCTGCAGAGGACTGCATGCCCCCCAGTAACAGAGTAATAGCCTCCCAGTCTAATTAGCAGATGATCAGCTGTGTATCTCATGTCACTGTCACTGCTCGTCCACTGGAGAGCGCTACCAGGGGCACTAACATCATGTTACTGGGGAGTACATGACAGCAGAGACCTTCTCTGTTATTTAAAGATCCCCTCAGGCTATGTTTGCATGCGATGGAAAAAAATAAGAAAATTAGAACTCGTGTTTGTGTTCATACAGTATCAGGTTCATGGTTTATATACTGTATGTATTAAATTACCATGTTATCAATCATGATATTAATTCAATAGGCCTAGTGTGACTACTAGAATAATATTTGCTGTTACTGATCGTGATGTGGTATGTGATACTGTATTGTACAGCTGCAACGATTAGTTGTCAACTATTAAATTAATCGGCAATTATTTTGATAATCGATCAATTAATGAGTGATTTTTTTAAGAAAATAAAAGCCAACATTCTCTAATTCCAGCTTCTTAAATGTGAATATTTTCTGATTTCTTTACTCCTCTATGACAGTAAACTGAATATCTTTGAGTTGTGGACAAAACGAGGATTTGTGTTCCAGTCTTCAATGTGCCGTTTCATTTAGTTTTCTTCACAGAAATGAATGATATCCTGAGATATAGGCCAACTGTATATTTTTCAAAAAAGTTGTATTACACCCCTTAAAATCAAGAAGGCCTCGTAACCCCCCCTAAAGCTTTGGCGACCCCTAGTGAGCCCCTGGTTGGGAACCAGTGCGTTAAACCATAAATGCTGCCCTTCTTTCAAAGTTTACTCTTCACAAGTACAGAACTCAAACATTTAACTTAAATATAACACAACATTCACCTTCTACATGCCCACATACACACCACTTCTGTGTAGCTGTTGGGCGGCCTGTCGTGTCCTATCAGTGAACCAGCTCAACAGCACACACTCTGTCACAGCCAGATGTTTCCAGTGTCAAACACTCAGTCAGCCATGAGGGTATTGTCTATCCCAGGATGTGTTTCTTTGTCTGTGTATTCATGTATCACAGAGCAACATGTGAGAGTACTGTGACCAGCAGGTTGCACAGATTCATGGGAACATCACCAAAGACCAGAGCGCATCTATTTGTGAGGTGTTGTTGTCAGTGCAGCAGGTTGAGCGGCCAAATGCTTCATCACAGCCATGTAGCACTTTGATCATGTTTTTTTCCTTTTAAATTGTGACATGAGTGACATTGCAGCTAGCAATCCGTATAAAGGACAAGAAAAACAGAGCAGAAGGTCTGATTCACGCAGAGAGATAGAGAGATGGAAAGAAAAAAGGGGAGAACAGAAAGCTGAGAGCAATGAGCAACGACATCCCCCACACAAACACACACTGATGGCGATGGTGGATTATAAATCACAGCTTTGAACAACAACTCTTTGGATGAAGAACTGTGTGCTGAGAAATCTGTACTGTGCTGCTACCAACTGACTTCTGAGAGAGTGCGGAGAGGTGAGAAACAAGCTGTTGATAGAAATAGATAAGCTAGTGTCCATGAGCTTGGCAGCTTCCTATATCCAATAAAAGAATTAACTATTCAAAACACAAACCTGCACAAAGAGGCCTAACACAGAGAGCAGACTGTCACACACTGATGAGGAAGATCACTGATAGACAGTGTGGATGTTCAGGTTTAGGATCATGTCTAAAAACCTGCCCCCTTCCACTTGCCACATGATGAACATACCAAAAGTTATAGCCTGATGCATGGTTAGCTTATGGCCAAAACACCCAAACAAAGTATGTGGACACCTAAACATTACATCCACGCAGGGTCGGCTCTAGCCCTTCTGGTGCCCTATAGGTGAAATTTGGATTTGGAGCAAGGTGTTTCAGGCAGTTCAGGAGCAGTGTTTCTGTGGGAGAGAATAACTCCCTTTGGCATGGACTTTATGCTTTGTAACTTTGCAGACCTTTTACATGCACAAAAAAACTATATAACACACTAAAGGAAAGGGGAAAGGCACAAAAGTCCTCTTTAATATGTCTTCTTTAATGGTTAATCTAACATCTGGCCAATGGACAAAAGTTGAAAATCAGCCTTTAGCTAACGATTGCATATTTACAGCATTGTTGATTAATGTGCATTGTCGCCGTAAAAATTGTAAAGGGTAGTAGTATCGAACCGTGCAAATAGTTTCACTCTTATGTGCAGATGTTTGCCAGAAGTTGTGCCTCACATCAACACAATTTAGTTTGTGCTGCTAAAAGCAGTGAAGAAAATAATTTGAAACCCTGAAGAAGCACTTTCTGGGTTTACTCTGGAAGTCCACAGAGTTCATTGTGAATAGTTTTCATCGGGACTTTCTAGTTCCAGTTCCAGGGAAAACTGTCGACAGTGAGGCCTGTGGATTATCCAAAGTAACTGGGACACAGTTTCTGGAAAGACGTATAGTTTTCAAATCCAGGCAGAAACCTTTGTGACTCATATCTTAAAACCTGAACAAATAAAAGCCAACTACGGCGTCTGCATGGCTAGATCTTGTGATGTGGCTGAAATGACAGTACAGAGATGGAGAGGAGAGGGATATGGGAATGGTTAGTTACTCACAAGTATAGTAAGTATATAAACACAAAATATAGACACACATACACTAACATACACTCATATGATGCATATATTGTAAAGGCATGAAGCACCCATTTTCTCTTCTACATTTTACTCTCTCTCCCTCTCTCTCTGTATGTCACACACTCCCTCCCTCCCTCCTCCTCCATGGGGTGAAGTGACGGGGATAACGGGAGGCTGATTATCACAACGAAATTATCCTGATTTTCTGCTCCACTTGGAGCCGAGGGGCGGGCAGCTGCTGCCTCCGAGATCGTCCCGTCCACCTCTAATCATTCGGAAACATAAATTCTCTCAGGCTGGAAACCTGCCGGCCCCTACCCAGACGACTGTGGGCAGCTGCACAGTGTGTGTGTGTTAGTTAATGTGTGTTTGAGAGAGAAGACAGAAAGTGAAGGGAGAATACATTTTCTGCATCTGTGTATGTGTGTGTGTGTGTGTGTGTGTGTGTGTGTGTGTGTGTGTGTGTGTTTGCCACACGTTGAAGCTTGTTTGTGTGTGTGAGTGTTGTTTTGTTTTCTCAGCCGGTTGTTGAGCTCATAATTAAAGTCTGCATAATTTTACTTGGTGCAGAAATATTTAATAAATGAGAGGAAACAGCCCAACTCTCTCCTAAGGCCTGCGGTTTTAATCTTAATCTGTTTGTTATTATTAAGGATTTTTAAAAACTGGTGATAAAGGCACGAGAGGGATACAGCGAGGGGAATCAAATCTCACACAAGCTTCAAAGCAAAACACAAAGTCAGTGGTCTCACACATGATAATACTATTAGCCCACTGATGCTAGCACCAGCACTGATAACCCTTTAAGCTTTGGTGTATCGATGGAACCCAAAGTAGCTTTAGAGGATGCAAACTTTTTAAAAATTAGTCCAACTTTTAAGTGATCTGATGCAAAAATCCCCACTCATCAACAATGCAAGATTTCAGTTATTTGATATTTTAATCATCATAAAGAACCAAAGAACTGCAGAGCGAAATAGATGCAGAGGTTCTGACCAGATGAGAGGGGGAGAAGTCACTGGGAATTTTGTCAAAAGTCACAAAAGAGAGAAGAAAATGAAAAACGGGGCTTAGGAGAAAGTGGCTGCTCAGCATGGGACCAGTGCATTCTGGGACGGATGACTTTCAGGATAAGAGAGTTCACTGTCAGCCACTGCTGGTTAGCAGCAAACTGAGCTTTCTCACTCAGCAGACACACACACACAAAATATTTATCGACCTCTAACATGATACTCCGATCGAGACGTCTCACACTGATTTTCCTTTTGTCTTCGTCTGACTGACACAACGAGAACAAAAGGCCGCTGTTTGAAACTCAAGCCCGCCAGACGGTGTTACAATACCGTCTCCTTCAGATAACGTACTGGACTAAGGAGCAATAATCATGTGCAACAGCCACGTAAAATAATAATGGTGTGTGGTAGGAGTGCAACAATACAGGTTTCACTTTGATAGGTTCAAGATATTTTTTATCAAAAAATAATTAAAACAAACTACGACAGAAGTAAATTTTCCCCATACAGCCTAAAATGTGCAAATATATTGTTTTGAAGTTTAACAGTTTTTTTTAAATGGCAATGGAGGTCAATGGGTCACCTGATCCACCGTTGGTCCAGACTAAAATATCTCAACATCTGTTGCATGGTAGGCATTTTGTATACACATTCATATCCTCATGATGACTAGCGCCACCATGAGGTGGACAGTTTTGGTTTTGTATGAAATATCCCTGCAAATGTTGGACGGGTTGCCATGAAATTCAGTGCAAATATTCAAGACCCATTTGAATCTGACTCCTACTGACTCTTATGATCCTCTGACTTTTCATTCAGCGTTCATTGTCTTTCTATCTTATTAATGTTATTCTATGTTATTACTGTCATTTTATCTTATGCGACTACTGCTTTCATTGCTGAACTGACCCGTTCTCTCATCCTATACATTTCATTGTAACGTTGACCCCGTGTTAACCTTCATATGACAAATAAAACTGAAAAACTTAAACTGCTTAAATGATTCCTGCTAAACATCAGCATGTTACCATTATCATTGTGAGCATGTTGTTGACCATAACATTTAAAGCACCACACTGTAGCCTCACAAGTGACAGAATCTCTTAAATGAAGAAATATTTTGCGGTGCCTAAACTGAAGAATAAACGACTGCTTCGATTAGAATATCCCTGAGCAAATGTCAGCTCGGCTTACTTGATTGGTCCAACAATTTTCAAATGCTTATTTAAATCAACATGTTTTCAGGCAACAATCAGGACCTCTGACAGCTCTCAGTGTTGATGTACGTAATGTAATCGTGCCCTCTGGCATCTAATGTATGTACGCACTGTGAATGAACCCTTTGGGGGATATAATTGATAACGTTGCAATTATTATACCATCTATTTTCAGTCCGCATTTTTCGTATCGCGATGTATACTGTATTTTGCACTCCCAGTGTGTGTGTGTGTGTGTGTGTGTGTGTGTGTGTGTGTGTGTGTGTGTGTGTGTGTGTGTGTGTGTGTGTGTGTGTGTGTGTGTGTGTGTGTGTGTGTGTGTGTGTGTGTGTGTGTGTGTCAGTACACTTCAGTCCAGAGCCAGTTGGGAGAGAGTGAATGAACTCTGGCACACTAAAGATGTTGTCATCAGATGTGAGTCAGCTGTGCTTTGTGTCTCATCTGTATTTGTGCATATATGCATGAGTGTCTCTATGTATGTGTTTGTGCATGTTCACATATACAAAATTGTGACTGTCCACCTGTCCATGTACAAATATGTAAATCTGAATTTGCACATTTTTGTCAGTGTTTACTTTATCGGCCTGCATATATATATATATATATATATATATATATATATATATATATATATATATATATATATATATATATATACGTATGCTGTGTATTTGTGAGTGTGTCTGCCTGTCTGTGTCTGTATGTATATCTGTATGTACGTATATGAGCCCCAGTGATGTGGTTACCGCTCAGGGCTTTGCACCCTGGGGTGTCAACAAAGAGGACGGCTGGGTGTGCGTTTTCGTCTCTCGGTGTCTGTCTCTGTGTGTCAGTGCCCATGAGGAGTTCACAGTGCTTTGTGTCCCGCGAGAAATCAGTCTCCATTTCTCATCTCGAGTAACAGAAATGTTGTGTAACCTTCAACTGCCTCTGGACAAGACAGGCGGATAATGAGGCACCTTCTGTCACGCACCCACATATGCAGTGTGTCACATTCGCGTAACGCCTCAGCGATACGCCATCAGAAAAGTCTTGACTCCGCTGAGCTCTTGGCAGAAGATTTCACATCGTGTTTACATCCTCACCCTGATTCCTAACACACAACGTTATGAGCAAAGATGATGGTTGAATGACTCCAAATTGTGACAGCAAATGCAATAGAAACAAAATAAGTCAAACTGTTGTTCATTATGAGGTTCAGAAAACAGACGATGACATCACTGGATTCACACCAACCCTGTCTCTGTTCCCTCGTCCAAAATGATGTGTGTGGTCTTTCTAACAGCTTTCCTTCATCTTGAATCATTGCTTTTTCCTCCACCAGATCAGATCATGTTAAGGCCCAGCAGGTTAAAACAATTAGTTGAACTTTAAAGTTCAAATATGTCTTTCAAATCATCATGCACTAACTTCACCATAGTTCACCCAGCATCTAAGGAATTTAAGTTGTAGAATTAGTAGGCCTACGTATCTTTTTTCTTGCATACGTTAAAATGTAAAAATACTTCTAGAAACTCTTCAGTGTCTTGCCTCGGTCTCCTCAAATTGCCGCTAGAAGTAGTATAGTTATAGCTACAGTATATTTTGGTAAAACTGTTGCAACACTGTACTGAGCAAATGGATAGATGGCGGAGGAGTGGGTTGTATGTCAGGAGAGGTTTGTACAGTACAGTAGGTCTTTAGACATTTTGCTGATGGTTTTTACTGACTTTTCAAACAACAAAAACTTGCCACCCTTGGTATCCATTTGAACTGACTTACTGCCCACAGCTACCTTCTCCACCCTTCAACCATTTAATATATTTTGGATGGAGCATCACCTGAAATTTAAAGCCTCTGTTCACCCACACAGGTGTTTTCAGTTAATCCAGCTGATTAGACCTCTCCTGTGTGGGCGTGTACAGACTAATAGGCCTTTTTTCACTGGAAGACATTTTGACTTATCACAGTAGAAAAAGCACAGGTGTAAATAATGAAATTAATGATGGCTGGACTCCATTTAGCTGCTTTGAATTCAGGGTCCTGGTATCGTGCATGCTGGCTCACTGTCATTGGGACGCTTGAATAGAACGGAGTCATCGTTAGTGTTATTAGTAACACCTGCGCTTGTCATGTCTACTGTGAGAAAGGCCTATTGAGTGACATCTTCCTGGGTCTCCTGTTAGCTTTGTTGAACCTGTTAGAGGTTGTGACAAATTACACCTTTATCATTCTTATTGGTAGATGAAAGTTTATGACCTAGAAAATTCCCATCAACGCTCCAGCCCACCTTCAACCTGAGCAGAGGTCTAAACAGCGTTTTTAAGACTGCCTCCTGCAATCCATATTTGTTGGCGTTTAGCCTTTAAAAAGGACTACCACATTTAACAAACTGAATCACTTTATTCAAATTGAAGATTTTGTTCGAGGATTCGTAACTTTTTTGGGGGGTTGATGATGTCGGGGGGGGAGCTTCGAGTAAAATAGGTTGGGATAGTGCTTGTCTGCTTGGTTTTCTTGACTTGCTTCTCAGTAAGTAGTCTCTCTGCTTACAAACACCAGGACTCCAGCTCTGCATGAGTTAGCACGCTTCCTTGATGGTGTAGCAGTCGTCATAAAAAGCAGGTCTAAGTTGCATTTCTTCCTACATTATATTATCCTGATCTCCCACATATTAAAACCTGCGCTGAATATCACTGTGAACAATTCATCAGCAACCCACACAGAATAAATACCATGCAGCTATTTTAGGGTGATAAAGAGAGGCAATGTTTCCCTTATTAGGTATTTTTCTATCAACAGATTGAAGGAAAAAAAAAATAATTCATGTGCCCTGTCGCCCACCTCTCCTGTTCAAACAGTGCAAGTCACACAAAGATGGCAAGAAATATTCGGAAACAACATTTTTGCTCCTTTATTTATCAAGGTACAGTATATATTTATCTAAAAGATAACAGATAACATTGTTTGTGATGTTTGCTCCCAAACCCCCAAAAAAGTGCCCGAAGCATTTTCTGTTGTTCCACCAAAATGCTCTTTCCTAATTCTAAGACAATGTTTCTTCCACTATAAATATTCATCAGAGAGTAAAATTAGAAGCCTGCTCTTTGGGAGCATGTGTGAGTGTGTGTTGCGGTCTTCTACGTCAAGAAGCAACCATTTATGTGTATGAGAGGACCCTGCATGAGTGTGTGTGCTCAGAAGGCTCCCATTGGAATGAATTATTTAGAGGAGAGTCTCTTTTACTTATCCACGGTCGACTGGCCGTCGGCACGTACCGTTCTGCTCCTGACGACGCAAGAGACTACCCTAATTCACCATCCACCCTTCTGCGGTATGCCCCCATGTCACCCTTCACAACCCCACCCTAACTTTTCCCAGCATGCTCCTGTGGTCCACTGCAGAAATCCCGTCATCGCAGCCTTGCTTCTTGGTAGAGAGGGTCCCCGAAACTACTGTAGAAAGAGAGAAAGAGACAGAGAGAGGAGCAAGAATACGCTATTTTATTTCATACACGAGGTGTTTCAAAAATTGCAAAAAAAAAAAAAAAGATGTAAAACAAGTAAAGAATGTTTCAGAATTATTAAGTCTGATCCCGAAAAGCAAATGAAATGAGATCCTACGGACACATGCGCTGCGACAAGTCCGTCATCCTGGAGTCATATATGCTAACAGTCGGCATCAACAGTGAAGAATCATGTAAAATATTCATCCGTGTGGCCGGCTCAATAATGTATTATCCCTCAATTTAGCACCCAGAGCTTTGCTGTGCTCTGCTTTGCTCCGACTGCCACCAAGTACTTGAAATCCAATCACTCAAGAAAGATCTAAATAGCAAACTCACACCATCACAAATTCAGATTAAAGTGGCTGAAGCTTTCGAGTAGCAGCTGATTGGTGTCTCAAAATATTGTATAAGTGGCGTCCAGAAATGTCTTCGTTTGGGAGGATTTGGAGCGTCATAGCACGGATCAGATTTTAAAAGAAAACAGTGTTGAAAATATAACATTACCAGGCTTGTTTACTATATTTCATTTCCCTGTTAAAAGTTTGAAGGGTAACCCAATAAGTTGGTGGAGAGCCAGCGAGGAAGACTGCATGTATCACACAAATACTGTCCAAATATAGCTGGAGTAGCTGGCTGATCTCTTCATTCTGTGGCAGCCAGGAGATGATGTGGCCCCGTCAGGCAGCAGACTGAGACTGATGGGATATGTACCCAGCAGACTGTACCGCTGCTGCTGCTGCTGCATCTCCATATTTATAACCATCCATCCCATAATCCGCATGTAGTGAGATTCATGCTGCTACATATGGACTCACATAACATGCACACTCTGTCACGATCTCTCTCTCTCTCTCACTAACTCCCCTCTTGAACACACAAACAGAAACGTGCATGCGCTCATTCAGGACTCGCTAGTAAGGATTAAGTGCGAGTGGTTGTTGGGAGCCACAGGGTGGACCGATTCAAAGCCAGAGTCAGACTCCAGTTTGGCTGGAGGGGGGAAGAACTGTGTCTTCACCACCCTGAACTTTCAGTGTGTGTGTGTGTGTGTGTGTGTGTGTGTGTGTGTGTGTCAGTGCTGACAGGCACATTCAGACTCACCCGTGACCTTTGATATATGTGGAGGGAAAGAGGGATAAGTCAGAGAAAGAGGGGAGCTTCAAAGGATGAAATGCTTTGCTGTGCTTTTGCTTTGGAGACGCAGTTTTTGGCCACTTCACCCAACGTGACTGTGTGTCCAAACTGTTACCTAAAGTAGCACAGCAGACTGTACAGTTCACCCTGAAACTGCTGGGATGATTATGAAAAAAAAAAATCGTAAATATGTTTCCTAAAATATGAGTTGTTGAATAAATCCAACAAAACATTGTTGCAATATCCAAAACTAGAAATACATTTTTTTTTTTTTATTTAAACAATTTGGGGGAATTTTATTCCTTTATTAGCAGCCCGTTCGCAGGAAAAGGCGTATGAAAGCCACGATAATGCGTAAGGCATTTAGCGCGCAATAGGAACGCCTTTCTTGCGTTTGGCGTGTCATTTGTACGCCATGTTGTCTGCACTGAGTCCAATGTAAACACATCAGTGTGAATGTGCTATGCTCAGAGCTAGTGACGTAGAATAAAAAGCGAGACAGAGCGCTTATGGCAGGCAGGTGGGGTGGTGGATGGGTGCAACAAACACAGGACTTTCAACCAGGAGACCGGTGTTTGAGAGTAAGTTACGTTGGTGAAGTCTGTTAAGTGTTCTCTGTATTTATGTTACATTGTTTCAGTACGTATTTTAGTTTAGTTTTTTAGTTTACGTACTTATTTTAAGCCCAACCATGACGTTTTTCCTAAACCTAACTAAGTGGTTTTGTTGCCTAACTGTGGACGTTACCATAGTGTTGTTGCGCGGCGTACAAAAGACACGCAAAACGGCTAAAATGCGTCCTCATGACAGGCGGAAGGTCCATGTAATGTCAAGCTATTTATACGCCTTCCTGTGAGACTGTGTTGTTATTAGATAGGCCTCGTGACAGAGGAGAGATGATTGAAAATGAGTGAGAGATGTACGGTGAGAGCTCAAAACACTGCAAATTAAGAAACATCTTCACAAATTTGACAACACATGCGAAGCATTTTAAAAAAGTGCTGCAAGAAACTGACAACGCAACGGAAATTGTTTCCAGGGGACACTAAAAAGTGATGCACACGGCTGGGAGATGCAGCGCTTGTTGCTGTTTGTGGATTATGAAGTTACCTCAGAGCCTCCGTACAGATGGGCACCAACATGCAGCAAAAGTTCTTGACGAATTGCAGACGTTGTGGTTCATGTCAACCCTAAGGCCACAAAAAACACGTATTTTCATTTTTTATTTATTTGTTTCAAATTAACATTATTTATATATCACTTTTCCAAAAATGTTTAAAGTGCTTCACAATTAAGAGAGATATAAAAAAAAAAATCTGTAAAAGAAAACAATCAGTAAAATAAGATAGTAATAATAATAATAAGTAACATTTAATAATATTTCAATTTAATTAGAATAAATAGAACCTATTCTTTACTTACATATGGATGCTGCAAGTTTTGTTTTTGTCTAAAATAAATAAATAAAGACCAATCATCTCTCCCATCCTCTGATCCTTTGCTGTCTCTCTCTTTTTCAGTGACCAGCGGCTACACACTCATTGAGTTAAACCTAATGCAGAATCATGACCACCTGCCCGCTACAAGTGTACTATTTTAGCTGTGAGACCCAGCTGCAGAAGCTGGTGGTGAAATGTCTCAAAGATGTGTTGTGTGTGAGTGACTGAGCAATATTCCATCAGTTCCTCACACATGTTTTCTCAGAGGAGTTTCTATTCACAAAGTTCATCACTGCTAGTTGAACTGGTGCTTGCTATTATTAACAAAACTTCCACTTGATAACACAGGTCTTTCACAGAGTTTAGTAACAATCACCAAGGCTGTTATGTCATGAGGAAACAGACACCAGAATCATCCATCTGTCACTGACAGATCTTTGGCTCTTTTGCGGCTTGCGAAAACTAACACTTCCAGAAGTGAAAGAAGTCCACAATGGAAGTCTGTGCAGCAAAATTATGTTCTTTTTGGTTATGTTTGAAACTAGAAGTACCGCCTCGCGGTTGTACGTCTTCGCCAACAAGTCAAGTTGCAGTCTACATCCATGTCTGTCCAAAATGTCATCACTTCATCCTTTCATCCTGTTAGACATTTATGTGACATTGTCATAATTTGCATATGAATTCTTAAGTTAAAAACGTGTTTTGTGAGGTCACATTGACCTTGACTTTTGAGCACAAAATTCATCCTTGAGTCAAAGTGGACATTAGTGCCAAAATTTGAAGAAATTCGCTCAAGGCTTTCTCAAGATATCACTACAATGGGACAAACGTAAGGTAACAGTGACCTTGACCTTTGAGCACTAAAATCTAATTAGATTATCCTTGATTCCAGGTGGACGTTTGTGACAAATTCGAAGAAATTCGCTCAAGGCATTCCCAAGATATCACGAGAATGGAACGGAAGTAAGGTCACAGTGACCTTGACTTTTGATCAACAGTTCACCTTGATAACAAGTCAACATTTGTGCCAAATTTAATGCAGTTCCTTCCCCGTGTTCCTGGGATATCATGTTCATGAGAATGGATCGGACGTACAGCCGCTGTCGCGGACCTAAACCTAAATAACTAGTTTTGCTGCCTAAACCTAACCAAGATGTTTCCTGTGAAGACGGAAGTTTATTTTGAAAAGACTGTATTGCATGTAAGAGTGGAGTGGGGAAGTGGAAATTGACGCATGCGTCACATGTTGCTGGACATTCGTAGGAAAACGCACAACAAATTAGGAATATTTTTTCGTAAGATATCATATGAACGTTGTATGATACGTTGCACTCTGTTATGGGCGATGGGTTCCAATCATCTGTGACAAGTTGACAACATTATTGTGGAAACTGGGGCACCAGAGGAAACCCTCACGGATAAAAGGGGGAAGCTCACACACAGACTCTGTGTCCAGGACCTTCTTTATTATTAAATAACATGACACAGTTTGGCTTTTTATGTCTTTTTACAAGTTTAATCTACATTGTGCAATTCAAAGTGTTTTCTATACATTGTAAGTTTGCAGTGAAGTTGTGAGTTCATGTGTGATGCGTAACAATTATACTTAGTGTGTGAGCACATGTGGGAAATACGTCATGTGTGCAGCCATAGCCGGCGTCCTTCTCAGAAGCCATGCATAACTCTTTTATTTTTACAAACGTATGTACAGGGAAACAGAAGTCTGACAACCGAAAAAAAAAAAACACCCTGAAGAAAAGGAGGCAGCCAACAGATGACCTTCACATCACAACACCATACATATTATTACCAGTTGTCAGTATGTGTCTTTAACAGACATAATGTGCCACATTTCTCAAAAGTGTTATTGCACCGGCTTACAATGACAAGTCCTACTGCAAAACTCACGAGGGTATTCAGGTTCTTCTTTCTCAGTGATTTGCATGTTAAGAGGTTCTTCTATAGCAATACTGACTTTAATAATTACCTGACATTGTTAAACATATTGCATAAGACTGTACAATAACAATGACTTGAGTGGACATCTTCAGCAAAACACAAAGACTTGAAATGCAGAGAAGAATGGACACAATGGGTGACGGCTGTGAGGAGATTCGCTGTAGGCAGCGGCAGGTCAAAACATGGCACAGGAGAGGAGGAAACAGGGAAAGAGGAAAGGAGAGCAGACGTGATAATCATGTCAGAAAATAAACAGCGATGGAGAGGACATGACTGGATAACAGCGTTGCATGCAAGTGGAGTGGGCAAGGCGAAGATGAGATGGGGAAATCAGTCATGTGAGGAAACAAGACAGCTAAGAGCTAGAAGTGATGGCTGATGATGGAGTCCCAGAGAAGAGCATGAGAGACAGAGAGAGGAGAGACAGAAAAGGAGAAAGAAGACGGTTCAGTGTTTGATGTGAAAGAGCTGCAGGAGGGATAATTCCCAGAGTAATTCAAGTGGGGCACAGAGACAGACAGAAGTAGACAAAAAGGGAGAGAGAAAGAGACGGGACGAAGACGAGTTTCTCATAGGAAGAAGTTGATGACCGGCTGGAGGAAGAGTCCCAGTGTTCCCAGCACACACACTGTCACAAAAACCCACAGGAAGATCCTGTCAATGACCATGGCGACGTACTTCCAGTCGTCCTCCACCTGAGGAAAGGAAGGAAATTTAGGTGTATGTGTGTAAGTATAAAAAAATATCTATTACTCTGTCTCCTACAAAGTTCCCATACAACTAAACTGCATTCTCGGTTATGTGTGGAGGGAAACATATTTTTCTCCTGGATTACGGTCACAGTTTTAAACATGATTATGGCTCTATATTAAAACAAAAACTACTGGGCTCGGTTTAGTAAAAAAAAAAAAAAGGGTTTGGCTTTAAATGACTGAATGAATGTTGACTTTTAGTTTCTGGGGGACATTAACAGCGGCCTCCAGGGGAAAGTCCAATATTTGTTTGACCCATCCACCCATCTAGAAAGGGAAAGTTGGGAAACACTCATGAGATGGTTAAGGTTAGGCATGAACCTCGAATGGTTAAGGATAGGATAGATTGTCGGGCAGCGAGTCTCGCAAGAGTTTTTGCAAGATTTTGCCGTTCTTCCAGACACGACCATTATTACTCCACATAACTTTCATTAAGGGTCGCTCAATATACTACATCACCTGCTCTGTGCGTCGCTCGATGTACTACGTCACTCGCAGCATCCATCCATGGACTATTTGGGATACGTTAAAGACGAACATAATCCGCGACAAAAAACATTTCCATCCAAACGCAATTGAGAAATCAGTTTAGTTGTATGGGAACGTAATTTTGAGGAGACAAGGCTGCTGTGGCACACAAATTCATATGTAATAGTACATTTTTTCCCAAAATACTCCCAGCAACCTTTACTTAATAGTGACTGCGAAATGTGACGTGTCACTGCGTCAACACTACAGCTATAACAGGTGTGTGTGTTTCTGTGTAAAAGAGGCTGAGAGAACCTCCGGTGTTTACTACCTTGGCTATTGTCGGAGTGGTTTGTACACTGTGTGTGTTTGTGTGTAGTATAGAGTATTTCTTGATCAGTCAGGTGTGGACAACAGGATCATGGCTGCACTGACCATAATGCCATTGTGTCCTATAGAGGAGGCTGTTCTGCATGCATCAAAGAAAGATCCCAGCTTTGCTAAGAAAAGATGCAGCTGAGGCAACAAACGTATCAGGGCCATCCAGAGTGTGCAGGAGGGGTACGCAAAGCCCTCCATCTGCAACACGCAAGCTGCTTTACACTCCCTTTATAGCACAGCGTAACTGGTTTTCTACACCTTTCACTAAGAAGAGATAACAGACATACAGTATAGCTTTTGTGCGTTCATGTTTATTTGTGTGCTGTGTGGGGACTTAATCTGTGCACACCAATCTGGGGCACATCTCTGGTCCCCACAACGTTTTATTTTAGGCCATTAGGACCAGGTTAAGTTTAAGGTAAGGGTTGGGGATAGCCATCTAATCCTCTGTGATGGCCCTCTACCTCTGCCATGGCCTGGAGGTTGTGACTTTCCCTAGTCTTGTGCTTGTGTCTCCCCTTACTGTAAGTCCTAGTAGGCAGAGTACAGCTATGTTCCAAATCACATTATTATTGTTATGTTTTATTGTTATGCCTGCTGAGACAAACTCAAATGGGAGGACTCTCTCCAATGTTATACTTCCGTAAATTAATAGACAACTATCCATACATTTCTGTATCTCTAGGGATAATCGTCTAATCGTTTCCATACAGAAAACTCAAGCTTGTGTATTTACCTCTTTGGCTTTGTTGCGAGTCCTCATGTTCTCTGCGATGTACTTCACGCTCTCTATGGCCTGCTTGATCTCCGGCGACACCAAGGAGAAGGCAACGACAGCGTTGACCGACGAGGGGGCGTTCAGCGGCCTCGGCACCTTGGGCAACTCTGACTCCTGGGGCCCCTGGGTTGGGGGTGCCTGTGGGGGAGGAGGAGGAGGAGGAGGAGGAGGAGGCGGCACCATCGGGGGAGGGACAGGAGTCGGCACCTCCTTGCCTCTGTAGGGGCACTTCCTGTTAATTTCCCGGTTAATCTCGCCGTACTCCACGCAGTTCATTGAGCCGCCAGCTGAGGCGGCCCCTCCTGCTCCTCTTTCTCCTGCCCCGCCATCCAGCGGCAGACACGCTACACCCCCCGTTATACCTCCAATACTTACACTTCCTGTGCCACTTCCTCCTCCTATGCTGTTCTTTCTCTTCTTTTTTCCCCCACTGCTCCCGCCTCCTCCTCCGGTCCCTCCTGTGACGGCAGGGGAGGAGCAGCCCTGGTCGATAGGCCGCCTCATCAGCATCACCCTGGGCAGCACCCCGAGGAACACAGACCTCACCCACTCCGGCATGGTGTGAGTCATGGGGGTGCGGTAGTGGACGTTCAGCACGAAGACGGTGATGACGATGCTGAGCGTGACGAAAATCATGGTGAAGAGGAGGTACTCGCCGATCAGAGGGATGACGAGCGACGTCGAAGGGATGGTCTCGGTGATGACCAGCAGGAACACAGTGAGGGAGAGGAGGACGGAGATGCACAGGGTGACCTTCTCGCCGCAGTCGGACGGGAGGTAGAAGACCAGCACGGTGAGGAAGGAGATGAGGAGGCAGGGGATGATGAGGTTGATGGTATAGAAGAGAGGCAGGCGGCGGATGTAGAAGGAGTAGGTGATGTCCGGGTAGATCTCCTCGCAGCAGTTGTACTTGATGTCATGCTTGTATCCCGGCGCGTCGATGATCTCCCACTCGCCACTTTCCCAGAAGTCTTTCAGGTTCACCTGATGAAATGTGAAGTGAATGGGAGTTATTTTGAGGAAAATATATATTTCAAAACCAACAGTTTCTGTGTGAAAATGAAAAGCAAGTCAGATCAAAGATACAAAAGAAGTAGTTAAAATGTTCAAAAGTTGTCACTAAATGTTTTCTGGCACAAAATGAAGGGATCTAATAAAAGTTGTTCCCTTTTTGTCTTAATAGATGATATGAGGAGATTAAAGGGTATTTGTGGTTTCATACTGAAACCATCCTGCTAATATTAAATGAGTTCTCACAAAAATAATAAATATTGTGTTGTAAACATGCCATTGACCACTACAGTAGATGGCCAGGATCTCTCCCCGGTGACCCAGAGACTCCCTCTGACCTTTGAGCCGATGAGCACCAGGTCGATCTTGGCCTTGTCGTACGTCCAGGAGCCAAACTTCATGGAGCAGTTCTGGTAGTCAAAGGGGAAGTAGGTGATGTCCATGGGGCAGGATGATTTGAAAATAGCTGGAGGAACCCAGGTGATGGTGCCATCAAACTTCAGCAGAGCCTTGGTCTTGTCCTCCACAAGGAAGTCACCTACAGCACTGTGGGAGATGTAAATGTCATTTCAGTTAAAGGCCATAACCGTTTAACACAAAAGGTCAGAAGATAGAGAGCATAAATAAATAACATTAGCATGTATGAAGAAGAGTAAACCAATTATGAAAAAGTTAGAAGGCTAACTCTGCATAGTTGTGTCTATTATATTAGGCGAGCTCAGCATGGAGCTCTTCCAGGGTATCTCAATTTTTTTTTTTTTCTCAAAGTTTTAAGACTTTTTAAGACCCCGCGGGAACCCTGTCTTCTTTAGCATTTGTGCACTAAAACTTACTTGTTGTACAAAACAATGTCTGGCCTCCAGATTTTGTTGGAAGGAACTCGTATGAACTCGATCCCATCGTACTCAATAGGGGCCCATTTCAGTTTGTAGTCGTTCCAGACCTAAAACACAGACAAAACTTAGCACGAGTAAAAATAATGTGTCATCACTAATGAGGTCACATAAAGGATAAAACGTCACTCACGTGTCTCAGCCACAGATTGGTTTCCATAATCTGATTCACCTCATCCTGTCAGGACAAAAAGGGCGAATTAGTCTCCAAGAGAAAAGGATGCCTGACCCTTTAAGAAGGAGTGTGATTCCCCTTTAAAATGTCTTTTTGGGTCATGTTTTCTTCTGTAATGTTAGTCAGTTCCAAAGAAGGGAATGTTTATGTTTTGCTTTTGCCTTTTGAGAGGGTACATTTGATTAATATCTTTTGTCAAAGTGCATTTGTCTACCAATTGGCTCCAAATGAGAGGGGAGAATGATGCCACCTGGGTTAAAGTGGCATTACTTCCAAAGATCCACCCTGATTGGCCACAGACAGCAGGTGACAGGGTATAAAAGGTCATGGAAGTCAGCAATCTGGTTGGTCTGTGTCATTCACTCTCCAGGAAAATGGAGGAAGGCCAGTGTTTTGTGTGTTAAATTTTTCCTTTTTGTGGCCGGTCTGAATAAATTCAGTTTTTCTGCATGCTGGTCCATTCTTCCCACTCACACTACCAACCTTCCTCAAGTACAACCGAGACAGTGACTATGTTTACATGCACAACATATTCTGTTTTTTGCGCTTATTCCGAAAAAGACAATATTCCTACTAAGCTGTTTACATGGCTAATGAAAGGGAATATTCCACAAATATTCCTGTCCAGCCCCTTAACGTAACCGGTGGCGGACACAGCCTCCCTCTTTCATTCCTTCAACTACCTTCTTGAAAACATTGTATTGTTGTAACGATATTTGTGCATATCCAAAAACCTGTTGATTTCCAAGTCTTTCATAATGTTTAAAAGTAGGTGTGTTTCTCCTTTTGACAAGCGGCTTTTCTTTTGGGTATAAATCTCTGCAAACTGTCGGCTTGGTGGTTTGTGTACAACAGACAGAGCTGGTCGCAAACAGGCAAGAGGTCGTGTGTCGCAAACTGCTGTAAAAACCTCAATTAAGACGTACAATATATTCCGAATGCGCTGTATGATGTCCAAAGAATGCTCTTAAAAACAGAAGAATTTCGGTATATCTATGTCTTAATTGGAAAATGCTCCATTCGGAATGAGGCCTAATTCAGAATATCCAAACGGAATATGCTGTTTACCTGACCCGTATCGAATTCATAATATTGTCTGAGTAATAGTGGAATATTAGTGTGCAAGTAAATGTATTCATTGAGTAGTTCATTTTCTTTTCTTACCACTTTGACCAGTTGAGATATAGAGACCTCAAACTCCACTGTGACTGGATCCGACACATTCTCCACTGGTCGGATGAACTGGTTGTACCTCCTGAACAACCTCCGAAACAATCTGTCCTCCCCCTTAGATGAAAAACAGCCTAATAAAAGAAAGAAGAAGAAAAAACGGTTTAACCTTTAAATACATGGGTGAGATGTTATGTTCTCATATCAATGGGTAATTTCACCAGCAAGCCTTTAGAAATATTTCACTCTTTCAAAAGAAAGTGAGAAAGAGAGAATGAAGCAAAGAAAGCCACTGAGAGAAAAAGTCACATTGAATCCACATTGTCTCCAGAACAGCTTCAACATTTTCTCACTGTTCTCACTTTGTAGCTTTCGCAGACAGACTAACACACACAGTGGCAGTGGATATCCTGGGCAGATAATCCTGCATGTCTGGGTTCCACTGAGGGTAGTGGGAAAATGTGTTTTAGTTTGATTTAGATGAAACGACCCTTCAATTGTTTAATCAATTTTTCTTTGCTCTGGATGAAGTGAAGTGTGTGAGATCGAAGTGTGTTTCGAGAGGCGTTTCTATTAGAGGTCGACCGATATGGTTTTTTTATGGCCGATGCCGATGCCGATTTTTTACAGAATCAGGACAGCCGATGGCCGATATATGATGCCGATTTTTTTTTTGCCGATATGTTTGGCTGGTTTTCTTTTTTTCCTCCATCTGATAAAATATAACAGCTTAATAATAACAAATAATACACAAAATGTCTTAACTTAAGTAAGACATTTAAGTGCATATTTATTTTGTGCATGATAGTTAATAGTAGTAATAGTACAGGGCTCAAAACCTTTTAAGCACCTTTCCAAAACTGTCCTAAAGCATGTTTTTTATTTCTGTTTGTTGACAGACACTGTTACAAGCTATATGGCCATAATCTAAGTGATCAAAACATAATAATAACTTTGTTCACTCGTATTACAGCCTGCTGCTCATATCTGCTGCGGACTACACACAGGCCAGTGACGTCATAGACGCTCTGTAGGACCCATAGACACGTTTAATGAGGAAGTGAACTTTTTGCTAAATGTTTCGACAAATTGCTCGTGTTTCCGTCCTCACACGCAAACTTGCACTTATGACAAGCAT
This sequence comes from Sebastolobus alascanus, assembly GCA_916701645.2. Lineage (NCBI taxonomy): Eukaryota > Metazoa > Chordata > Actinopteri > Perciformes > Sebastidae > Sebastolobus > Sebastolobus alascanus. The sequence continues at coordinate 1,341,864 of CAKAOJ020000163.1, forward strand.
TGTCAGCATCAACTCTAGTAAAGTGTAATCACGCTTTATAAGTTTAGTTTTCTCCGTCATAGTTACTAAGAGCAGAATCTCTGTGTGTGTGTGAACACAGCGCAGCGTGCATGTGAGAGCTGCTCCGCCCCGCACACAGCTAACGTTACCGACGGAGAGAAATTCTCCGTTACCAAAAACAGAATTGATAACGTCGGAGCATTTCATATCTAACCAATTAAATATATAGGGCTTTGAAAGAGAATAATTTAAGCCTACCGGTTTCTCCCGGCAGAATGGCAATTTGATTGACACACAAGGGGCGGTGTCACACGTGTTCCACAGCAACAACAACACTGGGCTGCCCGCAGATGTGCCTGCTTGATAATCGGCCTAATATGCTCAGGCATCGGCCGATGCCGATTATGAAAAAATGTCAAATAATCGGCCCGATTAATCGGCCGACCGATAAATCGGTCGACCTCTAGTTTCTATGGCCTGTTAACAGCGGGAGGCAAGCTTTTAGGAAATCTCCAAATACAGGATGCTTTAAGCTAAAAAGGATGGTGTGCTGTTGGCCAGTGTGTCTGAAGAAGTGTGTGTGCAGGTTTTGTAAAGCTGGACTGAAGGTCGTATTGTGGAAAACTGCCACTAGTAACACTGGTGGCACATAACATAGACCCACGCCTGTCCAAGCAGAAAATGTTGCCCCACTTGGGGACGGCACACTCTCATCACAAGCACAACCTCAGAAACACTGCGTCAGTGGCTTCAATGAGCTCCAAATCCTCTATTGAGTACATTATCACAGAATAACATGGAAATGAACACAATCTTTCTTTCTTTAGCTTCCTCTGTGTCTTCCTCCCATCTCTTTAATTCCCTGAACAGCCTCCTTTCTCTGTTACCCTTTTCTTCTGGGTAGCTGGTTAAGTTTGTCCTTTTCCAGGTCAGCCCTTGAAGCATCAGTCCCACTGTACGCCCTTGGATTTCGAACAAACACATTATTCAACACGGTCCCAAACCACCAAACTTGCACTTACCGAGCTGCGTGAACCATTTTAGAGTTGGAGGATATTTGTGTTTCACCAAAAGGGCAAATAGGTCACAACCTATATGTACACAAATAGCCATATTCACTGAAAAGGTTTGTTTCCTTGGCAACAACTAAATAAAACATGGTCCTTTAATGGGACACTTTCTCTCTGCACAAGTCAGTTAACACTCGACGAAACAGAAGCTTGTAAACATGATTCACATAACCTTACTTTGTTTTTTTTCCTGTCAATTTACTCTTCATCATTTTCAAAGATATCATATCTTAACAGTTTGTATGTCATGTCTCAAGAACAATAATACAGTGTAGGTTACGTACGTACGGATTACATAGATTTGTACCCAAATATTTACTTTGGAGAGAGTTTTTCACAGAGAAAGCTAGCTAAATAGCACTCATATAACGGTTCGTATGATATCTAATCTAAAGTTATTCTTCATTTTTCGTGTGTTTCCCTACAAATGTCCAGCAACATGTGACGCATGTATCAACTTCTGCTCCAGTCTTTTCAAGATAAACTCTGTCTTCACAAGAAACAACTTAGTTAGGTTTAGGCAACAAAACTACTTAGTTAGGTTTAGGAAAAGATTGTGATTTGGGTTAAAATAACACCGGGAGTTGCGTAACTTAAATATGGAAGTTACGTGACAAATAAATCAACGTTGACTTCTGGTTTCATACGGGGTAGGAACAGCGGTCTCTTGGGCGAAAATCCAGTGTTTTTTGACCCATCCATCCACCCCGACCTCCTCCATACGTGGCGTTTGTCGCTCTTTATACTTCCTGGTTCAGAATTACGTGGATTACATATGAATTCATTTTTTGGAATATATACGAATTACAGTACATTACTTAATGTGCATGTCTACCACTGCCATAAGACACTATACACATTCACATACCTTGAATAAAAATTAGAGGTCGACCGATTTATCGGTCGGCCGATTAATCGGGCCGATTATTTGACATTTTTTCATAATCGGCATCGGCCGATGCCTGAGCATATTAAGCCGATTATCAAGCAGGCACATCTGCGGGCAGCCAGTGTTGTTGTTGCTGTGGAACACGTGTGACGCCGCCCCTTGTGTGTCAATCAAATTGCCATTCTGCCGGCAGAAACCGGTAGGCTTAAATTCTTCTCTTTCAAAGCCCTATATATTTAATTGGTTAGATATGAAATGCTCCGACGTTATCAATTCTGTTTTTGGTAACGGAGAATTTCTCTCCGTCGGTAAAGTTAGCTGTGTGAGGGGCGGAGCAGCTCTCACAGACACGCTGCTGCAGCGCAGACACACACACACACACACACACACACACAGACACACACACACACACACACACACAGAGCTTCTACTCTTAGTAACTATAGCGGAGAACCTAAACTTATAAAGCGTGATTACACTTTACTAGAGTTGATGCTGAAAATGCTTGTCATAAGTGCAAGTTTGCGTGTGATGGCGGAAACACTTGCAATTTGTCGAAACATTTAGCAAAAAGTTCACTTCCTCATTAAACGTCTCTATGGGTCCTACATAGCGTCTATGACGTCACTGGCCTGTGTAGTCCGCGGCAGATCTGAGCAGCAGGCTGTGTAATACGAGTGAACAAAGTTATGATTATGTTTTGATCACTTAGATTATGGCCATATAGCTTGTAACAGTGTCTGTCAACAAACATAAATAAAAAACATGCTTTCGGACAGTTTTGGAAAGGTCCTTAAAAGGTTTTGAGCCCTGTACTATTACTACTATTAACCATCATGCACAAAATAAATATGCACTGCAGTGCAGACACAAAGTGCAAATTGGAGAGACAGACCATAAGTGTTGTTCAATAAATGTTTACTTAAGTTAAGACATTTTGTGTATTATTTGTTATTATTAAGCTGTTATATTTTATCAGATGGAGGAAAAAAAGAAAACCAGCCAAACATATCGGCAAAAAAAAAATCGGCATCATATATCGGCCATCGGCTGTCCTGATTCTGTAAAAAATCGGCATCGGCATCGGCCATAAAAAACCCATATCGGTCGACCTCTAATAAAAATGGTAGGATAGTACTGTAATAAAACATCTTTTTTTTTTAAGAACCTATACGCTGAAACAAATATTTCATATTCAGTGCCCGTACAGTAAAGTCATAAAGTCAGTTCGTCCATTTATTGCCATTGGGAGTACACATAGATGAATATCTTGCAGCCGTCTCAGATTACAGTCTGTCTGGTTTCTCATTTTGGGAGACTTGTTCATTTACTCACAAAATCAGACAAGCCAGGGCTGGGTAAATAAAAAATGTGATTGAAGTTTATCCCTTGTTAGTTGATTTGAGGGGCAATCTGAATCTGAAGCATGTCGAGCAACATTACAGAAACACAGTGAACACACTAATTCAGCTTTTTTACATTTTACAGGTTTTAACAACTATTTAAATTTAACCACACACACAGGGGACAAACACAGCTCAGGGGTAGACTCAGCTTACCGAGCTAAAAATTCAAAACAACAACACTTACATAATCACAACATCTGGTGCACATAAAACAATGACCAAACAACAAACACAGATATGACTCGAGACAATATTTAGTCCCACATAAATAAAAAAAAAATAGAACGGGAGAGAAAAGGGAGAATAAGCCATGACCTAACATATCCCCATATAATAATGCAATTTAAATCTGTATCACTCCGTCCCCTAAATATTCCAGGTTCAGATCGAGCACACACAGCCGGGTGCAGACCAGCAGAGGCATGATCTATTCATCAAGTCCACTGAGGTAAATGAAAATCAGGTCGCAAAGCTTTTTCCCCATCATGTTTACAACCCCAAATATTTTCCACTGCATAGCTTTCATCAAATCATCAGGATCACCACCCTGATGAAGGCAATGCAGCCAGAACTATTTGGGGTAGTAAACCTGATTTGATCTTACTTTTGTGACGTTGTTAGTCTTGTTTTAACAGGCAGAATTATCCTAAGAAGTCAACTAACCTGTCAGATCTAGTTCTCTATAAAGCATTATACTATAGTGGCTTCAAAACTCTCCAGAAGTTGTCTGAGGTCAGTGGCGTAGAAGAGTTGAGTCTTAAAGCTTAATGAAAAGGCCTCTCTCCTGAGACGCTTGGGTAATTTCGGTTCTTGGTACCTGCCTTGAAAACTGCCCGCTGCTCCCCGAGTCGCTGCACTCTCACAAAGTTGTTTAAGCCTCTAATTGGGCGAGGGGAAACCAGGGCAATTATAATCAGTCAATTAATTGGACCTTTTGTTCACTGTGACAAGAAAAAAATTAAGCCAACATTTTTTTTTTTTTCTCTGTTGGCACAGTCACTCCTCTAATACCCTTCTTTGTTCTGCCACTGATGATCTTAGACTTCATTTAAAGGAAGTTAATTATAACCTTTGCCCTTTCACCTCAGGTGATTCTGCACACACACACACTGCTCGCTGCACTCAGTGTGGCTTTTAATGTAAGGATTTCATTTGTGTGGCATAGACAGCATGCACTGTATGGGCTTGCATGTGAAAATAACTAACTAAACTAAAATAATCCAGATCACATGTAATTCCAATTGATCCAGCTGTGGAATCATATTTTCAACATAACAGGTTCATAAAGCTTTGATATATTACACTATGATGTTTACTTTATAGCAAAGCTAACATGTCCAACAAAAGTGCACATTAAGGGACTGTGTTGTTATTTGCCAACAAACAGTTTTTATCTTGACCCTCCCCGGAGCTACAGATATTTTTTTCTTGAACCTCCCTGAGTGACTGGGGGAAATTGCATGACCCTCCCTCCACTATAGATAACCATATTTTATCATATTCACACCAAATGTAGGTAGGAGAAAATAAAAAGGAAAGGCTGACCTTTTGCAACCATTACATTTACTATATTAAATATTACATTTAATTGACCGAAACGTTCGAAGCAAACAAATCCCAAACCGCGCAACTAAGTACCAAAATGCCCAAAAGCACAAATCTCCATATTACCAAATCTTACCTCAAAGCCACGGCACAAATGGGAAAAAGATGGAAGAGCCCCCAATTTGTCATAACCCGGCTCCTAGGCCATGACAAATACAGGAAAGGACACAGTGGAGGATTGTAAATTAAAAGTATTTATTGTAAGGTATTTATAGTAAACAAGTAAAGACATATATAATACCAATGTGGAGTGTGTCAGTAACATCAGTAATGTAAATGTGAATGTGTGAGCATAATGAGGTGTAAGGTGATGTGAGCAAAAACAGAAGAAAAGCCAAAGAAAGGTAGACCGGACAGACTCTGGCAGGGATGAAGAGAGAGAAGAGAGACCAGAGCAACGCTGGAGAATTTTATTCCCTGGGAGCGTCAGGACCAGGTGCTCTGAATCTGGCAGTCTGTTCCTGTGATACCTTCAAGGACACAGGGGAAATAGAAAATGGCACACTGGCATCTCAGCAGTTAGGTAGGGGCCGTCACATAGTGAATCGAGGCTCTTAAACCTTCGCCCCCTGCCCATCTTCCCTCGTCGGCAAAAAAAGCAAACTACCAGCCCAACTTACTGTGTCCTAGAGTACTGCAAAGGTTACCTATGACAATTCCAGCTCTGAAACAAAAATAAGTCGCTAACTTAGTCCAGCCAACAGCATGGAGGGAGTTATCACCAAAACAAACAGTTAATTTCTTCAGCAAAATGCAAATCCTCCTTACAAATAATCACATCATCACTCAAGCTGTGTGTGCACTTCAGCAGACTATGGATGCATGACAGCCACCCCTCCTACCACACAAAATACACACACACATCCCAGCACGCACATAGCCAACATTAGCAACATGTGCATATAACATATGACCGGCAGTTAGAGTTATTTGACCCTCCCCTATTGCCAAAATATTTTTTTTTTTAAAAACCACATGAAAACTCATTAGTTTTATAGGTATTTGGTCATAAACCAAAGTATTGGACAAAGTGAAATTTTGACCTGATGAAAAGCTAAATGAAAAGTTAAGGAATCACCAAAGTTGTAAAAATGTATCCAAAGGGGGACATGAATGACATGACAATCCATCCAAGTTGTCAAAATCTGGGCCAAAGTGGTGAACCAACCAACATTGCCATCCTTAGAGCCACGCTGCTAGCTACCAACCAAATGTGTCTTGTTTACTTGTCTCAAGCTTTAGAAGAAAGTTGTTAATCACTGTACTCAGAACTGTCTTTGCCTATGATGATGAAAAGCACATGAAGTCAGCTTGACAGTCATATTGCGTTTTACCAGACGTGCACTCTTTCCTTTATCCTGCCTTTGTTATGCTTTAACAAAGTGATGAGGCTTTGTTCTGAAGCGGATGAAGCCAAGTCAAGCAGTCATGCATTTCACCGTGAAATAACCACATTGATTTAGAATTAGCAAGCCAAACAGTGAGTCTGCCCCCGTCTCTCGTGGCTACAGGAGCCCAAGAAAGAGCCGTGGCCTGTGGGAGGCTCTTTGATCAGGCATGTGCTTTAACAGGATGAGCCTGGGAGCGAGTGGTGGACACTCTGAAGGAACTAATTACCCTCCAATAATACACTGCTGACAGGGTGTGTGTGAGTGCATGGAAAAGAGATACAAAGCAGGAGAGAGAAACAGCGGAGAGGAGAGATAAGAGGAGAAAAGTGACAGCTAGAGGAAGCAGAGAGCAGCTAGATGGCGTGTCTTCGCTCTCCGGGGTTTTTGATGGCCTGACTGTGACATGCTGAGTGACGCACAAAAGGATCTACAGTGATTACTGCATGTGCTGTGACCGTCCTATTAAGCTCATGGCGCATGCTTGAACCTATGTGTGCCTTCACGTATGAGGGCTCGCCTATAAGCTTTATATACATGTAACTGTGTGTGCCCCTGTGTGTACGCACATGTTCCCATTTATGTACAGTACGTCCACTCACCTTTGATGTGACTCACTCTGAACAGCATCCTTTCACTGATGCATGAAATGCCATGGCTCCTTGCCTCCATGCTTTCATCTGAGAAGATGTGGGAGTTTCGAGGTCAGATTCTCTGCATACGTTATAAGATATTGTGAGTAAAGTCACGTTTTTATATAAAAAAGGGGCATTTCTCCAAATGTAAATATGTTCGAATGGGACAACAGCATATTTAGGTAGCCCAATCCCATAATATCTTTATTATAAACTCTCATCAACACTCAACAACAATTAAGCAAAATGCTGATAACAGGCTTCACAACATCAGCCCAATAATGGCCCTACTTGATAGGCATGGGTAGGTGGGAACGAAAAAGAAAACAAATATATTGCGTTGTTTGATACTGGCATAACACTTCCCTCACATTCGCTCTAATGTTGTTGACAGCAAAGAGACTTTCATCCCCTTTAACTCAAGATCAAAAGATATTAGCATGCTATGCAATTGAGACGGAGTGAACACAGCCATCAACACAAACCCCTTGAAATTTCCCTAAAAAAGAAAATAGAACAACAAATTCTGATGCTGTTTATGTCATTTGAACTCATCCAGTGAATAATGCTGCAATCTATTGCAAATCGGATAATTCCGAGTCATTATTCCCGACTTCCAATCTAAATGCGTCCCAGTGCATCTGCTCGGGAAAACATGCAGCAAACTGATGTTTGTATGGCAAGTCTATGAGCTCACAAGCATCTACAGAGGACCTACATCACCACATCACCATTAGCGAAGAGAAACGGCATATAAAGTAACCATCTTTAAATTAACAACTAGAGAATCATGTGGAGAAATATTTCTGAATATCTAATTTAAGACATTTTAAGGATCCACGGAAACCCTGTTAAAAGAGACGGGAGGAGTAGACTAGTACTGCATCCTCGCAAAGACTTCTATCAAGCACAAATCAACTGAATGGAAATAGAAGCTGCAACTCTTGTTACAGCATGTTTCACAACACAAACACTGCACAAAACACTAATTTAAGTAAAAATGAAGAAAATGTAATTCACTGTGACGTCACGTGTGTTTATGTCGGCGAACTCGGGCTAGATACTTTTCCATGTCGAAGGTCATTTTTTTCCTGAGTTCAGAGTATTGCAGCATTAATCCACTGCAGTGATGAGTGAGGTGAGCAGATAGGCAGCCCACCAGGCAAGCAGGTAGATGGGAGGGGAAGAGAAGTGGGAGCTTCTTAAGGAGATAAAACTCAATACTCAGCCATTCTGCAGAAAAGGTGAATGACAGATTCAACAATGTGTTTCCATGAGACCGATTATCAGCTTTAACAGCCGGGATTACCATATGTTTAATTATAAAAGTAGCTACAGATTGACACATTTGTGGTGGGTTCCTTTTGCAGCAGGAGCTAAAAATGTAACAGCAGCACGGCTGCGACACTCAGTTTGGGAGCTGTGTCTGTATCTGGAGTGGGAGGTTGTGGTGGTTGTCACAGCGCAGCAGTCGCAGCTGCAGGTAATTCAGTAATCCTGCTGCCTGTTGATCATGCATGCCAGCAAAATTAACTGATTGATTTTGAAAACCTCTGTGCTTCTGTGGCCTAAATCCACAGCAAATTTTGTATATTGTTTGCCCTCATTTCAAACCACTGGGAAAAAAATGTCTTTCCTACAATATAGTCTTACACTGAGGTGTCATGTGATGAACTACATGTAAGATTTAGCAAAATGTTAATATTTTCCTGGATGTTACCGATTCGACTGTTATCCGGCCATTAAATGGGCGTTATCGCTCGCTATAAGCACTATAGATGTGGGACATTAGGGGACCACTACGCCTACGACGTTGTAAAAGTGAAAATGAAACTTAAAAGCAACACATCGTAAAACTGAACGCAAAGTTACGTTTCTATCACAAACAAAAAGGCTTCTTTAGATTTAGGCAACAAAATCACTTAGTTAAGTTTAGGGAAAAACATTGTGTTTTGGCTTAAACTACTACGTTTTAAAAGTGAAAGTGAAACTTAACGCTGAGTTCCGCTTCTGCTCCTGTCATAATTACTACGGTCGCTAGAGGTCGCTGTCGTCTTCTTTTATACCTTGTTTTGGCGATCTACCATGTGAATAGATGATAGAACCTACTAGTGGATGTAGGATGGCCCTACTGACCCACATCTATGGGGTTTATAACCATCGATAACGCCTATTTAGTGGCCTGATAATTGTCTAATCAGCTGTGGATGTGCAAGTGACGCTGCTATAAACTATTCAATCCCCTCACATAGAGAACTGTGTTTCCCTTCTAGGCCAAGGAACCGGAAAGAACTAGAAAGTAGCCTTCAGACCCATCCAGGGAAGATGAGCAGCTGCCCAACAGAAATGATTGTAATAAAATTAACCAGTTAATCTGCTAAAACTGACCCTCACCTACAGCCTCCAGCACTGAGTGGTGGGAAAGCAATGAGATAATGGACACAGTGGATCAAATGACTTGCAGTCATTCACACAGTGAGGCACGGTGAAGTACTGAGGCAGCAGAAGCTTCTCAGTGTCGAGCTCCTACTTTTCCATATTGACAAGTCACTCAAGATGACAATGAAGATGCCCAACAGCGTCCTCCCTCTGGGGCAGACTCTGGGGCTTGCTGGAGAAATTACATGTCCCACATTGACCTGAAAAATGTTCAGGATCCATCAAGAGGAAGGAAATTCTTAAAGAAAGGATGCTGGGCAGCACTATTTACCCTGACCCCAGCGTGGGTAAGTGAATGGTAAATGGCTTGATGGATCAATAGAGGGCTTACACTGATGTACTACTGATGGATTCTGAGCAGGAAGCTATGACATTTAAACAAGAGACCCTGGAACATCTTGTGTTTGTGTTTGTGTTTTTACATCTGCAACCACCAGCAGCCCTCATCCCTTGTCATACGTCAGCGGACTAATTTGCCTAATCTTCACAGGTCTTTAGACCGCGGTGGAAACGCAGACAACAGCGAGCTGAAGGAACCTTTTAGTTCCTTGAAAAGTAGTCCCGGGACTAAAATTACCAGCAGCTTCTTGGTGGAAACCTGGCTTAAGCTACTGCCAATCATGCCAATAAGGAATATGACATATTTTGAAGGCTTCATTTATGTGATAATAACTTGGGGTAACTAGGTCCAGCAATAAATAATGCCATGACCCGTGATAGCCTGCATCATGTGTTATCAGCTTGACAGACACAAAGTGCTCATTGGCAAACACATGGATTAAAAACAACAAATAAAAGTCAAATCTGAGGTCAGTCAAAAGGAAACGGAACAGGTACTGTAAGGAGGAGAAGAAATATTCCATCTGAGGCATCTGCTGTCTTCCTCAACATCATCTCCAGCTTCCTACTTCTCAGCCTCTCTCCCTCCATCATAAAGCGTGACTCAGTTCATTGCCAGCACTGAAGAACCAGGATGTCCCAGAGGAATGAGGCAGCAGGGCTGTCTGGAGGAGGATGTCTGTGTATGCTTGTGAAAGAGAGTGAAAGTGTGTGTGGTGTTGGTTGGAGGGGAGTCTGATGGTTTAAGCCAATCCATAGGGGGGTAGAATAAGTCCTCTGCTCGCCTGTGGTGGTTCCACCGTGTGTGCGGGAGGTGGGGGTATTCGGTTGCAATAATCACACAACAATCGCGTTAAGAGGATCCTCAAGCCACTGCACAGTCCTTAAGCCACACGCACGGTAACACACACATGCACACTGATTGCCTGTCAAGACTTTAACTATATTGCTTCTGGGAGAGAAACCAGAGAGCTGCTCTTTAGTTCAAGCTCAGAGGAGCATTTAAGTCTGGCAGAGGAGCAAAATATGCTTGACGATGCTGCGACGCAAGCAGACAACTCCATACAAGCAGATAAAGGCCACAGGGATTTAATATAAATCATTTGAATGCTGGTGAAAGAAAAATTGATTGTTGGCCACACGCACTCAGTTGTGAAGACTTTTTTCTTCATTAGGAGTACATTTTGAATTATTAGCACTGCACTGCACTTGCTGCTCTCTTGGGCAGAACTTGTTTAAAAGGGCAGATCCTCTTTACACTGTCAACACGCAGCTGCAGCCTATTAAAAAGCACTGTACAGTGAGATAAAGGGTCAAGCCTGAAACATAATGCGGATCAGATATAATGCAGGCATGGCTGGACAATTCTCTCAGCTATTTCTGCTGGAAATGATGCAGGCTGATGGGGGAGTGCATCATGCAATTTCACTCATTTAAATCACTCAACCTCAAACCTTACGGAAACTATCCTGTCCTGTTATATGCTGATGTGCACTAGAATCTGTCACACAGGCTGTGACTTTATTTTTTATCCAACTAACAGCCCCATGCTGTACAGATCTCTCACTTCTTACCTCCAAGCCGCTCCAGCCAGATTCGACTAAAATAGCCCAATCCCATGGTCTGCAGGATCAGCTTTTCCTCTATTATGGGCATAAATCACCGATCCTTGATGGCGTGAGACAATACCTTCTGTAGCCCGCTAATCGGGCCCCCACTGGGAGTGTGTGAGTGTGTGTCAATGTGTGCTTTTCCGTCACTTATCTGCATGCACAGCCCCTGTACAAAATCATACAAAAGCCCACAAAGCCAATTGAGGGATTGGGGGGAGGATGGAAGAGAGGAGAGGTGGAGGACAGAGTGGGGGATAGAGGAAGGTGAGGGCAAAATCCTTTTTTTTATTCTGGAGCTTTCCCTCCGAATAGCCAGGTCAACCACCTCTAACAAGCAAGGACACAGTAGATTTAAATTCACTTGAGCATAATCTGTTCTACTATGGAGAGTATTGACTCTGTCATCCCTTGACGGCACCGCTTTCTTGCTCCTTTTGAAATTCGCCCAGTTCAAGGGCGACGCCACAAAGCAGCCGGCTGCAGCAAATCTCTCCAGCTGAAGAGAGTGACAGTGAGTGAAAGAGTCCATCCCACGTGTCATACGGAGACACATCCCTTCACCCTCGACTCTGAGTCTGCATTAGGTTACAGGATGTGTGAAGCCAGAGTCTCTCACATGTCGACTGGAGCGTGACAACACGAAGGCACTCAGTGCCGCTCCCATTGAGGGACTCCGGGTACCTCACCTGGGACAAACTCACTGCTGCACTCTGGGCTTTAAAATAAAACAGCAGTTTCCTATAACATGGTAGTGATTGAACCTATAGCCAGAATAATTACTCCTCCCACAGCTTGTTCAATGCTCACTGTGTCGTTCGCATGAAAAATGTCAAAAATGGGACAAACCGAAGAAAACTTTTAGTTTGAGCCTGAAAAGGGAAAACAACCTGAATCAGACTTTTTGACATCTGTCTTACTATATAAAAAATTATAATGCCATTGAAATTAATCATCTAATTATAAAGCCAGGAACCTCTGTCTGTCTGTTAGTCTGTTTGTATGTATGTCCTTCGCATATCTCGAGAACACTTCATCCAATCTACTTCACACTTGGCGGGTGTATTGCTGGGGATCCAAGGACGTGCAGTGACAATGTTGGTGCAACGTGGACTGTTCTCGACAACACTGCAAGCAGGCAGCAACCTTGGGGTCTGAAAAGTGAAGCCAATGCTGAAGTGCCTTAAACTTGCATTCTTTCTAATAGCCAGCAGGGGGCGAATGCAAAATAAATTGCAAAAAGAAGTCAGATTGTATAGAAGTCTATGAGAAAATGACCCTACTTCTCACTTGATTTATTACCTCAGTAAACATTGTAAACATGAGTTTATGGTCTCAATCGCTAGTTTCAAGTCTTCTTCAATACAGCATGATGTTCATTTAGTAAATTATGGTCCCATTTAGAGTCAATTAGACCATAATGCAGGGTATGCTTTAGGGCGTGGCCACCTTGTGATTGACAGGTCGCTACCACAGTGTTGTTAGTTATAACCATTTTGGTCGCCTAAAAATGTCTTATTCAGCGTTTAGTTGTACTAAGCTCTTCCCTCGCGTGTCATTTCTGGTTGCAAAAAAACAAGATGGCGACAGCCAAAAACCAAGATGGCGACGGCCAAAATGCCGAACTCGGTGCTTCTAAATGTCACTCCACAAACCAAGGGGTGACATCACGGTGACTACGTCCACTTCTTATATACAGTCTGCAAGAAACACATCCAGGGGCTAAGCAACCGGCCCCCAACGGGCACGTGTTCTGAACAGCCACATGCTCTAAACGAGCACAATCTCTGACATCGCTGTAAGCAGCAATACCAGAACCAAGCAATCCGCCCGTTCTAAATGGGCATGCACACAGACGGCCACGCCCCGGACGGGCACTGCAATAGTTGAAAAAATGGCTTGAGAGAAAGCTGGCTGGCGAGATAGAAGCCCAACCCTGTTTTTTTTTTCATCTGTAATTGAAAAATATAAATTTAATGAACGGACAATTCAGTTCGTTAGTCCACATAACAGCTACTTAAATGAGGCAGTAATGTTGAACAAAACCCCAGAAAAACATCTGCTAATGATAACTAGCTTAGCATATGAGTAAACATAGCGTATCTGCCATCTCAGTTTTTTACTCTAGTGGAATTCATACGATATTAAACTGCCTTTAAATCACATATTTAAGTGTGTTAAACTGTAAATTGATTTATTGAATTGATAGAAATATTAAATGTAGAAGGACAGGCAGACACCTATAGCAAAACAGAGATACGTTTAATTCCTATGAGCTATGGATCGTAAATAAACAAATTAATTATTTATTTTCGAGAATAACCAAAGGCAGACAAAATAATCTGCCTAAAAGGCATAAAATGAAGGCATTACAGTCTTTTTATCTGTCACACACTCTGTTTGCCGGACAGCCTGAAAATATTTCTTAAGTGCCTGTAGTACTGCTCTCTGCCTTTGTGGGGAAGTAGAGAAACTCAAATTTCAGCAACAGAAATCCACAGAAAAAGATTGACAGGTGTTAAGGCGCAATACAGCAGTGAGCACTTAGAACAAAGACGCTGCCAAAAAATATATTACCACTTTAAAGTGAGTTATTTTATCCCCCACTTAGATAGATACCCATTATGCTCCCATCGGTGAAGAAGCTCTCCCAGGAAACCTGCATCTGTGTACTCTTTGTGGATGTGAATGAGTTGAAATTCAGGATTGAAATAACCGTTCAGTTGCATGTGAATGCAGCATTAAAGCATTTATATATTCCTTGTTCTGCTCTGGGTCCCCTGGGAGCCACTCAAGGAGCACACAGGAGACTGGCAGCCTTACGTGAACCAGAGACTAGATAAAATATAAAATATGTGTGTGTGGAGGGGATTTTGGAAAGAAGAGAAAAGAAAGAAATGAGAAAAACAACCTGACAGAGTGATCCAGCCGTGACTTAATGTCACAAACTGCAGACATTAAATCAAACCACAAGGGAAATGAGAGCACTTACATTATTGCTGTAGCATTAGGATCTATATGCTACTGTCCTTCCCACTGAAATGCCCTTAGGCTAGAGACACTGAACCCCTACAGCTCCATGGCATCCATCCTACCTAACTAACCCTGACCTCTGACCTCTGTGGCTATGGAGGGAGCCCACATCCCTGCACATCTGGAGGATCCAGGCATGAAATCAACACACTGACAGTCACTGAGCTGATGGAGAAACGTATGTCATCCATGTGTTGGCTCGTTTTGTGCATGGATGGCTGCTTCTCAGTAGCTCCTGGGGATGAGGTATGTCAGGTATAATGAGACATGTCACCATCACAGATCATCACCTCCAAAGTAAACTGAGTCCCTCCCTGCAACAGAACAGTGACTCTACAAGTTTTCTAGAGAATATAAAATATTATAATGTTGTTGTTTTTTCAGGTAAACACAAATACTCAGAAAGGAAAAAGCAATGTTGTCTCCACCCCTTCTAGAGGAAACGTTTTTAATGGAGCAGCAAGCAGACAGGACGCACACATTAAAATGGGGGGTGGACTCGATTTGATGCGAGTTGTGCGCTCCTGAGCTCCTGAATAATTTAAGAAGTATGTTGAATATTACTGCATGTCATCACGTTCAAGTTTCCTTCATACCCATGTTATCCCATTTGGTTAATAATAATTCTAGTCGCTTGTTTGTTTTTCACGGATGTTTTGCCCAGAAGCGCACAAGGGGAGGTAACTCGTGGTGGGGTGGGGGATAACTTCATATCGAAGATAACTTCAAAGTAATGTATCGAGTACACGTGTCATTCACATGAGTCCTAAATAACGCGAGGGTATTCCTAAAGTAACGAGTATAAAGCTACTTTTTTTTTGCGAGCCCAGCACCGTCTCACTCACTCACGGCGCGCTGTTTCTTTCTTACCTTGAGCTGCGAGGAGCACCAGCAGGAGGACGTTTGTCAGTTTCCCGGAGAAATCCATCGATTTGTCGGCGCTTGGCGACGCTTTCTGCGGGTAAAAGATGATGCTGATGATGATTGAAGTCTCGTCGGTAACCCACCACAGACGTGTGCGAAGCCTTAAGATTCGAGCAACATTTTCCTTTGCGCTCCCGAGCGTGGAGAGGTTGGACTCGCGGTGCGCTCTCCCGACATGAACACAACTTCTGCACGTCCCGCCTCCCCCCCTCCCTCCACTCACTCACTCACTCACCCACCCACTCACCCAAGGGCCAAACCTAGCGACCTGACTCACTGTGACTCACAGGTGAGAAGTTTGGAATAATGAAATGGCTTTCAAATATGGCTCAAAAAATCTATTTTAACATTTTCCTCTCATATTCAGTTTTGCACTCCTGTTTCCTTAAATAATTACAGGTTTTAACTGTATTTTTACTTGTCTGATGAAGTTTAAAATATTCTTGAAAAATAAATAATAATATAAAAAAAAAAAACTATATGATCCAAACACAGTTGAATAATGCAGAAATGTGCGTAACTTCGGCAACATTTCTCTGAAAAAAAAAGAAAGTTGAACTAAAATATCTCAAACCCAAAGAATTATCCTCACATCTACTCAATATAGCTCTAGAGAAAGATGCAGCACACACACAATGAGATCACATATTTTCACTGCTGAGCTGTAAATGACCTATTTAGTCACTTAATTGATTTTGTAGGCATAACAATGCTCAGGCAGCTTAAAGCATTAGCTGCTCTATAATAGAGTCTTGAGGGCTGCAGAGTATGCCCAATTCAAATAATGGAAAGCTATTAATGCATACTGTAGCAGCACCACGTGGAAACTGCACTGTCGAGCATGCAAGTCCTTAGACTGACTGCTACTATCATCCTTGAAAGGAAAAATGCAGCAGTGATGGGTTTTAAATGGCATACACTGAAGTAAACATATGAATGAATTTACTCTCACCAAGACATTTTTAATCTGTAGTTTCTGTCTGAGCTATGCTTTGAGTTTGGGGAGTAAAATATCATTAAAAACACTTCAACTCTTAGGATTCATCTTTTGTAAAAAATCAGTCAAACATACACAATAGTGAGGCAACAAAGGACAGAATGGACAGACATAGCTTTCCAGTTGATTTGCCTTTTTAATATTTCATGAAACTGTGTGGGTCACATGTGTGCCTGCATGTATGGAACACATTCACCTGCATGAGCGTATGCGTTGTGTACACATGTTTTAGTATTCAGCAGCATAAGATATATTTGTATCTAGCCTACTCTGCCACATATTCACTCATCTTGACCCACTTACCTGCATGGCACAAAAACTATTTCTGTATCTAACTTGGAGTTTACATGGACACACACACACTTACAGTATACTGTATATGTGTGGACGTGCATTGACATACAGTATATGCACACCAGGGAAGATAGTGGGAGACAAAATAAAAAGACACAAAGATAGTTTCCTTATTTTATGAGATAAGCCCAGTTTTTTTTTATCATGTTTGAGATGTTATTTTCTGTTTTCCTGCTGCCACCCCATCAAACAAAACTCAGCTCCACAGTAGGTGTAATGTGAGAGTGACCTGTGTGCTGCAACACTGCCGCTGATCTTAAATGTACCATGTGCCAATTGCATGTTAGCAGCTGGCAGGTCAGGAGGCAAGAGGCTGAAGTCCTCCATTTTTAGCTCAGTTAGTTTTGTTGTTGGGGAAGTGAAGTCAGCCGAGAATGTTGTTGAGGCTGGAAACTGCGGTGATTAAATGCCCCTGAATGGGCCAGTAGCAGCCCCCAAAAGAACAGCAACAAAGCTACAGGTGTAAAGGTACAGAGTGTAAAGAGAGGTTTTATAGGAGAGAATGGTGAAACTAAAGGCATATGGACAGCTAATAGAGAAAGCTGTTAAAAAGCTCCAGAATTGGTGTGATACGGCAAGGGAGCTTCCCCACCAAGAAGAAAAACAAGGATGCAATTTGGCTGCTTGATGAGCTTCAGTGTGACAGAGCCAGTGAATCTATTTGCAGATTTTTTTGATTCTGCGAGATGCTGAGAAAAGCTGAGGAAGAGTCTCCACCCACCACCATGGACTGGTGAGAGACAGGAAACTTATTTTTTGTTTAACACTTCCTTTCACCCCGTGTTAATCTTTTTATATTTCTGCCACCAATATTACATTTTTCTGCCACTTTTCCTGTCGCACCATCAACTTTAATGACAGTGAATCCCTCCCCAGTGACACAGGGTGAGATAAGACAAGCCTTCTTGACATTCAACACTAAAAAAATAAACATTTGCGGGTATTTTCTCAAGGGGGTGAGCTTTAAAGCTAAAAGGTCAACCTGTGACCTTTGTCGATCATTGAATATATTTCCCTGTAATGACTTATTTCGATTTTTCAGTTGTTTTATAATCTCCTTTCATTAACAGTCTTAGATCTAGAATCGGCATTTAGGGGAATATACAAAGAGCATTTTAAATGTTTGATTTTCTGATGTGGCTAAGAAGGAAATATTTTCATAGTCAGCTGCAGCCCCTTTTGCACAAATCACATCTCATTTGTTTTAAAGTCCCTCTGCTCAGCATATCTGCTTCTTATCTCCTGCTCTTTCTTTGTGATTAGTTTCGATTTAATTACGGAAGTAAAACGGGATAATGGCTTCAATTGCTTCACAAACCTCATCAAGGTAAAAGCAGTATTATTACACTCATATTAAGTACAGTAGTCCGTAAACTTTTCAGTCACCATGAGACAGGATTTATAAAACAGTGATTGTGCCACTGTATGAATTGTAACAATAGTCCTGGTCTAGTCAACCAGCAGCAGCTTTAATGCAGCACATGGAAGGCAAACAAAATGGCTATAAAACAACACTGGCTATTTAAGAATATCCAGTGAATCTTTCATTAAAAAAAGAGAATAAAATAGACTTTATTAATGTGTCTCTCTCCTGCGTTTAAGTCATATAATTTAAATCAGACATGATACATTGAGCATCTCATACATACACTAAAAGTATAAAAGTGTGAATGATCACATTTAAGGAGTTGTGAGATAATAAAACACTAATAAAAACACTATTGTAAGAATTAACATAACATAATCCTGCAAATTCTGTTTTGCTTCTTATAAAAGAAAAATTGTTAAAGTGTGCAGCTGTACAGTATGTTTTACCTAATACTTACTACTGAGCTCCAGCAGAGAGAGGAAGAAAGGAAAGAGCCAGAGCATCTGCAGCAGTGCAGGAATTAGTCAGGTTCACAGGAGGAGACTATGCCCTGTAGTGTCACAATCAGTCGGCTGGTGACTCCGGCTGAGGTGACATCCCAGCAAAGCTTACTCTCCAACACTCTCTTACGCTTCTTCTCCACCCGTTTGTTTTTCATCACTCTGCTACTTTTCTCTCTCTCTGTCTTGTCTTTGGTCTTGTCTCTCTCTCTCTACGATCACGTAGCCAGACGCACTGTTAAATAACAGCAGGCATCTGGTCAGACAGCTCAGACAAAGCAGAAGGACCTTGAGGGCCTGATGGAGACAGCAAAGGAAAAGGAAAAGGGCAAGTGTGGTTTGCAACTGTGTGTGTCAGACAGCACTGTCCTGGCTCATCCACATCAACCAGCTGTATCTGGAATTTGGGTATTATCTCTCTATTTCCTTTCTTTCCACCTTCCCTTTATATGTCTGTCTCTCTAAATCACTCATTTTCTTGACCTAGGTTTCTCTCTTTCACATCGTATTTTAGTGGTATAACAGAAGTGCATTGATAGTTCTTTCCTTCTTCCTCTAAGCTGGTCACAGTCTCACCTCGTTACTCACTCTGATGAGACGTCTGCCTTTAAACAACCTGCAGTCTAATGTTGCAGCAAGTCTGATCAGTGACCTGTATTATTGAACAGGTTGTGTCTGTGGTAAATTTAACTTCAGCGTAACCCCTTCACATACAGTTGACCTCTTTTTTCCCCGTAAGTATATTTAAAGCTGCACCAATCACTATGTGGTGCAGTTTTAAAGCTCACTCTTTTAGCGTCTTTCAGCTCTGTGTTTCAGTTTTACGGTCCAAAACTTTACTGTTTTGGTTCAATCTCACTGCTCTCTTTAATGTTGTCATTAGCCACATCTGTTTTCAGTGAAAGAGCTCTGATAAAAAAAAGATTGTACACTACCTGCCCAGCTCTAAACAGCAAACAGACAAAGTTGGCAACTAGCTGGTGCAACCCTGTCTCCTTGAAATAACATTTACATACAATATGCAACAGCAAATACGTTTTGATGGAAACGTTCTTTTAACATAATGAATGAAGGGGCGCCTGTAGCTCAGTGGGTAGAGCGGGTTGTCCTTAACCACAAAGTGGGCGGCTTTACAGCAGCCCACTGCTCCTAAATGCTTAGGATGGGTTACATGCAGAGGTCAAATTTCCTGTATGTAGCTGTAAGGTACAGGAAAAGTCTGCAGTGATTTGAGACACATCTTGTTTATTAAGATTTAACCATTCCAGTTTCAACCGATGCATTTATGTCAAATACATATGACTAAAATGTAATCTCAAAGTTCCTAACTGAGGGCATGTGAGCGCCTGACCTCGCCATCTTTCTTTCCTCACCCTTTAACCCCATCTGAACAGTTTAGCCTTCTTCCCATGATCCCCTTCTTCTTTTTGCTCTGTCTAATCCCACCACACCACTGTCACTCTCCGACATCCCCTTTTTAAAAGCCCAGAGCATCCCCTTTCCTCCTGCAGCTCGTCCTGTTCTGCCAGTCACGCTGCACTCGGTGACCTCGCCACTCAACCCTCCAGCATTCACCCGGCCTCCTCCACCCTTCCTCTCCCTGCTCCCTCCTCCTCCTCTCTCTCACTCCAGCAGACCCATTAACACCACAGAGAGTTTCCATTCATCCAGTGTCCACTACATGCAGTGTGCTTGGTCATGCTGTGGCCTGTTGCAGCCACCAGCGACTAATTAAAGTCCCTTCACTGCTCGAATCACAGCTATCTGATTAAAGCTGCTAATTAAACTGCCATTTCTCTGCGCCACGTTTTTTCCCATGAACCCTCCCGTTCTCTCTCACACACACATAAACACACAAATCTAGCGCAGCAACTTTATGCATAATGTGACAATTTGTTTACTCACAACTCCATTCTGCTTTATGTATTAATTGTTTCTGTCCGTCTTGTTCTCTGAATTACCAGCAGTGTGATTTTCATTGTAGCCCAAGGGGTCAAACGGAGCCACGCAAAGCTTACTCATTATCTGGTCCACTCATGTTTGTCCTAAGATGAAATCTGAATGATTGTCTAAGCCTCAGATGATCTGCTCGTCATCGCTTCAAGTTATTTTTAATCAGTTTAAAATGTGTTGGGAACATTTTGTTAATTGCCGTTGCTATTCTCATCGGTGGCCTCGGGGGGCAAGTGTCCAACGGAAATATTTCACCCTTTTCTTTTTATGACTCTTATAAGATTATTGCAAGATATCTGGTGACATTTTTTGTCACAAACTGTTATGCATTAAGCACATAGATGTAATTCATAACAGACAAGATGTAGATGTGTTTTGATGGCCTTCATATTAGTTTTTTCTCTGGGCTTAAAATGTGTATCTGATTAACTTTGGAGGTTATAGGCTCTAACAGGAGATGCTGATGCTGTGCTTCAGGCTATATATGGAAGCAAAGTAAAGCCAAAATAATTTGAATCTAACAGGCAACTGAGTACCTAATTGTTAAATTCAGTTAATGAATATTTGATGTTGGAATTAAATACAAGTGTATTTACAGCATTGAAGTATTTTAATTTTGAAACCATCAGTCTGAATTCATGTGGTTTGAATTCCCCTCTTTGAAATTTCAAGGTCATTTCAAGTGGCACAATTAAAAAAAAAATGTTAGGGTTCACAAATCAAGATACAAAATGCAAGTGTCCAGTATCAAAAATATACTGCATACTGTATACAGTATATTCAAATTCAAATCCAGTTAGTCAAAAGAGTTTTAAAAAAAATCGGGTTTCTAAAATTGGATTGTTTGAATTCAGAGAACAAAATTTGAGACAAAAACCTCAAACAACTGAACTTTAGAGGAGGATAATCAATCGAGCTTGAAAGGAATCGATCAGACTGATCACACGTCTGACCGACGGGAAATTCTGAAATTGTTACCCCCAAAAAAGTTTTATAAAATTGCACCACTTGCAATGTCATAGAGGGGAATTCAAACCACATAAGTTCAAATTGACGGTGTCCAAAGTGCTATAAATTTAGTGGTATTTTAACTTCAACATCAACTAATCAGTAGTGGTTAAATTAGGTATTCAGCTGCTTATAAAAAAAATCAAGTTATTATGGCCTTACTTTGCTTCCATACCATAAAAATGTTAAATGAGAATCCAGACTATGAAGACAACAACTTTACTTATTCACAACACTTTGATGTGCAGAAATCAAACATATGTGACATGTTGTTGTACAATAACTGATCATTCCCAGAATATCCTTTCAAAAATCTATCTAATGTCATCCATCATAAATACGGACTCATGTTTCTTCGATAGCTGTAGTGGTAAAGTAGTGACAGGACTGCTCCTGTTACTACTAAAACTCTGCAGTGTCTCTTTTGACCACTAGTTAGCAGCAGCAGGCACCCTGATACGTCAGCAGGTAGCAGACTTGAGGACATATTTATTGCTCCAGCAGGGACATTACAGCCCAGTTTAAAAACCTGTTAAGTGTTTGGACCAAAGCTCTGCGTCTGTCCCCTATAAGCTCAGAGGCTCAGCGGCTCAGAGGGGAGGATCGATGGGCCCCTGACTCAACTGCGCGGCAGCTACACATTCTGTAATGCAGTGATGCAGTTCATAAATATTGACCACAGAGCTGAAATGGCAGGTATAAATCCTGAAGAAATGTCCCGTGGAGGATAATGGGGGAGATGGAGGGTAACGGCCGACTACAGGAAACTGATCAAGCTGCTGACATTCACCATCGGAGGTTCAAGAGTCTGATTACAGCAGGTTGACAGAGACAATAGAATAGAATAGAATAGAATAGAATAGAATAGAATAGAAACATGTCAGCGCAGACAGAGAGTTGTAGCTTACAGTGGTGGAATGTAATGTAAGTACATTTACTCAAGAGCTGTAAAAGTACAAATTTGAGGTACTTGTACTTTACTTGAGTATTTCCATTTTATGCTACTATATACCTCTACTCCTCCTCATCTCAGACAAATATTGTACTTTTTACTCCATTTGTCTGACAGCTCAGCCGATAAGACTGTTACCCCTACTGTAGAAACATGGCGGACTCCGTGAAGAAGACCTGCTCCTTATGTAGATATAAACGGCTCATTCTAAGCTAACGGTAAACAAAACGACCCTTGGTTTCAGGTGAAAACATAATAATGAATATTATATTCCATTTCTACAAATAGATCCCCCTATATCCTACACACTGGTCCTTTAAGTAAGGTTTTGAATGCAGGACTGTTTCTTCTAGTGGAGTATTTTCAGTGTGGTATTGCTACTTTTACTTAAGTAAAAGATCTGAATAATTCATTCCTCTACCACTGGTAGCTCTTTGTGTTTGTAAATGTGAGTGTGAACGACCTTTGACCGACTGATTACTCCTTAATTTCTATCTCTTTCTAAATGAATTATGCACTGTTTAAAATACACTACATGCAATTAAACTTCTCAAACATTTCCTAATCTACTTCCCTCACAGACAAATTTTCTTGCTCTGCTTTCTGAGGTCAAA
The DNA here is from genome assembly GCA_916701645.2 of Sebastolobus alascanus. Classification (NCBI taxonomy): domain Eukaryota; kingdom Metazoa; phylum Chordata; class Actinopteri; order Perciformes; family Sebastidae; genus Sebastolobus; species Sebastolobus alascanus. The sequence continues at coordinate 1,364,949 of CAKAOJ020000163.1, forward strand.
AACATGATCAAACATTAACTTTTGTGGCTGAGAATTAAAAGTCAAACTCACAAAATGAGTCTTTGCACATAATCTTATTCCTCTGAGTGCCTTTATGTGTGTTTGCATGTATGTACATAATACAGTATATGTCTATGTGCAAGTTGGTTTGTCTTGCAGAGAAGAATTAATGCTTATTGATCTCTGACTACAATGTCTTTAACGTCGGCTCCTCTGCCGGCCGAACAGACTGCAGAGGTCTATAGTGTCTCTTGTTTATGGCCGACCTTTATCATCCCTGTCTCCCTTTATCATACCTCTCTCTCTTTTTCTCTCCCACCCTGCTGGCAACCCTCCTCCCTCACCCATCCAGTTTCACGCTTCATGATCACACCTGGACACCATAACACCAACTCTCTCTGGCTCACGTTTCTCCTTTTTTACCTCATTTTTTTTCCTCTTGAAGAATGGACCTGGTGGTGCAGTTATCTTCGAGGAAGTGGTTCACTGCTAAATGGATGAAAATACACACAAACACATTCTCATTATACAGTATTTAGGTGTCTTTTGTGTTGGTAGCTGATTCTACAATGTAGAGTCTACAGCTTGTGGCCAGACAGATATAGGTATAAATTGTGTGTATTGCTGAAATCCAGTAGATTATTTAAACCCACAGTCAACACACTTGGTGCCTGAGTGAAGTTTATCACCATTAAACAACAAATATATTTTTTTCCTGCCAATTTCAGTTATTTCCATGACCATTCTGTAACTCTAAGATAAGAAGTTTACAGCTGGTGAATTCAAGGCTTCCTACTTTCTACTTCTCTGCATAAACTTTAATAGTTGCAGCCCTGTTTGAGCTGACAGTGGGCTTTAAAGTAATTTCACCTCATTTTGTTTTAGTGTTTACGGGTAACTGATATAGCTCATTTATAAAATGTTTGGGACAGTTTGGGATACCCAGGCTATGTCCTGCAGAGGACACATAGGGATCATGTCCTTGCGCGGCAAACTCCAGCAACTCCTTGGTGATCAAAATGTTGTTTTCAGTTTGAGACACACCCACTGACAAGCAATCGGTGAAGTGTGCATATTTAAAATAGTTTTTGTGGACAAAGATGTGGGTTAGGACTCCTGCTTTCCAATCAATTGAAAATCTTCCTTGGAAACATCCTGGAGAAGTTCCTTGCTGCCAGATTCATGGATGACTACTCTCTCCATAATAATAACAACAGTACTAATAATAACAGTACTTTTGGCGGCACCTTTGGTGTCCCCTTTACTCGAGAATTTTTTATGTTTATTATTCCCCCTACTGTGAAATGAAATATCCGCCCTTGACAATAGCGACTGCAGGACATCGGAAACTGGAAATTGTAAATTTGTAATTTGACAAATTGGAAGAACACACACACAAAAAAATGAAAGGATATCAAATGCCAAAAAAAGATACCAGAACAAATATATAGAAAATGGCTGCAAATAAATACTCTCTAAGGTTATGAATTACTTGATTAGCTTCTAAGAAATTCAAAAAAAGTATCGTAAACCTCCAAAAGAAGTTCAACTAAAGGAAAAGATAAAACAATCCAACAGAAAGTAATGTTTATGAAATTTGTATGATGTTTAGAAACCAGAAACATGTGACACATAAACACCACCAACATCACCCTTTAACCCTCCCCACCCTCATGTGGTCACTCTCTTAATGGAAATTGATGCAGACGCCAAGTTTGTAATTTATGAGGCATACGAGGGAGGACGGGGGTAACGATTATGAGCTATAATTGCTGAATCCAACTCCAATTCAATGGTTGTCACTATGTCTGTAAGATTATGTCGCTGACTGACTGTGTGTTTGTGTGTGTGTGTGTGTGTGTGTGTGTGTGTGTGTGTGTGTGCGTGCGTGCGTGCGTGCGTGCGTGCGTGCCTGCGTGCGTGCGTGCGTGCGTGTGAGACTGATATGGTTTTAGCTGGAAAATTATGATGCAGTAGTATCTTTGCTGGAAAACAGCATCCCATGTACACTTACAGGATCAGTGTGTAACATTTCAGGGGATCTATCAGCAGAAATGGAACATAATATTCATAACTGTGTTTTCATCAGTGTATAATCACCTGAAACTAAGAATCGTCGTGTTTTCGTTAGCTTAGAATGAGCCCTTTGTATCTACAGGGAGCGGGTCCTCTTCATAGAATCCACCATGTTGCTCCGCCATGTTTCTACAGTAGCCCAGAACGGACAAACCAAACACTTGCTCTAGAGAGAGCCTTTTACGTTTTTACGTTACCTGACCGTAGTTCTCCGACACACTTGTGAAGCTGCGGTAACGTTGGCCACAGAGTGCAAAACCGTGGTACCGCCAGCTGCTGTCTGACTTCCGTTGCTCCTAAAGTAGTGTTATTATGGTTTGGATGGCCTCTTGAGCGAGGTGAATTGCGTTACTATAGTACGGTTTTGTATTCGGTGGCTCACATTAACGCATGAGCGGAGGGGTACTCAGTTGGTTGCAATCTGCAACCATACCACTAGATGCCACCAAATCCTACTCACTGTACCTTTAAAAACAGACCTTAAAATATCCATGGAGACACTAGAAACTGCAATTACATCTAATTTGGAAATTGTGATTATCCAATTTTACCTAATGCTGTTATATTGTTATATTCTTATATTTTAATCAGTGGCATGTAACCAACAAGCTTTATCTGATGCGTCTGGCCCCTTTTAGGTCTACACAACATTAAGCTGCTATCTGATAAAGAGGGGAAAGCTTCATAACACATATAAGCTTTCCAGATTTGTGATTATGTGCATGTGTGTATTCGTTCACATGCTGTGTCCCTTTAGCAGTCATACCGCCTTGCTGCCATCTTAAGCTAACAGAAGGCGAAGTAGCAAACCCCGGGGATACAAGACTGTCTAATGAAGCCGTAGTCAACTGACTAACATTTAGCCCCGGCCCCGAAGAGTTCACACACATTCAAAAAGAGCACATACACTTCAGAAACTCCTGTCCAAAATGCCAACTGCCCCGAGATTGTGCTTCGTTTTGAATCATCTGTGTGAGGTGGGAGAAAAGAGCCTGGAGGATGTTTGAGCTCTTACTTTGTCGTGTCCTTAACAAGGTGATACTCAAATAACCTGTTAAGAGAGGAACAGCTGGAGGAGAGATAGTGAGCGATGCCTCAAAAAGAGCTTAATATACAAACTGAGACATGTTTATAATGCAGGCTGTTCTCATACACTGTTCGTAGCTATACCTACGAAAATGTAATGCACTGTAATTCATGTATATCCCCCAAATAATACATTTGTGTGTAGTTAACTTAAAGCTGCAGTGGGTAGAAATGGAGCAAATATGATTAAAAAAACTAATTTTTATAGTAGACAGTAGTGCATGAGACAGGTAATCCAAAATATATGCTGCCTACCCCCACTTTAATTGTGAACCAACCAAGAAATATAGATAGCGACGAATGCCATGAAGGGATTCGGAAATAGATCGAGGAGGATGTGTGGGTAAAAAAATACCAGACTTTCGCCCAGGAGACCGGTGTTCGTGTCCTGTGAAATCAGAAGTCAACTTTGATTTATTTGTCACCCAAGATACATACTCATGTTATGCCACTTCCTGAGTTATTTTAAGCTAAACCACGATCTTTTCCTAAACCTAACCAAGTTGATTCCGGTGAAAACGGAAGTTTATTTTGAAAAGACTGTATGCATGTACGAGCATAAATTGACACATGTTGCTGGACATTCGTAGGAAACGAAAGAGGAGGAATAACTTTTTTGTAAGATATCATACGAAGTGTTCGTTGTATGAGGATATGTTGCATAATGTTGTATGAAAGACTGCAGGATATGACCAATTCATGTTCATGTAATTCATCAAGTCTGCTTGTTGCTTTCATTTCTCTTTATTGATCCAGTTATCAGCTCCCATCACAGTCCCCTCCTGTAATTCTCAGCATTTATTGTCTTAGACAGACAAAACTCAACAACATGACTGGCCAGTGTGAAGAAAAAGAAAAAAGTATGTTTCATTCCATCCACTAAAAAATCAAAGATGAAAGAAATCAGCTGGATTAGTACAGTACATCTTTTCCTTGGCTAGCGTTGGTAGCAGTGACAGACGGTGAAAAGTTATAATTCTTCTTGTAAATATATTACTGGACACAGATTCAAGTAACGTCTCTGAAAGCAGATAATCAAGCATACAATATGATGGAGGATGAAGCAAGTGAAGAGCCAGGCTGTTTGGCTAATTTGCCCCCCCGGTCAGTGTGTATAAAATACTGTACAATATTATTGCTGCTGGTTTCCTTGGTGATGGATGCTGAAGAGCACTGCTTTGATGAAACAAGCGTACTGTACCTTTAAAAAAAAAGCATGGTGAGTAACAACAGCGTCATTGGTTTTAAATTCTACATCTTTTTTTGCACTATTGTAACGTCCCTTCTTCTTTTAAAACATGGCTGCTTTTAAACATCACAACAGCAGCCTGTCATACATTTGATCAGTCTATTATTATTATTATTATTATCAGTCCACACAATGAGGTGTGTGTGAGGGTAAAAATAGGCTGGGCACCCCCTTACACACTCATCCATTATTATTTGAGCAGTCCAACTGTTTTGTGTCCCCTCTCGCTCTCATTTCCAAGGCAAATATTAGAAATTCATACAGTATGTGTTCTATTGGCAAAAGGACACAGGGAGGTGATCTTCGGGATTCATCTTCTCCTCTGCAGGCCATGTGTTGTCAACGTGAGGCCTGTATCCCCAAAAATGAGTCTGCTTGTGAGATTTATTCATCTTTGGGCTCTTTCTCTTTTGAAGTAAAAAAAAAAAGGAACTAAAAACAAAGAACAGTGTCTTGTTGTATGCATGCGGGCCCCCATGATGTGATGTTAGGGCCATTAGAATTGGATTTAGACACAGAGAGATGGGGCGAAACCAAGTCTGTTCTCAACAGAAAAAGTCCTGAGTTGCTGTTGGCCAGATTGTGAACAGTGATGGGGTTCAACACACTTTATATTTAACCATTTCAGGTAACGTAATGGCTGAATGGTGGTGTCACTTCATGTTTTGAATTAAACAATAATTCTAGTTTATTATAACTTGGGTCTTGTTTTCATAGTTTTGACCATTGTTTCTTTTGATTATAATGTCATTGAACACACCAAAGTATTTGCTGTGTGCACGTACGTACAACTACGATAATTAAGTTGAAGGTGAATTTTGAACCGGGAAGTCAATCTGTTAACTGTGATTGATGCTAAAAAATTGACATTTTAGATTATAAATGTACTGTTTCCCTTGGTTTTGTCATCCAAATAAGTTTGGCTGACCTGGGGTTTTGGGGGTTTCCTAGTAACCAATTGGTTGGGGCACATACCTCACATACCATACCTCCATCATCCCTGTCTACTGAATGATGGCCACACTATGAAAATGTGACCCAAGTTGTTATAGACCAGAGTTATCCATTTAAGTAGATCCCAGTTGATGACAGATGAGTGAAGCAGAGGATGGCGGGACACATGGAGGCTGACGGGGACGAGGGATGGAAGTAAGGAAGTAAGGAAGGGAGCAGGTGGTGGAAGAGGGCTAAAGTGCATCATTATAATATCCCAGTGAGGGTGTAGTGCGAGACGGACGTTTGAGTTCATGTGTGAAAATGTTGTCAGAGCTCTGTTTCTGGGGGGGCCACTCAAAGTTCATGAAGACGTTTCAGCTTTCGGTTTTCGGTCCATCTAATCAATAATGGGAGTGTTGTAACTCTGGAACAGAGGCTGCATGAAGAGGCCCAGCGTCCCGACCACACACACAAACACAAAGATCCACAGGAAGAGACGGTCGATCACCATGGCCACGTACTTCCAGTCTTCAATGATCTGCAGAGAGAGGTTAGATTTTAAATGTTGACGCTGTTGTGTTTCCTGTTCTGAACTTAAATTAAGTGAATTGTTTTTTTTTGCATATGATTTTTTTGTCACCGGTTCTTAGAATTTCTAATATCATATAACTAATAATTTATTGACTCAAACAACAGTGATGTTGCTGTGACACGATATAAAGTAGTACAAATTTGCGAATCACTGAATTAAAGCTGTTGATGGATTTGCTCTGATGTACAACATTTAGGTGTAAATCCTACAGAAATGCACAATTACAAACACTCCAAACACAATCATTTCCAAATAAAATGGAGATTACATGAAGTAATCCATCATGTAGCATAGGTGGTACAGCCGAGGAAAACAACATTTGCAGACCCAAAAGATTGTTCAGATGGTGTCCAGTTCTAAAATAATTTGCAGTATTTATTGTACCAGAATAATCTCTCTGTCACTATGGATCAGTGAAAAAAATTGTTATGAAACTTGTACATAAAGACCTAAAGGCTATCAGGTGGTGATTTGAGCTAAATGCTAATGTCAACATGTGATCACAATGACGATGCTAACATGCTGATGTTTAGCAGGTATATTTACTATGTTGACAATCTTTGTTTATCGTGTTAACATTGTTGTGAACCAAAGTATTAGATGAATAATTTTGACCTGATGATGGTGCAACAGGAAAAGTCCTGTGGGAACCTGAATGGCTGTACCAAATTTTATGACAATCCATCCAATAGTTGTTGAGGCATGTCATATAAATGTGAATCACATGGTGGCGCTAGACGAGAGCCCAGGGGATCACCAAAGTTATTAGATGCATCATATCGGAGACATGAATGCCTGTCCCAAATTTCGAGCCAATCTATCATGTAAATTTTGAGAAATTTCACTGCATAATTGAACATTTTGACCTGCTCGTGGTGCTGAATAGAAAGTCAACAAAGTCATGAGGATCCATCCTCTGGGCAACATGAATATCTGTACCAAAACTTTTGGCAAACCATTCAATAGTTGTCAAGACATTTCACTCAGAACCACAAGTGTCAACCTTATGGTGGCACCAGAGGAAAGGTCAGGGGATCGCCAAAGTCATTAATCTTCTGGGGACCATGAATCTCTGTGCAAACTTCCATGGTAATCCATCCAAAGAAAGATGTATCAGTCAGGACCAAAGAGGTAGACCGACCAACAGATCAACATTGCTCTCCATAGCCATGCTGCTAGTGCGGCTTAAAGCTCTACTCTATCCTATCTATCTGTTTGTGGCTAACCTGTCACATGCTGCACATATTTAAAATTATAACACACAGACACTCCTACCCCTTCATCATCATCCTCGCTCTTCATCTTCTCAGCGATGTAGCGCACTCCATCCACCGCATCCTCCACGTCAATGTTGCACTTGAGCGTCATCCTCTTCCTGAAGTCTGTGTTCTCTGACAAGTCGCTGATCTTCCAACCGTAGCGTTTGGTCGACTCCTCGTTCACAAAGAAAGATGAGGAGGAATCTGCCATTCCTGCGGGACTTCCAGTCCCTCCGTCGGCTCCACGCAGCTTTTGGTCAGAGTACGATCGCTGCTGGTGTTTTTTCCGGAACTTCTCGCGAATGTTGGAGCTACCGGGTCTCCGCATGAAGAGGTAAGAGGGGAGCCGGTACAGGAAGATACGCTTGACCCAGGGAGGCATGGTGTGCGTACTGGGGGACCGATGGTGCACGTTGAGCACGCAAACGCTGGTGACGATGGAGAAGGTGACCAGCACCATTGAAAACATCAGATACTTTCCAATCAGAGGCACTGCTAAAGACGTGGGTGGCACAATCTTTGAGATAAGAAGTAAAAACACAGTCAGGGCCAAGAGGACAGAGATACAGAGAGTCATCTTCTCACCACAGTCCGACGGGAGGTAGAACACCAGAATAGCCAGCGACGTGATCAGGATGCAGGGAATGATCAGGTTGATGGTGTAGAAGAGAGGTTTTCTCTTGATAATAAAGTCATAGGTGATATCCAAGTACCTGATGTCATTAGGGTCTTCGTTCTTGCGTCCAGGCAGTGAAACAATATCCCACTCACCGCTGGGTTTGAAGTCGTCACGTGAGGCGAAATCACTGAGGAGGATGAGATCGATCTCAGTGTGGTCATAGGTCCAGGAGCGAAACTTGAGGGTGCAGTTCTGCTGGTCAAAAGGGAAATCGCGGACTTCGATTTTGCAGGCCGACTTGTAGATAGCTGGTGGGAGCCAGGCCACCTCGCCGTTGTTGGAGACCACGACGTTGGAGTAGAAGGAGACTTCATAGGTCCCGTCAGCACTGAGAGGAGGAAAAGGTAGGAAGTAAGCAAAATAAAGGAGAAACTATTTACTGGAAGGGTCATATAAGACTATCTCTCACTCATTCAAACACACATCTCTTCTTTCACACGTGATATTACAGATACATTATGAAGCTTAGCGTAAGTTCAGTCAGGAAGACTCTCTTTACACTCTCATTCATTCACAAATCTTTCTGTCTCTCTCTCTCACCGGCTCCTACTCTATCAGCTGTCTACGGGTGTTTCACTCTTAGTTAACCAACCCGATTCTGCCAGGATCTCTCTGAGCCAATCATATCATTGCTATCAAATTTTAAAACTGTTCTCCTCTCTGCTGCTGTCAGTTGTCATTGCAGTATGAACCGATGCAACCCGCCTCCACCCATCACCTCCAGCCTTCATCATATTCAGTGCCCAGTCCTGCTCCACATCCCTTCATTAGTTGTCAAATCCATTACAATATTGAGCTAACTCATTCTATTAGTGCACCTGAGTATTGTTGTAGCGATATCATCAAGAGGCAAAAAGTTTACTTGAGTCAAATAATTTACCGTGCTGACTGATGGCGTGTCTAGGAAATGATTTCATGACTGTTACTGTTTCTGCAGAGGTGACACATGCAACAGTTTTGTGTGTTAAAAGTTAAAGTATGTGTGATGATCATCTCAAGGGAGGAACTCAACCTGGGACACATCCCAGCAACATGCAACAACTGCCCCCCTCCCCGCCCCCCACCTCAAATCTGCTGAGACTGACTTTTTTTCCAAGGCTGAAGGTGATGCATTATAGATAAGTGGCCTATCAATTATAAAGTAGGTCAGGAATCCAACCATCACACTTGGTCACTAATGCTTTAGGTCCTGCTGCTGTGAATATGCAGACTGATTAAAAATGCAGAGGCCCCACCTGCTTACTGCAACCTCTGGTCCCTCACACTTGGCCAGAGACCTCGACCTGAAGTTGTAAAGTAGTGCTGATCATCTCCTATCATTTTGCCTCTTAGGACATTACGCCCTTTATGTGGTCTTTAGCTGACCAGTAAGCTGTGTTTGTAAAACTTTAATGCCTACCACTCCTTTATAAACTGTGGGGTGACACTGCCGACCAAAACACAAACACTACACGTCGTCCACACGGTTGTGAGTTTCTCAATCTCAGAATCATTCTTGACCTTGGATACAGTAGTTGAGAAAACAATCAAACCACCAGGTCCATTTAGTCACATGGTCTTCCCGTCAATGTTGGCTAAAAAATAACAAGGTTCAAAGTTCATTTTTGAAACTGCTGATGAGGATCATGAGGTATGATTAAAAGCTCCAGAACAGCTACTAAAGGGATCTCAAGGTGAGATTGTTTTCTCAGCTTTTCTCAGTCTAACTAACAAGTTTGCATCCATCCGTTCAAGTATAAGTAACAAGTTGCCAATGGTGGATGAAGTACTTAGATCTGTTTTCTTGAGTAAAAGTACCAATACAACAATGTAAAACTCCCACTTAAGTAAAAGTGCAGAAGTATTAGCTGCTAAAGCATCAAAAGTAAAAGTACTCATTTCGCAGAAAAATGGCCTGGCCCTTAACCAGCAGCCATGGATTATTTTACTGTTGTAGCAGGTTGAGGTGGAGCTTGTTTTAACTACTTTATATACAGTTAACTAATGTAGTCCAGTGGTTCCCAACCTAGGGGTCGAGCCCCTTCAAAGGGTCACAAGATAAATCTGAGGCGTCGCGAGATGATTAATGGCAGGGGAAAGAAAAAATTAAGTTCTGATACACAAATCTGTATTCAATGTTTGGACTTTTCATGTATAATTAATTGATATCCAACCTTTCCTTATTAGGACTCATATTCTATCCATAACAATCGAGTCAAGCAAACAGACAAATCAAAGCACCATGTTTCTAAAATGAAGTAGATATTTAAGCAACATCTTGCTTAAAATTCAAGCCCTCGTTTTCTCCGTATTTTAGTGTTGTATTTATGGTGGTTTTTTATGGTGGTCTTTTTATGTTTTTTGCATGTGTTATGTCTACCGAGGGGAAAATAAAAAGCCACATCTGACAACTAAGAACCAAGGCGAATACTGAATAGTAAAACCTACACGGTCAAATTCGCTCCAGTTATTATACACAAAGCACTTTAAGCCAATGTCAGTCCAAGTAGGCTATAAAGCTGGAAAGAAAGTTAGAAAGTTATTCTCCACCAGTTAACATATTAGACACGTACCACCCCAATACACAAAATCTATGCAAAACTCAAACATCAAGGTTCATTTATGACAGTAATGTGATTTGAGACAACAGAGCAAGGACTCCTATTATAACAAAAAAATGTATGATAAAAGTTAATGTTAGACAAGTTATGTGCAAAAAACTAGCAGATGGAAAAAAGACCCAGGTGCTGACCTATATGGGTGACAGATGAGGTGAGGCCCAAAAGCCTTCGTGTCTGCCAGCTAACACTCTAGTGGATAAAGGCAGTTGGGCTAATTTCTCCTTGAATGAACTTATTACAGCATCAACACTCTCATGTATTGATTTTCCCTCGCAGCTATTTCATACAGCTGCAAGATGGTTTTTAGACGTGCACACAAAGTGAAAACCTTATCACAGCAATGTTTTGTGCATTTCTGCTCAATGTGGAATGTGTAAAAAGACACAATAATGTACAGCGATGATGTCCTGTTGTTCAGAGTGATTTGAATGTGCAGTAACAGACACTTTGATTGTAAAGGATTCGATTGTACTGATCCAATGTTCATATCATGATCCATATTGTGAAATGCAACTGATTCATGTGGGTCATCAAAGGTATGACTCAATGCACCGTTGTCTTACCTGCAGCTTTTATAACTTCAATATGTCCCTGTCTCTCGTTCTCTGTAAAATCTGTAATCTCTTATCATTTAAAAGATCACTCATCATTGTGAGACTATTATGCAGACAGTCCAGACAGTGTTAACAAAACATTTTGGTTGCATTCATTATCCTAAAAGAGGTGAAAAGTGGGATTAAAATAAATGAGAGATAAGAGGATGGGAGGAATAAGAGGATATGAGAAAACATTTTAGGAAAATGGGGCAAAATGGGGAGAAAATTGAATAAAGTTGCTCATTGTTGTTGTTTGTTCCTATTTTAATCACTTAGTTTCACACACACACACACACACACACACACACACACACACACACACACACACACACACGCACACACATTCACATACACACACACCTACACATTCACACACACATAATTCTGTCTTTCACAAATCTGGCGTACTTGTTGTAGAGGACGATGTCCGGCAGCCAGATGTGTTGTGACGGGAGTCGGATTTTCTTGATTCCCTCGTACTCTTCAGGGTCCCACATTAATCTGTAGTCATTCCATACCTGATGAAGAGGAGCACACACACATGCACACGTAAAGCAATAGATTAATTAAAATCTACACACACACATATACACAAATATGGAGACGTGTATCAAAAATCACACACATAAAATCACACACACGGTTAAAAAATACAATACATGCAACCAGAAACATACAGAAACATCTTGCATACTGGGTCAGTCAGCCCAAATCTGGCAAAACAAAGACTTTTAAACAGTTGGATACACTGTAAAAGGAGAACAAGAGGACGAGTGGGGACACAAACCTGACTGAGCCAGCAGTTGGTGGTCATGATCTGCTCCCTCTCGTTCTGAAACACAGACAGGAAGAGGGTTCGTGGATGGCTGAACTCATCCTAGTAGAATAATCTCCACCGTGTGTGACCTTTAATTATCTTAAATTATTAGGATATGCATCTATATTAACAGCATATGCATATGCATATATTTGGATAGTGTGTGTGTGTTTCCTCACCACGTTGATCAGCTGGGCCAGAGACACCTGGATGTAAATGGTGACCTGCTGGCTGTTGTTGACAGCTGGTCTGATCAGCTTGTTGTAGCGCTCTGGTGACAACAGGTGACTCACCAGCCGCTCCTCCACCTCCGCACACAAGGCAGCTGCACACATACACACACAGAGAAAAAAAAGAGATTTTTGAAGGCAACTACTTACAATGGATCAGTACCTGCTTATATACTAGTCCATTGGTCCAACATGGGGGGCAACCATGTACCATGACAGCCAACAGTCTTCAGGTTGGAATGAAAGCATGCAGACTGTTGGTTCTCCATTGTTTGGCCTCCCCGAGTCCAACACTTTGTCTCGTGACATATTGCCACATTCATGTTATGTAGGCTAGTACGTCTCGGGGATCCACACAACATAAAACAACAGCATATCCAATATCTCTTCTGCACACGGTCTAAGCCTTATGGGAGCTATTCCAATTTCTTCTATTTCATAAGGCTCAAAATTATCCTCTGGTTGTTATGTAATCTCATTCTGTCGGACACCTTGCCAAAAATGTATAACTACAGCCCTGCACAACTGCCTTAAATGACTTCCCTAATTTCATCATCTCAGTGGAGTGAGCATTGAGACGATGCTCTCATATCAGGATAACCTTTTGTGTTGAGGGAGCCTCATGTTGAATACTGTGTTTCTTAAACGATTGGTAATGGTGACGAGACACCTGGAGCCAGGTGTAGAGGATGACCTCAGTTATTGACTCAGTTTGATCTTACAGATGTGCGTAGGTAGAAGTCAGAGTGGCTGTTTCTAAACCTTGGATGTGATGCAACCTTGAGTTCATATCTGAAACCGCTGTGACGTAGTTAGAGTGAACAGGTTAGTGGCTCTGATGTTAAAATAACAATTGCACAATTACATAGTGGGTGCAGTACGAATGGATGAGCATGAACAGAGAGCAAGAACAGAAATGGAAGTTAGGTGTAGTATAGCAGTTCTTCATTGATCTTAAAGACCTCAACCTTGTTTAACATTAATAAAAGTCCTTGAAATTATTTCAATAAATGACACAAGCTCCCTGATCATTACTAACTGTTGATTAACAGTTTAGTTGAACGGGATCATAATGAGGAAAACCCACAATAACAGAAGCATAAATACATGCCTGGAAGGAGTAGTTGGTGAAGCGATGTTTAAATCTCGTGCTGTGAGGTCTCAATTAGGTTCTCAGATGTAATGAGTGTGTAATGAGTGTAATGTGAGTATGTGCATGCGTGTTAGTCCCTGATCTGTTTGTGAGAATCACAGACATGATGTAATAGTGTAGTTAATGACAGTCCAACACACATGAACACACATACAACAATAATCTATACCTTATATTTCCCAGCAGGCATTCCATTCTATATATTGCATGTTAACATTGCATGCAATCTGCAGTCTATATGACAAAAATGAGTCACATTTGAACAGACACACACACACACTCACAGAGCCGCTGCAGGGCTGATTTCACTCATTGAATCAACAAAGAACAACGTCTGACTGGGTCACAGAGCTTCAGTGATAGTGGGTGGAAACACAGACATTGCCAGACATTCATACATTTTAAACTCCCGAAAAAAAATCCGCAGTCCCAAATTTTTGGCTTGTTTATTTAAAAAAAAACTTGTCATGTCTCCATATCTGCATATCTGCTGTCCCTCTGTTGAAAATATAAATATTAACTTGGCTTTCTCCTGTGCTCCCATACAAGCCAATAGGCACTCTCTGTCACACCCGCTTTCATTTAAAAGCCTTTTCTCTCGTGTTTTTCCTTGTACCTGCTCTTTCCTGTTTTCTTTTCTTTGTCTTTATGCCCCTTGTTTTCTGGAAGGCTTCTGTGACCGCCTTGTTTGTGCTCCATAAATAAACTTTGCTTGACATGACTGTTGGCTACGGCTTTGCTGCTAACAGGACAATATAAACTGGAGGGTGACAAGAAAGAAAAGAGAGAGAGGTGGATTACATAAGAGGTCAATACTGTGTATATCTCAGCCGAAAGCACCGTAAGACTCCATCTTCATAAGGTATGCTAAATGAGGTTAAACTTAATCTCATGAGTTATCTTGGGAACATAAACAACACCGGAGAACTAGAGGAGTAACTAATCTCCATAATTATAGATTTTTTGGTGTGGACATTTACACTCAGCTGAGCACTGTATCTGTCACTTCATATTTCTTCCACTGTTGTCAGTCTCCCAGTCATTTATATTTCCTGGCGTTCTGTCCTTGTACAGCACACCTGCTCCCAATTTACTCATCAGGTCCCCAGTACTGTTGTCTGGGGTATTTTCCTGTCTTCTTTTGGTCATTTTTTCCAGTGTTGTTTTTTTTTCTGTCTCTTCCTTTGCCTCCCCTTTTGGACTTTTGCCTGCCTGATCCTGCCGCTTTGGACTGTCTGCCTGTTACCACTCGGCTTTGATCATCGAGCCAGTAAACGTCGCTGTTACTCTAGCTTTTTGTCTGTGAGTCATGCATTTGTGTTCACACCTTGCTTAAGTTGTTACAAATATCAGCAACAAGTCAAGTCAGTTTTATCCTAATATGCCAATACCACAAATCACACACTTGCCTCAAGGGCACACAACACCCTCTGTCCTTATCCTTTCACATGGAAAAATGGAAGAAACCTCAGAAAGAGCAACAGAGGAGGGACCCCTCTTTCAGTACTGACAGACATGCAATAGATGCCGTGCTTACAGAATAGACCAACAGAGCAAAATTCCAATATTGAAAAACAAAATCAAAATCGTACAACTGGGATGATTCAACCAGGAAATCTTTAAAACATTTATTGGAAAACTAAGCCTCACCAGCCAGACTTGCTTTTAGCTACATCTGGAAACAACCATTCAAGATTCAGAAGACAGATGACTCAGCAAGTGTCCAGTCAGGTGTAGGAAGAGTTTGTGTTGATGTCGTAGTGAGGGATGAAAACTGTCAGTCCTCTAGCCTATACTTGAAGTGACGTCTGTCCAGACCACAGCAAGCACAGAAAGAAAACGTGGTCTGCCTTTTTCAGGCCATGGCAAATTCCCCTTGAACCAACAAAAAAAAACTGATGAACATTAGTGATCTGATTCTAAGACCTCTGCCATTGGAGAGCGGTATACTTTTGGCAATGGTTTCCATCATCTAACTGCCTTGAATAGAGTGCTACAGGAAATATGTCCTAAAACTTATGAGTTAGCATTTTAGCACTTCCGGTTTCCTCGGCTCGAATTCAATTGTTTTGGGGGTTTTTAGATGTCTGAAATAAGGTCTGTGGTTAACACAAGCTTAAGAGATTTTTAAAGTTTTGTTCTACGATGTAAAATATGTCAGTAAATATCCCACTTGTGAATTTTGAAGCTTTGAAATGTTAACTTCTTACTTCTGGAGATTGCATTCGCACTTCAAAAATCATAAAAGTCGATGTGAGGAGCCAAATATGAAGATTATCTTGCTGAATAAAATGTGTAAGTATCATAATCGTGTGTTTGCCACAGATCTTATTTTGTGCAATAATCCAAAATCCAATGGAAAAATCCCATTGGCTTTTTGTCGAGGGAACCAGTGCGATGCTAACTTCCTGGTTGGCCTACAAAAATACGTCATCCCTGTAGTACTCTATAGGCTAAGTTGTAGATTTTGGCACTATCCTAGCCTAGCATATGACAGCTATATGACAGCTTTATGGCCAGGTTTAATTTCAGTCGAAGATTTTGTGTTATTGTCAACCATAATCATATTGAAACAGCTGTGCAAACACTTCTGAACTGACATCAGCAATATACTTGTGTCCACAAATCTCAAAACTGTGCAGTTGGCAGCTTTGGTCAACTATGAATATTGTTTGTTTTGGCACTTTGCTTGCACTGGTTTTCAGCAATTCTGCCAGCTGTCATATCAATATATATCCAAGATAAAAATGTTCTCTGAGACATGTCAGATCAAACTGAAAATAAGAGGCGCTGAGCTTTAAAGGCAGGTGCAGGAGAGAGATTTCTACACTTGGTCAGTCCACGTTAATCTCCAGCAGGAGACGGGAGAAGTGTCCACCATCTGAGCAACTATGACATGACACTAAACCTCGAGGGTAAATGTCTCAAGAGCTCTGAAACCCAGAGCTCTGTCTGTCAGGATTAGACAGAGAAGAAGAGGACAATACACACACACACAATAAACAACAAACAACAGCAAGGAGCGCGGGACAAAACAATTCCCGGATTAGTATAATCATCTGATAAAATGAAATAGGATCATGGCGTATTATGATGGTGATTCATGGGAAATCCCAGTGATTCATAAGTTTGCTTAATGGGATCAGAGCCTGGCAACGATGCATTGTTTATATGCAATAAGGATGCAAACTGCTGCATAATGGCATACCGGTTTAATTGTGTTAATTAAAAGCAACTGGCGTGATTTTGGCTGCCTGGGAGTTGAGATCACACTCTCTATAAATCCTGTTAGTCCGGCTCATTGTTTAAGCTTTATTTGTCAATGTGCTTTGGTTAATTGGATTAAAGCCTCAATAAAATAGCATGAGCCGCTAAACCACCAAACAGAGAAAAACAGACAGTGGGCCACATAATGTTTAGGAACCTGCTTAGTATGTTATTGAACTGCTAAAATGAAACAAAAGTAAATGATGGGAAAATATACTCCTATTAAGCTTCTATTAAAGGGGCACTCAACTGATTGCACACATGAAGTTGGTTTTACTCATCACGAGGAGTACTACTCAGACTTTGACAACATTTGTAAAATGTCTCCTGTGTCTGAACTCCGAAAAAGTAGCCCTGATGACAGATGGTCATTGATGGCTTGCAAAAAGCCTGCATTACCATTGAGCTAATGGAGTTTGAAAGACATTGGCATTTATCAGGTAGGGAGGGTCAAAAACAAAAATAATGCAAGTATCCTCATACAACGGTTCATATGATACCTTACAAAAAGTATTTAATCTTTCGTGCATTTTCCTACCGATGTCCAGGAACACGTGATGCACGTGTCAATTTCTGCTTGTTACATGCATACAATCTTTTCAAAATAAACTTCCGTCTTCAAAGGAAACCACATAGTTAGGTTAGGGTTAGGCAACAAAAGTACTTAGTTAGGTTTAGAAAAAGATTGTGGTTTGGGTTAAAATAACTAAAGTAACTTACATACGGAAGTTATGTGACAAATAAATTTACGTTAACTTCTGGTTTCACATGGGGTACGAACACCGGCCTCCTGGGTGAAAGTCTGGTGTTTTTTGACCCACGCATCCACCCCGATTTCCTCCCAATGCGGCATTTGTCGCTCTTTATACTTCCTGGTTCACGATTACGTGGATTATATACAAATATATTTTGTGGGATATATACGAATTTTGGTGGTTGCTTGCTTGTTTTTGTTTAGAAAAATTGTAAATTGTTTAAAATACCAATTTATCAAATCCTTATCCAAACCACCATGGCCTGCACTGTGGTCTTTACTGTAGAGGCTTCGGCCTTTGCTTTTCTCTAGCAGATGTCATATCGCCTTAACAATGTAAAGAGGGTGGCATAAAGATAAACCCAGCACAAAAAACTGCTAAACTGTGAAAGACAGATGACTTCATGTGACTAATGAAAGGACTGAGGAAGAAACGCAGCATGGGCTGTATAGAGTGATGTAAGGGTTTGACAGTAAATGCTAAAACAGTACAGTAGATGAGGCTAAAATGAGATGTGTATGAGGTTGATGTTAGAGCATTAGGGAGTCTACCAGCAGGTCCCATCACACATGTATGCACACACACACACACACACACACACACACACACACACACACACACACCCATATATACACTCACTCCTGTCCGCCTCACTGCACTCTCCACACCTCAATAATTCATCGCCGCTAAAATAAAAATGCCATCATCTCACAAGCAGAGACTCAACCACAATCAAAGATTATTCTCTAGAATAGTCTCCCTAAAAAACAGATCAAATAACACATAGTCTCCATCACAACATACAGAAATTGCAACAGCAAATAAATTCGGACACGCTGCTGTGTCGCTGCTGTGTTTGGGTGATGCAGATGGATTGACAGGCCGTTTCATCGGTCCAGTGTACAGAGAGAAAAAGCATCCAAATTCTGCATCCTGTCTTTTTTAGATTCTTTTTTAGGGTAGTGAATTATTCAATGCCTTGCCATCTGGGGTGGCCTCTCTGAGGCCAAAACAATTTAGGATTCAGCTGTCTTTGGCTCTGCTCAGTGCACTGTCCGTATCAGTCCTGTTATAAAAGACACCCACGTGCCACTCATATGCAGCCGCAGCCACATGGTCAAACTCCAGCAAGACATTTCACATTGCTCACAGTATCTACTGCTTGAGAGATTTTTACGCTTTTTTAAGTATCTCATGGGATTTCTGTTGGTTGTTTGCCCTCAAACTTTTCATCATCACAGACAGTCCGTCCTCCGTCTGTGAGGATAAAACCAACTGTTCGTTACTACAATGGTTTTGTTTATCCGTCACAACCTCTCCCTCGTGTTTTTCTGTCCTGATTTGCTCTTTTCCTCTCAGCAGTGACAGCGACAGTTCCTGTTTTAATGTATTTCATGTGTCTTTTGTAGCTGTCATTACACCTGCCCAGGGACTGCAGTTGAAAATTAGCCAAGATGGCTAAACTGGCACATTTACAGAAATGTCTATTAATTGTGCACTCTAGAGCTGCAACGATTACTTAATTAGTTTTCAACTAATCGCCAACTATTTTGATAACTGATTAATCAGTTTGAGTATTTTTTAAGAAAAAAAAAAAGTAAAAATTCTCTGATTCCAGCTTCTTAAATGTGAATGTTTTCTGGTTTCTTTACTTCTCTATGACATTAAACTGAATATCTTTGAGTTGTGGATAAAACAATTTGTGGGACATTTGAGGACGTCACCTTGGGTTTTGGGAAACACTGATCGACATATTTCACCATTTTCTGACATTTTATAGACCAAACAACTAATCGATAAATCAAGAAAATAATTGCAGATTAATCGACAATGACAATATCGTTAGCTACAGCCCTAGTGCACTGTCCCTGTGGCTTTAAACTGTAAAAATAAAACAGAAGAGTACAGAAGAGAGACAATAACAGCAGGAAAAGTGGCTTTCTTCTTCCCTCACTGTTGAGGGTTCCCTAACCACTGCTTAAGTTTCTTCTAAATACATCTGATGCATCTCTCTCTGGCTTGAAAACCATCTCTCTCTCTCTCTTCATCTGCCTCCTTTCTCTCATTCAAAGAGCAACATCCAAGCAAGTGTGCCAACTCAATGACTAATAGTTTACTATGAAGTGTTGACTCACTGATGCCGAGCCCTCTAGACACAAAACAAATCTGCAGTTATGAGAAAGCAGTTTTTAAACTCGTGAAAAACAACAGCAGGACAGAGCTTAGAGCTGCATATTTCTGCCCACCCACATGTTAAGCTTTACCTAGGGGCTACAGAGAAGCAGAGTCAGGGTTGTCACACACAGATAGCGTGTGATTCCCCCTCTTGCATTCCGAGGCATTTTTACAAGCTTTTAATGAGGGAAAACATCTCATCAGGTGTAGCTGTAGTAGCACACATTGGCACACTTACTACAGCATGCAGTTGATGCTGAGAGAGACAGAGGACAGGAGATAGAGGAGTGCGTGATGAGGAACTCAATGTGTCATATAAGTTACAGCATAAGAGAAGGAGTGGAAAAAATATGATGAGATGAAATAAAGAAAGAAATGTGGCATGCAGGAAGTGACAGAGAGGCACAAAGAGTGACAAGAGACAGAATGAGACCGAAAGCAAAAACAAAGTGGCTGCCTGGATTTCGTTGTTTTACTCTAGCAGCCAGGGTGAAGTTTGATAAGAGTGACAGAGCCATGCAATGCCTCAGCTGCAGACAGAGCCTAGGTGATAGAGAAAGAGTCACAGAAAAGAGACACTGTTAGACAAAGAAGGGGAATAAAGAGGTCAAGGAAAGGGGAAGCAAGGAAGGTAGGAGGAAGGAGGACGTTGGAACAAGTAGAAGGAGACTTACTAAACATAATCCATGCACAAATTGCAGAAGGTCCACACTTGATAACTTAATCTGAGAGCAAATGTGCTCTCTAGATCAAGACTCACATAAAATAAACTGAAGTTTTAGGGAGTTTATAGTATTGCAGATGCAAGATTCAGATGCATATGTAAGGTGATCAAATCCCAATAAACTTCATGTTTGTACTGTTTTAGTGACATATAAATACACACACCTAACTAATTGATATGGAGATGTGTTTTGTAGAATAATCACTGTTTTCAGATAGTTAAATAAGGATTGTCCTATTTTTTCAAAACTAACAACGTTGCACAGACACTTTTGAACTGCTTTCAGCCTTGAAGTTTTTATTAGAAATGCAATTAACTTTAGCTATTGCCCTATATTAATCTATCTATCTATCTATCTATCTATCTATCTGTCTATCTATCTATCTATCTATCTATCTAGCAGAACAGCAGATCATGCACTGACATGTTGAGATCCCATTTCAGCACCACGGACAGCTCCTGAATGGGATTCCCCTCCAGGGACTGATTCAGCACCATGGACAGCTCCTCATACGCTGTTTTAATTGATAGAAACAATTCTTCTACATAATGTGATAGGTGCTGCATTGTCTTAAGGTTCTCTGTCAATTTAAGTCCCTGTTAGTGTCATCAGAGGACCTTGGCACACATTGCAGGCCATTAGACACAGCGAGGGCCGCAGAACACCATTATGAGATTTCATCAATTAGATTTGTGTCCGTAATTAGAGCCACATCATCCAGCAGAGGAAGGGGAATGTGTGCAAAAGCAATGCACCCATCTCCAGCATCACACCCATGCGCGTATAAAGCAATCCCATTATGACTCCGTGGGTTTGTCTTGTGGCAAGTTAGTTAATTGAGGCTGCTGTAAAATCACGTGTCTGGCGCGAAAATGCCACTATTCTTCCCCACCGGCCTGCTTTCCGGTATCACGTGTGAGGTAAAATGTGACTTATAATATATATATATACTTATAATATGTCCCCAAATTAATAAAGACTCACAGAGAGCATTGAGTTGTGGTTTTTATTTACAAAGCACATGTGGTATTAAATCAAATTAACGTTCATAACACTTCCCAGACCTGTTATAATAATTGGCATGCACAGAGCACAGAGAGAGAGTGCTCTTTTACAATAGATAAAAGCCCAAGACCGTGAGCCCATATACGCAAAGTAGAAGCCCCCCTGTCCCGTCCCGTCCCGTTCTGGGGGGATTTGAAAGGATTACTCACTTGCCACGGTGAGAACCAGGAGAGCCAGCGCTGCTTTCACCGAGGCTGCCATCGCTTCCTCCCCTCCAGTGCGACAGACACACGAGAAACTTACGGCTGGAGAGTGTTTCTCGCGCGAGTTCTTCTTCTTTTCTGCTCCCGATGTGAAGTAAGAAACAAAAAAAAAAGGAAAAGAAAAAGGCAAGGCTGGATTATAGCGGTTTCATTTTAAGGGATTCCGCTAATGACGGCCGGTAGCTGAGACTCGGAGGCATTGGGGAGCAGCGCTGACTGCTGTCTGAGCCCAGAGAGGAGGAGGATGGATGCTTTCTGCCAGAGCGCACCGACTCCACCGCTGGTCCCGGAGCTGTGATTGCGCGCAGCGGAAACCGGCTGTAGAGAACAGAGTCCCCCCTTAATTTCTCCTTGAGCGATGCAAACAACGTTTTCCTCTGGACTATGGGTCAGGAGCTAGTGGGGATATACGCCAATCCTATTATCGCCGAGGCGGCCATTCTTCAGATAAAAGATTTAAGCACCCCGATCCGCACATCGCCCTGCCCGCCCAGTGCGCTCCCCCGTCGGGCGTCAGTTTCAATCTCTGCCGTCTTGATCGACACAGTGTGTGACATGACAGCAAGCAGGAAGCGATAAGTCAGAAATCCCCCTAGGGAGCGAAGACATTTAAAACCCAGCAGCAGCCACTGAAACCAATCTTATCTTCTCCAATCAAAGGAGAAATCCCCCTCATTGAAAATTGACTTTAAGCTAATTAAAACACACTTTTTAAGTTCAGAAGGGAGCAGCTGCAGGAAGCCAAAGTGTTTTTTTTTGGTTGAGCTGTAGCTAAAACTACAAAAAGAAAACTTTAAGTTCTGCACTCTGTTAACTGATGAAGTAATTAAATCATTAAACCCCGAAACTGAAGTTGTGTAGAAGCAGGTCTTTGGCAGTTTTTATCTGCATTAATCCCATTGTGGTTCAGTTGTTTGTTCCCTCACTGAGTCTGGGGAGGATGAGGGCGTGGAGGTCATGATGTTAGAACCTGTAAGTGTTGGCAACCCCCGCCACTTGAAATAGAAATAATCCAGTGAATATGATGTTTTATTGAGCCATATTGTCCACTGTGTTTCCTCACCATCATCACCACAGGAAGGTCAAAGTTCAGGGTCTGCTACAAGTCAAACATGGAGCTGGGGAAAATCAGTTTCTTGCTCATGGACGCTTCAGCAGCAGAGATCCAGACGACAGTCCTGTAATCAAAAGCTGCAATCTCAGTTATTGTCAGGCTTGGTAATATCAATATTGGAAGCAAAACAATAATTGCTAATCAAATCTGCCTTTCTGCAGCAGGCCAATTACAGTTCTCTCCATATGAGTTTCGTGTCAGGTGGAAATGTAGGGGAACCATGACAGGCAATACCTTTTTATTGCAAACTCATGATGTGGTGAAGCAGTCTCAGCTGGTGGGTCATGGGTCTGATGAGGAAAAGAGGGGCGTGTATGTGTGTGTGTGTGTGTGTTAGTGGAAAGGCTGCAGGCTTCCTCAGTCTGCACACGTCAATGCGGTATAACTGCCCCAGAGGTCCCTTTGGTGATGTGAGCAGGAGAGAGGGCAGGGAGGAAGACATGGCCTTAAATGTGCTTCACAAAATGACTCTAGCTAATCATTTTCACTGCGTGGACACAGAGGAGGAAGAGGAGGAGAGAAAGCAACGGGGGAAAAATTGTACAAATGTAAATCAGCTGTTATTGTCACGCAGTACATAGTACACAGCACAGCAGTGAAATATATTCTCCTCTTTTAACTCATCCTAGTATTAGGATGTAGTGGGCAGCAACTATATAGTGTCCAAGGAGCAGTTTTCGGGGTCCAGTGCCTTGCTCAAGGGCAACCCGGCTGTGCCGGTGAATTGGCATCTCCCTACCAGTCCACAGTCTGTACTTGGTCTGTGCGGGGACTTGAACCGGCGACCCTAATAAGCCAAGTCCCTATATGGAATGAGCTACTGCCGCCTCTCCAAATCAAAAATTGTGAAGAAGATCATTAAACATTTTTGTAAAAACTGAAATTGAAGAAGATAATATATTCAATGTGGAGAAAAAGGTGAGGAGGCTGGGGAAGGAATAGTCCAACATTTTGGAAAATACACTATCACTCTCTTACCAAGAGTTAGATGTGAAGATTGATACCACTCTAACTCTCAGCAAAGAGCTTATTTCCCAAAATGTCAAACTATTCCTTTAAGCCTCACACAGACGGTGCTCCTGAGAGTTGGATAAAAAGAAGCAAAGCAACCAACTTCTAAACAAATGTTGAGTAATATGTGACTCCTCAAACATGTGCAGTCAAGAGAAGATGCAGGAACACAGTGTCTAACTCCCACCTGAACTTTGGTCGCCTCACTCCTTCCCTCATACAACAGAGGCATTTTACGGTTCATACATTCATTCATGCACACACACACACACACACACACACACACACACACACACACACACACACACACACACACATACACACTCTGCATAAAATTAACCTCTAGTCACAGCTCCAAATGCAACCAAATTGTGTTACCCTCCCATCACTCCCCATTACAGCCACACTTTAGCAACATGCGAGCATCCGCCTCCCAAAGTCCCCGCCCGTCTCTCCTAATGAACATTATCTCTGCATCCTAAAAGCAATGGAGAGGAGCAGAGGGAGGCCAGATTTAATCAGGGCTACTTAGAGCTCGCTGTGGGGTCTGCTGGGGCTCTGAAGAGCCAGCCAGCAAGCAAACACACACACACACACACACACACACACACACACACACACAAAGGATAAAATCTATGAACACTTTGTTTTCATGTTATGTAAATACTATAACTGATAGCTGAAAGATTAACAATATTAGATGCATGCACACCCACAAACACACTAATACACACATTCCTGTCATAAGGAAGTTATTGCAATTATCAGTATAAAACTTGTAAAAAAGAGTTTATTTAAACACACGTCATAATTATGAATGGGAAACTCAGACGTGCTCCAGTACATCTGACCTTAAGGAGAACTGATTTTATTCATTGTCATTACTTGGGGAGTTCCACTGTATATGTGAAAAAAATAGTATAAACCCCTTTGTGCCCCCAGAGGGAGCTGCGCAAAGTCTGATACATGTCCTCAAGTGATGTCACTTGAGTCAGCGTCAGTTGGGTCTGAAGACTACGAGTTTGAAAATGAAAAAAAAAAAAAAAATCTGGGGGTGTAGAATTAGAAAGAAGTGAGTTTATCAGACCTCTGTAGCCCGATCCTCATCTCTGCTTGAGGCTGATTGAGGCTACATTAGCTGCTACTAGCACAGCACATTTGAATCTCTGACTGAATTGTCGCCGATCGAATTGCATTATGGGTTATGTAGGGGTCAGATTTTGACAAGGAAGAAGAGTGTGTGGAAAAAAAGACAATATCTCTAATTATGCCAGATCATTTTTATCCACATTTTTTACACTGTCCATTGTGAGTCCGACAGGGTTATATTGTAGGTGTGCAATGCTAAGTCAGTGGAGTAGTCTTTTTAATAATATGGAAAAGTCTACTATACATACTTCAGAGCATTTTTGTCATTTGGTCACATTTGTTCCTCATAAGATAAAATGCCTACCTTTGGTTCAGTCTGGTAGTCAAAGTGCTGAAGTGTTTCCCATTTGCATAATTATTCATCAATTCACTGCCTACAGCAATATAAATCACATAATAATCACATAATCAAATTAACAACATATTGTACTCACCTCCATGTGTGTATGTAATGTATAGGCCTACACTTACACACAAACACACAGTCTGTCTACATCGAGTGTCTCCTCCTCCTTACGCTCCTGTCAGCAAACTCACAACATCTGCATCTATTTCCCAACAGCTGCATCATCATATTGTATATCATTTCAGTGGATTTTGTTTACTCCTCTCCAAATTGCCTCCTCGCCAGCCTCCCTCTCATCCCACACATTGTGTTTGTTTGCCTTAAGGCAGCGTAGTCAGAGACATTGTGCCCCGGTGAAGTGGCCCATTCCCCCACTGCATTAATGTTATCATAAATTCATATCACTAGGGGACATTTGTGTCTTGAACTGGGGCTTTCTAAATTCCAGACTGGTAGCCTGTCACAGCTGGTCTTTGTCCTGCTACGGTGGGGCAGAATCAGTATGATGGGACCTCCTGGATGTGTAGTGATGAACGTATCTCATCATCTATCTTTATCTCTTTCTAGTCTTCCTGTTGCGTCATCGTTGCCTGCCTTCGGTCTTTGTCTCTTTTATTTGCACTTTTATTTACTCCACTTTTGTCCTTTTGTTCCATTCATGGGCCTGCTCCCTTTTTCACCTCCTAGTGCTCCTCTTCCTCTTCCTGTCGCTCTCCTCTCATCTATCTTGAACCAAACAGGCATATAAACCCCCGCTGAGCTCCCAGTGGGTGGGATAAAAATGTTGGGAAAATGGCAGGAATCTTATCAAGGCTGAACTCAATTAAATGTTCTGACGGGGCCGCAGCCTCAGAGCATGTCTCCATGCTGTTTCTGAGTGTCCCCGCTGCTCTGCTACGTTATGGCTGATTTGGTTTTCTGTAACATTGCAACGGAAGGTGGGTTTCTGTGAGAGCCCCAGGTTTGCCCTCAAAGCTTTTGGAAGTCTAGGAAGTGAGCAAATTCAATGAGCATGTTCTAATTTTCAGGATTTCACATACAGTATGCATACTGTCCTTATCTGAGTGCTACTGTTTTAAGTGTTCATATTGGAAACCATTAGATGCTGTATAATTTCTAGTGATGAGGAAAATCCACCTTAGAGCAAATGATTTCAAGCATACAAATGCAAGTATAGGTTGATCAAATTTTAAAACAGTCTTACAGGGTGTGCAGGACAGTGTGTACATGCATGGCTATGCTGTCTTTATGGCAGCCCTCCTCCACATAAAGCCTCTCATGTCATCTTTACTGCAGGCCAAGAAGATTCAGCACTGCACATAATCCAGGGGCAACAGCAATCTGACAGGTTTGGACCCCACACACACGTACTGTTGGAGAAATATGACAGCGTTACACAATTCAGCATGTTCCGGTGACAGTCACGTTTCCTGTTCAGAGACGAGCGAGGAAGATGAGGAGGAGACTGGAAGGGAAGGATGTTGGTGGTGAACGTTGAAATGACTGAGGATAATGTAGTGGATTTAATTTACAAAAGCATAATTGCAATTATTTTACAAAAAGATACATTTAAAGTTGGTGTTTTTCCAAATTCATTAACATGTCGGATAGCAAACTATTTCCATTTGCTCATTGATTTTGGGAAGAACTCACCTAGCCTACATGCTGACAGTAAAGTGAATCATATTATGATGACTATAGTACATTTTGTTGAAAGTTCCCATCACACATTACTCCTTCCATTCACCTTTGATCTCCTCAATTCTGAAACTGTATGCAAGGTAAATAAACATAGGCTTACAATTTACAGACTGGACTTTTAATTGTGCACTTAAGGTAACAAGCATGAACCTTATTTAAACATATTTAAAGTTTAAAACCTAACAGTCAGATCTAACATAAATAACTCTGAATGTGTTTGGTAACAAATTGAGTTTCCATGTTTTAAATTGATCACTTTATTCCTCCTCTTGCAGGTCAGTGTGTTCAGTGTTCAGTGATCGGTCTAAAGAATATAACACTAAATAATAAACCGTATAAATGACCATCGGCATGGCCCATTATATTTGTGTAGTGTGTTGTTTTCATGTTTGTTAATTTTCTAGGATATCCTGTTAGTTACACTATGAAGGTTTTATTTTGAAAGGGTAATACCGGAAGAAGACGAACGGTAAAATCAGCGTCAGGTGTCCATTTGTGTTTGTCTTCCAAACAAATGAAGGAGTATATGTCGCACTTTAGCTTCGTTTAGCGCCTGGCTGTTAAGGGCACAAGGTTTGTCAATATTCCGTTTCCTACCGTAGTTGATAATAAGTTACTTTATAATGTGTTTTGGTAGTTTTGCCTAGTTAGAAAGAGTGTGTGTAAGCTAGTAAAGATGATATCTTGACACCGTCTGCAGTGTTAACAAGCAATTAGCTTTCCTTGGCCTTTGCTACTTGTAGTAAGAGATGCTGTAACGTTACTTTGTGAGTGTGTAATGCAGTAGCTGCCGTATATTGTGCAAGTCATGCTTAAACTGGGATGTTAGAGCTGCATTTTATGTGTAATTGGAGACTAATAAATTAATTAGTCTGCAAACTTAAATGTCACATCCGGTTCTGCCAGCTTTCTGCCAGCAGTATGTGGTTGTACTAATGGATATAACGTTATATTTGCTGTAATTCATCACTTTTGTTATCTTATAATACACCCATGGGCTGTCTGCTGTAAAACCTGTACCGTGGTGGATGTATTAATATCTCTGTTACCAAGCAACCAGCTACCGGCCAGTAGCTAGTAGTGCTAGTAGCCTGACATGATAGACACGTTATTCAGTGTATATGTATGTGTATGTATATGTAATGTAGTTGTGGGCTATTTACTAACACACAGGGTACAACCTTTTATACATCCATGTTCTTTGGTCTGTTGTACATCTGTTTTGGAGGTCCTTGACATGAAAAAGTTTGAGATTGCTCTCAAAATCTGTGTGCTGGATTTTTCTAACTTCAAATTATGTCCATTTCTCTCTTTATGCTCTTCCGGGACAGGCAAAACAGTTTCATAAGTAAGTAAATATTTATGATAGTATGCATATTTATAATATTTTTGTTGTTCAACACAGACCATTTCAGTAGAGACATTAAATAATATGACAATAGAATAGAAATCATTTTGTTTTATCGGTGTCCTTTGATAATACAGCAGAGCTTGTCATTTGTGTAAAGTTAAAATTGGTAATATTTTTGGTTTTGTTTTCTCCATAGCTCTTACGGTGTGTTCGCAGTGTGGTCACAGCATACTCTTTGGCCCAAGTAAAGCTTTTGTGAACCATCAGCTGGAGAGTTACACCATCATCCTGTCAGGGATGCTACAAACCAAGTGAGTCTCCTTGTATTTTATTTGACAAATAAATCCTTACACCGTAGAGCAGACAACCATGACAGGACAGGTCAGAAGTGTGTGTTTCATCAGATTAATACACAAAAGCTTGAAAACTGTATGTTTGCACGCACACATTTTTGGCTGTGTGTGTGTTTGAATCTATCTATATACTTGTCTCGTAGTTGGCTTGAAAGGTAGGTGTGGCTTTACATTTCAGATTTCCAGGTGCACTCACATGAACATGAACACTCATGAATAATAAAGTGTTCCATACTGTAGCTATTCTCCTGGAATGAGTGTTATTCCTCTCAGTTTCAATAGCAGTGAACCAAAGTATAGCCTACTATAGGTGAATCTGTCTCTGTAAGTGGATTGGTTACTCACTCGTTGCTAATTGAATTAAATAGAAGATGACAGGATTCAAATGGCTTAAAGCAACATTTCATCTACCATTTCCAATGCTTGGATTGTAAATGAGCTGTTGAATCAACAGGAAAGAGATCCTTCAGATGAGTATATAACATTTCTGACAGCGCATACCTCCAAAGCCAAAGAATGGGAACAGGATATACAGTTTACAGTACCAGCATTTCTGTGCAGAATTGATTGCTGTCATATCTTTTTCAAAGTTCAAAATATAGAAATTTGAAGTTAAATTTTCACTGAAGAAACAGCAAAATATTTTCTCAAGGTACATTTAGTAGCTATTTACTTCTCACCCATGTTGTCTAAAAAGTTGAACTATAGTTGATGGGGTTTCCATCAACCTTTTTTTTGCAAAAAAAGTGTGCTTAGCTAGGGTGGAAAAGTTGGTTAATCTATTAGGGATGTTAATAATTAACCGTTTAACCTGTTTGTGCATTGGCTTATGGTTGCAGCTTGGCAGCTTGTTGAGGACTAAAACCACACCACTGCTGCATGCGACGCACTTATCTTGTCGGTTGACGGTTAACGAGGGTCTGCTATCGGTTAGAAAAAAATTCAAAATCAGCATCCCTATTATCGAGGAATGCAACAAAGTGCAATGGAAACTTGGTGAGTAAGTCATAATGTACATGAAGCATGTGACTTAAATGTCCACTGAATAGACGAAACATGCCGGCAAATGAAAACATCAGGTCTGTGTGGAGCGACGAGGAGACAGTAATGTTCCTCAAATTAATGAAACAAACATAAATGCTACATAATGTTTTCTACATTGTTTTTCACCGTTTAAGGTTTGACTGGCGCTCATTTAATTATGTCATCTTGTTGCACTGTTCTTCTGCAATGGTTTAATTTCACCCGACTGGAAAATTACCGCCACCAGCTGTTTGTCTTGATGAACAAACTCCTAATAATCGCATAAGTAGTTGATGGAAATGGGCTTTAATGTGCATTTTTCCCCTTGCTGATTTTCTCACAATATGGTATGGTATGGCATTCATCAGTTTGAATTAAGATTACAGGCTACATTGTACTTTGTATCATTAAGTCAGTCTTCCCAAATTGATTGAACAGAAGGGGAATGAAAAACAAGTCTTGAAGCACAGAACTGGCCTAGTTTAAACCTCCAACCTCCTGTTATCTGAGTCTTACATGTAAACAGGTCGGTACAGTTCCTGTAGGTTGAACCTAGCTTGCATCTCAGCGTAAAGGACAAGCTGTGAAGTAATTATCTGGGGCAGTGTGTTGTTGAACACATGAGCCTCATGGAGTAGGTCAGAGCTAGAGCATGAAAAGGTTGCTGCTGCAGTCCAAAAGCAGCAGGGTAGACTTATGGTGCTTCTCTTTGGGGGGGTTTTATGATACCAGGAATATTGAAGATCCATAAAGAGGTTATCGCTTTTGTATGATCTCATTTAGCCTACTGTCCAGTATCAGCCGACTGTTGCCCCTTTGTACTGTAGTGAGTCATGACAGGGAGCTTTTAATAAAGTACTCACAGCATAATGTAACAATTCAGTCTTTAGAATCAGATAGAAAGCACACCAGCATTTTGGTAAAATTTTGCAGTGAAATCAATCAATTTCAGTGGATTCAGTAGAAGGGGCTAAATCAGTCTAATTTGTTGCAGCGAGTTCAACTTTGGTTGCAAGTGCTGACGGTGCTGACCTATGAGTCCTAAATGGAGGAAGCTATTGTAGTTTATTAGCTGTGTGTCATCACTCTCCACTTTTGAGTATAAACTGCTCCATGAGGCAGAAGTTAATAGACGTAGTGTGTCGCCATTAGCGACCAAGCTAGTGACCTTGCTAACTGACAGTTGGCAAGCCTTTTAGCTCGTTAGCTTCGAGAGCATTTTTCCCTCTTCGATAAAACTCTATAATGAATTAAATTATGTATAATCTCGAGAAAAAAATGCCAAGGGGGCCATCAGTACAGTGTGGCCCAGTACAGAGCAAATAGAATGAAACTTGGAGAGCTGTGACTGACGAGCGCTAGCATGTTGCCGACGAGCTAACATGTTCGCGGTTAGCTTGACAGGTACAGTTCACCAACTAGCCCAGTGATTAGGACTATCCCTACATCAACAAGCCTCTCCTAAAGATGCACAGATTAACTTTAGGCTGATAAGAAATGTCTATATGTGTAGAGAAATATAGTAATACATCATTAAAACACAGTCTAAATTTGATTTTACTTTAACTACTTTATAAGAATATAGTTAAAGTACCTGTTTATTCACACACTGAGAAACAACTGACAAACATTGAACAGTTTAGGAAAAAAACTGCAGCATCAAGCAGAGATGGAGCTGAGAGGTTTGAACTCTGTAAAGTGTTATGTCACCATGACTCAGTCCGTGGCTGACATCCGCACACCTTACTCATGCTGTTGCGTGGCGGGCAGCCAACACCTCATCCTGAAATGGCACGTCCACAAAAACACACACGTGTAGACAAATAAAATAGAATAGAATTGCTTTATTGTTATTTCACAAAGTACAACGAAAAGAAGCAATCCTGGCGGTGCACGCACATATATCAAACAGTATAAAAATATATATCATAAATGTAAAATAGCGCTGCACAATTAATCTAATATTAATCGCAATCACAATTTTGGCTTCCCACAATTAAATGAACATGATCAACTTGTCGTTTAAAATGTGTGCTCCATGCATAGAAAACTCTGCTGCATATCAAATCAAGCGCTTCCTAAACTAACAGCCATCCACCAGGGGGCGATCGACATGTTTTGGCTTCACTTTTGGGGAGCCAAAACATTTCATTCAACAAGAACCTTATTTTAAGTCTGATTTTGATGCAAAGATTTGTACATTAGCAGGAATGTAGCACAACATGGAAGTGAAGGTGCTCTGTTTATTTAAATGTGTATTTTGTCCCTAAAATCAAAAAGTATAATTAATAAAATCTAAAAAAACTTGTTGATCAGTTTGATGGTCACAAGAACACACACTGTGTGAGCTACCAATAAATCTGCAAATTATTTTCTCGATTAATCGAGAAATTGAGACTTGTTTTGTCTATAAAATGTCAGAAAATAATTAAAAAATCACATTTTTTCACAATTTCCAAAGGCCCAAGGTAAAGTCTTCAGATCACATGTTAAGCCAACCAAAGGCGGCAAACGCATTTTCCACAGCTTTCTTTTCTAACCCTGTAAGGAGTCAGCATATTCTCTGCCTCTGGTCTGTATATGTGAGATATAACTCTGACCTTCTGGGTAAAGTGAGTGTTTGTTTACAATGTAGATATCTTATACTCATGTTACAAATAAACACACAATTTGTACTCTGTGAACTCTATACAATGATTTGCTTAGAGCCAATATGACATATTTCTTTATTAGTTATTGTATTATGATAATCCTTTACTGTTGGACGTCCTGGTAGCCTGGGGGGATAAGACGTATATACTGCAAATTCCCTGGTTTTAATCCAGCTGGGGAACTTTGTTGCATGTGATCCCCTCTAACCCCATATATCCTCTCCTTCGCTACTATCAATAATAATCTTCTGTGTTTTTGACATCTTGAGATCTTGTTGAAGACATCGGTCAGTCATAACATACAGTCCAAAGCCATGAACATTGACAACACAGCCAACAACCACATGCACAAGCAGGCTACACACACACTGGAGAGCATTCACAGACTGAGTTAAGGGAATTGACGCAAAACTTAATTCAAATTAAGAACTTTTAAATTATTAGAAAACAATTTACTCAATTATTAAATTACCACAGGACCATTACTGCTACTGTGGCACACACTCATTTCCTCTTCCAATAATAACTAGAATTGTGTATTAAGGAGATTTTAAAGATTATGCTTGTGTCTTATGCTTATGCTGCTTATGCTCTTTTCTCAAGCCAGAGTCTGTGTCTAGTTACGAACAGGTAATTTCACATTGTTTACGCTCTTATAGGGGCCATAATGGTTGAAGTTTGCCTCAGGCTTTTGTCAATTCTCTCAAATATCACTGTAATTGTGCTTTTTTTTTTGGTTATATTTTGAGCTAAATGAACTGAAGGCTATCCTTAGCCAGCTCATCTTTTGGCACTGAATGGTATGGAAGTAGTAGCAGTTGGGGTTTCTTTCAGGAAATTACAGAATTTGATGGTTCACCTCTGAATATGAATGGGTACAAGTCTGATTAATTGCCACATTGTTGCTGGAAATACTTTGTGTACACTGGATGTTTGTTTCCATTTAAAAAATAAATTTGTTTATAATTGCATTGGATGATAGAAAACCCAAATCACCTGCAAAAAACGAGGAGTTCTTATTTGATTATTGTGTTTTAGACCTTATGTCGTAGACAGCTCTCATTCATCAATGCATTTGTTAACAAGGATATTGAATAAGTTGGGTGTATTGCTCCATTTTATCTTACTTTATGACCCGCATCTCACCCTGTAATTGTGGATGTGCATTTTGTGCGTTTACTGCACCAGACAATACAAAATAGCAGTTGCACCAAAACCGCCAGGCTCTCACAGATCTCTATTGAGTTATGGTACATCACTGTCAGAAGATGACTTATGTGACTTATATTGGCCCATTTGCTACTCTGACCTGTTGGCCAACCCTTCTTGGAGACAGAAACCAATACTTTTCCATTTTCATTGTTCCAAAACGTTGCCTTGGAACAGTCACAAATACAGCAATAAATTGTATTTCTATGGCCTGACCTGCAATACTGGCCATGGACCGGCATTAAACCCAAGAATAAAAAAAAAAGGACCCCTCCAGACAAATCATCAAGCCAGCTGGCACCGCGACCCCCACATGCTCTTTATGAATGTGACCATAGCACAAGGTTTCGTCTGAGGTTGATTGATGCGACCTCAGCTGGGAAGCAGAGCTTCTGGCCTAAGTCAGCCACCGTCTTCCAGTCACGAGCCCCGTTCAACTGCCCAGTGGCTGTCCTTGATCTGAAGAGTCTGGCTTGACCCTCACCTTCCCAGACAAATTATGTTGTCAGACAGTGGGATGAAGGGGAAGGAAGGGAGTTGACGCTCGTCCGCCAACTTTCCAGCACTACGGCAAGACACCGTAGCACCAGGTTGTGCTGCCAGGTGTATCTGCCTTGGGTGAGGCTGGCCTTACAGCCCACTAGGATGTGTTTTAATTGGGCTAAATAAAGCTCCAAACTGGCATGTCCATTTTCAAAGGGTTCCCTTGACCTCTGACCTCAAGGTATGTGAATGAAAATGGGTTCTATCGGTACCCATGACTCTCCCCTTTACAGACATGCCCACTTTATGAAAACCCATGCATTTTTTGGGCAAGTCATAGTCAAGTCAGCACACTGCCTGTTGGGCTTGAGTTTGCCATGTTATGATGTGAGCATATGTTTATGCTAAATGCAGTACCTTTGAGGGTTTCTGGACAATATTTGTCATTGTTTTGTGTAGTTAATTGATTTCCAATAATAAATATATACCTACATTTGCATAAAGCAAGCATATTTGTCCACTTCCATGTTGATAAGAGTATTAAATACTTGACTACAGATAAAAAATGTGCTTAATTTGCGATTAATCATGATTAACTATGTACAATCATGCGATTAAATATTTTAATCAATTGACAACCCTAGTTTTTAGAGTTGCTGGTGTAGGGCAAAAGGAGCACGTGGTCTGGCTGAGATTCTTGGGAGATGGCAAGACATCATAGGCAGCCGTGATGGTGAAGCTCGCTCTGAATGTCTCCATTTCCCACAGCTCTTTCCAGGAGAAGTGGAGTTTTCTTCTCTACTCCCTCCCATTTCATCCCTTGCCTTGCCTGAGCCACAGCCTTTGCACACCTGGTTGCTGTCTCCTGCCGCCGTATCTCCCCCACCACAAGCCTGCATCTCTGAGATGGAGTAGCCTTGTTTAAAATAACTTTGTTTATTTATGTTGAATAAGAGTGCATTTATTTTTCTACTGAAACAATACATTAACCATGATTGTGGCATGTCTTGATACACGTTACAGTGAACCTGTCAATAAATAATTAAAAAATAGTAAATAAGGTCTAATTATTATTATTTACAGAAGTTTCGATCAGTCAGGAATAGGCGTAGTTTTAAAGATTAATAGCTATTTACAGATTGTATGGGCTAAAACACACAAGAAGCTTAATTCTCCTTTACAATAATTTGCAATCAGGCAGGCAAAATCATCAAAATATGCAATAATTAAGATCAGTGTATATGATGGAATAGTGGCATTAGAATGTGCCAGAGAACACCAAATTTGGGCTTTTAGGGACGAATTCTTTCTCCAGGGGGGCCATGCCCCCGGACCCCTAGCTGGCCATTTTTTTCACACTGGCTGACTATTCCATATCCTTGTGGAATTTCCTATATATTCAACCATATAGCACAGGCCTTCATCACATGGTTATATGTTATTGGGCTGACTCATTTTTTGTTTTCAACTTCGTGTAGCTCGCTCGTTATTCACCATACATGTGGTTACATCCCTGAACACAGGTGCTTTTATTTGTCGCACACTTGTAGATAAACGGCCTAAATGGATGACATCTGGGAAGAAGAAGTATATCATAGAGACCGGGACCACATCTCCTCTGTGCTGGAACTCTAAGGTAGGATATTTTTTTGTCATTACCAGATATGTCATTCCAGTCTCTTTTAGAATTGATTTTAAAGTGCTTTTAATCACATATAAAGCTCTGAATGACCTGGCACCGGAGTATATAACTGAGCTCCTCACACGGTACTGTCCGAACAGGCCCCTCAGGTCTGCCAGTCTGGGTCTTTTAACGGTTCCAAAGACCAGGCTAAAAACAAAGGGTGATCGAGCCTTTGCAGTACTGGCCCCCCGACTCTGGAACAGTCTCCCACTGAGCATCAGATCAGCTGACTCTGTCACCACTTTTAAATCCAGTCTTAAAACTCACTTTTATAAAATGGCTTTTCCAATCAGCTGAATTTTGAGTTCTTTGTATGCTTGTGTGCTGATGTGTATGAATGTGCACATGTCATTGTATGAAAATGTATATGCTTATTTCTTTATTTACTTATTTTTACTGTTTTTATTTAATTATTTATGGTTCATTGTATTCTGCTGTCTATGATGTGAACTTCTTTGGAAAGCACTTTGTGCTTGAAAAGTGCTCTACAAATAAAATTATTATTATTATTATTATTATATATTATAAGTTGTGTTTAATGTTGTCGAAAAAAGTCATAGTATAGTATGTCGAAAAAAAAGTCATAGTATAGTATGTCGAAAAAAAAGTCATAGTATAGTATGGCGAAAAAAGTCAGTATAGTATATCGAAAAAAAGTATAAAAAAGTCATAGTATAGTGTGTCAAAAAGTCATAGCATAGTATGTCGAAAAAAGTGATTTAAAAAAAAAAAAAGGCTTAGTATAATATGTCAGAAAAAGTCATAATATAGTATGTTGCAACATTTCATGGAAAAGTCATAATATAGTATGTCGAAAAATGTCATGAAAAAAAAGTCATAGTAAGTCGAAATTTTTTTGGAAAAAAAAGTCATAGTATAGTATGATGTAAAATTTCATGAAAAAAGTCATAATATAGTATGTCGAAAAATTTAATGAAAAATAGTCATAGTTTGTAGAAAAACTTCATGAAAAAAAGTCATGGTATAGTATGTTGAAAATTTTTTTGGGAAAAAAAGTCAGTATAGCATGTCGTAAATTGTTTTGAAAAAACGTTATAGTGTAGTATGTCGAAAGAAAAGTCATAGTATAGTTTATCGAAAAAATTTCGTGAAAGAAAAATTAGTATCTGTCGAAAAAATTCATGAAAAAAAATCATATTATAGTATGTCCAAAATTTTATGAAAAAAAGTCATAGTATAGTATGTCGAAAATGTTATGAAAAAAAAGTCATAGTATAGTATGTCGAAAATTTTATGAAAAAAAAGTCATAGTATAGTATGTCGAAAATTTTATGGAAAAAAGTCATAGTATAGTATGTCCAAAATTTAATGAAAAAAAAGTCATGGTATAGTATGTCGAAAAATGTTACGGAAAAAAAAGTCATAGTATAGTATTTCAAAAATTTCATGAAAAAAAAGTCATAGTATAGTATGTCGAAAATTTTATGGAAAAAAGTCATAGTAGAGTATGTCCAAAATTTAATGAAAAAAAAGTCTTAGTATAGTATGTCCAAAATTTTGTGAA
Organism: Sebastolobus alascanus; assembly: GCA_916701645.2. Taxonomy (NCBI): domain Eukaryota; kingdom Metazoa; phylum Chordata; class Actinopteri; order Perciformes; family Sebastidae; genus Sebastolobus; species Sebastolobus alascanus. The sequence goes on from CAKAOJ020000163.1 coordinate 1,402,012, forward strand.
AAAAAAACATAGAATAGTATGTCGAACATTTTATGAAAAAAAAGTCATAGTATAGTATGTCGAAGTTTTTATGAAAGAAAAGTCTTACTATAGTTGTTACGCCCCTCCCCCTGTCTTCGTAGCTGGAGTTTTGTAAAGACAGAGCATTGTGAGTTTGCTTTGTCTAGCTGCAGGCCATGTGTTGTCAGACACTTGTGAGCTTTGGTGCTCATTCTGAGATCAACATTTTGATGTGTTCTTTGGGTCAGGGGTTGGATCCTCCTGCTGACCATACTCCTCACTGTTCAATATTCCTCACTGTTCCTGTGTTCCTGCAAAAACCAGACCTGCATTTTGAGGTGGTTATTATCTCCTATGGACTTTCAAGAAAATGCCATGTGACTATCCACTAGTTCTGTCATGTGACTTCAGAATTCACCACCTTCTCTTAGCCACTAGTTTCTCATCCTTAAATTGCTCCTTTGGATCCAAGGTTGCTGGGTGAGGGATTGGATCTGGTGAGATGGTGGTTGGAGTTTTGGGTCACTGTTCATATGGGAGTAGGTTTGTCTGTTAGTCATCCTAGGGTAATGGGGCTATAAGTTTAAAGGGGAAATGCAAAACATTTCTCATTTTGTTGTATTGTCTTTGACTTGGTGTCTGGTATTTATGATGTTTTGTGTTCCAGATGTCAAGGTGGAACCTTGTTCTTAAGAGGGGCGGTGTTACGCCCCTCCCCCTGTCTTGGAGGCTGCCTTGGCCAAGCTCAGCAGACAGTTGGCTGACGAGGGAGGGTCGTTGGCTTGATTGAGCTCACCTAGGCCTTCCAGGCTATAAAAGCTGCCCCATGTGCTCACTGTCGGTCTCTCTTCCTGCAGCCACTTCCACCTGATATTACCTTTGTTAGGCTCTGCACCTTCAACACCTCCACAGCACATATGCCACACATCCATGCACTACATTCATTTGATGACATTACTGATCTACACACTCCATTGTTCATTTTATGTTGACTTTAGTGTAATAAATTGTTTAGTTTTATATATAACCTTGCGTGGACTCCCTTTTTGTTACATTCCCTGAGCCAGTTTGTAACAATAGTATTTTTTACTCAGACATTTTTCAGACTTTTATTACTCTGACATTTTTCACTTCTTTTTTTTTTACTTTTTTACTTGGACATTTTTCAGACTTTTTTTACTCGGACATTTTTACTCAGACATTTTTCAGACTTCTTTTTTTATACTTTTTTACTCTGACATTTTTTTTAGACTTTTTTACTCAGACATTTTTCAGACTTTTTTTACTCGGACATTTTTACTCAGACATTTTTCAGACTTCTTTTTTTTATAATTTTTTACTCGGACATTTTTTTAGACTTTTTTACTGTTATTTTTCAGAATTTTTCACTCAGATATTTTTCAGACTTTTTTTACTCGGACATTTTTCAGACTTTTTTTACTCTGACTTTTTTCACACTTTTTACTCTGACATTTTTCAGACTTTTTCACTCAGACTTTTTTCAGACTTTTTTTACTCGGACATTTTTACTCAGACATTTTTCAGACTTCTTTTTTTTTACTTTTTTTACTCTGACATTTTTCAGACTTCTTTTTTTTTTACTTTTTTACTCTGACATTTTTCAGACTTTTATTACTTGGACATTTTTCAGACTTTTTTTACTCTGACTTTTTTCACACTTTTTACTCTGACATTTTTCAGACTTCTTTTTTTTTACTTTTTTACTCAGACATTTTTCAGACTTTTTCACTCAGACTTTTTTTACTTGGACATTTTTCAGGCATTTTTCAGACTTTTTATTAATCAGACATTTTTCAGACTTTTATTACTCGGACATTTTTCAGACTTTTATTACTCGGACATTTTTCGGACTTTTTTTCTGATATTTTTGAGAATTCTATTTTTTGGACTTTTTCACTCAGACATTTTTCAGACTTTTTTTACTCGGACATTTTTACTCAGACATTTTTCAGACTTCTTTTTTTTTACTTTTTTACTCAGACATTTTTCAGACTTTTTCACTCAGACTTTTTCAGACTTTTTTTACTTGGACATTTTTCAGGCATTTTTCAGACTTTTATTAATCAGACATTTTTCAGACTTTTATTACTCGGACATTTTTACTCAGACATTTTTCAGACTTCTTTTTTTTTACTTTTTTTACTGACATTTTTCAGACTTCTTTTTTTTTTACTTTTTTACTGTTATTTTTCAGAATTTTTCACTCAGACATTTTTCAGACTTTTTTTACTCTGACATTTTTCAGACTTTTTTTACTCTGACTTTTTTCACACTTTTTACTCTGACTTTTTTCACACTTTTTACTCTGACATTTTTCAGACTTCTTTTTTTTTACTTTTTTACTCAGACATTTTTCAGACTTTTTCACTCAGACTTTTTTCAGACTTTTTCACTCAGACTTTTTTCAGACTTTTTTTACTCTGACTTTTTTTTTACTTTTTTACTCGGACTACTTTTCTTTTGACTTTTTTACTTGGACATTTTTCAGACTTTTATTACTCAGACATTTTTCAGACTTTTATTACTCGGACATTTTTCGGACTTTTTTTTTTTTGACTTTTTTACTTGGACATTTTTCAGACTTTTTTTACTCGGACATTTTTACTCAGACATTTTTCAGACTTCTTTTTTTATACTTTTTTACTCTGACATTTTTTTTGGACTTTTTTACTCAGACATTTTTCAGACTTTTATTACATGGACATTTTTCAGACTCCTTTTTTTTTACTTTTTTACTTGGACATATTTCAGACTTTTTAACTCGGACATTTTTACTCAGACATTTTTCAGAATTTTTCACTCAGACATTTTTCAGACTTTTTTTACTCAGTTATTTTTCAGAATTTTTCACTCAGACATTTTTCAGACTTTTTTTACTCGGACATTTTTCAGACTTTTTTTACTCTGACCTTTTTCACACTTTTTACTCGGACATTTTTCAGACTTTTTCACTCAGACTTTTTTCAGACTTTTTTCACTCTGACTTTTTTTTTACTTTTTTACTCTGACATTTTTCAGACTTCTTTTTTTTTTTACTCAGACATTTTTCAGACTTTTTTTACTCTGACTTTTTTTTTACTCTTTTACTCGGACATTTTTCAGACTTTTATTACTCAGACATTTTTCAGACTTTTATTACTCGGACATTTTTCAGACTTTTATTACTCGGACATTTTTCTGACTTTTTTTCTGATATTTTTCAGAATTATATTTTTTGGACTTTTTCACTCAGACATTTTTCAGACTTTTTTTACTCGGACATTTTTACTCAGACATTTTTCAGACTTCTTTTTTTTTACTTTTTTTACTCAGACATTTTTCAGACTTCTTTTTTTTTACTTTTTTTACTCTGACATTTTTCAGACTTCTTTTTTTTTAACTTTTTTACTGTTATTTTTCAGAATTTTTCACTCAGACATTTTTCAGACATTTTTTACTCTGACATTTTTCAGACTTTTTTTACTCTGACTTTTTTCACACTTTTTACTCTGACTTTTTTCACACTTTTTACTCTGACATTTTTCAGACTTTTTTTTCTGACATTTATCTCACTTTTTTTCGGACATTTCAGACTTTTTTTTTCGGACATTTTTCAGACTTTTTTTTCCGGACTTTTTTCTGAGATTTGTCAGACTTTTTTTTTCAGACTTCTTTTTCTGACATTTTTCAGACTTTTTATTTCTGACATTTATCTCACTTTTTTTCCGGACATTTTTCAGACTTTTTTTTCTGACATTTTTCAGACTTTTTTTTCTGACATTTTTCAGACATTTTTTTTTAGACTTTTTTCAGACTTCTTTTTCTGACATTTTTCAAACTTTTTTTTCTGACATTTATCTAACTTTTTTTCCGGACATTTTTCAGACTTTTTTTTCTGACATTTATCAGACTTTTTTTTTCTGACTTTTTTTTCTGACATTTATCACACTTTTTATTTCTGACATTTTCAGACTTTTTTTTTTAGACTTCTTTTTCTGACATTTTTCAGACTTTTTATTCTGACATTTTTCAGACTTTTTTTTTGTTAAATTTCAGACTTTTTTTTCTGACATTTCTCAGACTTTTTATTTCTGACATTTATCACACTTTTTATTCTGACATTTTTCAGACTTTTTTTTCTGACATTTCTCAGACTTTTATTACTCGGACATTTTTACTCAGACATTTTTCAGACTTCTTTTTTTTATACTTTTTTACTCTGACATTTTTTTTAGACTTTTTTACTCAGACATTTTTCAGACTTTTATTACATGGACATTTTTCAGACTCCTTTTTTTTTACTTTTTTACTTGGACATATTTCAGACTTTTTAACTCGGACATTTTTACTCAGACATTTTTCAGAATTTTTCACTCAGACATTTTTCAGACTTTTTTTACTCAGTTATTTTTCAGAATTTTTCACTCAGACATTTTTCAGACTTTTTTTACTCGGACATTTTTACTCAGACATTTTTCAGACTTCTTTTTTTTTACTTTTTTTACTCTGACATTTTTCAGACTTCTTTTTTTTTTACTTTTTTACTCTGACATTTTTCAGACTTTTATTACTTGGACATTTTTCAGACTTTTTTTACTCTGACTTTTTTCACACTTTTTACTCTGACATTTTTCAGACTTCTTTTTTTTTACTTTTTTACTCAGACATTTTTCAGACTTTTTCACTCAGACTTTTTCAGACTTTTTTTACTTGGACATTTTTCAGGCATTTTTCAGACTTTTTATTAATCAGACATTTTTCAGACTTTTATTACTCGGACATTTTTCAGACTTTTATTACTTGGACATTTTTCGGACTTTTTTTCTAATATTTTTGAGAATTCTATTTTTTGGACTTTTTCACTCAGACATTTTTCAGACTTTTTTTACTCGGACATTTTTACTCAGACATTTTTCAGACTTCTTTTTTTTTACTTTTTTACTCAGACATTTTTCAGACTTTTTCACTCAGACTTTTTCAGACTTTTTTTACTTGGACATTTTTCAGGCATTTTTCAGACTTTTATTAATCAGACATTTTTCAGACTTTTATTACTCGGACATTTTTACTCAGACATTTTTCAGACTTCTTTTTTTTTACTTTTTTTACTGACATTTTTCAGACTTCTTTTTTTTTAACTTTTTTACTGTTATTTTTCAGAATTTTTCACTCAGACATTTTTCAGACTTTTTTTACTCTGACATTTTTCAGACTTTTTTTACTCTGACTTTTTTCACACTTTTTACTCTGACTTTTTTCACACTTTTTACTCTGACATTTTTCAGACTTCTTTTTTTTTACTTTTTTACTCAGACATTTTTCAGACTTTTTCACTCAGACTTTTTTCAGACTTTTTCACTCAGACTTTTTTCAGACTTTTTTTACTCTGACTTTTTTTTTACTTTTTTACTCGGACATTTTTACTCAGACATTTTTCAGACTTCTTTTTTTATACTTTTTTACTCTGACATTTTTTTTAGACTTTTTTACTCAGACATTTTTCAGACTTTTATTACATGGACATTTTTCAGACTCCTTTTTTTTTACTTTTTTACTTGGACATATTTCAGACTTTTTAACTCGGACATTTTTACTCAGACATTTTTCAGAATTTTTCACTCAGACATTTTTCAGACTTTTTTTACTCAGTTATTTTTCAGAATTTTTCACTCAGACATTTTTCAGACTTTTTTTACTCGGACATTTTTCAGACTTTTTTTACTCTGACCTTTTTCACACTTTTTACTCGGACATTTTTCAGAATTTTTCACTCAGACATTTTTCAGACTTTTTTTACTCAGTTATTTTTCAGAATTTTTCACTCACACATTTTTCAGACTTTTTTTACTCGGACATTTTTCAGACTTTTTTTACTCTGACTTTTTTCACACTTTTTACTCGGACGTTTTTCAGACTTTTTCACTCAGACTTTTTTTTTACTTTTTTACTCTGACATTTTTCAGACTTCTTTTTTTTTTACTCAGACATTTTTCAGACTTTTTTTACTCTGACTTTTTTTTTACTCTTTTACTTGGACATTTTTCAGACTTTTATTACTCAGACATTTTTCAGACTTTTATTACTCGGACATTTTTAGGACTTTTATTACTCGGACATTTTTCTGACTATTTTTCTGATATTTTTCAGAATTCTATTTTTTGGACTTTTTCACTCAGACATTTTTCAGACTTCTTTTTTTTACTTTTTTTACTCTGACATTTTTCAGACTTCTTTTTTTTTTACTTTTTTACTGTTATTTTTCAGAATTTTTCACTCAGACATTTTTCAGACTTTTTTTACTCTGACGTTTTTCACACTTTTTACTCTGACTTTTTTCACACTTTTTACTCTGACATTTTTCAGACTTTTTTTTCTGACATTTATCTCACTTTTTTTCGGACATTTCAGACTTTTTTTTCTGACATTTTTCAGACTTTTTTTTCCGGACTTTTTTCTGAGATTTGTCAGACTTTTTTTTTCAGACTTCTTTTTCTGACATTTTTCAGACTTTTTATTCCTGACATTTATCTCACTTTTTTTCCGGACATTTTTCAGACTTTTTTTTCTGACATTTATCAGACTTTTTTTTTCTGACATTTTTCAGACTTTTTATTTCTGACATTTTTCAGACTTTTTTTTCTGACATTTTTCAGACTTTTTTTTTTAGACTTTTTTCAGACTTTTTTTTTCAGACTTCTTTTTCTGACATTTTTCAAACTTTTTTTTCTGACATTTATCTCACTTTTTTTCCGGACATTTTTCAGACTTTTTTTTCTGACATTTATCAGACTTTTTTTTTCTGACTTTTTTTTCTGACATTTATCACACTTTTTATTTCTGACATTTTCAGACTTTTTTTTTTAGACTTCTTTTTCTGACATTTTTCAGACTTTTTATTCTGACATTTTTCAGAATTTTTTTTTGTTAAATTTCAGACTTTTTTTTCTGACATTTCTCAGACTTTTTATTTCTGACATTTATCTCACTTTTTTTCCGGACATTTTTCAGACTTTTTTTTCTGACATTTTTTAGACTTTTTTCAGACTTTTTTTTCAGACTTTTTATTCTGACATTTATCAGACTTTTTATTTCTGACTTTTTTTTCTGACATTTATCACACTTTTTATTTCTGACATTTTCAGACTTTTTTTTTTAGACTTCTTTTTCTGACTTTTTTTTCAGACATTTTTCAGACTTTTTTTTCTGACATTTATCACACTTTTTATTCTGACATTTTTCAGACTTTTTTTTCTGACATTTATCTCACTTTTTTTTCAGATATTTTTCTGACTTTTTTTTTTTAAATTTCAGACTTTTTATTTCTGACATTTATCACACTTTTTATTCTGACATTTTTCAGACTTTTTTTTTGTTAAATTTCAGACTTTTTTTTCTGACATTTCTCGGACTTTTTATTTCTGACATTTATCTCACTTTTTTTCCGGACATTTTTCAGACTTTTTTTTCTGACATTTTTCAGACTTTTTTTTTTTGACTTTTTTCAGACTTTTTTTTTCAGACTTCTTTTTCTGACATTTTTTAGACTTTTTTCATACTTTTTTTTCAGACTTCTTTTTTTTTTATAATTTTTTACTCGGACATTTTTTTAGACTTTTTTACTCAGTTATTTTTCAGAATTTTTCACTCAGACATTTTTCAGACTTTTTTTTTTTTTACTCAGACATTTTTCAGACTTTTTTTACTCTGACTTTTTTTTTACTCTTTTACTCGGACATTTTTCAGACTTTTATTACTCGGACATTTTTAGGACTTTTATTACTCGGACATTTTTCTGACTTTTTTTCTGATATTTTTCAGAATTCTATTTTTTGGACTTTTTCACTCAGACATTTTTCAGACTTTTTTTACTCGGACATTTTTACTCAGACATTTTTCAGACTTCTTTTTTTTTACTTTTTTTACTCTGACATTTTTCAGACTTCTTTTTTTTTTACTTTTTTACTGTTATTTTTCAGAATTTTTCACTCAGACATTTTTCAGACTTTTTTTATTCTGACATTTTTCAGACTTTTTTTACTCTGACGTTTTTCACACTTTTTACTCTGACTTTTTTCACACTTTTTACTCTGACATTTTTCAGACTTTTTTTTCTGACATTTATCTCACTTTTTTTCGGACATTTCAGACTTTTTTTTTCTGACATTTTTCAGACTTTTTTTTCCGGACTTTTTTCTGAGATTTGTCAGACTTTTTTTTTCAGACTTCTTTTTCTGACATTTTTCAGACTTTTTATTTCTGACATTTATCTCACTTTTTTTCCGGACATTTTTCAGACTTTTTTTTCTGACATTTATCAGACTTTTTTTTTCTGACATTTTTCAGACTTTTTATTTCTGACATTTTTCAGACTTTTTTTTCTGACATTTTTCAGACTTTTTTTTTTAGACTTTTTTCAGACTTTTTTTTTCAGACTTCTTTTTCTGACATTTTTCAAACTTTTTTTTCTGACATTTATCTCACTTTTTTTCCGGACATTTTTCAGACTTTTTTTTCTGACATTTATCAGACTTTTTTTTTCTGACTTTTTTTTCTGACATTTATCACACTTTTTATTTCTGACATTTTCAGACTTTTTTTTTTAGACTTCTTTTTCTGACATTTTTCAGACTTTTTATTCTGACATTTTTCAGACTTTTTTTTTGTTAAATTTCAGACTTTTTTTTCTGACATTTCTCAGACTTTTTATTTCTGACATTTATCACACTTTTTATTCTGACATTTTTCAGACTTTTTTTTCTGACATTTCTCAGACTTTTTATTTCTGACATTTATCTCACTTTTTTTCCGGACATTTTTCAGACTTTTTTTTCTGACATTTTTTAGACTTTTTTCAGACTTTTTTTTCAGACTTTTTATTCTGACATTTATCAGACTTTTTATTTCTGCCTTTTTTTTCTGACATTTATCTCACTTTTTTTTCAGATATTTTTCTGACTTTTTTTTTTTAAATTTCAGACTTTTTGTTTCTGACATTTATCACACTTTTTATTCTGACATTTTTCAGACTTTTTTTTTGTTAAATTTCAGACTTTTTTTTCTGACATTTCTCGGACTTTTTATTTCTGACATTTATCTCACTTTTTTTCCGGACATTTTTCAGACTTTTTTTTCTGACATTTATCTCACTTTTTTTCTAAAATTTTTTTAGACTTTTTATTTCTGACATTTTTTAGACTTTTTTTTCAGACTTTTTTACTCTGACTTTTTTCAGACTTTTATTACATGGACATTTTTCAGACTCCTTTTTTTTTACTTTTTTACTCAGACATTTTTCAGACTTTTTCACTCAGACTTTTTTCAGACTTTTTCACTCAGACTTTTTTCAGACTTTTTTTACTCTGACTTTTTTTTTACTTTTTTACTCGGACTACTTTTCTTTTGACTTTTTTACTTGGACATTTTTCAGACTTTTATTACTCAGACATTTTTCAGACTTTTATTACTCGGACATTTTTCGGACTTTTTTTTTTTTGACTTTTTTACTTGGACATTTTTCAGACTTTTTTTACTCGGACATTTTTACTCAGACATTTTTCAGACTTCTTTTTTTATACTTTTTTACTCTGACATTTTTTTTAGACTTTTTTACTCAGACATTTTTCAGACTTTTATTACATGGACATTTTTCAGACTCCTTTTTTTTTACTTTTTTACTCTGACATTTTTCAGACTTCTTTTTTTTTTTACTCAGACATTTTTCAGACTTTTTTTACTCTGACTTTTTTTTTACTCTTTTACTCGGACATTTTTCAGACTTTTATTACTCGGACATTTTTAGGACTTTTATTACTCGGACATTTTTCTGACTTTTTTTCTGATATTTTTCAGAATTCTATTTTTTGGACTTTTTCACTCAGACATTTTTCAGACTTCTTTTTTTTTACTTTTTTTACTCTGACATTTTTCAGACTTCTTTTTTTTTTACTTTTTTACTCTGACATTTTTCAGACTTTTATTACTTGGACATTTTTCAGACTTTTTTTACTCTGACTTTTTTCACACTTTTTACTCTGACTTTTTTCACACTTTTTACTCTGACTTTTTTCACACTTTTTACTCTGACATTTTTCAGACTTTTTCACTCAGACTTTTTTCAGACTTTTTTTACTCTGACTTTTTTTTTACTCTTTTACTCGGACATTTTTCAGACTTTTATTACTCGGACATTTTTCTGACTTTTTTTCTGATATTTTTCAGAATTCTATTTTTTGGACTTTTTCACTCAGACATTTTTCAGACTTTTTTTACTCGGACATTTTTACTCAGACATTTTTCAGACTTCTTTTTTTATACTTTTTTACTGTTTATTTTTCAGAATTTTTCACTCAGACATTTTTCAGACTTTTTTTACTCTGACATTTTTCAGACTTTTTTTACTCTGACTTTTTTCACACTTTTTACTCTGACATTTTTCAGACTTCTTTTTTTTTACTTTTTTACTCAGACATTTTTCAGACTTTTTCACTCAGACTTTTTTCAGACTTTTTTTACTCTGACTTTTTTTTTACTTTTTTACTCGGACTACTTTTCTTTTGACTTTTTTACTTGGACATTTTTCAGGCATTTTTCAGACTTTTATTACTCAGACATTTTTCAGACTTTTATTACTCGGACATTTTTCGGACTTTTTTTTTTTTGACTTTTTTACTTGGACATTTTTCAGACTTTTTTTACTCGGACTTTTTTTTTACTCTTTTACTCGGACATTTTTCAGACTTTTATTACTCAGACATTTTTCAGACTTTTATTACTCGGACATTTTTCGGACTTTTTTTTTTTTTTACTTTTTTACTCTGACATTTTTCAGACTTTTTACTCTGACATTTTTCAGACATTTTTCAGACTTTCATTACCCGGACATTTTTCAGACTTTTTTTCTGATATTTTTTAGAGTTCTATTTTTTGGACTTTTTTACTCGGAGATTTTTCCAGATTTTTTTTTTTTACATTTTTCAGACTTTTTTACTCTATTTACTATTTAGACTTTTTTCAGATTTTCATGAAAAGTCATACTATAGTATGACTTTTTTCATGAAAATGTCGAAATTATAAACTGAGTTTTTTTTCCACCAAATTAATCGACAGACTATACTATGCCTTTTTTCATGAACATTTTCGACATTCTACACTGACAATTTTTTACGAATATTTTCATGAAAAAAGTCATACTATAGCATGTCGAAAATATTCGTAAAAAATTGTCATAGTGTAGAATGTCGAAAATGTTCATGAAAAAAGGCATAGTATAGTCTGTCGATTAATTTGGTGGAAAAAAAACTCAGTTTAAAATTTCGTCAATTTTCAAAAAAGTCATACTATAGCATGACTTTTTTCATGAAAATTTCGAAATTTTAAACTGAGTTTTTTTTCCACCAAATTAATCGACAGACTATACTATGCCTTTTTTCATGAACATTTTCGACATTCTACACTATGACAATTTTTTACGAATATTTTCATGAAAAAAGTCATACTATAGCATGTCGAAAATATTCGTAAAAAATTGTCATAGTGTAGAATGTCGAAAATTTTCATGAAAAAAGGCATAGTATAGTCTGTCGATTAATTTGGTGGAAAAAAAACTCAGTTTAAAATTTCGTCAATTTTCAAAAAAGTCATACTATAGCATGACTTTTTTCATGAAAATTTCGAAATTTTAAACTGAGTTTTTTTTCCACCAAATTAATCGACAGACTATACTATGCCTTTTTTCATGAAAATTTTCGACATTCTACACTATGACAATTTTTTACGAATATTTTCATGAAAAAAGTCATACTATAGCATGTCGAAAATATTCGTAAAAAATTGTCATAGTGTAGAATGTCGAAAATTTTCATGAAAAAAGGCATAGTATAGTCTGTCGATTAATTTGGTGGAAAAAAAACTCAGTTTAAAATTTCGTCAATTTTCAAAAAAGTCATACTATAGCATGACTTTTTTCATGAAAATTTCGAAATTTTAAACTGAGTTTTTTTTCCACCAAATTAATCGACAGACTATACTATGCCTTTTTTCATGAAAATTTTCGACATTCTACACTATGACAACTTTTTTACGAATATTTTCATGGAAAAAGTCATACTATAGCATGTCGAAAATATTCGTAAAAAATTGTCATAGTGTAGAATGTCGAAAATTTTCATGAAAAAAGGCATAGTATAGTCTGTCGATTAATTTGGTGGAAAAAAACTCAGTATAAAATTTCGTCAATTTTCAAAAAAGTCATACTATAGCATGACTTTTTTCATGAAAATTTCGAAATTTTAAACTGAGTTTTTTTTCCACCAAATTAATCGACAGACTATACTATGCCTTTTTTCATGAAAATTTTCGACATTCTACACTATGACAATTTTTTACGAATATTTTCATGAAAAAAGTCATACTATAGCATGTCGAAAATATTCGTAAAAAATTGTCATAGTGTAGAATGTCGAAAATTTTCATGAAAAAAGGCATAGTATAGTCTGTCGATTAATTTGGTGGAAAAAAAACTCAGTTTAAAATTTCGTCAATTTTCAAAAAAGTCATACTATAGCATGACTTTTTTCATGAAAATTTCGAAATTTTAAACTGAGTTTTTTTTCCACCAAATTAATCGACAGACTATACTATGCCTTTTTTCATGAAAATTTTCGACATTCTACACTATGACAATTTTTTACGAATATTTTCATGAAAAAAGTCATACTATAGCATGTCGAAAATATTCGTAAAAAATTGTCATAGTGTAGAATGTCGAAAATTTTCATGAAAAAAGGCATAGTATAGTCTGTCGATTAATTTGGTGGAAAAAAAACTCAGTTTAAAATTTCGTCAATTTTCAAAAAAGTCATTTTTTCATGAAAATTTCGAAATTTTAAACTGAGTTTTTTTTCCACCAAATTAATCGACAGACTATACTATGCCTTTTTTCATGAAAATTTTCGACATTCTACACTATGACAATTTTTTATGAATATTTTCATGAAAAAAGTCATACAAGCATAAATTTTTAAAAAATTTCAATTAAATTCGAAAATTTTCTAAAATTTAAAAGTTTATTAATTTGTCGAAAAAATCTATAAAATTTCTAATTTTAAAAAAATAAAATTTTCATAAAAATAATTTAATGATTTTTGCACAAAAATCAATTTAAAATTATTTTCAAAATATTTTACATTCAAAATTTCATTTTACGAAATTTTAAATAAGTTTTACAAATTAACAATTTAAAATTTCTATTTCAAAATTTCGAAATTTTCATAAAATTTTAAATTTTCATGAAAAATAGTCATATATACTGTCGAAAATATTGTAAAAATTGTCATATTAGAATTTCGAATTTTCTAAAAAAGTCAATTTACATATTATTTTGAAAAAAATCATTTAAATGTCAATTTTCAAAAAATATCTAAGCATGATTTTTTCATAAATTTCGAAATTTTAATAAATTTTTTTCCAAATTAAAACAGTCTAAAATCTATTTTTAAAATTTCGAAATTTCATAAAATTTACGAATATTTTCAGAAAAAAGTCATACTAAATGTCGAAATATTGTAAAAAATTGTCATGTAAATTTCGAAAATTTTCATAAAAAATATATATTCGATATTTGGAAAATATCTCAGTTAAAATTTTCACAAAAATCTTATAGTGATTTTTTCATGAAAATTTCAATTTTACTAGATTTTTTTCACAAAAAATCAATATACTATGCATTTTTCATGAAAATTTTCAATTCTAAATGACATTTTTAGAAATTTTCATAAAAAACTGTCTATAGTGTCGAAATATTCGTAAAAAATTATTTTTAGAATTGAAATTTTCAAAAAAACTATACTATTTTTTCATAATTTGTGAAAAAAATGTTTAAAATTTCGAATTTTAAAAAAGTCATATATAGAACTTTTTTCATGAAAATTTTATAATTAATATTTTTTTTGCAAAAAATCAATATAATTGCAATTTTCAAAAATTTATAGTAATTTCAAAATTTTTTGAAATTTTGCAAAATAGTCTTCATTAATTTGTCGAAATAAAAAATTCATGTTAAAATTTGCAAATTTTATAAAAAAGATATTAGTTTTTTCATGAAAATTGGAATTTTAAACAGTTAAAATTTTTTCAAAAAATTCATACTTAGAAGCAACTTTTTTCATGAAAATTTCAATTTAAACTGATTTTTTCACAAATAAATCGTAAAATATGCCATTTTCAAAAAATCTAAATCTAACTATAAATTTTTAAAATTTTCATAATAAAAGTTAATATTCATCGAAAAATGCGTAAAAATGTCTAGTTAAAATGTAAAATTTTCATAAAATTATTTTCAATAATATTTCATGAAAAATTCATTAAAATTTCGAAATTTTCAAAAAAGTTATCACATATTTTTTCATGAAAATTTAATTTTAAACTGAATTTTTTACACAATTATGACAATATACTAAGCCTTTTTTCATGAAAATTTACATCATCAAATATGAAATTTTTTACATTTTCAGAAGAAAATTTCTGACATTCGAAAATATTGAAAAAATTCATTGTGAAATCGAAAATTTTCATGAAAAAAGGCATAGTATAGTCTGTCGATTAATTTGGTGGAAAAAAAACTCAGTTTAAAATTTCGTCAATTTTCAAAAAAGTCATACTATAGCATGACTTTTTTCATGAAAATTTCGAAATTTTAAACTGAGTTTTTTTTCCACCAAATTAATCGACAGACTATACTATGCCTTTTTTCATGAAAATTTTCGACATTCTACACTATGACAATTTTTTACGAATATTTTCATGAAAAAAGTCATACTATAGCATGTCGAAAATATTCGTAAAAAATTGTCATAGTGTAGAATGTCGAAAATTTTCATGAAAAAAGGCATAGTATAGTCTGTCGATTAATTTGGTGGAAAAAAAACTCAGTTTAAAATTTCGTCAATTTTCAAAAAAGTCATACTATAGCATGACTTTTTTCATGAAAATTTCGAAATTTTAAACTGAGTTTTTTTTCCACCAAATTAATCGACAGACTATACTATGCCTTTTTTCATGAAAATTTTCGACATTCTACACTATGACAATTTTTTACGAATATTTTCATGAAAAAAGTCATACTATAGCATGTCGAAAATATTCGTAAAAAATTGTCATAGTGTAGAATGTCGAAAATTTTCATGAAAAAAGGCATAGTATAGTCTGTCGATTAATTTGGTGGAAAAAAAACTCAGTTTAAAATTTCGTCAATTTTCAAAAAAGTCATACTATAGCATGACTTTTTTCATGAAAATTTCGAAATTTTAAACTGAGTTTTTTTTCCACCAAATTAATCGACAGACTATACTATGCCTTTTTTCATGAAAATTTTCGACATTCTACACTATGACAATTTTTTACGAATATTTTCATGAAAAAAGTCATACTATAGCATGTCGAAAATATTCGTAAAAAATTGTCATAGTGTAGAATGTCGAAAATTTTCATGAAAAAAGGCATAGTATAGTCTGTCGATTAATTTGGTGGAAAAAAAACTCAGTTTAAAATTTCGTCAATTTTCAAAAAAGTCATACTATAGCATGACTTTTTTCATGAAAATTTCGAAATTTTAAACTGAGTTTTTTTTCCACCAAATTAATCGACAGACTATACTATGCCTTTTTCATGAAATTTTCGACATTTCTACACTATGACAATTTTTTACGAATATTTTCATGAAAAAAGTCATACTATAGCATGTCGAAAATATTCGTAAAAAATTGTCATAGTGTAGAATGTCGAAAATTTTCATGAAAAAAGGCATAGTATAGTCTGTCGATTAATTTGGTGGAAAAAAAACTCAGTTTAAAATTTCGAAATTTTCATGAAAAAAGTCATGCTATAGTATGACTTTTTTGAAAATTGACGAAATTTTAAACTGAGTTTTTTTTCCACCAAATTAATCGACAGACTATACTATGCCTTTTTTCATGAAAATTTTCGACATTCTACACTATGACAATTTTTTACGAATATTTTCATGAAAAAAGTCATACTATAGCATGTCGAAAATATTTAAATTGTAAAGTTGAATTAAATTTTCAAAAAAGCATACTATAACATGCTTTTTATGAAAATTTCGAAATTTAAACAAGTCATTTTTTCACCAATTAAAACTATATATGCCTATTAAATAATTTAAAATTTAATTAAATTTTTACGAAATATTTTCATGAAAATATGCATTTAAACTTCGTTAATTTATTGCAAAAATTCGAAAATTTTCATGAAAAAAGGAAAGTATAACTGCGATTTATTTCGGAAAATTAATATTTAAACTTCTTCTTTTTCAAAAATATCAACAGACTTTTTATGAAAATTTCGAAATTTTAAACTGAATTTTTTTTTACAATTAATCGAAATTTAAATTTTCATAAAATTTTCGAAATTTTAAAATTTTTTACGATATTTTCATGAAAAAATTTAATTAAAGATTTTAAACATCGATAATTGTGAAGAAAATTATTTAAAAAGTTTCATTCTTCATTAATTTGTAAAAAATTTTTGAAAATTTCGAATTTTAAAAGTATTTACATATTTTTCAAAAATTGAAATTTTAATGAATTTTTCACAAATTTCAAGACTAATTTAATTTTTCATGAAAATTTGACATTTAAATTGAAATTTTTACAAATTTTTAAAAAGTCAATTAATGTCAAAATATAGTCAAAAATTTCATATTAAATTGAAAATTTTAGAAAAATGTATATTCTGATAATTGCGAAAAAATCCAGATTAAAATTTGTCAATTTTCAAAAAATTCGAATTACTTTTTAGATATTCAAATTTTAACGATTTTTTTAAAAAAAAATATTGACAAATTTGCTTTTCAAAAATTTCAATTTTTCAGAAAATTTCTTTAAAAGTTTTATAACAACATTAATGTCGAAAATATTTTAAAAATTGTCATTTACGAAAATTTTACGAAAGCATATTTTCATGAAAATTTGGTGGAAAAAAAATATTTAAAATTACAATTTTCAATAAGCTTAAGCATGATTTTCATGAAAATTTGAATTTTAAACGATTTTTGTGCAAAAAATTAATCAAGCTTAATATGCTTTTTTCAAAAAATTTTGCATTTACTAAAATTTTTACGAAATTTAATGATATAGTCATAATTAAGAAGACATTCAAAATTTTTCAAAAATTGTCATTCTAACATGAAAATTTTCATGAAAAAATCATTTTAAATAGTCATTATTTGTGGAAAAATATCAATAAATTTCTAATTTTAAAAAAATTTTATGAATTTTATAAACTTCGAAATTTTAAACGATTTTTTTTCACAAATTATCATAGATTCAAAACTTTTTCATGAAAATTTTGCATAAATTGAAATTTTAAACGAATTTTTTAAAATTAACAAGCTTAAAATTTCGTAAAATTTTAGAATTCAATATGAAATTTATAAATTGAAATTATTGAGTAAAATTGTTAAAATTTGTCAATTAAATGTCAATATTTAAAAATTTTCAATAATTGCAATTATTGTGAATTTTACCATTAAATTAATTTTCAAAAAGTTCTAAATTTTTCATAAAATTGAAATTTTAAAATTTTTTTTCACAAATTAATAGATAAATTTTTAAAAATTTGCATTTAAATGAAATTTTTTAGAAATTTCATGAAAAAAGTCATATTGATGAAAAATTCGTAAAAAATTCAAGTGTAGAATGTCGAAAATTTTCATGAAAAAGAAAGTCTAAATTTGTGAGAAAAAACTAGTTTAATTCGTCAATTTTCAAAAAATATTTAAAATATTTTTTTAAAATTCAATTTAACTGATTTTTTTTCACAAATTAATGAACTTTATTTTTCTATGAAAATTTCGAATTATATGACAATTTTTTACGAATATTTTCATGAAAAAAGTATACTATAGCATGTCGAAAATATTCGAAAAATTGTCATAGTTAGAATGTCGAAAATTTTCATGAAAAAAGGATAGTATAGTCTGTCGATTTTTTGAAAAAAAACTCATTTAAATTTCGTCATTTTCAAAGTAATCAAAATTTTCATGAAAATTGAATTTACGATTTTGTCAAAAAATCGATAAATTCATCATTTTCAAAAATTTTGCATTACTTTAAATTTTTCGAATTTTCATGAAAATTTCAAAATATCGAAAAATTCTAAAAAATTTCAGAAAATTCGAAATTTCAAAAAAAATTTTTATAATTTTGAAAAAATCTTTAAATTCGAAAATTCAAAAAATGTCATATTATGAAAATTTTATGAAAAGTGAATTTATATTTGTGAAAAAAAAATTTAAATTTTAACTTTTAAAGATTTACATATTTCATGAAATTTTTAAATTTTAAAATTTTTTTCCAAAAATTGTAAAAATATGCATTTATGAAAATTCGATTTCTAAAAATAATTCGAATATTTTGAAAAAAATCATTAAATTGAATTTTCAAAAAATTCATAATAGATTGAATTTTTAAAATGGAAATTTTAAATGGTGTAAAAAACAATTAAAATTAATTCAATTTCATAAATTTTGACATTTTCATAAAATATTTTTTAAATATTTAAAAAATCAAATATCATTCAAATATTCTAAATAAATTCATTTAAATATTTTCAAATTCATTAAATATTCAAAAATTAAATTGCAATTAAATTGATTTAAAATCAATATAATATGTTTCATATTTAAAATTAATTTAAATTTTAATTATATAATGAATTTTAAATTTAAATAAATTATTAACTATAAATTTATATTGTTCTAAATTTTAACATTATTAATATTTAAAAAATATTCAAATTGATTTAAAAAATAATTGAATTAAAATTTTTAAGGAAATGTTTAATTTGTAAAAAAAATCATTAATCTTTTCAAAATTTGATTTATGATTTCAAATTATACGATTTTCCTTATGAAAATTGCTTTCATGAATTTTCGAATTTTCATAAATTACAATTCGAAAATCTAATGCATGTGAATTCGAAAATTCATGAAAGCAATTCTGAAATGGTGAATATTTAAACTCATTAAATCTATTCAATTATTAGCATGACTTTTTTCATGAAAATTTCGAAATTTTAAACTGAGTTTTTTTTCCACCAAATTAATCGACAGACTATACTATGCCTTTTTTCATGAAAATTTTCGACATTCTACACTATGACAATTTTTTACGAATATTTTCATGAAAAAAGTCATACTATAGCATGTCGAAAATATTCGTAAAAAATTGTCATAGTGTAGAATGTCGAAAATTTTCATGAAAAAAGGCATAGTATAGTCTGTCGATTAATTTGGTGGAAAAAAAACTCAGTTTAAAATTTCGTCAATTTTCAAAAAAGTCATACTATAGCATGACTTTTTTCATGAAAATTTCGAAATTTTAAACTGAGTTTTTTTTCCACCAAATTAATCGACAGACTATACTATGCCTTTTTTCATGAAAATTTTCGACATTCTACACTATGACAATTTTTTACGAATATTTTCATGAAAAAAGTCATACTATAGCATGTCGAAAATATTCGTAAAAAATTGTCATAGTGTAGAATGTCGAAAATTTTCATGAAAAAAGGCATAGTATAGTCTGTCGATTAATTTGGTGGAAAAAAAACTCAGTTTAAAATTTCGTCAATTTTCAAAAAAGTCATACTATAGCATGACTTTTTTCATGAAAATTTCGAAATTTTAAACTGAGTTTTTTTTCCACCAAATTAATCGACAGACTATACTATGCCTTTTTTCATGAAAATTTTCGACATTCTACACTATGACAATTTTTTACGAATATTTTCATGAAAAAAGTCATACTATAGCATGTCGAAAATATTCGTAAAAAATTGTCATAGTGTAGAATGTCGAAAATTTTCATGAAAAAAGGCATAGTATAGTCTGTCGATTAATTTGGTGGAAAAAAAACTCAGTTTAAAATTTCGTCAATTTTCAAAAAAGTCATACTATAGCATGACTTTTTTCATGAAAATTTCGAAATTTTAAACTGAGTTTTTTTTCCACCAAATTAATCGACAGACTATACTATGCCTTTTTTCATGAAAATTTTCGACATTCTACACTATGACAATTTTTTACGAATATTTTCATGAAAAAAGTCATACTATAGCATGTCGAAAATATTCGTAAAAAATTGTCATAGTGTAGAATGTCGAAAATTTTCATGAAAAAAGGCATAGTATAGTCTGTCGATTAATTTGGTGGAAAAAAAACTCAGTTTAAAATTTCGTCAATTTTCAAAAAAGTCATACTATAGCATGACTTTTTTCATGAAAATTTCGAAATTTTAAACTGAGTTTTTTTTCCACCAAATTAATCGACAGACTATACTATGCCTTTTTTCATGAAAATTTTCGACATTCTACACTATGACAATTTTTTACGAATATTTTCATGAAAAAAGTCATACTATAGCATGTCGAAAATATTCGTAAAAAATTGTCATAGTGTAGAATGTCGAAAATTTTCATGAAAAAAGGCATAGTATAGTCTGTCGATTAATTTGGTGGAAAAAAAACTCAGTTTAAAATTTCGTCAATTTTCAAAAAAGTCATACTATAGCATGACTTTTTTCATGAAAATTTCGAAATTTTAAACTGAGTTTTTTTTCCACCAAATTAATCGACAGACTATACTATGCCTTTTTTCATGAAAATTTTCGACATTCTACACTATGACAATTTTTTACGAATATTTTCATGAAAAAAGTCATACTATAGCATGTCGAAAATATTCGTAAAAAATTGTCATAGTGTAGAATGTCGAAAATTTTCATGAAAAAAGGCATAGTATAGTCTGTCGATTAATTTGGTGGAAAAAAAACTCAGTTTAAAATTTCGTCAATTTTCAAAAAAGTCATACTATAGCATGACTTTTTTCATGAAAATTTCGAAATTTTAAACTGAGTTTTTTTTCCACCAAATTAATCGACAGACTATACTATGCCTTTTTTCATGAAAATTTTCGACATTCTACACTATGACAATTTTTTACGAATATTTTCATGAAAAAAGTCATACTATAGCATGTCGAAAATATTCGTAAAAAATTGTCATAGTGTAGAATGTCGAAAATTTTCATGAAAAAAGGCATAGTATAGTCTGTCGATTAATTTGGTGGAAAAAAAACTCAGTTTAAAATTTCGTCAATTTTCAAAAAAGTCATACTATAGCATGACTTTTTTCATGAAAATTTCGAAATTTTAAACTGAGTTTTTTTTCCACCAAATTAATCGACAGACTATACTATGCCTTTTTTCATGAAAATTTTCGACATTCTACACTATGACAATTTTTTACGAATATTTTCATGAAAAAAGTCATACTATAGCATGTCGAAAATATTCGTAAAAAATTGTCATAGTGTAGAATGTCGAAAATTTTCATGAAAAAAGGCATAGTATAGTCTGTCGATTAATTTGGTGGAAAAAAAACTCAGTTTAAAATTTCGTCAATTTTCAAAAAAGTCATACTATAGCATGACTTTTTTCATGAAAATTTCGAAATTTTAAACTGAGTTTTTTTTCCACCAAATTAATCGACAGACTATACTATGCCTTTTTTCATGAAAATTTTCGACATTCTACACTATGACAATTTTTTACGAATATTTTCATGAAAAAAGTCATACTATAGCATGTCGAAAATATTCGTAAAAAATTGTCATAGTGTAGAATGTCGAAAATTTTCATGAAAAAAGGCATAGTATAGTCTGTCGATTAATTTGGTGGAAAAAAAACTCAGTTTAAAATTTCGTCAATTTTCAAAAAAGTCATACTATAGCATGACTTTTTTCATGAAAATTTCGAAATTTTAAACTGAGTTTTTTTTCCACCAAATTAATCGACAGACTATACTATGCCTTTTTTCATGAAAATTTTCGACATTCTACACTATGACAATTTTTTACGAATATTTTCATGAAAAAAGTCATACTATAGCATGTCGAAAATATTCGTAAAAAATTGTCATAGTGTAGAATGTCGAAAATTTTCATGAAAAAAGGCATAGTATAGTCTGTCGATTAATTTGGTGGAAAAAAAACTCAGTTTAAAATTTCGTCAATTTTCAAAAAAGTCATACTATAGCATGACTTTTTTCATGAAAATTTCGAAATTTTAAACTGAGTTTTTTTTCCACCAAATTAATCGACAGACTATACTATGCCTTTTTTCATGAAAATTTTCGACATTCTACACTATGACAATTTTTTACGAATATTTTCATGAAAAAAGTCATACTATAGCATGTCGAAAATATTCGTAAAAAATTGTCATAGTGTAGAATGTCGAAAATTTTCATGAAAAAAGGCATAGTATAGTCTGTCGATTAATTTGGTGGAAAAAAAACTCAGTTTAAAATTTCGTCAATTTTCAAAAAAGTCATACTATAGCATGACTTTTTTCATGAAAATTTCGAAATTTTAAACTGAGTTTTTTTTCCACCAAATTAATCGACAGACTATACTATGCCTTTTTTCATGAAAATTTTCGACATTCTACACTATGACAATTTTTTACGAATATTTTCATGAAAAAAGTCATACTATAGCATGTCGAAAATATTCGTAAAAAATTGTCATAGTGTAGAATGTCGAAAATTTTCATGAAAAAAGGCATAGTATAGTCTGTCGATTAATTTGGTGGAAAAAAAACTCAGTTTAAAATTTCGTCAATTTTCAAAAAAGTCATACTATAGCATGACTTTTTTCATGAAAATTTCGAAATTTTAAACTGAGTTTTTTTTCCACCAAATTAATCGACTACTATGCCTTTTTTCATGAAAATTTTCGACATTCTACACTATGACAATTTTTTACGAATATTTTCATGAAAAAAGTCATACTATAGCATGTCGAAAATATTCGTAAAAAATTGTCATAGTGTAGAATGTCGAAAATTTTCATGAAAAAAGGCATAGTATAGTCTGTCGATTAATTTGGTGGAAAAAAAACTCAGTTTAAAATTTCGTCAATTTTCAAAAAAGTCATACTATAGCATGACTTTTTTCATGAAAATTTCGAAATTTTAAACTGAGTTTTTTTTCCACCAAATTAATCGACAGACTATACTATGCCTTTTTTCATGAAAATTTTCGACATTCTACACTATGACAATTTTTTACGAATATTTTCATGAAAAAAGTCATACTATAGCATGTCGAAAATATTCGTAAAAAATTGTCATAGTGTAGAATGTCGAAAATTTTCATGAAAAAAGGCATAGTATAGTCTGTCGATTAATTTGGTGGAAAAAAAACTCAGTTTAAAATTTCGTCAATTTTCAAAAAAGTCATACTATAGCATGACTTTTTTCATGAAAATTTCGAAATTTTAAACTGAGTTTTTTTTCCACCAAATTAATCGACAGACTATACTATGCCTTTTTTCATGAAAATTTTCGACATTCTACACTATGACAATTTTTTACGAATATTTTCATGAAAAAAGTCATACTATAGCATGTCGAAAATATTCGTAAAAAATTGTCATAGTGTAGAATGTCGAAAATTTTCATGAAAAAAGGCATAGTATAGTCTGTCGATTAATTTGGTGGAAAAAAAACTCAGTTTAAAATTTCGTCAATTTTCAAAAAAGTCATACTATAGCATGACTTTTTTCATGAAAATTTCGAAATTTTAAACTGAGTTTTTTTTCCACCAAATTAATCGACAGACTATACTATGCCTTTTTTCATGAAAATTTTCGACATTCTACACTATGACAATTTTTTACGAATATTTTCATGAAAAAAGTCATACTATAGCATGTCGAAAATATTCGTAAAAAATTGTCATAGTGTAGAATGTCGAAAATTTTCATGAAAAAAGGCATAGTATAGTCTGTCGATTAATTTGGTGGAAAAAAAACTCAGTTTAAAATTTCGTCAATTTTCAAAAAAGTCATACTATAGCATGACTTTTTTCATGAAAATTTCGAAATTTTAAACTGAGTTTTTTTTCCACCAAATTAATCGACAGACTATACTATGCCTTTTTTCATGAAAATTTTCGACATTCTACACTATGACAATTTTTTACGAATATTTTCATGAAAAAAGTCATACTATAGCATGTCGAAAATATTCGTAAAAAATTGTCATAGTGTAGAATGTCGAAAATTTTCATGAAAAAAGGCATAGTATAGTCTGTCGATTAATTTGGTGGAAAAAAAACTCAGTTTAAAATTTCGTCAATTTTCAAAAAAGTCATACTATAGCATGACTTTTTTCATGAAAATTTCGAAATTTTAAACTGAGTTTTTTTTCCACCAAATTAATCGACAGACTATACTATGCCTTTTTTCATGAAAATTTTCGACATTCTACACTATGACAATTTTTTACGAATATTTTCATGAAAAAAGTCATACTATAGCATGTCGAAAATATTCGTAAAAAATTGTCATAGTGTAGAATGTCGAAAATTTTCATGAAAAAAGGCATAGTATAGTCTGTCGATTAATTTGGTGGAAAAAAAACTCAGTTTAAAATTTCGTCAATTTTCAAAAAAGTCATACTATAGCATGACTTTTTTCATGAAAATTTCGAAATTTTAAACTGAGTTTTTTTTCCACCAAATTAATCGACAGACTATACTATGCCTTTTTTCATGAAAATTTTCGACATTCTACACTATGACAATTTTTTACGAATATTTTCATGAAAAAAGTCATACTATAGCATGTCGAAAATATTCGTAAAAAATTGTCATAGTGTAGAATGTCGAAAATTTTCATGAAAAAAGGCATAGTATAGTCTGTCGATTAATTTGGTGGAAAAAAAACTCAGTTTAAAATTTCGTCAATTTTCAAAAAAGTCATACTATAGCATGACTTTTTTCATGAAAATTTCGAAATTTTAAACTGAGTTTTTTTTCCACCAAATTAATCGACAGACTATACTATGCCTTTTTTCATGAAAATTTTCGACATTCTACACTATGACAATTTTTTACGAATATTTTCATGAAAAAAGTCATACTATAGCATGTCGAAAATATTCGTAAAAAATTGTCATAGTGTAGAATGTCGAAAATTTTCATGAAAAAAGGCATAGTATAGTCTGTCGATTAATTTGGTGGAAAAAAAACTCAGTTTAAAATTTCGTCAATTTTCAAAAAAGTCATACTATAGCATGACTTTTTTCATGAAAATTTCGAAATTTTAAACTGAGTTTTTTTTCCACCAAATTAATCGACAGACTATACTATGCCTTTTTTCATGAAAATTTTCGACATTCTACACTATGACAATTTTTTACGAATATTTTCATGAAAAAAGTCATACTATAGCATGTCGAAAATATTCGTAAAAAATTGTCATAGTGTAGAATGTCGAAAATTTTCATGAAAAAAGGCATAGTATAGTCTGTCGATTAATTTGGTGGAAAAAAAACTCAGTTTAAAATTTCGTCAATTTTCAAAAAAGTCATACTATAGCATGACTTTTTTCATGAAAATTTCGAAATTTTAAACTGAGTTTTTTTTCCACCAAATTAATCGACAGACTATACTATGCCTTTTTTCATGAAAATTTTCGACATTCTACACTATGACAATTTTTTACGAATATTTTCATGAAAAAAGTCATACTATAGCATGTCGAAAATATTCGTAAAAAATTGTCATAGTGTAGAATGTCGAAAATTTTCATGAAAAAAGGCATAGTATAGTCTGTCGATTAATTTGGTGGAAAAAAAACTCAGTTTAAAATTTCGTCAATTTTCAAAAAAGTCATACTATAGCATGACTTTTTTCATGAAAATTTCGAAATTTTAAACTGAGTTTTTTTTCCACCAAATTAATCGACAGACTATACTATGCCTTTTTTCATGAAAATTTTCGACATTCTACACTATGACAATTTTTTACGAATATTTTCATGAAAAAAGTCATACTATAGCATGTCGAAAATATTCGTAAAAAATTGTCATAGTGTAGAATGTCGAAAATTTTCATGAAAAAAGGCATAGTATAGTCTGTCGATTAATTTGGTGGAAAAAAAACTCAGTTTAAAATTTCGTCAATTTTCAAAAAAGTCATACTATAGCATGACTTTTTTCATGAAAATTTCGAAATTTTAAACTGAGTTTTTTTTCCACCAAATTAATCGACAGACTATACTATGCCTTTTTTCATGAAAATTTTCGACATTCTACACTATGACAATTTTTTACGAATATTTTCATGAAAAAAGTCATACTATAGCATGTCGAAAATATTCGTAAAAAATTGTCATAGTGTAGAATGTCGAAAATTTTCATGAAAAAAGGCATAGTATAGTCTGTCGATTAATTTGGTGGAAAAAAAACTCAGTTTAAAATTTCGTCAATTTTCAAAAAAGTCATACTATAGCATGACTTTTTTCATGAAAATTTCGAAATTTTAAACTGAGTTTTTTTTCCACCAAATTAATCGACAGACTATACTATGCCTTTTTTCATGAAAATTTTCGACATTCTACACTATGACAATTTTTTACGAATATTTTCATGAAAAAAGTCATACTATAGCATGTCGAAAATATTCGTAAAAAATTGTCATAGTGTAGAATGTCGAAAATTTTAATGAAAAAAGGCATAGTATAGTCTGTCGATTAATTTGGTGGAAAAAAAACTCAGTTTAAAATTTCGTCAATTTTCAAAAAAGTCATACTATAGCATGACTTTTTTCATGAAAATTTCGAAATTTTAAACTGAGTTTTTTTTCCACCAAATTAATCGACAGACTATACTATGCCTTTTTTTTTCCATGAAAAAAATTTTCGAAAAAAAAAATTCTACAAAAACTTTAAATTGAAAAAAAAAAAAAAAAAAAAAAAAAAAAAAAAAAAAAAAAAAAAAAAAAAAAAAACCCCCCCCCCCCCCCCCCCCCCCCAATTTTTTACGAATATTTTCATGAAAAAAGTCATACTAAGCATTGTTTTGAAAAAAATTAAATTCGTTTTTTTTTAAAAAAAAAAAAAAAAAAATTGGTCATTTTTTAAAAAAGGTGTAGAAAAAAAAATTTTTTTTTTTTCGAAAAAAAAAAAAAATTTTTTTTTCATGAAAAA